>JAPCYP010000045.1:0-1423187 GCA_035048595.1 Echinosophora koreensis
TGGGCAATGTTAGATTAATTTTCACTAAGGGTGACTTGAAGGAGGTTAGAGAGGAGGTTGCTAAGTACAAGGTGGGAGCTCCTGCTCGTGTTGGTTTGGTTGCTCCAATTGACATCGTTGTTCCTCCAGGCAACACTGGCCTCGATCCCTCTCAGACCTCTTTCTTCCAGGTGTTTAACATTCCCACCAAGATTAACAAGGGTACTGTCGAAATTATCACACCTGTGGAACTCATTAGGAAAGGAGACAAGGTCGGCTCTTCCGAAGCTGCACTGCTTGCCAAGCTTGGGATAAGGCCCTTCTCATATGGGCTTGTTGTGCTTTCTGTTTATGATAATGGTTCTGTGTTTAGCCCTGAGGTTCTGGATCTCACTGAGGATGATCTCATTGAGAAGTTTGCTATTGGTGTCTCTATGGTTACTGCTCTTTCATTGGCTGTTTCATACCCAACCATTGCTGTTGTGCCGCATATGTTTGTCAATGCCTATAAGAATGTTCTGGCTGTTGCAGTTGCCACCGAATATTCTTTCCCTCAGGCAGACGAGGTTAAGGAGTTCTTGAAGGATCCAAGCAAATTTGTTGTAGCTGCTATTGCTGCACCTGCTACTGATTCTGGTTCTGCTCCAGCTGCTGCTGCCAAGGAAGAGGAGAAGAAGGATGAGCCAGCTGAAGAATCTGATGATGATATGGGTTTTAGTCTATTTGACTAAACTGGTGTCTGGTTTTCTTGAGTATGCTTTTAGTGTACTTCTATTTTGCTTTGTTAGACTTGATGAAGTCAAACATTACTCATTTTAGGTGTTATTTTAGCTGTTCTTATGCACTTAATACTGCATTATGACTCATTTCAATTTTTGGGTTTGCTTATATTTAATTCTGGCTTAACTTGTTTGTGCCTTAAAAAAAAAAAAAATTTACTCCATCACCTTAGAAGCCACCACCTTAGAAGCCACCAGGCTCAAAACTACCAAACTAAAGCATCAACACTCTCTCTTATCAAGTTCTATCTGATAGCAAAACAGTTAAACAACTCCTATCCTTATCACAGCAGAAGAATTCAAAAATTGAATACATGATAATCTAATCTGATATAACAAACTTATATAACAAACTCTTCTAATAGTTAATTTTCAAAACTTGGAAAGAGTTTCATGCCTAGATTAGAGAAAATGGAAGCATAAATGGAAATTGAAAAGGGACTAGAGAGGGTTTAGTCTCTGCAACACTCCAATTGATCTGGTCCCAAGGAAAAAGCAGAAAATTCATCTTCAGATTTCCTCTACAAATATTGATCAAAAAAGCAGAGTAAAGGTGGGAGAAGGAGGCGTAAAAATAAAAGGGAGAAAAGAAAAAGGAGCATCAGAAGGATGGAGGGAATGCATTAGAACAGAGATCAATGATTATTCAGTCATCAGAAAAACCTCTCCCCTTCATCATGAATCACTCATAACCACCCTTCACCTTCACCCATGGCCTCATCTCCATAACTACCATACCAGTAACAACACCTCCCTTCAATCTCAACAATTCACTAAACGTCACTTCCATCATCATCCTAAATCAAAAACCAAAAGAGAAAAAACAAAACACATAAAAAAAAAGGAGAGATCAGATTCTTGTTTCAAGCCACTTCCGCCATCGCCGTCACGCCGGACCGCGTCCCGCCATCGAATAACCCTCCAAGCTGTTCACTCCACCTTTGTCCTTCCCCACGAGCTCCACTGCAAACCGTCCAGTCGCCGTCGCGTTATTGCAAAGAACCGCCGCATCGCCGCCCCTGACTCGCCGTACCACCTCCACCCTGCGAGCCATCATCTCCAGTCATCACCAACCTCCACAGTCAGTCCCCTCCGTGACGCCAGCCACCGCTCCACCTACCAGTACCGCCGTCGTCGATCTGCCTTCTCCACCGCGCGTTCGCCCTCTGCGTTCAGACCTCCTCTTTTGCCTCCATTATTGGTAACGTTAGGAAGCTAGAAGCTTTTGTTCTTTTTATTTTGCTTTTATTATGTGTGTTGTTGTTGGTATGCTAATGGGCTTCTGACTATTTGGGCTTGTTTGTTTTCTTTTCTTTTAATTGTTGATATTTGTTTGTTTTTTTTTTTTTTTTTTTTTGAGTTATTGAGATGTTCTTATTTGTGTGTAAAAGGATATCTTATGGGTTTCATGAGTGAGTCTTTTTACTTTGTTTATTGGGCAAAGCATAAAAATTAAAAAGAGTAACATGTGTCTAAAAAATATAAAATCCTTTTTAAAAAAAAAAAAATTAAAAACTCTATTTCTATTTGTTTGTTAATGAAAAAAGTTTTGTTTCAAAATCAAATCTTTTTAAAAAATATATATATATATAAAACCAAACAAGCAAATAAGGTTTTTTTAAAGAACTATGTGGCTTTGAGTTTCGCATCATATCCGAGAATATGTAGGAGCGAAATCAGTTATTTTGTCAATTCAAAACTAAATTTTCCTTATTTTAGTGTCTCTTTTAAGGGATGCCCTATGGACTTGGTTGTCATATTCTATCCCTTAGATTTGAGGTTGCCCTATGGACTTATGTGTCATGTTCAATCTCATTTAGGTTTTAACAACAATAAATTTTAAAAATATCAAACCGCTAAATAAATACAAAATATAAAAAAAAAATTTCTTTCTTTTAAATAATTTTTGGAGTGAAATAAATATTTAAAAAGTTATTAAAATTTTTGCACAATTAACTTGAGGTACTTTTTTTTAAACGGCCGATGTAGGGCGCTAACACCTTCCCTATTCATAATTGACTCCCGAACTCAAATTTATTTATTTATTTTTAGAAAAAAAGACCAGTTTACCTAAAATAAATAGTTTTTCCCAAATTAAATATTGGTGGTGACTCCTTTGTTTTTTACCTTCTTTTCGTTGTGCCCTGACAGGACGGTCGCGATACACGTGGTTGGTGTATCTTTGGGATCATGTCAATTCTCCCTTGAATCGTGTCCTTAAAGGCAGAAGTTCCATATTGAAGCTTCTAAAAAATGAGCGTCAAAGTCTCCTCCATCACCGTTCCAAACATGTACTAAGATTGACTTTTAAGTCTTGCTCTTCTTTCTTAATGAATAGGATTAACAATTATGTGACCGATGTTTAAGATAATTGAACATTCCTCTTTATCCAGGCAACAAAATTTGCAAGTTAAAACTTCCAAATTCTTTATATAAAGAGGCAAAATAATTCTAGAATTTTTAATTATAATAAAACTAATTTTATTTTAATGCTATTTTTTAAAAAAAGAAAAAAAAAAGGTGGCGAGTGAGCTACCATTCTAGGGCCTGGTGGAGCGACATGAGTACGGTCTATCCCCAATGACTTTATTTTTTGCTAGGATTCGAGTCAGACACCTCTCCCACAGGGGCGGAGAGGCGTAAGGTTGCCATTGCCTCCCCCAAATTTGTAACTTTGTTATATATATATATATATATATATATATATATATGTCTAAATCCAACCTTCATCTAACTCCAATTATCCACCAATTTTATATCAGAAAATAAAATGCAAATGTTTTTTTTTTTTAAACAAAAAGGCATGCAAAAGCATCACAATGGATTTAGACATCCCAACTATGTTGGCACCCCTAAACCCATCTATCATATGCAGCACACCTTAAATTCAATTAAAAAAGGAAAAAGAATACAAAAAGAACTTGGGGGGGCATAAACCAAACCTAAGCCAAAGAGCAAAATCATCTAAATCTATAACTAGGAAGATTCAACCTGTTACGGTTGAAATCCTTTGAGATGAAATTTGGGATAGTATCCCACCAAGTGAACCCATGAGAATTAATCCCAAAAGAAGCCAACTTGTCTGCACACTCATTCCCTTCTCTGAAAATATGAGAGACTTGAAAATCCATGTTCTTAAGGAGCATTTGACAGTTTAGCCAACGATTTCTTAGCTTCCAAGGAACTAAGGTAGACTTTTTAAAAGTTTCCACTACAAGAATTGAGTCACACTCTAACCAAAGCTTCATCCAACCTTTTTTGACAGCTATTTCAATTGCCACTATTGCAGTTGTGAGCTCTGCAGTGAAAGAATTAGTCACACCAAGGTTCAAGGCAAAGCATCCCAAAGCACAAGCCAATCTTCCTCTAAAGATTCCCCCACCAGCTGCAGGACCAGGGGAACCCCTTGCAGCTCCATCCGTGTTACATTTAACCCAATAAGCAAGAGGAGGATGCCAAAACACTTCCTTAATTGAAGGAGCCTTCGACACATGACCAGAAACTTTGAAAAGCTTCAATATGGAGAATTCAGAAATTGAGGAAGACATCTGACCTGGAGATTGGTTACCTGACAGAGAAACTGAAGTCCTAATCGAGTTAATTGCATTCTGAAGAGGCCAAACTTTATTAACAAACCTGCTACTGTTTCTGCTTCTCCAAATTGCATGAACCGAATTCATGACAGCAGCTAGAACAATGTCTTTCACCTGGGAACTCCAATTTTTGGAACAAACTGAAAGAACAGAATTAAAAGAAGAGAGATCAATTCTGCAATTAATGACACTGCTTAGCCAATTCCATATATGAAGAGCATAAGGGCATTGCAGGAACAGATGCTCAGAAGTTTCTTCACTAGAGCCACACAAAGAACACATGGACACAGTGATACAGCCTGCCTTCCTGAGATTTTCATCACTAGGGAGTCTATTATGCATCAGCCTCCAATAGAGGAAGGACTTTGAAGGCGGAATGCATTTAGACCATAAAAACTTGCCCCAATTTACCTGCTGATTTCCAGGATTGAGGAAATCAAAAGCATCCTTGAAAGACAGAACTCCAGAATCACTATTATGCCAAACAAGCTAGTCATCACAGGGAGAAGCTGGGATAACAGTCTGGAGAATTTCAGAACAGATGGCAGGAAATCTAGAGAAAAACTCCATAGGAATACTCCATGATCTATCAGAGATAAAGTCACCAACCTTAGCTTCTAACAAAGCATGAGAATTAAGTGGAATAGCAGTGAGGTTTCCAATTGGTTGAGAGATCCACTTATCTATCCAGAAGTTGACATTTAAACAATCACCAATGATCCAAGATGAGTTGCTAAGAATAGATTGGACATGACATCTGACAGCAGGCCAAATGGAGGACTTAGCATAATGAGAAATAGGCACACTGCACTTGAGGAATCTGGCTCTGATGAGTTTGGTCCATTGGTTATTTTCAGAAAACAACTCCAACAGAGCTTCAACATACCTGCATCATTAATAGCCTTAAAAGACCTAAGACCAAGGCCACCTTCATCTATAGGTTTACAAAGTTTTTGCCATGCTACTGTAACAACTTTCTTGGTTGAACTATCTCCTGACCAGATGAAGTTCTTGGTCCATTTATCCAGAGATTTCAAGAGGGAGACAGGCCAAGCATAGATTTTGAAACTATAAATCAACATACCTTGTATCACATATTTAACTAACTGGACCCTGCCCATAATGGACAAAAGGGATCCTTTCCAAGCTGCAAGCTTGCTCTTGATCCGATCTGCTATTGGTTGGAGATGAAGTTTCCTAGGTTTTCCCTTAAAGAGAGGGACACCTAAGTAATTGAAAGGTAGAGTTCCAATAGAGAAGCCAAGAATGTCCTTAATGGAAGAAATTCTGGAGTTAGAAAGAGCTCCTGCATAAAATTTACATTTACCAATGCTAAGGAACTGCCCTGATATTTCACCATACTCTTTAAAAAGATCCTTAATGTTTTTCAAATTCTGTTTGCTACCTCTGCAGAAAACTAGGATATCATCTGCATATAAGATGTGGCTCGGAGGTTTATAGTTTCTGGGACCAGCCATTAAATTAAGCTTTCCTTCCTGAACCATAATGGAGAGGCATCTACTGAGAACTTCCTCAGCTAGGCAGAACAAGAGAGGGGAAAGAGGGTCACCCTGCCTAACCCCTCTCTTACAAGCAAAGAAGCCAACTTGATGGCCAATGACAAGGAAAGATAGTTTTGCTGATTTCAAAATAGCTAAGATCCAATCACAAAATTTCTGATGGAAGCCAAATGAATGAAGAACTTTGAGAAGGAACTGCCAATCCAAGGTGTTGAAGGCTTTCTTGACATCAAACTTAAGGGCTACATTACCACCAAAAGCCTTTTTGTCTAACAAATTCACAGCTTCAGAAGCAATACAGATACACTCAACAATGCTTCTTCCCTTAATGAAACCTCTTTGGTTCTGAGAGATGATCTTTGGGGCCACCTTTGCCAATCTATCAGCTAAAACTTTTGTGATAATTTTGAACTGAAAATTGGCTAAGGCAATAGGCCGAAAGTTATCAATTGAGTCTGCACCAGGGACCTTAGGGACCAGAACCACCAAATTTGAGTTCAAGTTTGGAAGGATCCACCATTGAGAGAAAATTTGAAATACTTAATTAAAGACATCTTGAGCAACAATGTCCCAAAAATGTTGGAAGAAGAAACCACTAAAGCCATCAGGGCCAGGAGCCCCATCTCCATTTAATGCAAAAACAACATTTTTGACTTCTTCCATATTAGGCACATTTGTTAGCATTACATTGTCCTCAGTAGAAACAGAAAGAGGAATTGATTTTTCAATGAGGTCATTCTCAATGCAGGAGTTATCAGAAGCATATATGCCTGAAAAATAGTCTAACACAATATTTTCAATATCAGCAGCATCATGGTATATTACCTCATCCTTCCTAAGCATGGACATTTGCTTGGATGTGTTCCTAATCTTAGAAATTTTGTGAAAATAGGCAGTGTTCCTGTCTCCATAAGAGTGCCAATTGGTTCTGGACTTTTCTTTCCAAAGAGACTCCTGATAATCAAGAGCTTGTTGCAGATCAATCTGAGCTTGGAATTCTTGTTCCTGGAGACTATCAGACATACCAGAGGATGAAATTTGGTTTTGAATTAACTCAAGAGCTGAAAGAGCCTGCTTAACCTTAAGATGAACATTGCCAAAGACTTCTTTGTTCCAGGATTTGAGATCAGATTTTAAGGCTCTCAGTTTCTGAGCCAAGATGGACATGGGACAGCCAACAAAAGTCTTCTGCCAAACTTCTTGAACTACTCTCTTACAATCAGAATGATCAGTCCACATTTTGTGAAATTTAAAAGAGGAAGGGAAAGAGTTAAGACCTTTTTTTCAGAATAATCAAAATTGGATGGTGGTCAGACTTGCTTTGAGGGAGTGTACAACAAGAAACAGAATCCCAAAAAGCAAGCCAGCTATCATTGCAGATAGATCTATCAAGTCTCATCTCCACAAGAGCTCTACCTCTCCTCTTATTTGACCAAGTAAACTCAGCTCCTCCTGTTAGCAAATGAGTCAACTTACAACAATCAGACCAAGCTCTAAACTCCTCACAGGAAGCATTAGAGGGAGGACAGCCACCCCTTTTTTCATGGGAACCTATAATAGCATTAAAGTCTCTAGTGAAGCACCATGGACCAGGCTTAGATTGCTGTAAATCAGACAAATCCATCCAAAGATGTCTTCTAGAGATATGATTTGTGCTAGCATAAACACCAGCTAAGTGAATTAACTGTCCATCCACAACAACAGAAGTAGCAATATGTTGACTGGAGACTGAAACCACATCAGGGAAAAGATGCTCAGCACAAAGACCCCACAAATTAGGAAGAAGATTTGACCTTTCATTAACTGAAAAAGGCTTCAACTTTAACTGCTTCCAATATGAAATATGAATACCATCAATTGAAGTCCATGGTTCTGCTATGAAGAGAAAATCAGGATTTTGGGAAGCACAAAGCTCCTTTAAAACCAATCTAGTATCTTGATTGGCAATGCCTCTAGCATTCCAATATAAGACTTTCATTAAGAAAAGTTTTTAGGTCCTGCCCTTGAATGGGCTTTGATTACATTGCCTGCCTTGCCTGTAGCAAGTTGCCTCTTTTTCTGCCTCAATATCTTTTTTTGAGATTTAGTTAAAACTACATTATAACCATCAGTATCAACAATAGTTGGAGAGTTTTGAGCAATAGGCTCATCATCTAAAAAGTCATCTGTGCTATCTGCCCAAAATTTTGATGCAATTCTAAGGTCTCTTTGAACTACTGCATTAGGATTTACTTGAAGATGGCCATCCAAGGAATCAGAAACAAAGTCACCTTGAGAACGGGAAGCACCATGAATGGAGTCTGATTGATCAAAAGAAGCTGATACATGGGAAGGATTAGAGTTACAACTGTCATTCACAGCTTGGGGGGACTCAGGATGTAGAGAACCATCACAGGCAGAGTCTGCATCCATATCTTTTTCAACATTGGTGTCTTTAACCATCTCAGCAGAGCTGACTTGAATTATATTCTGATGAGGTCTAGAAATCACCCTATCAATATTAGAGATCAATTCTACTACAAAGGGGACATCTTGAGGAAGAACCAAGTTATTAGTGGTATTATCCACCTGAGCATCTTCAATTATCACATTCTCACACTGCTGCTCATTATTTAAAGCAGGTATGAGGACTGGATCAACTGATCTTCTTGGCTCTCCATCTATGATCAAATCTGGGCCATGAACTGCCTCATCAAAAAGCAAATTCTTTTTACTTGTTTCTCCCTAATACATCACTGGAGAATTCTCAGAAACTACTCTTTTCCCTTTATCCAAAGCAACATTATCATGAATGTTTGACTGACCCTCAGTAACCATCTCCATGTCCTTGGGAACATTAGGCTCAACATTCAGAACATTATTACCAACAGTCTTGGGAACAAAGACTGTTTCGATCTTTTGCTGGGGAATTTCTTTTGGAAGCTTAGGATCATTAGAGACAGTGCCTCCTCTTCTTTTACAAATATCCTGAGAATGACCAATAGCTTGACAGTAGCTACAGAAAGGAGGAATTTTCTCATAAACAAGGTTGACGAAGAAAGCAAAGTCATTCCTCTCCACCATGAGAACATTCGAGAAATCCTTTGATAGATTAATGTCTACCAAGATCCTCGCGAAGTGACCATAGACTTTATTCTTGGTTGCCTCATCAATAGAGATTGGGGTCCCTATACCACTAGCTATTTCAAAAAGAATCTTTGGCCTCCAGTATTCAAGGGGCAAATCAAAAATCCTAACCCAAACTTGGGCATGAGTTTGCTTTTGCGAATTAGGATTAAAGTCTTGACACCACTGGGAAAGTCTTAGAATTCCCGGATTAAGATTCCATGATCCTGCTGCCCAAACACAGTGTAAATCCTCAGCAGAGGCGAAATTAAACTCAAAGTAACCCTTCCCTAAGGGGATCATGTGCCAAGAACCAATTGGTTTCCATAACTTGGAAAGCTTTTCCCGCAATTCTTGAACTTTGATTGGACTGCTACCCTTAGCCAACAACAATCTACCATGTAGGTTATTTTTGCACCCCGCAATTACATAGGGCCTGAGCAAAAGAACGAGGAAGAGGAGGAGAGGAGGAGGAAGGAAGAGGAGCAAGGAATTTCCACGGGCAAATAGGATTGCTTGCAGCCGAAGCCATGATCATGCAAACCCTAGATTACCATGCACGAAGAGAGCATCTAGGGTTCCACTCAGCCTTGGGGAAAACTCATTCTAACCAAAGAACAATGAAATTAGTTAAAGATAACTCTAATTCATAGTCCCAATTGCACAAAAACAAGTTTAATTTCAAATCACAGTATGAAATCCAAGATCTAGGGTTAGGGTTTGCAAACTGATTTGGGGATTTTACAAAATAGAATAGATTAGGGGTAAACACTTACCCAAGATGAAGGAAGAGAGGACATGGTGGCTGAAGGTGGTGGTGACGGCAGCGGCACGACAGAGCAGCGGTGAACGGAGGAGCTTCGGGTCGGGACGCGTGCAGATCGCGGCTGTCTTCTCCCTACATGGTACGGTTGTCGTCCTTTCCATGCCAGGCAGTGGTCGACGACGTCAAATGGCTGAGCTGCGGCCAGGACGCTCGCGGAACAAGCTGTGTTGCGGCTGAAGGACGGCGGCAGTGCGCTCACTGAGTCGCTCACCACGACGGCGAAGAGCGACTGGGTTACGCGGCAGTGATGGTGGCCGGACGGGCTCAGGCGACGGCTAGGGTGGAGGAGGAAGAAGAAGAAGAAGAAAAAGAGAAAGAAGGAGTGGGAGGGGAGGGTCGTGCAATAGAAAGAGAGAAAGAGAGTATTTTTTTTTCCTTTTAAATAAGGATAGGTACATAATTAAGTGGTTAAAATTGAGTCTATAAAAATTAAATAATATGGGTCCTTGGAACAAAATTAATAAGTGACAATTATATACTTTCGAAATCCAAATTAGAGTAAAGGTTGATAGTTGAGTTGATCTACCAAGAAAATCAATGATCCAAAATTAATCTCAGATTGGCTTGACAATTGGGGAATTAGTTTTTAGAGCAAATTGGGGAATCTCAAGCAAGGATCATTAGGATTGTTATGTAAACGAAAACTTTAAGTTTTTCTCTTTGAATGAGCTCTCTAAAAACAATCAAAATGGTTTTCGCAAATTAAAATGAACTTAAAATGAAAAAGGATTAATTGAAGGTTCTGTACATCTATGTGTACATCGATGTATTTTCAGTTAATTAACTAACTTTTAATGGAAACCTATGTGTACATCTATGTATAAATGTCATACATCAATGTATACATCGATTTATTCTGGACTTACTTGATCAGTATGCAAATTAGCTATTGTAAATCGGTTGATACATCGATGTATAAGACCAAACAGAAGCAAGACTTTTTGAAATATGCATATAATCGATTGGTACATCGATGCATATACAGAACAGAAGTAAAGTCTTTTTGAAATGATGATACAATCGATTGATACTTCGATATATAAGCCAAAATAGAGGCTAGGACTTTTGACAATGGTCATACAATCGATTGATCAATCGATGTAAAGACTTATGGGCTGAGAATGTTTATGCTCTTCAAGAACACGATCGATGTACACATCTGTGTATCCTTCAAAATCAAGAATTTCCAAGAACACGATCGATAGAGCAATAGAGCAATAGATGTACTCAGTTATAAAAATGGAAACTTTGTTTAATACATCGATTACACAATCGATTGACTGATAACTGAATTTTTCAGGAAAGTTTGTTTTGATCTTAACTGACTTGTAAAGCATGCCCAACGGATCTATTTTGAAATACATCTATAAAAAGGCATGGGCAAACACTTTCAGAATAACAATTCATTCAATACTGAGATTAAACACGAATTTCTTTGAGAGAGCTATTCATTGAAAATACCTGAGTTTTTCTGTTAGAACTTCAATTTGTAATATCTGATTTCTTAGAATCTGAATCAAATCTTTTTTTACTGTAAAAGAAAGATAAGAGAGAAGGTTCTCTCACTGGTTAGATCAAGAGTAGAAGGGACTCTAGGTGGATCGACAAGAGTAGAAGGGACTCTTGGAAATTGGGTAGAAGGAACCTATGAGTTGAAGCTTGGAAAGAATCTTGTAATTGATTTTGATGTAGTGGACAAAACTCACTGTGAAGTAGGGACTGGATATAGGTTACCAGAGGAGGTAGTTGAACCAGGATAAAATCTCGGTTTGCATTTTCTCTCTATCCCTTAACTCTTTATTTGCTTTATTGATGAATGTATGTTTAAGCAATTGTTAAGGAAACCTGAATGAGACAATTTGTTTGTTCATATATCAAAGCCAAGCTAAGCGAACCCGCTCATCCTCTACCAGAAGCTCAATCATCAAATCTTCGAACAAAATGAAACGAAGCGTAAAACTTAGATCTGAAACGAAACGAAGCATACAACTTAGATCTGAAACCAAACGAAGCATAAAACTTAGATCTGATTAAAGAACTTAGATCTGTGAAGAACTTGACTTTTGAAGTAGCCATCTGTGTAAGATGTGGAAACGATTCTAAGTCAAGGGGGGTGAATTGACCTTTGAAAAAACTTTTCGAAAACAAGATTTATATTCCCTTTTTCAAATGGTGTAGCAAGAGAGTAAATTTTCTTAGAAACTTAAGCAAGAAACAATTGTAATACCAATTCAAGAATGCACTTAAAGAAAGATATACAATTGCATAAGCTAAGAGAAAGTATCATACAACAATCATACAATATAGTATCATAAGCATAGAACATAAAGAATCATGCATACGATAATAAAATTTGCAAGAAAGTAAAGAGAGTAGGGATAGAGAAAGTGATACAAGTATTTTACTGGTTCGGTCCATAACCTGAGTGGCCTACTTCCAGTCCCCAAGAATCCTCTTGGAGAAATTCACTATGACAAAGTTTGTACAAGAGATACCACACTCCTTACAAAAGTCACTCTCCCTTGTAGGATACCTCACCCACAAGAACCACACTCTCAAGAGATACCACACTCTTGAACCTTTGTTCGATACCTCACCAACAACTCACAAAGGGATGCCTCACCATTAAACCTTGTTGGATACTGTTGCATTAAAAAGTGCAATGTGCAAGTATACACAATCATAACAAGTAATAAAGAGTAAGTAAGAGATCGTTTCCACGAGGATTAGAATGCTGTAGCAATTACCAAAATTCAGATTAATTGTTCTTGGTAGTTAAGATTAAGGGGTAACCAAATAGTGTGTGAAAGTGTTGATTTTCAAATATTAAAAAGAACAATATTAAAAAGCAGTAATAAGAGAACAAGATAATAAAATGGGGTTGTGAACAAAGATGGTAAAATAGCTACTAGTATGAATCCCTTGTAATTTCTAATTAGCTTCAGTTATGCTTCGCCATGCTGCAGCATTAGCTCCAGGAAATTAAAGTTGTATTTTCCAACACTTGAAAGATAATGTTCATTAAATGCCTTCTATTCCTAGATTCATATTAATTACACCCTCTTATTAATAAGCACATTCCAGCTAGCTTAAGGACTTGAATGATTATTCCTAATCTATTCAACATCTACTAATTTTTCAATTAGAGACTTAACCCTTATCTCTTAACCAAATCCACTTAACTTTACTTTTCCAAGTTCAGCAAGCTGAAGTTCTACTTAAGATAGCCAAGCATAAATAAAACAACATTTAAACAAAGATTAAGAGAAAATGCAGTAGCAAAGCATCACATAACAGCAACTAACATTCATTACAAGTTCAGCATATCAGTACGCTGCAGCAAACTAGCTCATACAGAGCTTACAAAATCTGGAAATAAAATAAGAAATGGAAGAAGAAGCCATGGGAGCACGAAAATAGAGCAATGGAGAGGAAGAAGATGACCCCTTGGCTGCTGTTATATGTCCCCCAGCTGCTGTCTCCCTTGGTCAGAAATTCCAAAAATGAAGTGTGTCCTCTTTTAGGGTTAAAAAGGGCCTCGTTTTCTCTTTCTTACTTTTGGGCCATCAAAGTAATGTATTAAAATAAAGGCTTGGGCTCATTTCCTCAAATATACCACCACAAAACCCAAAAGAATCAATAAAGTCACGTCCTCAACTTTTAGGACAACCTGTCAGAGAGAGAAATTGGTGTTCAGCTTTTGTCCTTTTCTGATATGGAATTCGCTTCCGTATGCTGTAGCATGACCTAAGCATTTTCCACCAGCTTGTCTAAACTTCAATAAAAACCTAACAAAACTCAAGAAACACATTAAACATATTCCTAGACACTCAAAAATAGAAAATTAAACAAAATTTATAAAAAGACACATTATACTAAACTAACTTAAAACACCTAAAACATCCACATAAAATATATAAAGATTACAAAAACTCAAGCTAAGAAAGAGTAAATAACTATCATTTCTAAGAGTTATCAGATACCTCACCAACAATCACTACAAGAGTTTCCACACTCTTGTAAACAAAGGGATGCCTCACCCTTACTTTGATGGATACCTCACCAACAAAGATTTTTCACCAATGGTTACTTTGATAGATACCACACCGACAAATATTTACACCACTCAAGAGATGCCTCACTCTTGAGTAACTATGGGATTCAAACTCCCAATACAAAACTCAGAAATACAATTAAGTAGAAGAGAAATTCCTTAGCACAACACTTATGCATCAAAGCTTGAAAAGCTTCTAAGATCACTTGTAACAAAGTATGAATAGATGGCTCTCTATTTTGGCATTATAACAGTATGTTTTTGTATATGATTTTGTGTTAAAAACTTTTAAGCATATGCCCTTTATATAGACTTCAATTGGAGCTGAAAAAAGTTGAAGTTTGCTGATTTTTCAGGTGAGTATTCGGATACTCTGACAGGGTATTCGAATACTCCCTGTTAACAGAAGCTAACAACCTTAACAGAATAGAGGGTATTCAAATACTCTGCTCAAAATTGCCAAAATGCTTGAGTAATGGCATACATGAGTTGGTATTTGAATACTCTTGAAGGAATTTCATGTTTTCCTTAAAGTAGACCAATATACAGCTATGTATGTGATTACTTATATACTTTGAAAACATTTTTCATCATTTGGAATTTTATAGTAGCTCTAATTGATTTCTATTTTTAGGTTAAGCATTATTACCTTTTTAATTTGTTAAGCCATCTAATCAAACTAAGTTACATAATGACATACATCAAAACCTACTAAAGCAAACTTAGACATCTAAAGGTTACATCATCATCAAAACACTTCATTTCTTCAATCTTGAAAATAGGTGGAGATATTCTTCACGGAAGCACACTTGAGAATTTATCTCATCATCATCTACAATCTGCATAACAGATATCCCGCCGCTTCAACCGCGCTTCCTAGACGCACAACTCCGATGAGACCGAGCTGCCATCCAACTAGATTCTGAAGGTAACTTGTTAGCTTGCAGCAGATCTAGAAGAGTTAAATGCATACCAATTAATCCATTTCGATTACATAAAGGAAAAAACAGAGAGAAGAAGAAAGGAGGGAAAAAGAAGAAAAGAGAGAAAAGAAACTAACCTACGGTGTGATGGTCAGTCATGTCCTCCATGACGATGTCATTCCTTTCACGGCAGTTTCAGTCACGCAAAACGCGGCCCTCGTCGGAGAAGAAGAAACTGGTTTTGTTGGGTTTAAGAGAAGGATGGAGAATGAAAAGAGAGAAGGAGAAGAACTGGTGAGGGAGAGAGAAGAATTATCGACAGACAAAGAGAGGTTGAGGTCATGAGTGATGTGTGAGAATACAAGGAAGGGATAAACTATGTAGTGTATCTTGTTTTAATTTAATTTTAGAATTAGGTTAAGATAGTGCTTCTTTAGGAAGCGCTATCTTAGGTACACCCTAAGATAGTGCTTCTTCAAGGAAACACTTTCTTTTCCTACTGCCTAACTTATAATAGTGCTTCCTTGAGGAAACGCTATCTTAGGCTCTAAGAAAGCGCTTTCTCAAGGAAGCACTATTAAAAGTCTCCGCCTCATTTTTAATAGCGTTTCCGCATCGAAACGCTATTAAAGATGCGTTATCAAATGTCTTTTCCGTTCTATTATGCGCACCAATTAAATTCTAATTATATATCAAAGTTATTTTATATAATTTGCTTCTATATGTTGCTTTTTTTATTATTATTCTATGTTATGTATATTTGGTCGTGGTCCCCCTTACATTAAATTCGTGGCTCCGCCCCTACTCTCCCACATTCTGAGAGTATCCCTGTACAAACTCTCCTACCAGATGGATCTAGCATGTTTTCACCAGGTCAACCCCTTTAGATATCTAACGATATTTTACTTAATTAAACGTTAATTTATACAATTTTCTAATGTATTTATACATAATTTACATAAATGCATTCAATACAGGTTTTTTAGTAGCTTTCCAAATACTTGCAATAAAATTATATAAACAATAAGTTATTTAAAGATGCTTAACATACAATGCTATTGAGGGAAGACCAAACCAGTTAAATTCCAATTTTCAGATGTCAAATTATAGGTGTGTCACATTCAGCGTATATAGCACAAGGCAAAAATACTTGATTGGTCCTTAAGTTTATTTGTTTTTTCAATTTGGTCCCTTAAGTTCATTTTGTGTCAAAAAGGTTCCATAACTTAGGTTGGGGTAACAACTTTTTCCTTTTCGCTCTAGTCCTTCAATTCCTCTCCTACATGACATTTCCGAACCTGGCTGGCTTACTGACACAACCTCCCTTAACGTGTTTAACAATTTTAACGTTTTAACATCAACGCGTCACAACATCACTCAACAGCCAATATGTCATAATATCATAATCATGATACAACTCTCAATCATGGCATCAATGTTCAACATATTCATAATAGGCATGTTCAATAACAACAACATTCATAACAACAGTAATTAATTACCAACAGTCATGCCAAAATCATAATATCAAACAGTTTATCATCAGATAACAATTAGGCATATAGACATACAACATGTTATTAAACATAAAGGGTTATGAGAACCCTTCGTCTTATGCTACCCCCAAGCCTACATACTCATACTATTCATTCTCCCTATACCTGGTATGAAGAATTCTCGTTAAACCGAAGACGCTCCTAAACTGGTTCCCTCGAATGGCTCGACGAACGATCCCAAGCCTTGGTCAATTCAAATAGGGTTAACCCATTAGTTCCCAATTCATGAAATAGAAAAGGAACCAAAAGAAGGAAGAACGTTTACCTTAGCAAATTGGCACTATCGCGTGATTGACTCTCCCAAATGAGCGAGAACACCAAGAATAGTTTGGGTTCAAAAGGGAAGAGAGGGAGAGGCTGCCGTCACACTTAGGGTTGCCTAGAGTGCCGATTTGAGGATTGTAACTCGTAACCCTCACAATCTGATGTCTCTATAAAGACTCATACCAAAGCATGGTTGTGCTTACTGTTGAGCACGTGTGTGCTCAACTTAGCGCCAATGAGACGCGCCTGACTGCTGAGTACGGTCGTGCTCTCTAATGAGCATGGGCATGCTCATATCAGTGTCAACGAGACGCATGCTGTAACACCCCCCTTGGGTCATTACATGATTAACTCGTTGCGGAAAATAAAACTTTAATTTGCTGGTTGCTTTCAGAAAATTAATTTATTTTAAAGCAGAAAACTCGGGTGTAAAAATTTCTTTAACGGAAAGCTCTAGAAACATGATACACTAAATTAACGTAGTGAAGTCATATTGAATATCATAACAAAGTTGCCAAGCCATACACTATTTTCTTAAGAGTCTCATTTTCAAAATTATAACAAAAACTATCTTACAGTTAAATACCCTTTTAATTATACAACTCAACCAAAATTCCTAAGCTGGTCACTCTACAAGACTGGATATTTAAAATACCCTCGTGGTTATTCCCACTAACGAATACTTCTTCAAGCATCTAGAAGTTAAGTCCTCGAATGACTTAGTGAATTCCTTCGCTTCATCCGTACTAGTATATCAAAGTACTACCGTAGTCTAGAATAAACCTGATATATTTGTAAGGGTGAGACGCCAATATATGGATTTAACACAATAGGCTACATGTGAGACATAACAGAAAACATACACATATACATTTTCTTAAAAACATAAGCATTCATAACAAGGCAATAGTTAATCAATGGATTTCACACCCCAAACAGCATTGTTTGAAAACTTATGCATGAACACTTCATATACATCATCTACAAATCGGACTTAATCTCATGAGATATCCCAACCGTGGTGAGTTGATCAGGCTCGATAACCATACAAGGCAAAGGCACACAGCCATAGGCACGCAGCCAGAACACAAGGCACGCAGCCAGAACCAGAACACAAGGCACGCAGCCAGAACATAAGGCACGCAGCCAGGAAACAAGGCATGCAGCCAGAACATAACGGGCATGTCAGCCAAATGCATGCAAAAACACTTTGTTCATGACACTTTTCTTTGTGTTCAATCTTTCCTTGCCGAAGCTCAAAATGGCTTACGACTAATCATATATAGTTTTAAATATCTTAAAACTTTCATTATTAACACAGGACCTCAAAGTTCGAGTGCTCAATCACGACACCCCTAGACCGATGCACTAGCCATAGGTTCGTGGTAATAGAAAACATCTTAAACGTTTTTAAGTCTACAGGACCCCAAAGTCCAAAGGACACCAAGTCCATAACACAACACGAACCTTAGTACTCAGACGTCTCTGTTACTAAGTTCAAAACCACTTTTAACACAGTTGAGTTCAACTTGATTTCGGAAAATCATTTCAAATGGGAAATAAAATCACCAGTTAAAATTTAACTTTCAGAAAAGATGGTCACTTGAGGCTCAAAGTTGTTTAAAACACGTACTGCCGCTTTAGAATTTCTTGCCTGTCGGTATTTTTTTTCCAAATTGCCGTCAATTAGCATTTTAAAAGCCATTTAAGCCAAATATTAACTTTTTCCACTTAAATAATTTTCTAAATTCATATTTAAGTTATTTTCGAAAATTAATTTCATAAAATAACTTTTTATAATATTCAGGAATTTCTTACATAAAAATCAGCAGTACAAAAATAATTTCACGGTTACGTCCTCACTGTGACTCATAATTCACTCTTACACCGTTAAATCATTAAAATAATAATATTTTCCAATATTCCTTATTTTTCCCAAATAAATATTTTTCCATTAATATTATATTCCAATATTTTACCGTTAAAACATTGAATATAATTTATAAAGCTTCTCAAAGCTTTTATCTGATTAATTGATTGGGCACTGACCACTGTCAGGCTTCTCAAACAACAATCTACAACAATAACACAGTAATATTCCCAGGCAGATCTTGCATCACAACATTATAATATTCATTGCAGATAAACAATTAAATGCAGATAAACAACCACAAATAAAAATAACACAACTTTAACCAAAGTAAACAACCACCACAGATAAATAATACAGACCACACACTAGTCACATATAGGTATTGAGAAAAATCTCTCAGGTAAGCTCCCCTTACCTCTCGAAGAACTTAAGCTTCCGATGAAAAACTTTGTCGCCGATCCGATTTCACGTACAACACAAAATCACTTAACCTTCAACTAACCACAACCAAGCAATCACTAATCAAAGAATTAAAACCATCAAAATCCTTCCTACATGGTCACGGCCTCAAGGGTCTTTGTGACTAAAAATTCCTAATCATGATTAAGTCATGGATTAATGATCCTTAATTAACCAAGATCATGGATTTGTGGCTAAACAACTAAGGTTTGGAAATCAAAACTTCCTAACTCACACACACCTAGTTTTGGCCATGACATGTTCATAGGTCTAGGGATCTTTGTTTGACAAAACAACTTGGATTCCATAAACATATATACTAACAAGCTAATATACATGATTATTTACAAAGGACATGAACAAAATCTCCTCCAACTTCACCTCTATAGGTTCGGCCTTGATGAGTAAAAAGGGAAGGAAATTTTTGATTTCAACATACGCTTAGATTTAGAACATATACATGACGACAAGAACATAGAAATTGGTTTCAAACTCAAACGATTTTTCTATGGTTTTATATCATTTTCTAAAGACATGAACAACTAAGATAAACATGTTGAATAAAGCTTCAAAACAAGAAATGATTTGAAGAAACTATGACTAAAAGATGATGAGGATGAACAATCACCTATTGGAATTGAAAAATGATCAAACAATCTTCAACCTCCTTCACAAACTTGGCTTCTTTGTGTGAGAGAAAAATAAGAACAAAGTAGAACACTTGAGAGCTTTTGAGAAAGTGTGAGAATATGTGAGAAAGTGTGAGAAGAATCATGAAGCCACTTGACTCATCAAGTTTATGAGCAAGCCATGGGCCTTGCGCATTGGGCTTGAGTAAATTCACTTGAGCCCACTTGATTTTGCATCATGGAAATTGCTTAAGACATAAACTTGACAAGGAACTTAAATGAATGAAATTGGTATCATGAAAAATAATTCCATGGGCAAGGAATAGGCTATATGGCCACAGCCCCCTAATGGGCTTGGATAAAAAAAAAAAAACTGGCCCAATTGACAAAGATAGCTTGAAGAATTCACTTTGGACTAAAAAGCGATTAAGAGGAAGTTAAAGAACTTAGGTGCAAAATCCTTAAAATTCCATCTAACTCATGTGCTAACTTAAAAACTCCACATGTGTGACTCATCCACATGAATCATCTTAGAATCACAAGATAAATTCTTTATCTGCTTCCGGAAACTCCATAATTCGCTCCGTCGTTTACCCGATTGAGTATAACGCCCGTAAAACTTATATTATTTCACTTTTTATGAAATAATTCTAAAAATACACTATCGTAGAAAATAAAATAAAAATCTTAAGTTTTTGGTTCACGAATTAAAATTAGGTCTTTTGAGCAGTATAAATATACTGTCAGTGAAATTCAAAGGCCAGGTTTCGCCTGACTTTTCAACCTAAAATTTAATCGTAACTCTCTACAGGTAAAGTAGAGGTGTAAATAAGGTTTCGGTTTAATTAAAATAATTTTCTAAGTCTCAGATAAAAATATAAACATATTTATATAAATTTCTGATATTAGAAAACAGAAAAACTCGGGGTGTTACACATGCAGCCTTAAGGATGGGCATTCTGACCCATGAGCACGGGCGTGCTTATGCGTCAGGATGGGATTTTTAACTCAAAAACCCCACTTAGCCCACTCTAAACTCCCTAACAAATAAGGCATACACAAAAGCACTTACACGAAAAATAGGGTGTTACACTTTCAACTGAGAGATAAGGCGAAGATCTTTGAGGAGATTCACTCCTTATTCTTCAGCAGAGTCTTCATTATGAGTAACTTGATAATCAGTTTGTGATTATCATCTTCCTCTTCCAGACTATCAAACTACTTCTTGCTCTTAGAACTTAATTAATCCCTTTATCTTCAAGGAGTCTGAGATATGAGAGCTGCTCCAAGATATTAGTGTATGAGGATCTTGTCAGACGCATTGCTTTAGTTATTCCTTGAGCTTCCAAAAGTCAGACGCATGAAATTTGCTTTGATTCTTTTATTAGATTGACCTATTTAAATATTGTCTTTCCTGCACATCTCAAGAAGATGATTAGCAATATTCAGACAGTTCAATTAAAATCATTTTCTCAATGTTTGGGCTCATCAAAACACACACGGGTTCATTGGAGAGTGAGTCAGATGAGACACCCCGTTGTGCCCCGGTGTTTTATTAGATTAAATTCCCTCTTAAATCATTTCTTAATCGTGCGCTTAGCGTGAAAAAGACTTAAAAATTAAAACTTATTAATTATCATATAACTTCTGCAAATTAAACACATCAACATTGTAATATATAAATACACACCGATTTATTTATTACATTACCAAAACACTGTTGAGGGTATCCTCTCAGTAGGATCCCTCACAGGCATAAACTTAAATAAAAGTCATACTTAGCGGAAACATATAAAAATACTCCTTAGACACACTGGCCATAGTGTCTATATTCTAATCACCGTGGATCACAGATCGACCTCCAGCGTCTGGTTCGTAAGGAGTTCCATCCAACTCCTCAGCAACCTCTGTTTCATATAAATCTCCGTCCAGCTCCTCAGCAACATAATCCTCCATTGGTTCTTCTAATGTAAGTAAAGTAGCCCACAAGAATACAGAAATATAGGGGATAAGAAGCAGTTCTATCATCAAAAAAACGAAAAAGAGTAATAGTAAACTATACAGTAATTGTCACAGACAAATCATCATTCAATACCTAACTAGCACAACATCCTCAAATTCAAGTATCATCCTCTACCCCAATCTCGTACAACTAGACTTTCATACTGAGGTGGCCACCACTGATTTCTTTCACGCATTCCTCTTGGGGAATGTCAGTCAATTGTTCAACCGACAGGTTCCAAATTCCCGGTGCACATTCTCTTCCATGGTGAGAATGCTCATGCAAAGCAGGACACTATAGCTGCACGATGCTCCCGGTGCACACCCCGTCCACTCCCGGGGGTGCTCAATGAAATTCAATGACACTATAGCTGCACAACCTATTTCTAAGGTGGAACGGTCTAGCGAGAACTCTTGACCTCGTGTATTATATTACCAATACACGGTTGTGAACAACAACACTGACCTTGTGTATTATATTACCAATATACGTGAATCTCACCAACCCATTTTAACAACATCCTAGTGCCTTAACCTTCCACTAGAACTCAACATATATTCTAGGTCACCATACCTCTTTAAAATAAATCATCTAGGTTAGGCACTTCTAAATCACCATTATTCTCACACCCAAAACAAACAACTATCTCTCGAACAACATATATATCTTTTCTTAAAATCCACTAAGCATCATATTAACCACCAGACAGATCATGCATAACATAACATCACAAAATATTCAAATACCACAAAATATCACATAAGCAATTCAATAATAATAATAAATTCAATCAACCTCAAATAAGATAAAAATCATCCTAACGTCGATAAGCCTACAATCCCCGAATCACCATTAGTTTTACAGAAAAGGTTTCCAATGTGATTTTGGTCTTGTCGATTACTCGACTACTAGTAGGGTTTAGGTCGCCCTACACAATTATCATATAATCTACTACTTATCGATTCCAACGATAGGTTGATTCTTTCCCCCACCTGATCGACATGCACGCTTTCCCGTACAAGCTCCGAATGGGTCCACGTTACTGCCACGAACCTCATCACGCTGTCCAACAACATCCACAAATCTGCCACCATCCATCCTTACACATCCACCGTTCCGCTTTCCGTCCCGATTACACGTACGAGTAACACAATTCGCCGGAAACACCAAATACCAACCGAATCAACAATAGGGTTTCAAATAAATAAATCTATTTGAATCAAGAGAAAAAATCGATGGAAAAACTTACGAGAACAACGGCTGGACTTAGGAGAAATCGGATTCAAAATAAGCTCATGAATCCTAGTGAAAAGCTACCAAAACAGGGCTACTGTTCGAGCTTCATTACTATGGACACAGATCTTTATTTATAAAACTGAACGGTGAGACTGAAGAACTATCCTTCAGAAACAATCTCAGATCGCAATTATATTGTGACTGGTTTGGTAGTACCCGGGTTGAGTTTCTCACCTCCTAGGCCTACTGTCCGAGCTTCATATATAACACTCTGGAGGTTTGTTCCAAATTATAACCGTTGGATATGAAGAAACACAAGTATTGAACCTTCTTATAAAATTTGGGAATGATCCAACGGTTGAGGAGTGTTTGGAGACTCCCTCACTGCAACTGCTCCAACTTGGTTTCAAAGCTTCCATCAAAGGCTTCTTGCAACTATTGAGATTTCTCTCTCAATTCTTCTCCTCTAATCCGAAGTAGTGGTTGATAAAGAGAGTTAAGGAGATGAGGAAGATAACTAAGATCATAGAAGTAAGGGTTTACCTCTAAAAGAAAGTGAAAGAATGATCAAGTGGTGCAAGAACAACAATGGAGATTTTGAAGAAAAAGTGAAGAAGAAATGGAAGAGATGAGGAAGTGAGTGAAGGGGGAGGGAGGCCACGGTTTTGGGGTATTTATAGGGTAGATCTTAGGCTTTGTTTAGTTTGTTAGCTTTTAGATTAATGGGTTTTGTGATTATTTAATTAATATATGATTAACCATAGTTAATAGTTAACTTAACTAAGGTTATTTTGGCTAATCATGGTTAATAATATGTGGATCACAATTAAGGTAGATGTGGCTGATTTTGGGCCACACATAATGACTCACCAATGAGTCATTGATCCTATCCGTTAGCGGTTCCCGGAAATTCTGTACGCAGCTCCGTCATTTACCCGATTTCGGTTTTTGAGAGGAAAATGATGAAACAAAAGCAAAATGAAATAGGTATGGTTTAATATATATATATATATATATATATATATATATATATATATATATATATATATATATATATATATGCACGAAATTTAGGATATGTAGAAGGTTTACAACCACGTAAAATGAGTGGTTAAGAGTGCGTAGATGTATCTTGTTACTAACCGCAAAAGCTTGGGGTATTTTGGTCATTTTACCTAAAAGTCATGATTACTAGCATTTAATGCTCATAAATGCTTGGTGACTCATCCTCCATAAGTCATCATGTGTGACTCGTTGTCCCGATCTCTTGACGGGTCTCTGTAGTTCCGTTTTCGACTCCGTCGGTTTTCCCGATTAGGGTTTCTGTCTGTTTTTCGATCGAAAATTTTCAAACTAACCAGACTCGTTGGAAATATGATTTAATTATAAACCATTTCGTTCACGAGTCAAAATTAGGTTTTCTGATCATTAAAATCTTACTGTCAGTGAAAACACCGACTGTTTTTCGTTCAAACTTTCGCCAAAATTCGTCCGAATACACCTAATTTTTTATTTCTAATCAGAAATTTGGAAAGTAGACTTCCTCACGGACAAAATATAAAAAATCTACAAATTTCAGTTTTTGGGTCAAATTAGGGTTTTCTGTCAGTATAAAATTATACTGTCAGTTAAAAAAACGCAGACCGGCTTCCGTCTGAGTTTTAAACCCAAGTTTTAACCATAGCTTCCTACCATAGAGTAGGTTCTATATATGATTTTGTTTTCTCCAGAATCATTTCCTAAGTCTCAGATAAAAATATAAATAAATATATATTTACCGTTAATACAGCTTATCCGAAAATCGGGCTGTTATATCAGACACATAATAGAGTCAGACGCTTTGTGACTTAACAAATGTGACATTTTGTATCAGGAGAAACAAAGCTCTTATTACTGAATGGAGCACTCCAGCTCCTGGCACAAAGGACCTTTATTTTCCATCACAGTACTCAAGGTCCTTTTTCACCCAATGCATGGCTTGCTTACGGAAACAACATTGGTATTATCGATGCAATCCTCTATATAATGCCATAAGGTTTTTCTTCACATCCGCTACCACCATGTGTTTTGGCAGCATGTATTGGAACCTTGATTCCAAATGTAAGATCATACTGGAGGGTATGAAATGTTATGGCTTCAAAGTTTAGTTTCTATTTGTTCTAAAAGTAAACTTACACTTGAATTAATTGCAGTGAAAAGCAACAAGATCTCTTTGATTCCATGGGCTTCTTGTATAATCTTGTTTTCCATATTGGTTATAAGACTGTTAATTCAGTGCAAGCAGTGGTAGCTATAGAGAGAACATTCTTTTATAAGGAAAAGGTGGCTGGAATGAATGCACCTTTGCCATAAGTTGTTGCTCAGGCAAGTAATCCCTTATTTATTATTTATTTACTTTAATTTTGGTTCAGATTTGTTGTTCATAAAATTTTTATGCTTTTCTAATATTCATATTTTCACCATGCAGGCTCTTATTGAAATCCCTTATGTTCCATTACAAACTATGATTTATGGATTTATGGTTTATGCAATGGTTGGTTATGAGTGGCATTGTTGGCATTAACATCCTCAACAATCAACACTCATTAAGAGCACAACATCATCATCATTATCATAACAACATTCTCATCATCATAACAAGAACATTCACTCATGGCATTCATCAAACATATCAATATCATCATCATAGTAACAAGTCTAAACATGCCAAACATAAACAATTAAACATACAGATATCAAATAGGCAAATATAAACATGTTATCAAGCAAACAGTCATATAGGCATTTAATCAAACACTAGGGTCATGGGTTAACCCTTCATCTTACGCTACCCCATAGCCTACATGTTTATACTAGCCCTTCTCCCCATATCTGGTATGAAGATTCCGATTCAAAAGAGAGAAAGAAGATCCACTAGGGTCCCTCCCATCTCACTAGCGCTTGTCTACAACCTCAAGAACGACAAAAAAACACTTTGGTTCAACTCTAAGATCAAGAAATCAAAAGGAAAAGGTGAACTTGAGAGAAAGAAACACAAGGGACAAGGTGCACGAATTTTACAACAGCAAGCACAACGAACCCCTATTCGTAGCGATGTCTATTGGATTTTGTATTCCTTTTTTAAACCGAACTAATCCAAACCAAACCACAAATATAAAATTTAATATATTCTATTTTTTTGCATTATTAATTTTTTATTTGCTGATCTTTTTCCTAATAATACTTAATAGTTTGATTTGGGGTAATTTTTTACTATTCCTAAGTTCCAAACATAAATATATATAGGGTTAAATATGTTTTTAGTCCCTCATTTTTTACAAAAGTTCGGTTTTAGTCCCCCGTTTGGAAAACAAACTTTTTTAGTCCCCTGTTTTTTAACATATGTCAGAAATGGTCCCTACACTACACATTTTTAGTCCCTCATTTTTTACAACCACACATTTTTAGTCTCTCATTTTTGAAAAAAGTCGGTTTTAGTCCCTTGTTTTTCAAATAGAAGTTTGGTGTAGGGACCATTTCTGACACATTTTAAAAATGGGGGACTAAAAAAGTATGTTTTTCAAATGGGGGACTAAAACCGAACTTTTGTAAAAATTGAGGGACCAAAAACATATTTAACCCATATATATATATATATATATATATATATATATATATATATATATATATATATATATATATATATATATATATATATATTGTTCTGGAACTAGTTGATAATGATATTTATTTATTTTATACATATTTTATGATATGCAATAACATGAATGTATCTATAAGTATATACATGTTTAAGATTTTATTCAATTTGTCAAAAAAAAAAAGATTTTATTCAATTTAGCTTGTAATCTTGATTATTTTATGTAATATAAATATGTAATGATGTGTCGGTAAAAATCGAATCAAAGGGTCCAATCCAAAGAGCATTTAATCGGATCGAATTTTTTTTAAGGAAGCAATACAAACTGAATCGAACCGCTTGTTGTTTTAATCCTTGGATCGGATGACTTTTTACTTCCAAACCGATCCGCGAGCACCCCTAATTCCATGTACTGTATGAGTATTTTAAATTTTATTAAAAATATAAAAATAATAAAAATAATTGGAAGTATGATATTTATTTGGAAGTGTTGAGCTAAATAACTTAAAAAAAGACGACGTATGAAAAACTCTTTTGTCACATAATAGATGCACATTTGTAAGAGTGTAAAAAAATGCAATTGTAAAAAAAAAATACTTATATGAATTATAATCCTTTTTTTACAAAATTTTCAAATTATGTATTTCATTATCTAAATTTAAAATCAATTCTTTTTTTAAATAGAAAAGGCATAAGATTGACTTTAAAAGCATTTTTAGTATATAAATACAAAATAACCTATTATAATAATTTTCTTTTATATTTTAGTAACTTAACAATGTTAAGTCAATATAGTAGCCAATATTAAAAATTAGGATGGAGTGTAATTTATAGTCATATTGGAGATTGTAATTATTTTGATAAACTTAAAGATTGTTGAGTATAATTTATTCTTTATATTATATTAAATTTTTAATCATATATCAAATTTATTTAATATAAGTGATTAATATATTTATCACTAATTAAAAATTAAAAATTTATTTACAATAGATTATATGAATAAAATATTTAAATAATTGTTTATTATAAAAAAATATGAATGTATAGAGTACTAATATTTTTACCCGTGCGAAACGCAAGGGTTATATTTTTTCTAAATAAATTATCATAATATATAATTAAATGATCAATGGTAATTGTTATTTATATTTTGAAATATATTTAAATTATATTTTATGAATTTAATTTTTACGTACTGTCAAAGTAAAGAATTGGTACACTAACATCTAATAATATTTTAACAAATTTACGTTCTAGTTAATTTTTTATATTATTAAAATAAAAGTGTGCATATCAAGGATTAATGAATAACAGTTTAAAATCTTTTACACTAATAACATATAATACTTCAAAACATACAAACAAATGGATTTAAATATCGAAATTCATGCTTATCAAGCAGTCAATAACACCTACAAACAAAGTTTGGTTATCTTGGCCATGTGCATAATATATGCTGGGATCTTTCTTCATTAGTCATTACCAACCTGATGTTTATGAAAGAAAAGAATAACCATAAATAATTTCAGAAATAAGCTACAACATCAACGATACAATCTAACATCAACTTCAATAACCAAAAAAGCTGGAGGATGGAAATATGATCACACAAAATAAACACTGTAAGTATGTTGATACAAAAACATAATTCATTTCCACAAATAACACCCCAAAAAACCAAAATGATATTGAGTTATTGCACACAAACTATATTGCATACAAAGCACAAATAATGCATTATATAAATCAAACACAAATCCTATCAGTTACTTTTTTCAATACTTCCAGATCTAACAAAAGAGTATATCTAAGCTTACTAAATACCAAAAATATCATAAAAATTATCAATAACAAAAAATGCAATTTGAATTGAAGATAGTGTTAATAAAACCGGTAAAGTACAAAACCGATTGTGTTACTATTTTATTCCTTCACTCCAAATGGACAGAATGATAAACTATCTAATGTACAATATGTTAAAGAAACTAAATTCAATGTGCTAGTCACCACCATAAAATTCAAACTAAAACAAACATAAAAACCCAAGAAAGCAAATATCCTCACATTTAAGTGCTCCTGAGCTCCACTAATTGTAACACCCTGTTTTTCCGTTAAGTGCTTTTGTATGCTTGTTTGGTTGGTTAAGCCTTAAGACTTAGCTTGAGGGCTAAGTGGGACTTCTAGGCTAGAAATCCCTTCTCTTAGGCTTGTGTCTTGTGACTTTTTGAGTCACAAGCACGGTCGTGCTTGTTAAGGAGCACGACCGTGCTCATTGTTAGTGAGCATCTCACTGACGTTGAGTTGAGCACGCCCGTGCTCAAGTGCGAGTCGCGCCTCGTAGACGCTAAGTTGAGCACACCCGTTGTAACACCCCGTTTTTCATAAATAAGCTTAATGCATTTATATATGTTATATATATGTTTACATATGCTTCTTAGGTTTGTTTTTGATGCCTAAGTTCGTGTTTGAGAAAGTTTAGCCTGAGAAAGGTTCAACCCTTTTAGACTCCTCGTAACCTATTTCACCGTTTTGGCTATATCTTGAGTTCTAGGTGTCCGATCGAGGTGATCTTTATGGCGTTGGAAATAGAAGAGAATTATCTACAAGTTTTATTTTAAGTGTTTTTCCAAAATCTGTCATATAGGGTGTCTAGAAAGGCCATCTTTGAGCTCCCCATGCTCAGAAGTTGAGCATGGCCGTGGTCAACAGGGAGCAAGGCCGTGGCCGTGCTCAGGCATCAGAGTCTATAAATAGAGCAGTTTCATGAGGGTTATGAGCCAAACCATATTTTGGCACTTTGGGCAGCTTTTGTGGGGCAAAAACCTCTTCTCTCTCCCTCCCCTTAAGCCCCTTTGATGCCTTGGTGTTCTTGCTCTATTTTTGGGAGGTCTTGGTTAATTTGTGCCATTCAAAGAAGGTAATGGTTCTTTCCCCCTTTTGGTTTCCTTTTCTTGTTTATGAATTGGGAACTAATTTGTTAACCTTTTGTTTCACCAAGGCTTGGAAAGCTAGTCAAGCTGCTTGAGGGAAACGCATTGGTCCTTCGTTTGGGTTGCCAGTTGACTTTCGTTGGTTGGAATCTTTATACCAGGTATGGGAAGAAGGGTAGTGTATATCATAGGCATTGGGGATAGTGTAAGGTAAAGGGGTTCCCATAACCCATATTTGTTATGTTTGATGATATGATTAATATGTTGGTTGATTTGCTATGATAATAAGTTTGATTGTTAATATGTTGTCTTACATGCTCATGTTCATAATATGTTCTTGATGGTTATGTTGTTATTGTTAATATGAACATGATGTTGTGTTGTTGGTTATTGGCATGATTATGTTGGATGATTGTTGAGATATGACTATTGAATATTGGTTGATTCCTGATGTTGTCGATTATGTTGGTTGAATGGTTGATGCCATGACTGTGATAATGTTATGATTGAGTTGATGAGGATGTGGGATCTAGAAAATATGTTGTTAAAACGGATTAGGATTAATGGACTTAATCATTGAAATAATTGGTTAAAACCTAAGTTAGAACTCTGCCCAGAACAGTACTGTCGTACAATGAGCACGACCGTGCTCCCAGTTGAATTCTGGAGAATGGCCGCGCTGTTTAGAACAACCGTGCAGGGCAAAGAGCACGACCGTGCAGATGAGCAGGACCCTGCTTCACTTAAAAAGCACGGCCGTGCTGGGGTTTAAGCACGACAGTGCTCATCCCTCCTAGACAGAAACAGAATTAAAGGACTTAAGGGGTTTCAAACCCCATTTCCCCAATGATGATAGATGATACAACTAATCAATGTTAAGGATTAGATAACTCGGTTACAATTAATAAAGATGATTAAGAAGATGAGATGGTGAGATAATAAAATGCAAGTCGGTATCCGTTAGGATACCACACATTGACAAGTTGTACCTTGGTCCTTAAAGGGCCACGGGGGCCTTGACCCCTCGGTTTGGGTCTAAGGTGTTGTTAATGTTGAAGTCTTGGGTGCTTATTGGCCCAAGCATGTTGAGTTGAACCTTGGTGCTTATTGTTAAGTCTCTAAAATGTCTGTGTGCATTTCCCTAAGTTTTGATGAAAACTAAACATTGGGTAATGATTTAATTAACCTATTTTGTGGTTGCTAACCTGTCTACTTAGTGTACAGATCAGAAAATTAACAAAACTCACCTGTCTGTCTACCTAAGTACCAACCTGTCTGGATAAGCAAAGAGGTCAACCTGTCTGCTGACTAGGAATTGTTGACTTCGTTTCAACCTGTCTCCACTCTGCTCTCAAACTCGTCTAAGGTTCTTTGTTAAGAACTCGAAGTACAGGAAGCTTTTGGAAGCTGTCCCCTCATGCAGAAGACTCTGAATCTCTCTCACGCTTATCAAGAAATTCAGAAGTGCTCTCTCTCAAGCAACCTAGGAAGTCAGAGACAAACTTCCAGTTAAAGAATGTTTCCAACATGCTTTATTCCCTAGTACTTTTCGGTTATTACACAAGAAGGGAAATGTACTATGCAAAAGTACAAAAGCATTCTGCACAACTCTGATTTGGCTACTACACGATGCATAAAGCCTATTATCCTTCATGTTAGAGTACAACCAACGTCTCCATTGCATTAATGGCTGCCCAGAACGACTATATTGCATTTAATGAAGCTCTGCTTGAAGCCATAGTTGCAAGGAATGTCTCTAACGGATATTAAATGTTTGAAGGCTATAAATACAGAAGTCATTGAAGATGAACATATCAGAGATTTACAAAGCATTACAGAGCCATTACTCTGTTCATTTATTCACTTCTGTATTCTTCAATCATTTGAAGTTATTACGCAGACTTTCCTAAGCTTTACATTTAAACCATCTCTCTGAGTGTTAGTGAAAGATCTGTCTGTCTGTAATTGTATTTATTACAAACCAAACTCTCAAACAAATCTGAGTGAGCCTGAAGAGGCTAGGTGTGCAAAGAATACTTGTGTCTGGAGCCTGAAGAGGCTAGGTGTGCAAACAATACTTGGAGTCTGTAACCTGATCAGTTATAGTGGATAAATCTTGGTGCTGCCAAGGACTGGACGTAGCTCTTTGTGTTAAAGAGTGAACCAGGATAAATCTCTGTGTTAATCTCTCTTCCCTAATCTCTTTAGTTACTTTGATTATATATATCATCTGCTTTCTAACTAAGGGGTTAAAACTGTTTTCTGTCAAGACTGTTTTTCTATCTATACGTGTGTTGTTTTCTGAGAAAACTACAACAGACAGGTGACCTGTCTGTGTAATCTTTTTACACCCGTCTGTGCTTAGCTTCTGCATGCGAAAAGTTTTTAACTTTATTTTAAATTCTAATTAACACAATTCAACCCCCTTCTCGTGTTTATAGTTGTCTATTTTCAGTTGGTATCAGAGCTCAGCCTCTGGGTTGAGCATCTAACAGTGTAGAGGTAAAAGATCCTGAAGAGTAGACATGACTGCTGGAGCTAGTGGAAGTCACCAGACCGAAGGAGCCTCCTTAACCAGACCTCCATTCTTCAATGGAGAAAACTACAACTATTGGAAAGATAGATTTCAATGGTTCATTCTATCTACAAACTCTGATCTCTGGGATGTCATCACAGATGGTCCTTTCATTCCTAAAAATGATGACAATACTGACAAGCCAAAAGCTCAGTGGACCCCTGCAGAAAAGATAAAGTGGGAGCTGAATCACAAAGCCAGATACAACTATTATTTGTGCTCTCAGTCCTGATGAGTTTGAAAAAGTCTGTGCCTGTGATTCTGCCAAAGAAATATGGGACACCTTAGCTGTCACACATGAAGGAACAGCCAAAGTCAAAGAATCAAAAATTGCCATACTTGTCAGAAAGTATGAACTGTTTCTCATGGAGGAAGGAGAATCTGTTGCTCAAATGATTGGGAGATTCCAAACTATCATCAATGGTCCTAAAGTCTCTTGGCAAAGTTTACTCTAATGCTGAGAAGGTTGGAAAGATACTTAGGAGTCTACCTAAGCAGTGGAGACCCTCTGGTAACTGCTATCTCTCAAGCCAAAGATCTTACCACCTTGACTATGGATGAACTTCCTTGGAACACTTACTGTTCATGAGCAAGAACTTGGAGATGAAAGTCTCAACAAAGAAGGGCAAGTCAATTGCTCTGAAGGCTGATCAAAAGTCTTCCAAAGCCTCTAAAGCTTTGAAGGCAGACGAGTCATCCAGTGATGCTGACCTGTCTGAATCCTGAGGATTCTGAAAGTGATGAAGAACTATCTCTCCTAACCAGAAAGATAAAGCTTCTCTTACAGAAAAAGAAGTTCAGAAAGGATAAGCCATTCAGAAGATTCAACAAGGACAAGAAATTTCAAGGATTCCACCTTCAACAGACAAGAACTCAATTGTCTGCTATGAGTGCAAGAAACCAGGATCACATCAAAGCAGAATGTCCTCAACTCAAGAAAGCCCCATTTAAGAAGTTCTTCAAAAAGAAGAAGAAAGGAATGATGGCTACTTGGGAAGATCTAGAGTCAACATCTACTGATGAGGAGACAGAGGAAGAAGCAAATCTCTGTCTAATGGCTAACACTGACTCTGATTCAGATAATGAGGTAAATTCTGATTATGAGGAATTACTTGATGCCTATGAAGAATTGTTGGAGGAATCCAACTGTTTATCTAAGGCTTTCAAATCTCTCAAGAGAGATCATGTTAAGCTCCTCAGTGAGCATAAACAGAAATCTCTAGAGTGTGAGAAATTTGCCAAGGAGAACAGTGAGCTGAAGACTGAAAAGTCTAATGAAGCTAAGATCTCTAGTGATACATCACAGTCTGAAGAAGTTGAAAAACTTCAACAGAAAGTGGAAGAGCTCACTTCTGATCTTGCCAAATTTGTTAATGGTAGAGATAATCTGACCAAAGCTGCTTGGCTGTCAGAGGCACTCCCTTAACAAAGAAGGTATAGGATATGTCCATCAGATACATCATAAAGTATCAACTAAGCACTCTAAAGTGTCTGCTACATCTACTTTCTATTAAATCCATACCTGTCTGTAATTTCTGTGGAAAGACTGGACATGTTATGTCTAAGTGTCTCCATAAGAAAAGAAGGAAGTCTTCACAGACTCCTAGAACTAACAGAAAAGGACCCAGAAAACTATGGGTACCTAAAGATCAAATAATCTCTGTTGCAGATGTCCTCAATCAGCACAAAGAAAACACCACTGCTGGTACCTGGACAGTGGCTGCTCGCGACACATGACAGGAGAAAGGTCTATGTTCCTAGACCTCCAACTTAAGAAAGGAGGACATGTGGCATTTGGTGGAAATCAGAAAGGGAAGGTTATAGGAATTGGTACTATTGGTGGTAAACCTCCTCTTCCCTCTATATCTAATGTTCTTATGGTTAAAGGATTGAAACACAATTTGCTTAGCATAAGTCAATTATGTGACAGTGGATTTGATGTCTCCTTTACCAAAGGATTTCTGTATAGTTAAAGATCTAAGTGGCAAAACCCTCTTTTCAGCTAAAAGGCAACAAAATCTGTATAAGATTGAACTTGACTGATCTCTCAGATCAAAGTGTAACCTAGTCTGATGTCTAAAGAGGATGAAAGATGGTTAGTGGCATAAGAAACTAGGACATGCTAGTATGAAATTAATTTCAAAACTAAAAAGGGATAACCTTGTGAGAGGATTGCCTGATATTAGTTTTAAGAAAGATGTTTTGTGTGATGCATGTCAGAGAGGTAAACAGATAAAATCAAGTTTCAAATCTAAAAACCAAGTATCAACCTCTAGACCTCTTCAGTTGTTACACATGGATCTGTTTGGACCAGTTAGTGTTGCTAGCTTAGCTGGAAGGAAATATAGATTTGTCATAGTTGATGACTATTCTAGATATACATGGGTACTCTTCTTAACCCACAAGGATGAGTCTTTTAAGGCTTTCTCAGTATTCTGTAAAAGAGTACAAAATGAGCAGGGTTTCTGCATTTCTACTCTTAGAAGTGACCATGGGGAGAAGTTGAAAATGAGCAGTTTAGTCAGTTCTGTGAGGAGAATGGGATCTCTCACAATTTCTCTGCACCTAGAACTCCTCAACAAAATGGAGTGGTTGAGAGAAAGAACAGATCTCTGCAAGAGATGGCTAGATCTATGCTCAATGAGAATAATCTCCCTAAGTACTTCTGGGCAGAAGCAGTAAACACAGCTTGTTATGTACAAAACAGAATACTCATTAGGCCTTTTCTAAAGAAGACTCCCTATGAACTGTGGAAAGGAAAAAGCCCCAACATCTCTTACTTTCCATGCATTTGGTTGTGAATGCTACATATTAAATAACCAAGGATCAACTTGGAAAATTTGACTCTAAGACAGACAAAGGTATCTTTTTGGGATACTCTGGAAATGTCTAAAGCTTTTAGAATTTACAATTTCTAGAACATCTGTTATTGAAGAATCTGTTCATGTCAAATTTAATGATAACTTAAAGACTGATAAGGAATTGTCAGATCTAGAAGATGATCTTGCAGGTCTTGATATAAACAAGTCAGAAGATCAACAAACCTGACTTAACCAAACCAGAACCTGAAGCAGAACCAGACAGACCAGTGGAACAGACAAGTCAACAGACACAGACAAGTCAAGGATCCTCTTGAAAGAGACTGGAAATTCAAAACTCATCATCCTAAGGATCTCATCATTGGTACATCCCTCAGAAGGAGTAAGGAACCAGATCTACCTTTAAGAGAATCAAGCAATGTGGCCTTTTGTCAGAAATAGAGCCAAAGCACATTGACGAAGCTCTTGATGATGAAAGCTGGATTCTTGCTATGCAAGAGAACTCAACCAGTTCACTCAGAAATGATGTCTGGACCACTTGTCTCCAAGCCCAAAAACAAGTCTGTCATTGGAACAAGATGGGTCTTCAAGAAACAAGTTAGATGAAGATGGCCAAAGTTGTCAGAAATAAGGCAAGGTTAGTAGCTCAAGGCTATAACCAACAAGAAGGTATTGACTATACTGAAACCTTTGCACCTGTAGCTAGAATAGAAAGCTATTCGCATACTGAATGTCATATGCCTGCACAACACCAAATCACTCTTTTTCAAATGGATGTGAAAAGTGCTTTTCTCAATGGAATAATTGAAGAAGAAGGTTTATGTTAAACAACCCCCTGGTTTTGAAGATACTGATAAACCAGATCATGTTTTTAAACTTAAAAAGGGCATTATATGGTTTAAAGCAAGCACCTAGGGCATGGTATGATAGACTAAGCTCTTTTCTCATGCATAATGGCTTTACAAGAGGTCAAGTAGATACTACTCTGTTTAAGAAAAGCTATAAAGAAAATTTCATTGTAGTCCAAATATTATGTTGATGATATTATTTTGGAGCAACTAATGAAAAGCTGTGCAAGGATTTTTCAAAGATGATGCAAGCAGAATTTGAGATGAGCATGATGGTAGAATTGAAGTTCTTCCTTGGTCTACAAATCAAACAGACAAGTGATGGAAATCTACATCCATCAACAAAAGTATATCAAGGAAATGCTCAAGAAAGTACAAAATGGAAAAGTGCTAAACTTATGAAAACTCCCATGGAAACTAATGCAAAACTCAGTAAAGATGATGAAGGTAAAAAAGGTAGACCAAACTGTCTACAGAGGTATGATTGGATCTTTGCTGTACTTAACTTCAAGCAGACCTGATATTCAGTTTAGTGTCTGTATGTGTGCTAGATTTCAATCTGACCCAAGAGAATCTCATCTTAAAGCTGTTAAGAGAATATTTAGATATTTGCTTGGTACTGCTAATCTTGGTTTGCTGTATTTAAGAACTAAATGAATACAGATTAGTGGGATTCTGTGATGCTGACTTTGCTGAAGACAGAATAGAAAGAAAGAGCACCAGTGGAGGGATGCCACTTCATTGGAGCAAACTTGGTCTCGTGGTCAAGCAAAAGACAGACAACTATATGCTCTATCTACAGCTGAAGCAGAATATATCTCAGCTGCTAGTTTGTTGCTCTCAAGCATCTTATGGGTAAAAATCAACTTGAGGATTACTCTATTTTTGAGCATAATATATCTGTATGGTGTGATAATTCTAGTGCTATCTGCTTAACTAAAAATCCAATTCAGCATTCTAAGGCTAAGCATATAGAATCAAACATCACTTCATTAGAGATTATGTTCAGAAAGGTATTTTTGATATTAAGTTTTGTTTAAAACTGAAAATCAATGGGCTGATATCTTCACTAAGCCCGTTAGCAGAAGAAAGATTTTTATTTATTAGAGATAATTTAAACATGCATTGTATTGTTGAATGACATGTCTGAGTCTTTAAACTGTCTGTGATCACCTGTCTGACTCTGCTGAGTCACTATGATGAAACCCAACAGTTTTATTAAAATGGTTATTATTTATTCATTATTTTAAATACCATTTGTTAATCTGAGCTAATCATAAACACGGCAGTTTCTACCTCGAAACCATGTTTTCAGTTATGTCTAAAGTGGGCGCACAGTTCCCCACACAAATCGTGCCATTCTTAATTAAAATTCTTTTTTCTCTCTCCTGCTGTCACTGCTTTAAAAGGCAAATCTTCAGAAAGTTTCAAACTTTATCCTTCTCTAAAAAGCCCTAAGTCTTTTCGTCTTCCTCTCGTTCAAACCCTTCTCCCTTCCAAAACTTTCACTTTCTCTCTTTTCTGAAAAATGGCATCTTCAAAACGCCTGTCTCCAAAAGAGATTGCTGAGAAATACGAGATGAGACTAACTGATGTAGAGAAGATTCTACCTGGAAAGACTGTTGATCTTCAACAGATGAAGAAATGGGGAATGGATGTCACTGAGGAGTTGGAATACTCTAAGTGGACAGCCTTCTTTGATATCAAGGAGCTGGTCCATCCCAAGCTTGTCAGAGATTTCTGGAGGAATGCTGTGGTCATCACCAATGTGGTTGATGGAACCAAGAGCTTCAAGGCTCAAATGTCAGCTGATGTAACTCTGTTCCTATAAGCTCTCTGGAACTGGCAACCAGATGTCCAAGGATTGGAACTGCCTTCAGACCTGACTGGGAAGATCAGGTGGGAACTGAAATATCAATATTGCTGTTTATGGTGTTCCCAACCCTGAGAACAAGAAGCCTGTCTGCATGGTGCCCAAGTGCAGGTTCTTGCACAAGCTGCTTCTGGAGTGTGTGATGCCCAGAATAGGGTCAAGAGACTAATGTGACAAGTTGGACAGATTTGTCTCTGTACCACTTGATTCACAAAATCAAGATAGACATCAATGACCTCATCTACTATGTATCTTGAGTCCTCTGATCAGAAGGACAAATATGCCTACCTACCCTTATGGAATGCTTGCTGACAAGGGTTTTTAGGAACAAGATATTTGTTCCAACTGATGTCCACTTTGTGGACATGGCTCTGCCCATAGACAAGAAGGTCTTGTCTATGATGGGGATTGAAGGAATCCCTCTAGGAGGATGAAGGAAGAAGAGAAGAAGAAGAAGAGAAGACTGCTGTTGAGCAGAAGACTGAAGGAAGAATAGCAGAGGAACCTGCTGATTCCACTGGTGAATCAGAGTATCCTAATCTCTGAAAGGATTTGGAAAGCTGCTGGAAAAGTTGCCAGACAAGACAGAGGCCTGAGGAACCCACAGCTTCTGAAGGATCTGCTGAGACAGTTAGAGCCTCTCAGATTCAAGCTGAACGAAAGCCTCTCCCAGGAGTGAAGACCAGTGAGGCTGGAAAATTAGGTGTGGTTTCCTACACAACCCAACCAAGAGAAAGAAGGACTGGTGAAGACCTTTGCCAATAGGACAGACAAGTGGAGTCTGTTGCCTAGTAAAGGAAGGAAAGCAACCTGCTCTCAGGGGGAGGCAAACTTTCTCCACCGGCAGAAGAGCCTAGGGAGATCAAATCTCTTGATCTGGGTTTCATTCCCAGAAAAAGAAGGTCAGGCTACCCTATGCCTGTTGTGGCTGCTGCTGAAAGGGCAGGCTGTCCCTGCAGAAGAGCCTGCTGCTGCTACCTGCTTCTGCACCCTCCATCTGACCTGTCTGCTGGAACACAGACCAGGTTGTGTCATCTTGAAGAAGCTTCTCTGTCTCCTTCAAGGAAGAAAGCAAGGCTTTTTGAAGAAACCACTCTTCACCGTCCCTGCTGCACCATTCCTCTCCCCTTCATCTAGTTATTCTCAGATTCTGTCGCTTTCCTCCCCCTCTGCCTCTCTGTGTCAATCCCTTTATCTGTTGCCTCCCCTTTTCACTCACCTTCTCCTCTCCCCCTCTACCGAACCATCTTTGATGTCTTGTCTGATATATGTCAAGTACACAGTTGTTCACAAGGGACTCAACTCCCAGAGAACAATCTGGCATATCATCATAGACTGTTTGTGAGTGATCTTGCAATCTCTGTATGACTGCAAGTGTATCTCACTTATCTGTCATCCCTTCCTCAATCCACCTCACATTCTGAACCCATGTAGGGAGATCTTCTTCTATCCCTCTATGTGTTCTGTCCATTAGAACATTGGAAGGATCTAACTATCCTGCCTCTGTTGTAATGTTACCCTTCTAGGTCTAGATATTTTCTTTCTCTTTAGTCACAGGGTCTAATTCGTTCTTTCTATCCCATATAGACTCTCTCTACCCTACCTCCATCTGTCTTAGCCAACAACCTCTTCCCCCTCCTATTCCAATAAGAGTCACTCGACTGTCTCTTTGTGAAAGACTCTCTTATGTCTTTCCCTCTCCTGATTTTGACATAGTCAAATCACCCCTCTGTTTAAAATAGTTTTTCTTCCTTTATTTTATTTCAGAACCATTCATCAACTTTTCTTTCCCCGTGTCTCCTCACCTTCTCTGTACCTAAGGCACCCCCAGTTTTAGCCTTACCCTGGTATCCATCCCTGTCTGCTGCTTCAACCAGCTGTTGCAGAAGTCTCCTCCTCTCAAATGGTGGATTCAGTGAGCTTCAATCTCCTTAAGACTGAGCTAGAAGAAGTCAGAAGACAATTGGATGCAGAGGCATGCTAGGCTGCTGTTAGAACAGAAAGTTGATTCCCTGTATCTTCTTAATCAGCCTAGATAAGTAGTTGTAGGAACTGCCTGTAATGAAATGCTTATGATGAATACAAATCATTTTGCCTTTATCATTTTCTTTATTGTCTCTTTTTCTCTCCACTGTTATATTTACTCTTTTTGTTGCTGACAAAAGGGGGAGAAAAATGTTAAGATGTTTAATGTAAACAATATATGCTAAGTGTATGCTAAGTGTTCGTTCTCTAATATACTCTGATACTATGAACTTAAACCTGCTGCATATTACTCTGATGCTCTTATTGAACACTAATGCATCTGTCTGCACATATAGAAAATATCAACTTGTCTACTGTCTGTACTTCTGTACTCTGATATTTTCAAAGGTTCATTAAATCATCTGAATGTTTGTCATCATCAAAAAGGGGGAGATTGTTAAGTCTCTAAAATGTCTGTGTGCATTTCCCTAAGTTTTGATGAAAACTAAACATTGGTTAATGATTTAATTAACCTACTTTGTGGTTGCTAACCTGTCTACTTAGTGTACAGATCAGAAAATAACAAAACTCACCTGTATGTCTACCTAAGTACCAACCTGTCTGGATAAGCAAAGAGGTCAACCTGTCTGCTGACTGGAATTGTTGACTTCGTTTCAACCTGTCTCCACTCTGCTCTCAAACTCGTCTAAGGTTCTTTGTTAAGAACTCGAAGTACAGGAAGCTTTTGGAAGCTGTCCCCTCATGCAGAAGACTCTGAATCTCTCTCACGCTTATCAAGAAATTCAGAAGTGCTCTCTCTCAAGCAACCTAGGAAGTCAGAGACAAACTTCCAGTTAAAGAATGTTTCCAACATGCTTTATTCCCTAGTATTTTCGGTTATTACACAAGAAGGGAAATGTACTATGCAAAAGTACAAAAGCATTCTGCACAACTCTGATTTGGCTACTACACGATGCATAAAGCCATTATCCTTCATGTTAGAGTACAACCAACGTCTCCATTGCATTAATGGCTGCCCAGAACGACTATATTGCATTTAATGAAGCTCTGCTTGAAGCCATCGTTGCAAGGAATGTCTCTAACGGATATTAAATGTTTGAAGGCTATAAATACAGAAGTCATTGAAGATGAACATATCAGAGATTACAAAGCATTACAGAGCCATTACTCTGTTAATTTATTCACTCTGTATTCTTCAATCATTTGAAGTTATTACGCAGACTTTCCTAAGCTTTACATTTAAACCTCTCTCTGAGTGTTAGTGAAAGATCTGTCTGTCTGTAATTGTATTTATTACAAACCAAACTCTCAAACAAATCTGAGTGAGCCTGAAGAGGCTAGGTGTGCAAAGAATACTTGTGTTGGAGCCTGAAGAGGCTAGGTGTGCAAACAATACTTGGAGTCTGTAACCTGATCAGTTATAGTGGATAAATCTTGGTGCTGCCAAGGACTGGACGTAGCTCTTTGTGTTAAAGAGTGAACCAGGATAAATCTCTGTGTTAATCTCTTCCCTTAATCTCTTTAGTTGATTATATATATCATCTGCTTTCTAACAAAGGGGTTAAAACTGTTTCTGTCAAGACTGTTTTTCTTATCTATACGTGTGTTGTTTTTCTGAGAAAACTACAACAGACAGGTAGGGGAGGTGGTTGAGATTGTTTTTTGTTGTGCCATTTGCATATAGCATTGGAGTTGTTGATGGGGGAGGTTCGACAGTAGGGGAGATCGCCCGAGAGTACGGTGATCTGGCCATCCATGGTAGGTCACCCGATGGTTTGGTGACCAAGGCCCCCCGTGATGAGGCATCCATGGTTTAATGTGTTGGCTATCCATGGGGTTCACCCAAGGTTTGGTGAACTTCCGGTGTTGGTGCTTCTATGGCCAATACGGATATGTAACTCCAAAGTCGTTCATCCTGAGTTAGTTGGATCCACATGCATAGATGGAGTAGTGGAGTAGTTGATGCATTGCACCGCATAGCATACTTGGTTGATATAATATTGTGGATGTTGATGTATGTTGTGGATGCAAGCTTATGATGATGCCATGTTGTATGTTTACCTTATTTCCTATTTCCATTCTGTATATGTTTACATGATTCTTACTCCCTGTTGTTTGTTTGTTTATTTGGCCTGATCGGCACCTTGCAGAGAATGGCTAGCAGTCAAGAGAGGAGTGACTCTAAGGAGCCACCACTCATAGTTAGGATTTTCCCCTTTCAGTTAGTTGTTAGTTTCAGTTGTATTCCGGAACGGTTATACCAGCTCTGTATGTGACATCGGGGTTGGGTTGTGTTGTTTATCTTTGTTATGTTTTAATTGTTTTAAACATGTTTTAATTTCCGCGTTGTGAACTAGTTCATGTGGGACATTTCTACCCATGAACCTTTTTATTAAAGGACGTATGTTTTATGTTTCATCTTTATCTTTTATGCTTTATAACATGTAGGGTAGTTGGGTGTCACATTTAGTGGTATCAGAGCAGTTCGGCCCTGTCTTGATGTGGTATGAGTCTGTTGTAAGTCTGTTGTGTGCTCTTGTTTGAATTGTCTATATTTATATAGACAATGTTACGTGGTACTAAGTACCTATAGTTCTGTTTTGGCTCGACTTACTGCATTTGGTGGTTTGTCTTGAACGATCCAAGAAGCCTGCGAGTGCTTCTTGTGCTTAGGAAGGCGGTTCTATTACCTTTTGATAATAAGAACTCTACAGCTGATCTTGTGCGCTTACCTTTTAAAAACTGTTCGATGTTATCCTTTGAATGAACTGGTTATCTTCCAACCATGTTCCCTTCGATTGCTTCAATAAAACCATAGTTCTTGGAACTCCTATGGAGTCTAAGGATCCGAGATTTCCCTCTGTCGGTCAAGTTAAGGCTCTTAGGAAAGAAGAGGTCCAAGTCTACATAATGTTATCTTCCCTGGAAGTAGAGAGCAACCTGATGTTGGAAATGTGCCAATAGTAAGAGAGTTCCCTGAAGTTTTCCTGTGGATGTTCTTGAGTTGCACCCTGAGAAGATGATGAGTTACCATAGACTTAGTGACGGAACAGGACCCGTATCCATAACACCTTATAGAATATCTCCTCTAGAGCAAGCTGAGTTGAAGGAACAGTTGGGGGAACTAGTTCAGGAACAGTTCTTTAGGGCCTAGCATGTCCCCATGAGAGCGCCAGTGTTGTCGGGAATAAGAAGGATGGTAGTATGAGGTTGTGTGTCAACTATCGGCAGCTCAACAAGGTGACCATAAAGAATCGGTATCCCCTCCCTAGGATTGATGATCTTATGGACCAGTTGATAGGCGCTTGCGTCTTTTCAAAGATAGATTTGAGATCAGGGTACCATCAGATTCGGGTTAAATCTGAGGACATCCCGAAGACAGCGTTTAGGGACGCGATATGGTCACTATGAGGTATTTGGTTATGCCCTTCAGGTGTGACCAATGCTCCTGCGGTCTTCATGGACTACATGAATAAGACCTTTCACCCTTACTTGGATAAGTTTGTGTAGTGTTCATAGATGACATCTTAGTGTAACTCCAAGAGTAAGAGGAACATGAGGAACACCTGAGGGTTGTCTTGCAGACCCTTAAGGAGAAGCAGTTGTATGCTAAGTTGTCTAAGTGTGAGTTCGGGTTAGAGGAAGTGAGCTTTTAAGGTCATAGCAGTGGACCCAGCTACGGTAGAGACGGTGCTCCAGTGGGAAGCATCGAAGTCTGTAACCAATAATAGGAGTTTCTTGGTGGTTGCCGTAAGAGGGATCTTTAATAGAGACGAGAGGGAAATTATGTTGCGCGGACATAGTTGCACTCGAGCCCCTGTCGGAGACCCTCGTAGAGAGAGATTGACTCATGGAAGTATTATTGCTTATGTCACTGTGCTGGACAAGTAGGAGGGACTGATCACCCCAATTACTCGTCACCGGTAGGAGAAGTAATGATAATCGTTGTGAGCTTTATGACAGTGAGGTTAGTGGCCTTAGTCGCTTAGACATGAACCGAGTAGAGACTAGTCGCTTAGAGAGTAGACTTATAGTGGCCGATGCCTTAAGTAGGAAACCTTGCATGTCTCCTCTTTGATGGTTAGGGAGATGGATCTGATTAAGGAGTTTAGAGCTTAGCCTAGCTTGTAAGTTTACCCCTAAGAGTACTAGGCTTGGAACCTTGAAGGTTACCTATAACTTGATGGATCAGATTGGAGGGGACCAGAAGTTAGATGAGTTTCTCTTAGACCAGAGCGTTGCTTGCTCATGGTTGAAACCTTAGTTTAAGAAAGGAAGTGATGGGTCTATGAGGTTTAAAGATAGGGTTTGTGTAGCGGATGTTCCTGAGCTTAGGAAGTTGATCCTTGAGGCAGGACATAGAAGTGGGTTGATGTGGATAGATTGACTAAGTCTGTCCATTTCATTCCGATGAATATGGAATATCCATTGGAGAAGTTAGCCAAGCTGTACATCAAAGAGATAGTTAGGCTTGATGGTGTACCCTCTAGCATAGTATCGGATAGAGACCCAAGGTTTGCCTCTAGGTTCTGGGAGAGTTTGCAACAGGCTTTAGGGACAAAGCTTAGGGTTAGTTCATCTTACCACCCACAGACTGATGGGCAGTCTTAGAGGACCATCCAGTCCTTAGAGGACTTGTTGAGAGCTTGTGTGCTAGAACAGTCTGGTAGTTGGGACAAGTTTTTGCCCCTGCTAGAGTTCACCTACAATAACAACTTCCATTCCAGTATTAGGATGACACCTTATGAGACTCTGGATGGGAGGAGATGTAGGACGCCCTTGTGTTAGAATGAACCTGGTGATAGTGTGGTGCTAGGATCTGGGGTAATGCAAGAAACAACAGAAAAGTGAGGATGATTCAGGGAAAGTTGAAAGTGGCACAAAGTGGGCAAAAGAGATACCATGACAAAGGGAGGAAGGCACTCGAATTCCAAGAAGGTGATCATGTGTCCTTGAGAGTTACTCCAACGACTGCAGTTGGTAGAGTGATGAAAGAAAGAAAGACATCTATTATCAGGAGATCCGAGTCTTTTCTACCTTGGTGAACAAGTGCAGAATCTTCAATGATGCTTACAGGGCCAGGATCGCAAGCCACAAAACTTCAGAGGTTCAAAGCAGTAAGGATGAAGACCAGAAGGACGAGGTGAGACAATGTCTAACCCCAGTCTGCATGGACTTCAAGCAAAATGGCAAGGGATCACAGTTCTCAGTAGGTGAGCCTAAGGACCGGGATTCTCTTAGACATGTCAAGATGTGGAAAATGTGGAGAAGGTCACTACACCCATCAATGCAAGAAGCAGGACATCATCTGTTTCAAGTGTGGCAAGTATGGCCACTTCGGATGGAACTGTGAAGGAGGAAAGTCAGAACCACAGAGTGCCAGCAAGATCCAGAGTGCGCAGAGGAAACATGGTGGAGCTGGACCTCCGATTCCATGGACTCAACCCAAGGTATGCGCCTAATTGGTGAAAGTTTAACAGTTAAGGTGATAGAAATTTCGAGGACGAAATTTTTATAAGGGGGTGGAATTGTAACACCCCGTTTTTCATAAATAAGCTTAATGCATTTATATATGTTATATATATGTTTACATATGCTTATTAGGTTTGTTTTTTAAGCCTAAGTTCGTGTTTGAGAAAGTTTAGCCTGAGAAAGGTTCAACCCTTTTAGACTCCTCGTAACCTGTTTCACCGTTTTGGCTATATCTTGAGTTCTAGATGTCCGATCGAGGTGATCTTTATGGCGTTGGAAATCGAAGAGAATTATCTACAAGTTTTATTTTAAGTGTTTTTCCAAAATCTGTCATATAAGGTGTCTCGAAAGGCCATCTTTGAGCGCCCCGTGCTCAGAAGTTGAGCACTACCGTGATCAATAGGGAGCAAGGCCGTGCTCAGGCATCAGAGTCTATAAATAGAGCAGTTTCATGAGGGTTATGAGCCAAACCATATTTTGGCACTTTGGGCAGCTTTTGTGGGCAAAACCTCTTCTCTCTCCCTCCCCTTAAGCCCCTTTGATGCCTTGGTGTTCTTGCTCTATTTTTGGGAGGTCTTGGTTAATCTGTGCCATTCAAATAAGGTAATAGTTCTTTCCCCCTTGGGTTTCCTTTTCTTGTTTATGAATTGGGAACTAATTGGTTAACCTTTTGTTTGACCAAGGCTTGGAAAGATAGTCAAGTTGCTTGAGGGAAACGCATTGGTCCTTCGTTTGGGTTGCCAGTTGACTTTCGTTGGTTGGAATCTTTATACCAGGTATGGGAAGAAGGGTAGTGTATATCATAGGCATTGGGGATAGTTTAAGGTAAAGGGGTTCCCATAACCCCTATTTGTTATGTTTGATGATATGATTAATATGTTGGTTGATTTGATATGATAATAAGATTGATTGTTAATATGTTGTCTTACATGCTCATGTTCATAATATGTTCTTGATGGTTATGTTGTTATTGTTAATATGATCATGATGTTGTGTTATTGGTTATTGGCATGATTATGTTGGATGATTGTTGAGATATGACTGTTGAATATTGGTTGATTCCTGATGTTGTCGATTATGTTGGTTGAATGGTTGATGCCATGACTGTGATGATGTTATGATTGAGTTGATGAGGATGTGGGATCTGGAAAATATGTTGTTAAAACAGATTAGGATTAATGGACTTAATCATTGAAATTATTGGTTAAAACCTAAGTTAGAACTCTACCCAGAACAGTACTGTCGTACATTGAGCACGACCGTGCTGAACAGGGAGCACGACCGTGCTCCCAGTTGAATTCTGGAGAATGGCCGCGCTGTTTAGCACGACCGTGCAGGGCAAAGAGCACGACCGTGCAGATGAGCACGACCATGCTTCACTTAAAAGGCACGGCCATGCTGGGGTTTAAGCACGACCGTGCACACCCCTCCTGGACAAACAGAATTAAAGGACTTAAGGGGTTTCAAACCCCATTTCCCCAATGATGATAGATGATACAACTAATCAATGTTAAGGATTAGATAACTCGGTTATAATTAATAAAGATGATTAAGAAGATGAGATGGTGAGATAATAAAATGCAAGTCGGTATCCGTTAGGATACCACACATTGACAAGTTGTACCTTGGTCCTTAAAGGCCACGGGGGCCTTGACCCCTCGGTTGGGTCTAAGGTATTGTTAATGTTGAAGTCTTGGGTGCTTATAGACCCAAGCACGTTGAGTTGAACCTTGGTGCTTATTGGCCAAGGGAGCCTTGACCCCACGGTTTGGGTCTAAGGTTACGTTGAGTTGATATTGAAAGTCTTGGGAGCTTCATGGCCCAAGCAAGGAGGTGGTTGAGATTGTTTGTTGTTGTGCCATTTGCATAAAGCATTGGAGTAGTTGATGGGGGAGGTTCGACAAAGGGGAGATCGCCCGAGAGTACGGTGATCTGGCCATCCACGGTAGGTCACCCAATGGTTTGGTGACCGAGGCCCCCCGTGATGAGGCATCCACGGTTTGATGTGTTGGCTATCCATGGGGTTCACCCAAGGTTTGGTGAACTGCCGGTGTTGGTGCTTTATGGCCAATACGGATATGTAACTCCAAAGTCGTTCATCCTGAGTTAGTTTGGATCCACATGCATAGTTGGAGTAGCGGAGTAGTTGATGCATTGCATAGCATAGCATACTTGGTTGATATAATATTGTGGATGTTGATGTATGTTGTGGATGCAAGCTTATGATGATGCCATGTTGTATGTTTACCTTATTTCCTATTTCCATTCCATATATGTTTACATGATTCTTACTCCCTGTTGTTTGTTTGTTTGTTTGGCCTGATCGACACCTTGCAGAGAATGGCTAGTAGTCAGGAGAGGAGTGACTCTGAGCAGCCACCACTCATAGTTAGGATTTTTCCCTTTCAGTTAGTTGTTAGTTTCAGTTGTATTCTGAAACGGTTATACTAGCTCTGTATGTGACATCGGGGTTGGGTTGTGTTGTTTATCTTTGTTATGTTTTAATTGTTTTAAACATGTTTTAATTTCCGCGTTGTGAACTAGTTCATGTGGGACCTTTCTACCCATGAACCTTTTTATTAAAGGACGTATGTTTTATGTTTTATCTTTATCTTTTATGCTTTATAACATGTAGGGTAGTTGGGTGTCACACCTGTGCTCAAGCTTGCATCTTTATAAGCAGAATAGTGATCGAGGGTTTACGTCATAAACCCTATTCTGTCAGTAGCAGCTTCCCCAGTGCGGCTGCAACCCTTTCGTTCCCTATTTTCTCTAAACTCCTTACGTTTTTGGAGCAGTGGAGACCCTTGGGAGCTTCTAGTTCATCAGTGTTGATCACTTTAGGTAATGATTCCTTCCCCTTAGAGTTTCCTTTTTCTATTTTTTAGATTTGGGAAACTAATTGGTTAATGTTTTGTTTGACCAAGGCTTGGAGAGTTAACTGAGCAGCTCGAGGAACGCAGGGGTTACCGTTTGAGTGATCGCTACCAGATTCTTATACTAGGTATGGGAGAAGAATAGAGTATGCACTAGGCTAGGGAGTAGCGTAAGATGAGGGGTTCCCATAGCCCCGTTTATTGTTATAATGTTAATGATGCCATGATCTGCTTGGTTATATGACTGAATTGTTTATATGTCTAATTGGATTAATTGGTATACCTATTTGTTATAATGGTTGAGTTATTCATGTTGTGGTTTGCCTATTGAATTGTCTTGTGCCATGAGTTTGGTATGTATGCCTATATTATGGCTGTTGTTGTTATGATATCGGTTATGTTGAATTTTGATTGACCGATGTTGTTAATACGTTGAATATGTTAATAAGATTCTAATTGGTTTAATTAGGACTCTTAGTTAACATAGGAATTAAGGGATTAATTCCCCAATACTTCATAAGACATGAACCGCGTTAGTGAGGGGTGAGGTTTCAAGCCGAATGTTTTAGTTAAGACCCTAGGATCTGATCTGAGAGAATTAGGGAGTCTAAACTCCAAGAACACATTAAATTATGCCCAGAACAGTACTACCCGCTCTAGGAGCACGGTCGTGCTGAACAGGGAGCACGACCGTGCTCCCAGTTGCTTTCTAGAAGGCAAGCCGCGCATTAAGCACGCAATACAAAAAAAAAGGGTTTTAGCGACCGAATTATTCGGTCGCTATTTAATGATTTTCGGTCGCTAGATAGGTCAGCGACCGAATAGCGACCGATTACAATCGGTTGCCAAAACCTTGGTCGCTAATATTTAGCGACCGAATTTTTTTCGGTCGCTAATTAGCGACCGAATTTTTTAATTTTGCGACCGAATTATCAGTCGGTAATGCAACGGTTATATTTAAATATCGCGTCCGAAAAATCGGTCGCTAATTCGGTCGCTAATTTAAGAAAATCGGTCGCTAAAATCAACCAACATATCTAAATTTAGCGACCAAAAAAATTCGGTCGCTAATATTTTTATTTTTTTTTTGATTCCACAAAAAAATAAAATAAGATTTAATTAATTAAAATAAATTATAACATAAACTACAGCAAATAAAATTAAATATCAATCATATTAAAACAGGTAATTTGATAAAAATTCACACAAAATATATAAAAGGCAAGGAGAAACTTTGATTAATACAATAATATAAGCATATCTCAGATTGACAAGCTAAGAGTAACTTTGATTAATACCCCAACACTATCATCATCCATTAAGGAACAATATTAAGTCAATTCCTTTTAAGAGCCAAAGCTGACAGCGAGACCAAACACATGAGCAAACTGCAGCAACGAAGGAAATCACCACAGCCTCACTAGCAGTTTGGCAGAAGTGGTGAATCCTGACAAATAGCTATTCAATTGGCATCTTGACTCCTATTATGTGATAAGTACAAAATGGCTGCTGCAGATGAAGCAGCAGCTATCACTAGACCCATCATCACCTGAAGTTCCACTTATCAATTCAACTTTATTTCAATTACTTTATATATATATATATATATATATATATATATCATTCAAAGCTAAAGATATTGAAGAGGATGTTTTTTTGTTAATCAATATATATATTCATTGGATGCAAGCTTACTATGTCGAAGGTCATTAGTAGAAGCCTTAGCCCTACTGCATGAGGTCGAACAATGCACACATATGAGAAGGGAAGGGAAAGGATCATGTATCCACTTATTACCCCATTTGAGACCACAAAAAACCTGCATATGAATGGGGGGGAAAAAATAAAGTAGAGAAAGAAAACAACATTGATACCTCTCTTAAATGTATCCTTTCCTTAAGCAGAGAGCTTTCCTCTTGCATAAGCTCAGCATAGGTCTAGAATATGCAAAAAAAGAATCATATACACGGATGATACATCAGTAGGAAATTAGAGGCAATTGGCTTCTCAAACCAGAGATCAATGACCACGACAAAATTTTTGAAACTAATGATAATAAAGTAAAAGATACTTATTAGGTAGCTTTACCTTTTTCCTTTTGCACTTCTTGGTGGAAGCAGAGTTGTCCCCATGTTCACCTGTAGTAGTATGGAAGAAACATATGGAAGTCAGTTAAATGTTGTAAAGACATTGCATCAAAGTCGAGGAAGCTAGTAATTTCCAAAAGCAAAGTAAGGTACTCTATCTAGAGTCAAAGAAGAAGACCCTGTTTTTGTAAAAATCACTGGCACCAACTCAGATGGATTTTTGGCTTGAAATTTTTATGGCATGAAGATTTACATGTTAGCTTTCAAGGAAAAAAAACGACGCTTCATTTCGAGTTGTATAACCAAAGTTATATATTAAAGAATACATGCTGTTAGGACATTTCGAAAACTGAAAATCCAAAACAGATCCATACTTTAAAAAAAAACTGGTATCAACACAGAAGCAGTTTCGGCCTGGAATTTTTATCACTTAGAGATTTATAAATTAAAGAATATCATGCTGTCAGAACTCAGAATGTAGCATGCATCACAGTTATAATCAACTAACTCAATGAACCACATCAATCACAATTCAATTCAACAATCATAACCAAAAACCACAGAACAAACACGACAGAGAATCTTACAGACAACAAATAACATATGATTATCTATACTCCTCAGGCTTACTCCCTTTACCTCTTGATGACCAGTGAAAGATCGTCTTCTGGATATTCCGATTTTCCTTTGACACCTTGCCACGTGCGCAAATAACTCCTGTTAGCTCCCAATAACGCAAATCACGCTTCTCCAAGTATGACCATCACCATTAACGTCCCAACGAGGGAACCCAAACAATTTGCACAACCAGAAAAATCAAGAAATCAATTACTTATTATATAAAAATCAGATTTGGGAAAATAGTGTTCATCACTAAAAATTAGAGAAAATTGATTTGAGTATAGAGTTGTGAAGTTGGTTTGTCAAAACATAAACTAACAGTCCCAATTACATATATACATAGTTGATTCTACAAAAACATAATCAATTTCAATAAAAATCAAATTGGGCTTTGGGGTTCATAACCTAAATTGGGGAAAATCCAATATAGCCAAGGAACAATGAAATTAATTGAGGAAAACACTAATTCATAGTCTCAATAGAATAAAACAAACTTAAATTTCAAGATTATAATCTGAACTCAAAGGGTTAGGGTTAGGGTTTTCAAAATCACTTTAGGGATTTCTGAACTAGAAGAGATTAAGGGTAGAATACTTACCCATGGTGAAAGGAAAAGGGTATGGTGGCTGTCTTGGGTACAGCAGCGGCGGCACCCCAACTGTTCCGGCGAGCAAATGGCGGAGCAGCGACGGAAGGAGCTCCATTTTCTGCAGCGAAGACGCGCTGCGAGCAGGGGGAGACGGCGGCATGGTTCGTCCTCTCCAGTCAAGCGACGAGCGGCGGCCGGACTGGGCTGGTGGTTGGCGGTGCGAACCGGACAGCATGGAAAAGGGAGGAGCTGAGTTTGGAAGGAAGAAGAAGAAGTGGGGAAGAAGAAGAGAGAAAGAAAGGAAAGAAGAAGAAAAAGAAAGAAATAGAGAGGGGGGTTTTACGGGTCTGCCAAAAAAAACGAGAGAGTTTATGTTTTAAGTTAACATTTAGTAATAGGTACAAAAATGAGTGATAAATATTAAGCATAAATCGGTCGCTAAATCGGTCGCTAATAATTTAAGAAAATCGGTCGCTAATTCGGTCGCTAACAGTCATATTAAAAAACTGTGTCCGAAAAATCGGTCGCTAATTCGGTCGCTAAAATCACCCAATAATTTGGTCGCTAAATCGGTCGCTAATCATTAAATTCTATATTCAGCGACCGAAAAAAAATCGGTCGCTAATTTTAAAATATAATCGGTCGCTAATTCGGTCGCAAATTAGGTAAATTTGGTTATCTTTTCGTACTTTGTTTTAGCGATTGAATTAGCGACTGAATATTTTGCGACTGCTGATATCGGTCGCTAATTCGGTCGCTGAATATAATTTGTGACCAATCCTAGAAAAAGGTAAATTCGGTCGGAAATTCGGTCGCTGATAGCAACGGATTAAATCGGTCGCTAAATTCGGTCGCTAAAACCAGTTTTTCTTGTAGTGACGGTCGTGTAGGACAGTGAGCACGACCGTGCTCCACTTAAATGGCAGCACGACCGTGCTGGGGGACAAGCACGCCCGTGCTCCCGCCACTGGTCAGAATCTGAAAATAATGACTTTAAGGGGGTGTTTCACCCCAATTATCCCCAAATAATGTAATAATACACTAATCGAATGATAACAAGTTAGATAACTTAATTAAAGACTAATTAAGATGACAAAGAGTAATAAGCTGGTTAAGCCGGTACCTGATGGGTTACCGCACGTTGTTACGCTTTGGTACGTTTGGGCCAAAGTCACCTCGATGCTTTTTGGTCGAGGTGTTGTTAAGTTGGACCTTGGTGCCTTTTGGCTAAGGGGACCTTGACCCCACGGTTTGGGTCTAAGATGTTGATGTTAATATTGGTGATAAGTCTTGGGTGCTTTTAGGCCCAAGCAAAGGAGGTGGTTGTCTTGTGTGTTGTCGTGCCATTTGCATAGAGCAGTGGAGTTGATATTGAGGGGATGTTCAACTTAGGGGAAGTCGTCCTGTTATGATGATCTGGCCCAAGTCTCGGTGGTTCACCCAAGGTTTGGTGAACCGTGCGCCCCCGAGGTGGCGTATCCAGTTATGATACGTCGGCTATCCAATGGGTTCCTCCATGGTTTGAGGAACTGCCGGTGTTGGTGCTGTTTGGCCAATACGGATATGTAACTTCGAAGTTGACTTCCTGAGTTAGTTGGATCCACATGCATTGATGGAGTAGTGGAGTAGGGTTTAACCGTACCGCATAGCATATATGGATGATCAACATGCTGTTATATTATTAAATGATGATGTATGATGTTTGTTGCTATGCCTGATATGATGTACGTTCATCTTATCCCCTATTTCCCATGCCGCTGTGTTTACATGATTTCTTACTCCCTGTTTTCCTGTTTCTGTTGTTGCATGTATCTCCTTGCAGAGAACGGTGAGCTGCCAGTGGAGGAGTGACGATGAGGAGCCGCGATTCTAGTTAGGATGCTTAGTTATAGTTGTTAGTTTTGTTTAGTTATTTCAGTTTGTTTCCATGATGTATCCGAATTTTGGTTATACCAGCTCTGTATGTGACATCGGGGTTGGGTTTTTCCTTATCTGTCTTGTTTATGTTTTATTGTTTTAAAACTGTTATTTCCGCATTGTTTTCATTGAAATGTCAAACCTTTTTATCCAAGTTTTATTTTATCAAATAAATGCATTTTTTTTTTTATATTACCTCTTTTAAGTAAATGTTCTATAATAACATGCGGGGTAGAAGGGTGTCACACTAATAGTTTTCCCATATTTTTTATTTTTTCAATTATGAGCATTCCCCACAGCCACATTCCTACAGAAATCTATGCTGGCAAACATAATGGTATAATTGATAAGCAAGCAGAAAGAGGTCATAGTGCATGCAAAGTAAGCAACAATGATAGCAAATTGATTTGAAGTAGCTACCACTTCAGTTGGTCTTTTTCTTCTCAATAGGGAACCTGAGGTACTACAAACTTAAATAGTTAGCACCACATTATAATACAAAAAGTGCATTAAATAAAAAAAAAAAGGAAATCCAGCCTCCTAAATGCCCAACCTTTGTTGATCAAGCCTAGTTGACAATGATGAATGATGGCTCTTATCAAGCAGAGTATTATGTCATGGGTGTGGATCGGATTACGTGGTTGGTGACTCTTATCTAGCAAAGGGATCAACACTCATAAAGTTTACATGTAGTCAACATGTAGCAGGTTAAGCTATTATATAATAAAGCAAACACACATATAGCTTATTGTTTCTCAATTTGTAGATGTTCCTGTGGCATGGGGGTTTAATCTTATACCAATTGGTCTGTCATAGCATATTCTGTTTGTGTTTGCTTTTGTAGTTTGTTCTAAATTTTGTTACTATATAGAAAAATGTACCAAGCTTACTAGAACAGACTAAAGGTTACATGATGGTATAAAGCTCATTGAAACTTGTACGAAAATGCATATTCTTGAGTGGTATCATTTACATTTATTTATTTACTAAATGTGAATTTTACCCGTACATTTATTAAACATATATAGATTACTAAATAAATACTTTTACGTTCAGCTTCAACAAATAAATGATTCTCTTCATCATGAACTTAAAAATCCATTTCTATAATATCAATAACAATGAACCAATTAAATAAAAAAATTGAACGCAATTGGCGAAAAATTATACAATAATACAAACAAAACAAAAATTTCCTTTGCCTGTATGGATTGTGAAATTAACATTCTTTCTTCTACCTTGTATATCCCCATAACTCATTTTGGATTGGTAGGCATGTTGTTGGGATTTCACTCGACTTAAAAATCTAAATTTATCTTTTATAAAAAAACATAAAGAAAAAAATTAAATATAAACAAAGTATTTGAATACAAAGTTAGTACATTCACATTACCCCTTAAAAAACATAATTAAATATTGAAGTCGAAAATAAATAATCAGACTTAAATAAATTATCTTCTAAAAACAAAGACCAATAATTCATAGAACTACACAATTAATAAATATTGTAAAATATATTTAATAAATATTTTATTAAAAATTAAACATGGTATACAAAATTCCAAACAAAATATATTAAATCATTATACATAAAAAAAATCAAGAACTTTAAAAATTAAATTTGGCAAAATATAAAGAACGATAAGATATATCATTTCTGAATATCGCGTAAATGTTTCATAGAAATACTGTATGATGCATTCCTTTGAGATTTAAATTTTGATTAAAAAACATTGGAACAAAAATCACCAACTAATAATTTATATCATTAGAGTTAACAACAATTTCTCATTATTTCTTTCTTTTTTTTTGACAAAATTTCTCATTATTTCTAAACATTACTGTGAATAATATTAAAATCAAATATAGAAAATTAATATTAGACCTACATTCTCTTTATATCGTCTTTTCTTCTTTTCTCGAATCAAAGACATCCTTCACTGCCCAAACAATCAGAACAACCTTCCTTCCCCTTTCTTACACTACCACTCATTATCATTATCTAATATCGAGAACAGTTAGATGGAGCTCATTAAAAAAACAATTTAGCAGGCATAAGCAAACATGACAATTATCATATGAAAATTTACCATGTACTACAATCATGTAGTTCCTTTCCTAACCTTCTCATTGCCGAGACCTCCGGATCATGGTTCTTTCGGTTCAACCGGTTCATCCAACGACTAAACCAATAACTAATAAAATGAAAAAATAAATTATACAATACATATACATAAATTACAAAAATGCACACATAAATTTAATCAAATTCTTAGTCTCTTGTTTTTTAAATACTACACATAAATTTTAATATTTTAAGAGTAATAATAAATATAAGAAACATTAGTATTACGATCTCAAAATATGATTTGATTTTTTTAGTAAATATGATTTAAATTTTAAATGGCCAAAGTATTCCTTTTTATCATTTTTTTTTAAATATTTTTAGGGTTTGTTATTATTAGATGTCATTTAGGCCTTTGGGGTAGGGGTAGGAGGACTGTCAGCTAGATAAAGTTGGAAAGAACGTGTGTGACTTTGAAATACTATTGACTTTTTGTTCAGAACCTTGCTCCTTCACTTCCTACCCTGCCACCTTTGTCTTCTTTCATCTAACAGCATCTCCAATGACCAACGCAAGAACCATGTTTTGGTTCTTAACTCCTTTTAAGTGGGTCCAAAGATGCCACATAAGATTTTAGTAACACTTATCATTTTTTGCTCCAATGTAAGAACCATCTGTAAGTTCTTAACTTACTTTTAATGGTTCCACAATGGACCCCACATCTTTATAAAAGCTTCCCTATTCACTATTCTTTCTCTCATTCCCGTATCTCTTTTTCCCTTCAAACAATAACAGTGAGTTATTTACTTATTTCAATGTTCCCGGAACCGAACCAGAGATTGAACCGACGAGACCTTTGAGTCATGATTCAATTGGTTCATCAACTGGATCAACCAACGGTTGAACTAAATAACTAATAAATAAATAAATAAATAAATTGTATAATGGGCTGATCCCAAATTAGAGTCAACAATTAGGAGAAAAAAATGGACCAGAACCCATTTTTTTTAAGCAAAAATAGGCATGTAAAGACATCACAATAGTAACACAGGCATCCCAGCCAGATTGGCACCTCTGCTACTAGCAGAACCCATTATAATAAAATTACTAAAAGTAAATAATAAAAGCATAAAAAAGGAGCTGATTTCCTAACCTTAAAAAGTTCTAGAAGATAGGGGAAGGGATGACCGTAACGCCCTACAATTTTTAAAGTTAGTAAAAATATAAAATACCGATTTAGAAATATTTAAAACAAAAAATAAAAATTATTATGTAAAAAATTTGGATTTTAGGCTTAATTGGGCCCTGTTAGCATTACAAATCGGTATCGAGTTAGTGTCAAATTGGGTTCAAGGAATTGATTAAAAATATTCCCTTATTAATTTTATTTTGATTTTTGAATTCTAAATGAAATTTGGAAAAATAAAATAAAAAACAATTTGTCCCCTCAAGATACACGTACCTAAACCATCATATGTCCACTCAAGACAAACTTGCTCCTACCCAAGATACACTTATATGTTTGACCTCCCAAAGGGCTAGGTCGAAAAAAATTTAAAACAACAAAAATAACAAAACTTATAAAATGTAAAAAGTAAATAATAAAATAATATAAAAAATTCACAACTTGCCATGTGGATCTACAGTGTTTTTGTTTGCAATAGTAAAGTTAATAGATATTTTTCTTTTGAACTGAATGTATTGATATATAATCTATTCTCCGTACAGTCTCTGTTATAAACAAAAAAAGTCATATATTTTTTGGTCCAATATATAAATAAATTTTAACTATTTCTATTCCATTTAATAATGATATTCCCAAAATACCTTTTATTTAATACAAATTTTGTTTTCTAATGTTTCCTTTTATTTCCAATTACACAAGCTTAATAAATATAAGATAAAGGATATTCTTAGTAACAAACTTAATTTTTCAAATAAGATTAATAATATTAAATGAGATTAACCATTATCTTAATATGTGTGTTTTAGTTAATTTTTACTTAGAATAAATAGTAGATAATTTTATATTATAAATAACTGAAATAAGAATGAAGATGGGTATCAAAATTCTTTGTGCACGTTATGATAAAAAAAATTAAGGAGAATGCTAACAAACGCTTATAGGGCATTGTTTAAGATACCAAAAAAAGAAATTTGTATGAAAAATGATGTATTTAGCATTTTGAATAGTATAACACTGGTGTATTGGATTGAGATTTCAAGAGATTTTAATGGATTTTTTTATGATAAAAAAGTCATGTGGTATTCAATCAAGACTTTTAAGTAATCTAAATAAGTTTGGTGGTATTCAATCAAGACTATCAGGATTTTTTAAAGAGAGAATCTAAATCTAGTGGTATTCAATCATGACTTTTTACAAGTAATAAAAAGTCCTCTGGTATTCAAAAACTTCCTGATTTCGATGGATTGTTTTTTAAGATGGATTTCGTGCGACTTTGTGTAACTTTTTAGTGATTTTTTAGTAACAAAAAGTCTCACCTCAACACATGAGATTTCTCAGGATTCTTCATTCTTATTTCTCTTCACCATATGCCTTCACCTCTCTCCCCTCTCTCCCTCTCTCTCTCTCCTCCCTCCCTCCCTCCATTTCTCTTCTTTCCCCCACTCTCTCCTCCCTCCCTCCCTTTCTCCCTCTCTCTCCTCCCTCCCTCCATCTCTCTCCTTTCTCCCCCTCTCTCCCATCTCCCCCCACGGTTGTTGTTCAACCCAACATAAGTTACCAAACAACCTTTAGAGTGTGTTTGTTCCAGATTATTTGACGAAAGAAAACACTTTTTTAAATTGAAAAAAAATATTTGTAATGAGTTTGATTGTATTTGTTTAAGCTTTTCATTAAAATCATTTTTTTAAATAAATCATTTTTAAGGTTAAAATCAGAAGCTACAAGATTTTGTAGGTAATGGTAATGACCCTCAAAATGGAAATGAATTGTTTAATCTTCACTATGCATCCTTGAGGAATGTGATCGAGAAGATATTTGATATTTTTAAAACATGGTTCACAATTTTTAAGTTAACGCCGTTTCTATTTATAACACAAGCAGAAGCATGTGTAGCACTATATAAGTTCCTTTGTAAAGAATGTTGTTTTGATGAACTTACAATTGAACCAATAGACAAATCTATATCTTCAATATCACCAGATAATGTAGACAATAATTTTGAACTTATTGTTCAAACCCAAGAGCGGGAATGAGAAGATGTTAATGCTTGGAGGGCTAGCATAGCTTTAGATATGTAGAGAAATGCAACTTAGGAGGACATGAAGTTACATCAATTTGACTAATAATTAAAAGATTAGAAAATATGTATTGGGTTTTATTTTTTTTTATTAATTATATTATTCATTTCTTTGTTACTTTTTTTATTGGCTCTTATAACTTTGAATGTTTGTTAAAAATTCATGTTTTCATTTCAAATCTTATAAATCCATATAGTTCATTCAAATCTCATAAAGTCTTGTGAAATAAATCCTTTAAAATCCACACATGAGAATCTTGATTATAATAATCTTTAAAAAAAATCTTTTAAAATCTTATAAATCATTACATTTCTACATAATCTTTTAAAATCCACAAGATTTTTTTAGGCCAAAACAATCTTTTACAATCTCAATCCAATACACCCCCCTTAGTTTTTCAATACGGATTTTTATTTTGTGGGTTCCTTAACCAATACCCTTAGGGTACTCGTTAGCAAGACATTTTTTAAAGCTCAAACAAAAAAAGAAAATTCGTATGAAAAATGATGTATTTAATATTTCAAATAGTGTAATACTTAGTTTTTCAATACGAATTTTTCATTGGTGGATTCCTTAATCAATGTCCTTAGGACACTCGTTTGCAAGAATTTCTTTAAAGCTAAAACTCACTCTGCGACTCTAATAAGTGTTATTAATGAGGTCATTAAATAACTTTTTAATAAGGTTGAACACTTTGCAACAACCCATCAATTTAAACTTTTGCCAAGCTCCGTGTGACAAAAAGTAACGATAGTGAGTGAAATCAAAAGTTGATATAAGATCTGTTTGTGAAGGTCCGGCTGTTAGTACTTTGCAGTGACGTTTGACGTTTGACGTTTGACGTAACGAATTACGTTTAGTGATTTTGGTGTTCATTTTTAGTGATTGAATCAGAAAATCAGATGACATCAGTGCTGATGAAATTTTGTAGGTCACATAGTTGACCAAAATTCTATTAGATAGCTTTTTTTTTCTGACGATTTTATTAGATTTTTTTTTTTTGAACCAGTTTTATTAGATAGTTATTACTATTGATCTAAAAAAAAAATTGATAGTTATTACTATTAAATTAGCTCTGACTCACATACTAAGCTTAACAATTTTATTATTATTTTTGATACAATAAAATTTTTATTATTTATATAATACTTAGTTAATATTTTTTTTGTTAATATATGATATGATATATTTATTTGATCATAAAATATAATATATTTCAATACTCATTTATACTTATATTAATGTATATAATATATTTATACTTATATTAATGTATATAATATAGGTTAAAGTAATGTTTTGGTCCCTATACGTGACACTGATTTTCAATTTGGTCCCTATACGTAAAAAGTTATCAATTTGGTCCCTATACATGACACTGATTTTCAATTTGGTCCCTATACGTGACACTAATTATCAATTTGGTCCTCACCGCTCATTGGTCCCTATATAAGAGTGACCAAATTGTAAATTATTATCACATGTAGGGATCAAATTGAAAATAATTGTCACATGTAGGGACCGATTTCAATTTTTTTTTGTTGAATTGATCCCTCATGTGACAATAATTTGTAATTTGATCCTCTTATATCGGGACCAATTAGCGGTGAGGACCAAATTGAAAACCAGTATCACGTATAGGGACCAAATTGATAACTTTTTACGTATAGGGACCAAATTGAAAATCAATGTCACGTATAGGAACCAAAACATTACTTTAACCTATAATATATTTTCTTATTAAATTCAATTTAATGTACCAAAAAAATATAATATATATTCTTATTAGCTTGTCATATTTAATAAATCATTAACTTCTCCTTGATTGACATGGACAATTGAACATCACTTGTTAATTTTCATTTCTCATTTTGACTTAATTCGTTTTTTCTTATCCAACTTACTTGAAGATCACTCCAAATGTCAACCACCAATTAGTAATCACTTTTTTTTTTTTTTACGGTAATCAGTAATCACGTTGACATCACTGATTATGCAATCTCTATTAGGCTGCTTAACCATGCATTATTTATAAATTATATTATAGAATATAATTGACATTCTGTTTTCCGATACACCGCAAGGCAATAGATAGCATCTACTCCTATTATATATCATTGCAGGAGTACCCATTTAAATTTAAAAATTTCGCGCATAAGACAAACAAACGTAAGAGAGGAAAAATTTTAATTTTAATATATTACGAATGTAAAAAAAAATATGTTATCAATCAACTATGAATTATTCTATTTTTAATTTTTAAAATAATTATGGTAAAAATTAAATATTTTTAATAATATGATAATTTATGATTAACTATTGGTGTATAAAATCTTTAAATATAATAACAATACATATCAATTAAATCTAAAATCACACACATTATTTTTTTTTTTTTGATAGGCTAAAATCGCATACATTGATTTTAAGTTTTCTTTAGTCTTGCGTAACAAATTGTTAAAGCATAATCACATACATATTTTTATTGTCAACAATTTATAAAATTGTTAGTGTTTTCATAAGACATAATCAATGATATCACCCAGCCAATAGCTGAATCAGTACAGTTGCCTTATTTGAAAATGATTTGGTTTGGTGCTTCAGTTGTATGAACATCAACATCAACATGCGCATATGTTGAACTCTTTGAATATGAAAGCCACCCATGTCCCCCTATATATATATCCAACATTCTCATTGTTTCACATTCAACAAAACGAGGAACTTAGAGAAACTTGGCAACCCATTTTCACTAATTAATTTTTCTCATGATTCGCATTTGTTTCGGGAAATAATTACTGGGTTCAATTGAGTTTTAGCTGTAGGTGCATAAAGTTAAAACTTTTTGTTTGTGGCATGGAGGGTAGTTTCGGGATTGGTAGTTCATCAATTTGGAGGAACAATGATGCAGAAATCTTCTCTAACTCTTTCCACCGCGAAGAAGATGATGAAGAAGCTCTCAAATGGGCTGCCATTCAGAAACTTCCTACGGTTGCACGTTTGAAGAAAGGCTTGCTGACTTCACCTGAAGGGGAAGCCAATGAGATCGATATACACAAACTTGGGCTGCAAGAAAGGAAAGCTTTACTTGAAAGACTAGTGAAGATTGCTGAAGAGGACAATGAGAAGTTCTTGTTGAAACTCAGGAATCGTATTGATAGGTGAGATAATGAGAATCTTGTTTGGTTTATTTCCAGAGTTTCATGTTTCCATTTCCTGATTTCAAAGATAATTTCAACTAAAATAATTATCAAAATATTGTTTTTGATTTTATTTTATTTCATGTTTCCAAAGATTTGTACAAGAAACAGTGAAAACAAATAAAAAGTGGTTTTCAATGTTTCCTGACTAAATCTTTGGAAACATGAAATAGAATGAAAATAATATAACAATTTGATAAGAATTTTTATTGTAATTATTGTTAAAATTAGGAAATCAAAATGAGTAATGATAGGTGAACACCTGAGTTTGACACCCAAAGTTGACACCTTGGTTAATCATGTGTCAATTTTTGGTTAATTCAGTTCATTATATGGTTAATAGGTTATATGAAGCTTATTTTTCATAATCATGTAAATATTTGGTTAATCACATGCAAATATCTAGTTAATTCAGTTTTTTATATGATTAATGTGTCATCATGAATTAAACCAAATATTTACACGTGATTAAACCATATAATGAACTGAATTAATCAAATATTTGTACCGATTAACCAAGGTGTCAACTTTGGGTGTCAACTTTAGGTGTGCAATTATCATTACTCAACTTTGGGTGTTGACTTAGCTGCATTGAAAATGCACTAATGGCTTTTCATCTTCTTGTTCTTCCTCCTTGGATGTTATCAGAGTTGGAATTGATCTTCCTACAATAGAGGTCCGATATGAGGAATTGAACATTGAAGCAGAAGCTCATGTAGGAAGCAGAGCTTTGCCCACCTTCACTAACTTCATGGTTAATATAGTGGAGGTAAGTGATTGTACCAACATTCAAAGATAGTAAAATTTACTATATGATCTTACTTAAAGAGATTCTATCTTACCAATTTGTTTTTTTGTTTTTTGAAAACAAAAACTGAAGGGCTTGTTGTACTCTCTTCATGTACTTCCAAGTAGAAGACAACATATAAATATTCTCCAAGATGTTAGTGGAATAATCAAGCCTGCCAGGTACAATGAAAATATTGTTCTACTTATTGATATCCTTTTGAACAAGACCATAATTAACTAGGATCTTTGGAACCAATGTAACTTGTATCCATTTGCTCCTCTCCAGAATGACATTACTTTTGGGCCCTCCAAGTTCCGGAAAAACCACACTCCTGTTAGCCCTGGCTGGAAAACTTGATTCAAAATTAAAGGTTAAGACGTAAAAGAATATTATTATTTTTGTTTTTGCTCTATTTTTCAACTTTGGATCTCTAGCTAATAAAGTGTGACTTGGTGATCAGTTCTCTGGAAAGGTGACTTACAATGGACATGGGATGAATGAATTTGTGCCCCAGAGAACTGCTGCTTATGTCAGTCAAAATGATCTTCATATTGGAGAAATGACAGTCAGAGAAACCTTGGCTTTCTCAGCAAGATGCCAAGGAGTTGGGGCTCGCTATGGTTAGTCTACAGGAATGCCTTTTGTTTATAGTTTCATCAACTTCCATATTGATAAAACAAGCTGACATTTTGAAAATTAAGTTTTAACTATGTGTAATATATACTCTTTTCAATCTACAGACTTGCTAGCAGAATTGTCTAGAAGAGAAAAGGAGGCAAATATCATGCCTGATCCAGATATTGATGTCTACATGAAGGTAACATAGAGGCCATTGTCTATCAGGGATATGTTTTTCCTGATTGACTTGCATCCTTTAGCCTCCCTTTTATATTATTGAATAAAAGTTAGCCTTTCAAACCAAAGAGAAATAATTGTAACATCATACTTGTTTGATTCTGGAGATTGAATTCTTCGTTTACTTCTCCTTGCTACTTGCTAATTTTCAAATTTTTTTATCTTCAAATTTAGTGCATCATCTATTTGTGTTCCCTACAAATAGAAATGACTAAGTGGTTGTCCTTTTGACTCGTTATGCTCAGGCTGTAGCAACTGAAGGCCAGAAGGCAAATTTGATAACAGATTATATCCTGAGGGTAAAATTTATGCTTTCAGAACCATCTCTGATCATCTTGAATTCATTATAATATTTTATTCTAAACTCTCTTGTTTCTTGCTATACATTTGCAGATTTTGGGACTAGAGATATGTGCTGATACTGTTGTAGGAAATGCAATGTTAAGAGGTATCTCTGGTGGACAAAGGAAACGTGTTACAACAGGTAAAAGTAACATAAACCTGATTTCAATCAAGAAGTATGTCATGTTTAATGACCTCAAAAAATTGATTATGTGATAACCTTGAATAATTATAAATCTAATAAATACAGGGGAGATGCTGGTTGGACCAGCTAAAGCTCTTTTCATGGATGAAATATCTACTGGTTTGGATAGCTCAACAACTTATCAAATTGTGAATTCACTCAAGCAATATGTCCACATTCTCAAAGGAACTGCAGTCATCTCACTCTTGCAGCCAGCACCAGAGACTTACAATCTATTTGATGACATTATTCTACTCTCTGATAGCCACATTGTGTACCAGGGTCCCCGCGAACATGTGCTTGAATTTTTTGAATTAATGGGATTTAAATGTCCTGAGAGGAAAGGTGTAGCAGACTTTTTGCAAGAAGTAAGTGTTTATTGTGTCTTATGTCAATGATATAATCTGTCTTGATATGTCTATGCAACAAATTTAATTTTTGACTGTGCAAATTATAATGTTATAGGTGACATCAAAGAAAGATCAGGAGCAGTACTGGGCACACAAAGATCAGCCTTATAGATTTGTCACAGCCGAAGAGTTTGCTGAGGCATTTCGATCATTTCATGTTGGAAGAAGCATTGGTGATGAACTTTCTACTGAATTTGACAAGTCTAAGAGCCACCCAGCTGCTTTGACAACCAAAAAGTATGGAGTTGGAAAATGGGAACTGTTGAAAGCTTGCTTATCAAGAGAATATTTACTTATGAAGCGCAATTCATTTGTCTACACCTTCAAGCTTTGCCAAGTATGTTCAGAAATTTCAAAATTTCACTTTGTCGTCTAATCATCTGATGCTATGTGTTCATTATTCAAATACATTACTAATGGCTTCCCCCTCCTTTTAGCTTGCTGTAATGGCAATTATTGCCATGACTATTTTTCTCCGGACTGAGATGCACCGAGATTCAGTGACTCATGGAGGTATATATGTTGGTGCGTTGTTCTATGCTGTTGTTGTGATTATGTTCAATGGATTGGCTGAGCTTTCCATGGTGGTATCAAGGCTTCCTGTTTTCTACAAGCAAAGGGAATATCTCTTCTTCCCTTCATGGGTCTATGCTCTTCCTGCATGGATCCTAAAAATTCCCATGACTTTTGTGGAAGTGGGTGTTTGGGTCTTTCTTACCTACTATGTCATTGGTTTTGATCCAGAAGTTGGAAGGTAAAAGAATTATATTTGTTTCTAAGACATATTCAACAAACTTGTGGATTGATCCTTTCACCCGTGTCCCATTTTCTATTTGAATCCTACCAAGAAAATAATGGCATGCATTTTTGTGTCTATCTAATGCAGATTTTTTAGGCAATACCTTCTTCTTGTACTAGTCAACCAGATGGCTTCTTCATTATTCAGATTTATTGCCGCAGTTGGTAGGGAAATAACAGTAGCTCTAACATTTGGATCTTTTACATTGGCCATCCTTTTTGCTATGAGTGGTTTTGTCCTCTCAAAAGGTATGACAGATAGATACAAAACAAAACAATCTCAGTCCCTGTCACATTATGTTCTACACTAACAGTACTAATCTATTTTCTTTTCTTTATGCCCACAGACAATATAAAAAAATGGTGGCTATGGGGGTTTTGGATATCACCTATGATGTATGGACAGAATGCCATGGTAAATAATGAGTTTCTTGGGAAGAGATGGAGACATGTATGTTCTTAACTAATCCATATGTTCATTTTGTGCCTTCCTTATCATATAAATAATCTGATGTTTTCACATATTTTCTTATGAAAGGTTCTATCTAACTCAACGGAACCACTAGGAATTGAAGTGATGAAATCTCGTGGATACTTCACTCAGTCATACTGGTATTGGATAGGTGTTGGGGCTTTGGTTGGATATACATTAGTTTTCAACTTTGGCTACATCCTTGCACTCACTTACTTGAATCGTAAGTTTCTTCACCTTAAGTGTTTAATAAAAAACAAATTAGTAGAGCTTATTTACATATATCACAAAATTGATTGTGCAGCACTTGGGAAGCATCAGGGTGTTAAATCAGAGCAAACACAAAGCAATGAGCAGAATGGTGGCAGTAAAAAAGGAACTAATGTGTTGAAACACCTAAAAAATAGCTTGTCTCAGAACTCAAATAGAGGTGCTTCATCCCTTAACAACTGAACCTGTAGTAATGCCTACACGAGTAAGTGTTGATTTTCAATTCACATAACATTTATGTGTAACACTGGAACTGTTTCGCAGTGAAAGATGGCGAAAGTATAAGTGGAACCACCTCTCCTCCCTCTTTATCCACAAGACAAGAAGCAGCTCCTGTGGAGACTAATCATAACAGGAAAAGAGGAATGGTTCTTCCTTTTGAGCCACATTCCATCACCTTTGATGAAGTAACTTATGCTGTTGACATGCCAAAGGTAATGTAGAAACAAAAAAGAAAAAGCTTATATTCAACTTTAAAAGCATTTATTGTGAAATAATTATACTAAACACTTGCACTAAACTTTGCAGGAAATGAGAAACCGGGGTGTTCTTGAGGATAAGTTGGTTCTTTTGAAGGGTGTCAGTGGAGCTTTTAGGCCCGGTGTTCTCACTGCTCTAATGGGTGTCACTGGTGCTGGCAAAACAACTCTGATGGATGTACTTGCTGGTAGAAAGACTGGCGGATATATTGGAGGAAACATCACAATTTCTGGGTATCCAAAGAAGCAAGAAACATTTGCAAGAATTTCTGGGTACTGTGAGCAAACTGATATCCACTCTCCTCATGTTACTGTATATGAATCCTTGCTCTATTCTGCATGGCTCCGATTGTCCCCGGACATTAATGTTGAAACCAGGAAGGTTGGTATTTGAATCCTAAGCCTTTTCTTGGCTTTCATGTTTCCTTTTCTTTTTAGTATAACATAGGTCAACTATTTGAACATTTGAGATTGCTATGAAGTAGCCAATTGAATCATACTGCTTCCATGTCCAAGTGTGGCTTATCCAAATATTCTAGCAACTGGCAACAAATTCATATATATTAGTTTGCAAGCAAATTTTCTTAGTAGCTGAGTGCATAATTGCCAAAACTAGTGTTATTTATCATTCATAAATGGAATTATTATGTAGGAAGCAGAAAGATAAGTGTGACAGGTAATAAAAACACTTGCCTGTTTTGTCAATGTTACTAAGTTTGGAACTTACTAATGGTTGCAGATGTTCATTGAGGAAGTCATGGAACTTGTGGAGCTGAAACCACTAAGGAATGCTATAGTTGGATTGCCTGGTGTTAGTGGTCTCTCCACAGAGCAGCGCAAAAGATTGACTATTGCAGTTGAGCTGGTGGCAAATCCTTCTTTAATATTCATGGATGAACCAACTTCTGGGCTAGATGCAAGAGCTGCTGCTATTGTTATGCGAACGGTTAGGAACACAGTGGACACTGGAAGAACAGTTGTCTGTACCATCCATCAGCCAAGTATTGATATATTTGAATCTTTTGATGAGGTGAAATAAGCTGAATCAAGAAATGTAGCAATTTTATTTTGTTCTCTTCCATTACTTAGTTTCTAATCTCTTTTTTGTTTTCCCAATATGAAATGCAGCTTTTGCTAATGAAGCAAGGAGGGCAAGAGATATATGTGGGGCCACTTGGACATCATTCTTCCAGTTTGATTAGTTACCTTGAGGTAGAAAAAAGAAACGCTATGAAAAATAGAGAATATTGAATTGCATGTTTCACTTCAGATCCTAATATGTGCACATTTTCATCTTGAAGGGAATCCAAGGTGTCAATAAGATTAAAGATGGCTATAATCCAGCAACATGGATGTTAGAAGTCACGACTTCAGCTAAAGAAATTGAATTGGGGATTGATTTTGCTCAAGTGTACAAAAATTCAGAGTTATACAGGTATTTTCCATTGTATGGAGTCTAACTAAACTACAAGACTGGAAAAAAAAAATGATGTTCTAAGATTTTTTTTGTTATAAGATGTTATTCATAGTATGGAATGATTGTTGATATAAACTGGTGTGTGGCATTTTGTTTCAGGAGAAACAAAGAACTTATTAAAGAATTGAGTACTCCAGCTCCTGGCTCAAAGGACTTATATTTTCCTTCAATGTACTCAAGGTCCTTTTTCACCCAATGCATGGCTTGCTTGTTAAAACAACATTGGTCTTACTGGCGCAATCCTCTATACACTGCCATAAGATTTCTTTACACAATTGCTGTGGCTATATTGCTTGGGAGCATGTTTTGGAACCTTGGCTCCAAAATGTAAGATTAAACCAGAAACTAGGAAACGTTATGGCTTCAAACTTTATTGTGTTCTGTAACTTCTATTTGATCTAACAGTAAGTTTTGATATCAATTATTGTAGTGAAAAGCAACAAGATCTTTTTAATGCCATGGGGTCCATGTATGCTGCTGTTCTCCTTATTGGTATAAAGAATGCTAATGCAGTGCAACCGGTAGTTGCTATTGAGAGAACAGTCTTTTATAGGGAAAGTGCTGCTGGAATGTATTCAGCTTTGCCATATGCTTTTGCTCAGGCAAGCATTTATTTATTTAGAATTTACTTCATCATGTGTAAATAATTTGCCTGTGTGATTGGATATTGATTATCTTTTTTCTAATCTTCATCATTGTCTGGCAGGTTCTAATTGAGCTCCCATATGTTCTTTTTCAAGCAGTGGTCTATGGCATTATAGTGTATGCAATGATTGGTTTTGAGTGGAGTGTAGCTAAAGTTTTCTGGTACCTATTCTTCATGTATTTCACCTTTCTGTACTTCACCTACTATGGCATGATGTCAGTGGCAGTGACCCCAAACCAACACATTTCCTCTATAGTTTCCTCTGCATTCACTGCAGTATGGAATCTCTTCTCAGGATTCATAGTACCACGACCAGTAAGTTTTGCCTTCCATTCATATCTCGACCCCGTTTGGATAAACAACTTATTTAAGTGCTTATATAAGAAGAACTTATATGAAAAGTTTTTATGTCATAAGCTCACTTTAAATTAAATTATTTTGTATTTGGATACAAACTCGAAGAACCGCTTTTAAAATCTATAAAATATATAAAACAACTTTCCCATATAAGCTTTCAAACAAGGTTTTTCAAGAAGCTAAATAATTTGACTTCACGAAATAAGATGTAAGTTGTGCTATCTAAATGGGCCTTAGTGCACTGCATATTCCTACTTTCTAAGTATACAAGTACATTATTCCATAATTAATCAACTTATTTATTTTATTTGCATGGGCTTATAGAGGATCCCAGTGTGGTGGAGATGGTACAGTTGGGGCAATCCAGTTGCTTGGAGTTTGTATGGATTGGTAGTATCACAGTTTGGAGATATAAGTAAAGGCATTGAATCCAGTGACGGAAATACAACAGTGAAAGAGTTTGTAAGAAGTTACTTTGGCTTCAAGCATGATTTCTTGGGAGTGGTTGCAGCTGTGCTTGTTGCATTCCCTCTAGTTTTTGCCCTCATCTTTGCTATATCAGTCAAGATGTTTAATTTCCAACGCCGCTAAGTACAACCCCATTCAATTTTTTCGTATAGGATTTTTCCACTTCATAGTATTTTGTAATAAAAGATCCACATAGCGTTTTGTATACTTTTATTTACCCATACCAATTAAAGGTATCATAGTCTGTTAGTCACATCCATAGTTTATATGATATATGATGTAATTAATGAATGCATTTATTGATCATTTTTTCCCGCATAATTCGTTCTTCGAATATATTAAGCACCGTGTAATTCATTATAAGCATTTAATTTTGATGTAAAGTAAGTTTAAAAGTTGTCTGTTCATAACCTTATATCCTCACATTTTCGATAGGTTCTGTGCTTAAATGAGTGATTTATTTATCATTGAAAAAACTGATGGATAATGAACGAAAGGATCGAATTTGCAACATTAAAAAAATAAAATGACCAAATATGCACGAAAAAAAACTTTAGGGATCAAAATTTCACATAACCAATAAGAGGGGATCAAAAATACAATTAAGCTTAAAAATAATTATTTCTAAACAAAATTGAAAGTTATATTGGGCCCAAAAATTGGATGGCCATAACATTTTGGAAAATAAAACTTAGGGCCTTGATTTTAATTTTAATACCCATCAATTAATCCCCTGCCTCTCTCCCCTATTTTTTTTTTAAATTTACTCCCCAAAATACCGCTCATCCCCTTTCTTCTTCTCCCACATCCTTCCCCTTCCCCTTCCCCTTCCGTTTCTTTTTTTCTTCCTGATTCCACCTCACCCTTCCCCTTCTTTTTTCTTCCCGATTCTACCACCACACCCTCCTTCTTCATCATATACGCCGCCATTCAAAAAAGGTAGAGTCCATTATCCTACTGAGGGTACATCGCTTCTTCGCCACTTTGCTTAATCTCCCTTCATGATCATACATTATAATAGTATTATATAGCAACACAATCCAAATAGAAGCAAAATAGTTGAGAACTAATATTAATAAAAATAAAATCGAAAATTCCTTTTATCTTAGAAACAATAACAGAAGCACTAGATCTAAGATCTTGCCCCTTAAAACGACAGCTTTTTGGAACCTCAAAACCATAGCTTGGTGAAGAACCATCGGTTCTTACCAGTCTTAAACCTCTCCTCGAACCGCTCCTTGGTCTCCTTGAGCGCAGTGACCGATGAGCGTGTCGCGCTTGGGCCGAATCCTTCTTTATCACCTTTACTTCTTGATTCCAGCGACGAGGCAGTGGGCGGTCGCGCGTTCCCTCTTTGAAGATGCGAACAATGATGACTTTCTTGCCGGCGTAACGGCCTTGGAGGACGATCACCACATTGTGCGACTTCAGGAACTTCACCATCTTCGCCGCCGATTTGGACTATGCAACTCCAACAATGTTTTAAGAATTCTCTGGCCACAATAAAAGAAGATTGAAATCTATACGTATGGAAACTACCCAATTTCCGTTTGTGTTAAAAAAAATTTGACACATAATAAAGAAACTAAGTTTATGTGTGTGCTAAATTTTTTAACACATTTCGTTGTGTCAGTTTTTTTTAACCCTTTCTGAAACTAGGTTTTTACAGAAATGTTATTCTAACATTTCATTTTAGCCACCTCCACCTAAGCTAACAACGTATAGAAATATGGTAGGGGCAGTGGTAGTTTTTGTAAAATTTGCTAAAAGTTTCATTTTATCATATTTCCCTCTTCTCTCTTTCATTTCCCACTGTTGTTTTCCTTTCTTCTTCGGAACAAGCTCCACCTCTCTTTGTTCATACCTTTTTCCTTTCTTCTTTTTACGAGCTCCATTCACCATTTCTGCAAGAGAGAAGCTCAGTTCACTATCAGCTCGACACGGTGGTGTGATTGCCAACCCTCCCAATGCATGATTTGTGGACCTCCCATAGTTGCAGATTGTAAGCCTACTTTATGCAAGGTAAGTATTGGATTTCTCTCTCCCATTTCACTTTTGTTGTCCAGTGTAGAATGGGTCAATGAGCATTTATTTGTGGAACCTGGAAATGAACCTAGATTGTAGAATGAACCTGGAAATGAACCGCTATAGTTTTTTATTTTGTTAATTTATTTTTTAAATAAATAAATTGCCCTTTTTGTTGGGCGAAAAATTCCCCCTTCTGTTTATGAATGTTGCATATGGACTATGGTTGAGACAATGCAAACACGTTTGCTCTTATTTAGGGTCTGTTTTTTCTTTGCTATATCATTTAAAAATTCAAACATATTTTGTTCTTTTTTCTCTTTTAAGTTCTGTTGTATGAGTTGAACCATGGACTTTTGTACAAAACCTTGGTGAGGCTGTCTTTATACCTGCTGGGTGTCCCCATCAAGTTTATACTGGTGTTAATAAAGGATTTTTGTTTGTACATCTGTTATCTCTTTTTATGATTCATTGTTGTGTGAATGTAGTAGTCCAAAGTGATCCTATATGTTGATGAATTCAGTTGTTCCATTGATAAGGAATAAAAGTTTGATTGGATCTGATGGCATGAAATCATAAAGGATTAACCAAATATTTTGAAGTGATGTTAAAAAACTTGGTAGTGTCAGGATGCTGAATTAACCATTTATAAAGCTGAATTAACCATCGATTTTCAAAGAATTAACCAAATATTTTTAAGTGATGTTAAAAAAACTTGGCAGTGTCAGGATGCTGAATTAACCATTTATATAACTGAATTAACCATCCATTTTCAAAGGATTAACCAAATACTTTTAAGTTATGTTAAAAAAATGAAGGGTGTCAGGATGCTGAATTACCCATTTATATAACTGAATTAACCATTTGTAATTGGATCTGATGGCATGCAATCATATAAATCATAGGGCTATTATACATGTGAAATATCATTCCTGTATGTTATATTCTTTTCCCTTTTTTTTTATTTATAAGTAGTGTTATATTTACCTTTGAATTTATATATTTGGCTTTGAGTTTTGTTGTGGTTGATAATACTTGTAGCTTGCCAATCCCCATATAGTTTTGTTGTAGTTTTGCACATGCATAACCATATATTTATATTGTTGTGCAGTTTTGGTGTGGCACCCATTATTGAAAGTCCATGGATAGTTCAAACAATTTGAATACCTGTGGAAGTGGAGTAGGCAGCTTTACTGATGATTGTGAAACATTGGAGCCTGCATCAGATATGTGTTTTTCTTCCATAGATGATGTGATATCATTTTATGGAGAGTATGCTTCGAAGAAGGGTTTTGGATGGAAGATTAGAACATCAAAAAGAGGAGACGATGGTGAGATAAATTACTTAATCCTAACATGTTCAAGAGAGGGATCGGAAGTTCCATGTACATTGAAGACACTTCCGACTAAAAGGAAAAATTTCCCAACCAGGATTTCCGTTAAATTGGGAGAAGATGGATTGTGGTACATTAAAACTTTTGTACCTGATCATTCTCATGAGATGAGCCCTACAAAGTCAAGGTTGTTCAAGGCAAACAAGAAGATGAATACGCATGTAATTAGAAGAATCCAAATAAATGATGATGCAGGAGTGAGGATCAACAGACTTTCAAATCTCTTGTTACGGATGGAGGAGGGCATGAAAACATACCTTTTGTGAAAGAGATGTGAGGAATTTTGTTAATAAGGAACGACGTTCAATTGGAAAGGAAGGTGATGGCAAAGCCTTAGTAAGCTACTTTCGTCAAATGAGCGAACAAAATAGTGCTTTCTTCCATGAGATAGATTTAGATGATAATTTTCACGTTAGGAATGTGTTTTGGGCTGATGCAAGAAGTAGGGCTGCTTATGAATGTTTTGGCGATGTTGTGACCTTTGACACAACATAGTTGACCAATAAATATGACATGCCCTTTGCTGCATTTGTTGGTGTGAATCATCATGGTCAGTCAACTTTACTTGGGTGTGATCTAGTTTCAGCTGAAGACACGGAGACATTTGTGTGGCTCTTCCAATCATGGCTTCGTTGTATGGGAGGAAAGGCCCCTATGGGGATTGTGACTGACCAATGCAAGGGTATGCAAAATGCCATTGAGATAGTCTTCCCTACATCTCGCCACAGGTGGTGCTTATGGCATATAATGAAAAAAATTCCTGAAAAGCTCAGTGGATATGGTAAATATAAAAGGATTAAGTTTGCAATGAAAGAAGTGGTTTATGATACCTTCACACCAGCTGATTTTGAAGATAAATGGTGTTCCTTCATCGGAAAATTTGATCTTGGACAAAATGAATGGTTGAGTGGATTGTACAAGGAGCGTCATAGATGGGCACCAACCATGCTGAGGAAATATTTTTGGGCAGGTATGTGGTTAATCACTTACAAATATATATGCTAGTTGATTTAGTTATTTGGTTCATGGATCATGATGCTAATTCAATAAGTTTTCCACAGCATTTTAAATACATGGTTAATCATTTGCTGATATTTGGTTAATTCTGTATATTATTTGGTTAATTCATCATACTGAGACACATCAGTTTTCCACAGCATCTTAAATACATGGTTAATCATTTGCTGATAGATGGTTAATTCTGTACGTAATTTGGTTAATTCATCATGCTGAGACTAAAATCAGTTTTCCACAGCATCTTAAATACATGATTAATCATTTGCTGATAGATGGTTAATTCTGTACATAATTTGGTTAATTCATCATGCTGAGACTAAAATCAGTTTTACTCATCATCTTAAATATATGGTTAATCACATGATGATAGTTGGTTAATTCAATTCATTTTTTGGGCAAGCATGTCAACGACACAGCGAAGTGAGAGCATACATGCTTTCTTTGATGGATATATCAATTCAACAACAAGTCTAAATCAATTTGTTAAGCAATACGATAATGCTCTCAAGAGTAGAGCAGAGAAGGCATTTCAGGCTGATTTTCAATCCTTGGATACAACTATTCCTTGTGGGTCAAACTCTTCAATTGAAAAGCAATTCCAAGGCGCGTACACTCATGCCAAGTTTAAAGAGGTTCAAGCTGAATTTAGACCTAAAATGAATTGTGCTGCCTCCTTGAATAATGTGGAGGGTTGCCTTGCTACATATAAGGTGTTGGAGGAGGTGTTAGTTGGTGATAGACCGAAAGAGCGTATATTTAACGTTGTGCTTAATCGTGAAAACCATCATGTTTGGTGTGAATGCTCGTTGTTTGAGTTTGGAGGTATTTTGTGTAGCCATGCGTTATGTGTGTGTACTCAAGAGAGGCTAAAAAGCGTGCTGGATAAGTATGTTTTAGCAAGGTGGAAGAAAAATATCAGAAGAAAGCATTCATATATTAAAAGCAGTTATGGTGTGAAGGAAATGAAGCCACAGATTGAAAGATTCGACAAACTTTGCAAAAATTTCTATGAGGTTGCTGAAGTAGCTGCAGAGTCTGATGATGCAACCAAGGCGCTTCATGCGACACTAAATGAATTTAGTTCTAATTTGCCCACCATGGATCGTACATTGCATAAAGTGAACAAAAGTCCCAATGATGACTCAACTCCAGACAATACTACTTTCATTCGCAGTCCATTACGGGTATCACGTAAAAGACGGCCTCCATCAAAGAGGAAAATATCTGTAGTTGAAAAGGTAGTTAAGAGGACTACGAAACGATCCAAGCAAAGTGATGACAAAGAGACTACTAAGGTATGTGCTATGTTTTTCATAGATCCTGTACCACCATTAGTTTGTAGTTTGTTATGTATTTTTCAATCAGTATAACCTTATGTGAATTGTTTGACCTTACGATTTTCTCAATTATGTAGGAGGGAAATACTAGAATGGTGGGTAATCAGGGCGAAAGTAACATCTGTGTAGAATCATCTGTTGAGGTTGTGACTGGTGGAGATTTGTTGGATGCAAGCATCGTGGTTTGTGTCCATTATAAGATCTGGCTAAATGTTTAGATTTTGTTGGTTTATGGGTTGTGGGTTTACTTTATAAACTCAGTATATGGATTTGTATTTCTGTCATAGAGTTTCTGCTAATTTATATGCTACTTGTTGACAATGAGCCGTGAATGTATTTTGATTGGTTGATTGTTTTTCTATACAGTCAACGGATGTTTATGTCAATACAGATGCTTCAGTGCCGATTAATGAAGACAGTCGTTTGGTTCTTCAAAAACCAACAGTTACAGGGCCCGCATATATGGGATTAAATTCTGGATTTAGATATGATATTAATCCGAGTACACAGGCATGTAGATCGTCTGTCATTTATTGGTTCATTATTCCATGAATTTAGTTTCTTATATTGCATCGTACAGGTTGGAGGTAATATATCATTCGTGGACCTATTGGCAACGTCCGATTTTGACTTTCTAGAGTCCTCACAGATGTCTACAAAGTTGGATGATTAGGCACAGTTTGGTTTTTAGTTGTCTTAACCAGTGACGTGTATTTTGTAAATGGTTGTGAGATATGTATATGAGTTGGAAGATTAGGAAGCCATTTAATGCTTAATGGTATGGTGTTCAATACCTTGTTGTGCACATCACAATCTTGGTCCATTGTGTTATGCCTAGTAATTTACTAATTCAATTCGTTTGTTATGCAGGTTGGTGGGGACCAAATCACTTTTGTCAGTTTTTTGTATGACATGGTTCTGGTTGGTCAGGTGCAACTCACGTGTGTCAATTTTTTTGCATGACATGGTCGCAGCACAAAACCGCCACTTGTTTTTGAATGGCTTTAGGGTCACTTTTTTGTGTGTAGAATGATTCAAGTTGTGTACATGTATGGCTACTTCAATGTAAATGATTATGTATAAATGTGTATGGAACTTAACTGTTTGGTTAATGACTTGCATCTTCGGATGCAACCATTTCTCTGCAATTGGTTAATCCTTTGAAAATCACCTGGTTAATTCAGTTATATAAATGGTTAGTTCGTAGTGCTGAAACCTTTTGACATCCCATCCAGTAGTTGGTTAATCCTTTGAAAATGGATGGTTAATTCAGCTCTATAAATGGTTAATTCAGCATCCTGACACTTGGGAGTTTAAAGAATCATCTAAGAATATTTGGTTAATCCTTTGAAAATGGATGGTTAATTCGGTTACATAAATGGTTAATTCAGCATCCTGACACTTGGGAGTTTAAAGAATCATCTAAGAATATTTGGTTAATCCTTTGAAAATGGATGGTTAATTCGGTTACATAAATGGTTAATTCAACATCCTGACACTTGGGAGATTTAAGAAGCACGTAAGAATATTTGGTTAATCCTATAAAAGTTGAGGAATAATATGCCCCCAATGCTAAGCATCTAAATCACAAAACCAGGATCATAGAAGCTGTAAATTGTATGCCACCAAAAGCCCTGCACATGAGCCCCCAAAAGTAAATATGTTATCAATATACAAAGCATATGCTAATACTGTTACTATTATGTGTTCAACACATCCCAAAAAGAACAAAGGTCTTAGATGACTGATTGCAGTCTACATCCATCATATACAATTTTACAAAATGTTCTAAGATCACCAAGAGATACCAATAACCATATTGCCCATGACACCAACTCATTCACACTCTATTACTGCAGTTTCCTTTTCTTATGCCTCATATATGTCCTTGTTTCATATGGTGTTCGCGTAGCGACACTTGGTTTGCGAATCATATGATTATTCTTGACTCTTGTTGTGATGGTTGATGTAGAATTGGCAGCACCGTCCCCAACATCTTCACCTATAAAGAATGATCCAAATAGTACATGTTAACTACTTTCTCTATTAACACAATAAAATTTTATAATTTTCTACATACAAAACATTACTTACCGCCAGAATCAGAATATTCACCAACATTATGCTGCACAGGAAGGTTGTTTCCATCAACAGCATGCTCCTCCTCTACTCCACCAACCAGGACTGATGGAGGAAGGTTGTTTCCATCAACAACATGCCCCTCCTCTACTCCACCAACCATGTCTGATGGAGGAAGGGTGTTTCCACCAACAGCATGCTCCCCAGGAGTATTTAGCGGTAATTCACCTATATACAGAATTTGAAATATGTGCTTTCGTCAATACAAACTTCATAATCATGTTAACAACAATAAAAAAACTCATGACCAATGGAGTAACCACGCACCTCCTTCATCATCACTTATCTCAGCAACACCATCAGTATGAGGAGATGGAAACAAGGGAGATTGTTGGTATGCCCTTGTTGGAGACCCTCCCTCATTCTCATTTCTGGGTTCGGTGGTTGATTGGCGTTGAAGTTCGGCATCTTTCAGCCTCTTCACTTTTGCCTCGAGGGCTGAAATCCTATCCTGACACTTCATATTCAATGCCACCAATTGCTGATAGTCAGTACCACGGGCCCACAGGTGTTCTGCCTATTGCAAGGCATCCCTGACCATGTCAAAGACAAGCTCCTCAGGTGTTGCTGTAAGCTGTACAATTACCTGCTAAAACGAACATAACATTAAGTATCAATTGTATATGAAACCATCATACTGTTAAGTCTCTAAAATGTCTGTGCGCATTTCCCTAAGTTTTGATGAAAACTAAACATTGGGTAATGATTTAATTAACCTATTTTGTGGTTGCTAACCTGTCTACTTAGTGTACAGATCAGAAGATTACAAAACTCACCTGTCTGTCTACCTAAGTCTCACCTGTTTGTATTAGCCAAGAAGTCAACCTGTCTGCTGACTAGGATTGTTGACTTTGTGCAAACTGATTTTACAACCTGTCTCTACTCTTCAACTTGTCAAAGGTTCTTCGTTAAAAGAACTCGAAGTACAGGAAGCTTTTGCAAGCTGTCCCCTCATGAAGAATACTCTGAGAACTCTCTCACGCTTATCAAGAAACTCAGAAGTGCTCTCTCTCAAGCAAACTAGGAAGTCAGAGATAAACTTCCAGTTAAAGAACATTTCCAACATGCTTTATTCCCTAGTACTTTCAGTCATTACACAGAAAGGGAAATGTACTCTGCAAAAGTACAAAAGCACTCTGCACAACTCTGAGCTGGCGTCTACACGATGCATAAAGCTATTATCCCTCATGTTAGAGTACAACCAACGTCTTCATTGCATTAATGGCTGCCCAGAACGACTATATTGCATTTAATGAAGCTCTGCCTGAAGCCATAGTTGCAAGGAATGTCTCTAACGGATATTAAATGTTTGAAGGCTATAAATACAGAAGTCATTGAAGATGAACACAATCAGAGTTTTACAAAGCATTAAAGAGCCATTACTCTGTTCATTTATTCATTCTGTATTCTTCAATCATTTGAAGTTATTACGCAGACTTTCCTAAAGCCTTATATTTAAACCACTCTCTGAGTGTTAGTGAAAGGTCTGTAAGTGTATTTATTACAAACAAAACTCTCAAACAAATCTGAGTGAGCCTGAAGAGGCTAGGTGTGCAAAGAATACTTGTGTTGGAGCCTGAAGAGGCTAGGTGTGCAAACAATACTTGGAGTCTGTAACCTGATCAGTTATAGTGGATAAATCTTGGTGCTGCCAAGGACTGGACGTAGCTCTTTGTGTTAAAGAGTGAACCAGGATAAATCTCTGTGTTAATCTCTCTTCCCTTAATCTCTTTAGTTACTCTGATTATATTTATCATCTGCTTTCTAACAAAGGGGTTAAAACTGTTTCTGTCAAGACTGTTTTTCTTATCTCTACGTGTGTTGTTTTTCTGAGAAAACTACAACAGACAGGTGACCTGCCTGTGTATCTTTTTACACCCGTCTGTACTTAGCTTCTGCATGCAAAAAGTTTTTAACTCTACTTTAAATTCTAATAAACACAATTCAACCCCCCTTCTCGTGTTTATAGTTGTCTATTTCACATACCTGTTCTACAGACTATAAAAAAAAACATGTTACCAACCAAGTTTTTTTCAAGTGCTTGTTCTATCTTTTTCTTTCCCAAACGCAGTGGTTGCCAATTCAAGAACCTTGGGAACGGGAACCTACGAGGACCCTTGGGTGTTTCCCCAATAAAAACATGGTCCAACACCCAAATCTGCAACAAAGATTAATAGACTTAATACATATAACTATTTGTTAACTGAACAATACATGATAATATAACACAGGGGCATATAGATACCTGCAACACAGCTGCACATCCACATATATGTCTTTGGCATTGATTCTTTCCCTTTGTCAACGCACGAGAAGCCTTGCTTAAACTTTTAGCCATAAAATTGTATACTGCTAGACCCCAATTATAACTATTCAGGGACGGTAAGAAACCGGTATATACAAGTCTCCCTGAACTAGGAAAGTAAAAGTCTCCATATGCAAGGAGTATATACAGTCTACAAAAATTAGAAGCATCATCCTTAAACAAAGTCAGCATGTCAACAATTCTATTAATTGTTACCTCACCCCCCTCAAACAAAGATAGTGTATTACATTCCTCGTTTTCATTTACTGGCACATGCTCACCAACTAGAGGGAGTCCTAGAGCAAGTCAGACATCACTAGGGGTGAAGGGAACCATCCTATCGCTAACTCTAAATCCCCCACTACTTTCATCCCACCTCCTAACTAGTTCCAACAGTAGTTAACCAGAAATCTTCAAATTATCTGGCATGTTTATAGCCCATTGGAATGGGGTGCCCCTAATTTGGGATTCTTGTGTAGGTGTAAGGTTTTTGTTAACTACAGCCAACCTTTTAGGTGTACATGCATGTCGCAACCTAACATTTTTATCATTTGTTGATGACATGTTGAAATAATACCTACAAAATCAGCAACTACATGTCAATAATCACATCCACAAACAAATATTATGTATAATTGCATCATGACTCTTGCAGCCCCCCTCCTCCCAAACACTATTTTACACTTTACATTGGCTAAATGGAGCAGCACATGTTATGCACTCATGCTGGCCAGTAATCCACACAATGTTACACCAAAAATCAAGCATATTCTTCATTCACATAACACCATCCCCCATACATGATTCATGCGTCCATATAAACATACTAGAAGGTTGGCAATTTAAGATTGATTAATTCTGAATACTTTGTTAACAAAATCCATCTGTAGCTACTTAACCATTACCCAAATGAATAGACAAGCAACAGATAAAGTCATCAACAATAAAAATATACATAAACTGCCCAATTAATTGAGACCCCCTCCAATGTCAGTAACAGGTGCTTCACACCCCCACATCACAGCCTCAATCATTTTCCTTTTTTTGACTGCACTCCAAGGGACTCACACACTAGACGCCACACAATGTGAGCCTATCCAATGATTCCTTAATGAAATTCTAATTAGCCTAGTCCATAATTTTGCTTTTACCTATTTGTGTGGCGTACACAAAACTCAATGTGGCTTTCTCTTTCTCAAATAACTAGTGGCCTCAAGGTAAAACAATTTTTGAAGAAAAATCCTCTGCATCCAGGAAGCTTATAAACTAATATGTACATTATATATAGACCATCCATTCATGCATAGAATCACACTTGTATAGGACCAAATTTTGCAAAACACCATTTGGAATATGCAAATACCACCATCTTTCCAGATTTTTATTTTCTATAAATACCTTGCTCACACAAAAAAAAAAAATTCCAGACAAAAGAAATCATACTCTTATTACCCTAATTAAACAAAAAAATGATGGGTTTCACATCTTCAAATTCCATTCTTACAAACGAAATGGGTAAAAAATGAAAATAAACTCAAAACTAAACTTCCCCAAATCATCATTCCACACAGCCTAGTCATTCCACACACCCTTGTGAGGTCAAGCACCTTCAATCAGGCCATTATGGAGGGTTAGGAACTTATGACAAAAGCTAATAAATTAGAAAGAAAGAGGGAAAATGGTATTACCAGAATCGATGTGTGCTTGTCCCTCAACGTCGGTGTTGGGCGGTGAATGAGAGGCGAGGCAGCGATGTTTCGTTCCACCGTGGAGAAGACGAGGCAGCGACGTTTCGTTCGACCGTGGAGAAGACGAGGCAGCGGCGAGCACTCGACTTCGTTCGACCGTCGAGAAATGACGTGGAGGAATGAGAACGAGTGAAGTTAAAATGAGAAAGGAGCAGGGATGGAAAGGGGCGGGCTGAATGAGATAGAAAGAGGGGCAAATGGAAATAAAACCACATAAACCACATATTACCTAAATGCCACCAGTCCCCTATGTATTTTATACGTTGTCACCGTAGATGGCTAGTTTGAGATGTTAGAATAACATTTTTGAAGTTTTTGTGTGTTAAATTCTTTTAACACATGGAAACTACGATTTTCGTCTGTGTTAAAATTGTTTTACACATAGGAAATTATAGCTTTCTTGTGGGTTAAATTTTTTAACACTTACCTTAATTGCAGTTTTCGTGTGTGCTAAATTTTTTTAGGGTGGTGGGGGGAGAAGAATAGAAAGAAAAAGAAATATAAGAGAGAGGGGCGAGGGTCGATCGGGTGGGGGATTAGGGGTGGGAATAGGCTAGGCCAGGCCAGGCTTTGCTTAAATAGGCCTGGCCTGTTTAAAATTTTTAAAGCCTAAGCCTGACCTGTTACCTGTTACTTGTTAAAGGCTTTATTTTGAGCCTGGCCTGGCCTGTTAGCCTTTTTAAAAGTCTGCTTCATATTAAAGACTTCAAATAGGCCATCTGGCCTATCTCTAAATAGGCTAATAGGCCATTAAATAGACTAATAGGCCTCTAGCTTTAAATAGACTTTTACAAATAATCAAATTGTAAAAATCATTTTATTTTAATATTAATATTCTTAATATATATATATATATATATATATATATTATATATATATATATATATAAAGAGGCCAGCCTAACAGGCCAGAAAGACTTTTCAATATGCTTGGGCCTGGCCTTTTTAATTAAAAAGGCTTTTTAAAAAGCCTAAACCTAACCTTTTTGCTAAACAGGTTAGGCTAGGCCAGGCCGTAGGCCCCTGTCGGGCGGCCCGGCCTATTCCCACCCCTATGGGGGATAAAGGTTGAGGGAAGGGTATTTAGGGAATAAAGAAAAACTAAAGATGAAAGGAGGGTGAGAAGATAAATTAAGAAGGTGCCAAAATTAAAAGCCTAAAACTTTAAAAACAGGCCCGCAAATGTGAAGCGGGTCGAATGAGAACCGGTCCAATGACGCGAAATGAATGACACAAGCCATTGCGCAAGCGAGTGCATAACCTGCTTCACCGATTCGCCGACAACGAACGATCGCGTCCTATTTTTTCTGTATTTTTCTCTTTGCACCTTCATTCACTTTCATCCAGCATATCCTCTTTTAGAGCTTTAAGGTTCCTTTTCAAAGTTTAATAAATTCTTAAAAGAGTTTTTTTTATCTGAAAAGGAAAAATGCCGGGATTAACATGCAACGCTTGCAACAAAGAATTCATGGATGACGCAGAGCAAAAGCTCCATTACAAGTCTGAGTGGCATCGCTACAACCTCAAGCGCAAGGTTCTATTTTTTTTTTTCTCTTTAATTTTTTTTTCTTCCAATTTTGAGTTGATTCATCTATTCCATTTACGTTGTCAAGAAATTCAATCCAGCTGTTGTGCAATATTAGGGTTAAGGTTTCAATAGGGTTTTTATTATTTAGTGCTGATTTGATGTGTTACTTGGTTCTAGTTTCTGTTAGACCCTATTTTTATTTTTATTTTCAAAACAAACTTTGCAAATATATGTGTGTGTGTGTGTGTGTGTGTGTATATATATATATATATATATATTACGGTTCAATGGGGAAAAAGTAAAAATTTGTGAATATGCATGTGCTGGACTAACACTTATGAAAATTATGGTATTTTAATTTTATGGCTATATAGTTTGACAGTATCATTTTGCTATATTTTGGCTTATTTCCCCTCTATTCCACTATGAAGCATTGGTCACATCAAAAGAGTCGCGGACAGGGATTCAGTTTATACCAGTATAGATGAAAATTTCACAATAGTGAGTTAGTATTTTTTTAGGTTTACAATGACTGTGTACTAACTTTTGAAACATTATTTTTCTCTATTTATTTAATCTTTGTGCTTTTATGTTAATCTGTAGCCGTATCCTCAGTATTCTTATTAATTATGCGCTGGAAATATAACCTTGCCATTCCTCACTTGGTTTTGTCTTTTTCATATTGCAATTCATCTCCATTAGGATTGTTATTTTATCTGTTGTATTTTATGAGGAGGTTAGTCTTTTTTTTTTTTTTAGTCTTTTGTTTTTTCTTTTTTGGGGGCAAAATTTGTTGTTGGATTGTGTGGATTGGTGACAAAACATCAAATGTGTTTCCTGTGAGGGTTGGCTGGTTGTCCTTCTGACCGTTAATTGGTAGTTATCTTTAAGTACCACTTTAAATTAAGCCCATGCTGAGGCCTGAGGCATGTTCTGATCATAGAATGGGTCAGCCTCCCCTTCCCCTAAACTTTTTATGTAATGAAAAAAATATTAAATATTTTCACTTAGTATGTTTTGACAATTAAGTGTTTGGGAAGGTTCTATATTGTTGGGAAGTGTTGTCAACAGAGGGGTATGGATTTAATCTGGTAATTGATTATTGTTGTTGACAATATTGTCTTAATAATTTTGTTGGGAAAGAGGATGATTTGGTGACTATCTTGTTTGAAGTGCTATATTTATCATAGGAAATACTAAAATAATTGCAATTTCCTTTGATTGAAAAAAAAAAATATATAGGTGGCTGGGGTTCCTGGGGTGACAGAAGCACTATTTCTGACGAGGCAATCTGCACTTGCTCAAGAGAAGGATAAATCGAGTGAAACCCCCATGCTTTATAGCTGTGGCCTTTGTGGGAAGGGGTATAAAAGTTCAAAGGCTCATGCTGAGCATCTTAAGTCGCGTGGTCATATGATGCGAGCTTCTGAAGGAAGTCATTCAGATGAAAAGGCAATAATCAAGCCACTTCCACCACGTGTTGTGAATAGGCCTCCACCTAGAAGGGAGGCAGATAACTCTGAGAATGAAGAAAGTGAAGATGAATGGGAGGAAGTGGATCCTGAAGATGATTTGATTAATGATGCTGCTAAGTCGTTGACTGATTTGAATGTGAGCGGGCATGCAGACAATGTTGATATGGATGAAGATAATGATGATTTTGAGTTGGATCCATCGTGTTGCTTTATGTGTGATCAAGAGCTCAAGACGATAGAAAGCTGCATGGTTCACATGCACAAGCACCATGGATTCTTCATTCCTGATGTTGAGTATTTGAAGGATCCAAAAGGGCTCCTCACTTATCTTAGCCTTAAGGTATAATGCGGTATCATCCCCTCCCTCCATATATATATATATATATATATATATATATATAGTTTGATCCCAATTTCATCAACATTTTTCCATTTTTTAGGTCAAAAGGGACTACATGTGTCTGTACTGCAACGATAGATGTTATCCTTTCAGCAGCTTGGAAGCAGTCAGGAAACATATGGAAGCAAAAAGCCACTGTAAAGTGCATTATGGTGATGGTGATGACGAGGAGGAAGTAGAATTGGAAGAATTCTATGATTATGGCAGCAGGTTATTTTAGTTCCTACTTTTTGTTGAGTTTTCCTCCTTTCGTAACTATCCCTGCACAATCGGTAAGGCCTGTTGATACATCCAATCTCAAATGTTCTTAATTTTTGTTTAGTTATGTGGATGAACAAGGCAAGCAACTGGTTGCATCAGGCGATGCGGCTAACAATATAGAACTCGGTAGTGGTGGGTCTGAGCTCATAATCACTAGGAGATCTAATGATGGAATATCATCCCGAACACTTGGTTCCCGTGAATTTCTGCGTTATTATCGTCAGAAACCTCGGCCATCACCAGCAAATAGTATGGCCATCACTGCTGCATTGGCTTCAAGGTTTGCCTTTTAACCATATGCTCTATTTTCTTTGTAATAATACTGAGGTGAAACATTTGGTATATCACACTAGTAAATCATAAAAAAAGCATGTCAAATGGTGATAGGGATCTTATTATTTTTCTTCTTCATTTTCAGGTATAGAAGCATGGGTTTGGCCACTGTCCAATCAAGGCAGCAAATGGTGAAGATGAAAATCCTGAAGCAAATGAATAGGTCAGGTGTGGAGACTATGCGTACTAAGATAGGGATGAAGAGTAATGTGATCCGGAACCTGCCAAAGAATGTCACGTATTAGTCCCCTTTCTATCTTCCTGTTGCTGCATTAATAATCTGTTTGACATTAAGTGGTGCTATGTAATTGTTCTTAAGGTATAAGCTTTTTTCCTGATGCAATTTTACATTTCTTGATCTCTTCATGCATCCACAAAGTTTCTGGGAATCACTGTTTGTTTGTGTTTAATGGTACTAGAGTAACTGACCTGTGTCATGCACGGGGAATATGTTGTTTTTTTAGGATTTCATCGAAAAATATCTAATTGTTGATTTCACATTATTTGTTTAAAAATTTTTGTTGGGAAATTATACACGACAAATTATTGATTTATGAGGTTAATTATGTATAAATATTTGATAAAAAAAAATTGTTATGTAAAATATAAAAGATAAATTTTCATATAAGTTTAATTATAATATATTTTTAAATCTATTTGATTTATAGACCTTCTCTTTTAAAAAAATTATTTGTTTTAACCATTATTAGAAAATATATTTATCCATTATATTTTATCTTCTCTCTTTAAAATCTATTTGATTTTTTTATCCTCTTATCCTCATACATGTAAACTATTTTTAGAAAATATATTTATATATCATATTATTAATTTTAGTTTCTCTTAAAAACCTATTTGATTTATTTATTCTTTTCTCATGTGCAAGTTACCCATTTAAAGAACATTTATTTATTTATCATCTTTTCCTTCTCTCTTTTAAATCTATTGTATTGTTTTTTTTTCTCTCTTGAAAATATTTTTGATTTATTCGTCCTATTTTTTCAAGCAAGTTAGTCATTTTTAAAAATATTTTTTTTATCATATTTTTTTTTCTACTCTCTTAAATATATATTTGATTTATTTTTCTCTTTACTTTGTGCAAGTTAACCATTTTTTAAAAAATATATTTTCTTATTTTATATTATTTTTAATTTTCTTTTTAAAATCTATTTCATTTATTTATCCTATTTTCCCGTCTAAGTTAGTAGTTTTTAGAAAATATATTTATCTATCATTTTTTTCTCTTAAAAATCTATTTGATTTATTTCTCATCTTTTTCCATGCAAGTTAATCATTTTTATAAAAATATAGTCTACTATGTTATTATATGCATTATCTCTCGAAAATCTATTTGATTCATTTCTCATATTTTCCCTTGCATGTTAACCATTTTTATAAAATATATTTATATATATATATATATCATATTATTAATTTTATTTTCTCTTGAAAGTTTATTTGATTTAATTCTTCTCTTTTAAATGTAAGTTAACCATTTAAAAAAAATATATTTATCTATCATATTATTTTAAAAAATATTATTAATTGATTTAAATAATATTATTAATTGATTCGTGCCCTTGAGTTTTATTATTGGATTTGAATTAAATGATATATTTCTAAGAGGGTAACACATGGCATACAATTCAATAAGGTTATTCCTTAATATATATATATATATATATATATATATATATATATATAATATTATTGAATACTTTTTTTTTTGTATAATGATATTTTAATATTTTAATTTTAATCTTATTCTAATTTTCTAATAGAGTATATTTTTTCAATTATTGGAGGAAATTTTTACTATTATTGTTATCAATTTCAATTATATTTCATATCAATACTTTTTCACATTCACCTTTTTTTTTTTATAAAGGATTGCACTGTTGTTAAAAACTTGTTTCCTATCATTATTAAGTTTGAATGTTTGTACCATCATTGTGATTTTTGAATTAAGTTTGATATTCCGAATATCCTTGATTGTATTGTGAATTTCAAATTAAGTTTGATATTCCGAATATTCATGATTGTATTATTTTTTGTTGTAGTAAATGACAAACTTGGTTTTAAGTCTGAAAATATATATTCATACTACATGACTTTCAAACGATCTTTATTGAGTATAATGTATTGGAAATATAATATTTGATTGATTATTATTTCACAACATATTTATCAATTCTTTAATGATTGATATCATTGTTAAACATTTTCAAATTGAAATATTTTTGATCTATTCAAAATATTTTTGAATTCAAAATATTTAATCAATTATTTTAATGATTGATCTTAACGTCAAACATTTTCGAAATTAAATATTTTTAAGCAACACTTTAATATTTGATTTCCTATTTTGGTTTAATTTTAATGCTTTGTACAAATTTTTTTTTTCTTCCAGAGTTTAATAGAGGTTCCAATTTTATTTCATTGCAATTGTAATATATTAAAACGAATAATAATGTCTGATTAGTATATCAAGAAATGTTGTATAAGATAAATTAAACTATTAAGAGTTCATTTGTTATTGTTTATTTTGTTAAAAAAATTTTTAAACTAAATAATCATGTTTAAAAACTTTTAGTATGTTTGTTTTTGCTTTTGAAAATAATAAAAACAGAAAGAAAAAAAAAATCATTTTTAGGGTCAAAATGAAAAGGAACTTTCATTAGCTTTTGAAAGATTTTTTTTTTTAATAATTAACTACTATTAAAAAAATGATTTTTATAATTGCAAACAAACATAAATCTGCTTCTTTTTTTAAAAAATCTCTAAAAATAATCACTAAATTATTTTGTAACAAAATCATTTATTTTTTAATCGTAAACAAACGGACTCTAAAAGTCTTGCTATTATTAAAAAAATGATTTAAACCAAAGTGTCGCTATATTTGGAATTTTTTTGTTGGATATCTTTTGATATAAGTAAGTAACACTAAAATTATTATATTTATTGTTTGCTTAGGTATAATTACTCTTATAAGTTCACTTTCACTCCTGCAGGGACTTCACCAAACTATGTTAAATGTAAAAGTGTAATTGTCCAAGGGTTTTCCTTTTTAACCAATATGATTTACTTAATTAATTTACGTCACGATAATAAATTCAATCATTCAACTTCAAATACAACTCATTCTGAATTTCTATGATACTTTTTTCTTCCGCAATTATTTTTCTTTAAAATCATTACAAAAAAACAATACATAAGTCCTTATTCATTTTCTTAAACAAATATATTCACAAAGACAATATAAAATCAAAATTAAATTTATTCATAAGACTATAATACTCCGTGCATCGCACCGGCCTAAGTTCTAGTTGAAACATAATATATGATTGATTATTAATTTCAGAATATATTTAATCAATTCTTCTAATAATGATCTCATTAACTATTGTTAAGCAAACAGTTAGTGATTAATGATTGATTTCAGAATATATTTTATCAGTTGTTTTAATCTTTGATCTCAATGTCAAACATTTTCATTTCAAAATATTTTTAAGGTATAAGCTTTTTTCTGTTTGAAATTAAGTGGTGCTATGTAATAGTTCTTAAGTTATAAGCTTTTTTATGAAGCAATTTTACATTTCTTGATCTCTTCATGCATCCACAAAGTTTTTGGGAATCACCCTTTGTTTGTGTTTAATGGTATGACATGGTATTTTCCCACCCATGGGTGTTGGGCAGTTTACTTATTTCTTTCATATTGATTGTATCAACAGCATCTGAGGACTGAGATGATGGAGACATTTTTGGTTAATGCAATTATGGGAAAAGAATAGGGAATTACAATATAATTTATTCAGGGAAATATATAATGAAGTTATTGATTAAAGAGACGAGAAAATTATGGGATCAAATTGGAGGGGAGATTTTAATTTTAATCCAGGATGAGTAGAATTTCTTTTCTTTTCCTCTCTTTTTACAAGTCAAAGAACCTTTGAGAATGATTATGATCATGAGTTTCATTTTCATAAACCATATGGATTTCCACAGTACAAAAAGAAATATTTGGCAATTTTACTTCATTTTTCAAGTGTTGTAAATTTAGGCCAAATAAGCATATCGGTTGTCTTTTTATTTTATTTTATTTGGTTTTACATTTTTTTTGTCAGTTTAGTTTCGTATTTTTAAGATTGTTAACGTGAGTTTTATTAACAATATTGTCAAAATATCTTTACAAAAGTGATAAGAGGCGTGTTAAACAATTTATAATTAAGTGTTTACTCAAACTACTTAAAAATAAGTCAGAAAGAATTTATTTTGGTCCATTCGAATTAAGTTATATCTTTTCAACCAAAAAACTGTTCAGAGAATTGTTGTATGAAATATTTTGAGTAAACACCCAGTTTACTCACTTAATATCAATTAAATCTCTGACATTGCTAACTTAAAATCAACTTAGTTCATACAATTTTCAACGGAGGGACTAAGTTGATTACCGTTTTACAACTTTAGGGACTAATTTGGAATTTCGATAATTTTCGGGACCAGGTTGATACTACTTTACAATTTCAGGGACCAAATAAGGTGTTTACTCGAAATATTTCCTAATGTGGATAGGTAAAGCACTGGTTTCTTGTAAGGGTCTATACTTAAATCACCGGCCAATAACAACCGTTGAAACAGTACATCAAATCGGGGTTTAAATAAGCTTTTAGTCCCTGAAAAGTTCACTACTTTTGGTTTTAGTCCTTGTAAAAAAAATTCTTAGGATTTTGTCCCTGTATTTTCGAAAATTTTGTAAATAGTCCCTATTGTCACCCCTGAGTACTAGAAATCATACTAGATGAATAATTTTGTCAATTTTAACCCTATGGCCCTAATGTATGATTTTATTTATACTTCTAGCCAAATTTTGGAGCAAGTCGGACAAAAACGAGAAATTACCTCGGTACCTCCTGAGTACTAGATATCATACAAAATGAAGGAATTTAGCAATTTTAACCTTATGTCCCTAATATATGATTTTGTTTATATTTTATGGCCAAATTTTACAGCAAGTCGGACAGTAAAATAAAATTACCTTGATACCTATGAGTACTAGATAACAGAAAAAGATGATGGTAGGGACTATTTGCAAAATTTATGAGATTACAGGGACGAAAACCTAAGAAAAAATTTCACAGGGACCAAAACCAAATTTGATGAACTTTATAGGGACCAAAAACTTATTTAAACCTCAAATCGGTGATCTTTTAATACTTTTCCAATCCCAACAGTTAAGAACCCAAATATAATTAATTAAAATTAAAATAAATGTGCACCATATACCAGTTGAGGAGGCTTTAATGCAAAAGATGCAAGATATATACGTACAACATATCCACTTCTATCATAAATTTTATATTATATTATGCGAAATTGCTTTTCTAATATTACATTTCAAACTTCAAAGACACAAAAAGCATAGTAGAATCATATTTATTTATAGATCAATTCAACAATATTTATTTACTGATATGGTAGGAAATATGCAAAATATCTTGCACATCAACTAATGACCCTAGCTCATGGCATATTTCCGAGTCCATGACTGGGCAGTAGCCTCATACTTGGCTTTGTCAGTTTTGTACAAACTAGCAATCTCAGGCACTAGAGGATCATCTGGGTTGGGATCTGTTAACAGAGAGCATATAGATAGTAGGACCTGCAAATTTCCAATATTGCAGCATCTCAGACAAGATTTATTTATTTATTTTTTTTTAAAAAGTTATCAAATTACCTTGGATATTGTGAGGGCAGGGCTCCATTGATCTTTGAGAATGTCTAGGCAAATACTACCACTACTACTATTGCTGATATTAGGGTGGAAAACCTTTGTGAGGAATTTAACCTGAACATTATAATGCTAATATATGTCACACAAACCACTTCCACAACTAAGAATGGCTAGAATCAAATGGCCAAAACAAAGGGTATGAAAAACTGGCAGCATTTATAATTATCTCTACATTCTTTGAATATTCCAAAATCAATTAGCTTCTTAAGGATGACAATCTAACGAACTAGCCACATGTGATTGGGGTGGATGGGGAATTGAGAATTTTGCGTAGAAAAGCATAGGTTCAAGTTGTTATAATGACTTCCAACATTACCGACAAGAGAAAAAAAATTAGAGAAGTCAAAAAAATCATGAGTAAATCAGATGTATAATATCACAAGTTCACAACAAATTATTTAATCCCCCACAAATGATAATGTATCAGCTAAATAGTTCTTTAGTTCTTTATCGAAGAGTTCTGTTATTTGAATACAAAATTTTAGACACCGTATATATTTCTTTCTATCTCTTACTTATTTTTTATCATCTTTTGTATATACATATATCAAGAATACCCAAAAAACAAAGGAGAGCCATATGGTGTCCCTAATTTGATGTCCAAAAAATATATTCCTTATCAAATTCAACACACCCCTAGTCCAATACAAACAAAAGCTTGGATTTACTAGACTTCCCATACATCACTAAATTATATTCTCACCATTTTCTCTCTTTTCATACTCTTTCTCACCTCGTTCTCCCTTCTCATTTTCTTCTTACAATCAAACAAAGCATAAATTCTCATTGCTGTATGCAGCCTAGAGTGAAAATCACAACACCTTAATACAAAAGTCTAATAAAATGAAATATGCGATGCTATTGTAGGAAAAAAAAAAAAAATATATATATATTATGGGTAACACAAAGTTGTCTTATAATGTGTGCGCTTAGATACAGTGGGAATCTTGATTTACCTTAGGCGGATGGAAAGGATAATCTGGAGGGAAGTGAATTGACAAAGAAAACACCCCACCAGCGAATGGGCTTTTTGGAGGGCCCATAATCGTAGCTTGCCAATGGAAAAGGTCACCCTCAACTGGGCCTAAACATGAAAACTTCAATTTATAAACTGCAATAGTCTATAAAACGGGGACTAGACATTTAAGCAAATGAAAAGTATCAATTGCAACTCCAGTTTTGCAATCCACATCTAAATTTCATATGTACAAGCATTTCTAATTTGATTTCATCAACTTTTTAGTCTCTGCAAAGTACGCAAATTTTGGTTTGATTTCCTATACTTTTTTTTTTATATTGCTTTTGGTCTTTGTAAATTCAAAATATTGGATTTTAATATCTACCATTAGTTTCCATCAGTGAAGTGCTGATACTGATGACACGCCACATCACCACTGCCATGTATATTAAATTATCATATTTTAATGTCACGTAAGTTGCTACATAGGAATAATCAATTAATTTTATATTTTTAATTTATGATTAATAATGTTATTTTTTATTTTAAATAATTATTTAGTATTTTCATTTTTAGTATATTTAATATTACTTAATAATTATATAAAATATATATTGATTTGAATAAATATAAATTAAAAAAATAAAAATATTTGATTATTCCTACGTGGCAGCTTACATGGCATTAAAATTTAACCTATTGGAACTAATGGTAGGGATAAACCAAACTTTTTGAACTTTTAACACTTAATTGGGAATGAAGGAACCTGGAAGGAAAGATAAAGCAAGGATAGAAAACATGAATTTCGAGGCTCTTCCACTGTTTGGAACTCATAAGAAAGAGAAGGGAATTGAAATAAAATAAAATCTGGGACCCACATGTTCAGGTTTCTGTCCAGTAGTGGGAGGAAAAGCCACTAGAGGACAAAAGAAAATTATATTTTTCCAATATTATCCCTATTTTTTTATGATATCTAATTTTTACTTAGTGATATTTATGTCATTTTAAATGTATATTTTTTCTTTCTTCTCACTTTCTCCTCAACCAAACAACAAGAAAGAAAAATTTTGGTTTTGTTTCCTCTCATTTTCTCTTCAACTAAACAACTAAATAATCCTCTCATTTTCTACTCTTTTTCTTTCCTTCCCCTTTCTTTCCTCTCACTTTCTTTCCTCCCACTTTCTCTCCTATAATCAAACAAAGTGTTAGGGACCGACACCAACAAAAACAAAAGTTTAGGAACCAATATAAAAAAAAACCACTTTGTAGGGGTTAAAATCTTCATTCATCCTTCTATTTTCTACAAGTACAGTAGGGGATCACTCCAATAGATCCAGATTCCCTGCTATAATGAAACCAAGTATTTACATGCAGTAAACAATCTCGAGCATTAATTTAAGATCGGATGACTCACATTACATATTCACTAAACAAACTCAAAGAAATATTTACTGTTAAGCTGTAAGTGCGGTATGCAATTACAGCCGAGAATCCATTTCCCTCCAAGTACCCACAGTTTTAACTGTTCGCTATACCTTAATAGACTTCAAGCATTACTAACCAATAAATGCTCTAAAGCATTGAAGAAAATTTGTTCGTGACATACACACATATGCATCATCGCATATATGCATACAGGTATGTGTATGCAACAACGTAATCCTATCTGAGCTCTTAACAGAAACAAAATTTTTCAACTTAACCACAATTTAAATCACTTCATGTATGTGTGTGTAATTCTATTTTAGAATTGTTAATTGAAGGAAAATCAAGCCGAAAATAGCTGAGGAACATACCAGCACTGCAAAAAGCAGATGGGTCTTTCTGTAGGTCCTTCAATTCCTTGATGATCCGTTTTTCAGCCATTTGATCAACGCTGTCCAAATTTATTGATTACTTATATGCAGCATGCAAATATGTACCTATATACAGATATGTATATATGTATGCATACTCAAATGCTATTGTGTTTATTTCTTATCAACAAAATAATCTCTTGAAAAATTTATTGTGTATATTATACAATATATTGTACATAATATATATATATATATATATATATATATATATATATACACACACATAGGGAACAACTCAAGATATTGTATATATATAACTAGAAGTGAAATTTAAAAATGTAAGAGTAAGAATTGGAAACGATAGAGGGGGGATTCCACTAACCTTCTCAAGGATTTGGGGTTTGGGTGTTTGGTGCTTGAAGAAGAACACAGAATTGAAGGATAAATTGTGAGAGTGAGGGTATTTATAGCTGAAAGTACGTGCTCTTTGGCTTTTACTCCATGCCATGCTCTCGGCTACCTGGCACATATGGCATACCCATACGCAATTTGATTATTTATTTATTTCAACTAAGAGGAAAAATTGAGTTATTGTATTTTACTCTCCATAATGAGAAATAAATGTGTTTTGCATGATGCATTGCTCTATAAAAATTCTAATTAATTGATAAATGATAGCATGGGGACTATGTCATGTCAAGGATATAGCAAGATTAAATAAATTAATGTGTTGAGTTTAAAATATTGGATTTACATAAATTTATTTATTTATTTATTTAAAAAAATGAATTTAAAAAACTAAATTATTAAAATATGATACATTGCACTTTATCCTCTTTAGTTTGATATTTTCTCAAACTACATTGTACTTTGGTTCAACTTGAAAATGTTATGCTTTTTATCAATGTTAATCATAGTTGAAGCATATACGTCTCATCTAAGAAGAACATTACGGCACTTCAAGAAACATTACCTATTGTTACAAAAAAGAAAAGAAAAGAAAATAATTAAGAAACAATACCATTCTGTGATTAAAGACTAAATACATGATAATGGGAGAGGAAAATTAGAAGGTCTCTCCATTGGGGAGAAAAGATTGTAATTACAGAGAGTCTTGATATACTATTGAAAACTTTATTGGGAACCTTGGAGTATTAATAATGCATGTTGATGTGGGCTTTGGGCACGGTTGTCTCAAGATTTGTTCGACATATTTGGGTATTTGAGTAGGGGTAGAGATGGGCTGGGGCACTACGCCACATTCGGGATTTAATAACGTAGACTTAACAACGGTTTCGGTAAGAGGCACTTTAAAAAAAATGTGTGGAAGTGTTTAATTGTGTTGACCAACAGAAATGTTACTAATAAAGAGTTACTTCAAGAGTTACTTTGAAGAGTTACTCCTGTCGGAACCGTTTATTTTATCCTAATCTCTAATGGTTTATTATTTCATTAACACTCCTCATGTGACCCGGTTCCCAGTTATGTCAGTGCCTTTTCTTTCTATTTTTCAGTTGTTGCTTCCGGTTTGCGTTTTCTCTCCTACGAAAAGGGTTTAGCCTTGATTTTGTGAATGACGTTCGTGAAACACCAATAGAGAATTGTAATTGAAAAAGAAACAAGAGAGAGAGAGAGAGATCTCATTAGTGGTCTGCAAAAGCTCTACAATGTGCTTTGCAACTTGTGGGCTAGGCTCCATTGTCCTCACTTGTATGCAGGACCCCTACATTTTCCTCATATTCCCCAGTCAGAAAGATGAAGGTCATGTTAAAAATATTTAAACTTAAATGTCCACCACATTGTCCTCGTATTCATATATACACGTACCTAGGATGCAAGATTATATTGAACATTACCCTTTCATGGAAGATCATATAAAAGGGACTATTTAAGTTCATTATTTGTCGGAGATTTAGGTAATCATCATTTCATTAGTTAATTCTACCTTCATCATCATGCCTTGGTGCTTCTTTGCTCCAGATTCCCTTGTGTTGACGAAATGGGTTTTCCCATTGGTATAAATGGTATATAACATTAACAATAGTAGACGTCATGGACTGGGTGACGGCAGGAATGACAGGGTGGCAGTGGACAGCGACAGTCAAAGACTCTCTGTTCATGAAATTGATGCAGAGGCAGAAAAATGTAGGAGAAAAAATGCAGAGTTGCAAGGACCTGATGCAGAGGCTAGAAAATAGAAAGAAGGAGGCACCAACATAATTGGGAACGAGGTCAAGTGTGGGATTTATTGAATAAATCCAGATCATTAGATTAAGATAAAATAAATTCAGATGGGGAGCAACTCTTTAAAGTTACTCTTGGAGTAACTTGATATATATATATATAACACCATTATCAACATATCAATCACACATCAATCAATCAAACAGAGGTATCATCATATAACATATATTTCATGCATCATCAATCATCAATTGTCTAACCTAGGGTTTCGAATTAATGTCGATAAGCCTACAATAACTAAACCCAAACTAGTGTTCCAAAACCATTTTCAATGAGAGTTTAGCCATTGTTGAACTCGACAACTAGTAGCGTCTGGGGCACCCTACACACATAGAAAACATATTGTACTATGCTTGCCTCCCCGACGAGGTTAGATACTTTCTCCCCATCTTGGACAGCCGCGTTCACTAGCACAACAACTCGAAATCCACACTCCTCTCTCACGTACAACTGCTTGTTAAGTGTCTGAAATGTCTGATGTGCATTTGCCCTAAGTTTTGATGAAAACTAAACATTTGTTAATGATTTAATTAACCTTCATATTGGTTGCTGATCTGTCTATCTAGTGTGCAGATCATAATAGTAAGAATTTTTTCTCACCTGTCTGCCCACATAGAAAACCACCTGTCTGTAGAGTAAAAGTCAACCTGCCTACTGACTAGGTCGTTGACTTTCTGCGTTGAAGATTCAACTTGTCTATGTGATGCTCTCACACCCGTCAATATCCAATGAAGATCAAATCAGCAAAGTGATGAGATGCTTGAGTAGAGAGTGGCAGCCTAAAGTCACTATAATTTCAGAATCTAGGGATCTTTCTTCCATGACCATTGTAACATTGTTTGGCAAATTACAAGAGCATGAACTAGAGTTGAATAGATTGAATGAAAGTAAAGAAACTGACAAAAAGAAGAAAGGATTGGCTCTCAAATCACAAGCCAAAGAAATAGAGGACAGTGATGATGAAGAATCTGAACATGATGGAGAATCTGAAGAAGAAATGGGAATGCTAGTTAGAAGATTCAAGAAGTTCCTAAAGAAGAAGGGAAACTTCAAAAAAAAGCCTTGTACCTTTCCTAAGAGAATTTCAGCAAAGGTGATAATTCTTCCAACAATATCACATGCTATGAATGTGGAAAAATTGGCCACATCAAGCTTGACTGTCCAAAGCTGCAAAAGAAGGACAGATCTGAAAAATTTGAGTCAAAGGACAAGAAATGGAAAAAGCCAAGGAAAACATACATTGCTTGGGATGATAATGACTTGGAATCTTCTGAAGAATCTGAATCTGAGGAAGCAAACTTATGCTTGGTGGCAAGCAATCATAGTGACTCAGAGAGTGAGGTAAATTCTGATTCACAACCTACTTTTGATGAATTGCAAGATGCATTGATGAGTTGCATGCTGAATATCTTAAAATTGCAAAACAATGTGATGAATATGCATGCTTGAAAATAAAGAAAGAGAACTAGAAGCTAGGAATAAGATCTTGATTGAATCTAGCTCTAATTGTTCTAAGTGCTGTACATTGACTAAAGAAGTTGAAAAACTGAAAAATGACTTAGCCAAGTTCACAAATGGAAGAGATAACTTGAATGCTCTATTAGGACAACAAAAGTGTGTTTATGATAAGGCTAGAATAGGCTATGAACCTAAGATACATGAGAAATCTTTCAAGAAATTTTTTGTTGCACCTAAGTCATCAAATACTCCATTTGTTAGATGTTATTTTTGTGCTAGAAAAGGTCACACAGCTTCCATATGCTTTTACAGAAATGCTGCATACAATAAATCTAAATATGTATGGGTTCCCAAAGGAAATTTTGATGGAACTAACTCAAAAGGACCCAAACAGTTTTGGGTACCTAAAGCACAAACATAAAACCTATTTTGCAGGTGTGTTGGAAGGCCAAGAATGTTAAATGGTACCTTGATAGTGGCTGTTCCAAGCACATGACAGGAGACAAAACCAAGTTCATTACCTTTACTCCAAAATCAAGTGGAAGTGTTACATATGGAGACAATAACAAAGGGAGAATACTTGGCATTGGCAACATAGGAAGTGACTCAACAACAATCATTGAAGATGTACTATATGTTGAGGGACTAAAGCACAATCTTTTGAGTATAAGTCAGCTATGTGACAAGGGTTATAAGGAAAAATTCAATTCCAATAGCTGCATGATAGAAAATCATCATGATGCAAATTTGAAATTGTTTGGCCATAGGACATATAACATTTATATGCTTGATTTAGATAATATCTCTTCAAACAATGCATGTTGTCTAATTTCAAAAGAGGAAGAGAATTGGCTATGGCATAGAAGGATTGCACATATTCACATGAACCACTTAAACAAACTGATTTCTAAAGATCTTGTGGTTTGATTGCCTAAACTGAAATTTGTGAAAGATGGCCTATGTGATGCATGTCAAAAAGGAAAGCAAGTGAAGGTCTCTTTTAACCAAAGAACATTGTTTCAACAACTAGACCCTTGCAACTTTTGCACATGGATTTATTTGGTCCATCTAGATATACATGGACATATTTTCTATCTCATAAGAGTGATGCATTTGCTGCATTTAAGAGAATGGCTAAAATTGTGCAAAATGAAAAGGACATGAAAATTGTTTTTATAAGAAGTGATCATGGGGGAGAATTTCAAAATGAAGTGTTTGAAAACTTTTGTGATGAGCATGACATTTAACATAATTTTTCTACTCCTAGAACTCCACAACAAAATGGAGTAGTGGAAAGAAAGAATAGATCATTGGAGGAGGTTGCTGGAACTATGTTGAATGACTCTAGCTTACCAAAACATTTTTGGGCAGATGCTGTAAACACAGCCTACTATGTGCTAAACAGAGTTTTAATAAGGCCAATTTTAAAGAAAACCCCTTATGAACTTTATAGAGAAAGAAAACCAAACATTTCACACTTTCATTTTTTGGTTGTAAGTGCTTTGTACTTAACAATGGAAAGGATAATTTTGGAAAATTTGATGCAAAGGAAGATGCAGGAATTTCCAAGGTTATTCTTTAACTAGTAAAGCATTTAGAATCTATAATAAGAGAACACAAACTATTGAGGAATCTGTACATGTTACGTTTGATGAATATAAACCCAAAAGGTTGGGAAAGGATGTTGTTATTGATGATTCTGCAGATTCAATTGAGAAGAATCTCTTAGAAGAGCAACAAGAGAATGAAGGAGATGAAAGCATAAAGGAAAAGCTGCTGCAGCTAGAACAAACAGAACAGCAACATGACTTACCAAAGGAATGGAGAATTGCTAGAAAACATCATGATTGGTGAAATTTCAAATGGGTTAACTACTAGACAATCTCTTAGAAATATATGTAATTATATGGCATTTGTGTCACAAGTAGAACCCAAAAATATAGATGATGCTATAATAGATGAACATTGGATGATGACCATGCAAGAAGAGTTAAACCAGTTTGAGAGAAATCAAGTATGGACATTAGTGCCTAAACCCAAGAATAGTCAAGTAATAGGTACAAAATGGGTTTTTAGGAATAAAATGGATGAAATGACATAATTGTGAGAAACAAGGCTAGATTAGTAGCTAAAGGGTATAATCAGGAAGAAGGCATAGATTATGAAGAAACATATGCACCAGTAGCAAGATTAGAAGCTATAAGAATGTTACTTGCATATGCTTGCATAATGGGATTTAAATTGTATCAAATGGATGTTAAGAGTGTTTTCTTGAATGGATTTATACAAGAAGAGGTCTATGTTGGTCAACCACCTGGTTTTGAGAATAATGAATTGCCTAACCATGTTTATAAACTGTCTAAAGCATTTTATGGCTTAAATCAAGCTCCTAGAGCTTGGTATGAAAGGTTAAGCAATTTTCTCATAGAAAAAGGTTTTAAAAGAGGTAAAGTTGACACAATTCACTAAGAAAAAGGCACACAACATATTACTTGTACAAATATATGTAGATGACATCATATTTGGTGCTACTAATGAGCATTTGTGCAATGAGTTTGCAAGTCTTATGCAGAGTGAGTTTGAAATGTCCATGATGGGTGAGCTGAACTTTTTCCTTGGACTTCAAATAAAGTAAACTGAAAATGGAATCTTCATTAGCCAAACAATTTACTACAATGAGTTGATCAAGAAGTTTGGCATGGAAAATGCTAAGGAAATGGCTACTCCTATGAGTACTTCCTACTATTTGGACAAGGATGAGTAAGGTAAACCTGTTGATGTTTCAAAATTCAGAGGTATGATAGGCTCATTACTTTATCTTATAGCAAGTAGGCCAGATATCATGTTTAGTCTGTGTATGTATGCTATGTATCAAGCAAATCCTAAAGAATCACACTTAACAGCTGTAAAAAGGATAATTAAATATCTGTTAGGAACAAAAGACATGGGACTATGGTATCCTAAAGGAGCTACATGTACTTTAATTGGTTACTCAGACTCTGACTTTGCTGGTTGTAAACTAGATAGGAAGAGTACAAGTGGAACTTGCCATTTACTAGGTAATTCATTAGTATCATGGTTTAGTAAAAAGCAATCTAGTGTGGCTCTATCCACTGCTGAGGCTGAATATGTGGCAGCAGGTAGCTGTTGACCTGTTGTGCACATGTTTTATGGATAAAACAACAATTAGTTGATTATGGTGTGCAACTAGACCAAGTTCCCATTAGACGTGGTCTTTGTGCTGATCATCTTGTTGTGGATGTTTTATTTAAGTCTAGACAGTGTTTTTCCTTTTCTCCAACTGTTAACAATCAAAAGGTTTTCATAGCTGCCATTTATGCTTCTACTAATCATGTAATTATAAGAGATCTTTGGAAGGATTTGCAGCTTCTTATTCAGAATAATAATGGCCCTTGGCTATGTATTGGAGACTTTAATTCCATCTTGGGTTCTCATGAGCAGAGAGGAGGTGGTAATGTCTCATCAGTATCATGTTCTGAGTTCAGAAACTGGTCTGATGTTTGCTGCCTGAATCATTTGCCTACTTTAGGTTCTGAATTTACCTGGACAAATAACAGGACTGGTACTTCTTCAACTGAAAGGAGATTGGATAGGTCCTTGTGTAATGATGCATGGCTTGATTGTTGGAATCATACCTCCTGCACTACTCTGACTAGAGTCAAGTCTGATCATCATCCTCTACTGATGTGCATGAAGTCTGACTTTAGCTCCTTTCCTAAACCTTTCAAATTTCAATCCATGTGGCTGCAACATGATGATTGTAAGAGGCTAGTTACTGAAACTTGGAATAAGGATTTTCCTGGCCGTCCTATGTTTATTCTTTCTAAGAAATTAAAAGCAGTTAAAGTAACTCTTTAAACTTGGAATAAGGAGATCTTTGGTGATGTGCATATGCTAGTCAAGACAGCTCAGGCAGACCTGGATTATATTCAATATAAGATTGATGCTCTTGGCTATTCTGAAGATCTGATCAGTAAAGAAAAGGCTGCTCAGTGTCATTTTCAGAAAGTTCTTGCTTTAGAGGAGGATTTCTGGAAGGATAAGGCCAGAGTCAAATGGTTTACCCAAGGGGGCAGGAACACTGCTTACTTTCACAAGTTAGCTAAGATTAGACATGCCACAGGTCAAATGGTGATGCTTAAAGTTGGGGATTCTATTCTGGACAATCAGGATGCTATTGAAAGTCCTGTGTTGTCCTATTATGAATCACTTTATGCTTCTAATAATAACTGTACTGATTCTAATTTTGTTGATAATGTGATTCCTAAATTGGTCACCTCAGAAGATAATAGAATGCTGACTTGTTTGCAAACATTTGAAGAAGTCAAAACTGCTGTTTTTGACATGAATGCCTCGGGTGCTCCAGGTCCTGATGGGTTTGGGGGTGCCTTCTTTCACAAGTTTTGGGACATAATTGGCAAGGATGTCTTTCTTTTAGTCCAGCAGTTTTTCTCAACAGGTTGGATTCTTCCCAACTTAAACTCAAACTTTGTCACTCTGATACCAAAGTTTGATGGTGCTGAGAGAGTTGAGGATTACAGGCCGATTGCTGTAGCTAATTTCCAGTTCAAAATAATAACCAAGGTCATTGCAGACAGGTTGGCACTGATTGCTCCCAGAATAGTTTCAGATCAGCAAAAGGGGTTTATTAGGGGAAGGAACATCTCAGAATGTATCTGCACTACCTCAGAGGCAATCAATATGCTTGATTATAAGGTCTTTGTTGGTAATGTTGCATTGAAGTTGGATGTTAAAAAGGCCTTTGACACTATAGACTGGTCTTTTCTTTTGAAAGTGTTGCAGGATTTTGGATTTAACTCCATTTTCTGTTCTTGGATCAAGTCTATTTTGAATTCAGCTAAACTGTCAATTCTAGTTAATGGCCATCCAGGTAGCTTTTTCTATTGCAAAAGAGGGGTGTGGCAAGGAGATCCACTCTCTCCCTTGTTGTTTTGCCTTGCTGAGGATGCTCTCAATAGAGGCATCTTGAAACTTGTTGAATCTGGTCTGCTTCTCCCTATGCCAGACCCGAGGAATTGCCCTCCCCCTACACATGTGTTTTATGCTGATGATCTCATGGTATTTTGCAAAGGAACAAAGAGGAATTTAAGGTGTTTAATGGATCTGTTTCACTTGTATGGTGCTGAGTCTGGTCAGCTTTTAAGCCCTGAGAAGTGCAGATTTTTTGTTGGTAGTCTGTCTGCTGCTAGGATTTCTTCCTTAAGGAACTTTCTAGGTTTCAGGTGTGGCAGTTTACCATTCACTTACTTAGGTGTTCCAATTTTTCTTGGTAAACCTAAGAGAGCTCATTTACAACCTATAGCTGATAAAATTAAGTCCAGGATGTCCAATTGGAAAGGATCAATGTTGTCAGCAATGGGTCGTGTCCAGCTGGTCAAGTCAATAATTCATGGAATGATGATCCATAGCTTTCATGTCTACATGTGGCCAATCTCCTTATTAAAGTCTCTGGATAGATGCATTCAGAATTTTATCTGGTCAGGTAATATTGAAAAAAGGAAGCTTGTATTTGTTGCCTGGCAAAAAGCATGTGTGCCTTCTAGTTCAGGCGGCCTGGGTTTGAAGTCCTTGAGGTCTATAAATGAGTCTGCCTTGCTGAAATTGAGTTAGGAGATGCTTTCTTCTACCAATCACTGGTCTGTTATTCTTAAATCAAGGTTCATGAGGCTTAACAAGCCTCTTGGTCATTATGCCAAATCTTCTATATGGCCAGGTGTTAGACAATTAATAAACACTGCAATAGCCTGCAACATCTGGATCTTAGGTGATGGGAAGTCTATCAACTTCTGGAGGGATTGCTGGTTGGATAAGCCAGTTTCTGAAATTCTGTCTCTGTCTGATGCTGTCTTGCCTAGATTGAATGCTACTGTTCATGACTTTATTATAGACAAGGCTTGGTGCATTCCTTCTCCTGTCTCTAACCTTTTTCCGGGCTTGGAGCAGAGAATTAAAGAGGTGATTATACCTTTTGATCATGGCCCTGATAAGTTGGTTTGGAAACACTCTGCAGATGGCTGCCTAACTCTTAAAGATGCCTATTCTTTTTTGTTTCCTTGCTGGAATCAAGTGAGATGGGGCAAGTTAATTTGGAGCAATGTCATATGAGAATTGAGGAGACAACAACATACCAGACTAAGCGTGTCTGGAAAGACCTGTGTACTTGTTGGAACCAAGGCGAGCAGATTTGAATCGTCAACCTTGGATGAGTGTCTTATGTTTAAGAAAAACTCTTCACTGTACTAATTGATTCTTTATGAACTTGTCAGTTGACATTTGTTCCTCAAGTCCCTATGGTTGTATCAAACAATCACAGTGATCAAGTTTGTCTGTGTCAGGCAAATTTTTCTGAGTTTGATTTGAAATCTATCAGGACTCATAAATTAGTTATAAGTATTTCTTGAGTTATAACTCAAATAACTTCTTAGTAACAAAAGTCTCTTGATGAAACTTACGTTAATCACTTCTGAGTTCCTATCCGAGGAAATTCTCATGGAAGAAGTAACTTTATTAGATTCATGTCTGTAAATGTGTATTGGCCATACATTTTTACGCTCATGAACCTATTGAAGAATCTTTTTCCATACTGGATGTTCCTGAATTTTTTTCCAATTGACAAAATTCTTCTACATGCTTTCTTATGAGGGTAAGATCAAGAAATTTCAATTCTTGAAAATTTCTTTCCATGATCTAGACCATATCTTGTTGCTGTAGCACCTTTCTCGGGTGCTACAAAGTAAGTGACATTTTAAGGCCGAAAAGTAGGTTAATTAAATTTGGCTATAAAAGAATGAGGTAATTTTATTTCCTTTTTCGTAAGTCGTAAATATAACTACTTTGTTTTAAATGAATGGACAATAAAATATTCCATTATCATAATTAGGGCTATGAGTTCGAAATTCGTTTACATAATACCCAACCCGACTCATAAACAGAAATCATAGAATGTACAGACTCAACATAAAGATGTGAACACACAGGCATAACGGCCTTACAGAACATAGTTTCACTATATGTTTAGGCAAAATTTGTCGGAAATGTGTTCTTCTTGTTTATCCATCGAATGACATCTTGATTCCATCGGAATTCTCTCAACGTGCTTTTTCAGATGCTAGATGTTCTCAACATCGAGATGAAGTTCTCGAGTAACCTTTCATCTTTGTGTAAATATAAATTAAAACACTTTGTTTAAAAATCCTAATGCATTATGAGATTGGAACACAAGTCCAATTATTTATTTCTCTGCACTTTTCTAATTGAGCCTTTTTCTTTGGCTTCCAAGAAAACAAATCATTCTAAATCCATTACATTTTATGGAATATGGATAATGAATTATCCATACTTTATGACTTAAGGTCTTGATCCACTTTACGTCATAAATTATTATGTTCGTGTTTTCACTAAGTCGTTCATGACTTAGGTTTTTGTTCTTTACCGTAAATACTTGTCTTTGAATAATAAAACCCTTTTGATCTTAAAACCAAAATATTTAAATGAAATCAAATCATTCTTTAAAAACAATTTCCATCCAAGATACACAAGTATCAATTTCTCAAAACCTTTCTCTCGAAAAATCTTTAAAAACGCTTAACGACGGTTCCATCGCTTTTTACTGAATTTAGGCCCAAAAGCCATATTTTTGAAAATATGGTTCTTCACCTCAAATGTATTACTAGGTTAAAATACTCATATTAAGTTTTTGAAACACTGACTTTACAGTTTTCTCTCCATTGATACAAAATTCCTAAAAATGTGACCGAACATAGTTAAGTTTGTAAATCGCATAAATCCTTTTTCAATGATTTTAAACTCTAATAGTCCAAAACTCATTTTGGAGTGCTAGAACAGTTAACTAGGTATGAAAAACAGTCTCTAACTGTCCAATTACATTTATTTTTTGAAAATTACAGTTTAGTCCCTAAACTTTCAATAATTGCAAAAAGGTCCTTATTCACTTAAAACCTTATAACTTTTTGTTTATAACTTCAAATCAATTTCTATAGTCTTATTTCATTAAGGACTACAACCACAATACTTTAAAATATATTTTTCAGAACAGTCCCTGAAATTCTCAGCAATTGCATATTAGTCCTTATTTCTTTAAAAATCCATAACTTTCAATATAATTAACCAATTCAATTCAAAATCATTTTTGGGATTATTCAAACTACGAAAGACCATTTTCAATCTTATGAAAACAGTTTTGGAAGAAATCAGTTTCTTCTTGATTTAATTATTTTTTTATAGTCCATAAACCATCATGGAATCATATGGTTTTGGAGAACAAAGTTGTCTTGCCATATTTTTTATGCTTGGCCGAAACCAAGTTCCAACAAACAAGAAGATTTTCTCTTCATCACTCAATCACAAAACATCATACATGTTCATGTATTCAAGCACTAAATCATGCCATGATTATTTAGCATATTTCACATACTTGCTTTCAATGATCAAGTAAGCGTACTAACAATTTTATTTTAACCATTATGCATCAAATAATAATATCATCCAAAAATTTTCATCACACAACATACACCACATAAGTATTATACCAAGTCCTCTTAGAGGCTCACAAACACATAAAGACATAACCCCAACTTTTAGAGTTTCAAGACAACACAAAAACAATATAAACCACACACATATCTACATTAAGGTAGGATAGTGGTAATTTCCCCCATACCTCTTGTAGATCACTTGATTCTCATGGTTTTTAGCTCCAAAAACCTAGAAATCAACACATAAAATTAAAAGGGATTATACACTAAGCTTAACATAACCAAAGATAGGAAATCAAGGCTTAGATCACTTAACTTAAGCCAAAGGATGATGATCAAGAGATGGATGTTCATGGCATGAAAATCATGAAATGAATGAAGAATAAGACATGATTGATCATGTAGAAGAGAGGTTACCTCTTGATGATGAAGGAATGAAGAGAAATGATCAAAACAAGCTTAGTTGAAAATTTGACAGCTTTGAGGATATGGTGGTGTTATGAGCATATCTCACTATCTGCTCATCTAAAAATTACAAACTTTGTCTTTTTGGAAAGGTAAGAAGGAAAGGCACAACTTTTATGTTGAAGGTTTTGTTTGATTCAGAATAGAATAGGGGCGTAAAGTGCCTTCTTTCCACTGTTCTCGTGTGATGCTGAGGATTTTGAGCTGTTTTAGTAATTTGGGCATATCTCTCAATATACTTATCCGTTTTTTATGATATTTAGCTCGTTAGAAATAAGAGATGAATAGGAACAACTTTCATGTATAAAGTTTATCGATTTTAAGAACTTAAAAGGCTTAGAATTTTGGTACAGTTTCGGATGAGTATTAGCATCAATGAAGTTCTTATGTGTTCTTAGAGAAAATGATGAACTTGATGAAGAAGAAAGCATAAATGAGTTGAAATTGGTCTAAGTGTGGGTTATGGGAGGTGGAGCCGTGGGTTATGGTGTTATTTTGGTCCAAGATGTTGATGGCACAACTTGTAATAACCATGGAAATTCAAGGGTAAAATGGTCATTTCTAGAAATAAATATCTAGATATTAAGAAAATCATCATGTGTGGTCATGGATTTGGAGGTGGTGTGGCTGAGTTATGCACCACATGTGAGGAGGAGAAGTCAATTTGAAATTGCCTTGTGAACCATGGTTGAATTAACCAAACATAGGTTAGGTTAACTTAGGGGTAATTTGGTCATTTCACTTGAAATTATCATGACAAATGAGTGGTGATGGTGAGTAGGATTATGTGGCTAAATTGTGACCACATGTGAGGAAGAAGATATTTTGTTGCCAATCATGGTTGGCTAACCTTAGTTGGATTTAACTAGTCATAGGTTAGGTTAAAGCTCTAAATATCTAGATATTTCTTTGTTGTCATTATGGCTAGGGTTAGTCACCACCATGACTCACCATGGTGACTCATTCCTCTTGAGTCATCTTGGATGACTCGTCGTTCTATCTTCCAGTGTATCTCTGTGCATCCATATCCGATTCCGTTGTTTACCCGATTAGGGTTTTTGAGAGAAAGATGATGAAATGAAATCAAAATGAAATAAGTTTGGTTAAGTGGAGGGGCTGCACGAAATTTAGTAGTTTTAGAGGGTATTTTGGTCAAAATTCACTTAGGGACACTCTTGAAATTTCACTGAAAAATCAAGGGCATTTTGGTCTTTTAACTAGAATAAATATCATGATATTTTGGTATCATCATTAGGCTTCATAAATGCTAGGTGAGTCACCCATGTGACTCATCACCCTAGGTGGCAAGATGTACCATCATCCGGAGTCCAGTTTTGTCTCCGCACGTCCGTTCTCGACTCCGTCGATCACCGGTTTGTTGATGATGCGCCCAAATAAAGTATAATAACTTATTTATTTTGAAAATTTTCAAAATAACCAATATTGTTGGAAAAATAATGTAAACCTACACTGTTTCGTTCACGAGTCCAAATTAGGTTTTCTAATCAATAAACATTTACTGTCAGTGAAAAACACATACCGGGTTCCGCTTGAATTCTAAACCTAAAATTTCACCGTAACTTCCTTCAATATAGAAGGTCTCAATTATGATTATGATTTTGTTTTCTTCAAAATCATTTTCTAGATCCCCGGTAATAATATAAAATATAATTACCGGTCAAGACGCGAGAAAACGGGGTATTACAGTTGTAGTTCAATAGAACTTGTCACTTTTGGTCAATTTTACCTTATATCTTTTCAAAAACGTCATTGACATGAAACCTATCTCATGAGTCATGAGGATGAGTATCTGATTCATATCAGGATGTCAGAGTTAGTCGAGTACATTGAAAAAGAGATAACTTGACGCTTGAGGTCTTCCTTGTCAAGATATTAGTGTTGCAATGGATTTCGTTATGAGTTAACCGAAGACCTCTAAGAGAGATTTGCTTTGGTTCGAGTGATCGTGGACAGGCTGATGAAGTTAACATCCTTATTACCTATTAAGATCCACTATGCAGTGGAAAAACTAACCGAAATATGTATCAGAGAACTAATCAGACTTCATGGATTATCTTTAAGCATCGTTTCGGATGAAAACCCGAAGTTTACCAACATTGTCGCTAAAATCCGCTCCAAGTGTTGAGGATCAAGTTGAGATTGAGATCAAAGGATCATCCTCAACTCGATAGGCAAATAAGAGACGATCTAACCGTTAGAAGGTTAGCTGGGAGTAGGTTTAGTACCTAAGCACGATCATCCCTTTAGCAGGATAGACAAGAAGTGATGGGAGTTTTGTTGAGGAATAGTTGTGACTGGTAATATGTGAACTCTTAAGATCAATATCAGTAAGTGAGACAAATTTTATAAATCAAATGTTGATTGAGGAAGAGTACCATTAAGCGAATCCAAGGCAATGATTCAATGTTTGTAATTAAGATGAATTGTATAAGTTTGGAAACTTTAAAAGATAGCGTCTATGGTAGTTTTACCTAAGTTGAAAGTGAAAGGAAATGAGGAGTTCTTGATTTACAATAAGTTGTGAGAGAAGTTCGAAATTGATGAGTTAGATAATCCTACCCTGCGTGGTGTAATTTGATTTCAGTTTATCTTAAGAAGTATTACAATATTTTTGATTGGCGATTTGAAATGGGTGATTTTGATATAACCTGGAAAAATAGACTATGACTGAATTCCTTGAGTAGAAAGTTGATGCATGTTACGGTAAAGTTAGTGTGGACTTTGGTGTTAACTGTGAAAGTTAGAGGTTGGAGAAAGTTTTCTAGTGAATCAATATTGAGAAGTGAAGGGATTAAGTGTTGATTTTGTCCTTTAAAGTGTAATAGAATAAGGTGAAATGTTGAAAATAGTAAGAATAACATGGTAGTGGAAAGTTTTGAGGAAAAATAGAACGACATAAGGATGTATTATGTTATGGAGTTATCAATAGGAGAAGTAAAGCCATGAGAAATACAATATAGGATCTTGAGATTAAGATGTAATTACAAGATCTTGTTTAGTTTTGAGTCAAGAAATTTCGAGGACGAAATTTTTTTTAAGTGGGCTAGTAATGTAACACCTCGGTTTTTATTGTTTTTTAATATTAGTAAAACCTATTGGTTTATATTATTTTATTTGGAGTGATTACTTATGTGAATGCTTATTTTTATTTATTTTTATATGGTTTGGTTTGAGTAATTTTATCTACTCATTTAAAATTATTTTATTGAGTGGGTTAGCACTGCTTTATTTTAGTGTTTGCACATTTACTAGACAATAATATTACGTTATTGCCACTAATATTGTTTGTGTAGAGAAATATTTTAAATAATATGATTGAAAGAAAATTATTTTCATATATCACTCTATTTAATTTTAGATTTGAAAATATATTAGTTTAACATTAATTAGAGTTTAATTTTGGATCAGTAATTTTCTTGATTGATAAATTCAACTATCAATCTTTACTCTAATTCAAATTTTGAAGTTATATATTTGTCACTCATTATTTTTAGATCCAAGGACCCATAATTTTTTTTTTCTAGACTCAATCTTAACCACTTATTTTGTACCTAAGTACATGAAAAATTAATAAAAAGAAGCCCAAGTCCCTCCCTTCCCCATACGTACGCGTTTTCTCCCCCCCTCTCTCTCTCTCTCTCTTTTTTTTTTTTTTCCTTTTCTCCTCCTTCCTTCTTTCTTCTTTGAGAATTCATCTCCTCACTGTTGAGACCTCATAAGTCTAAAACACATTCAATGTGTAGATTCTCTAAGTTTTGATGATTCCAAATAGTTTAAGTATGATAATATTGAACCATATGAAATTACTGACATATCTGATAAGTGTGCAGGAAAATAGACTTAAGGTCACTCGTCTATTTTTGACCCGTCTACTTTTTAGTAGAAGCTCAGTTTTAGACTTTCTAAAAATCACTCGTCTAAAATTCAGTCAAAGATCAAGTCAACGCTCAGTCAAGATCTAAGTTTAACTTGATGACGTGGCAAGAAGCATTTGTCTAGAAAAGACTCAGTGGATCACCCGTCTAGTGTTGGAATGCACTAGCACCCGTCTAAGTTTTGTACTGCATAAGCACTCGTCTAAATTCTGGATTGACTTTCACCGGTCTAAAATTTTCATTACTGATACCAAGTCAGTGTGTCAGAAATAAAGTCTAAGTCACCTTATTCAAATTAGATGCCTTCCTTAAGAATCTCAAAGACCTCTGGACAATAGCTCAAAGGACAAAGAATAAAGAACGTTGTTTCAAGGTTTTAAGGAATAAACACGCAATCTCTGTACCACAACAGTAACTTTTTAGCTGTTTTAGTACAAAGTAAAAATAGCTTCCTGGAAAGTGAACTGATGTTGCATTGAAAGAGGAAAGCTCTCTGCTACAAGTACAAGAAGCCTGCTGCTGCATACTCTGAAACAACAGCTGTTCAGTTTAAAGTGTACTCTTGGACATCCTTGTCAAAGCTCAACGTTCCCAAGCATTTAATGTTGATACAGAACGACTCTTTGGCATTAATGGTGTCTCAGAAAGCTCAAGTCAGAAGAACACACTTTCTGAAGCTGTGACCAAACGGATCTTTTGATTGAAGTCTTTAAATAGATCAAACAATGAAGATGAAAAAGAAGAAGTTGAATATCATAAAGAACACTGCGCAGAAGCATTTACTCTCTTCATTAACTTCTTCATTCTTACATTGAATACACCTTCAATCATTTGATATAAATTCGCAGTCTTTCATATTTCATATTTATTCCACTCCTTGAGTGTGATATGAAAGATTTGCAAGTTGTATTAATTACACAAAAACCTTTTCATTCCTTATTTTTGTTGAGCCTGAAGAGGCTAGGTGAGAAAAGAATACTTGTTTGAGTGTTGAGCCTGAAGAGGCTAGGTGTGCAAAGAATACTTGTACTGTAATTTACTCAGTTATAGTAGAAAATTGGTGCTGCCAAGAAACTGGACGTAGCCCTGTGGATTTTAGGGTGAACCAGTATAAATCTCCTGAGTGATATTTCTCTTCCCCTGATCTCTTTAATTTGCTTAAGTATTGTTTCTGTTTAAGCTTTTAACTTGGGGAGTTAATATTGTGAATATCAAAATATATTTTACCCTTCTCTGATTTCTTGTGTTGTTCTATCTTTATATTAGACGTTTCACTCATCTAATTTTCTTATATCTAAGCTTTGCTTGTTATGCCTGCGAAAATCTTTTTTAAGTAACCGAAAAAGTTGGTAAACACAATTCAACCCCCACTTCTTGTGTTAACTTTGGTTATTTCAGTTGGTATCAGAGCTCAGCCTCTGGGTTGAGCACTTAACAATGTAGAGGAAAAGATCTTGGAAATGGCAGGAGAAACCAGTGCAAGCAAGAACCATGTTGGAGAAGGATCCTCAATATCAAGACCTCCTTTCTTCAATGGAGAGGACTACATCTAGTGGAAAGAAAAGATGAAGTGGTTTTTACAATCCACTAATTCTGATCTTTGGGATATCATTGATGAAGGTCCTTTTGTTCCTAAAGATGACCAAGGAGATGAAATTCCTAAAGCAAACATGACCACTGATCAAAGGACAAAATGACAGTTGAATGCCAAAGCTAGATATGCAATCATGTGTGCTTTAAGTAGAGAAGAATTTGAAAAAGTCTGTGCTTGTGAGTCTGCAAAGGAAATGTGGGACTCATTAGCTATTGCTCATGAAGGAACCAGCAAGGTCAAAGAAACCAAAGTCAGCATGCTTATCAGAAAGTATGAGCTGTTCAAAATGGAGGAAGGAGAAACTATTGGCCAAATGTATGGAAGGTTTCAAACCATAACCAATGGATTGAAATCTCTGGGAAAAACTTACAAGACTGAGGAACACATTCAAAAGATCCTCAGAAGTCTTCCAAAACAATGGAGACCACTTGTAATTGCTGTGTCTCAGGCCAAAGACTTAACAACAATGAAGCTTGATGAGCTTCTTGGTACTCTTCAGATTCATGAACAAGAACTGATTGAAGAGAATAATGGAAAGAAAAACAAATCCATTGCACTCAAAGCTGACAAGAAGTCATCTAAGGGAGCAAGTTCAAAAGCTCTCAAAGTAGATGAATCTTCAGAAGAATCTGAAGAATCAAATGACGATGACTCTGATGATGAATATGATGAACTCTCTCTTTTCACCAGAAAAATGAAAAAGCTATGGAAGAAAAGAAACTTTAGAAAATACAAACCCTTTAGGCGCTTCAACAAAGAAAAACACAACAAAGATGGTGGAACTAATGACAGAAATGTCATTGTGTGTTATGAATGCAAAAAGCCTGGTCACATCAAGGCAGAGTGTCTTCAACTTAAAAAGCAATCTGCCAAGAAATTCTTCAACAAAAAGGAGAAAGGAATGATGGCCACTTGGGAAGATCATGATGAAAGCTCCACTGAAAGTGAAGGAGAGGAGCTTGAAGCAAATCTCTGTCTTATGGCAGATACTGATTCAGAATCAGAAACTGAGGTACATTCTGAACTTGAGAAATTGAATGATGCCTATGATGAACTATTGGAGGAATCCAACTATATATCTAAAGCTTTCAAATCCCTCAAGAGACAGTATGCTAAACTCTTAAATGAGTATACATAGAAATCTCAAGAGTGTGAGAAGTTAGTTGAAGAGAATAGTAGACTTAAGACTGAGAAGTCTAAAGTTGAAATCTTAGTTGAAACTCTACCATCTGAAGAAGTGACTAAACTTCAACAGAAAGTAGAAGAGCTCACCTCAGATCTTGCCAAGTTTGTTAATGGTAGAGATAATCTGACTAAACTCTTAGGAAGTTAGAGGCACTCCCTTAACAAAGAAGGTATAGGTTATTCCAGTCAAGAACATCATAAAGGATCAACAAAGTTCTCAAATATAGCTGTTAAATCTGTGTTAGATAGTTCAAATAAATCTATATGTTCCCACTGTGGAAAAGCTGGACATATCATGTCCAAGTGTATTCACAAAAGAGAAGGAAGTCTTCACAGACTCCTCATACTAACAGAAAAGGATCCAATAAAATATGAGTACCTAAGTTCATGATCATTCCTATTGCAGATATACTTAACAGGACAAAGCAAACACCTGTCATGGTACCTGGACAGTAGATGCTCGCGACACATGACAGGCGAAAGGTCTATGTTCCTAGACCTCCAACCTAAGAAAGATGGACATGTAACTTTTAGTGGCAACCAGAAAGGAAAAGTTGTTGGTGTAGGTAAAATTGGTGGTAAACCTCCCATGCCTAGTATCCATGATGTTTTATATGTGAAAGGGTTAAAACATAATCTGCTTAGCATAAGTCAATTATGTGACATTGGATTTTCTGTATCTTTTTCTAAGGATGCATGTATAGTCAATGACAGTAGTGGAAAGGCCCTCTTTTTTGCCAAAAGGCAAAACAATCTGTATAAGATTGACCTGTCTGAACTTTCAGATCAAAGTGTAACATGCTTTATGTCTAAAGAGGATGAAAAGTGGTTGTGGCATAAGAAACTAGGACATGTTAGTATGAAACAAATTTCTAAATTGAAAAAGCATAACCTTGTGAGAGGATTGCCTGATATTTCCTTTAAGAAAGATATCTTGTGTGATGCATGTCAGAGAGGTAAACAAGTAAAATCAAGTTTCAAATCCAAGAAAGAAGTCACCTCCTCTAGACCTTTGCAATTGTTACACATGGATCTGTTTGGACCAGTTAGTGTAGCTAGCCTAGGTGGAAAGAAATATGGTTTTGTCATAGTTGATGACTATTCTAGATTTACATGGGTACTCTTCTTAACCCACAAGGATGAGTCTTGTAAGGAGTTTTCAGTATTCAGTAAGAGAGTACAAAATGAGCAAGGTTTTTGTATTTCTACTATCAGAAGTGACCATGGAGGAGAATTTGAAAATGAGCAGTTCAAATTGTTCTGTGAGGAAAATGGTATTTCTCACAATTTCTCTGCACCTAGAACTCCACAGCAAAATGGAGTAGTTGAGAGAAAGAACATATCTCTTCAAGAGATGGGAAGAACAATGGTTAATGAAAATAATCTTCCTAAGTACTTTTGGGCAGAAGCCATTAACACTGCTTGTTATGTACAAAACAGAATACTGATTAGGCCTATTCTAAATAAGACTCCTTATGAATTGTGGAAAGGTAGGAAACCCAACATATCATATTTTCATGTATTTGGATGTGAATGTTATATTCTCAATACAAAAGATCATCTTGGTAAATTTGACTCTAAAGTAGATAAAGGCATATTTATTGGATATTCTGAAATGTCTAAAGCTTTTAGAATTTTTAATTCTAGAACTTTTGTCATAGAAGAATTAATTCATGTAAAATTTAATGATGGTTTGGAGACTGATAGGGAACTATCAGATCTAGAAGATGATGTTGCAGGTATTGAACTTAATCCTGCAGTAGAAGAATCTTCAGACAAGTCAAAAGTAGACATGTCTGAAATACAGACAAGTACTGATAAGTCTGAAACTCAGATTTGAAGAAAGATTGGAAATTCAAGACCTATCATCCAGAAGAACTTATTATTAGAAGTCCATCTCAAGGAGTTAGAACCAGATCTGCTTTCAATGAAAACAACAACATGGCCTTCATATCAGATTTGGAACCTAGAAAGATTGAAGAAGCCTTGCAAGATGAAAGCTGGATTCTAGCCATGCAAGAAGAACTAATTCAGTTCAAGAGAAATGATGTTTGGACTCTAGTTTCTAAACCCAAAGAGAAAACCATTATTGGAACCAGATGGGTGTTTAGAAATAGACTAGATGAAGATGGAAAAGTGGTAAGAAACAAAGCAAGACTAGTTGCTCAAGGCTATAATCAATAGGAAGGTATTGATTTCACTGAAACCTTTGCACCTGTAGCTAGATTAAAAGCAATAAGAATTCTCATGTCATATGCTGCACAACATGATATAACTCTTTATCAAATGGATGTTAAAAGTGTATTTCTAAATGGAATAAATGAGGAGGAAGTTTATGTCAAGCAACCTCCTGGGTTTGAGGATTCTGAGAATCCTCACCATGTCTATAAGCTTAAGAAAGCTTTGTATGGACTCAGACAAGCTCCTAGAGCTTGGTATGATAGGTTAAGCACATATCTAATGGAAAATAATTTCATTAGAGGAAAAGTAGACACTACACTTTTCAAGAAATGCTCAAAGAAAGATTTCATAGTAGTACAGATTTATGTTGATGATATTATATTTGGTGCTACTAATGAAAAGCTCTGCAAAGAGTTCTCTGAGTTGATGCAGAATGAATTTGAGATGAGCATGATTGGAGAATTGAAGTTCTTCCTTGGTCTTCAAATAAAAAAATCAAGTGATGGAATCTATATCCATTAACAAAAGTACACCAAGGAGCTTCTGAAAAAGTATAAAATGGAAAATTCAAAGCCTATGAGTACTCCTATGCATCCAACAGTTATTCTAAACAAGGATGAGGAAGGTAAAAAGGTAGATCAAACTGTCTACCGTGGTATGATTGGATCTCTTCTATACTTAACTGCTAGCAAACCTGATATTCAGTTCAGTGTTTGTCTTTGTGCTAGATTTCAATCAGATCCTAAAGAATCTCATTATAAGGCTGTTAAAAGAATTTTCAGATATTTAATTGGAACCACTAACCTTGGTATATTATATAAGAAAACTGAAGATTTCAGGTTAGCTGGATTTTGTGATGCTGATTTTGCTGGAGATAGAATTGATAGAAAAAGCACCAGTGGAGGATGCCACTTCATTGGAGCAAATATGATCTCTTGGTCAAGCAAAAGGCAAAGCACCATTGCTCTATCAATTGCTGAAGCTGAATATATATCAGCAGCTAGTTGTTGTTCACAACTGCTTTGGGTAAAATATCAACTTGAAGATTATTCAATGTTTGAGCATAATATACCTGTTTGGTGTGATAATACTAGTACTATTAATCTATCTAAAAATCCAATACAGCATTCTAGAGCAAAGCATATAGAGATAAAGCATCACTTTATTAGAGATTATGTTCAAAAAGGTATTTTTGAAATTAAGTTTGTAAACACTGATTATCAGTGGGCAGACATCTTTACTAAACCTCTAAGTGAAGATAGATTTGTTTTCATTAGAAGGAATCTTGATATGCATAATGTGTCTGAATAAGTGTTTGCTGATATGTCTGAAAATTTACTTTTCTATATTCTATGTTCACTTGACTTGTCTATTTTCTCTATGCTTCACTCGTCTACTTTAGCCAAGCGTCTAATGACGTGGCTAAAAGCACTCAGTGCTAAACCCTGACTGAGACAAATGTACATTGCATTTTCCCTCCTTTTCTTAAAAATGTTTTTATTTTATTTTATATATCTATCTTTTCAAATTGATTGATTGCTATTTATGGCAACACTCTCTCTCCTTGTTCCCAACGCAAAAAGAACTCAAGTGTTTTTAACAAAAGCAACCCATGTCCTTTCAAAATCTACCCACTCAAAATTTCCTTCTCACAATTTCTCTCTCTGAATTCTCTTCGTCTTCGTTCTCTCGAAATCGTTCCTTTCCAAACCCTAATCTTCACCTCTCAGAATCAATGGCACCCAAAAGTCTTCTTGAAACTTTGGATGAAAAAATCAAGCTATCTATTGCTGAATTGAAAAAGGTGCACCTCGGAAGGGTCCTGAACTTATGAACTCAGAACCAAGGGTTTAGATGTTCTTCCTGAACTCAACCATGCTGGATGGTTACCCTTCTTTCAACTACAAGAGCGCGTCTTCCCTGCTCTTGTTAGGGATTTCTGGACCACGGCAAAGATCACCAAGGACAATACAACCTCCATGATTTCTGGGGACGTTGGTGAAGACCACATCTTCATAAATCATGAGTTACTCCCTGAAGTAACAAAATGCCCAAGGGAAGGTGCTGGGTATTATAAAGAGTGGATGAAGGATCAAGGAGAAGAGAATGTGAATCTAGTGCTTTATGGAGATGCAAAACCTGGAAACAGAGACTCTAAATATTTATCTCCTAAGGCAAGATTTCTTCATGTTCTTCTTATAAACTGTGTCATGCCTAGGACTGGGTCTAGAAATCATGTCAGTAAATTAGAGAAGTTTGCTCTCTTTCATCTAGTCCAAAAAATTAGGATAGATATTACTGACTTGATTTTCATTCACATGGAGAAAGCTGTCAAGGGAAAGGATAAGGATTATCCCTTTGGAATGATTATGACAAGGATTTTTAGGGCATGCAAATTGAATTTGAGAAATGCTGTCTCTGATGATCTCTGTACTGAGATTAGCACAAAAACTCTGTCTCTGATGAAGGTCAGTTTGACTCCTACTTTTGAGCAAAATGCTGAAGCATCTGCTCAAATGGAAGAATCTCTTTCCATCCCTGCTGTTAAACCTGAACACTTTGTGGAACCAGTTGAAGAAGAAAGAACTCAACTTCAGAGGAAGAAGAGGAAAGTCACTAAGTCAACTGATGAAACTTCTGTGTCTTAAGATCCTACTCAAGTTGTTGAACCTGTTACTGAATCTGTTTCAGTTGCTGAAACTGCTGAGGAAGAAGCTGCCTCTGTTCCTAAAGCTTCGAGTATAACTAAAGTTTTCAAGAGAAAGAGAGCTGTGCAAGCTGAGGGGGAGTCTCAACCAAAAGAGACTGTGATCCCTAAGAAAAAGAGGACTACTGTAACAAAAAGGAAGCTTGTCTTACCTTCCTCTCCCTCATCATCACCATCACCTCAGAAGGATTTATCTCCTTAACCTCAACAAACAGAACCTTTTACCACAACAACTCCAACTCCACAACCTTCACCACAAAGAACACCAACACCACCACCACAAAGAACACCATCACCTCAACCACAACAAAAAATTCCTACTCCACCTACTTCACCAAAAATTCCAACTCCTCCACATACATCACCAATCCATCACACTTCTAAACTCAATCCTACCATCTCAGAAACTCACATGTCTGATACTCACTCACCAACACCTTCCACACCACAAACATCTCACCATTCTGACTTTCTTCAAACTGAGGATGTTAATGATTTTGAGTACTTTGACAATCTCACTCCTCCTCCTCCCTCACCTAAATCACCAATCCCTGATTATATCAAAAACCAGTGCCAAGTCCCTCTGAGAATAGTCTTTCCAGACTTATTCTTTGAAACCAGACACAACCCTATCCCCTTAGCCACTATATCTCCCTATCACCCATCTTCCAGAACCACCCCTTTCTCTGTCACAGATGAATCCTGTTCTAACTACCTAGATGGTAAAGACTTGGATGTGATTGCCTCACTTGAAGCTGAAAAGCAAATTGTAAAGTCTTCGAGAGGTAAGGGGAGCTTACCTGAGGGATTTTTCCCAATACCTATGTGTGATTCATGTGTGGTCTGTAATTATTTATTTGTTGGTGGTTGTTTAAGTGTTCAAGTTGTGTTATTTTTATCCGTGTTGTTTATCTGCTTATAATTGGTTATCTGCAGTTGTTTATTTTAATGCTGTGATGCATGATCTGTCTGGCAATATTATTGTGATCATCTTGTGGATGTTGTGTGAGAAGCCTGACAGTGGTCAGTGCCCAATCAATTAATCAGATAAAAGCTTTGAAAAGCTTCGTAAATTATATTCAATGTTTTAACGGTAAAATATTGGAATATAATATTAATGGAAAATATTTATTTGGGAAAAATAAAGAGTTTTGGAAAATATCATTATTTTAATGATTTATCAGTGTAAGAGTGATTTATGAGTCACAATGAGGACGAAGCCGTGAAAATATTTTTGTACTGCTGATTTTTACGTAATAAATTCAGGAATATTGTAAAAAGTTATTTTATGAAATTAATTTTCAAAAATAACTTAATAATGATTTTAGAAAAATATTTAAGTGAAATAAGCTAAAATTTGGCTTAAATGGCTAATTTGACGGCAACTTGGAAAAATACCGACGGCAAGAAATCCTAAAGCGGCAGTACGTAGTTTAAACAACTTTGAGCCTCAAGTGACCATATTTTATAAAAAGTTAAACGTTTAACTTACGATTTATTTCCCATTTGAAATGATTTTCCGAAAACGAGTTGAACTCAACTGTGTTAAAAGTGGTTTTGAACTTAGTAACCGAGACGTCGGGGTACTAAGGTTCGTGTTGTGTTATGGACTTGGTGTCCTTTGGACTTTGAGGTCCTGTAGACTTGGTGTCTACTGAGTTAAAAACATTTAAGATGTTTTCTATTACCACGAACCTATGGCTGGTGCATCGGTCTAGGGGTGTCGTGATTGAGCACTCGGACTTTGAGGTCCTGTGTTATTAATAAAGTTTTAAAGATGTTTAAAACTATGGTTAGTCGTAAGCCATTGTGAGCTTCGACAAAAGGAGATTGAACACAAAGAAAAGTGTCAAGAACAAAGTATTTTGCTGCATGCATTTGGCAGACGTGCCCCGGTTTATGTGTGAGTACCTTGCGGCGTCAGGTGTCTCATGCTACGATTTTCTTCATTGTGCCAGGGTTGGACAATGAAACCCCATTTACGATGTTATCACTGTGCCTCGAGTTTGGACAGTGTGCAATGGGTTTTGGCTGCGTGCCAATGGCTGCGTGCCAGTGTGCCTAGTGTGGCAATTGAGCTTGATCAACTCACTACGGTTGGGATATCTCATGAGATTAAGTGTGAAGTTAGACGATGTATTGGAAGTGTTCATGCATAAGTTTTCAAACGATGATGTTTGGGGTGTGAAACCCATTGATTAACTACTGTCTTGTTATGAACGCTTCTATTTTTGTATGAAACTGTATATGTGTATGTGTTGTTGTGTTATGTCTCACATGTAGCTATTGTGTTAAATCCATATATTGGCGTCTCACCCTTATAAACATATCAGGTTTTCTGGTTTGGCTTTTGTGTCTTGGTACACGAAAGTAGATGGTGCAGAAAAGTCCTTAGTTTCACTCGGGAACTTTGGTCCTGAAGGTTGAAGAGATGTTAGAGTGTGGGAATGACCACGGGGTCTTTCCAGTAAATGTCTTGTAAGACGACCAGCTTAGGATTTTCTTTGGGTTGGGTATTTTGGGGAAGTTGTTATAAATGGTTTGAAACACCTTGTAAGGTGCATGAAAAACAATTTCAGAAAAGCTTATATGTTGCAATGTTTTGGTTTACGAATAAATGTAAGTTTAAAGTAATGCTACTATTGTGATGTTTATATATCTTTTTTTTTTTTGAAGTAGTTCATAGAAAGAAAAAAAATTATCACCATATTTTGAAAGGATAAGCGTTGAGAAATTAATATTTTCCGAAAGCAACCAGCGAAATTATAATTTTATTTTCCGCATTTGGGTAACTTTGTGATGACCCCAGAAAGGGTGTCACACAGAGCTGGTTTAATTGGTATTTTCTTTAATTTTATCAAGAAATTATTTTTATGTGGCAAGAGTTCAATCTTTTATCTTTCATTGTCCTTCCTATTATAATTATTTAAAAAAATCTTTACACGAGAACTATTCAAAATTCCTAAATGGACCATCCTATAATAATATAAAAAAAAGTCAAGCTTTGGTTTTTTAAATAATTTTGTGAACTTTATCTAAATTTTTTTTTTATAATGTGTAAATTTGAATCATATTTAAAAAAGTAATAAATTTTTTTTTTTTGTATCAAACTACTCTAATTATATATCTATGAATTATTTATAGGTTCTTTAAATCATCTCATGAATATCCTTTTAGTCCAATGAAATATGAAGCTAACAAAACAATTAGTTATTTAAATGTGAGCTTGAACACATAGTTCATATATATAACCAGGATTAAATTAGTTGAATCAGCTTACATCGTCAATGTTATAGATAGGGATATAGAATTTGTTATATGCATCCAATATCATATAATGAAATCTTAGATAACCTTGCTTTAATAACTTTAAACTTTAAAGTAAAATGCAATTGCAAGCATTTTATTACTAATTGATAGCTAAGAGTAAAGATTAAAAGATAAAATATTTAAAGCTAAAAATAAAATATGCATAATTAACTATAAAATTTAAATTTAAATAATAAAAAATAAGTGGAATAAATAATAATTAATATCTATCTTTCTATCAACGAGAATAACTTAAATGAAAAACAGTGCAACGTGGAGAATGTTCAGTCTGAGAGAGCAAAAGCAAGTTGCAGCCTTATGAAGGCTTCGTGACATTGGATTTGTGCTGAAAAATCATATTGATATTTGCAATGGAGTTACGCTCAACATTAATTCAAACACACTGGAAAATAACTTTCAGTTATCAAAGAAGACATACGTAAATGCCAAATTTATTGTCAATATTAAAAATAAACATATTTATATTATAATAACTTTGATTTGTAACGTTGAATTTAAAAACAATGTCCCATCTTTTTCTGTTAAAATGGACAAAGCATTAATTTTAAGGAGAATGATGGTTGGTATGAATATATTTTGCTCAAACGCATACGAACTGTGTAAAAGTATTGCCGTGTTTTGTGTTGTTTTTGGTTTGACTTTTCAAACATTTACTAGCGGTATACCAGTGCAATCGCACGGGTCACGATGTGTTGGTTATTATAATTTTTTTTAAAAGTAAAATTAAAAATGAATTAGTTTTTTTACCTAGGAATAAATTGACTAAATTAAATTATATACCAATAGTGACCTTGTTATAAAACACAAAAACTAATACAAATGATATGAAACATGTTAAAGTACTAAAAATGTTCTTTAACTAAAGATGTTAAAAAAAAATTATTCGTAGGATTGGACTTCAAGACTTGTCAACAAAAAATTAGTTGAGTAATTGTTTGACTAATTTATCCACAATCTACGTTAAGGATTTCAAAGATAGATTGATTCATATAAAAGTTCATATGATATCCACTATGTTCTAACTACATAAAGGATCAATTTTACTGCAATTTTCATTCAAATATCGTCATAGACAGATGTATTCTACTAATTCTCTTGTTTAACATGATAATGCATGTCATATTATAAAATTGAAGTTACAATAGACTTTCTATGTCTATTTTCTCTGGGAATAAATAGTAACATGCCTGTAATGAGAGAATAGATTCAATAAGATAATCTTCATGACAATGCTTCTCGGGTGTATATATCCAAGGTAAAACATGTTTCTTGTGCAGACTTGAAAACACATGAAATATTATCATGTATAATAAACAATAATTTCCTGCTACGAAGACAAATAGAACACAACATTATTTTGGAATGCTAAGAATTAAACTTTAAGACATAGTTGTATGCACATGCAATTTTACTGTTTTGTGTTTATAAAAAATTGTTATAATTTATGTTTTTATTTTATAATTTTATAAATGCATGGTTAAAAATCATTTTATTAAAGATATAATAAATAAAATATTATTATTTTTAAAATAAGGGTAACACTGTAATAAAAAATTATAACTCATTCCATTCCTTTCTCTTCCTAACATAAAATATCCATATTATGGATTTTTTTTTTTAAAGGTACATGAAGAGGTCAGAGAAGCAAAGCAAAGAAAGAAAAACAAAACAAAGAAAACACAACTCCACATCAAGATCATCCAAAGTAAAGTTGTAATTTGCGAGCTAGCCTGCACATATTCCCCTCCTGCATTGTGTGGACAAACTCCACATCCCAACTCCAACTTGCATATTATGAATAAAATGATGTCCATTTCGTTCCGCTTCACTCCAATCCATTATATTATGTTCCGTTCCATTTCGTCTTCTTCCACCAATCCAAACATAGCTCATTAAATAAAATGATGTCCATCTAAACTTTTCATGCAAATGAATATAATTGTGAATATTTAATTTTGTCCTAATAATAATAATAATAATAATAATAATAATAATAATAATTATTATTATTATTATTATTATTATTATTACTATTATTATTTTATTATTATTTTCATCTAGTTTTATTTACTTATTTATGGAAAGAAAATAAGAGAAGAAAAATCATTGAAGAAAAGTTAGATAGAGAGAGAGAGAGAGAGAGAGAGAGATTGGCTCAATCCACTCGTGTGGCCCAACTCTCACAATAAGCTCAAAGTGACCCATGACCGTTTGGATTATGTGTCAAATTTCACAACATTACATAAATCCAAAAAAAAAAAAGCAATTAAAATAGATAAGGGAGCTTTAACACGTTAAATATTGAATAAACATCTGCATTTAATTATTTTTACCGTAGTGATTAATACAGATTACATTGCAACATATTACTTCCAATCATAACAAATATACTTATTATATCTATTGTCTAACATACATGCCTGATTTTCTCGTATGCTCCACTTACAATCACCCCGGCACATTTCAACATCTCTAGCATTATCAAAAATGTCAATCCAATATAATGCACCATCCCATGTTAGGCCGCAGAAAAACAATGTAGTTCCCAAAAAGTTAGTCTTAAACGAAGACTCATACTCGGCTTGGTAGATGAGATCATGAACACCAAGGTCATCATCTTTGGATTTACAATGAACCTGTAGATGAATACCATCGCCCAAGTCATTTTTGACATGAACAACTTCTTTGTCGTTGAAGAAACCTCCCTCACTTACAACCAGAAGAGCAAGTAACAGTAAGACGAACAAGAAGATATGGCTATCAGGTCGAACCATCATCATTTTTTCAAAGTGAAATTTGCAAGCTTTGAACAATTATTGAATATTTGTATGCATTGACTATGTTATCACTTATTTATACAATGACCATAGAGATAGATTTTATGACGAGTAATGATAATTTAAGTATTTCATTGAAGAAGATTTTAAATAAATGTAAATATTTTATTTTTATTTCTTTTTATAAGTGTGACTATTCAATAAATTTATTAATTGATGGAGAAATTCGAGAAATAATAAACAAGAATGTATGAATTTTATAGTCATGAGACTTTGAATAAGAAAATATGAAATTTTAGTTTCCAATTATTGAAGTGACTATATCTCTTCCTTATCTGAATATTAATTACAGTTAAAGACTAAATCTTCTAATAAATAGAAAACTAGTAATGATTATCACTATAGGAAATTGGGTCAATCCCAACAATTGAGAACAAGTCATGCTAAAGAAATATAAAAATAATTTAATTACAAAACTTCAAGTTAAGGTAGAATATTTGGCTACCAAGGAACAAACTTTAATAATAATAATAACAATATTAATATTAATATTAATAATAATCATTATTATTATTATTATTATTATTATTATTATTATTATTATTATTATTATTATCAAATAAGTCTTAAACATATGAAATTTTTAGTTTCCAATGATTGATATATAGGAAATTGGGTCAATCCCAACAGTTGGGAACAACTCAGCAAAATAAATATAAAAAAAAAATCATGTTAAGGTAGAATATTTGGTAAAAAAAAAAAAGTTAAGGTAGAATATATGGCTCCCAAAAAAGGGACAACATTTAATTAAAAAATTTAATTATAATAATAATTATTGAATACGTCATTAAAAGATGAAATTTTAGGTTCTGATGGTTGAAATGATTATGAGCCCGTTTGTTATTGCTTATTTTGTTAAAAAAACATCATTTTTTTAACCATAAAATGATTTTTTTTTATGTTTTTAGTGTGTTTGTTTTTGCTTCTGAAAATAATTAGAAGCAGAAAAAAATCATTTTTGAGGTTAAAATGAAAAGCAGCTTTGAGTTGCTTTTGGAAAAAAAATCAGTTTTCATAACTAACTACTTTAAAAAAAATTGATTTGTATGATTGTAAACAAACACAAATCTGCTTCAACTTTTTTTTTAAAAATCTCCAAAAATAATCACTAAATTATTTTGTAACAAAATCAATTATTTTTTAATCTTAAACAAACGGGTTCTATATCTCTTCTGTAACACCCCGGATTTTACTGTTTTTCAATATTAGTAAAACCTATTTGTTTATATTATTTTATTTAGAGTGATTACTTATCTGAATGTTTATTTTTATTTATTTTTATATGGCTTGGTATGAGTAATTTTATTTACTCATTCAAAATTATTTTATTGAGTGCGTTAGCACTGATTTATTTTAGTGTATGCATATTTACTAGACAATAATATTATGTTATTGTCACTATTAGTATTTGTTTAGAAAATTATTTCAAATGATAGGATTGAAAGAAATTATTTTCATATTTTACTCTCTTTAATTTTAGATTGTAAAATATGTTGGTTTAAAATTAATCCGAGATTAATTTTGGATCATTGATTTTCTTGGTAGATAAATTCAGCCATCAATCCTTGCTCTAATTCATATTTTGAAATTATATATTTGTCACTCATTACTTTTAGATCCAAAGGTTAAAAACAAATCTATTTTTCTAGACTCAATCTTAACCACTTAATTAGGTACCTAAGCAAAAATAAATAAGATTTAAAATAAGAAAAGAAAAAAACCATAACTTTTCTTTCTCTGGCTTAGAAGCCACACACGTCGACACTCCCCCCTGCTTTCTTTTTCTTCTTTCTCTTTATCATCTTCTTTACTTCAACACCTCTCTCTATGTCACTAAAAATTTTTTTCCTCCTCTCTATACATACAGCCACCGTTCCAAGCCCTTCAGCCACCGTTCGACCACCACATAGGGTGAGTAAGATGACCATACGTTCCAAACTCGTGGAACCACACCTGTTGGCCATCTGGGTTTCATTTTGAATCGCCGCTGTTGCACCGAAACGCTCCTCCGTCGTAGTTGCTGCGTCACGGCCGTCAGTCTCCGTCGGTCACTGCCTAGAGAGGAGAATCGACCGCACGTCTCAACTCATCTCGACGTGCGTTTTGATCTGTCTTGTTTCTCGGCCATGTCATCAACACCGTCGCGGTAAGAACTCCAACCACCGTCCATGGTCTTTTCCACCACCTTCAGTTCATCTAAAATTCTTCTTCCTCTCATCTGTAGCTCACCTCCATTTTTTTTGTCATGGTTATTATAGGAAAACGTCCTGCCGCCGTCCTCCGCCACGTTTGCCTTCGCTGCCGTCGCGCCCGATGTATGGATAATTAAATTAAATTATCCCCATTATTTGTTGTGATGTGTGGTAATTAAATTAAATTGCTATATGACTGTTATGTGATTTTTAGTGTTTTCTGTTAAAGCATGATTATATCTGTGATGTATTGATTATTTGTTTGGTTGATTGATTGATGGAAAGCCTGATAGTGGTCAGTGCTCAATAATAATTAAGGGTAAAAACTTCGAAAAGCTTGAGGAATAATTTAAAGGATTTGATTTATGGAAGTGTAAGAAAAATATTGAAAATAATAACATTTGATGATATCGTGGTGAAAGAGTGATTAATGAGTAATAGCAAGGACGAAATCGTGAAAAATATTTCAATTACATTATCACTTTCGAAAAAAGAATTAAAAAATAAGACGAAAAGTTATTACAAGAAATTAAGTGTCAAAAATATTTTAATATTTATGGTGAAGAAAATTTTTGTAAAAGAAAAAATCATTTGATTTATAAATGGCTTTATTTCCAACAAAAAATAATTTAGAAAAGTATTTTACGGTGAAAACTATGAGGAATAATTTTATTATTTCGGACAGAAATGAGTTGGAAATGATTTTTACGAGGATTTGATGTTGTTCGGAAAAAGAAATGAATTTCTCTGTGATTTAATGTTTTATAAACGATTTTCAAATGGAAAAGATTTTCTGCAAAGAGTTTTTACTCAGCGAAAATATTTCCGACAAACTTGGATAAGTTGCGGAGGTTTTGTTTTGTATTTTTGTTTCACAGAACGAAAATGATGTTAAAAAGAAAAGTGAACCTAGTAACCGAGACGTCGGGATTCTAGTGTTCTGTTAACACATGGATCATGGATCCGTGTTAGTTGTTGTGGACCTTGTGTCCTGTAAAAGTTGTTGTGGACTGTGTCCTGTAATTGATGTGATGAACGTTGTATCCCATATCCGTGAACCTAAGGCTGGTGCATCGGTCTAAGGCTTCGTGATTGAACACTCGGACTGTGTGTCCTGTGTTAAAGTTGAGAGTTAAAAGACTTAATGTTTAATTAAGCATCGTCGTGAGCCTTTGAGCCTCGACAAGGGAAGAATGAAAGAAAAAGAAAAGTGTCGTGACCAAAAGTTTTACATGCATTATTTGGCAGACGTGCCTGAGTTGAACGTTGTACCTTGATGGACAATGTACCATATGTACGACTACAACAATGGTTGGACAGTTGTCACAAGGGGCCGTATGATTAGCTGCAATAGCTGGTTTGAGTGGCTATCATACGAGGTCGGATAATACTTGTGCATAACTGCAATAGCTGTTTGAGTGGTTATTGCACAAGTGAATCTGTACATAACTGCAATAGCTGTTTGAGTGGTTATGTATCTGTGTACAACTGCAATAGCTATTTGAGTGGTTGTCACAGAGTAATCGTGTGAACCGTTGCAATAGCTGTTTGAGCAATGGTCAAATGAGGTTGAGGTGGATTATCCGACAATGTAATGTAGAAAGTTGAAAGTTGACCATTGTTTCTTTCGTTGACAATGTGTCATGTAAAGAGCCTGATCTGCTCAAACGAAAAGAACTTGGGATCTCCGGAGATTAGATATCAAAGTTAGAGCCTGAATATTGAAGTGTCATGCATTTTTTTTATAAATGACGATGACTGTTCGGGTATGAAACCCCTTGATAAACTGTCTTGTTTATTTATGAGAATTTTGTGGTTGTGAATATATATGTGTATATGCTAATTTGTGTGTCGCGCATGTAGTTATCGTGATAAAATCCATATATTGGTATCTCACCCTTACAATATATCAGGTTTTTTTTTTTCTGGTTTTTGTTGTCGTATCTTGGTACCTGAGAGCAGATGGCGCAGAAGAGTTCCCAGCTTTGGGATTTTAGTCCCGATCCTTGAAGAGGTCAGTGATAGTGGTAAGAACTATGGAAGTTTTTCCCGTAGGTGTCTTTTAGAACGACCAGCTTAGGTTTTTGAGACGTTGTTGATTAATGATAGTATGTATGTTATGGCTTGGAGGGCCTTTATTTTTGGAAGGAATGTAAATGCCTCGGAGAGCCTTTCTTTTAGATGAAAAATTTAAGATTTTTCCTTTTGGTCAGGTATAGTTTGTTTATGTAAATAATTTCAGAAAAATACAATTTTGATGTTTTTTGTAGGACTGGAACTTCTGGGATGAAAATATAAAATTTTCAACAGGTGTATTTGCTTGGGATGTTGGAATTATAGAGGAAACTCTGTCGAAATTTTTGTAAAAATTCTAGATCTTTATTCAAGTATGTTTCTAAATAAATAGGCTTGCCAGGTTAGGATTGTAAGCATGTGCGCCGATCACGGCTTAGGTTTTTGGGTTTGACAAATTTTATATACATGACCAGAATCTATACTGTGATAGGTGAAAATGTGGGGTTATTATTTGCAACCGTAACCGCAGGAAAAAAAATATTCATACCCATTTTTCTGACGCTTAAGTACTTATATAAATTTTTTTTTTCTGAAAGCAACCAGCAAGTTATATTTTAGTTTTACATTTTCCGTAACGAGTAAACTATGTGACAACCCAGGGGGGTGTTACATCTTCCTTATCTAAATATTAATTACAATATTTTAATAAAACTATTAATTACAATTTAAGACTAAATCTTATAATGAATTGAAAACTAGTAATAATTATCACTACAGGAGATTTGGTCAATCCCAATAGTTGAGAACAAGTCGGCAAAAGAAATATAAAAAAGTTTAATTATAAAACTTCAAGTTAAGGTAGAATATTTGGCTACCAAGGAACAATTATATATACATACTAGACGATGGACCCGTGCAATGCACGGGTGAAATATGCGTCGGCAATATAATTTTATATTATTCGAAAACGCAATGCATTTTTATTTAGAAATTTGTTTTTTTTTTATCTTAAAATTAGTAAGTTTATAAAATATTATTGATAAATAAATATTAAGGTAACACAAACACAATCCTCCTAATTAAGGTAACACGGATAGAATACATTCGTGTATCACATGTGTACCCGTGCGATAAAATAATACTGGATATATGTGCAAGAAAACAGAAATTGTTATACTCCAACATTCTTTTACTCTATTTTCTTCAACAGTCCCTTGTATCCAGTTCAATCAATGATTATAGTATATATCAAAAACACAATATATACAACTTCTAAGAACTCAAATGTCATACTGTAATATCCATGCTTCCACCACAATATTACCAAGTACTAATTGTAACACCCCGGTTTTTACTGTTCTTCAATATCGGAGAATATATAGTATGTTATATTATTTTAATTGGAGTGATTAATTATATGGATGTTTATTTTTGTTTATTTTTATGTGGTTTGGTTTGAGTAATTTTAATTACTCATTTAAAATTAATTTTAGTACGTCAATACCATCTTATGTCAGTATATGCACGATTACTGGACAATAATATCATGTTATTGTCACTAGTAGTATTTATTTAGAAAAATATTTTAAATAATATGATTTAAAGATAATTATTTTCCAATTTGATTCTATGTAATTTTAGATTTGAAAATATGTTGGTTTAAAAGTAATCGTATATTAAATTTTGGATCGTTGATTTTCTTAGTTGATTAGTTCGACTATCAATCTTGACTCTAATTTAAATTTTGAAAGTATATAATTGTCAATCATTATTTTTAGATCCAAAAACCAAAAACGTGTTTATTTTTAGGCTCAATATTTACCATTGATTTTGTACCCACTTATACAAATCATATTTTTTTTTCTCCCTATTTCTAAGCAGAACCCGATACCCCACCCCCTCCCCCTCCCCATCCTTACTTCTATTCTTCTTCTTCCTCCTTCCACTTCAACCTCACCTCTTTCCTTCCTCCACTGCTCAAACCAGCGTCGCCCAGCCCAGCCGCCGGCCGCTGCTCGCAGTTCGACGGCGAGACAGGGGATCCGCATGCCGCCGCCTGCTCGTCTGGTTCATCCCCTCCGCCGTGAAAGCGCGCCCTCCTCTAAATCAACTTCGCCCCCCCCGGTAAGTCCGAACCGCCTTCCTTTCTTTGTGGTTCCATCATCCTTTTGTTTATCAAACTCTCTTCCTTCATTCTAAGAAGCTTAGCTCTTCTTGTTTGGTCATAGTTGTTGCAGAACGGAGCTCCGCCGCCTCTCCACCGCGTTGCTGCCACCACTGCCACGAGTCCACCACATCACCACTACATGCTTCTTCTTCTTCCTTGTATGGGTGAGTGACAATCACCTATTGTGTTCAATTTCAAGAATCCCCAATTTCTTCAAAACCCTAACCCTAAGATTTTTAATTTCAGATCTTAAGTGTGAAATTAACTATGTTTTAGAACATTTGGGACTATGAATTTATGAATTCCAAGGTCAATTTCATATTTCTATATTTCTTCTTGCTCGATCAATTATTACCCATATGGCATCATACCCCTTTCGAGTCCTTGGCAAACTTGTTACAAAATCCATCGCAATACCATCCAATTTCCATTCTAGAATGTCTAAAGATTGTAGCATTCCTGCTAGTCTTTGATGTTCAATTTTAGCCTTTTGACAGACTAAACACGAAGCTACATATTCCATTACGTCTTTCTTCATTCCATACCACCAATATAATTGCTTAAGATATTGGTACATCTTGGTAGCTCCCGAATGTAAACTCAATTTACTCTTGTGAGCTTCCTCCAAAATTAACTTTCTAAGTTCAGCATCGTTAGGTAGACAAATTCTTTCGTCGAACCTTAAAATTCCATCAGTTCCTTCTTTGAATTCCGATACCGCTCCTTTTCGTACTAATTCCCTTTCTCTTTGTAGGTATTGATCACTCTCTTGTTTCTCTCGTATTTGTTCCATCAATTGGTTGGAAACAGTAATCATACCCAAACAAAGTTTTCCTGGCGACGTCTTAACTATCAACCTCATATCTCGAAATTGTTCTAACAATTCTTATTCCTTAACCATCATTGTAGATGCATGCATAGACTTTCTACTCAAGTCGTCCGCTACTACGTTTGCTTTCCCAAGATGATACTGTAGTTGAAAATTATAATCCTTCAAAAATTCCAACCAGCGTCTTTGCCGCATGTTGATCTCTTTTTGATCAAAAAGATATTTTAAACTTTTATGATCACCGAAAACATTAAACGTCGATCCATACAGATAATGTCTCCAGATCTTTAACGCAAAAACCACCGCTGCTAACTCCAAGTCATGAGTAGGGTAATACCTTTCATGAATCTTCAATTGCCTTGAAGCATAAGCTAAGACTTTCCGGTTTTGCATTAGTACAAAACCTAACCCTTGATGCGAAGCATCACAGTATACCTCGAAAGGCTCCTTAGGATCAGGCAATACTAACACAGGTGACGTAGTCAACCTTCTCTTTAATTCCTGAAAACTTTCTTCACATGCTTCGGTCCATGTAAATGCTTGGTCCTTTCGAGTTAATTGGGTAAGAGGTCCTACTATTTTGGAAAATCCCTCGATGAATCTCCTATAGTATCCAGCTAAACACATGAAACTACGGATTTCTGTCATCGTCATTAGTCTTTCCCATTGTAAAACAGCTTCAACTTTTGACAGTTCCACCACGATTCCTTCATTTGATATAACGTGACCTATAAATTGAACTTGGTCTAGCCAAAATTCACATTTTTCAGGTTTTGCGTATAATTGTTCCTCCTTTAAAATTTGAAGAACCACACTGAGATGTTCAGCATGTTTTTCTTCACTAGGGGAATAAATTAGAATGTCATCTATAAAGCCAATGACAAACTGATCTAGATAAGGACGAAAAATCCTATTCATGTAATCCATGAATATAGCAGGAGCATTTGTCACTTTGAACGGCATCACAAGATACTCATAATGCCCATAGCGTGTTCGAAACGCTGTTTTCGGAATATCCTCTTCCTTCACACGAATTTGATGATAGCCCGATCGTAAGTCTATCTTTGAGAAAACAACCACTCCACGTAACTGATCCATCAAGTCATCTATCCTCGGAAGCGGATACTTGTTCTTGATCGTCACTTTGTTCAACTGACGGAAATCTACACATAAACAAGAAGTCCCGTCTTTCTTCCGTACCAGTAAAACTGGAGCTCCCCACAGAGACACACTGGGTCTAATGAATTCTTTCCTCATTAGTTCCACCAATTGCTCTTTCAAGTCCTCTAGCTCTGCTGGCGACATACGAAATGGTGCCATGGATATCGGTCCAGTGCCCGGTACCAGATCAATCACGAACTCTATGTCTCGAACAGGTGGTAGTCCAGGTACATCTTCGGGAAAAACTTCAAGAAACTCATTGACGACAGGTATAAACTATAAGTCTAACTCATTCTTAATGTCTAAGGAAAACGATAACATGTATCCTTGAGCTCCCTCTTTCAAAGAAGCTTTTACTTGATTAACAGACAAAAATCCAGAAATCTCATCCTTAGGAAAAATTAAGGTTTTATGGGCACAGTCTATAAGAATATGGTTAGAAGATAACCAAATCCATGCCTAAAATTACATCTAACTGTATTAAAGGCAAGTAGATCAGATCAACAAGAAAATGTTTATCCTGAATAATAATAGGACAGTTCAAGCATATAGTATTGACAGTAACTGGCTTGGCAATTGGAGTTGAAACAATAAGATCATATGGTAACAAAGAAATAGGCAATTTCAACAGTGTCACACAATCCATCGAAATAAATGAATGCGTCGCACCCGAATCGTAAAGTACAGTTAAGAGATTACCATCAATGTCGCAATCACCTTGTACGAGATCCTCGGAGTTCGATGCTTCATCGCCGCTCATAGTGTAAACTCTCCCCTTCGCCGTCGGTTTATTGGCCCTAGTGTTGTTGACAGCAAAATCATGCTTAGGTGCAGTGCAATCTCTAGCGAAATGTCCTCAACGATTACAATTGAAACATTTGATTCCCACAACTGGACACTTATCCGCCATATGATTTTGATTCCCACACTTAAAGCATCTCCTAACTTGGCCTTGATTTTGATTCCTTAGGCCTCCACTCCCGGTTGCAGTAACATTCGAATGGTTTTGTTGCTGATTTTGGTTCTGGTTATTTCCTGGTGGTCGGGAATAAGGCTTCCTCTGATCCTGTTTCCCCTTCTGACTCTGGTTCTGATTCTGATACTGGTTCTTGGATTGAGAAGGTCCTCCAGCATTCCCTCTGTTGTCTCTTCCCTTCCTCATCAATTCTATCTTCCTGTCATCTCAACTAGAGCTTGAAAATTTCTGAGCTGCAGTGGTAGCACAGATTCCTTAATCTCGAACCTCAGACCAGCTTTAAACCTTTCACATTTCCAGCTTTCATTTGGTTGTGCTTGGAAGAAATGGAAATATTTAGCTAGCAATTCGAACTTCGCCGCATATTCCCCCACAATCAGATCTCTCTGATACAATCATAGAAATTCATGTTCTTTCTCAATCCGAACACTCTCCAGAAAATACTTGTTCAGGAATGCGGTCTTAAACTTATCCCAAGTAATTTCTTGATGATCAGCTTTCAGCAGCTGTCGAGCACCTCTCCACCAGTACTCCGCATCTCCTATCAGTAGGAAAACAACATAGGTAACCCTAACTTCTACCGGAGTGGCCACCAACTCAAAGATTTTTTCCAGTTCTTGAATCCATAAATCAGCTTTCTCATGATCAGCATCCACACCAAACTGTGAAGGATTTTGTCTTCGAAATACAATCAAAGTCTTGCCTTCCGTAGCTTGCAGATTCTGAGCATTCATAGATACAGTTTGATTTGCAATCGCAGCTGCCACATTCTCCATTGCCTGAGCCGCATAGTTAACTCCCTCTTCATAATTTTCATTCATGTTACCGCGGCCACCAACATGACCGCCTCTACGGCCTCTTCCACAGCCGCTTCCAGGTCCACGTCCACGTCCAGCTTCTGGTTCAACAACTGGTTCCATAACTGACCTACAAGACACAATCAGTTAAACCAAAACCAGAAACTGAAATGTAAACTTACTCGTTATCACACATTACTTCTAAGAAGTAATTCCAAACAAATCTTAATCAGTGACCACACAACATTAACACAACAGACCTATTTCCCAACATTCCTGAAAGACTCGACCAGCTCTGATACCACAAATACGACACCCCTTCTTGGGTCATCACATAGTAACACATTGCGGAAAATAAAATTTAATTATGCTGGTTACTTTTTGAAAATAATAACTATTTCACTTTTCTTAATACCAAAAATGGTGATAATTTTTTTTTCCTTTATAACTTGACAACATCCATCAACATACAACAACATAGTCAACATTACATATATATATATATATATATATATATATATATATATATATATATATATATATATATATATATGTCATCATATGAGTCAGCAGTTTTGTACAACTATCTAACTATATAGGGCCTTTATCGGTACATGCCATTCTCAACATAACTAAGTAAAGTAATAAAGATACAACAGACACATAGCGAATCATCTATGACCATAAAACAAAACATGGCTCTCAGTAGCCAGAGATGGACTGACGAAGTCAATACCCCAAAAATGGAATCTACCTACAGCTGGTCAATATCTAGTGATACCCATTGGGAAGACCATGGTGGTCAATCCCACTCCCCGCAGAAGTATCGAATGAAGACGCGACTGCCCCCTCGTCTGGTGAATCGTCGTCGTCATCAAGAGGAATGTACTCGGGCACATCCTCAACGAACTCCTCCGGATCTATAACCATCCCCTCTGGAGGTGATGCCGGTGCTACCTCAGCTAACGGCTGTACCTCAATCTCCTCATGATCGACCAGGTGCTGCAGTAGGAACCACATTGGAGGTAAGGATACCTCTATGGTCTTTATAGTCCGAAGCTCACGCTGTGGTCCAGTCGTTATAGTGCCCTCTACGGTATGTATACCCCTGGTATACGTCGTACTATGGGCTCCAGGGTTAATAAACCACGTGTCGATGTTCTCCGCGTCCTCAAAATGAAGGGAACGAACCCCCGTGTGTGCCAGTAGCATCGCCGGATCCATCTATACTCAGATAGGAATGTACGCCATACAGAAAAGAGACCAACAATAAAACATGCAAAGGTGAGAACCAATATATGGATTTTAAAATGACAACCACATGCACGACTCTCAAATACCATTTAACATGAATATTCAAAGATAAACAATATATTTATCAAAGGGTTTCAAACCCGACAGTGGTAACCGTTTTAAAAACCACGGCACTTCAATACTCATCAACTAACTTTGATACCTAATCTCCGGAGCTCCAACCAACAAATAAATGAGCTGATCAGGCTCTCATTGCCGAATAAGGCAGAATCAATGCCAATAAGGCAGAATCGTTGCCAGATAAGGCAGAGTTCAAATTAACCATATCACTGTCCAAAACGAGGCACAGTGAGTACTATTCATAGTATATGGTTTCGTGGTCATATATCCATCAAGGCATAGTGATGCAAACGTCATGATTACTTGCCATCAAGCATTCAGGTCCTATGCAAAGGCACGTCTACCCCAAAAATGCATGTAAAACATTTTGTTCTCATAGTTTTCTTTGTGTTCAATCTTTCTATGTCGGAGCTAAAAGTCTCACGACCAAATCACCATTTTAAACTTTCAAGTTTAATTACTCATTCCAAAAATAACTGACTCCAAGTCAAAAGTGTGCCAATCACGAAATCTAAACCAATGAACCAGTCGTAGATATGTAGATTTTAGTGCACAAAACCATTACCCGTTTTATAGGACATCTAGTCCATAACTTCACATTTCGGACCCCGGGCCCATATCATAGAACACTAGACCTGACGTCTCGGTAGCTAGGTTTGTTTTCAACTTTAAACTATTTTCGTTCTGTGAAACACAAAACAAAACCAAAGTTTCCTCAACTTATCCAATTTGACAGAAGTACCACTATAGTTTATCGAGAACCCTTTTACGTTGGAAATTCGTTTTGTAAAATCGTCAAAATCCCTTAAACTCATTTTCGTTCAAAAATCAATACTTTGAACTTGTAAACATCGTTTTAGACAAATTCTCGGTGTTACTCAATATTACCCTTTTTAACAATACTTTTGTAAATGTTGACGGAATTGTTCGTCGTTTGACGTTTTTAAAACGTTTTAAGTCCAAAACAAGACTTTTCTAGTAAAATAATTTTTCCAACACTGTAATAAGATCATTTTTGAAAATTATTTTCTTAAAACATAATTTTCTAATATTTAGAAATTCCTTATGTGAAAATTAGCAGTGCTAAAATATTTACACGGTTACGTCCTCACTATGACTCTTAAAACTCCCGTTCGCCGTTAAATCATTAAAATAACAATATTTTTCACTATTTCCCATTTTTCACCAAATAAATAATTAAGTAATATTATATTACTATTTCCACTAAATTAAACTCATTATTTCATAAAAAAGCTTTTAAATGCTTTTAACCTCGTATTTAATTAAGCTCTGACCATTGTCAGACTTTCCAATCCACAATCCACATCAACAATAATCTCATGTCAATAATATAGCAATTAGCAATTAAAGACATGCCACAAAATATAACAATAATTAAATGTAGATAATTAAATAATTAACAGCAGATAATTATTAAGCAAATAATGCTAACTACATAGGAATTACATACACCCAATAATTAATACAGACAACAAACAATTACATATGGCTACTGGAAAAACCCCTTAGGTAATCCCCTTACCTGAAAATGATATTTCTCCGATATACGATTTGCTGTGATCCAAGTGTCGGTAATATGCGTACCCGATAACCTAGCTTATCCTTCATCAAACATAACAACAAATCAACAAACATACAACTTAAAAAAACCTAATTGCCTACATGTTGGTTTCGACCTAGGGCTGTTTTTAGGACAAAAAAATTCTAAAATTCCTAAACTTTTGGATTAGTGATTCTTGATCACTTAAAACCCTAAATCAACACTCATATTACAAAGATTGAAATCAAATATTCCAATCCCTCACTAAATGAAATTCGGCCATGACCAATAAAATGGCTTTGAGACTTTCATTTGATCCAATCAACATAGATTCAATACATATACAACTATAAGATTGAATCATGTAAGACTAGTTAAGAAAAATGAACAAAATCCTCCCCCCCACCAAAAGCTAGGGTTCGGCCTTGTTGGGTTCCAAGGGCTAGAAATTTTTGTTTGATGCAAGCTCATAGATCTATAATATAGAGATGATAATAGGATTATAGAAATTGGTTTCATGCTCATTAGATTTTCCTATGATTTTCTATGAATTTTTGAAACTAGAAACCCTAAAATGCATCATATTGATAAAGGCTTCAAAATACAAAAATAATTGAAGAGCATGATGCTAATAAAGGGAGAAGAGTATACCTCTTGGAATTAAGAAATGGGCAAGGAATCCAACACTTCTGTCACAAATCAAGCTTATGTAACTTAAGAGTTTTAATGGCAAAATGACAAAGCTTCATAAAGAAGATGAAGATTGCCTTTTATAGAAGTGAAGATGGGCTCATGGAGGGTGCTTGGGCCGTGGGATTTGAGGGAGAAAAGGGTCCAAGGCATAAAATTCTAAGGACAAAATGGTAATCTTGTACAATGGCATTTTTGTGATTAAACCAAACATTAAGGACATAATAGTAAATTCAAAAAAATATCATTACTCTAGTGAGTCATCCTCATGACTCACCTCTTATCAGTCACCATGAAATGACAAGGCCTTTATCCGTTAGCGGGTCCCGGAAATCTCGTATTCAACTCCGTTGTTGGCCCGATTTAATATAATGCCCGAATAATATATATTATTTCACTTTTAAGTGAAAAATTTCAAAATTCCCTAAGTCGCTGGAAATTCAATATAAAACCTAACCATTTCGTTCACGAGTCAATATTAGGTCATTTGAGCAGTAAAATTCTTACTGTCATTAAAACGCAGACCGGGTTTCGTCTTAATTTTCGACCCAAAATTTAATCGTAACTCTCTACGGTAAAATAGAGTATGGATATGATCTTGGTTTATCCAAAATCATTTTCTAAGTTTAAAAATAAAAATATAGACATTTCTGTTTATTTTACCGATATAAAAACAGTAAACAGTGAAAAACCGGGTGTTACAATACTACCCCACTAAAAAGAATTTCGTCCTCGAAATTAAGTACCTGTGAAAAGTTCAAGGTATTGTAATCTCATCTTGTCTTCAACTTTCCACGTTGCTTCTTCAGTTGTATTATCCCAAATAACCTTGACTAAGGAAATTTGTTAACCCCTAAGCTGCTTAATCGTCTTGTCCGCGATTCGTACAGGTGTAGTCTCATAAGACAAGTTCTCTTTTAATTGTACTACATCTGGTTCGATTACGTGAGACGGATCAGGAATATATTTCCTCAATTGTGAAACATGAAAAACATTATGAAGATTGGAAAGAAATGGTGGTAGAGAAATTTTATAGGCTACTTGACCTACACGACAAAGAATTTGGTAAGGTCCAATGAATAGGCATGAGTTTTATGGATTTAATTATCCTGCCAACCCCATTCATTGGCGTGACTCTCAAAAACACACGATCGCCTTCCTCAAACTCAAGAGGTCGTCACCTTTTGTCTCCATAACTTTTCTGTCTACTTTGAGTTGTCCGCATTTTCTCCTGAATCATCTTTACCTTTTCTGTTGTCTGTTGCATGATATCTGGTCCTAACAATAGATTTCCACCATCTTGGTACCAACATAAAGGTGTTCTGCACCGTCGACCATATAAAGCTTCATAGGGTGCCATTCCTATGCTTGAGTGGAAACTGTTATTGTAGGTGAATTCTATCAATGGTAGAAATTCATCCCAACTTCCAGTAAAACCAAAGATCTCAATAAGTCCTCCAGTGACTGGATTGTCCTCTCTGATTGTCCATCCGTTTGTGGATGATAAGCCGAACTCAATCTGAGTTTCGTTTCCAGCGACACTTGTAAACTTTACCAAAATCTTCACGTAAACCTCGGATCACGATCCGAAATAATACTCGAAGGTACACCATGTAATCTGACAATTTCTCCAATGTATAACTGAGTTAATCTCTCCATTGGATACTTCATATTGATGGGCAAAAAGTGAGCCGATTTGGTCAGTCGATCAATTATTACCCATATGGCATCATACCCCTTTCGAGTCCTTGGCAAAATTGTTACAAATCCATCGCAATACCATCCCATTTCCAATTTGGAATGTCTAAAGATTGTAGCATTCCTACTGGCCTTTGATGTTCAATTTTAGCCTTTTGACAGACTAAACACGAAGCTACATATTCCATTACGTCTTTCTTCATTCCATACCACCAATATAATTGCTTAAGATCTTGGTACATCTTGGTAGCTCCCGGATGTAAACTCAATTTAATCTTGTGAGCTTCCTCCAAAATTAACTTTCTAAGTTCAGCATCGTTAGGTAAACAAATTCTTTCATCGAACCTTAAAATTCCATCTGTTTCTTCTTTGAATTCCGATACCGCTCTTTTTCATACTAATTCCCTTTCTCCTTGTAGGTATCGATCACTCTCTTGTTTCTCTCGTATTTGTTCCATCAATTGGTTGGAAACAGTAATCATACCCAAACAAAGTTTTCCTGGCGACGTCTTAACTATCAACCTCATATCTCGGAATTGTTCTAACAATTCTTGTTCCTTAACCATCATTGTAGATGCATGCATAGACTTTCTACTCAAGTCGTCCGCTACTACGTTTGCTTTCCCAGGATGATACTGTAGTTGAAAATCATAATCCTTCAAAAATTCCAACCAGCGTCTTTGCCGTATGTTGATCTCTTTTTGATCAAAAAGATATTTTAAACTTTTATGATCACTGAAAACATTAAACGTTGATCCATACAGATAGTGTCTCCAGATCTTTAACGCAAAAACTACCGCTGCTAACTCCAAGTCATGATTAGGGTAATTCCTCTCGTGAATCTTCAATTGCCTTGAAGCATAAGCTACAACTTTCCGATTTTGCATTAGTACGCAACCTAACCCTTGATGCGAAGCATCACAGTATACCTCGAAAGGCTCCTTAGGATCAGGTAATACTAACACGAGTGACGTAGTCAACCTTCTCTTTAATTCCTAAAAACTTTCTTCACACGCTTCGGTCCATGTAAACGCTTGGTCCTTCCGAGTTAATTGGGTAAGAGGTCCTACTATTTTGGAAAATCCCTCGATGAATCACCTATAGTATCCAGCTAAACCCACGAAACTACGGATTTCTGTTACCGTTGTTGGTCTTTCCCATTGTAAAACAGCTTCAACTTTTGACGGATCCACCACAATTCCTTCATTTGATATAACGTGACCTAAAAATTGAACTTGGTCTAGCCAAAATTCATATTTTTCAGGTTTTGCGTATAATTGTTCCTCCTTTAAAATTTGAAGAACCACACTGAGATGTTCAGCATGTTTTTCTTCACTAGGGGAATAAATTAGAATGTCGTCTATAAAGACAACGACAAACTGATCTAGATAAGGACGAAAAATCCTATTCATGTAATCCATGAATATAGCAGGAGCATTCGTCACTCCAAACGGCATCACAAGATACTCTTAATGCCCATAGCGTGTTCGAAACGCTGTTTTCGGAATATCCTCTTCCTTCACACGAATTTGATGATAGCCCGATCGTAAGTCTATCTTTGAGAAAACAGCCGCTCCACGTAACTGATCCATCAAGTCATCTATCCTCGGAAGCGGATACTTGTTCTTGATCGTCACTTTGTTCACCTGATGGAAATCCACACATAATCGAGAAGTCTCGTCTTTCTTCCGTACCAGTAAAACTGGAGCTCCCCACGGAGACACACTGGGTCTAACGAATTCTTTCCTTATTAGTTCCACCAATTGCTCTTTCAAGTCCTCTAGCTCTGCTGGCGACATACGAAATGGTGCCATGGATATCGGTCCAGTGCCCGGTACCAGATCAATCACGAACTCTATGTCTCGAACAGGTGGTAGTCCAGGTACATCTTCAGGAAAAACTTCAAGAAACTCATTGATGACAGGTATAGACTGTAAGTCTAACTCATTCTTAATGTCTAAGGAAAACAGTAACATGTATCCTTGAGCTCCCTCTTTCAAAGAAGCTTTTACTTGATTAACAGACAAAAATCCAGAAATCTCATCCTTAGGAAAAATTAAGGTTTTATGGGCACAGTCTATAAGAATATGGTTAGGAGATAACTGATCCATGCCTAAAATTACATATAACTGTATTAAAGGCAAGCAGATCAGATCAACAAGAAAATGTCTATCCTGAATAATAATAGGACAGTTCAAGCATATAGTATTGACATTAACTGGCTTAGCAGTTGGAGTTGAAACAATAAGATCATAAGGTAACGAAGAAATAGGCAATTCCAACAGTTTCACGCAATCCATCGAAATAAATGAATGCGTCACACCCGAATCGTAAAGTACAGTTAAGAGATTACCGCCAATGTCGCAATCACCTTGTACGAGATCCTCGGAGTTTGATGTTTCAGCGCCGCTCATAGTGTAAACTCTCCCCTTCGCCGTCGGTTTATTGGCTACAGTGTTGTTGATAGCAAAATCACGCTTAGGTGTAGTGCAATCTCTAGCGAAATGTCCCCAACGATTACAATTGAAACATCTGATTCCTACAACTGGACACTTATCCGCCATATGATTTTGATTCCCACACTTAAAGCATCTCCTAACTTGGCCTTGATTTTGATTCCTTAGGCCTCCACTCCCGATTGCAGTAACATTCGAATGGTTTTGTTGCTGGTTCTGGTTCTGGTTATTTCCTGGTGGTCAGGAATAAGGCTTCCTCTGATCCTGTTTCCCCTTCTATCTCTGGTTCTGATTCTGATACTGGTTCTTGGATCGAGAAGGTCCTCCAGCATTCCCTCTGTTGTCTCTTCCATTCCTCATCAATTCTATCTTCCTTCTCATCTCAACTAGAGCTTGAAAATTTCTGAGTTGCAGTGGTAGCACAGATTCCTTAATCGCGAACCTCAGACCAACTTCAAACCTTTCACATTTCCAGCTTTCATTTGGATGTACTTGGAAGAAATGGAAATATTTAGAAAGCGATTCGAACTTCGCCGCATATTCCCCCACAGTCAGATCTCTCTGATACAATCGTAGAAATTCTTGTTCTTTCTCAATCCGAACACTCTCCGGAAAATACTTGTTCAGGAATGCGGTCTTAAACTCATCCCAAGTAATTTCTTGATGATCAGCTTCCAGCAGCTGGCAAGCACCTCGCCACCAGTACTCTGCATCTCCTATCAGTAGGAAAACAACATAAGTAACCCTAACTTCTGTCGGAGTGGCCACCAGCTCAAAGATTTTCTCCGGTTCTTGAATCCATAAATCAGCAGTCTCATGATCTGCATCCACACCAAACTGTGAAGGATTTTGGCTTGGAAATGTAATCAAAGCCTTGCCTTCCGCAACTTGCAGATTCTGAGCATTCATAGATGCAGTTTGATTTGCAATCGCAGCTTCCACATTCTCCATTGCCTGAGCCGCATAGTCCACTCCCTCCTCATAATTTTCATTCATGTTACCAAGGCCACCAACACAACCGCCTCTACGGCCTCTTCCACGGCCGCATCTATGTCCACGTCCACGTCCAACTTCTAGTTCAACAACTGGTTCCATAATTGACCTACAAGACACAATCAGTTAAACCAAAACCAGAAACTGAAACGTAAACTTACTCGTTATCACACATTACTTCTAAGAAGTAATTCCAAACAAATCTTAATCAGAGAACACACAACATTAACACAACAGACCTATTTTCCAACATTGCCGAAAGACTCGACCAGCTCTGATACCACAAATGCGGCACCCCTTCTTGGGTCATCACATTGTAACACATTGCAGAAAATAAAATTTAATTATGCTGGTTACTTTCGGAAAATAATAACTATAACACTTTTCGTAATACCAAAAATGGTGATAAATTTTTTTTCCCTTTTTAACTTGACAACATCCAACAACATACAACAACATAGTGAACATCACACACACACACACACACACACACACACACACAGGGCCTTTATCGGTACAGACCATTCTCAACATAACTAAGTAAAGTATTAAAGATACAACAGACACATAGCGAATCATCTATGACCATAAAACAAAACATGGCTCTCAGTAGCCAGAGATGGACTGACAAAGTCAATACCCCAAAAATGGAATATACCTACAACTGGTCAATATCTAGTGATACCCATTGGGAAGATCATGGTGGTCAATCCCACTCCCTGTAGAAGTATCGAATGAAGACGCGACTGCCCCCTCGTCTGGTGAATCGTCGTCGTCATCAAGAGGAATGTACTCGGGTACATCCTCAACGAACTCCTCCGGATCTATAACCATCCCCTCTGGAGGTGATGCCGATGCTACCTCAGCTAACGGCTATACCTCAATCTCCTCATGATCGACCAGGTGCTGCAGTAGGAACCACATCAGAGGTAAGGATACCTCTATGGTCTTTATAGTCCGAAGCTCACGCTATGGTCCAGTTGCTAAAGTGCCCTCTACGGTATGTATACCCCCGGTATGCGTCGCACTATGGGCTCCAGGGTTAATAACACACGTGCCGATGTTCTCCGCGTCCTCAAAACGAAGGGAACGAACCCCCGTGTGTTCCAGTGGCATCGCCGGATCCATCTATACTCAGATAGGAATGCATGCCATACAAAAAAGAGACCAACCATAAAACATGTAAGGGTGAGAACCAATATATGGATTTTAAAACGACAACCACATTCACGACTCTCAAATACCATTTAACATGAATATTCAAAGATAAACAATATATTTATCAAAGGGTTTCAAACCCGATAGTCGTAACCGTTTTAAAAGCCACGACACTTCAATACTCATCAACTAAATTTGATAGCTAATCTCCGGAGCTCCAACTAACAAATAAATGAGCTGATCAGGCTCTCATTGCCGAATAAGGCAGAATCAATGCCAATAAGGCAGAATCGTTGCCAGATAAGGCAGAGTTCAAATTAACTATATCACTGTCCAAAACGAGGCACAGTGAGTACTATTCATAGTATATGGTTTTGTGGTCATATATCCATCAAGGCACAGTGATGCAAACGTCATGAATACTTGCCATCAAGCATTCAAGTCCTATGCAAAGGCACATCTGCCCCAAAAATGCATGTAAAACATTTTGTTCTCGTAGTTTTCTTCGTGTTCAATCTTTCTATGTCGGAGCTAAAAGTCTCACGACCAAATCACCTTTTTAAACTTTCAAGTTTAATTACTCATTCCAAAAAAACAGACTCCAAGTCAAAAGTGTGTCAATCACGAAATCTAGACCGATGCACCAATCGTAGATACATAGATTTTAGTGCACAAAACCATTACCCGTTTTATAGGACATCTAGTCCATAACTTCACATTTCGAACCCCGGGCCCATATCATAGAACACTAGACCTGACGTCTCGGTAACTAGGTTCGTTTTCAACTTTAAACTATTTTCGTTCTGTGAAACACAAAACAAAACCAAAATTTCCTTAACTTATCCAAGTTAACAGAAACACCACCATAGTTTTCCTAAATATCTAGCACAAGTTAGCATCAAAAATTATCTAGCAGAGATTAACTAGGAATGGTCACTATACTGTTTTGTGTTTATCAAAAATTGTTATAATTTATGTTTTTATTTTATAATTTTATAAATGCATGGTTAAAAATCATTTTATTAAAGATATAATAAATAAAATATTATTATTTTTAAAATAAAGGTAACATTGTAATAAAAAATTATAACTCATTCCTGTAATATCCCAACTTCCATCACGATACTACTAAGTAAATATATATATAAACCTGATTATAGCATATGAAATAATAGTTGAACATAGAAAATTTTGAAACTAAGAGAGACATCATCACAACATTTTGTACCAATTGACCACATAATTGAATTAATTTTATACAAATAAGTATTTAGCTCCTAAACAACAATTCAAACTCATATAAACATTGACTCCTAATAAGACTTCCACTCTGATCCGGCTGTGAAAACTAACGTATCTTGGGATACTATTGGGTGACTATCAAGTAATCTCCGGAACTTGCTTATCAGTTTCCAATATGTACCTGTTATCTGAAACAAAAGGAGCCTAGTGAGAATAAATCTCAATGAGTTCCTGCTTCAAGCAAAACATGTGAGTAATCAATATATATATTCTATTTGATTGTCCTCATTGAAATACAATATATGCACACGTACTATAATTAACCTCATGTAGTGGCAGAGTTTTTCATAGCCTACTCACCTCAACTATTTAACCAGGTGTGCACTCCATCGATTAATGCAAGCTAGAGTAAGACTAGTAAAAATCTATACTACTATGGAATTATTCTCTAATAACTTATCCTTTCATCACAAGCTCTTTTTACCAGGTCCTTGCTTGGGCAAAGTTATTTGATGAAAAAGAACCTAAATATAGGCACACATACATGAGGGTAAACTTCACATACTTGGACATCCCTTTGGTTTTTTGTCAGTGAAAAACGTCGCTGTTCCCCGTGCACCGAGGTACTTAAGAGGAACTAGCTCTATACTGTAAGGAAGGACATATGTCTATGACCTTAAGCGGCGTCCCACTTGCTTTGCACTTACTTGCTTGCCTTCCAAAACTGAAAGGACTCTATACTTGCCTTCCAAACTGAAAAGACTTCTGTGATTGCCTTCCAAACGGGAATGACTCTATACTCGCCTTCCAAACTGAAAGGACTTCTGTACTTGACATTTGAAATGTCCTTGATAACCATTCTAAATCGAATCATAACGGATATAGGATGATTATCATTATTGGATGCCAAGCTATAGTTTACTTTTATGTATTATGGTTACACTAAAAATCACTTTAAATCAGCCGAAACAACCTTCAAACAAGTGTTTAACAAGAACTAAAACATCAACAACACCTGCAAAAATTTCTAGTTTTCAGCCAACTTCTATGAATTTATTATAATATCAAACGAAGTCGGATTTAAACAAAAGACCCCTCCCTGGAAATCTAATCAAGTTTACTTTATGAATAAAATTTGACTTTTGGAAAACAGTCTTCCTAAAATTACAGTTTTAACCGGAAAACCCCTGCACTCAGAAAACAGGACAGCTGCAATACCCTAACTTGTAACAGGTTTTTCTCCATCAATACTCAATTAAAAACAGCAAAATCAGTGTCTAAAGTGTATCATTTCGAGTCTAATTTCTAACAAAATAAGAATCATACCAAACAGAGCACTATAAAAATAGTTACAAATAAAATATTACACATATGTCTATACGGGTTTGTCAGATCAGCAGCTTCTTTTAGAACTTTTAACAAACAGAATACATGTATGTAAATTGAATATTCTACAACACAATTCTGCATTCATTTAAAACCATATAATCAACATGCAATTCAGAAATCAAACAATAAAATCAAATTTAAAATTCCTAAGCTTGGATTTATGGTTACCAAGCACTAACTAAGGAAACTCACATAAGCAAAAAGTGGGAATTAGAATGGTAGAGGTTGATCTCCTTGAAAGTTCCTCCCAATTCTGTTTTGGTTTCTCCTTGCTTTCAAGAGTAGTTGCTTCAAGCTCTCTTCATAAAGGAAGTGGTGTATGTTTCATAATGGTTATGGAAGAAAAGAGAAGAGGAGAAGTGAGGTGGTGAGGTGTGTGTGTGTGCTGAAAATTGAAGAGGGAAGAGAGGAAGGAGAAATGGTGTCTCTGCAAGAATGGAATTGTGGTTGAGTTGATCAACCCCCTTGCTCCTTGTCTGGCCGAATTTCAAGCTTGAAAGGTGGAAGATGAAGGCTTGATGGAGGTCTAGGGTTTGAAGAAGAAGCTTAAGGAGCTTCTGATGAAAAAGACGAAAGAAGTCTCTTTACTTCTTTGTTTTTGGGTCTGCCGAATTGTACATTGTAGGGGGGTTAAGTGAGAAATTTTTTATTTAACCAATAGGGCTAGACTTCCTTGATAGGCATTGGTCACCTGGGGGATTTTAGGATAGAGGTGGATAAGTTGGTTTAAAATAAGTGGGTGTGTGTATGATAATATAATATATATATATATATATATATATATATATATATATATATATATATATATATATCCATTCCATTTTAAATTCACAAATAATAAACTTCATAATTCAATCAATCATAAAATTGTACATTTATGAAATCTAAAAGGATTCAAACACACCCATTTAGAATTATAATGAAAAGACTAAAATATCCTTTGGGAAGGATATTACAATTCCATTCCTTTCTCTTCCCAACATAAAATATCCATATTATGGATTTTTTTTTTTTAAGGGTACATGGAGAGGGTCAGAGACCCAAAGCAAAGAAAGAAAAACAAAACAAAGAAAACACAACTTCACATCAAGATCATCCAAAGTAAAGTTGTAATTTGCGCGCTAGCCTACACATATTCCCCTCCCACAATGTGTGGACAAACTCCACATCCCAACTCCACCGATGCATATTATGAATAAAATGATGTCCATTTCGTTCCGCTTCACTCCAATCCATTATATTACGTTCCGTTCCATTTCGTCTTCTTCCACCAATCCAGACATAGCTCATTAAATAAAATGATGTCCATCTAAACTTTTCATGCAAATGAATATAATTATGAATATTTAATTTTGTCCTAATAATAATAATAATAATAATAATAATAATAATAATAATAATAATAATAATAATAATAATAATTATTATATTATTATTATTATTATTATTATTATTACTACTACTACTAATACTATTATTATTTTATTATTATTTTCATCTAGTTTTATTTACTTAATTATTTATGGAAAGAAAATAAGAGAAGAAAAATCATTGAAGAAAAGTTAGAGAGAGAGAGAGATTGGCTCAATCCATTTGTGTGGCTCAACTCTCACAATAAGCTCAAAGTGACCCATGACCCTTGGATTATGTGTCAAATTTCACAACATTACATAAATCCAAAAAAAAAAAAATTAAAAGAGATAAAGGAGCTTTAACATTTTAGATATTGAATAAACATTTGCATTTAATTATTTTCACCGTAGTGATTAATACAGATTAAATTGCAAGATATTACTTCCAATCATAACAAATATACTTATTATATCTATTGTCTAGCATACATGCCTGATTTTCTCGTATGCTCCACTTACAATCACCCCGGCACATTTCAACATCTCTAGCATTATCAAAAATGTCAATCCAATATAATGCACCATCCCATGTTAGGCCGCAGAAAAACAATGTAGTTCCCAAAAAGTTAGTCTTAAACGAAAACTCATACTCGGCTTGGTAGATGAGATCGTGAACACCAAGGTCATCATCTTTGGATTTACAATGAACCTGTAGATGAATACCATCGCCCAAGTCATTTTTGACATGAACAACTTCTTTGTTGTTGAAGAAACCTCCCTCACTTACAACCAGAAAAGCAAGTAACAGTAAGACGAATAAGAAGATATGGCTGTCAGGTCGAACCATCATCATTTTTTCAAAGTGAAATTTGCAACTTTGAACAATTATTGAATATTTGTATGCATTGACTATGTTGTCACTTATTTATACAATGAACATAGAGATAGACTTTATGACGAGTAATGATAATTGAAGTATTTCATTGAAGAAGATTTTTAAATAGATGTAAATATTTTATTTTTATTTCTTTTTATAAGTGAGACTATTCAATAAATTTATTAATTGATGGAGAAATTCGAGAAATAATAAACAAGAGTGTATGAATTTTATAGTCATGAGACTTTGAATAAGAAAATATGAAATTTTAGTTTCCAATTATTGAAGTGACTATATCTCTTCTTTATCTGCATATTAACTACAGTTAAAGACTAAATCTTCTAATAAATAGAAAACTAGTAATGATTATCACTATAGGAAATTGGGTCAATCCCAACAATTGAGAACAAGTCAGCTAAAGAAATATAAAAATAATTTAATTACAAAACTTCAAGTTAAGGTAGAATATTTGGCTACCAAGGAACAAACTTTAATAATAATAATAACATATTAATAGTAATAATAATCATTATTATTATTATCAAATAAGTCTTAAAAATATGAAATTTTTAGTTTCCAATGATTGATATATATCTAAATATTAATTATAATTTAAGACTAAATCTTTTAATAAATAGAAATCGAGTAATAATTATCACTATAGGAAATTGGGTCAATAAACAGTTAGGAACAACTCAGCAAAAGAAATATAAAAAAAGTTAAGGTAGAATATATGGCTCCCAAAAAAAGGGACAACATTTAATTAAAAAATTTAATTATAATAATAATTATTGAATACGTCTTTAAAATATGAAATTTTAGGTTCCGATGATTGAAATGATTATTTCTCTTCCCTATCGAAATATTAATTACAATTTTTTTAATCAAAATATCAATTAGAATTTAAGACTAAATCTTATAATGAATTGAAAACTGGTAATAATTATCACAATGGACCCGTGCGATGTACAGGTGAAATATGCGTCGGCAATATAATTTTATATTATTTGAAAATGCAATGCATTTTTATTTAGAAATTTGTTTTTTTTTTTAATCTAAAATTAGTAAGATTATAAAATATTATTGATAAATAAATATTAAGGTAACACAAAACACAATCCTCCTAACTAAGGTAACACGGATACAATACATTCGTGTATCACATGTGTGCCCGTGTGATAAAATAAGACTGGATATATGTGTGACACCCCATTCCCAATGTATCACATTTACGTAACATATTTCGAAAATCAAACGTAACAAAATCATAAATTTGCTGGTTTCCTTCGGAAAACGAATTAAATTTACTAATTTCTTATTCTTGTCAAAAAGGCGATAAAATTTTTCTTTTTCTTTATTCTACACACACCCGAAAATCGGTAACATAATATACCTCACTATATATTATACATATGCATCGAAGTTTTACACAAGACCTTTTTCCTACCAGGTCACCATCTACTGCCACACATATATCACATCAACTGAAATAACATAACTACATCATAGTGGGAGCCTGAAAAATACTATGCAAAATGGTTGGCTCTCAGTAGACAAACAGTCAGACTATCTAAAATCCCACTCTACCAAAAAAGACTACATCCTACAACTGGTCACTACTACAGAAACCCATTGGAGAGTCCAGTATAGACTCCCCCACCTCTAGGAGGTGTATCTGGAGGGGATACATCATCTCCCACTCCAACATCCGGGACTACTCCATCCTCCAGAGGAACATATTCCGGGTCAACCATCGGATCCTCCTCAGGATCTTCCTCCATCTCCTGCTGTGCATGCTCCGGGATCAAGACTATAGGCCCTGGCGGTGACTCCGGGGGTACTTGCTGTTACGGTTGTACATGCGGAGGTGGTTGATGCTCCAAGTTCCCGTGGCGCACCAAATGTTGTAAGATCATCCAAATGGGAGGTAGTGAAACCTTGATCGTCTCCCTGGTATGAATGAGCTGCTGTGGTCCATCTGCTACGATCCCTCGGAGTGTCCTCATCGGACCAGTGTAGGTAGCACTCTGAGCCCCTGGGTTGATCACCCAGGCATTCCCTTGATCAGTGTTGTCAAACATCAGGGCTCGGACCCCCGAGTAGTTTAGATCTACTCCGTCCAGATCCATCTGAACGTATATATATATATATATATATATATGTAGATTCCACATAGAAGAGGAAACAACAAACAGATATGCAAGGGTAAGTTACCAATATATGAGTTTTAATAAGACAACCCCATGCGTGACATACAAACGACACATACCATATAATTACAGTATACAAAATTATCTAAACAGTAGAATAATCCAAAGGGTTTCATACCCGACAGTCATCGTCATTTTATAAAAATGCATGACACTTCAATATTCAGGCTCTATTTTGATACCTAATCTCTAGAGATCCCACAACTTTCTGTTTCGTTTTGAGCAGATCAAGCTCTGTACATGGCCCATTGTAAAAACGAAATAAAACAATGTCCAAGAGAACACATAACACACTGGTAACACTCAGTACACCAATGTTATTGTTCAAAAATGTAACTCATTGGTCCACACAGAATACAATGGTCACTGCGATCAATGAAGTTTATTGTCCATAACCTATTGCATCACTCAGAATCTCAATAGTTATAGCATAAAATTTGAAACGTAGTCCATAAAAGACTTATTGATCCACTCAGGACTCAATGATCATATCACATGACACGTCTACCAAAAATGCATGAGAAAACTTTTATTCTCCTTTTGTTTTCTTTGTCGTAATAATCTTCCCTTGTCAAAGCTCAAAGCTTACGATCATGCTTAATTTTATATTAAGACTTTTTAGACAACATAGGACACACAATCCAACTGTTTTTAATCTTAACACAGGACACACAGTCCGAGTGCTCAATCGCAAAGCCCTAAACTGATGCACCAGCCTTAGGCTCGCGGATATGGAATTCACATTTTTTTTCACATCAGATTTAGGACACAGTCCACAAAACCTTTTCAGGATACTCAGTCCAATGACACAGATCCCTGATCTACGTGTCAACAGAACACTAGAACCCCGATGTCTCGGTTCCTAGGTTCGTTTATCCTCTTAATACATTTCGCTCGGTGAAAAACAATACAAAACCAAACCTCTGAAAAACTTATCCAAGTTTAACAGAATAATTTCATTAAATAAAATTCTCTTACAGAAATTCTTTTCTGTTAAAACGTTGATAAAAACGTGAAATCATAGATAAATTCTTTTATGTCTAAATTCTTCATTTCTAAATTTTGTTCTCAATAAACATCAACTTTTAAAAGCCTCATTTAAATAAAATTAATAATTCTAAAATATTAACCTTTTTCTCAAAAGTTTTCATAAAAATCTTTTACACGTAATTATTCTGACGGCTATATTACGTTATTTTCGTAACTTAATCACTTTAAATAATATTTTATAATAAAATTGAATTTAAACTAGCGCCTGTAAAAAATTTCATAGTTTCACCCTTACTGTCACTTTATTGACACATTTTCCACAAAAATATTATTAAAATAATATTTTTTTTTTACTTTTTCTCAAAATTCCATAAATTAATCATTTTGATTAATTATTCAAGCTAATTAAGCTTTTAGCCTCAAATTAAAGTGAAACACTGACCAATGTCAGGTTCTCAGTCTATCACTCAACAGTAGATAATTTCATCACATAATAGCATAACATACATCCAGTTTCATGGCATGCATCACAATTATAATATACCAATTTAATTATAATCATGTAAAACAGTATATCTCAAATACTCAAGTAAGCAGATAATCAGCAGATAATCAATCTAACAATTGACAGTAGATAATTTAAAGCACAGTAAATTACTACAGACAATTTACAGACGACTCCAGCAATTTGTATGTGATTATCTTAAACTCCTCAGGCTTACTCCCCTTACCTCTTGGAGAATCAAGTCAAAATTTCACAAAATTTTCCGATTACGATCCGGTTTCCTCCGTTCCTCTTAGATCGACTTAACCCGACTGATTCCTTCACAACGAATTGCAACCAAAATAAATCAAAATCAAACAAAATACACTCATTGATGAGGTCTAGGGTTCGGCCTCTTCTAGTTTTCTAGGTTAGGAAGATTAAAATTTTTCTAACTTATTGATTCATGATTCCTTAAGCAACTTAAAAATGATTAAGCACTTAATCTAAAATCATGAACCAAGAACTTTGAATGAAACTCATCTAGTTCCAAGAACTAGGTTTCGGCCTTGACACCCAAAGTGGGATTAAAACTTCACTTGATTTCCATCTCTTGGATTTAACACTTACACATAGTACATGATTAGATTCAAGTGTTACAAAACAACTTTGAATAAAAAATCTTTCCAAAAATCAAAGCTAGGGTTTCGGCCCTCTAATGAAATTTTGGGTTAGGGTTTGATTTTTGGTTTCCTAATCACTTAGATCAACAATCAAATGGATTAGAAGTTATGAATCAACAACATTTAATCAATAGTTGAAACAAAAATCTTTCCTCCCCTATATGCATAGGTTTGGCCTCATAGGAAAGAATAGGAAGGAAATTTTTGTTGAACTCATGCTCTTGGATAACAAATATAGAGATGATTCTAAGATTATAGCAATTGGTTTCAAGTCAAAAGGATTTTTCTACAATTTCTTATGAATATTTGAAGAAAGCATCATGAACTTTAACCAAAAAGAAGAACATGATGATTCATGGCATAAAATTGTAAAAGTTGTGAAGAGAAAGTGTTGAGGGATTAAGAAGAGAAGAAATCACCTCTTGAAGCTTGAAGAATTGATGAGATTTGATCAAGTTCTTCACAAACTCAACAAAGTGTTCTTAAGGTGTTCTTGAAGAAATATGAACTTTGAAGACAAGAAGGCATGAAATGGAAAAATGAAAATGCCTAAGTGTGCTTAATGAGAGAGGGAGCCGTGGATTTGGGGGGTGTTTTGGTCCAAAATCACAATGGCATAGCTTGTAGTTTCCATGTGAAACTAGGGGAAAAATGGTTCTTTCATGAAAAAAATATCCTAAGGCAATTATGAGCCATTATGGCCATTATGATTCGGATAGGACCGTCATAAAAGCTCGTCATCTCAGTCACATCAGTCATCTCAACTCCGTTGCTGACCCTTTTAGTTCATCTGACGTAGATTTCCTAGAGACATTTTGTTGCCTTAAAAACAGTTGTTCTTAAGCTTGTGCAAGTATACACAAATGCATCAAGTAGTATAGAACTTTTGTTCAGATATCGTTCCCACAGGGATTAAATTAATGTGGCAAAATTCAGTTCAGATTATATGTTCAAGAGTTAGGAAGGTGTAACCAAAAATTGTTGTGTGCGGACAAATTAAAATAAAGGTGATGATACTAGAAAAAATAAACAAATTACAACTTGAATGTAAATTAAAACGGGTTAACAGAGAAAAGTGATATGTTGATTTAGATAATTAAAACAGCTTCAGGTATGCTGCAGCATAAATCTTGTTTAGCCCTCATTATGCTCTGACCATGCTCTAGCATCTAGCTCCAGGAAATTACAGTTTGTTTTCCAACATTACAGGGTCAGGTTCATTAACTTTGTTCTATTCCTAGATTCAGATTAATTACACCACCCTCTAATTAAAGCTCGTTCCAGCTAGCTTAGGGACATGAATAGCTATTCCTAGCCTACTCATCATCAATTAATTTTCCAATTAATGAACTAACCCCTATCCTTTATCAAGTTCCCACTTACTTAATTCTTACAAATTAAATAAGCTAAGTGTTCAATCAAGTTGATCACTCTCAATCTAACAACATTAAATGCGTGATAAAAGAAGATGCGAACATAGCTATTACATAATTCAGCTAAACATTCATTATACTAGCATACCCAAAGCTTAAGGAGTTTAGCTCATAGTGAGCTTACAAAGAACAAATGTAAGAAAAGAGCAAGAAATCATTACAATGTAGGAATACGAAAAACATAGCGGCAACAGCTTAGGAAGGAAGAACTCAGCGCAGCTCTCAACAAGACAATGTGTAAAAAAATTCAGAATGTTCCACCCCCTTCACTAGGGTTTTCTACATGCTTTTATAGTACACTAAACCCAATTCTCTTTCATTCCATTTTGGGCCAACAATCAAAATAATTCATAAAATAACCCTAGCCCAAATTCCAAATGATGCAAGGCAGCTGATCCTATGCGCTTGTGTTTCCTTAAAAACGACAGCGCCAGTGCCCTTGAGGAGAGAGGAAAAGTGCCCTTGTTAGCTTTTGTCCTTTAGTGCCATACTACTGGAAGGTAGTCCTTGCTGCAGCAACTAAGCTCTTGTATCCCAGCCTTGCTCCAGCAAGCTTTCTGCATGCCAAAACACAGAGTTTTTAGACAATGATAGAGTAGCAAAAGGCTAATATTTACGACACTTAACACAAATATGTATAAACTAACTTTTTATAAATGAAACCAAACTTAAAACCTTAAGGATGGCAAAGAATTACAATAAAAAAGATCTAAATAACTCTTCATTCAAAGAGTTATCACACCCCCAAACTTAAACCATTGCTTGTCCTCAAGTAATGCAAAAGAAACATACAAGGAACACAAAAACTCCTAATTAATGAATGATATGCAAGCACCCCCCAGATTTGTCCATCCTTCAACTCCCATCCAGAAATCCACACTTATTTACCTAACCTAACTGCTCTGTCTATCCTGCTCTCAACAACAACTGCTACACATTGATTCAAATAGATTAACACATGCTGCAACAAACATCTCTCAGAACAGTTGGTTCTGCATCTCACCCTCACTTTAGACCTTTCACTCTTTACCACAAACATGCATCCCTGATATAGATTTGATGAGAATCTAACATAATCAAAACAAACACAGAATTACACACATCAAGAGGTCTTTACGGTTGTAACTGGGCTTAGGACAGGTAAGGTTGAATCATTTGGGTAAGTAGCTTACTCAAGGTAGAGCATAAGGATGCTTTCATATCTAGCTCAACTTCCCCATTGATCCTTCAATCCCCATTTTTCTGTTTTCTTGAGTCCTTTCCTTCCATTACCAAGTCCACCTTTTATTGTAAATTTGCTGTGAACAGAGAACATTCAGTGTGATTTTTCAGGCATTGTTCTGTTCTCTGCTCATTTTTTTTTTTTTTACATACTAGCTAGAAGCATAAGGAAACTAGCTTCACATTAAGGGATGGCAGCTTCACATTTTCCGTTTATGACTTTTTGATTCACTGGCTGCCTATCCCTTACTGATTTATTTACAGTCCTGCTACAGCATGCACATGTGTTGTAGCAAAGCACCCCCAAACTTAATCAGATGGTTGTCCTTAAGCTTCCCCCAAACTTATTGTCAAAACTAGCTACAAAAGCATCCTCTAAATCTACCTTGCGGGTGAATTTTGTTTTTCCAGGTCTAAGGCTTATAATGTACTAGTTTGTCAATAAATGGCCAAAGCTCAAAGGGGGTAACTAGGGGCAAATGTATTAGTTGGGTGGGCTTATTCAGGCTCTGTTAAACATAAAATAAACAAGAAAATGCCTCAAGCATACAGTGAGTGCAATTATGTATCCTAAGATCAGACAGAATCAAAGCAAACCTTACAGAAAATGCATGAGTGTGAAAAATAGATGTGCAGTGCAATCTTTCACTCAGGCTCACCTTTATCTGTTCATGCTACATCACATATGTCTTCTATTCTAACAACTGTGTAGCAGTGTTGGTGATCACATTCAAGTTGGTGCATTAGATTAGACAGCAAGAGTTTCATTCTAAACAGTAAGAGCTGAACACAGCAAAAGGGCCCAGAGGCCTTTTCCAATTAATCATTAATCATTTGGAATCAAAAACAGGGGGTGAGATTCATGCACAGCCATTCATCAATCAGGATTCAAACAACTATGGCCCTAATGGCCTTACAGACAAACAGATATAACAGGTCCTAGATACCACTACTTGAGAAAACTTAAAAGAAAATAACATATTTCTGGGAATGGGGTGGAGAGTTTAGGACATCCTGATGTGGGAAGCTGCAGCGAGCTGCAACATCCACAATGGCTCTGTTTCAAGCCTATAAAGCTCTGGTGCACAAACTCTTCCTGGTGCCTCCTTTCTTGGAGGGCACCTTAGCTTGTGTTACTCCGGTGACCTGGACTTCCTCCTCTTCTTTCTCTTCCTCAGCTTTTTCTTCTTGCACCTCTGTCTCAGTACTCTCATCATTCTCTTCTTCAGTCTCAGTGCTCTCTTCAGCTCCCTCTTCTTTTTCTTCCTCTGCTTCAGCAGCTTCTTCTTTGTCAGAATCCTCTGCTGCAGCAGCTTTAGCCTCCTTTGCTCTCAATGCAGCAGCAACCTTCTCCTTTTTAATCTTCACAGCCACATTGGTTGCAGCCATCTTTAGTTTCTTTGAGAGAGGCATTGTGCCTTCCTCCTCTTCTTCCTCCTCTGCAACATAACTAGCAGCAATTTTTGTTACTGGGCTCTCCTTCTCAGCAGCTGACTTTGTGCCCTTTGCTGATTTTGATGCTGAGGGAGGCGTTGATGCTACTGCAGGGGTGGTGGAGGGTACTTTTTCAGAAGGTGCAGCACGAGGCCTTTTAATGCTCCCTTGATCTTGCTGGGAGGCTTTAGAGGAAGGCTTCTTCTTTTTAGAGGCATGTGCCTCATCTTCTTTCTGCTGTTGTTGCTTGGATGGGGCAATACCCATCCATTCTTCATCCGAAGCAGAGCTGTGGGCAGGGTCAACGTTGGCTGATTTCTCAGGGTTTTCAGGTACTGGATCAGAAACAGATTTTTGTTGTTGGGGTGTTACAATGACATCTTCAACAAAAGGTGGCAGAATTTCTTGGGGGAACTAGGGGATTGGAGTCTCAAGCTTCCAACCATTGAGCTTCATTGTTTGCTTTTCCCATTGATACTTGCAGAAGCAGTATTGCCAGAAAGTTTTCTCATGCTGCATATGTTGCTGCAGCATGGTGGTCAGTTCTTCTACTTTCTGCTCCAGCATCCCAGAACGATCCTGCTGTTCTAGGGTGCTAGATCTGGGAGGTTTGTGTGACACCCTTCTACCCCGCATGTTAATATAAAACATTTACTTAAAAGAGGTAATATAAAAAACATGCCTTTATTTGAAATAAATAAAAACTTGGATAAAAAGGTTTCACATCTCAACAAAAACAACGCAGAAATAACATAGTTTTAAAATAGAAAAACATAAACATGACAGATAAAGAAAACCCAACCCCGATGTCACATACAGAGCTGGTATAACCAAAATCCGGATACATCACGGAGACAAACTGAAATAATTGAAAACAACTAACAACTATAACTAAGCATCCTAACTAGAGTCGCGGCTCCTCAGAGTCACTCCTCCACTGGGTGCTCACCGTCCTCTGCATAAAGAGATACATGCAACAACAGAAACAGGAAAACAGGGAGTAAGAAATCATGTAAACACAAAAGCATGGGAATAGGGAATAAGATGAACATACATCATATCAGGCATAGCAACAACCATCATACATCATCATTTAATATCAGAACAGCATGTTAATCATCCACATATGCTATGCGGTGCAATGCAACCCTACTCCACTACTCCATCAATGCATGTGGATCCAACTAACTCAGGAAGTAAACTTTGGAGTTACATATCCACATTGGCCATAAAAGCACCAACGCCGGCAGTTCACCAAACCATGGGTGAACCCCTTGGATAGCCGACGTACCATAACGGGGTACGCCACCTCGGGGGCGCACGGTTCACCAAACCATGGGTGAACCACCTGAGACTTGGGCCAGATCATCATAACAGGATGACCTCCCCTATGTTGAACATCCCCCTCTAACCAACTTCAACGTATGAATGTGTGAGCACAACAACACACAAGTCAACCACCTCCTTTGCTTGGGCCAAAAAGCACCCAAGACTTATCATCAACATCAGCGTCAACACCTTGACCCAAACCGTGGGGTCAAGGCCCCCTTGGCCAAAAAGCACCAAGGTCCAACTTAACAACACCTCGACCAAAAAGCATCGAGGTTACTTTGGCCAAAAAGCACCAAAGCATAACAACGTGCGGTAACCCAAAGGGTACCGGCTTAACCATCTTATCGTCTTTAAACATCTTAATTAATATAATTAAGTTATCTAATATTCATCCTTTTATTGGTGCATTATCATAACTTTAACATCATCATCAATAACATATCCAATCAATGTGATCAACATAATCCATGTCATAACAACAACATTCATAATCATGGGTATTCATACCAATTCAACCAAAACTCATGGCATAAGACAATTCAATAGGCATACCACATCATGAGCAACTCAACAATTATAACAAATAAACATACCAATTAATCCAATTAAATATATAAACAATTCAGTCATACAACCAGACAGATCATGGCATCAATAACATTATAACAACAATAAACGGGGCTATGGGAACCCCTCATCTTACGCTACTCCCTAGCCTAGTGTATATACTATTCTTCTCCCATACCTGATATACGGTTCGCGTTTCAAAAGAAGAAAGAAGATCCACTAGGGTCCCGTCTCACTGGCGCTTGTCTACAACCTCAAGAACGCCAAAGAGACACTTTGGTTCAACTCTAAGATCAAGAAATCAAAAGGAAGAGATCAAGAACTTGAAGGAAAGAACAAAAGGGACAAGGTACACGAATTTTACCTTTTCTAAAGTCCCAAACAGCAAACACAACGAACCCCTATCTGTAGCGATGTTCTCCTATCAAGAAGCAATGAAGAACGGTGCAAGAACGGGTTCCCTAGAGAGAGTTTTAGGGAGAAAAACCATAAGGATTCAAAGAGGAAGGAGGGAGGCAGTTTTCTGAGTGTTGGGGTCGTGTAAACTAGGTTTAGGTCGAGTCTAATGGTATATATATGAGTTTGGATCATAACGGGTTCCTATTTCAGCCCAAACTGTATACTGTTTGGTATTTTGACCATAAGTTGCGCTACAAGTTTCTGATTCAGGCGTTCTAGGTGTCGTTAGAAATCTCAGAGAAATATATACAAATTAATGTCTAATGATCGAATCCTAAATCGGACTCTAAGATGGTCAAAAGTTCGATGGAAGTTTAGCGACAGATTTGGTAGTTATTCCTAGAAAGGATCTTTAGGAGATTATAATAAGATCTTAAGATATAAACAAAAAGATGATGATCCTATATTGATAAGGAGTCAAATCTGAATGGTTGAGGGCTAAAATCTAAGAATAAAACTATCTCTATTTAAATATTAAATCACACGATATCTTATCATATCATTCTTAATCGCTTATTATTAATAAAATCACATATCATATAAAATCAAACATTAAGAGACACAATCTATATTAATTCAAATAATCATATATTAATATACAAATTATCATATGCATTAATATATACACATATATAAATATCAAACATATCAAACATATATATAACATATATGAAAACACTGAGCTTATTTACGAAAAACGGGGTGTTACAGTTTGCTTCCACTTGCACTTGCTTTCTCAAAATTTGAATACATCCTCAGCACACAGTTCATATCAATGGGGCCTTTGTTCGGTTCTAGCCCTTCCCCAGGGTTATACTCTATTCCTTGCTCTAAACATAGTTCAGTAATAAGACAAGGGAACATTAGGTTACCTTGTTGCTTCATTGCATAGATTGTGATCTGACTCTTGAGTATCTCCCCCACATTAATCTTTTTCTTATTCAAGATACAGTGGATCGAGGCAGTTTGAGTTGGCCTTCTGCCTGTTGTATGAATTTTGCACCAGGGAGGGCTAGTTCTTTCTTCATTTGCTGCAGCTTGGCAGTTGTTGCAGCTTTCAGAATCTGTTGATACTCATTTTCAACTTCTTCCAAACTGAGATGTTGATTAATCGTCTTTGCAGAAATAGACACCTTACCTCCTCTGATAACCATAAATGTTTGGGCGTTAGACACAATATTTGCGTAAAACTCCCTAACCATTTGTGTACAAAATCCGTCTTTGTGCTCAGCAAAGGTCCTCCATTTATGTGCATCAATCACGCTCACAAGCTCTGGGAGCAGACCCAAGTTCACTCCTTTCCCATATTTGAAACCTTTTTCTTGATGGAGACTGCGATTGAGGGTCTCTTTTTCATACTTTTCTTGCGCTTCTTTACTAACCCAGTTGGTTAGGGTTTCGATTGGGTCAGAAGAGGGTGATGCAGCATTCTTCACAGCCTTGTGTTTCACACGGCTTGATTTCTTAGCAGTCATGGTGGTTTGATTTCTTGAAGAGTAGGAAAGGTGGAGTGTTAGGGTTACGGGTTGAAGAAGGAGAAGTAGACGTTGTAAAGTGTGAATGAGAAGAAGGGTGAGTGGTCTATTTAAAGTGTAAGGTGAGAGAGGGGTATTGGTTACCGAGGGTGGCAGTCATGGGAAAAGAAAAGAATAAAGAAGAGAGGGAGGTGGAGATCGTGTGGTTGAGGGTTAGGTTTAAGGAAGAGTGGTCTCTCTCTCCACATCTTTTGGCATTTATTGAAATTCAAAATTTGTTAAATCTGCCACTTTTCTCCTTTTTCCACAACGGACAAAAAGTCCAGCTGGTCCCCACTTTGTACCTTTGTTAGCAGATAGTCCCTGCCCTCAATATTTCATTTTTCTGTTTTTATCATGAAATTGCATGCTATAGCATCATTCCAGAGCAACCCAGTGTTCTGTCTTATGTTGTAGCCTTACTTACTTCTGCCCTTACTACTGCTTCTTTATTCAGAAAGGTAAATGCTTTTTATTCATGGGCTGCCTCCCATGAGCGCTTGGTTTACAAGGTCCTCAGCCAGATTGTGATGCAGCATCATACAGTATCATCAAGATTGGTGGTGACCTTCATTCTGTCTACAGGTTCACCAAAATAATGCTTGACTCTCTGACCATTTACTTTAAATTCTCTTCCACTACCAGCATCCAACAGATCAACAGCTCCATGTGGGTAGACCTTTACAATTGTGAATGGGCCAGACCATCTTGACTTCAACTTTCCAGGGAAAAGCTTCAGCCTAGAGTTAAATAGCAGCACTTGCTCTCCTTCGTGAAAGGATCTGTGATGTATCTTCTTATCATGCCAGATCTTAGTTTTTGCCTTGTATGCTTCAGCATTTTCATAAGAGAACAGTCTGTGTTCCTCCATTTCATTAAGCTGCAGCATGCGTGCTGCTCCAGCAGACTGAAGATCAAAGTTCAGTTTCTTTGTTGCCCAGAAAGCTTTGTACTGCAACTCTAAGGGTAAATGGCAAGCTTTCCCATACACTAGTCTATATGGGGACATCTCCAAAGGAGTCTTGAATGCAGTTCTATAAGCCCATAGTGTCTCATCCAGATGTGAGGACCAATCCTTCCTACTTGTGTTAACCATTTTCTCCAAAATCCTTTTGATTTCCCTATTGGACAACTCAGCTTGACCATTAGTCTGGGGGTGATAGGTTGTGGCAACTTTATGCTTGACTCCATATTTTGCAAGCAATTTGGAGAAAACTTGGTTGCAAAAATGGGTTCCTTCATCACTAATGATTGCTCTAGGGGTTCCAAATCTAGTAAAGATGTTTTTCTATAAAAACCTTTGTTACCACCGTAGCATCATTTTTTATTGTAGCCACAGCCTCCACCCATTTAGACACATAATCAACAGCTACCAGAATGTAAAGGTAGCCAAAGGAAGGGGGAAATGGTCCTATAAAATCAATACCCCATACATCAAAAAGTTCAATTTCCAAAATGGTGTTTAGAGGCATTTCATATTTATTGGACAAGTTCCCTACCCTTTGGCATCTATCACAATGTTTAACAAATTCATGTGCATATTTAAAAAGGGTAGGCCAGAATAAACCTGATTGGAGAACCTTGGCAGCAGTTCTCATACCACCAAAATGTCCTCCATATGCTGCAGCATGGCATTGAGTCAGAATATCATGGAATTCTTCATCTGCAGCACATCTTCTGTTCAGATTGTTTGGGCACATCATGTAAAGGTATGGTTCATCCCAGACGTATTGTTTGGCTTGATGGAAAAATCTCTTCCTTTGCTGAGAGTTCATGTCTGGAGGAACCACACCACTAGCAAGAAAGTTGGCTAGATCAGCATACCAAGGTGCTACAACATCTTGCATTGCTAACAGTTGCTCATTAGGGAAAGATTCCTCAATGGCTATTCCCCTGGGTTCTGCAACATCCTCTGGCAATCTTGAGAGGTGATCAGCCACTTGATTCTCCACTCCTCTCTTATCTCTGATTTCCAGTTCAAATTCTTGTAATAGCAACACCCACCTGATCAGCCTTGGTTTAGCATCCTTCTTGTTAATTAAATATTTGATTGCAGAGTGGTCTGTGTAAACAACCACTTTTGTTCCAACAAGATAGGATCTAAACTTCTCAAAGGCATACACTACAGCTAGCAACTCCTATTCAGTAGTGGTATAATTGATCTGAGCATCGATCAAGGTCTTGCTTGCATAATAGACTGGATGCAACACTTTGTTGTACCTCTGTCCCAGAACCGCTCCCACTGCATAGTTACTTGTGTCACACATAAGCTCAAAAGGCTTCTCCCAGTCAGGTGGAACAATAATGAGAGCAGTGATAAGAGCAGTTTTTAGAAGTTCAAAGGCTTTTATGCATTCTGCATTAAATTCAAAAGTCCTATCATGCTCCAGTAGCTGACACAATGACTTAGAGATCTTTGAGAAGTCCTTGATGAACCTTCTGTAAAAACCAGCATGACCTAGGAAGCTTCTAATTCCTTTAACTGATGTTGGAGGAAGTAGCTTTTCAATTACTTCAATCTTTGCCTTGTCCACTTCAATGCCATTTCTGGAGGTTCTTTGTCCCAGCACAATTCCTTCAGTCACCATGAAGTGACACTTCTCCCAATTCAGCACTAGGTTTATTTCTTCACATCTATCCAAAATCTGTTCCAGATTTATTAAATAGGTTTAGAAAGTTTCCCCAAACACTGAAAAATCATCCATAAACACTTCCATTGATTTCTCAATCATATTAGAGAAAATGGCCATCATACATCTCTGGAAGGTTGCTGGAGAATTGCACAGGCCAAATGAAATTCTTCTGAAAGCAGAAGTGCCATAAGGACAAGTGAAGGTTGTCTTTTCCTGATCCTCTGGTGCTATAGCAATCTGGTTATACCTTGAGTATCCATCCAGAAAACAATAATAATCCTTTCCAGCAAGTCTGTCCAACATTTGATCAATGAAAGGCAAAGGGAAATGATCTTTCCTTGTGGCTTTGTTCAACTTTCTGTAGTCCATGCAAATCCTCCAACTAGTCACAGTTCTTGTGGGAATGATCTCATTTTTCTCATTAGTGATGACAGTCACACCTCCTTTTTTAGGCTCACATTGAATTGGACTCACCCAAATACTGTCAGAGATAGGATAGATAATCCCTGCATCCAGCCACTTTATAATCTCCTTTTTAACTACTTCTTTCATAATTGGGTTCAGCCGTCTCTGACTTTCAATGCTATTCTTTGAGTCTTCCTCTAAGAGAATCCTGTGCATGCATATTGATGGACTAATCCCCTTGATGTCTGCTATCTGCCACCCTATTGCCTTTTTGTGCCTTTTTAACGCTGTCAACAATTGTTCTTCTTGCAGCCCATTCAATGAAGCAGAGATGATAACAGGCAAAGTATTATCATCACCAAGGTAAGCATATTTCAAGTGACTTGCCAATTATTTTAGTTTGAGGGATGGAGGTTTAACAATAGAAGGAATATTGTCTTTAACAGTGTCATCAGTTTCCTCCAATGATTCATATTTTCTGGTTCACATATGTTGCACTGCCTTGCTGTCCTGTGGTTTATCAGAATCTTCATCAGGAAAAGTTTCATCTTCTACTGATGCTGCAGCATAGTCTATATGGTTCTTCAGAAATTGCAGTTGCACCAATTCATCAAATGTTTCAATGCGAGATCATTCTTCCATACCCTTATCAGGGTACTTCAGGGCATTGAAAACATTAAACGTCACATGCTAATAATTAATCCTCATGGTGAATTCTCCTTTTTTCACATCAATTAGGGTTGTTCTGTTGCTAAGAATGGTCTCCCTAGGATGATGGGAACCTCTCTATCTGCTTCAAAATCTAGAATGATGAAATCCACAGGAAATACAAATTTATTGACTTTGATCAACACATCTTCAATTTTTCCTTCTGGATATGCGATGGATCTGTTAGCCAGCTGAAGTGTGACAGATGTAGGCCTTGCTTTTCCAATTCCCAACATCTTGAAAATAGACATGGGCATAAGGTTGATGCTTGCTCCTAAGTCACATAAAGCTTTACCATAGTAGGTATCTCCAATAGAACATGGTATGGTGAAACTTCCAGGATCTTTCATTTTTCTTGGCACCTTGTTCTGTAGCATCATGCTGCAATCTTCAGTCATAGCAACAGTTTCAAATTCTCCCAATCTTCTTTTCTTAGTGAGCACATCTTTCATGAACTTTGTGTAATTGGGCATCTGTTGCAGAGCTTCTACCAATGGTATGTTGATATGAAGCTGCTTTAGTACATCCAGAAACTTGTTGAATTGTTTCTCTTGGTGGGCTTTCTTCAGTCTCTGAGGGAAAGGTGGTGGAGGCCTTTCTGGAATCAATTTGGGCATAGCAGAGTGTGCTGCAGCATCAGGCACTTTCTCAACAACTGCAGGTTGCTCTGCTGCCCCACTTTCTTCTGATTTTTCCTTCTCTGAATCTGAATTATCCACCTTTTGTTTCTTCTTTGGCTCTGCAACTTCTACATCTTTACCACTTCTTAAATGGATTACCTTGCATTGTTCTTTACCTCCTCCAGAACTTGAGGCCTTAGGGTCTTCAGTAGAAGCTGGTAGTGAGCCAGGCTGCCTTAAGTTGATTGCGTTGGCCAACTGTCCCACTTGGGTCTCTAAGTTTCTCATTCCAGCTTTGGTTTCTGTCATGAATGCCTTTAGTACAGCTTCTAAGGATGAATCTGGAGTTTTCTGTTGCAATTGGAGTTGCTGCTGCCTAGGCTGCTGATGTTGATTGTAACCAGAGGGTGGATTCAGTGTATTGCTATAATTGGAATACCTCAGATTAGGATGTTGCGATTGCTGCCATCCTGTGTTTCCAAATGAATTATTGCCTCTGTAATTGTTGTTTCTCACATAGTTGACTGCAGCAGGGTTTGCCGAACAATTCTCAAACAAATGATCTCCTCCACAATAAACACATGATACAACATCTGCCTTGTAGATTTGTTCAGTCTCCATCTCTTCAGTCATTACGGGTGGAGCAAAAGAATTTCCTTGATTTGCCATGGTCAGCCCCTAACCATATTAGTTAAAGAGGTCATTTGGGCTGACAGTGCTGCAACTTCACGTACTTCATATGCTCCTACTGCAGCATTGCCATTTCCAGAAACTTGTCTTGATGTTGGCCGCTGATAGCTGTTAGCTGCTATACCTTCTATTAGAGCATGAGCCTCATTGTAGGATTTAGTGAGGAGACTGCCTCCAGTTGAGGCATCTAACATCATCCTTGAGTTAGGTAAAACTCCATTATAGAAGTGCTCCATCTGAATACAAAATGGAATGCCATGGTGGGGACACTTCTTAATAAGTTACTTAAATCTCTCCTATGCTTCAAATAGCGGTTCATCTTCATGCTGCCTGAATGAAGTGATGTCAGTCCTCATCTTTGCTTTCATAGTTGGTGGGAAGAACTTGGTCAAAAATTTCTCAACAAGTTTGTTCCAAGTATCAATTGAATTTGCATCCAAGGAATTTAGCCAGTTTTTAGCCCTTCCTCCTAAAGAGAATGGAAATAGACGTAGTCTGAATGCATCATCAGTGATTCCTGTGTTCTTGAAGTTGCTTGCCACATCCAGAAACTATTTGAGGTGCAAGTGAGGGTCTATTGTAGCTCCATTAAATTGGCCAATTGTTTGCAACATTTGCAGCATCACTGGCTTGAATTCAAACTGAGGTGCAGTGATGGGAGTCCTCACTATCCCTGTGTTCATGGCTTCAGGGTCGAACACTGCATACCCCCTGATGGCACAGTTTTTGTCATTAGCCATAGCCATGTTGTCTTGTGGTGCTTCTTCAGCCATTTCTGATTCAGCAGGGGACAATGTTTCAGAAGAGTCAGGTGTAAAGTTGGTTGGAGCATTCAGAACCAACTCAGGTACAGACTTAGACGTTTGACCTCTTCTAAGCCTTCTGAATGTCCTTTCTATCTCTGGATCAAATATGTAATTAGGTGAAAAGAACCTGTGCATATGGTTTTAGTACCCTGTGCTACAGCAAAGCACTAAGAGTATCAGTATCACTAACTATAGAACTAATAATCTAAAAACAGAATTTAACATCAATCAAAATCCTGGGCAATGGCGCCAAAAACTTGTTGCCTTAAAAACAGTTGTTCTTAAGCTTGTGCAAGTATACACAAATGCATCAAGTAGTATAGAACTTTTGTTCAGATATCGTTCCCACAGGGATTAAATTGATGCGGCAAAATTCAGTTCAGATTATATGTTCAAGAGTTAGGAAGGAGTAACCAAAAATTGTTGTGTGCGGACAAATTAAAATAAAGGTGATGATACTAGAAAAAATAAACAAATTACAACTTGAATGTAAATTAAAACGGGTTAACAGAGAAAAGTGATATGTTGATTTAGATAATTAAAACAGCTTCAGGTATGCTGCAGCATAAATCTTGTTTAGCCCTCATTATGCTCTGACCATGCTCTAGCATCTAGCTCCAGGAAATTACAGTTTGTTTTCCAACATTACAGGGTCAGGTTCATTAACTTTGTTCTATTCCTAGATTCAGATTAATTACACCACCCTCTAATTAAAGCTCGTTCCAGCTAGCTTAGGGACATGAATAGCTATTCCTAGCCTACTCATCATCAATTAATTTTCCAATTAATGAATTAACCCCTATCCTTTATCAAGTTCCCACTTACTTAATTCTTACAAATTAAATAAGCTAAGTGTTCAATCAAGTTGATCACTCTCAATCAAACAACATTAAATGCGTGATAAAAGAAGATGCGAACATAGCTATTACATAATTCAGCTAAACATTCATTATACTAGCATACCCAAAGCTTAAGGAGTTTAGCTCATAGTGAGCTTACAAAGAACAAATATAAGAAAAGAGCAAGAAATCATTACAATGTAGGAACACGAAAAACACAGCGGCATCAGCTCAAGAAGAAAGAACTCAGTGCAGCTCTCAACAAGACAACGTGTAAAAAATTCAGAATGTTCCACCCCCTTCACTAGGGTTTTCTAGATGCTTTTATAGTACACTAAACCCTATTCTCTTTCATTCTATTTTGGGCCAAAAATCAAAAGAATTCATAAAATAACCCTAGCCCAAATTCCAATGATGTAAGGCAGCTGATCCTATGTGCTTGTGTTTCCTTAAAAACGACAGCGTCAGTGCCCTTGAGGAGAGAGGAAATGTGTCCTTGTCAGCTTTTGTCCTTTAGTACCATACTACTGGAAGGTAGTCCTTGCTGCAGCAACAAAGCTCTTGTATCCCAATGCTTCAGCCTTGCTCCAGCAAGCTTTCTGCATGCCAAGACACAAAGTTTTTAGACAATGATAGAGTAATCAAGAGCAAAAGGCTAATATTTACTACACTTAACACAAATATGTATAAACTAACTTTTTCTAAAAGAAACCAAACTTAAAACCTTAAGGATGCCAAAGAATTACAGTAACAAGGATCTAAATAACTCTTCATTCAAAGAGTTATCACATTTCAATGTTTTCGCCCGTAATAAATATAATATTTTATTTTTTGACTAAAATTTTCAAAACTTCCAATATCGAAAAAAATATGATAAAAATATTTATCATCTCGTTCACGAATTAAAATTAGGTTTTCTGAGCAGTAAACTTTTACTGTCGGTGAAAACGTAGACTGGGTTCCGTCTGAGTTTTCAATCCCAAAATTTCATCGTAAGCTTATAATATTAAGCATAACATGGAGATGATGTTGGTTTATCCAAAATCATTTTCTAAGCCTAGGATAAAAATATAATCATATGTATATTTATTACCGTTATTAAAAAGCAGTAAAAATCGGGGTGTTATAATATGTGCAAGAAAACATAAATTGTTGTACTCCAACATTCTTTTTCTCTATTTTCTTTAACAGCCCCTTGTATCCAGTTCAATCAATAATTATAATATATATCAAAAACACAATATATACAATTCTCAGAACTCAAATGTCATACTGTAATATCCATGCTTCCACTACGATACTACTAAGTACTAAAATATAAACCTCATTATAGCATGAAGGATAATAGTTTAACATAGAAATTTTTAAACTAAGAGAAATATTTTTACAAGAGATTTTTGTAGAATTGGATTAATTTAATACAAATAAGCATTTCACCCGTAATTACAATTCAATCTCTTATAAATATCAACTCCTAGTAAGACTCGAACTTTGATCCGGCTGTGAAAAACTATCATAACCCGGGACTCTATTGGGTGACTGTCAAGCAATCTCCAAAGCTTGCTTACAAGTTTCCAATATATACCTGTTATCTGAAACAAAGAGGAGCCTAGTGAGAAATAAATCTCAATGAGTTCCTGCTTCAACCAAAGCATGTGAGTAATCAATATATTCTGTTTGATCGTCCTCATTAAATTACATACTTACTTATATGCACACATATCATAATTAACCTCACATAGTGGTAAAGTTTCTCATAGCCTCACTAGTGCAGGAAGTGCTTTTCACGTCAGTTGAAATTGCTTTTTAACATCTGAAAAAAACCTGACGTTATTAGAGCAGACGTAAAAAGTTTAACTTTTAACGTCAGTTCATAACTGACGTTAAAAGTACACTTTTAACGGCAGTTGATTAAATAACTGACGTTAAAAGTACACTGTTAACGTCAGTTATTTATTTTAACTGACGTTAAAAGTGTTACTTATAACGTCAGTTGTCTAGAACAACCGACGTTATAAGTAATTTTTTTTTAAAAAAATTACTTTTAATGTCAGTTATAATGTTGTTTTTTTTTTTAATTCTGTTACAATATCCATTCCCCCAGTTATTCCCTGCATTCAGTAAATTAACATAGTCCAGAATATATAGAATAGGCATATTACATAATTTGCACATACAATCAAATTTAGCAAAAAGGGCCTCATTAAAACCTTATGATGCAAACCCTCCTTAGGGATAAAAACATCATTAAGGAAAAAGAATACCCTTAAATTTTATTAAAAAACGAAAATAAATACAAAGAACCAATGGGGGGGGGGGGGGGGGATAAAAAACAAAAACCCATTGATAGAAAAAACATAATTAAAAGTTTCTAAGTATTTTAAATGTAATTAATACACGTATATAAGTTTCTAATTATTAGCTACACATCTTCTAAATACTTAGGAGGTATATTTGCCATTCCTTTTTCTTTAGCATACTTAAAGAAAAATTCTACAAACCGCATCCTGAAGTCTTTAAACTCTTTTTTGTTAAGAGCAGATTGGTTGCTAAAAGCCTGCACACGTTCAAATAATTCACGGTAACATTAATGCAAGGAAAAGGAAAACTAAAATATATAATTAAATAAGTTGTTTAATTAAGTATTACCTTCTTCCATCCTTCTGTAATAGATGCGGAGACTATGTTCAGCATATGATGCATCACATAATAGCCACACGACCAATTGTCTGGCTAAAATCGAGACTACAAAAGAAATTAAATTTAATGTCAGTTAAATAAACATATATATTTTTACATCAGTAATTAGTAATTATAATATTAATTACTATTTTACAAACTAGCAACCTTGAGGATAATCCATTCAGGATTTCCTTTAGACTTAGTAGTCCTACTCCTCACATTGGCACAACTTAAACTAGAAGCCTTCAGCGCACTATCATAACCGAATATTCATGTCAATTAACCAGTTCATCATGTGTGTAATAAAATAAAAGCAAATGTTAAAACTTACTCACCTATTGATACGTTCCACCACCTCCCGTGGCGGGTCCTGGTGGAGAGAGCATAGGAAGATGACAGTATGCCTGGCAGGATGAATTATGAGCAACTGCCAATGTCCATTCAATATGTACGGTGCCAGATATAGGTCTTTTCGATCATCACTTCCCAGTAATCTCGTTAAGTATGCAGTGACTTCTTTGTGATTGGCAAAGAAAGTAGGCCGAAGGGAGTAGGACTCTAAGAAGTCGTATAGGTTGGAGCCCCTCTCAATTTAAAGCCGATGGAGATACCTACAATATGAAATAAGTGGATGTTAATTGCAGAATATATTGAGGTATCAATAAATCATAAAATTGAAATAAAATATATAAATTGAATTAATTATTAAATTAAAGCATACTTACGTGGACCAAAGACTCACAACCGTGGTGCATAGTCGCTCGCCATATGTGCAAAAAAACCTAATATCGTCACCACTGAATACAAAACTAAGCTCATGCGGGTCAATTGGGCGTGCCAACCATCCATCGTGCTCCAACGGGCATTCAAAAAGCACGGACCCAAAATCCTCACCAATCGAGAACAAACAAGTAAAGAGAGACAGCGAACTCGCCTTTGCCTTCAATATTAAATAAAGAAAGTATATATGGAGTTGAGAATAAAGAAAACATAAGTAATTAATTGAGAAATTTGATCATTAATTATGAATATACCTTCTGGGTTAACTCTAGCTCTTGCTGCGCCAGCTCAAACTCCCGCCGTTTGACCTCCAACTCTCTCTCCATCTCTGCCAAGTCATCCACCTCCACATATGTCCTATGATAGCTCTCTTTTGTGCTCACATGTGAAGGTTCGGCAGCTCCCGCGGTGTCCTGGGAATCCATGGAGGAAAGCTCCTTTACAAGCATCTACTTGAAGGATGGGTTGGATAGGAAGCGGCTCATCATCTGATCTATAATGGCCGGGTCGGAAAAGAGCTCCTGTTTAATCATTTGTCTAAGCTTCTCCTCATCGACCCGCCTGCATGAGTCACATTTGCCATAAAATTCTTTGATGCCCACCATCCCTAGAACACCGATCACCCGACCAGGGTGGTCGTGTTTGCCTAGAGCAGTGATCAATATATCTCGGCGTCCAGAAGGGATGAATGAGCCCTGGGAGCATTTTTCCTTAAGCTCCACCTACAATGAAGACATGAAAAAACATGTAAGAGAAAGGTGTTAAAAATATCAATATATACAAATATCAACTAGAAATGCAGTTAGTTAGTTACTTACAATCTTATCTGCCACATCGCGAGTGGCTTCAGCTTTAAAATTGCCAGTTTTTGTCATCAGGCCGGCCAATCAAACATCCTCGCGCGGGATAGGAGACGGAGGATCAACAGATGTGCCCTCAGGCACCTCTCCAGCTGCTATCCTCACATTCAACTCCTCCTGCTTCTCCCTCAGCTTCTCCGCCATCATCTCGTTAATCCTAGTGGCGTACCCACCCTAAGACAAGATGTGGGTGTGGACGTTCTTAGCCTGATTATGCTTACCCCTTTCCCTCTTAGCATGTTTAAACAAAAATACATAATAAATTGAGTTAAATACATTTAATTTATTTACTTAAATGATCTCTAAAATGCATAAATAAATTAACTTCATCAACTAACCTGAAATGATTCCTCATGTCGGCTCCTAACAAAAGAATCCCACATCTCCCTATCAACATACGGGTAATTTATGAACATCTTTTCGCGGTCCTTATCCCCATATACATACCACCTAGTAAGATCATGCTTGAACCCACTCCAGCGTCTTGCCGCCAATGAGAGCCATTTCGCCCAATGACGCTCCGTATTCGGCACTGTCCAAGCCATCTACACATTAAATACATAACAAATAGGATGAATTAGAACTCGAATAATTATTTAATAATGTACATCAAAAGAATGTAAAAGTAAAATACCAAGATAACCTCCCAAATATGATCCTTAACGTTCTGTGAAACGTCTTCCTAATCCTTATATAGGATGCTGACGTATTGCTTGGTTTCCTTAGACACCCAAGTAGTAAATTGTTTAGCATGGGGTCCCTGGGGCTTTAGTAGAGTATCAAAGGACACCTCAAGCTTCTGGCCACTGAGCCTAGCCTTTTCTAATTCTTCAGCATAGTGGCTGCTATACCCCATTTTTCCAAGACTGTGATGCCTATTTGGACAAAAATAAAATTAAATTAGAGGGTTATGTATAACAAGGATAAATAAAGAATATATAAAGAACGTAAACTTACATTAAAAATAAAGAATAAAGATAGTATATAACATGTAAACTTACACTATCAACAGGTGTAGGCCCCACCGTGTCCTGCGTAGGCCTCACAGTGTCCTCTCTTGCATGTGGGTCATCTGACTGATCCATGTGTATGCCTGCCCAGAAATAATAATTATTAAAATAAGTTATTTTAACATGGATAACTAAAGATAAAGATAAAGATAAATACAGATGGATAAATAAAAATAAATCTAAACTAATATGGATAAATAAGACATTAGCCTTAAAAGAACAAAGCTCACACTATAATCAAGGGTTAATTACCTATATCAATATCCCTCCATGATGATCATCACGAGGGGCATGTATATCATCCACCTGTGTTTCCTCAATAATAGTAGGCATATTTGTTGAAAAAGAAGGAGTCTCAGGAATATCAAGAGTTGAATCTTGATTTTCATCACTACCATTATGCATGCTTTTTCCTTGGAGAACCACGGACAACCTTTTGTTAGAAGGATCAGTGATGTAAAACACTTGTTTTGCTTGGGAAGCCATTATGAAAGGCTCATTTGGATGACCTAACTTGCAAAGGTCTACCAATGTAAACCCCCATTCGTCCGTTTGTACACCACCTTTACTTTCAACCCACTTACATTTAAAAACCGACACCGTAAGCTTAGTGTAATCGAGCACCCAAATCTCTTCAATGACTCCAAAGTAAGGTATCTGTGGTTTAATGGGTTTTGTGTCCTTTGAACTAGAGAAGTGCATTGATTCGGCCACGATCATAATCCCACTATTTTGCATGGTACATTGAAGCTAGGCCCATATGCTAGCCATCTTACTTCGTCATAAGCAGTACTATCATCCTTAAGCATTTCTTCCTTGAACCATTGTAAGAAAGTCTTGTTATGCTTGTTCAACAACAACCTTTCATTCATTCGAGGGTTTTCTTCCTTGACTTTTCTTTTATGTTCACAAAAGTAAGGTTGAACAAAATCGATGTTATTCAATACATACAAATGTGCTTGAAGCACTTCCTCCCGACCCTTGCTATTAATCGTTACACCATGTGTACCCTTACCTTGACATCTTCTCTCATCATGACGAGGCTTAGGAACCCCTATAGGATTCGTGTTAGGAAGGTAGTCTGAACAAACTCAATAGCTTCTTCTGCAACCTTTGAACAATAGATGCTTCAGGATGATGTGGATTCTTCACATACCCTTTCAAGATCTTCATGTATCGGTCAACTGGGTACATCCATCTTAGAAAAACAGGGCCACATAATCTAATCTCCATCACTATATGAACAATTAAGTAAACCATGATGTCGAAAAAGGAAGGACGAAAATACATCTCCAATTGGCACAAGATTGTAGCAGCCTCAACTTCCAACTCATCCAACTTATGGGGGTCAACGACTTTGCTACATATAGCATTGAAGAATGAGCACAACCTAGTAATGGCATGTCTTTCATTTTTAGGAGCAATACTAAGAATAGCCACGGGCAGATGTTGTTGCATCAGGATATGGCAATCATGAGACTTTAAGCCAACCAATTTGGGATCACTTGAGACAAGCCACTTGACATTTGAAGAGTAACCATGTGGAACTTTGATACCCTGAAGACACTCACAAAAACTTTGTCTCTTTTTTTTTTGACAAAGTATGACATGCTGGAGGCAAATATGTCCGATGGGAATGTCCGCTTCCCATCCTCAACAACTGGAGCTAACTTCTCTCGTATACCCATCGTAACGAGATCGAGACGAGCATTCACACCATCCTTTGTCTTGCCCTGAATGTTGAGAAGCGTCCCGATCACACTATCACACACATTTTTCTCCACATGCATCACACAATGCAGTGTCTCACATCAAGCTTGCACCAGTATGGAAGATCAAAGAATATCGACCTCTTCTTCCATATGTTTTTCTCAGTAGCCTTACCCTTCTTTTTGGACTTGCCGAAGATAACATTGATGTCCTTCACCCGTTGATAAACTTGCTCTCCATTTAAGGCCGTCGGAGCATTTTCAGTCTCTTGGAATCCATTAAAAGCTTTTTTCATCTTACGATATGGGACTTATGGGTGATCACGTCTAAGAAATCTTCGATGGCCAAGGTAAACCGTCTTCCTTCCATGATGCAACTGAGTGTAGCATGTGCCTTCCTCACAAATAGGGCATACTTTATGCCTCTTAACACTGTACCCGGACAAGTTCCCGTATGTTGGAAAGTCATTGATGGTGCAAAATAACATGGCACGCAGCTTGAAAGTCTCGTGATAATGCCCATCAACTACATCAACACCTTCGACCCACAGCTTCTTCAAGTCTTCAATCAAGGGACTTAGATAAATATCTAAGTCATTTCTCGGTTGCTTTGGGCCCGAAATCATCATAGATAACATCATGTATTTGCGCTTCATGCACAACCAGGAGGTAGGTTGTAAATTATCAAGAGAACGGGCCATAAACTATGAATACTACTTAAGTTACCATATGGATTCATTCTATCCGTAGCAAGTCCAAGCCTTAGGTTTCTTGGCTCATCGGCGAAATCTGGAAACAAAGTATCAATATTCTTCCATTGCACAGAATCAGCCGGATGACGAACCTTTCCCTCACGTTTCCTCTCATCATGATGCCATCTAAGATTCTTTCCATCTTTCACATTAGCAAACAATCACTTGAACCTTGGAATTATTGGAAGATACCACAACCCTTTCGCAGGAGGACCCTTTTTCTCACATCACAAATCGAATCATCAAGATCATCACCATCGTCACCATCCTTCACTTTGTAGCGTGAAAACCCACCCTTGGGGCAATCGTGATTGTCTTCATAAACACCTGTATACAATATGCAATCATTGGGGCATGTGTGTATCTTCTTATACTCCATACCCATCGGACACAATCCTTCTTGGCCTCATAGTTACGGTCAAGCAATGTGTTGCCCTCTAGAAGCAAGTCTTTCAACAATTCAAGCAATTCGGTGAAGCTTTTATCGCTCCAATCATTTCTCGCCTTCACACAAACCAATTTTAACACCGCCGACAACCGTGTATGTGCAGTACACCCGGGATACAAAGGCTTATCCACATCACTGGACAACCTTTCATACACACACTAGTGCAAATTATGCTTTCAACGTCGGAGATTTAACATCGGTTTCTATAAAACCGATGTGTAAAACGAGGCGGTGGTATTTTTGAAATTATATTCAGCTTCTTTAACATCGGTTTTTTTTCTAACCGATGTTAAAATATTTCCACATCGGTTATTTATGTAAACCGATGTCTAATATCTAAAGGAAAAAATTATTACTGAAATTTAGAGAACACTTTTAACATCGGTTCTGTTTAAAACCGATGTGGTAATTATTACACATCAGTTGTTAGTAAAACCGATGTGGTAACCGTAATTTTACACATCGGTTATTATTAAAACCGATGTGGAAACACAGGGTTTATTTTTCTTTTCAGTTCCCTCCTATCTCTTTGCGCGCTCCACACAAAGATTTCGTACCCTACCTTTGCCTCTGCCACACAACTCGTCCCCTTCCACTCTCTGTTCGTGACACTCTGCCACTAAACCTCCGTCACTATCTAGTGGCCACCACTCCAGCCGCCGCGAACCCTTTACTCTCGCTTGACCTGCGTGAGGCAGTGGGTTTGGGTTTTCTTCTCCTCCCATTACCCCAACAACCCCAACACCTTCTAAAGCTCAAAAAGATATGGAAACCGTAATGCTCACACCCTCATAACCTGTGTTCCTTGCTCGCTCCGCCGCGTCACCATCTACGGCTTGGGAGGACCACTGCGCTCGTCACCTCAGCCACGAAGTTCGCTGTTCTCCACTTGCTCCTCCGTGTCGCTGCCGTGACCCTGTATCCTCTACTTGAAGTGCAAGGTCTTCTCATACCCTCTCCCTAATACCCTTTCCATTTATTTTTTGTGTTGAATAATTGCCACACTGCCCAGAGAGTTTGTTTTTGTTTTGCTTGCATTTTCATTCATAAGCTGTGATGGACTATCTGCACATTTTTGTGTTTCTTTCTGGGTTTTCAAGGAAAATGGTATAATTTAACTTTAGCCAGGCACAAGGTGATGATGGTTTGGAATGTAGGTGGGGGTGAGAAAGCCCTATTTTATAGTATTAACCAATATAATTGAGGATGCTGGATAATGATCAATTGTGAGAATTTTGCAGTTATGTTTAGCTTGCTGTCATTTATCTGGTTGGGATTTATAAGATAAGTTTTGCCTCATTAAGTGACCGAAAGTAATATAAATGTTAGCTGATTAAGTTGGATCGGTTTTATGCTAGGTTTAGGTAGGATAGGATTGATTAGTCTATATGTTTTGCTTGCCTGCCATGTTAAATATCAAGTGACTAAAACTTACAATTCCGATTTGTTTTTCAAGAGTTATAGATTTAAATACATGAGAGTGAGAGCAATACTAACACACCTAACTCAACCATTCCAGACTTCATTTTGATCATCTTCCCCATCAAATGTTGAGCTCCAGATTTCATTTATCATTCTACCCGCTAAATCATTTATATGTGTAGCCTTATATGTGTTCATCAACTTGGATTTTCTACTGTAAGCTCAGATATTTCTTATATGTATGTGTGTGCTTTATCTCCGTCATAGTTCTTCTGTATTTATGCTTCTATACTGATCAAGCTACATAATTGTTGTTGCGAACTTGTTATTCTGGTCTTGTTATGAAAATATTCACAAAGTGCTTCTCTTTTTGTATAGGTACACTTGCTGTTATTGAAACTATTACGGTACAAGTTCCGAGCAGAATATTAAGCAGAATATTAATTATTCATTACGGTCTCCGGCTGAGTGTTCTTCCCACACCCGGTAATTAAGCTTTCTCATCTCTATTTTTCTAGTTTGATTTTTGTTTGCTTTAACTTGGGGATTAATGGAGTGTTTTATTACTTTTTTAGTGTTAATTAATTAGTAAAGCCTTAGTTTCCCGTTTGAGATGCAATATTAATGAGCACACGTGTACGTGCTTAAGGTACAGCTCATTATATTGGATCTTGAATTGTCCAAGTTGGACAGTTTGGGAAAAAACTTTTTCTTCATTCAGTTAAAATAGTTATTCATTGATTCTCATGTTATATACTTGATGAAAGTTCGGATTGATACATTTCCTTTCGTTCTCCGGGTGCATACTTTATCGTAGTGGATGTCATCGCGTTCAAGTCGTGTACGTCGGAGACCGAAGGGAAATGCTGCCGAAATTTCGTCGAGTATGAGCATGAGAGTTAAGGACTAACTGTTAACCGAATGTTGAAAAAGTTTCTTCTCAAATGAGATAGGGCCATACCCTATCATAAGAAGTAGTTGATGAAGATGTTGGACTAAGTATGAAGTTAATGTTTTAGTCATGGATCGCGGTTGGATGAATGCTAGACGGACAAGTGATGAGTATGAGAATGGAGTGGAAGATTTTCTACAATTTGCAAAAACAAATGCTCCTGATAGTAGTGACGGAAGGTTTTGTTGTCCTTGTGTTAACTGTTTGAATGAGAGACGACTAGAAGCTGACGAGATACGGGATCATCTTATTTGTGAGGGGATTTGCAAGACTTATACAATATGGATATGTCATGGTGAATCGTTAGACAAGCCAAGGGTGTCGGATAGAGAGGAAGTTGATGACGTATATATGGACGATGGACTAGAGGACATGATCCGTGATATTGGGCAAGAGTCCTTTCGACGAGCACATGTGTATGATACTTTGTGCAATGATGCGGAAGTGGCTTTGTATTCGGGGTGTACTAATTTCACACGGTTGTCAGTGGTGTTAAGATTGTTCAATGTGAAGGCGAGAAATGGGTGGAGCGATAAAAGCTTTACCGAATTGCTTGAGTTGTTGAAAGACATTCTTCCAGAAGGTAACACATTACCATCCCGAAACTATGAGGCGAAGAAGATATTGTGTCCGATGGGTATGGAGTATAAGAAAATACACGCTTGCCCCAATGATTGCATATTGTACAGGAAAGAGTTTGAAGAGATGCACGAGTGACCCAGGTGTGGGGTATCACGCTACAAAGTGAAGGATGGTGATTCTAGTTGTGATGCGGTCACCAAGGGTCCTCCTGCGAAGGTGTTATGGTATCTTCCAGTAATTCCGCGGTTCAAGCGATTGTTTGCTAATGAAAAGGATGCAAAGAATATTAGATGGCATGCAGATGAGAGGAAATGTGATGGACAGCTTCGTCATCTGGCTGATTCTTTGCAATGGAAGAGAATTGATAGTTTGTTTCCGGAGTTTGGCAATGAGCCCAGAAACCTCAGGCTTGGACTTGATACCGATGGAATGAATCCATACGGAAACTTAAGTAGTATTCATAGTTCATGGCCTGTTCTCCTGGTAATTTACAACCTATCTCCTTGGTTGTGCATGAAGCGCAAATACATTATGTTAAGTATGATGATTTCGGGTCCAAAACAGCCAGGAAATGATATTGATGTTTATCTGAGTCCATTGATTGAAGACTTGAGAAATTTGTGGGATGAAGGCATTGATGTGATCGACGGGTATTGCAGTGATACTTTCAGATTGCGTGCCGTGTTATTTTGCACCATCAATGACTTTCCAGCATACGGGAACTTGTGCGGGTATAGTGTTAAGGGGCATAAAGCATGTCCAATATGTGAAGAAGACACATGTTACCATCAACTGCAACATGGAAGGAAGACAGTTTACCTTGGGCATCGGAGATTTCTCCAGCGTAATCATCCTTATCGTAGGTTGAGAAAAGCTTTCAATGGACTTCCGGAGAATGCAATTGCTCCGGTGGCCTTGACTGGAGACCAAGTTTATGAACGGGTGAAGAACACTAATGTTATCTATGGGAAGTCCCAGAAGAAGGCTACTGAGAAGAATATATGGAAGAAGAGGTCGATCTTCTTTGATCTTCCATACTGGTGCAAGCTTGATGTAAGACATTGTATTGATGTGATGCATGTGGAGAAAAATGTGTGACAGTTTAATCGGAACGCTTCTCAACATTCAAGGCAAGACAAAGGATGGTGTGAATGCTCGTCTGGATCTAGTTGCGATGGGTATACGAGAGTAGTTAGCTCCACATAAAGTGGGGGATAAGAAGACTTATTTGCCCCCAGCATGTCATACTTTATCAAAAAAAGAGAAAAGAAGTTTCTGTGAATGTCTACGGGGAGTCAAAGTGCCACAGGGTTACTCTTCAAATATCAAGAGACTTGTCTCAATGAAAGATCTCAAATTAGTTGGCTTAAAGTCTCGTGATTGCCATGTCTTGATGCAACAACTACTACCGGAGTGCCCCCTGTTATGGCATCCGTTTCGTATTTTGGGATCATTGAAGAGATCTGGGAGGTTGATTACACGAAGTTTAGAGTGCCTGTTTTTAAATGTCAGTGGGTCGACAGTAACAATGGTGTGCAAACCGATGAGTTAGGATTCAAATTGGTCGACCTTAATAAGGTAGGTAATAAAGACGAGCCTTTCATCATGGCATCCCAAGCAAAACAAGTGTTTTATATCCATGATCCTTCTAACAAAAGGTGGTCAGTGGTTCTCCAGGGAAAAAACATGTATAATAGAAGTGAGGGAAATCAAGATTCAACTCTTGATATTTCTGACACTCCTTCTTTCTCAACACGGGTGCCTAATTTCAATGAGGAAAATGAAGTGGACGATGTACATGCTACTCGTAATGATCACCAAGAAGGGTTATGGGAGAACGTTACTACTTGACCACAGTGTAAGTTTAGTTTGAGTTATGTTTAAAGTCATATTATATGTTTACGTTGATATTTATAAGTTATGCTTACGTTGATTGATATTTATAAGTTATGTTTGATATTTATCCAGACATACTGACATTTTGGTTTTGTCTAAACAGGTATACATGGCTGATCATGAGGATATCCCTCCTTCATGCAGCGGGTCGGAGACCCCGTCTTCGGGTAGAAAGGGTAGACGTGCCACACGAATGAGGAATTTGACTGCCAACCGTGGTTCAAATCAAAAGATAAGAATCTACTTTGATTGTAACCTCAATCCTATTGGGCCAATGGCAGAGCAGTTTAATAGTTTTGTGGCGACCCTTGCTCGAAGCAGGCCTAGCATACTTATTGAGCGTTGGAAAGATGTACCTCAGGGCGTGAAGGATCAGATATGGGAGAGTATTCTGGTATCTATACTTTTACGTCCTGTGTTTGTATCTACTTTATTTTAATCTTATTAATATCATACAGTAATTCGTTGATTCTTTTGGTGTTAATGTAGCTCACCTTTGACCTGCCGGATACGACGGATATGAAGAAGCGTTGGATAAAGTATGCTGGTGAGCGTTGGAGGGGTTTTAAGGTGGACCTGGGCAGATACTATGTATTCAATCCTAGCTTTGAAAAGAACCCACTTGAGGTGTACCCGTTTCTTGACCAAGCGACGTGGGATCTTTTTGTTCAGAGCCGACATGATCCCAGCTTTCAGGTTAACTTATTTGAGTTGTCTCTAAATTTATGTAATTTCATTAATTTTATTAATTTACTGATGTAATTTAATTGTCTTCTATTTATAACAGGAGAAGAGGAAAAAGGGGCAGGAAAACCAAAGCAAGAATGTCTACCCCCATGTACTGTCTCGTGGGGGATATAAAAAGCTTGCTCAGACCATGGTGGAAGAGGAAAAGAAAGCATGTCAGGAAGCAGCATCTCAGGCAGATCCTAATGCTGAAAATCATCCAGAAGTTGTTGATCCACCTCCACCCCCACGCCATCATAAATGGAAGAGGGCCCGACAAAGAAAAACGGGACAATATACATCTGAGGAGGCCCGCCAAGTAGCTGAGAAGATTGTAAGTGTAGTTTGAATTGTAATTGTGATTTTAACAATGTTACTTAATTGTAATGTGACCTAATATTTTATATGTTGCAGGATGCCTTGGACGAGCAGGCCACTCAAGGAACCTTTGTTCCTAGAGGACGCAAGGATATCTTAGCTGCTGCCATCGGTAAACCAGACCACCCGGGCCGTGTCATTGGTGTTGGATGGGGCGTTGGCATTCGCCAATACCATGGTTCATCTTCACACCAACGCCACAGGGATGTTGCTGCAGATAGAGAACGGCTAAAACAGGAGATTGCAGATGAGCTTAGACAGGAGATGACCCAGCAGTTTAACCAGCAGATGGCAATAATGGCTGCTATGTCCCAACAATTCACAAGTGTCCAACCCTCTGTCCATGTGAGCACTAAGGGCTCATGTGATCCTCCTCATCAGCCTGATGATGATGATGACGCCCCTGATAGGTGTGAGCTGAATGTTGATGATCATCATGATATTCTGCTTAAAAGGTCAGATCCAGGAAGACCAGAGAAGTCTGCTCCTGCCAAGGTATTCATTTGACCATTCAATTAATTACGAATGAAATAACTTAACTGTGATTACTAATGTATATCTTTTTTGTTGTTTAGGGGAATGACAAAGGGGATCCTGGTGATGTTTTTAAACTTCTTGCTATAGAGCTTGTCACCATGGAGGTTGATGCAGCTTTGGTAAGGTTGGAACATGATGGCAGGGCGGATGACGAACTGTATATCCCAAAGAAGGAACTTATGGAGATGGCGCTCGCCAATGAAATGGCTAGTGCTCACCACATCTCGTTATGGTGCACGTAAGTACATTTTATTTATAAGTTAAATAATTAAATTTTAAATACTATGATAATTAACATGTTTTATCAATATATTAGGTATCTGCATCACATGTTAGCTAATCAGGGCAACCTCACCCTTTATGGGTTCATTGACCCCATGCTCATTCAGGGTGATGTTCTCCTAACATCAGAAGACCCGGTCGCCACCATACGTGATATAGTTGCCCGAGACCATCATCAGTTCTACCTTGCGCCTTATCTCAAAAAGTAAGTACCAGTAATTTAATTATAACTATATATGACTTAGTCACTAATTGTTCTGCAAATGCAGACACCATTGGCAGTTGTTGATCTTGTGCCCTCGGTTGAATGCCGTGGTCTTCTTCTGCTCGATGGGAAATAAGCCGGCGAATGAACTGAAGCACATCATGGAAACGTAAGCATTAAAATAAGTTAGAATCGGTAATGAAGTTGTTTTAATTATCTGAAATCTATTAGATATACTTTAATTAATGTTTATTTTCTTATGATAGGTCTATTGATGCAAGCCGCATGCTGTGTGGTGAAAGGCGTCGGCCTATTAGATGGATTATTCCTAACGTAAGATATTTATTAGTTCAAACGCTTCAAGCGTAGTGGGTATAATTATTGATTTCTATTTAATTTCTCATATTCTAACTGGGTTTCATTTGTACGTAGTCTCATAGACAACGTGGATCATGGGAATGTGGATATTATGTGATGAAGTGGATGGTCGAAATTATCTCCTCCGGTATCATTGAAAGATGGCAGGAGGTAAATGCTAATTGGTAACAATTAGTTGTAACAATTATATATAGATTCGTTATATGTTTAATTTTAGTTTATTACTTAAAAGATATAATCTTATGTCCAATTAAACTTGCAGATATTCAACAATCCGACTCCACTCTCTGATGCCGACATAAAAAACATAAGGATACGTTGGGCAACTTTCTTTCTTGAAGTGCACCAACAATAGTTTGTATGTAGTTAGTATATAAACGCATCATGTACTAGCTATAGTGTACTTTTGACTGATATATGTTTTGACATGAAATCTATAATATATCATATGTAGCTTTTTGGTTTCTAATTATCGTTGTTGTCTGAATGTAATTGAATATATTTATTGTTAGTAATCTTTTAATTTAGTGTGTTTTGGTTGTACAAAAGTGATTCTGTTGACAATATAGATTCTGTATTGATCTGGATTACTGAAACAGGGGAAAGGACTGTCAATACTGAAAAGGATGGTTTTTTAAAAAAAAAAACACAAATTCACATCGGTTTCTGAAAAAACCAATGTGGTAACCCCAATTTTCCACATCGGTTTATGAAAAAACCGTTGTGGTAACCCAACTTTCCACATCGGTTATGTTAAAACCAATGTGGAAAGTTCTGTTTTTAACATCGGTTTTTAAAATAACTGATGTGGAAAGTTAGGTTACCACATCGGTTTTTTCATAAACCGATGTGAAAATTGCTGAAAATGATTTATTGGCTTGCTGAAACAGACTTTTTTACATCGGTTTTAAAACCGATGTGAAAAGTGGTAATAAACCACATCGGCCTTTTCAACATCAGTTTGAAAACCGATGTGAAAAGCCAAAAAAAACCGATGTGAAATCCCTTTTCTGCACTAGTGACATGTGCTTGCTGAAAAGATTCTTGTCCAATATCACGTATAATGTCCTCCACTCGATCATCCTCCATATCTACGTCAACATCCTCACTTTGAGAGACACTTGGCTTAGTACTTAACAATACATCACCATGCCTTATCCATCTTATATAATTCAAACAAATCCCACTACAAATAAGATGAGTATGTATATCCTTTACTGTACATTTCCTCGTATTCAAACATTTGACACAAGGACAACAGAACATTCCTTTACTATTATGAACATTCCTTTGAGAAAATTCTATAAACTCTTCCACTCCCTTCAAATACTCATCATTTGTGGGTTTAAAAACCATCCAACTATGATCCATAGCTAGATAGGTTATGTAGATATACACACATATATCCAATATAAGCACAATAGGGGAGATTGGAGAGAGATGGTGATATAAAGGGTTATTCGGTTATGTACAAAGTACTTAAAAAAAAAAAAAAACAAAGCTAGAATCTTTTTAGTACTAATCAAAGTTTCATTTTAAAAGTGACACACCCACTTTGCTCAATTTAGAGAAACTACTATTTTTATATTGAGGAAATCTACTCATACCTTCTCATCTAAGTCATTCTGTATAGGATGTGTGTTATGTATTGAGGGGAGAATTGCTATAATGAAATGCATTTTTCTTGAGACACCCCGTTGTGCCCCGGTGTTTTATTAGATTAAAACCTTATTAATTAATTATTTACTCACGCTCTTAACGTTAAACGTGTATTCCAAAACATGTAAAAATTGAAACTTATTTAATAATCATATAACTTATGCAAATTAAACACACCAAGGTTGTAATATATAAATACCCACATTTTTATTTATTATATTACCAAAACACTGTTGAGGGTATCCTCTCAGTAGGATCCCTCACAGGCATAAACTTATAAAAGTCACACTTAGCGGAAAAGATAAAATAGACTCCTTAGACACACTGGCCATAATGTCTATACTCTAATCGCCATGGATCACAGCACAACCTCCAGTGTCTGATTCGTAAGGAGTTCCATCCAACTCCTCAGCAACCTCCGTTTCATACATAGTTCCATCCAGCTCCTCAGTAACATAATCCTCCATCGGGTCTTCTAATGTAAGTAAAGTCACCCACAAGAATACAGAAATATAGGGGATAAGAAGCAGTTCTATCATCAAAAAGCGGAAAAGAGTAATTGTAAACTATACAGTAATTGTCACAAACAAATCATCATTCAACACCTAACTAGCACAACATCCTCAAAATCAAGTTAAAATATCATCCTCTACCTCAATCTCATGCTACTCAAATACACGATAGCTGCACACCTATTTCTAAGGTGGAAGTGGTCTCGCGAGAACTCTTGATTTTACGTGTATTATATTACCAATACACAGTGTATTATATTACCAATACACAGATGTGTTTTACGTGCATTATATTACCAATACACGGTGTATTATATTACCAATACACAGATGTCCTTGTGTATTATATTACCAATACACGGTTGTGGACAACAACACCTATACATGAATCTCACCAACCCATTTTAACAACATCCTAGTGCCTTACCTTCCACTAGAACTTAACTCATATTCTAGGTCACCATACCGCATTTAAAAGACATCATCTAGGTTAGGCACCTCTAAGTCAACATTATTCTCACACCCAAACAATCATCTCCTAAACAACATATATCTTTGCCTATAATCCACTAAGCACAATATTAAAACCAGGCAGATCATGCATAACACAATATCATAAATATTCAAATACCACAAAATATCACATAAGCAATTCAATCATAATAATAAATTCAATCAACATCGGATAAGATAAAATCATCCTAACGTCGACTACTAGTAGGGTTTAGGTCGCCCTACACAATTATCATATAATCTACTACTTATCGATTCCGATGATAGGTTGATTCTTTCCCCCACCTGATTGACGTGTGCGCTTTCCCGTAGAAGCTCCGAATACGTCCACACTACTGCCAAGAACCTCAGCACACTGTCCAACAACATCCACAAATATGCCACCGTCCATCCTTACACATCCACCGTTTCACTTTCCGTCCCGATTACACGTACGAGTAACACAATTCGCCGGAAACACCAAATACCAACCGAATCAACAATAGGGTTTCAAATAAATAAATCTATTTGAATCAAGAGAAAGAATCCATGGAAAAACTTACGAGAACAACGGCTGGACTTAGGAGAAATCGGATTCAAAATAAGCTCATGAATCCTAGTGAAAAGCTACCAAAACAGGGCTACAGTTCGAGCTTCATTCCTCTGGACACAAATCTTTATTTATAAAACTGAACAGTGAGACTGAAGAACTATCCTTCAGAAACAATCTCACAAAGTTTCATTTCGATCCAACAGTTAACGAATCTCAGATCGCAATTATATTGTGACAGGTTTGGTGGTACCCGGGTTGAGTTTCTCACCTCCTAGGCCTACTGTCCGAGCTTCATATCTCACACTCTGGAGGTTTTGTCCACATTATGACTGTTGGATATGAAGAACCACAAGTATTTAACCTTCTTCTAAAATTTTGGAATGATCCAACGGTTGAAGAGTGTTTGGAGACTCCCTCACTGCAACTGCTCCAACTTGGTTTCAAAGCTTCCATCAAAGGCTTCTTGCAACTATTGAGATTTCTCTCTCAATTCTTATCCTCTAATCCGAAGTAGTGGTTGATAAAGAGAGTTAAGGAGATGAGGAAGATAACTAAGATCATAGAAGTGAGGGTTTACCTCTAAAATAAAGTGAGAATGATCAACTTTTTCAAGAACAACAATGGAGTTTTTGAAGAAAAAGTGAAGAAGAAATGGAAGAGATGAAGAAGTGAGTGAAGGGGGAGGGAGGCCACGGTTTTGGGGGTATTTATAGGGTAGATCTTAGGCTTTGTTTGGTTTGTTAGCTTTTAGATTAATGGGTTTTGTGATTATTTAATTAATATATGATTAACCATAGTTAATAGTTAACTTAACTAAGGTTATTTTGGCTAATCATGGTTAATAATATGTGGATCACAATTAAGGTAGATGTGGCTGATTTTGGGCCACACATAATGACTCACCAATGAGTCATTGATCCTATCCGTTAGCGGTTCCCGGAAATTCTGTACGCAGCTCCGTCAGTTACCCGATTTCGGTTTTTGAGAGGAAAATGATGAAACGAAAGCAAAATGAAATAGGTATGGTTTAGCATATATGGCTGCACGAAATTGAGGATATGTGGGAGGTTTACAACCATGTAAAATGAGTGGTTAAGAGTGCGTAGATGTGCCTTGTTAATAACCACGAAAGCTTGGGGGTATTTTGGTCATTTTACCTAAAAGTCATGATTACTAGCATTTAATGCTCATAAATGCTTGGTGACTCGTCCTCCATGAGTCATCATGTGTGACTCGTTGTCCCGATCTCTTGATGGGTCTCTGTAGTTCCGTTTTCGACTTCGTCGGTTTCCCGATTAGGGTTTCTGTCTGTTTTTCGATAAAAAATTTTCAAACTAACCAGACTCGTTGGAAATATGATTTAATCATAAACCATTTTTTTCACGAGTCAAAATTAGGTTTTCTGATCATTAAAATCTTACTGTTAGTGAAAATTCCGACTGTTTTCTGTTCGAACTTTCACCAAAAATCGTCCAAAAACACATAATATTTTATTTCTGATCAGAAATTTGGAAAGTATAATTCCTCACGGACAAAATATAAAAAATCTACAAATTTCAGTTTTCGGGTCAAAATAGAGTTTTCCGTCAGTATAAAATTATACTGTCAGTAAAAAAAAATGCAGACCGGTTTCTGTCTGAGTTTTAAACCCAAATTTTAACTAAAGCTTCCTACCATAAGAGAGACTATGAATATGATTTTATTTTATTAAAAATCACTTTCTAACTCTAAGATTAAAATATAATTAATTATATTTTAACCGGTTAAACAGCGTAATTAAAAATCATGCTGTTACATTACTACCCCTCTTAGAAAAAAAATTTCGTCCTCAGAATTTCTTGACTCACAACTGGGTAGCATCTTGCATTCGTATTTTAATCTAAAGGTCCTATGTCGTATGTCTCATCGCTGTCTTCCCTTAAGTGACAACGGTAACTTCATAACAGAATTCATCATTATATAATTCTATTATCCTCGAACTTATCCATCACTACATTCTATTCATTGTCCTTAACTTTTCACCATAATCTATCATCCTTGACGGGCATAATTAAAACTTAATCCTTTCCTCTTCTTAATACTGATCCACTAACATCTAACTTCCACAATTAACACCACAATCGATACTATCTTAACTTCCTACTTAATGTATCCAATCATAGTCTTAGATTCTTAGAGCATACTCCACTATTCCAGATTATATCAATATCACACATCTCAACCTCAAAAAAATCATCATTGCACCTCCTAATACAACTAAAACCAAATAAATTATCTTTCCTGCTCATATTCAACTTAGGTAATACCATCAATCTTAATTACGAGCATTCGATCGTTACCTTAGGATTCTCTATGCCTCGATCAACTTTTGACTTATAGTAATGATCTCACTCACTGATATTGATCTTAATCTTATTAGTCATATCGATATCTCAACAAAACTCCTATCACTTCCTATTTATCCTACTATAGGGAAACAATACTTAGGTACTACACTTAGATTATATGTTGCTCAATCGAGTCTTCATTCCAATCCATAACCATCAGAGCTTAAGGTGAAATCCTAACTTACCATTTAAACAAGAACAACATGTCTAATTATAACCATTATCCTCAATTCCGATTTTAACTTATCTAACAACTATTCCACATCACTTTAAACTTAACATGATCATTCCTTAACTCTATTTCTTGTAACACCCCGATTTTCACTGTTTCAAAATAATCGAAATGCGGACGATTATGTTTATATTTTTATATGAGTGTTATAAAATTATTTTAAATAAACGGAGTTCATCACTCCATTCTACTTGAACGTAGAAAGCTACGATTAAAATTTAGGTTGAAAGGATGGGCGAATCCCGGCCCGCTATTTTCACTGACAGTATATTTATACTGATCAGAAGACCTAATTTTAATTCGTGAACGAAAAACTTAAGGTTTTTATTTTATTTCCTATGATTGTGTGTTTTTAGAATTATTTCATTTACAGTGAAATAATTTAAGTTTTACGGGCGTAATACTCGATCGGGCGAACGACGGAGCTAACAACGGGATATTTGGGACTCGATAAGTGGATAAATTCTAAATTCTCCTAGGACTAAGTCTTCCATGTGAGTGGTTTGATGTGGCTTAGGGTGGTGTTAGCAATTTTTAATAATTGCATTTTTGGTCCTTAAACTTATTCTTAATTGCACTTTGGTCCCTAAACTAGTTTCTATGATACACTAAGTGAAGTGGATCAATTTTTCACTCATCCAAATCATGTTGGGCTGCAGTTTTGAGGCCCAAATTTCGTGGCCAAGAGTTATTCCATGAAAACCAATTTCCTACTCTTAATTTCCTAGGTTTTTGATTAAAGTCTTAAGCATTTTTTATGTTGCAAAATTTGGTAATGGACTTGGGCTTTTGCCAAGCCCAATTTCGCATGGCCCAAGCCTCCTTGTGGCTGCCATATGCTCTTGAAGAAGCTAGGAGCTTCTCCATTCTTCCACACTCTTCTTCATCCTCTCCAAACTCTCAAAAACTCCATTTTTTTCTTACTCCAAAAGCTTGAGTTTTCAAAGGAAGTTGGTGATTCCTTCACTTGTTTTCATTTATAAGAGGTGATTCTTACTCCTTATCATCATTTAATAGCATGTTCTTCATAAAGTTTTTCATTTCAAAGCTTTGATCATCTAGTTCATGCATGATTCAAGTCTTAGATCTAGAATTTTGAAAAATCACCATAAATCATAGAAAACTCCTAAAATAGTGAAACCAATTTCTATATGCTTATAATCATTCTTTCTATAATAATCCAAAAGATTGTTGAAAACAAAATCTTCCTTCCCTTGTTTCATGCCTAGGCCGAACCTATGTTCATGTGGGGGGAGGATGTCCTAAACTGACCAAATTTGCATCGAAATTATGACCATCTTAATTTCTGAAACTCGGAAAACTCTCAACATGAAAGTTGTTCCTCTTTCTCCCTTCTTTCCAACGAACAAAAGATCATAAAAAACGGATGAGTATATTGAGAGTTATGACCAAAATACAGAAACTGCCCAGAATCCTCAGATCCATGCGAGACAGCAGAAAGAAGCCTATGTTTACCCCTGTTATGATCCGAACCGAATGAAACCTTCAACATCAAAGTTGTTCCTTTTCTTCTTATCTTTCCAATAAGCCAAAGTTTGTAATTTTTGGATGAGTATATCATGAGATATACTCACAAAACCAACACACCCTCAAAGTGTCCAGATTTTATACAAGTGTTGGTTGATCATTTTTTTTTCATTTCTTCAATCTTCAAGAGGTAAAAGCTCAACTCCTTGATCATCTAAGCTTTTATATTCAATTTTTTCTCATGTTTATGCCATGAATCATATTTTCCCATTTCTAGATCTAGAAGTTTGAAAATCCATAGAAAATCATAGCAAAATCCTGTGAGTATGAAATTAATTCCTATGTTCTTATAATCCTGTATATTGTCTAAATCTAAGAGCATGTGATGATAAAAAATTTGCTTCCCTTGAAACCCATCTTGGCCGAATCTACCATTTAGAGGGTTAGGATGGTTTTGATTCTTAACTTTGTTGTTTGGCCCTAATCCATTTCCTTAAGTATATTAGAATCATTAATCCATGACTTTAGCAAGTTTAGTGATTTTGAGCCACAAAACCCTAAGGAGGCCGTGACCTATTAAAGAGGATTAGGTGTTTGTTTTGCTCGTTTTGATTGGTTGTTTGGATGTGTTGTTGAAGGTTAGTGTTTCGTGACACGTACGTGTGTCACCAATTATTCGGAGCCGTGTCAAAGTTATTCAGAGCTGTGTCAACTTTCTTAATCGGAGGCTAAGTTCTTCAATGTTCTTATAATCCTGTATATTGTCTAAATCTAAGAGCATGTGATGATCAAAAATTTTCTTCCCTTGAAACCCATCTTGGCCGAATCTACCATTTAGAGGGTTAGGATGGTTTTGATTCTTAACTTTGTTGTTTAGCCCTAATCCATTTCCTTAAGTATATTAGAATCATTAATCCATGACTTTAGCAAGTTTAGTGATTTTGAGCCACAAAACCCTAAGGAGGCCGTGACCTATTAAAGAGGATTAGGTGTTTGTTTTGCTCGTTTTGATTGGTTGTTTGGATGTGTTGTTGAAGGTTAGTGTTTCGTGACACGTACGTGTGTCACCAATTATTCGGAGCCATGTCAAAGTTATTCGGAGCCGTGTCAACTTTCTTAATCGGAGGCTAAGTTCTTCAATGTTCTTATAATCCTGTATATTGTCTAAATCTAAGAGCATGTGATGATCAAAAATTTTCTTCCCTTGAAACCCATCTTGGCCGAATCTACCATTTAGAGGGTTAGGATGGTTTTGATTCTTAACTTTGTTGTTTAGCCCTAATCCATTTCCTTAAGTATATTAGAATCATTAATCCATGACTTTAGCAAGTTTAGTGATTTTGAGCCACAAAACCCTAAGGAGGCCGTGACCTATTAAAGAGGATTAGGTATTTGTTTTGCTCGTTTTGATTGGTTGTTTGGATGTGTTGTTGAAGGTTAGTGTTTCGTGACACGTACGTGTGTCACCGATTATTCGGAGCCGTGTCAAAGTTATTCGGAGCCTTGTCAACTTTCTTAATCGGAGGCTAAGTTCTTCAAGAGGTAAGGGGAGCTTACCTGAGGGATTTTTCCCAATAACTATTAGCTTTAGTGTGGTCTGTATACTTGATATGTGGCTATGGTGCTTTAAATATTCTGTTTACGTTGTGTTGTTTATCTGTGTACGATGATTTATCTGCTTTTAATTTATTCAATTATCTGCAGTTGTTTATTATATTGCTATGATGCATGATCTGCCTGGTGATATAATTCTGATGATGTTGTTGAGTGTTGTTTGTGAAGCCTGACAATGGTCAGTGCACAACCGATTTAATCAGATAAAATCTTTAATAAGCTATATACATTATATTCAATGTTTTATGGGAAATGTTGGAATATAATAGTAGTGGAAAATATTATTTGGGAAAATAAATGAGTATTGAGAAATATTATTATTTTAATGATTTATTGATGAAAAGTCAACTATGAGTCACAGTGAGGATGTAACCGTGAAAATATTTTCGTACTGCTAATTTTTACGTGAGAAATTCCATAATATTATAAAAAGTTATTTTATGAAATTAATCTTCGAAAATAACTTAAGTATGATTTGAGAAAATTGTTTAAGTGGAAAAAGCTCAGTTTTGGCTTAATTGGCTTAAAAGATGTAATTTGACGGCAAATTGGAAAAGTGTCGACGACAAGTATTTTTAAAGCGGCAGTACGTATTTTAGATAAACTTGAGCCTCACGTGATTCTCTTTTTGGAACATAAACGTTATATAAGAGAATTTCAAGTAACCGATGATTTTATAAAGGAGTTTTATAAAGGAGTTTTTGTAAAGGAGTTTTTTTTTTCTAACCGTGTTATTTTCCGTCAACTTGGATAAGTTGCGGAGACTTTGTTTTGAATTTGTTTTTCACAGAACGAAAATGGTGTTTATGTTGAAACATGAGCCTAGTATCAGAGACGTCGCGATACTAGTGTTCTTTAATTTAAGCACGAAGATCTTTGATCCGTGTTACGTTGAGTACCCATGGTATGAGTTACGTTGTTATGGACTTGGTGTCCTTTTCACGTTGTATATCCACATGGTGGGTTACGTTGTAAAAGGTAAATGTTGTTTTCTACGACCACAAACCCCAAGACTGATTGCAAGGTCTAAGGTTTTGTGATTGAGCACTCGGACTTCGTGTCCTGTGTTGACGTTGAAAGATCTAAACACGTTGTTAAGTTAATACGTTGAAAATCACGAGTAGTCGTAAGCCATTTTGAGCTTCGGCAAATAAAGACTGAACACAAAGAAAAATGATAAGAACAAACGTTTTACATGCATTCATTGGCAGACGTGCCCACGTTGTGAAGTGTGGTACCTTAATGAGTAAGGTATTTCATGCCACGTTGTTTTGTGTGAATGCCTTGGGTGTGAGGTATTTCATGCTACGTTGATTCATTGTGCCTTGATGGACAATGGAAAACCATATACGTTGATCACTGTGCCTTGTGTTGGACAGTGTGCTATGGTAAACACGTTGTGCCTAATATACCTGGCAATACCATATACGTTGATCACTGTGCCTTGTGTGGACAGTGTGCTATGGTAAACACGTTGTGCCTAATATACCTGGCAATCGAGCCTGATCAGCTCATTTACACGTTGTTGGGGATCTCCGGAGATTTAGCGAAATGTAGAGACTATATATGGAAGTGTTCATGCATAGTTTTCAAACGTTGATGTTTGGGGTATGAAACTCGCTGATAAAGTACTTGTTTAGTTATGAGAATGTATGCTGCTATAATTGTATGTGTGTATATGCTGTTTTGTGAGTCGCGCTTTTAGTTATTGTGTTAAATTCATATATTGGCGACTCACCCTTACAAATATATCAGGTTCTACTGGTAATTGCCGTTGTATCCTGGGATACTGGTACAGATGAAGCGGAGGAGTTCTTTAAGTCACTTGCGGACTTAGATGCTAGATGCTTGAAGAAGTATCTGTTTGTGGGAAAAGACCATGGGGGTCTTTCCAATAATGTCTGTTAGTTTTCGACCAGCTTAGGTTCTTTTTATGTGATGTCATGTGTTGAAATGAACTAAGTTGATAAAGATCTAAGTGTGAAACTTATGAGGTAGTATAGTTGTATGACTTCTGTATATGCTTATATATCTAAGTATGGTTATGATTATGTCGTTGTTAGGGAGTTAAAAGGAAAAAAAAATTTATCACCATATTTTGAAGAGATTCACGTTGAGAAATTAATATTTTCCGAAAGCAACCAGCAAATAAAATCTTATTTTTCCGCAAACGGGTTACCATGTGATGACCCGGGAGTAGGGTGTCACATTTCTCACCTCAAAACAGCTTTGCAACAAACTAATAACCTTACTTAAGATATAAGGATCTTACTAAATTCAACTTATATGCCTAAATTCCCAATGAAATCCACAACTATCACCACTATTGGTATTACATCCTATTTCTTGAGCCATGATCCTGTTTAAGGAAATCATCAGCTCTCATCCGTATGACATATAATACTACATAAACAAGTATAATAATATCATATGCCATACCACTGCTAGTTATCGCATCGAGTTCGCACACACTACCCGACTTCTAAGCATAGTTAAAATCCAATGTGGATTCAACTAGACACGGCCAGTAACAACATCCTAAACCTTGCAGTCCTTGATTCTGATCGGACATAACCCCACAGTCCGTTTTAGAACCAAACTCCTCTGATACCAAATGAGACACCCCGTTGTGCCCCGGTGTTTTATTAGATTAAAATCTTATTAATTAATTATTTACTCACGCTCTTAACGTTAAACGTGTATTCCAAAATACGTAAAAATTAAAACTTATTTAATAATCATATAACTTCTGCAAATTAAACACACCAAGGTTGTAATATATAAATACCCATATTTTTATTTATTACATTACCAAAACACTGTTGAGGGTATCCTCTCAGTAGGATCCCTCACAGGCATAAACTTAAATAAAAGTCATACTTAGCGGAAAAGATAAAATAGACTCCTTAGACACACTGGCCATAATGTCTATACTCTAATCGCCATGGATCACAGCACAACCTCCAGTGTCTGATTCGTAAGGAGTTCCATCCAACTCCTCAGCAACCTCCGTTTCATACATAGTTCCATCCAGCTCTTCAGTAACATAATCCTCCATCGGGTCTTCTAATGTAAGTAAAGTCACCCACAAGAATACAGAAATATAGGGGATAAGAAGCAGTTCTATCATCAAAAAGCGGAAAAGAGTAATAGTAAACTATACAGTAATTGTCACAAACAAATCATCATTCAACACCTAACTAGCACAACATCCTCAAAATCAAGTTAAAATATCATCCTCTACCTCAATCTCATGCTACTCAAATACACGATAGCTGCACACCTATTTCTAAGGTGGAAGTGGTCTCGCGAGAACTCTTGATTTTACGTGTATTATATTACCAATACACAGATGTGTTTTACGTGCATTATATTACCAATACACGGTGTATTATATTACCAATACACAGATGTCCTTGTGTATTATATTACCAATACAAGGTTGTGGACAACAACACCTATACATGAATCTCACCAACCCATTATAACAACATCCTAGTGCCTTACCTTCCACTAGAACTTAACTCATATTCTAGGTCACCATACCGCATTTAAAAGACATCATCTAGGTTAGGCACCTCTAAGTCAACATTATTCTCACACCCAAACAATCATCTCCCAAACAACATATATCTTTGCCTACAATCCACTAAGCACAATATTAAAACCAGGCAGATCATGCATAACACAATATCATAAATATTCAAATACCACAAAATATCACATAAGCAATTCAATCATAATAATAAATTCAATCAACATCGGATAAGATAAAATCATCCTAACGTCGATAAACCTACAATCCTCGAATCACCATTGGTTTTACAGAAAAGGTTTCCAAATGTGATTTTGGTCTTGTCGATTACTCGACTACTAGTAGGGTTTAGGTCGCCCTACACAATTATCATATAATCTACTACTTATCGATTCCGATGATAGGTTGATTCTTTCCCCCACCTGATTGACGTGCACGCTTTCCCGTAGAAGCTCCGAATACGTCCAAGCTACTGCCAAGAACCTCAGCACACTGTCCAACAACATCCACAAATATGCCACCGTCCATCCTTACACATCCACCGTTTCCCTTTCCGTCCCGATTACACATACGAGTAATAGAATTCGCCGGAAACACCAAATACCAACCGAATCAACAATAGGGTTTCAAATAAATATATCTATTTGAATCAATAGAAAAAATCGATGGAAAAAATTACGAGAACAACGGCTGGACTTAGGAGAAATCGGATTCAAAATAAGCTCATGAATCCTAGTGAAAAGCTACCAAAACCGGGCTACAGTTCGAGCTTCATTCCTCTGGACACAGATCTTTATTTATAAAACTGAACGGTGGGACTGAAGAACTATCCTTCATAAACAATCTCACAAAGTTTCATCTCGATCCAACGGTTAAAGAATCTCAGAGCGCAATTATATTGTAACAGGTTTGGTGGTACCCGGGTTGAGTTTCTCACCTCCTAGGCCTACTGTCCGAGCTTCATATCTCATGCTCTGGAGGTTTTTTCCAAATTATGACCGTTGGATATGAAGAACCACAAGTATTGAACCTTCTTCTAAAATTAGGGAATGATCCAACGGTTGAAGAGTGTTTGGAGACTCCCTCACTGCAACTGCTCCAACTTGGTTTCAAAGCTTCCATCAAAGGCTTCTTGCAACTATTGAGATTTCTCTCTCAATTCTTATCCTCTAATCCGAAGTAGTGGTTGATAAAGAGATGTAAGGAGATGAGGAAGATAACTAAGATCATAGAAGTGAGGGTTTACCTCTAAAATAAAGTGAAAGAATAATCAACTTTTTCAAGAACAACAATGGAGTTTTTGAAGAAAAAGTGAAGAAGAAATGGAAGAGATGAAGAAGTGAGTGAAGGGGGAGGGAGGCCACGGTTTTGGGGGTATTTATAGGGTAGATCTTAGGCTTTGTTTGGTTTGTTAGCTTTTAGATTAATGGGTTTTGTGATTATTTAATTAATATATGATTAGCCATAGTTAATAGTTAACTTAACTAAGGTTATTTTGGCTAATCATGGTTAATAATATGTGGATCAAAATTAAGGTAGATGTGGCTGATTTTGGGCCACACATAATGACTCACCAATGAGTCATTGATCCTATCCGTTAGCGGTTCCCGGAAATTCTGTACGCAGCTCCGTCAGTTACCCGATTTTGGTTTTTGAGAGGAAAATGATGAAACGAAAGCAAAATGAAATAGGTATGGTTTAGCATATATGGCTGCACGAAATTGAGGAGATGTGTGAGGTTTACAACCATGTAAAATGAGTGGTTAAGAGTACGTAGATGTGTCTTGTTAATAACCACGAAAGCTTGGGGGTATTTTGGTCATTTTACCTAAAAGTCATGATTACTAGCATTTAATGCTCATAAATGCTTGGTGACTTGTCCTCCATGAGTCATCATGTGTGACTCGTTGTCCCGATCTCTTGACGGGTCTCTGCAGTTCCGTTTTCGACTTCGTCAGTTTCCCGATTTGGGTTTCTGTCTGTTTTTAGATCGAAAATTTTCAAACTAACCAGACTCGTTGGAAATATGATTTAATCATAAACCATTTCATTCACGAGTCAAAATGAGGTTTTCTGATCATTAAAATCTTACTGTCAGTGAAAACACCGACTGTTTTCTGTTCGAACTTTCACCAAAATTCGTCCAAAAACACATAATATTTTATTTCTGATCAGAAATTTGTGAAGTTGACACAGGCAAACACAAGAAGGGGGGGTTGAATTGTGTTTGTTAATATTTTTCGAAAACAGCCTTTTCAAAAAGATTTTCTCACACAAAAATAAGGAGGCAGAATAAAGCACACAGAAAAGAAGTCTTTTGAAGGATTAACAAATTCAAGTTCAAATCCCCACAGTTAGTATAAATACGTAAAACCAAAGAGATAAGGGATTAGAAGATTTACACAAGATGTTTTATCCTGGTTCACTCTCTTCCAACCAAGAGCTACGTCCAGTCCCTTCTACTTGAAGGATTTTTCCACTATTTTCAAATAGATTACACCAAGTATTCAACACCTCTCCAGGCTCACAAGTATTTCTTTCTTACCAAGCCTCTTCAGGCTCTACCTCTAATAAAGAGTTTTGATTTCTTTGATCTTCTAACTCACTATATGTGAGAGTATGAAAGTTTAAGATCAGATGAATATTATAGCAAGAATTCAAACTATAATATTACAGACTTTTGCTTTTTGAATGAATAAAAGAGTATTTCCTTCGCAAGAGATTTCTTGAGTTTTCTTTGTATGCGCAAAAGTTCTTTCTTCAAAAGCTTTAGTCTTCTATTTATAGGGTCCTTGATCTTCTCTTCAGAATCTTCAACGGTTGTATTTGAAATTCCCGTTTAGTAATAGAGTCAACCAAGTAAATATCCGTTGAGACTCAGCTGGCTCGAGGCCTTTGTACTGTGAGACAAATTCTTGCATGTAAAAGCACACCTCTGAGCAAAAGCAGCTTGAAAACAGTTTTGCCTCCTTTGTACAAGTTCCAACTATATCAGCGTAAAAAGGTGACAGGGTACACAGCGTTTTGCATTGTACTATTCTGCTTTTTGTAAGTCCCTTTTTTTTTGTACTATGTTTCTCTCAATGAAACAAGGCAATGCGAACCGTTAATACAAAAAGAGAAGAACCATTATAAATGAAAAGAATATCAATCATAAGAAATAAATTCGCTTTGGTTCAGATTGGTATAAATGCTTAAGAAAATCTTCGTCCAACAAACGAGAGTAAAGGCAAGATAAGCAATAAGAGTTTTAAGGCTCCGTCCACTGACGTGGCAACCAAAACTTCGTCTACATAAAACATCGGTCTTGCCAGTACTTGCGATATCTAAAGTCTCCGTCCAGTGACGTGGCAAAAGCAGACTAAGGTTATTATTTGAGAGAAGCTCTCGTCTACACCAAGAGAAATTCTCCGTCCACTAAAAGCATTCAAGCGCTCGTCCACTGACGTGGCACTTGAGTTAAAAGGGAGATCCTTAGTGGACTCGACCACTCTTTCAATATAAAATATTCATTATAAAGTATGTGGACGCGGATTTGCAAAGAGAATAGATTTAACATTTTAACTTATAAGAACAGATAATTCTTTAAGACTAAAGGCACTTGTTAGATTCAAAGAATTAACACTTTGCTACTCAAATTTAATTCTCATTGTTAACATCAAAACCTAGAGATTATTTAATCCAAATTATTTTGGTTCCAACAATTTGGAAAGTAGAATTCTTCACGGACAAAATATAAAAAATCTACAAATTTCAGTTTTGGGGTCAAAATAGAGTTTTCTGTCAGTATAAAATTATACTGTCAGTAAAAAAAAGCAGACCGGTTTCCGTCTGAGTTTTAAACCCAAATTTTAACTAAAGCTTCCTACCATAAGAGAGACTATGAATATGATTTTATTTTATTAAAAATCACTTTCTAACTCTAAGATTAAAATATAATTAATTATATTTTAACCGGTTAAACAACGTAATTAAAAATCAGGCTGTTACATTTCTTGTGATAAAGTATACTAAAGGCAGAACCAGCATCAATACAATATGCTATCAGTATAAAGCCAATGTGTTGTATCACTATGTACTACCCTGATAGCAAATTTCTCCTAATAAACCACCCCAATCACATTTGCGACAAAGACCAACCAAGAAAGAGCAAAATCTATCATTCCAATATAATAACCCAAAACAAAATAAAGACCACCACTTTAATACAACCCAACACAACTTGTATCAATGCTGGGGTTATCTTGTTCATTTACCCTTAATCAATATAATTTTTGGCTTACCAAAAAAAAGGCAAAGCAACCAAACAGAAAGCAAAATGACATGAAGCAAACCAAACACAAAGTTTAGGGCATTACCGTGTTCACAGAGAGGAGAAGAATAGTGGCTCAATGGTGAAAGAGAGTGGCTTTTGTTTGGGTTCTTTCCTTGCGTGTGGAGAACCTTAAATGAGACTAAAAACCCTTAAATGAGACAGAGTAGAGAGAAGAGAGAAGAGAGAAGAGAAGCAAAATCAAAAATGAAAATGAAACTTTGAGGGTTTAGGGAGTTACCTGAGTTTAGAGAGAGGAGAAGGAGAATGGAAAATGGTGGTGCTATCAAGGTGGTCACCGTTCGTTGTGGCTGAGAGTGAGTGGGAAAGATAGGGTTAGGGCACGTGCAAAGTGAGAGAAAGACAGTGTGTGATTCAGAGAGAGCCGTGGTGGTGGTGGAAGTGACCTCGCGGTGGTGGCGGTGCAACGGAGCTCACGGTGGTGGAGAAGGGTTAGGGCAGCAGAGATGAAAGTGCATAGGCAGATAGTGAAAGAGCAGAGCAGAGGCTGAGAGTGAAGAGGAAGCCGCGCGGGTTTGTGTGTTAACGTATACATTCTAAAAACATTTGATCCACTTTTAACGTCAGTTGTTTAAACAACTGACATTAAAAGTGACATGCATCACTTTTAATGTCAGTTGTGTAAACAACACAACTGACGTTAAAGGTGATTTAAGTGATCATGATAATTACAATTCTGCCACCGCTTGTTTTGTAACGTCTAAGTTTTGGTTAACAGACGTTAACCTTTCCCGTTTATTACATATTTTGCACTAGTGTCCTCCATGCCATGCTCTCGGCTGCCTGGCACATATGACATACCCATACACAATTTGATTATTTATTTATTTATTTATTTATTCCTTTCAAACAAGAGGAAAAATTGAGTTATTGTATTTTACTCTCCATAATGAGAAATAAATGTGTTTTACATGATGCATTGCTCTATAAAAATTCTAATTAATTGATAAATAATAGCATGGGGGCTATGTCATGTCAAGGTTATAGCAAGATTAAATAAATTAATCTGTTGAGTTTAAATATTGGATTTACATAATTTTATTTTATTTTTTTAAACAAGAAAGACATGCAAAGGCATCACAATAGAAATAGACATCCCAACTAGGTTGGCACCCCTGAGCCTACCAATCATCTACAGCACATCTTAATAAAATTAATAAGAAGAAAAGGAAAAGAATACAAAAAAAACCAAGGGGGGACATAAGACCAAAACCCTTGAGAAGAATTATTTAAATCTATAATTAGGATGACCAATCCTATTTCTTCACTAATAATCCTAGGAATTGTATCCCACCAATGAAAATTATCAACAGAAAAACCAAGAGAGGCAATTTTATCAGCACAACTATTGCCTTCCCTAAAGATATGAGAGACTCTAAAGTTCATCCTCTTAGTAATTTCTATACAATTCAACCACCTGTTTCTTAATTGCCAAGGAACGATTGAATTTAAAAAATGAATTTAAAAAACTAAATTATTAAAATATGATACATTGCACTTTATCTTCTTTAGTTTGATATTTTCTCAAACTACATTGTACTTTGGTTCAACTTGAAAATGTTATGTTTTTTGGCAATGTTAATCATAGTTGAAGCATACGTCTCATCTAAGAAGAACATTACGGCACTTCAAGAAACATTACCTATTGTTACAAAAAAATAATAATTAAGAAACAATACCATTCTGTGATTAAAGACTAAATGCATGATAATGGGAGAGGAAAATCAGAAGGTCTCTCCATTGGGGAGAAAAGAAGAGGTAGGCAATCTCATACTTTAATACCTACGTAATTTTTTTTTTTTTTGCAGTTAACGATTGTAATTACAAAGAGTCTTGATATACTATTGAAAATTTTATTGGGAACCTTGGAGTATTAATAATGCATGTTGATGTGGGCTTTGGGCACGGTTGTCTCAAGATTTGGAGTTTCGACATATTTGGGTATTTGAGTAGGGGTAGAGATGGGCTAGGGCACTACGCCACATTCGGGATTTAATAACGTAGACTTAACTGCGGTTTCGGTAAGAGGCACTCTAAAAAAATGTGTGGAAGTGTTTAATTGCGTTGACCAACAGAAACGTTACTAATAAATTACTAACATACAATCCATACAATCAATCTCAACAGTAATATATATATATATATATATATATATAACTTCAAGAGTTACTTTAAAGAGTTACTCCCATCTGAACCGTTTATTTTATCCTAATCTAACGATTTATTATTTCATTAACACTCCTCACGTGACCCGATTCCCAGTTATGTCAGTGCCTTTTCTTTCTATTTTTCAGTTGTTGTAACTTCAAGAGTTACTTTAAAGAGTTACTCCCATCTGAACCATTTATTTTATCCTATTCTAACGGTCTATTATTTCATTAACTCTCCTCACGTGACCCGATTGCCAGTTATGTCAGTGCCTTTTCTTTCTATTTTTTAGTTGTTGCTTCCGGTTCTGCGTTTTCTCACCTACGAAAAGGGTTTAGCCTTGATTTTGTGAATGAAGTTCGTGAAACACCAATAGAGAATTGTAATTGAAAAAGAAACAAGAGAGAGAGAGAGAGATCTCATCAATGGTCTGCAAAAGCTCTACAACGTGCTTTGCAACTTGTGGGCTGGGCTCCATTGTCCTCACTTGTATGCAGGACCCACCCTACATTTTCCTCACATTCCCCAGTCAGAAAGATGAAGGTCATGTTAAAAATATTTAAACTTAAATGTCCACCCTATTGTCCTCGTATTCATATATACACGTACCTAGGATGCAAGATTATATTGAACATTACCCTTTCATGGAAGATCATATAAAAGGGACTATTTAAGTTCATTATTTGTCGGAGATTTAGGTAATCATGATTTCATTAGTTAATTCTACCTTCATCATCATGCCTTGGTGCTTCTTTGCTCCAGATTCCCTTATGTTGACGAAATGGGTTTTCCTGTTGGTATACATGGTATATAACATTAACAATAGTAGATGTCATGGACTGGGTGACGACAGGAATGACAGGGTGGCAGTGGACAGCGACAGTCGAAGACTTTTTGTTCACGAAATTGATGCAGAGGCATAAAAATGTAGGAGAAAAAACGCAGAGCTGCAAGGACCTGATGCAGAGGCTGGAAAATAGAAAGGAGGCACCAACATAATTGGGAACGAGGTCAAGTGTGGGATTTATTGAATAAATCAAGATTGTTAGATTAAGATAAAATAAATTCAGATGGGGACCAACTCTTTAAAGTTACTCTTGGAATAACTTTATATATATATATATATATATATATATATATATATATATATATATATAACACCATTATCAACACATCAATCACACATCAATCAATCAAACAGAGGTATCATCATATAACATATATTTCATGCATCATCAATCATCGATTGTCTAACCTAGGGTTTCGCCTAAATGTAGATAAGCCTGCAATAACTAAACCCAAACTAGTGTTCCAAAACCATTTTCAATGAGAGTTTAGCCATTGTTGAACTAGACAACTAGTAGGGTCTGGGGCACCCTACACACATAGAAAACATATTGTACTATGCTTGCCTCCCCGACGAGGTTAGATACTTTCTCCCCACCTTGGACAGTCGCATTCACTTGCACAACAACTCAAAATCCACACTCCTCTCTCATGTACAACTGCTTGTTAAGTCTCTGAAATGTTTGATGTGCATTTGCCCTAAGTTTTGATGAAAACTAAACATTTGTTAATGATTTAATTAACCTTCATATTGGTTGCTGACCTGTCTATCTAGTGTGCAAATCATAATTGTAAGAATTTTTTCTCACCTGTCTGCCCACATAGAAGACCACCTGTCTGTAGAGTAAAAGTCAACCTGTCTACTGACTAGGTCGTTGACTTTCTGCGTTGAAGATTCAACTTGTCTATGCGATGCTCTCACACCCGTCAATATCCAATGAAGATCAAATCAACAAAGTGATGAGATGCTTGAAGTAGAGAGTGGCAGCCTAAAGTCACTGCAATTTCAGAATCTAGGGATATTTCTTCCATGACCATTGCAACATTGTTTGGCAAATTACAAGAGCATGAACTAGAGTTGAACAGATTGAATGAAAGTGAAGAAACTGACAAAAAGAAGAAAGGATTGGCTCTCAAATCACAAGCCAAAGAAATAGAGGACAGTGATGATGAAGAATCTGAACATGATGGAGAATCTGAAGAAGAAATGGGAATGCTGTGACACCCCTTCTTGGGATGTCACATGGTAACCCATTGCGAAAAATAAAATCTATAATTTGCTGGTTACTTTCAGAAAATATAATCTTTTTAATTAAACATCTCAAGCGGAAATGGTAGTAATTTTTTTTCCTTAAAACACAGAGAACATTATCAAACGTATAGGTATACATATATGCATCATCAGTTAATACACACCCTATTACTATTATGAGATCACAAAAGGGCCTTTATAAGGACAGGCCATTCTCAACAACTAAGTAAGAAAATAAAGACATATACATGATAGTAGTGAATTGTTTAGAACCATATATAAAAACTCATGGATCTCAGTAGCCAGATCAAACTGACGAAACTCACTACCCCAAAATAAAACTAAACCTACAACTGGTCAAGCTAGTGATACCCGTTAGGGAGATCATGATGATCACCCCCACCTACAGCAGGAGTATCTGGTGAAGATACCGGTGCTCCCGCTCCCTTGTCGGGAAAATTGAGACGCCCCGACGTCCCATTAAAGAAAACCCAAAGTTTTTAAAACTTAATCGTGTTATTAGCGATAAGCGGTTATACTTAAAACAGCGGAAAATTAAAACTTAAGATGTAAATAGTTAACATGCAGATACATCAACATACATCACATATATATACAAATATATACATCCTCTCCTGTCACAGTACTGTCAAGGGAATCCCATCCGTAGGACCCCAATAAGTACAAAGTAAAAACATAATCAAAATACATCAAATGGCAACAGGAAGATGTCTAACATACTCTCCACACCCAGTCCCCTCTCAAAAGTACATGAAAATCCTCACTCACACCAAGACTGATGGCACTGGCCTGAGCCATCATGTACTACCACCCTCGCCAGCATCCCGTGGTCCGGATGGCCCAGACACTCCTCTGCTCCCACTAGAAGGGCTCCTGCCCGACTATCTCTGGAAAAACCGCCGATATATCCTGTTGTCTCTAGGAGGTAACCGTCTGGAAGAAACACGAGAAGACTCTGAAGTAGTGACTCGGACCTCTGGAGGTGCGGGTACCTCGGGAATGGGTATCTGGTCCCAAACAGGTGCCATTGGATCATCCTCGTGTGCTGAAGCCCACACTGGCTTTGGTGCTGGTGCAGGTGCAGGTGCGGGCTTGAACCCTAGTACAAGTGCCTGAAAGGGGGCACCATGAAAGGGATGGGGGCCATGCCAGGCATCGGCGGTAACTGGTCCTCCGGCTGCCCCATCAGTAAGGGAAGAGTCATGCTAGCACAGAAAGTGCCTACAACACCCATAGGGGCTCCCTGCCCGAATCTGGAAGTAATGGACGTAGGACCCGTATATACAGCAAAATGAGTGGCCGGGTCCACTAGCCACCCATTAGGGTCCACGAACTCAAACTCAAATTTCCCCAATAGGGGAAACCCCGCGTCCTGGGTCATCCAGGGATGATCCCAATGCGCCATCTACTAGGTCTGATCTGAGATACAAAACATACATATACCAACACCACAAAGGAAAAAGGGGATAAGAATCCATATAACATCAAACGTGGAAAGGGTTTAGCGACATTTAATTCTATAACAGCACGATAAACATCCATCTCCCACAATACAGTTTATATATATATAACACAAACATCCTCAATCCACATCTAGGGTCTTTCCTCTACCCCCATCATGATGCAATGCAAATGCTGTATGAATCTTCTCAGGTAGTCGGCCATATCCGGATATCACAACAATCGACACGTCCCAGAGGCCCCGGCGCACACCCTCGTCCGCGGCTGGAGGGTGCCCATGCAAAGCAATGGCACTATAGCTACACAACCAATGCACACCTCTGGACCCCGGCCAGGGTGCTCATGCAACGCATGAACTATAGCTGCAACTAAAATGAAATCATGTCTGGGACGGTCCGCCGTTAGCCTAGACCCCGGGAATTCTCCCTCCGAGGAATAGACCCCAACGACCCTGTTTCAGGTCCACAAAACGACCATGTTTCAGGTCCACATATCACAGACCATGTTTCAGGTCACCCCCTAGTGCCCTAACCGCTCATCATCACCTCATAAATAACCTCAATAAAATCTCATCATCATATAACATCAATCGTCTCGGTTAGGCACTACTAACACATAAAGTATGATTTCCCCAATACATCATCAATGCTCATCATATCTCATCACTTACTCAAACTCTACTCATAATCATTACACTCATGGCATCATAACATCATTCCATCAAATCATCATATTAATCATGGCATCATTTCCAATATAATAATAATAATAATAACAATAATAATTTTAATAATAATAATAATGATAATAATAATTTTAATAAGAAATACCAACACTCATTATCAGTCATCAATCATCATAATAACGCAATCAATCCAAGCAGTCACAACAGCCAGTCATAAAATAACAAAATAATATATTTTTATCGTAACGATGATAAACGCACAATTTCAATATCATCATTGGTACCACTAAGTAGTCCCCAATGTGACATGGACATTGTCCGTTACTCGCTCTCGAGTAGGGTTTAGGTCGCCCTACGCCATTATCGAACTAAATGTAACTGCGCCGTTTCCGACGTTAAATGGTTTCTTTCCCCCACCTGAAAGTCACGCGCACTAGACGTAACGAGACGACACGAACTAAAACGAGACGTCCTCGAACTCCTCGATTCTGCCTCGACTAGAAACAGAGCCTCCGAAAAATCACCTAAGCATCACATTACGAAAGGCACAATGTAAGGAACTCAAAAACTGTAGTATCATTGGTGAATTCACCACTGTTCGGTCTCAATATCTCCACATATATACCTCTGTTTAACAATTTGACCGTTGAATTTAAAGAACTACTTTTCCGTTACCTTCTCCAAAACTTTCAGCCCGATCCAACGGTGAACGAGCCTGGATCGAGCCTCCCAAGGTGACTGGTCAGGAGCTACACGAGTTGAGTTGCTCTCCTTCTTCTGAGTTACATAACTCACTCTCTAAGGATTTCTCAGAAAATTCAACCGTTGGATATGAATAACTACCAACCTATAACCTCTCCACGAAATTTCAACACGATCTAACGATGGAATAAGGTGTGGTGATGGATTTACAGAAGCTGTTCCAGCTCCAAAGCTCTCAACAATGGTGGTTTAGGGTTCTCTCCTCTCCCATTCTCTATCTCTCTCTCTAGCTTTCTCTCGCTCTCTCTCTAAGCTCTCTCTTGCTCACTCCTTCTGTCTCCATCCTTTTCTCAGCTTACTGCTCTCTGTTATTTTGGTTATGACTTAAGTGACTTAAGTCACTTAAGTCATTTTATTTTTGCTGAAACACGTCCCCACGCTCAACGCATGGCCCTGTCTGTTGACTCGGGCGCTTGAGCGTGGATACACCCATGCTTGAGCGTTGACTTTTTGACCAGAAAGTCAACTCTCTACGTTCAAGGTCCGTTCGACGTCCGATTGACCTCAAATTTGAGATATAGGCTCATTAGGACCTAATAAACAACCTCCAACCATAAAAAAAAAATGCCTAATCTCATCTCTAACTCCAATATTCTTATTTCACACTCAGATGTCTCAAAGACGCTAACCGGGAAACCCTAACTTTGTTCCTACGTTCAAACTCACTCTAAAAGGCTGCGTACTTGCCATGCAAATGTCTCTATGCATCAAACAACATCTCAACTATGTAATCCAAGTCTTAAACATGTTCCTCTTCCATAAAACAAAACCCTAAAACCCGGGATGTTACAAGAATCGTCATCATCATCAGCAGGAGGGTGAAACTTAAGATCGTCCTTCAAGTACTCCTCTAGATCCTCTCCAATCTCAGGATCCACAACCACCTCTACAGGAGGTACTGCTTGACCTGCTATCTGTAAAGCCTGAATAGGTTGAGGAGGAACATCAAGTAACCCATGCTCAGCCAGATATTGTAGATAAAGCCAAACTGGAGGTAGAGATACCTCGACAGTCTCCACTACATGTGTCCGTCGCTGTGGTCCTACAACTAATGTGCCGGTAATCTCTCGACTGGGGCCAAAGTAGGTAGCGCTGAGTGCCCCTGGATTAATCTCCCAAGCACCACCATAATGTGCATTCTCAAACGTAATCGAACGCATCACCGAATGCGCCAGATGCACCTCCGAATCCATCTATAATCAGATATAAATATATGCCACAAGTGGAGAGACCAACATAAAACATGCAAGAGTGGGAAACCAATATATGGATTTAACACGACAACTACATGCGCGACACAAAAGAAAACAGATACATATATACAAGTTCATAACAACATAATCATTCTTATTAAAGCAAATAGTTTATCAATGGATTTCACACCCCAAACATCATCATAGAAAACTATGCATGAACACTTCATATACGTCGTCTAACATCATACTTAATCTCTGGAAATCCACAATCGTCATTTAAATGAGCTGATCAGGCTCGATGGCCAAATAAGGCACTCAAATTTTTACCATAGCACACTGTCCTATACAAGGCATAGTGATCGTCGTATATGGTTACCATAGCACACTGTCCTATACAAGGCATAGTGATCGTTGTATATGATTGTTCATTGTCCACCAAGGCGCAATGAAAAGTTGTGTCATGAATACCTTGTCCGTCAAGATACCTTGATAAATCAAGTAAGCACGTCTGCTGATTAATGCATGCAAAACATTTTATTCTTGTCATTGTTTTTCTTCGTGTTCATTCTTTCCTTGTCGAAGCTCAAAAGCTCACGACCATCTCAACTTTTAAAACATTCAAATTCGTCTTTCAATTTCAATCAATAGGACTCCAAGTCCAACTGTGCAAATCACGAAGTCTAGACCGATGCACCAGGCTTAGATTCATAGATTTTAGCGCACAAAAATCGTCATAATTTTTATCATACACGTCATTCACCTTTAGGACATACTATCCACATCATAGAACACTAGAAACTCGACGTCTCGGCCACTAGGTCCGTATTTCGTCTTTAAAATCATTTTTGTTCTGTGAAACACAAGTCCAAAACAAAACTCCACAACTTATCCAATTTATTGGAAATAACATCATTGTTTAAAGCTAATTTGCAGAAAATCCCTTTTTCGTTGGAAATTCGTTTATAAAATGATCAAATCACTTAAAACTCATTTTCTTCCAAAAATCTTTATTTTGAACTTTAGTTCCAAGAAAATATCATTTTGAGATTAATTCTCTGTTTTAACCAATGTTGCTGCTTTTAAGAATACTTTCCGTAAACGTTATCGGAATTGTTCGTCGCTTGACTTTTAAAAACGTTTTAAGTCAAAATTTGACTTTTCTAGTAAAATAATTTTCTTCACACCATAATAAAATTATTTTTGAAACTTATTTTTTTATAATAACATTTTCTAATATTTAGAAATTTCTTACGTAAAAATTAGCAGTACTAAAATATTTTCACGGTTACGTCCTCACTTTGACTCATAGTTCACTCTTACACTGATAAATCACTAAAATCATAATATTTTCAAATATTTTTTATTCTTCCTAAATCATTGATTAATCAATAATATATTCCAATATTTCTAAATTAAATATTGAATATTCATCGTAAAGCTTCTTAAAGCTTTTATCTTGTATAATTAATTGAGCACTGACCACCGTTAGGCTTCTCAAACAACAATCAACAAAAATATTATAGCAATTAACCCAACACATCATGCATCAAAACACTATAATATATAACTGCAAATAAATAATTAAATGCAGATAAACAAACACAGATAAAATAATATGACATTGACCAGCTTAAACATGCACCACAACCACAGATAAATAATACAACCAACAACTTGATAGCACGTAGCCATCGGAAAAATCCCTCGGGCAATCCCCTCTTACCTCTCGAAGATTTTTCAGCGGATTTAAAAGTACTTTGTCAAAAGTCCGGTCTCACGTACACAACCAATTCACTCAACATTCATCAATCACAATCAAACAATTAGTAATCAAACAAATAAATCACCTATACACTACATAGAGGTCACGGTCTCAACAAGGTTTTGTGGCTAAAAGTTTCTAAAATTGCTTAAGTTATTGGATTAATGATCCTAAGTGCTTAAGACAATAGATTAGTGATTAATCAACAAAGATTGAATCAAAATCTTCTAATCCCACTAATACCTAGGTTCGGCCATGATAAGTAAATGAAGCTAGAGATTTTTGTTTGATGAAATAAGTTGGATTCAACATGAACACATACTAGAAAGATGATATACAAGATCATTTGTAAAAAGAATGAACAAAATCTTCCTCCAACAACACCACATAGGGTTCGGCCATGACAAAATAAATGAGGAGGAAATTTTTGATTTACATCATACTCTTGGATTAGGAATATATAGATGATGTCAAGAACATAGAAATTGATTTCATACTCCTATGATTTTCTATCATTTTTCAAAGTGGAGAACATGTATGATGAACATGATGAATAAAGCTTTGAATCATGAAATGAATTGAAGAACATATAACTTAAAGATGATGAGGATCATGGATTACCTCTTGGAATTTGAAAAATGGCAAGGAATCACCAAGTTGCTTCACAAACCAAGCTATGGAAGCTTAAGAGAAAATAAGAAGAAAGTATAAGACAGTAGAAAGTGTTGGAGTCTTGGAGAAGAAGATGAATATATGACCAAGGGAGATGGCTTGGACCTTGTGCATGGGCTTGAGGAAATCCTCCAAGGTCCAATTTTTTGAAGCTTGAAAATTGCTTAAAGCTTTAAAGAATGACATAGGAAACTTAAGAGCACAAAATGGCTTCATGGAAAATGTATTCATGACCATGATATTGGGCTCTATGGCCGCAGCCCTTAATGGGTTTGGATGGCAAGGAATTAGCCCAAATGTCAAAGACAACTTGAAGAATTAACTTAGGACTAAAAAGTAATTAAGAGTAAGTTTAAGGACTTAAGTGCAAAATCCTTAAAATGTCATCTTAACCATGTGAAAACTTAAAGACTTCACATGAGTGACTCATCCACATGAACCACCTCAAAAACATAAGATAAATTCTTTATCTGCTCCTGGAAACTCCATGTTTCGCTCCATCGTTTACCCAATTGAACACAATGCCCGATTATAATATATTATTTCACTTTTTGTGAAATATTTCAAAATAATCAAAGTCGTTGGAAATTAAATAAAAACCTTAAGTATTTCGTTCATTAATTAAAATTAGGCCTTCTGATCAGTATAATTATATTATCAGTGAAATTCGCAAACCGATTTTCGTCTGACTTTTCAATCAAAATTTTAATCACAACTCTCTACCGTTAAGTAGAGTGTAAATAATGTTTTGGTTTAATTAAAATAATTTTCTAAGTCTTAAATAAAAATATAAACGTATTTATATAAATTTTCAATATTAGAAAGTAGTGAAAAATCGGGGTGTTACAAATGCTAGTTAGAAGATTCAAGAAGTTCCTAAAGAAGAAGGGAAACTTCAAAAAAACAGCCTTGTATCTTTCCTAAGAGAAATTTCAGCAAAGGTGATAATTCTTCCAACAATATCACATACTATGAATGTGGAAAAATTGGCCACATCAAGCTTGACTGTTCAAAGCTGCATAAGAAGGACAGATCTGAAAAATTTGAGTCAAAGGACAAGAAATGGAAAAAGCCAAGGAAACCATACATTGCTTGGGATGATAATGACTTGGAATCTTCTGAAGAATCTGAATCTAAGGAAGCAAACTTATGCTTGGTGGAAAGCAATCATAATGACTCAGAGAGTGAGGTAAATTCTGATTCACAACCTACTTTTGATGAATTGCAAGATGCATTTGATGAATTGCATGCTGAATATCTTAAAATTGCAAAACAATATGATGAATATGCATACTTGAAAATAAAGAAAGAGAACTAGAAGCTAGGAATAAGATCTTGATTGAATCTAGCTCTAATTGTTCTAAGTGTTGTAAATTGACTAAAGAAGTTGAAAAACTGAAAAATGACTTAGCCAAGTTCAAAATGGAAGAGATAACTTGAATGCTCTATTAGGACAACAAAAGTGTGTTTATGATAAGGCTGGAATAGGCTATGAACCTAAGATACATGAGAAATCTTTCAAGAAATTGTTTGCTGCACCTAAGTCATCAAATACTCCATTTGTTAGATGTTATTTTTGTGCTAGAAAAGGTCACACAGCTTCCATATGCTTTTACAGAAATGCTGCATACAATAAGTCTAAATATGTATGGGTTCCCAGAGGAACTTTTGATGGAACTAACTCAAAAGGACCCAAACAGTTTTGCGTACCTAAAGCACAAACAAAATACCTATTTTGCAGGTGTGTTGGAAGGCCAAGAACGTTAAATGGTACCTTGATAGTGGCTGTTCCAAGCACATGACAGGAGACAAAACCAAGTTCATTACCTTTACTCCAAAATCAAGTGGAAGTGTTACATATGGAGACAATAACAAAGGGAGAATACTTGGCATTGGCAACATAGGAAGTGACTCAACAACAATCATTGAAGATGTACTATATGTTGAGGGACTAAAGCATAATCTTTTGAGTATAAGTCAGTTGTGTGACAAGGGTTATAAGGAAAAATTCAATTCCAATAGCTGCATGATAGAAAATCAGCATGATACAAATTTGAAATTGTTTGGCCATATGACAGATAACATCTATATGCTTGATTTAGATAATATCTCTTCAAAAAATGCATGTTGTCTAATTTCAAAAGAGGAAGAGAATTGGCTATGGCATAGAAGGATTGCACATATTTACATGAACCACTTAAACAAACATATTTCTAAAGATCTTGTGGTTGGATTGCCTAAACTGAAATTTGTGAATGATGGCCTATGTGATACATGTCAAAAAGGAAAGCAAGTGAAGGTCTCTTTTAAACCAAAGAACATTGTTTCAACAACTAGACCCTTGCAACTTTTGCACATGGATTTATTTGGTCCATCTAGAACCAAAAGCTTTGGTGGAAATTTGTATGCCTTAGTGATAGTAGATGATTACTCTAGATATACATGGACATATTTTTTATCTCATAAGAGTGATGCATTTGCTGCATTTAAGAGAATGGCTAAAATTGTGTAAAATGAAAAGGACATGAAAATTGTTTTTATAAGAAGTGATCATGGGGGAGAATTTCAAAATGAAGTGTTTGAAAACTTTTGTGAGCATGGCATTCAACATAATTTTTCTTCTCCTAGAACTCCACAACAAAATGGAGTAGTGGAAAGAAAGAATAGATCATTGGAGGAGATAGCTAGAACTATGTTGAATGACTCTAGCTTACCAAAACATTTTTGGCCAGATGCTGTAAACACAGCCTACTATATGCTAAACAGAGTTTTAATAAGGCCAATTTTAAAGAAAACCACTTATGAACTTCCTAGAGAAAGAAAACCAAACATTTCACACTTTCATGTTTTTGGTTGTAAGTGCTTTGTACTTAACAATGGAAAGGATAATCTTGGAAAATTTGATGCAAAGGCAGATGAAGGAATTTTCCTAGGTTATTCTTTAACTAGTAAAGCATTTAGAATCTATAATAAGAGAACACAAACTATTGAGGAATATGTACATGTTACATTTGATGAATCTAACCCCAAAAGGTTGGGAAAGGATGTTGTTATTGATGATTTTGCAGATTCAATTGAGAAGAATCTCTTAGAAGAGCAACAAGAGAATGAAGGAGATGAAAGCATAAAGGAAAAGCTGTTGCAGCCAGAACAAACAGAACAACAACATGACTTACCAAAGGAATGGAGAATTGCTAGAAAACATCCTCTAGATAACATCATTGGTGAAATTTCAAATGGGTTAACTACTAGACAATCTCTTAGAAATACATGTAATCATATGACATTTGTGTCACGAGTAGAACCCAAAAATATAGATGATGCTATAATAGATGAACATTGGATGATGACCATGCAAGAAGAGTTAAACCAGTTTGAGAGAAATCAAGTATGGACATTAGTGCCTAAACCCAAGAATAGTCAAGTAATAGGTACAAAATGGGTTTTTAGGAATAAAGTGGATGAAAATGGCATAATTGTGAGAAACAAGGCTAGATTAGTAGTTAAAGGGTATCATCAGGAAGAAGGCATAGATTATGAAGAAACATATGCACCAGTAGCAAGATTAGAAGCTATAAGAATGTTACTTGCATATGCTTGCATAATGGGATTTAAATTGTATCAAATGGATGTTAAGAGTGTTTTCTTGAATGGATTTATACAAGAAGAGGTATATGTTGGTCAACCACCTGGTTTTGAGAATAATGAATTGCCTAACCATGTTTTAAACTGTCTAAAGCATTGTATAGCTTAAATCAAGCTCCTAGAGCTTGGTATGAAAGGTTAAGCAATTTTCTCATAGGAAAAGGCTTTAAAAGAGGTAAAGTTGACACAAATTTGTTCACTAAGAAAAAGGCACACAACATATTACTTGTACAAATATATGTAGATGACATCATATTTGGTGCTACTAATAAGCATTTGTGCAATGAGTTTGCAAGTCTTATGCAGAGTGAGTTTGAAATGTCTGTGATGGGTGAGCTAAACTTTTTCCTTGGACTTCAAATAAAGTAAACTGAAAATGGAATCTTCATTAGCCAAACAATTCACTGCAATGAGTTGATCAAGAAGTTTGGCATGGAAAATGCCAAGGAAATGGCTACTCCTATGAGTACTTCTTGCTATTTGGACAAGGATGAGTAAGGTAAACCTGTTGATGTTTCAAAATTCAGAGATATGATAGGCTCATTACTTTATCTTACAGCAAGTAGGCCAGATATCATGTTTAGTGTGTGAATGTATGCTAGGTATCAAGCAAATCCTAAAGAATCACACTTAACAGCTGTAAAAAGGATAATTAAATATTTGTTAGGAACAAAAGACATGGAACTATGGTATCCTAAAGGAGCTACATGTACTTTAATTAGTTACTCAGACTCTGACTTTGCTGGTTGTAAACTAGATAGGAAGAGTACAAGTGGAACTTGTCATTTACTAGGTAATTCATTAGTATCATGGTTTAGTAAAAAGTAATCTAGTGTGGCTCTATCTACTGCTAAGACTGAATATGTGGCAGCAGGTAGCTGTTGTGCACAGGTTTTATGGATGAAACAACAATTAGTTGATTATGGTGTCCAACTAGACCAAGTTCCCGTTAGATGTGGTCTTTGAGCTGATCATCTTGTTGTGGATGTTTTATTTAAGTCTAGACAGTGTTTTTCCTTTTCTCTAACTATTAACAATCAAAAGGTTTTCATAGCTGCCATTTATGCTTCTACTAATCATGTAATTGGAAGAGATCTTTGGATGGATTTGCAGCTTCTTATTCAAAATAATAATGGCCCTTGGCTATGTATTGGAGACTTTAATTGCATCTTGGATTCTCATGAGCAGAGAGCAGATGGTAATGTCTCATCAGTATCATGTTCTGAGTTCAGAAACTGGTCTGATGTTTGCTGCCTGAATCATTTGCCTACTTTAGGTTCTGAATTTACCTGGACAAATAACAGGACTGGTGCTTCTTCAACCGAAAGGAGATTGGATAGGTCCTTGTGTAATGATGCATGGCTTGATTGTTGGAATTATACCTCCTGCACTACTCTGACTAGAGTCAAGTCTGATCATCATCCTCTGCTGATGTGCATGAAGTCTGACTTTAGCTCCTTTCCTAAACCTTTCAAATTTCAATCCATGTGGCTGCAACATGATGGTTGTAAGAGGCTAGTTGCTGATACTTGGAACAAGGATTTTCCTGGCTGTCCTATGTTTATTCTTTCTCAGAAATTAAAAGCAGTTAAAGTAGCTCTTAAAACTTGGAATAAGGAGATCTTTGGAATAAGTAGCTTTATAAACATGGATTATATTCAATCTGAGATTGATGCTCTTTGTGACACCCTTTTATCCTGCATGTTATAAAGCATTTAATATAAAACAAATTAAATGGAAAACATGCAGTTAATGAATAATATAAAATATTGTCCATTGGTAGAAAAGTTCTACATGAACCAGTTCGCAATGCGGAAATAAAAATAAGTTTTAAACCATTTAAAACATAACAGAGAAATAAACATATCCCAACCCCGATGTCACATACAGAGCTGGTATAACCGTTCGGGAATAAAATCCACGGAATTACAACTGAAAAATAACAAAATATAAACTAGCCCTAACTATGAGTGGCGGCTCCTCAGAGTCACTCCTCTCTGGGCTACTCGTCATCCTCTACAAGGTGCCAATCAGGCCAAACACAAACAAACAAACAAATATAGGGAGTAAGAATCATGTAAACATAATAGCAAGGAAGTGGGAAGTAAAGTAAACAACCAGCATAGCAACATCTCATCAACATCACATCATCATTATGCTATGCAGTGCAATGCAGTCCTACTCTGCTAAACCAACAATGCATGTGGATCCACTAAACTCAGGATAGATGACTTCGGAGTTAAATATCCACATTGAGAATCTACTCAACACCGGAGAATCTATTCCTTGGATAGCCAACGCATCAAACCAACGAATGCCTCGTTACGGGGGGCGCTAGGAGAATCTACTGCAACCGTGGATGGCCAGATCACCGTACTCTAGGATGACCTCCCCTATGTCGAACATCCCTAAACAACATCGCCGATGCAATGCGTACGCAACACAACACAACGGCAACACCACCTCCATAACTCCAACGGAATCGACCGAAGATAACAACGGAATCAACCGCAACAACTTGCCTCGCGAAATCTACCTGAGGACTTTAGCGGAATCGACCGCAACACTTGGGGAAAACTCTCGGCCACCAAGGTACAACAACAATACCTTAGACCCAAACCACGGGGTCAAGGCTTCCTTGGCCAAAAAGCACCAAGGCACAGCTCATCAGCTTGCGGTACTCAATGGGTACCGACTTATCAATTCGACACCTCACCATCTCATCAACTTAATCATCTTTGGTGAACATTAGCCAAGTTGTCTAATCTTTATCATTAATCAACTCATCATTATTGGGGAATGGGGTTTGAAACCCCTTAAGTTCTTTAATTCTGATTCTGTCCTGGAAGGTTGAGCACGGTCGTGCTTAAACCCCAGCACGGTCGTGCTTAAACACGTGAGGGGCGTGCTACCCTTTAAGTGAAGCACGGTCGTGCTTCTTATTGAGCACGGTCGTGCTCAGCAGCACGGTCATACTCTTTGTCATGCACAGCCGTGCTAAACAGCGCGGCCATCTTCCCAAAATTCAACTGGGAGCACGGTCGTGATCCCTGTTCAGCACGGTCGTGCTTATCGTACGACAGTGCTGTTCTGGGCAGGGTTTTAACTCAGATTTTAACCAATTGATTTGGGGATTAAACTCATTAATCCTAGGTCGATTAACGACATATTTTAAGGCTTAAAACTCATCATAAACTCAATATTCACATCAGTCACTCAACATCAGGTTAACAACAATGATTATCATCATACCAAACTCATAGGGCAACCATCATAAACATTCATGAATACATCATCATGTTCATATATCAGTGTACAATGCATAACAGCAACCAACATGTTAACATACAAGACATTTAGACAATTAAAACATACAGAACATGTATCAACCGGGGTTATGGAAACCCCTTTACTTTACCCTAACCCCAAGCCTATGTAAACACTACCCTTCTCCCCATACCTGGATTGAAGGTAGCCCTAACCGCAAAGCCAACAACGAACTGGTCCCAAATCCTCAAGCGGCTTGCTCCGATGACGAGCCTTGGATTAACAGAACACACAAGGATTAGTTCCCAATTCAAACTACGAAAAGGAAACTTACAAAGGGACAACACTTACCTCACTAGGAAGAACCAACACTAACCAAGCTTCCCAAATAAATCTCCAAACACCAGCCAGCACTGGTTTTAGAGAGAAAAGGGGAAGGAATTCGTGTAAGGTGGCTGCTAGGGTTCAAGAGAAGGGTTCAAACAGAAACCCTCGGTTAGTGTGCCTATGTATAGGCTGCCACCACTGAGCACGGGCGTGCTCCCCACTAAGCACGGTTTTGCTGAACTAGCGTCAGCGAGACGCGGTCCGCACATTGAGCACGGTCGTGCTCAATTTAAAATCAGAAACATGCTCCTGACTTTAAGTGTAACACCCTGTTTTTCAGAATTAATTTTGATTAAGCTGGTTGTATTAAGTTGAATTTATGCTTCAAGGGCTTAGTGGGATTTTTGGTTAAAAGTCCCTTTCTGGTACATGAGCACACCCGTGCTCATTAGCCAGCAAGCCCGTGCTTAAAGTCAGAAGCGTGTTTCTGATTTTAAGTTGAGCACGACCGTGCTCAAAAGGTAGCACGCCCGTGCTCAACGTGTTGACCGCGTCTCGTAACGTTAAGTTGAGCACGACCTTGCTCAAGGATGAGCACGACCGTGCTCAAGTCCGGGCCTATATACATTGAGCAGACTCAGGGTTGCGCCGTACACTCTATCTTGCTACTAAAAACCCTAGTATGGCTGCAACCTCCCTTCTTCCCTTTTTCCTTCATACTCAGTGTGGTTTTGAGTATTGGAGACACTAGGGAAACGTGGTCTCGTCTGCACTTCGTGTATAGGTAAGGTTTCGTTCCTTTTCTTTAGTTTCCTTTCGTTTTTTGCTGGGAAACTAACACCGTTTCAACCTGTTTGTTTAAGGCTCGTCCGTGCGTGAGCCGCCTAAAGGAGAGGAACCGGTTGCTGTTGGGAAATCTTAGAGAGCTACCTTCAATCCAGGTATGGGGAGAAGGGTAGTATGATCATAGGCTCGGAGTTAGGGTAGAGTAAAGGGGTTCCCATAACCCCGGTTTGATTTGCATGATAATATGTTTGATGATTACATGATGTAAGGCTATGTTTAATGTATGTTTCTGGTTGTTATGTTGATGGTGTTATGTTGCATATGGTTATGGTTGCTCTTATTATCGTTGTTATTAACATGATAATGTTATTGCTGGGTTGATGCCATGGTTGTGTTGATTGATGTTATGATGATGAGTTAAGCCTGAAAACATGCTAATGATTGACGTTAGGATTAATTGAGTAAAAACCTTGATAAGTTGGTTAAGTTTTAGTCTCTGTTCCTGCCCAGAACAGCACTGTCACGCGTTGAGCACGACCGTGCTGAACAGGGAGCACGACCGTGCTCCCAGTTGAATTCTGGGGAGATGGCCGCGCTGTTGAGCACGGCCGTACAGGACAAAGAGCACGATCGTGCTGTTGAGCACGACCGTGCTCATTAAGAAGCACGACCGTGCTTCACTTACAGGGGAGCACGCCCTCACGTGCTTAAGCACGACCGTGCTGGGTTACGAGCACGACCGTGCTCAACCCACTGAGACAGAATACAATTAAAGGACTTAAGGGGTTTTTAAACCCCACTTCCCCATGATGATAACTGATTAGACAATTTGGTAAATGTTAATAAAGATAAATAAAGATGATGAGATGGTGAGATGCTAAGTCGATACCCTTTGGGGTGCCGCAAGCAGATGAGTTGTGCCTTGGTGCTGTTTGGCCAAGGAGGCCTTGGCCCCACGGTTTGGGTCTAAGGTGTTGTTGTTACGTACCTTGGTGGCCGAGAGTTTGCCCCAAGTACTGCGGTTGATTCCGCTTAAGTCCTCAGGTAGATTCCGCGAGGCAAGTTGGTGCGGTTGATCCCCCTGTTACCTTCGGTCGATCCCGTTGGAGTTATGAAGGTGGTGTTGCTGTTGTTGTTGTGTTGCATACGCATTGCATCGGAGTTGTTGTTTAGGGATGTTCGACATAGGGGAGATCGTCCTAGAGTACGGCGATCCGGCCATCCACGGTTGGAGTAGATTCTCCTAGCGCCCCCGTGACGAGGCATTCGTTGGTTTGATGCGTTGGCTATCCAAGGAGTAGATTCTCCGGCGTTGAGTAGATTCTCAATGTGGATATGTAACTCCGAAGTCGTTCATCCCTAGTTTAGTGGATCCACATGCATTGATGGTTTAGCGGAGTAGGACTGCATTGCACTGCATAGCATAATGATAATGTTGATGTTGATGCGATGCTGCTATGCTTGTTGTTTACTTTACTGCCTATTCCCATGCTAATATGTTTATACGATTCTTACTCCCTATATATGTTTGTTGTTTGTGTTTGGCCTGATTGGCACATTGCAGAGGATGATGAGCAGCCCGGAGAGGAGTGACTCTGAGGAGCCGCCACTCATTGTAGGGCTAGTTTATGTTTTCTTAGTTGTTAGTTCAGTTGTAATTCCGTGGATTTTATTCCGGAACGGTTATACCAGCTCTGTATGTGACATCGGGGTTGGGTTATTTTTCGTTGGTTGGTTATGTTTTTACTGTTTAAAACTGATTTCATTTCCGCGTTGTAAACGGTTCATGTGGGACTTTTCTACCCATGGACAATTGCTTATTTTTATTCAATAATTGCATGTTTTCCTTTGAATGTTTTTAATTTAAATGGCTTTTAACATGCGGGGTAGAAGGGTGTCACATTAAGCACGGGCGTGCTGGCTATTGGGCACGGGCGTGCTCAACTACTAGAAAGGGACTTTTGAGCCAAATTCCCACTAAGACCTTAACCAACCAAACAACTTAACAAAAGCACTTAAATGAAAAAGCAGGGTGTTACACTCTTGGCTATTCTGAAGATCTGATTAGTAAAGAAAAGGCTGCTCAGTGTCATTTTCAGAAAGTTCTTGCTTTAGAGGAGGATTTCTGGAAGGATAAGGCCAGAGTCAAATGGTTTACCCAAGGAGACAGGAACACTGCTTACTTTCACAAGTTATCTATGACTAGACATGCCACAGGTCAAATGGTGATGCTTAAAGTTGGGGATTCTATTCTGGACAATCAGGATGCTATTGAAAGTCATGTGTTGTCCTATTATGAATCACTTTATGCTTCTAATAATAACTGTACAAATTCTAATTTTGTTGATAATGTGATTCCTAAATTGGTCACCTCAGAAGATAATACAATGCTGACTTGTTTGCCAACATTTGAAGAAGTCAAAACTGCTGTTTTTGACTTGAATGCCTCGGGTGCCCCAAGTCCTGATGTGATATGACCAAGGATTGATCACTAAGAATTTTAGGATCTTCTTTGATCTAATTGTTTCAAAGTTTGAGATCAAACATAATCCAAGCACAATTGATATGAAACTTGTTCTTCAAGTGAAGAATCAAGAGAAAACAAAAGGAGTAGAAGAGAAGAACAATTGATATATGACTAGCAAGTAAATTGCAAGAAGTAAATTGCAAGAATTAAAGTGCAAGAATTAAAGAACAAAGTAGAAAATGGAATAGGAAGAAGATGATGGGGAAGGCGCCACAAATGCATTCTTCTTGGAGAAGAAGATTGAATTTGATAAGCCAAAGGAGGATTCACCACTTGAATATGAAAATTCAGGATAAGAATCAATGGTTCAACTCTTGAACCAAGAAGAGGAGAACTCTCTCTCTCTCTCTCTAGAAATCTCAAGTATGAGAAAACCTTCCAAATTAATTCAAACTTGTGAAATGAGTTACAAGACACCTATTTATAGTGTGAATATTAGCTCATGCACCTCTCTAAGTCCTAATGGGTTTGGAACACTCTTAAGCCCAATTACAAGCCTAACTAAATCAAAACCCGTACAGAATTTCGTGCTAAATTTATAGCCCAATTTCATTCATGATAGATGTCGAATCAGTTCTTGAGTCGAACATAAGATTTGTAGATAATCTTCTAAGCTTTCCAACGCATCCAATATCACTTCAATCAGACATCTACAACTCAAGAAACAGCCAAAATAGTGAAGCAGGTTTGATTTGGATTTGCTTCAAAGTTGATTTGCCCCCATTGGGCCATTAAGGTTGTGCTTCTTAGGATAACATCATCCCCTCCTTCTTAAATAAAATTTGTCCCGAATTTTAATCCTACATTAAAGAGATGTTTAGATTTATTCTTTTATAAAGATCCTAAAAAAAAAAAATTGGGATGGAAACTCCCTTGTTTTGGAAGGCAATTCCCTTATTATCTTTGTAATTCTCAACCCATCCTCCCGGGTCAAAATCCACCCTTTTGAAAACAAGTATTGTGAACAACCCTTTCAAATATTTTCCATAAGGTGTAATCCCTTGAAGGTTGTTTGGTAATGTTTGTCCATTATTGAGAGAAACATTTGGAAAGATATTTAACATGTGTCTTAGTTGTCTCAATGCATGGGAACCTTGATGGATGTTCATTAGTTGCTTTTGAATTTGCAAAATAGGTTCAATGCATATAGGTAAAGTAGAATTATTAGTAGGCAAGCAAACATCTTTAAGTTGAATATTATTAATTGGTTACCCTACTAAGAAAACTTCTTTTACCTTACTTTTAACCTTATCAGTATGCATACTTTTAGCACTTAAAACTTAGTCCAAACATTCTACTTTGGTGGTGCAAAAAGTGTATTTTTCAAGATTAGCAAAAGGTTTTCTTTCTTAAGTAATAACAAACACATTTTAAATGTTCAAGAAGATTTACTTGTGTTTTGCTATGTACCAAGATAGCATCATTGTAGATTACTAAAAGCCTTTGAATTTCTTTAGTTTCTTGAGGAGTGACTTGAAGTTTATCCAAAAGAAACTCAAAGGTAGTGGGTAAAGAAAAAGATGGAAGAGACTTGTTACCAAAACTTTTGGGGTAAAGTAAATACAACGGACGGTTTTCCAAAGGTATTTTATTTACTTCTTTTTCTTTTAAAACTATGCATTCTTTGCCATCTTGTTCTTTAACCTTTTGATTTTCGAAAACGTTTTGCTCAATTGTGCCAATTGCCTTTTCCATATTATTTTATGGCACATTCTTTTCTTTAGCATTTATTTCTTTTTCTTTTTTGTCACTCTTGGCTTTTCTCTCAAGCTCCCTTGTCTCTCTCATTTTTGTTTGATCATCACTAATTTCATTTGTAGAGAGGGGTACAAGAGTAATATTTTTGTTGTGGTGCATAGAAGGAATAGAAGAAAGGGTAGAAGCAGAAGGTTTAGAGTTAGGAAATGTGGCCTTTGATCCACTTTTACCAACAACTTCAAGTTGTTTTGATGAGTCACCCTCCTTCTTGAAGGAGTTCTTTCTCTTCACTTGTGCTTCAACCTTGAGTGCATGTTGTAGGTCTCTAGTGTAGCTTGAAGGCACATATATTTTTCTCAAAACCTTCTTCATTTCTCTCCAAGTACTAATTAGTTTCTATTCATACCTTCATCTCTCTTTACACAATTGATCCCACCAAATTAAAGCATAATCATGAAATCCTAGACTAGCTACTTTTACTTTCTTTTCTTCAATATAGTAGTAGCAAGAGAATATGTGCTCCAAGTTGGTCTCCCACTCCCATTCCAAGTAAACATCGAGATCACTCTTCCCATGGAAGCTAGGGATCTTCACCTTCACATTATGCAACTTGGCATCCTTCTCATTCCTACTTCCTCTATGCTCATGTCTAGGTCTCCATTTATCAAATCTAGGTCTATGATCGTTGTCTTCCAAATATGAGGAGCCTCTATGTGAGTTTTCATGCCTTGATCCTTTTTTGTGCTCAAGTGCTTCTAATCTTTCAAACATTCTTTCCATGTTCCTTGTCAATTTATCCAACTTCTTATTCAAGTTCTTTGTTCTTGGTGATGATGTAGAAGAATCTTCAATGTCTTCTTCATGTAGTGAAGTCATGGTGCACTTACAATTTGAGAAATTACATACAAATTCCAGCAAATTGAAAATTATACAATTCAAATGAAGATTACACCAATGAGAATAACTACACTACCAAAAAGCAAAAGAATTAAGTACAAATCAAACTAGGAACAAATACACTTAAAGAGCAAAGAATTACAAGAAAATGAAAAGTACAAGGACCTCACCACTCACTCACCATTCACTTAAAGATGGCCACTCGTGTATATCACTCAAGTATACTTTTACAAGATGATTTCACTCTTGTCTCTTTTTACTCAAGAGTCTCCTCCTCAAGGGATCTACAAATTGAAACAAGATTCTCAACTATTAGTCCACAAACAAGTGATAAAGCAACCAATAAGTAAATCAATTTCAAGAGGTCAATAAAGTGGAAAACAACTAATACAAAACTAATGGAGTTTAGAAGACAAGCACGAAAAGGTTCAAGAAGAATTGCACACTCAAATTGATGTGAAGAAGACAAGTTGAAAGAGTTCAACAAAGTGTAATTCAATTTTAATCAAGGTGTTTGTGAACAAGTAATGATCAAAGTGAATTGTGCTATACCAATATATGAAGGATCAATACAAATATAAGAAAGTGGAATGGTGGCAAGTCTTTTACCTTTGCTATTTTTTTAAAAAAAAATTGTACTTTTGCCCTAAAACTTTGTATATTTACGGTTTTGGCACACTTTTTCTTTTTACACCAGATTTTTTTTATTTTATTTTTTTAAATTGTAGCCACTTGACTTTTCCTAGTTACACTTCCACAACAATTACAATGAAAATTTTGAAATACAAAAGAGATCCTTCAAGCATGAACAAACTTGAACAACATTGGTGTAATACTTGGAAATATGAGCAATTGGAGTAGTGTAAAAAAAAAATTCCAAGTAATGAAGCACAAATCAAGAAATTAGAGACCTAGATCTTTCATTCAAGTGGATGATAAACACATCATTTTCACAATTTGAATTTCATGAAGATCTATGAGGTTCTAATAATAAGAAATCATTGAAGCACTTTTGATTAAAATTTGAATCAATCTTACTATTGTGAATTGAAATTTGAATTTGAATTTTCAATTTGTTCAAAATCACAAACTAAGGCAAATAGATCTATGCTTGAATTTTCAAGAAGCAACCAAAATCACATGTGATGGAAGAGCACATGCAAGAATTGGAGCCAAAAATTGAAAGTGAAAATATGGAGGGGAAAAAAAATTCACCAAAAATTCAAGCAAGATCAATTCAAACTCATTTCAGATTCTAAATCTATGATCACTTTTGGATTCAATTTGAATTTCATCATCCAAATCTAGTGACAAATGGCGCCTGACTTAAATGAAATTGATCATGATAATGGCGCCAATTCATAGTTCATCATTGAATTTGAAAAAAATTTGATCAAAAATTCAAAACAATTGGAGATCAAAGAACTAGCTCTAGATACCACATGATGTGAACAAGGATTGATCACTAAGAATTTTAGGATCTTCTTTGATCTAATTGTTTCAAAGTTTGAGATCAAACACAATTCAAGCACAATTGATATGAAACTTGTTCTTCAAGTGAAGAATCAAGAGAAAACAAAAGGAGTAGAAGAGAAGAACAATTGATATATGACTAGAAAGTAAATTGCAAGAAGTAAATTGCAAGAATTAAAGTGCAAGAATTAAAGAACAAAGTAGAAAATGGAATAGGAAGAATATGATGGGGAAGGCGCCACAAATACATTCTTCTTGGAGAAGAAGATTGAATTTGATAAGCCAAAGGAGGATTCACCACTTGAATATAGAAATTCAAGATAAGAATCAATGGGTCAACTCTTGAACCAAGAAGAGGAGAACTCTCTCTCTCTCTAGAAATCTCAAGTATGAGAAAACCTTCCAAATTAATTCAAACTTGTGAAATGAGTTACAAGAAACCTATTTATAGTGTGAGTATCAGCTCATGCACCTCTCTAAGTCCTAATGGGTTTGGAACACTCTTAAGCCCAATTACAAGCCTAACTAAATCAAAACCCGTACAGAATTTTGTGCTAAACTTGTAGCCCAATTTCATTCAGGATAGACGCCGAATCAGGTCTTGAGTCGAACATAATATTTGTATATAATCTTCTAAGCTTTCCAACGTATCCAAGATCACTTCAATCGGGCATCTACAACTTAAGAAACAGCCAAAATAGCGAAGCAGGTTTGATTTGGATTTGCTTCAAAGTTGATTTGCCCCCGTGGGCCCATTAAGGTTGTGCTTCCTAGGATCACATCATGATGGGTTTGTGGGTGCCTTCTTTCACAAGTTTTGGGACATAATTGGCAAGGATGTCTTTCTTTCAATCCAGCAGTTTTTCTCAACAAGTTGGATTCTTCCCAACTTAAACTCAAACTTTGTCACTCTGATACCAAAGTTTGATGGTGCTGAGAGAGTTGAGGATTACAGGCTGATTGCTCTAGCTAATTTCCAGTTCAAAATAATAACCACGGTCATTGCAGACAGGTTGGCGCTGATTGCTCCCAGAAAAGTTTCAGATCAGCAAAAGGGGTTTATTAGGGGAAGGAACGTCTCGGAATGTATCTACACTACCTCAGAGGCAATCAATATGCTTGATTATAAGGACTTTGGTGGTAATGTTGCATTGAAGTTGGATGTTAAAAAGGCCTTTGACACTATAGACTGGTCTTTTATTTTGAAAGTGCTGCAGGCTTTTGGATTTAACTCCATTTTCTGTTCTTGGATCAAGTCTACTATTCAGCCAAACTGAAAATTCTGGTTAATGGCCATCCAACTGGCTTTTTCTCTTGCAAAAGAGGGGTGAGGCAAGGAGATCACCTCTCTCCCTTACTGTTTTGCCTTGCTGAGGATGCTCTCAGTAAAGGCTTCTTGAAACTTGTTGAATCTGGTCTGCTTCTCCCTATGTCAGGCCCGAGGAATTGCCCTCCCCCTACACATGTGTTTTATGCTGATGATCTCATGGTATTTGGCAAAGGAACAAAGAGGAATTTAAGGTGTTTAATGGATCTGTTTCACTTGTATGGTGCTGAGTCTGGTCAGCTTTTAAGCCCTGAGAAGTGCAGATTTTTTGCTGGTAGTCTGTCTGCTGCTAGGATTTCTTCCTTAAGGAACTTTCTAGGTTTCAGGTGTGGCAGTTTACCATTCACTTACTTAGGTGTTCCAATTTTTCTTGGTAAACCTAAGAGAGCTCATTTGCAACCTATAGCTGATAAAATTAAGTCCAGGATGTCCAATTGGAAAGGATCAATGTTGTCAACAATGGGCCGTGTCCAGTTGGTCAAGTCAATAATTCATGGAATGATGATTTATAGCTTTCATGTCTACATGTGGCCAATCTCCTTATTAAAGTCCCTGGATAGATGCATTCAGAATTTTATCTGGTCAGGTAATATTGAAAAAAGGAGGCTTGTATTTGTTGCCTGGCAAAAAGCATGTGTGCCTTCTAGTTCAGGTGGCCTGGGTTTGAAGTCCTTGAGGTCTATAAATGAGTCTGACTTGCTGAAATTGAGTTAGGAGATGCTTTCTTCTACCAATCACTGGTCTGTTATTCTTAAATCAAGGTTCATGAGGCTTAACAAGCCTCTTGGTCATTATGCCAAATCTTCTATATGGCCAGGTGTTAGACAATTTATAAACACTGCAATAGCCTGCAGCACCTGGATCTTAGGTGATGGGAAGTCTATCAACTTCTGGAGGGATTGCTGGTTGGATAAGCCAGTTTCTGAAATTCTGTCTCTATCTGATGCTGTCTTGCCTAGATTGAATGCTACTGTTCATGACTTTATTATAGACAAGGCTTGGTGCATTCCTTCTCCTGTCTCTGACCTTTTTCCAGGCTTGGAGCAGAGAATTAAAGAGGTGATTATACCTTTTGATCATGGCCCTAATAAGTTGGTTTGGAAACACTCTTCAGATGGTTGCCTAACTCTTAAAGATGCCTATTCTTTCTTGTTTCCTTGCTCGAATCAAGTGAGATGGGGCAAGTTAATTTGGAGCAATGTCAGATGAGAATCCAGGAGACAACAACATACCAGACTAAGCATGTCTGGAAAGACCTGTGTACTTGTTGGAACCAAGGTGAGCAGATTTGAATCGTCAACCTTGGATGAATGTCTTATGTTTAAGAAAAACTCTTCATTGTACTATTTGATTCTTTATGAACTTGTCAGTTGACATTTGTTCCTCGAGTCCCTATGGTTGTATCAAACAATCACAGTGATCAAGTTTGTATGTGTCAGGCAAATTTTGTTGAGTTTGATTTGAAATCTATCAGGACTCATAAATTAGTTATAACTATTTCTCGAGTTATAACTCAAATAACTTCTTAGTAACAAAAGTCTCTTGGTGAAACTTACGTTAATCACTTCTGAGTTCCTATCTGAGGAAATTCTCATGGAGGAGCAACTTTGTTAATGTCTGTAAATGTGTATTGGCCATACATTTTCACGCTCACAAACCTATTGAAGAATCTTTTTCCATACTGGATGTTCTTGAATTTCTTTCCGATTGACAAAATTCTTCTATATGCTTTCTTATGAGTTAGAGTACAACCAACGTTCCTCTTGCATTAATGGATGCCCATAACGACTCTATTGCATTTAATGGAGTTCATCTTGAAGCCAACCTTTGAAGGAATGTCTCTAACGGATTCAAAATGATTGGAACCTATAAATACAGAAGTCACTGAAGATAAAGATAGAGAATACATAGTATTAAAGAGCCATTACTCGACACAATTAATCCTTCATTCTTTCAATATGTATTCTTCAATTATTTGAAGTTATTACGCAGTCTTTCTATACTTCACATTTAATTCACTCTTCTGAGTGTTAGTGAAAGACTTGTAAATTGTATTTATTACAATCTTTTCTCAAAACAACTTGAGTGAGCCTAAAGAGGCTACGTGATTAAAGAATACTTGCCTTGGAGCCTGGAGAGGCTAGGTGTGCAAAGAATACTTGGAGTCTGTAAACTGATCAGTTATAGTGGAGAGAACTCGGTGCTACCAAGGACTGGACGTAGCCCTGATTGTTAAAGGGTGAACCAGGATAAATTGTTGTGTTTATCTCTTTTCCCTTAAACTCTTCAGTTGCTTTGTTTATATTATTTGTGAACTAACTAAAGGGGTTAAAGTGTGAATATCAAACTTGTTTTCAAATTATGTGTTTGTGTGTTTTTCTGTTAAAATCACACTAGATGGGTCACCTGTCTATGCAGTGTTTTTCACACTTGTCTGACCTTAGCTTTTGTGTGCGAAAAGATTTTGACTTTTTTTAATTTCTGATAAACACAATTCAACCCCCCTTCTCGTGTTTATAAATGTCTATTTCAATGCTGCCATGGTGTCCCCGGAACTCCTCGATGCTCCGAAATTTGCCCTAACACAAAGACAACATCCTGACATTATCATAAACCCTAATCTTGCAAGAAATCGAGAATCGAAACGAGAAATCATGAAGAACGAAGGAACAACATTGTCGGTAATGTCGACGTGTCGACATGTTAGGAATTCGAGCATTACCTCAGTCCAGTTGACGAATCGATTATTGATACTTGTATTATTCGACACCCCGATCACAATGATGTAATCGAAATCATGATTGAACGACCAGATCTCCCTTAAACCTTACTTTCTCTCTCTAAACCCCTAGGGTCTCTCTCTGCGAAGAAGGTAAGACATGCAAAGTGAAGAGGAAGAAAGAACTTGGGCAATATTTTTTTGGTCAGCACTCTCTAGCATGCCAAAGGTGTACACTCAAGCGTGCCATGACCTTAGTGTGGGATCCCTTCATGCTAGATTGTGGCCTATGTTGCGCCATGTCCTTGCCACACATCAACTCTGTATTGCCACATGCCCCACATGTGTCCTGGACCAATTACCATTTTGACGTGCACCTACCCGTGCTTGAGCTGTGGCACACTCAAACATTGGGCTGCTCCACGCTCAAGCATGGAGCCTGATACCAGTACCTAAGTTTCGAGCATTTCAGTACATTCCGAACTTGTTTCAAATCCGATTGACCTCAAATTTGAAACACATGCTCACTAACACTGAAGGAGCATGATTAAGCCTTCAGACATGCTTAATCTTTGTCCCACACACTAATCGAGAAAATGAAAAGTTAAATACTTGTGAATATGATCTTGGTTACACCTTGTGCTGCAAGTTTGCTTGGAAATAGCTTTTCTATATTTGAGAGGAATTGACAACTTTGATCAAATTGGGGTCAATTAGAATTAATAGATCATATTAGCATTATTTCTAACTTACTAACATAGTTTCTAATGATTTTCCTTTTTTCCCAATATTTTTCAAGTTGTAGCTGAAATTTTAGGTTGACCTAACTGTGGAATTTAGAGCTGAAACATGGTGTCCGAAGGGAAATCACCACTCAACAGATCCCAAAGCACTCCCACTTATATAAGCCAAATTTAGTGCCTATTTATTTTAGACTCTCTACCAGAGAAACCTGTTTCAAAATCACATTAGCCAAAAGCTCCTCTCACATAGCTTTTGAAAAAATGCCTCAAGATGTGTTTTTTTCACTTTTGCTATGGGAAGATCTTAAACAAACAAACTATTAATCATCTGGTACGATTTTTTTTTTTTAGGGTTTTTTTATTTTTGAAAACAGGATGTGATAATAATTAAAATTTTGTTTGCAAGTGCTCATATTGCTTGGATTTTTATAGACTTCGAGAAAAAAATCACTAATCAAAACCCACAAGGAAAGTCGCTTCTATGAGACCCTCTACCCACATGTATTTATAACATCATAAAACGAAAAGAAATTATTTGAAATAAGAACACATGCATATTATCTCATAATAATTAAATCATGGGTAAAAGGTTCACATGAACAAACGTCGCTGAAAATAAAAGAATTCAAAACAAAACTAAAAACAAAACTCAACCTCGATGTCACACTACAGACTAGTAACAACAATCCGAAAAAACATCGGATAAACAACTAAAGATAAAATGATCATAAACTACGAGTGAGCGGGCTCCTCAGAGTCACTCCTCAACTGGCTACTCACCATCCTCTACATAACAAGAAAAGGTACATGCAAGGAAACAACAAAGATGGGAAGTAAGAAATCGATGTATAAACATAATGGCAAAGGAGCAGTTAGCAAGACGAGCATACATCACAGAATAGCATGTTATAACATAACAACATTCAACATATTCATATCATTCACATCGTCTCAAACAATGTATGTCATGCGGTACAACACTACTCCACTACTCTGTTGTGCATGTGGATCCAAACTACCTCAGGAAGACAATGTTAGAGTTACATATCCACATTGGCCAATAAGCACCAACACCGACAGTTCACCAAACCATGGGTGAACCCCTTGGATAGCCGATGCACCTTGCTCTCGGAGGCACCACCACGGGGGTGCATGATTCACCTAACTCTCCGATTAATTACCGCGGACGGCCAGATCGCCTTACTCTTGGATGAGCTCCCTGATGAGTGTGATTTCACCTCATATTTCCTTGACATTTTGCATGCATTTTCATATAGGTTAGGCATATTTAATTTAATTTTTGTTAGTTTTTCCCTTGGAACGGGTAAGGTGGTTTTGTGGTGTGCTTGTGCAGGAATTAAAGAATTAAATGTTTAGAATCAGTGATATTGGAGCTTGAAGAATAAAGGAAAATTGGCCAACCAGAAGCCATCACGGCCGTGACATGGAAGCTGAACCAGACCCTCGCAGGCAGAAATGATCACGGCCAGGCCGTGATGACCATCACGGCCGTGACAGACTCAGAGTGAAGCCATCCCACAAATCAGAAGAGATCACGCCCAGGCCGTGATGACCATCACGGCCGTGACGCGCAATATCTGGAATTTTAAATTGAAGATTTGATTTGATTTTGTAACAGATTTGGATCCAAGTTGCCCTGCATTATAAATAGGAGTGAAAGGCTCGAAAATAGGGACCTCTTGGCTGCTACCTTAGGCTTAAATTAGGATTTCTCTTCTTCTCAATTTTCTTCTCTTCTCTCAGGATTTTCATGTTTTTGTTATTCAACGTTGCTATGAACATGGCAATGTGTGAGTAGTCGTTTTATTTCTAGGAATTGGGGCTATGCCCAAGACTCGTTTTATGTGATGAATTGACGTTTTACTTCTTCTTAATTTCAATTTGCTTTCGATTTGATTCCTATTGCATGAATTACTTGTAAATTTGGTGCGCACCTATTTGCATGTCTTAGATACTCTAAGGATGAACCTAGCGGTGAACTTAGGTATTGGATCTATAGGGATTGAACTTAGGACTTAAATCACGAGAGTTAGAAGCGGTCCTTCGAGGGTTCATTGAATTGTCATAAATCTCAATGGGTTCAATTTAAATACAATTACCACGAGAGTAGGGGTTGGTTTAATTGGGCACGGTTCTTGTATCTCGAGAGGGAACATTAACTTTATTAGGATAAATTCACCTTCAAAGCAATTTTGATAGTTAACAAGAGGGTAGTCAATTTAGTAGCATAAGCAGTCTTGTTGGTAACCCAATTCCTGGAAATATCTTTTAATTTGAAAAACATCAGATTAGATTTGATTGCGATTTTTAACTGATTTCGTTTTAAATATTTGATTTGTTAGTTAATCTTAATTTTAAAAACCAAATCTTTTCCAAATCCTTTTTTTTTTATATAGTTTAGTTAAATTGATTTAATAATTAATTGTTATTTAAGATCACGGTCTCTGTGGGTTCGATCTTTTTATTACTTGACGACGAAGCCGTACACTTGCGGATTCACGCTATCAAGTTTTTGGCGCCGTTGCCGGGGACTGTGCTTTCTTGAATTTCAATTTAATTTTTAAATTGATTTTTCTGAACATTTTTTTATAAAAAAAAAAATAATTCTTTTTCTACTGTATCTATCTCTCTCTTTGCAGGTATTTTGTCTCTTATATGCGAAGATCCCAAAGTCTTGGAACTCTTATTGAAGTTGATCCCGAGATCGAAAGGACTTTTCATAGACGTAGGAGACTACAAAGACAAAGAGTGAGAGAAAGGTTGACCCCCATCCCACTCATGGCCGATCAACCGGATACTAAACCACTGAAGGACTACGCAGCCCCAAATGCTAGGGGTTTGCGAACTGGGATTGCTAGGCCAGAAATTGAGGCGGATAACTACACTATACCGCCCCCGTTAATTGGCATGATTAGGCAACATCAGTTTGGAGGATTACCCTCGGAAGACCCGACTGATCATGTGGAGACATTCTTGGAGTTCACCGATGCAATAAGAATTCGAGGTGCACCGGTTGATGCTATTCGCTTGAGGTTATTCCCCTCCTCTCTGACTGGAAGGGCAAGAGCTTGGTTGAAATCAGTGCCTGCCAATACTTTGTCAACATGGGACCAACTGGAGCAGGCATTCTTGGAAAAATTCTTTCCACCATCCAAGACTGCTTACTTGCGAACTCAGATCACCGGCTTCTTCCAAAAGGACGGAGAATGCTTATCCGAAGCTTGGGATCGTTACAAGGGATTGCTAGAATCTTGCCCACATCATGGGCTTGAGAAGTGGCTTTTAGTGCATACCTTTTACAATGGATTGGACTATTCTTCGAAGGTGTCACTTGACTCCGCAGCTGGTGGAGCATTGATGAATAGACCATTGGCTCAAGCATTTGAGATCATTGAGAACGTTGCCACCAACTATCATCAATGGGGTTCAGAAAGAGGTAATAACCCGAAAAAGCTTTCGGGAGGTAATTTTGAAATGAATAGTAATGATTTAATATTGTCTAAATTTGACTCATTGAGTAAGCGCTTTGATAGACTTGAAAAGGCTAATGTGAGTTCATTAGGTGCTACTAATGTTGCTTGTGAGATTTGTGGAGTGCAGGGACATGACTTTGTGGAATGCCCACATGGAAGTGCTCACGAATCAGGCGCTTCGGGGGAACAAGTGAATTCATGTCACAACTTTTATGACACGAACTCGAAGTTGCCAAACTATGTTCCCCCAAATTCATACAACCAAGGAAGGAAGAATAACTCTTATCTCTCATACGGGAACTACAACAACACGTTGAACCATGAATTCCAAGAAGGCCAAGGTAATAGGAAACCCGCATTGGGGTATCCTCAGGTACAAAAGTCTAAACTTGAGTCTCTTATGGAAAATTTTGTTGAAACTCAAACAAAGCAAAATGAAGAGTTTAGGCAACATGGTAGGGCTATGGGCGAAGCCATTAAGGAACTAGCTTCTAAGGTAGACAACTTAGCTATTCACAATAAGATGCTAGAGACACAAATTGCCCAACAAGCTAGTACATCTTCTAGGACTAAGGGTACGTTTCCGGGACAACCCGAGGTTAATCCCAGTGAGCACTGTAATGCTATATACTTGAGGGATGATAAGCTTGGGGTAGTTGAAAAGGGCATGGAATGTGAGGTGCACATGAGTGAACAAGAAGAAATTAAACCAAAGTATATCCCTCCACCGCCTTACCAACCCCCAATACCTTTCCCACAAAGGCTAGTCAGGAAAAAGCAAGTAGAAAAAGCGACTAAGAGCTTAGTTGAGGAGCATGATGAAAAGATGAAAACTAATATGCCTCCTAAATTAAAATATCCAGGAAGTTTCTCTATTGCTTGCTCAATTGGAGAAGTTAAAATAGATCATGCCTTATGTGACGTAGGGGCTAGTGCGAGTTTGATGCCACTTACCATCTTTGAGAGGTTAGGAACCAAGAAATTGAGCCCATCCAAGTTCTCTTTACAATTTGCGGATGGCTCAACTAAAACCCCTCTAGGCATACTAGAGAATATCCCCATAAAGGTAGGGAAACTTTTCATTCCTACTGATTTCATGGTGTTGGATATGAACGGGAATTCTAAATTCCCTATCATTCTTGGAAGGCCATTCTTGGCCACAGCTGGAGCAATAATAGATGTTAAAAATGGCAAGCTCTCTTTGAATGTAGAAGAAGGTAGGGTGGGTTTTGATTTGACTAACTCATATAACAACCCTCCTCTTGAGAATCATGTGTGCAGGATTGAGATAGTGCCTCCGGAGGTGAAAGAAGAGCTTAACATGGAAGCAACTCCCAAACTTTGCATGACAAATGATGCACCGAATAAAGATGAAATTGGAGTTTCTCAACATGTGGAGTTAAAACTTCCACCGGGAGGAAGTAAGGCCATGAAACTCAGAGTGAAAAGAGCAAAGCGAAAGCGCATGTGGCCATATGAACACTATAAGCTCATTGATGGACTTCCTTGGAAGAGAGGTGTTCTTGCACTTCAAAGCCCACCTAATCCCGGTTGATTTAAGAGAGTATGGTCAAGCTTACGACCAAAAACAAGCGCTTCTTGGGAGGCAACCCAAGCTTTCTTTCCCTTTATTTTGTTTTTAATTTTTGTTTTCAATAATTTGAGAAGATTAGAGGAGAAAGATCCAAATTGATGGTTTTGCCAAGTGTGTTTACAGGTTGGAAAAGCATGAAAAAAAAAAAAAGGTGGAGGCAGTAACGGTCACGGCTAGGCCGTGACAGAGCTCACGGGCGTGATGTGAAGGTGCCAGAAATCAGAGAAGATCACGCCCGAGCCGTGATATCCCTCACAGGCGTGAGAAGAAACCCATCAGACAACTCAGCGAAGATCACGCCCGGGCCGTGAATATGGTCACGGCCGTGATGCACCTTGCTTCAAAATAAAAATAAAAATAAAAATAAAAATAAAAAAATTCACCCTCACTCTCTGGTCAATTCGCGCAGCACCCAACACTACCTAGGTGAGTTGTTCCAATTTTCTTCTCTCTCCGACTTAATTATTTACATTGGGGACAATGTAAGTTTTTAAGCTTGGGGTAGGGGTTTTATTTTTGTTTTGCATGCTTGCATATTGCATTCATATAGGCATAGTTTTGCATAATCATAAGTTTTGCATAATCACATGATTAGATTGCCCCTTGCTTAGAGTATGCATCCAAATGTGAAAATTTTGTGCCAAATAAATCAAGACAGTGAATTTTGAACCCAATTTTTGTATTCTTGTGATAGGCTGAAATTAAAAATTCTAGAGATGATCTTTTGATAGTTGATAATTAGCATGTGGTTCCTTGGATTTGTATTTCTCATTGATTTTTGAACTACTAAATGTGAGATATTTGAGCCTAAAAGGGGTATTCACTAAATTTACCCCCTTTCTTGTGATTGAGTGTTTTCTTCCTCTTGGATTGTATTCTCTAGAACTTGACTTGAAATCGTTTTAAAACTTAGAAATTTTTGAAAACATATTTGAAAATGATTGAGGCACTAGGTATTTTTCTGGCCTTCTGAGCTTTGACTGATTAAAATTCTACCCCTTAGTTGCCCAATTTTGAGCCTAAAAGAACAAAATGCTTTTCTTGGTACCCTGATTAATTTTGATAAATGATGCATGATATGGCACCTTTTAAAGTATTGTAAAAAGGGCAAAAGGGTGGTTTGAAAAAATAAATTTGGGATGAAAATGTTAGAAAATTATTTCTCTCGTGTTGAAAATCTCGCCTTCTTCAAAAGATAAAATAAAATAAAATAAAAAAATGGAGAAGGGGAGGAAAAGAAAAAGAAAGTGAGAAATAAAGTGAAAAAGAAAATGAAAAAGGAAGAAAGAGTGGTGGAAGAGTGATTTAAAGCCCAAAAGGTATCTTAGAAGGTTGTCATACTTTGCATTATTTGATATTTTTGTTAGCCTTCTTGTAATTCCTTTTCTTGGTTTCCCCACCTAACAATTAATCCCATGGCCCCATTACAACCAAAATAAAAGACCTCTTAATTCTTGTGTGTTTTCATTAATAAAGTAGAGATTTGGTTAATAGTCAAGCTTATGGTAGGGTACCTTCCTTGAGGAAATTGAGTGAATTGTCATATACCCTTAAACACTTGAGTGAGGTGAGATGAGTGCCCGAATCAGTGAGAGATATGAATTTAGGGAACCTAAGCTTCTAATTGGACTTGAAATTGATTGTCTCATGATTACTTATTTGGATATGCCTGTTACTTGGATTTGTTACTCGGGTTCTTGGTTTACTGTCCATGCTCTGATTGTTTATCTTGGCTGGCCTTAATGATTGCTTGAGGACAAGCAAAATCTTAAGCTTGGGGTAGTTTGATGAGTGTGATTTCACCTCATATTTCCTTGACATTTTGCATGCATTTTCATATAGGTTAGGCATATTTAATTTAATTTTTGTTAGTTTTTACCTTGGAACGGGTAAGGTGGTTTTGTGGTGTGCTTGTGCAGGAATTAAAGAATTAAATGTTTAGAATCAGTGATATTGGAGCTTGAAGAATAAAGGAAAATTGGCCAACCAGAAGCCATCACGGCCAGGCCGTGATGACCATCACGGCCGTGACATGGAAGTTGAACCAGACCCTCGTAGGCAGAAATGATCACGGCCAGGCCGTGATGACCATCACGGCCAGGCCGTGATGACCATCACGGCCAGGCCGTGATGACCATCACGGCCGTGACAGACTTAGAGTGAAGCCATCCCACAAATCAGAAGAGATCACGCCCAGGCCGTGATGACCATCACGGCCGTGACGCGCAATATCTAGAATTTTAAATTGAAGATTTGATTTGATTTTGTAACAGATTTGGATCCAAGTTGCCCTGCATTATAAATAGGAGTGAAAGGCTCGAAAATAGGGACCTCTTGGCTGCTACCTTAGGCTTAAATTAGGATTTCTCTTCTTCTCAATTTTCTTCTCTTCTCTTAGGATTTTCATGTTTTTGTTATTCAACGTTGCTATGAACATGGCAATGTGTGAGTAGTCGTTTTATTTCTAGGAATTGGGGCTATGCCCAAGACTCGTTTTATGTGATGAATTGACGTTTTACTTCTTCTTAATTTCAATTTGCTTTCGATTTGATTCCTATTGCATGAATTACTTGTAAATTTGGTGCGCACTTATTTGCATGTCTTAGATACTCTAAGGATGAACCTAGCGGTGAACTTAGGTATTGGATCTATAGGGATTGAACTTAGGACTTAAATCACGAGAGTTAGAAGCGGTCCTTCGAGGGTTCATTGAATTGTCATAAATCTCAATGGGTTCAATTTAAATACAATTACCACGAGAGTAGGGGTTGGTTTAATTGGGCACGGTTCTTGTATCTCGAGAGGGAACATTAACTTTATTAGGATAAATTCACCTTCAAAGCAATTTTGATAGTTAACAAGAGGGTAGTCAATTTAGTAGCATAAGCAGTCTTGTTGGTAACCCAATTCCTGGAAATATCTTTTAATTTGAAAAACATCAGATTAGATTTGATTGCGATTTTTAACTGATTTCATTTTAGATATTTGATTTGTTAGTTAATCTTAATTTTAAAAACCAAATCTTTTCCAAATCCTTTTTTTTATATAGTTTAGTTAAATTGATTTAATAATTAATTGTTATTTAAGATCACGGTCTCTGTGGGTTCGATCTTTTTATTACTTGACGACGAAGCCGTCCACTTGCGGATTCACGCTATCACTCCCCTATGTTGAATTTCCCCCACTAACATCTTCAATGCGTGAATGCATGAGAAACAACAACATGCAAACAAACAATCACTACCTCCACTTTGGCCAATAAGCACCAATGTTTTATCATAATCAACACCTTGACCAACAAGCATGAAAGCCCTCTTGGCCAATAAGCACCAAGGTTCAACATCGTCAACACCTTGGCCAATAAGCATCAAGGTTACCTTGGCCAATAAGCACCAAAGTATAACAATGTGCGTTAACCCATCGTTACCGTCTTAACCATCTTAACGTTTGTATTTAATTATCTTTGTTAAGTCTTCATTAAATTATCTAACTTGTCTTTACTTCGATTGGTGTCTTATTTCATCATAGGGAATAATTTGGGTGAAACACCCTTGTTCTTGTCTTAGCGTTTAACTCTGTATGGGGAGCTCGGTCGTGATGTTCCCCAGCACAGGCGTGCTGGCCTTTAAGTTGAGCACGGGCGTGCTATCTATTGAGCATGGTCGTGCTTACTGGAGCATGGTAGTACCGTTCTGGGCAGAAACCCTTGGAAACCCTGCCAAGCTTCCTAGGGCATTCATATATCAATCCTATTAGCTTTTAACTACACCATCAAGTATCAGTATCATTACTCTTGTTTAATCTCCCTGTCTTATAATTATTGGGGATCAATCCTTAATTCTTGTTTCATTATTAACATCCCTAAAACATCATGGATCCAATCTAGGGTCTTGACTATACCAATGAGTAATAACCTTGCCACTCATTACTACGATTCATGTCTTATGCACATTGGGAAAGTTATCCCTTAATTCTTGTACGTCATTTTCAGCATTCTTTAAAGTCTTATTAACATTAACATTAACTACATCCACACCCAAACACTCATTCATAGCATGGCAACATCTTCATCAATGGCATATCATTATCATTATCAACATTAACAACAATTCATAAAATAAGCATGCCAATCTCATTGAAAACACACATACAAATAACAGACAACATCAAAAAGAGCAATTAGCACACGACAGGGTCATGGGTTAACCTTTCATCTTACGCTACCCCATTGCCTACATGTCATACTAACCCCTTCTCCCCATACCTGGTATGGAGATTCCACTAACGCCAAACGTAAGTGATCCTACCGGTTTCCTCGAGCGGCTCCACGAATTCCTCAAGCCTTGGCTAACACAAAAGGTAAACCATTAAACTCCAATCTCATAAAACAAGAAAAGGAGATTTCAAGGGATGACTATGTTACCTTCATTGACACTAGCGTTCATGACTTTTCTCCCAAACAGATGCAAGAACACCAAGAACTTTGAAGGGTTCAAAAGAAAGGGAAGGAGAGAGGTTTCTGTCACACTATGATTGCTAAAAGTGTCAAAATGAGGGTTAACACTCGTAACCCTCTAAGCCCTTGAATATAAGCTGTCAGACCCTGAGCACGAGCGTGCTCACCTTAAGCACGGTCATGCTCAACACCGAGCACGGGGTCATGCTTAAGTAAGCACGGTATCTTCAACATTCACGTCAATTTTCCGACACGGTCGTGGTCCCTTTGAGCACGTCCGTGGTCATGGCTCACTCAGCCACTGAGCACGCCTTTGAGCATGGGGTCGTGCTATACATGAGGATGGTCGTGCTCACCAGAAAGGGACTTTTCACTCCCCCATTTTAGCATTCCTAATGCATATATCTAACAACTAACACAACTTGCACATATGTACAACATATAAAACGCTTAAATGCTTTTATACGAAAAACAGGGTGTTACAATTCTACCCCCTTATAAAAATTTTGTCCTCGAAATTTCTACTCACCATGAGTAAAAAGGTGCGGGTACGCTTTCATCATCTTGCTCTCTAGCTCCCACGTAACATTTTCCTCAGTAGCCCCACTCCAAACAACTTTGACCAAGGGAATTTCCTTCCCTCTTAGCTGTTGCATCCTTCGATCCTCAACTCGAAGCGGTAGTACCTCAAAAGTCAAGTTCTCTTTCAACTGAATTGTATCGGGTACTATCACATGGCTAGGATCATGAATATATTTCCGAAGTTGGGACACATGAAAAACATTATGAAGGTTGGACAAGAATGGTGGTAAAGCTATTTGGTAGGCGACTTCGCCAACTCTTTTTAGAATTTGGTAAGGGCCAATGAATCTAGGAGTAAGTTTCCTCGTTTTCATCACTCTACCAACCGCAGTTGTTGGAGTAACTCTCAAGAATACATGACGACCCTCCTAGAATTCGAGAGCCTTACTTTTCTTGTCATGATAACTCTTCTGTCTGCTTTGTTTTACTCTCATCTTATCCTGGATCATTCTCACTTTCTTTGTGGTTTCTTGCATTATCTCAGGTCCTAGCACAACATTCTCACCAGGCTCAATCCAACACAAATGTGTCCTACATCTCCTCCCATACAAAGCTTCATAGGGTGCCATCCTAATATTGGAATGGAAGTTGTTGTTGTAGGTGAACTATATCAGGGGAAAAAACTTGTCCCAGCTACCCGATTGTTCTAGCACACAAGCTCTCAACAAGTCCTCTAAGGACCGAATGGTTCTCTCAGACTGGCCATCAGTCTGTGGGTGATACACTGAACTCAATCTAAGCTTAGTCCCTAAAGCCTCATGCAAGCTATTCCAAAATCTAGAGGTAAATCTAGGGTCTCTATCCGACACTATGCTAGAGGGCACACCATGTAACCTAACTATCTCCCTGAAGTACAACCTAGTCAACTTTTCAAAAGGATACTCCATGTTCATGGGGATGAAGTGGGAATATTTAGTCAACCTATCCATAACAACCCATATAGCAGCACAACCAGCTAGAGTCCTAGGGAGTCCAGACACAAAGTCCATAGAGATAATATCCCATTTCCATTCTGGGATTCTCAAAGGTTGCATCTTACCTGAAGGCTTTTGGTGTTCTGTCTTAGCATTTTGGCACACTAAGAACGCATAGATAAACTCAGCTACATCCTTCTTCATCCTAGGCCACCAAAACATACGCTTCAGATCCTGGTACATCTTAGTGACACCTGGATGCACACTCAATCCACTCATATGTCCTTCCTCAAGGATCAACTTCCTAAGCTCTAGAACATCAGGTATGCAAACTCTATCCTGAAACCTCAAAACTCCATCAGTTCCTTCCTTATAACTAAGGTTTCTACCCTAAGCAAGTAACTCTTTCTGGCTTAAGAGGTAAACATCTATCTCCTGACTTTCTCTAATCTGGTCCATCAAATTGTTGGTAATATTCAACGTTCCAAGCCTAATACTCTTAGGGATAACTTGCCACGCTAAGCTCAAATCTCTAAATTCCTCAATCAAATCCATCTCTCTAACCATCAAGGCTGAAACATGTAAGGTCTTTCTACTTAAGGCATCTGCCACTACGTTGGCTTTTCCTGGGTGGTAGGTCAACTCATAATCATAATCCTTAAAGAATTCCATCCACCTACGCTGCCTCATATTGAGCTCCTTTTGGTCAAACAAGTATTTCAAACTCTTATGATCACTAAAGACCTCGAACCTCACTCCATAAAGATAATGCCTTCAGAACTTTAAGGCAAACACTACGGCTCCTAATTCCAGATCATGGGTAGGGTAGTTCTTCTCATGGGTTTTCAACTGCCTAGAAGCATAGGCTACTACCTTACCATCCTGCATCAATACTCCACCTAAACCTTGCTTAGAAGCATCGCGGTATAATACGAAAGGTTCACTAGGATTGGGCAAAACTAAAACTGGTGTAGATGTTACCTTTCCTTCAAAGTTTGGAAACTTTCCTCACACTTAGAATCCCATACAAATAGTTGTCCCTTTTTGGTGAGACGGGTCAAAGGTAAGGCTATCTTAGAGAAACCCTCTATAAACCTCCAATAGTATCCTGCTAAACCCAAGAAACTCCTAATCTCGGTCACTGACATTGGTGCTTCCCAGTGGAGCACAGCCTCTACCTTAGCGGGATCCACAGCTATTCCATCTTTAGAGATGACATGTCCTAAGAAACTCACCTTTTCTAGCCAAAACTCACACTTAGATAACTTAGCATACAACTGCTTCTCCTTAAGGGTCTGCAAAACTACTCTCAAATGCTCCTCATGTTCCTCCTTGGTCTTGGAGTACACTAAGATGTCATCTATGAAAACTACCACAAACTTATCCAACTAAGGGTGAAAGGTCTTGTTCATATAACCATGAACACAACAGGAGTATTAGTCACACCAAACGGCATAACTAAGTACTCATAGTGACCATAACGCGTTCTAAACGCTGTATTCAAGAAGTCCTCAGACTTAACCCGAATCTGATGGTATCCTGACCTCAAATCTATCTTGGAGAAAACACAACCTCCTATCAACTGGTCCATAAGATCATCAATCCTAGGGATGGGATACCTATTCTTAACGGACACTTTGTTGAGTTATCGATAGTCGACACACAACCTCATGATGCCATCCTTCTTCTTCACTAACAACACTGACGCTCCCCATGGGGACACGCTAGGCCTAATGAACTGTTTCTGAATCAGTTCCTCCAACTATTTCTTGAACTCTGCTAGTTCTAGAGGAGACATCCTATAAGGTGCTATGGATATGGGTCCCATTCCCGGCACTAAGTCTATGGTAAACTCAACATCTCTCTCAGGTGGTAAGTTATAAACATCCACAGGGAACACTTCAGGGAACTTTCTCACTGTTGGCACATTCCCAACATCAGGCTTGCTCTCTACTTCCAAGGAAGATAACATCATGTAAACTTGGGCCTCTTCTTTCATCGAAGCCTTAACTTGGCTAGCAGAGAGAAATCTTGGATCCTTAGACTCCACTGGAGTTCCAAAAATAATGGTTTTATCAAAACAGTTCAAGAGGACATGGTTGGAAGATAACCAGTCCATACTAAGAATCACATCAAGTTCTTTCAGGGGTAAGCATACAAGATCAACTACGAAATTTCTATCATCAATGGTAATGAGATAATTCTTGCATGCATGTGAAGTAAGAACATGTTTATTTGTGGGTGTAGCAACAATTAAACCACAATCAAGAAGGGTCACAAGAAATTTAAGGCTTGTGACACATCCATGTGATATAAACGAGTGAGTCGCACTCGAATCATACAAAACAGCTAAAGGAGTTCCATCAATAAGGCATATACCTTGGATCAAGTCCTCGGACTCGAAGGCCTCAGCTCCGCTAAGTGTAAAGACTCTTCGGCTGGTCTTCAGTCGATTGGCTTGGGATTTCTGATTCTTGCTAGTACTTTGCGGTTCCGACTTTGTCCCTCCACACCCACGGCTAATGTGGCCAAATTTGCCACACTTGAAGCAGATGACATCAGTCTCCTTGCACTAGGTGGTGAAATGATCCTGCCTGCACTTGCCTCATCTGATGGGTCTAGGAACAGAAGAATCCCAGCTCCTAAACCTATTTGTGGAGAACTGTGGCTTCTTGCCACCCTGTTTGAAGTCCTAACAAACTGAAGCTAGACGTTGCTTTCCATTGTCCTTCTGATCATTATTCCTGCTGCTCTGAGCGTCCAAACTTTTATAGCTTGACACTCTAGACTTATAGGCATCTTCGAAGATTCTACACTTGTTCACCAAGATCGGAAAGACACGGATCTCCTGATAACTGATAACTTGATTAATCTCTGGACGCAGACCATCCTCAAACTTCATACACTTGGAGCGGTCATCAGCCACATATTGATAGAATATGTAGTAACGAGCAAGCTCCTCAAACTTTGCAGCATATTCCCCCATAGACATGCTTCCCTACTTTAAAGCTAAGAACTCCATCTCCTTCTTTTCGCGGATGTCAACTGGAAAGTACTTCTCCAAGAACCTGTCCTTGAAGGCATTCCAAGTAATTGTTGTACCCTCAGCTTCCATATGCTTGCGACAATTCTCCCCCCAATGTTCAACTTCCTCCATCAGCATGAACTCCCAAAGATGACCTTCTGAACATAGTTGCATGCCATACCCTGAAAGATCTTCTCAATCTCCTGTACCCACAAAAGAGCACCTTTAGGGTCATAAGCTCCCTTGAAAGAGAGAGGGTTGTTCCGTTGGAACTTATCCTGACCCTGAAATTCAGCTGATCCTCCATAGTTGTTGTTCTGGTTCTGTCCTATAGCATTAGAAAGCAGTGCCAAGGAATCAGCGATAGCCTGGTCGTTCCTACCTCTTCCTGCCATAGGTTCCTGTAATATCCCAAGCAATTATTAAATACAGAGAACTTAAACAGGAAGAGCTACAGGAACCTATCACAACACATAAATGCCTATATTCAAACAAGAGCACACAGAAGATATATATAACTGACTCATACCACGACTTGTAGAACATACCTGCTCTGATACCACTAAATGTGACACCCTCTACCCCGCATGTTATAACAGTATAAAAGGAAAAGAAATGATTTAAAATAAAAACACATGCATATTATCTCATAATAATAAAACCATGGGTAAAAGGTTCACGTGAACAAACGTCACGGAAAATAAAACAAGTCAAAACATAACTAAAAACAAAATCCAACCCCGATGTCACATTACAGAACTGGTAACCAACAATCAGGAAAAACATCGGATAAACAACTAAAGATAAAAGGGTCCTAAACTACGAGTGAGCAGGCTCCTCAGAGTCACTCCTCAACTGGCTGCTCACCATTCTCTGCATAACAAGAAAAGGTACATGCAAGGAAACAGCAAAGATGGGGAGTAAGAAATCGATGTATAAACATAATGGCAAAGGAGCAGTTAGCAAGACGAGCATACATCATAGAATAGCATGCTATAACATAACAACATTCAACATATTTATACCATTCATATCGTCTCAAACAATGTATGCTATGCGATGCAGCACTACTCCACTACTCCATTATGCATGTGGATCCAACGAGAAAACAACGTCAGAGTTACATATCCACATTGGCCAATAAGCACCAATGCCGACAGTTTACCAAACCATGGGTGAACCCCTTGGATAGCCGATGCTACTTACTCGCGGATGCATCACCACGGGGGCGCACGATTCACCTAACTCTCGGATGAATCACCGCGGACGGCCAGATCGCCTTACTCTTGGACGACCTCCCCTATGTTGAACTTCCCCTACTAACATCTCCAATGCGTGAATGCATGAGTAACAACAACAAGCAAACAAACAATCACCACCTCCGCTTTGGCCAATACCAACAAGCATCAAGGTTCCCTTGGCCAATAAGTGAAATAACCAAAGTTAACACAAGAAGGGAGGTTGATTGTGTTTACCAACTTTTTAAGGAAACTTTGAAAATTGTTTTCGCAGGCACAACAAGCAAAAAAAAAAAGATAACAGAAATTTAGACGAGTGACACGTCTAAATTTAAGATAGAACACACGAGCAGACAGAGAAGGATAAAACTAAGTTTGATATTCACAAAATTAACTCCTCAAGTTAAAAGCTTAAACAAACAGAACTTAAGCATATTAAAGAGATAAGGGATGAGGAATATCACTCAAGATTTTTATACTGGTTCACTCCAATATCCACAGGGCTACGTCCAGTTTCTTGGCAGTACGAAGTTTTCACTATAACTGATCAGATTACAGTACAAGTATACTTTGCACACCTAGCCTCTCCAGGCTCAACACTCGTACAAGTATTATTTGCTCACCTAGCCTCTTCAGGCTCAACTCAAAAAGGAGTAAAGGTTTTGTGTATTTAATACAACTTGCAAATCTTTCATATCACACTTAGAGAGTGGAATAAATATGAAGTATGAAAGACTGCGAATTAAATTCAAATGATTGAATGAATATTCAATGAAAGAATGAAGAAGTTAATGAAGTGAGTAAACGCTTCTTGCGCAGTGTTCTTAATGATATTCAACTTCCTGTCTTCATCTTCATGGTTTGGTCTATATAAAGACTTCAATCAATTTGATCCGTTAGTCACAGCTTTAGAAAGTGTGTTCATTTTATTTGAGCTTCTAGAACACCATTAATGCCAAAGAGCCGTTCTGTGTAAACATTAAATGCTTAGGAATGTTGAGCTTTGATAAGGTTGTCCAAGAGTGCACTTTATTCTGAGTAGCTGTTGTTTCAGAGTATGCAGCAGCAGGCTTCTTATACTTGTAGCAGAGGTCTTTCTTCTTTCAGTGTAACATTCAGTTCACTTTCCAAAAAGCACTCTTACTTTATACTAGAACAGGTAAAAAGTTACTGCTGTGGTACAGAGATTGCGTGTTTATTCCTTAAAACCTTGAAACAAACGATCTTTATTCTTCATCCTTTGTGTTGTTGTCCAGAGGTCTTCGAGATCCTTAAGGAAGGCATCTAATTTGAATAAGGTGACTTGGACTTTATTTCTGACTAACTGACATTGCAGCAATGTTGGAAATTTAGACGGGTGTAAAGCAATCCAAAAATTAGACGGGTGCTTGTGCAGTCCAAAGCTAGATGGGTGCAAAGTAATCCAAAAATTAGACGGGTGATCCACTGAGTCTTCTCCAGACAGATGCTGCTTGCAACGTCATTCGAATCTTAACTGAGCGTTGACTTGGTCTTTGATTGTGTAGACTGATTTATTAGACGAGTGGTTTTAAGACAAGTCTAAAAACTAGCCTCTACTAGAAAGTAGACGAGTCAGAAATTAGACAAGTGATCTTTAAGTCTATTTTCCTGCACATTTATCAGACATGTCAGTAATTTCATATGGTTCAATATTGTCATACTTAATCTATTTGGAATCATCAAAACTTAGAGAATCTACACATGGAATGTGTCTTAGACTTATGAGGTCTCAACATTCTCCCCTTTTTTTATGATGACAAATAACTTTTCTAATTTTATTGAACATCAAGGATAATAAGGGAAATTTTCAGACATATATAATTGTTCATAGTATGCTATGCTCCCCCTTAGTTTATGCATCAAATAAAAACATGTATCAGAGAAAAAACAAGATATCAGAGCAGATATTGGATTCAAACATATTATATCAAAGTAGAAATCAAACTTGTTAGACAGATAGTCATAAAATCATGAATAAGACATAATTTCTTATATTTCCTATATATATTTCCTCCCCCTTTTGGCATCAATCAAAAAAATAAGGAAAATATATATCAGAGAGCCAAAAGAAATATCAAAACATCATTTCATTTTATATAAACAGAGTCAGAAGGATTACAAGTGATAGACATCACTAACTAGTACATTGCATGACTCAAGAAATGAAAAATATGAAGTCCTAAAACTTAAGAGCTAGGACCCCCTTGGCTTTTGAAAAAAACTTCCATCATCTTCTGCATAGCAGCTTGCTGGGCCAGCATCTTAGCTTGAAAAGTAGCCTGTTGAGCACTTGCTTCATCTTGTCTCTGAATGACAGTTTGCAAACTTGAAGCCATTTCGTCAAGTCTCTGATGGAGCAGTAGAGTCTATTGTGGCCAGGGTAGTTGCAGATGCTGATGGAGGAGGTGTGGAAGGTAATTCTTGAACCAAAATATCATCCTCAGGTTGAGGATCTAGAAAAACATTTGTTGAGAGTGTGGTTGGATAAAATGCTTCTAGGAGAGCACGAATTTTTTCATGATGAAGAGGAGAGTCAACTACAGAGAAGAGAAATTCATAAGATCTCCTAATGAGATGTATGTGAGTAAGAGGGTAGATTCGGGAATGTTCAGAAGAAAGAAGGGAAAAACCATAAAGAGGGGAGGTATGGCATAAATTGAGGGTGAGAAAGGGTACAGAGCAAAAGCATGACTACCTCTCATAGGAATATCTTTCTTTTCTTCTACCTTTAAACCAGAACTAGATCCACATCTCCAGTAGATATCTCTGATTTTGAGGAACTCATGATGAGTCTCAGTTGAGACAGCCTCTTTCTGTATTTGCACTTCTTATCATTCAGCTTGATAAGAGAGAACTTCTTATTCAATGGTAAGTTTATTACCTTCTACTTTCCTTTCAGAACCATAGAGTCAAGCATCACTTTAATTTCTGTTGAAGGCTTCATGAAGATATGTGGATTGAACAGCCATTTTCCTACATCCTTATGTTTTCTGACCAGCTTTACAAGCTGCCTTTCAGATTCAAGAGAGGCAATGACATCCAAGTCTTTGCCATTTAGGAAGTTGGAGCAAGATTCATCTGTGACAGAAAATGGAGTAGTTCTGGAAGAGGGGTGATATGGAGATAAGGTGGTTAAAGGGAGAGGGTTGTGTCTGGTTTCAGAGAAAAAGTCTGAAAAGACTAATCTTAGAGGGACTTGGCACTGGTTTCTGATGTCATCACGGGTTGATGATTTAGGTGAGGTGGAGGAGGAGTGAGATTGTCAAAATATTCAAAATCATTGACATCCTCAGTTTGAAGAGGGTCAGTATAATGAGATGTTTGTGGTATGGAAGGCTTGGATAGATGAGGTTTTGTTTCAGACAGGTGACCTTCTGAGTCAGTAGGATTAAGTTCAGAAGAGTGATGGATAGGTTCAGAAACAGAGGTTTGTGGGATAGGTGATGTATGTGGAGGAGTTAGAATTTTTGGTGAAGCGGGTGGAGGAGTAGGGGTTTTCTGTAGAGGTTGTGGTGATGGTGATGGTGTTTTCTGTGGGGGTTCTGTTTGTGCTCTTTGTGGTGACAGAGCAGGTAGTGATGATGAAGGTTATGGAATGTAAGTTGTTGTGGCAATTGGTTCTATTTGTTGTGGTGGAGGTGATGATTCTTTCTGTGGTGAGGGTGATAATGAGGGAATAGTAAGTAAAACAAGCTTCCTCTTTGTCACAGTGGTCCTCTTTTTCTTATGGATCACAATCTCTTCTGGTTGAGACTCCCCCTCAGCTTGCACAGCTCTCTTCCTCTTAAATACCTTGGTAATACTTGGTCCAATGGGGACAGAGGCAGCATCTTGAACAAGAAGTTCAGATCTAGCAACAGGTTCAACAACCTGAGAAACAACATTTTGAAACCCAGAAGCTTCAGTAGTTGCTTGTGTAGAAGACTCAGCAATTTTTCTCTTTTTCCTCTGCATTTGAGGCCTTTCCTCTTCAATAGGCTCCATGAAGGGTTCAGTTTTAACAGCAAGAATAGAGAGAGATTCTTCCATTTGAGCAGATGCTTCAGCATTTGGCTCAACAGTGGGAGTCAGAGTGATCTTCATCAAAGACAGAGTCTTTGTAGTGATCTCAGTACAGAGATCAGTAAAAACAGCACTTCTTAAATCCAACTTGCTTGCCCTAAAAATTATTGTCATAATCATACCATAGGGATAATTCTTATCCTTTCCCTTAACAATCTTTTCCATATGAATGAAGATCAAGTCAGTAATATCTATCCTAATCTTCTGGACTAGATGAAAGAGAGCAAACTTCTCTAATTTACTGACATGATTTCTAGACCTAGTCCTAGGCATGACACGGTTTATAATAAGAACATGACGAAATCTTGCCTCAGGAGACAAATACTTGGAGTCTTTGTTTCCAGGTCTTGCAACTCCATAAAGCACTTGATTCACATTTACTTCTCCTTGATCCTTCAGCCAATCTTTATAATACCCAACACCTTCTCTTGGGCATTTTGTCACTTCAACGAGTAACTCATGAGTTATGAAAATGTGGTCCTCACCCACGTGTCCAAAACTCTTGGAAGTTGTATTGTCCTTGGTGATCTTTGTAGTGGTCCAGAAATCTATAACAAGAGCAGGGAAGACACGCTCTTGTAGTTGATAGAAGGGTAACCATCCAGCGTGATTGAGTTCAGGAAGAACGTCTAAACCCTTGGTTCTGAGTTTGTCAAAGTTAGGGACCCTTCTAGGGTGCACCTTTTTCAGTTCAGCGATTGGTAGCTTGGTTTTCTCAGCCAGAGTTTCAAGAAGACTCTTTGGTGCCATTGATTCAGAGAGGTGAAGATTAGGGTTTTGGAGATGAAAAGTTCTGAGATTTTGAAGACGAAGAGAGTTCAGAGAAAGGTTGAGACTTGAGTGCAAAGATTGTGAGTGGAGGTTTTTTGAAACGACACGGGTTTATTTGTTAAAACGCTTGAGTACTTTTTGCATTGGGAATAAGGAGGGAGAAAATTGCCATAAACAATAATAGCTTTTGAAAAGACATTTGTTAATCATAATGAAACGTTTTTAAGAAAAGGAAGGAAAATGCAATGTACACGTGTCTATGTCAGGGTTTAGCACTGAGTGCTTTTAGCCACGTCATCAGACGCTTGGCTAAAGTAGACGAGTGAAATGTGAAAAAAAAATAGACGAGTCATGCATATACAAAACTTAGACAAGTAAATTTTTAGACATATCAGCATACACTCATTCAGACACATTATGCATATTAAGATTTCTTCTAATAAAAACAAATCTATCTTCACTTAGAGGTTTAGTAAAGATGTCTGCCCACTGATACTCAGTGTTTACAAACTTAATTTCAAAAACTCCTTTTTGCACATAATCTCTAATAAAATGATGCTTTATTTCTATATGCTTTACTCTATAATGTTGTATGGGATTTTTAGACAAATTAATAGCACTAGTATTATCACACCAAACAGGTATATTATGTTCAAACATTGAATAATCTTCAAGTTGATATTTTACCCAAAGCAATTGTGAACAACAACTGGCTGCAGATATGTATTCAGCTTCAACAGTTGAGAGAGAAATGGTGCTTTGCCTTTTGCTTGACCAGGAGATCATATTTGTTCCAATGAAGTGGCATCCTCCACTGGTACTTTTTCTATCAATTCTATCTCCAGCAAAATCAGCATCACAAAATCCAACTAATCTGAAATCTTCAGATTTCTTGTATAGTAAACCAAGGTTAGTGGTTCCAATTAAATATCTGAAAATTCTTTTAATAGCCTTATTATGGGATTCTTTAGGATCTGATTGAAATCTAACACATAGACAAACACTGAATTGAATATCAGGTCTGTTATCAATTAAGTATAGAAGAGATCCAATCATACCTCGGTAGATAGTTTGATCTACCTTTTACCTTCCTCATCTTTGTTTAGAATAACTGATGGATGCATAGGAGTACTCATGGGCTTTGAATTTTCCATTTTATACTTTTTTCGAAGCTCCTTGGTGTATTTCTGTTGATGGATATAGATTCCATCACTTGTCTGTTTTATTTGAAGACCAAGGAAGAACTTCAATTCTCCCATCATGCTCATCTCAAATTCATTCTGCATCAACTCAGAACTCTTTGCAGAGCTTTTCAGTAATAGCACCAAATATAATATCATCAACATAAATCTGTACTACTATGAAATCTTTGTTTGAGCATTTCTTGAAAAGTGTAGTATCTACTTTTCCTTTAATAAAATTATTTTCCATTAGATATGTGCTTAACCTATCGTACCAAGCTCTACAAAGCTTTCTTATGGTTACAGACATGGTGAGGATTTTCAGAATCCTCAAACCCAGGAGGTTGCTTGACATAAACTTCCTCCTCAATTATTCCATTTAGAAATGCACTTTTAACATCCATTTGATAAAGAGTTATATCATGTTGTGCAGCATAAGACATGAGAATTCTAATTGATTCTAATCTAGCTACATGTGCAAAGGTTTCAGTGAAATCAATACCTTCCTATTGATTATATCCTTGAGCAACTAGTCTTGCTTTGTTTCTTAGAACTTTTCCATCTCCATCCAGTTTGTTTCTAAACACCCATCTTATTCCAATAACAGATTTATCTTTGGGTTTAGAAACTAGAGTCCAAACATCATTTCTTTTACACTGATTCAGTTCTTCTTGCATGGCTAGAATCCAGCTTTCATCTAGTAAGGCTTCTTCAATCTTCTTGGGTTCTAAGTCTAATATGAAGGCCATGTTGTTATTTTCATTGAAGGAAGATCTGGTTCTAACTCCTTGAGATGGACTTCCAATGATAAGATTTTCTGGATGATAGGTCTTGAATTTCCAATCTTTCTTCTCATTCTGAGTTTCAAACGTATCAGCACTTGTCTGATTTTTAGATACGTCTACTTTTGACTTGTCTGAAGATTCTTCTACTGCAGGATTAAGTTCAATACCTGCAATATCATCTTCTAGATCTGATAGTTCCCTATCAGTCTTCAAACCATCATTAAACTTCACATGAATTGATTCTTCCACAACAGAAGTTCTAGAATTAAAGATTCAAAAAGCTTTAGACTGTTCAGAATATCCAATAAATATGCCTTTATCTACTTTAGAGTCAAATTTACCAAGATAATCTTTTGTATTAAGAATATAACATTCACATCCAAAAGCATGAAAATATGATATGTTGGGTTTTCTACCTTTCCACGATTCATAAGGAGTCTTATTTAGAATAGGTCTAATCAGAATTCTGTTTTGGGCATAACAAGCAGTGTTGATGGCTTCTGCCCAGAAGTACTTAGGATGATTATTTTCATTAAGCATTGTTCTACCCATCTCTTGAAGATATCTGTTCTTTCTCTCAACCACTCCATTTTGCTGTGGAGTTCTAGGTGCAGAGTGAAGTTGGCACAGGCAAACACAAGAAGGGGGGATTGAATTGTGTTTGTTAATAATTTTCGAAAACAACCTTTTTCAAAACTTATTTTCTAACACAAAAAATAAAAGGCAGAAGCACACACACAGAAAAAGATCCTTTTAAAGGCTTAACAAAATCAAGTTCAAATCCCCATAGTTAGTAAAAACAAATAAAATTGAAGAGATAAGGGATTAGAAAATTCACGCAAGTGTTTTATCCTGGTTCACTCTCTTCCAACCAAGAGCTACATCCAGTCCCTTCTACTTGAAGGTTTTTCTCCACTATTTTTCAAAATAGATTACACCAAGTATTCAACACCTCTCCAGGCTACAAGTATTCTTTTCTTACTAAGCCTCTTTAGGCTCTAACTCTAACAAAGAGATTGTTTGATTTTGATCTTCTAACTCACTATGTGTGAGGATATGAAAGTTTAAGATCAGTTGAATATTACAACAATATTCGAGATAAGGAATTACAGACTTTTGCTCTTGAAAAAATAAAAGATTTGAGCTTGTGGAATGGCAAACATTTTTCTAGCAAGGGTTCTGTATTTGTAAAAGCTCTTTCTTCAGAGGTTGAGGTCTTCTATTTATAGTGACATTTTTCTTTACTTGAAATTCTTTAACGGTTGTTTTGAATTTTCCCGTTTAGAGATGGAATCAAATGCATAATAATCGTTGTGACTAATAGCTTGAACGTGGCCATTGTGAAATGTACTAGTGGTTATCATTTTTACAAAAAATGGTCACACCTCTGAGCAATTGCAACTTGAAAACTGTCTTGCCTCCTTTGTACAAATTCTAGCTATTCCAACGATAAAGGTGACAAGGGTACAAAGTGTTTTACATTTCCTCATTGTACTATTTTGCATTTCCTCGATGGTACTATGTTTCTCTCACAAAGAAACAAGGCAATAAAACAGTTAAAGCAAATAGGAAGGACCAACATTCATTTGAAATAAATACTTCTATGTGGTCGAGGTAGCATTTACTGAGCATATGAAAGACTAGTAAAGAAAAAGAGCTTGTCTACTTAAAAATATGCGTCTACACGCTCATGGTTAAAAACTCTTTTAGCTCGTCTACTGATGTGGCATATCCTCTCGTCTATTATCAAGTCTTTGGACTTGCTATATTTCAGTGAGTTATTTTGATTTCCGTCTACTGACGTGGCATTTGAGCTCGTCTACTCATAGAAATTAAAGTTCCCGTCTACTGAGAATATTATATTTACCGTTTACTCGAATATATTAAAATAATAAATATACCAATCATTTTGAGCTCGTCTACATGGGTGGACGCGGATATTAAGAAACTCTTTCAAGGTTTCCATAACTTATCAAATTTTGAACATTCCTGCAAGACTAGATAGAGCATGTTAGATCTCAACTAAAACTTTGTCATGCAAATTTAATCCTTTTTGTTAACATCAAAACTCAGAGATTATTAATCCAAATTACTTTGGTTCCAACACAGAGAAATTGTGAGAAATACCATTTTCCTCACAGAACAGTTTGAACTACTCATTTTCAAATTCTCCCACATGGTCACTTCTGATAGCAGAAATACAAAAACCCTGCCCATTTTGTATTCTTTTACTAAATACTGAAAGTACCTTATAAGACTCATCCTTGTGGGTTAAGAAGAGTACCCATGTAAATCTAGAATAGTCATCAACTATGACAAAACCGTATTTCTTTCCACCTAGGCTAGCTACACTGACTGGTCCAAACAGATCCATGTGTAATAGTTGCAAAGGTCTAGAGGAGGTGACTTCTTTCTTAGATTTGAAACTTGATTTTACTTGTTTACCTCTCTGACATGCATCACACAAAACATCTTTCTTAAAGGAAATATCAGGAAAACCTCTCACAAGGTTATGCTTTTTCAATTTAGAAATTTTTTTCATACTGACATGTCCTAATTTCTTATGTCATAGCCACTTTTCATCCTCTTTAGACATAAAGCATATTACACTTTGATCTGAGAGTTCAGACAGGTCAATCTTATACAGATTGTTTTGTCTTTTGGCAAAAAAGAGGGTCTTTCCACTACTGTCATTGACTATGCATGCATCCTTATAAAAAGATACATAAAATCCACTGTCACACAATTGACTTATGCTAAGCAGATTATGTTTTAACCCTTTCACATATAAAACATCACAGATAATAGGCAAGGGAGGTTTACCACCAATTTTACCTACACCAATAACTTTTCCTTTCTGGTTGCCACCAAAGGTTACATGTCCACCTTTCTTAGGTTGGAGGTCTAGGAACATAGACCTTTCTCCTGTCATATGTCGCAGGCATCCACTGTCCAAGTACCATGACAGGTGTTTGCTTTGTCATGTTAAGTATATCTGCAATAGGAATGATCATGGACTTAGGTACCCATATTTTCTTGGGTCCTTTTCTGTTAGTATGAGGAGTCTGTGAAGACTTCCTTCTCTTTTTGTGAATACACTTGGACGTGATATGTCCAGCTTTTCCACAGTAAGAACATATAGGTTTATTTAAACTAACTGACACAGATTTAACAGTTATTTTTTAGAACTTTGTTGATCCTTTATGATGTTCTTGATTAGAATAATCTATACCTTCTTTGTTAAGGGAGTGCCTCTGACTTCCTAAGAGTTTAGTCAGATTATATCTACCATTAACAAACTTGGCAAGATCTGAGGTGAGCTCTTTTACTTTCTGTTGAAGTTTAGTTACTTCTTCAGAGGGTAGAGTTTCAACTGAGATCTCAGCTTTAGACTTCTCAGTCTTAAGCCTACTATTCTCTTCATCTAACTTCTCACACTCTTGAGATTTCTGTGTATACTCATTTGAGAGTTTAGCATACTGTCTCTTGAGGGATTTTAAATCTTTAGATATATAGTTGGATTCTTCCAATAGTTCATCATAGGCATCATTCAATTTCTCAAGTTCAGAATATACCTCAGTTTCTGATTCTGAATCAATATCTGCCATAAGACAGAGATTTGCTTCAAGCTCCTCTCCTTCACTTTCAGTGGAGCTTTCATCAAGATCTTCCCAAGTGGCCATCATTCCTTTCTTCTTTTTGTTGAAGAACTTCTTGGGAGGTTGCTTTTTAAGTTGAGGGCATTCTGCTTTGATGTCACCAGGCTTCTTGCATTCATAGCACACAATGACATTTCTGTCATTAGATCCACCATCTTTGTTGTGTTTTTCTTTGTTGAAGCACCTGAAAGGTTTATCCTTTCTGAAGTTTCTTTTCTTCCATAGCTTTTTCATTTTCTGGTGAAAAGAGAGAGTTCATCATCTTCATCATCAGAGTCATCCTCATTTGATTCCTCAGATTCCTCTGAAGATTCATCTACTTTGAGAGCTTTTGAAACTGCTCCCTTAGATGACTTCTTGTCAGCTTTGAGCACAATGGATTTGTTTTTCTTTCCATTGTTCTCTTCAGTTGACTCTTGCTCATGGATCTGAAGAGTACCAAGAAGCTCATCAAGTTTCATTGTTGTTAAGTCCTTGGCCTGAGACACAGCAGTTACAAGAGGTCTCCATTATTTTGGAAGACTTCTGAGAATCTTTTGAATGTATTCCTCAGTCTTGTAAACTTTTCCCTGAGATTTCAATCCATTGGTTATGGTTTGAAATCTTCCATACATTTGGCCAATAGTTTCTCCTTCTTCCATTTTGAACAGCTCATACTTTCTGATAAGCATGCTGACTTTGGTCTCTTTGACCTTGCTAGTTCCTTTATGAACAACAGCTAGTGAATACCAGATTTCTTTTGCAGAATCACAAGCACCGACTTTTTCAAATTCTTCCCTGCTTAAAGCACACATGATTGCATATCTAGCTTTGGCATTAAACTGTCATTTTGTCCTTTGATCAGTGGTCATGTTTGCTTTAGGAATTTCAGCTCCTTTGTCATCTTTAGGAACATAGGGACCTTCATCAATGATATCCCAAAGATCAGAGTTGGTGGATTGTAAAAACCACTTCATCTTTTCTTTCCAGTAGATGTAGTCCTCTCCATTGAAGAAAGGAAGTCCCGACATTGAGGATCCTTCTCCAGCATGGTTCTTGCTTGTACTGGTTTCTCCTGTCATTTCCAATATCTTTTACTCTACACTGTTAAGTGCTCAACCCAGAGGCTGAGCTCTAATACCAACTGAAATAACCAAAGTTAACACAAGAAGGAGGGTTGAATTGTGTTTACCAACTTTTTAGGAAACTTTGAATATTGTTTTTGCATGCACAACAAGCAAAAATAAGACAACAGAAATTTAGACGAGTGACACGTCTAAATTTAAGATAGAACACACGAGCAGACAGAAAAGGATAAAACAGAGTTTGATATTCACAACATTAACTCCCCAAGTTAAAAGCTTAAACAAACAGAACTTAAGCAGATTAAAGAGATAAGGGAAGAGGAATATCACTCAAGAGTTTTATACTAGTTCACCCCAATATCCACAGGGCTACGTCCAGTTTCTTGGCAGCACCAAGTTTTCAGTATAACTGATCAGATTACAATACAAGTATTCTTTGCACACCTAGCCTCTCCAGGCTCAACACTCTTACACGTATTATTTGCTCACCTAGCCTCTTCAGGCTCAACTCAGAAAGGAGTAAAGGTTTTGTGTATTTAATACAACTTGCAAATCTTTCATATCACACACAGAGAGTGGAATAAATATGAAGTATGAAAGACTGCGAATTAAATTCAAATGATTGAATGAATATTCAATGAAAGAATGAAGAAGTTAATGAAGTGAGTAAATGCTTCTTGCACAGTGTTCTTAATGATATTCAGCTTCTTGTCTTCATCTTCATGGTTTGGTCTATATAAAGACTTCAATCAATTTGATCCGTTAGGCACAGCTTCAGAAAGTGTGTTCATTTGATTTGAGCTTCTGGAACACCATTAATGCAAAAGAGTCGTTCTGTGTAAACATTAAATGCTTAGGAACGTTGAGCTTTGATAAGGTTGTCCAAGAGTACACTTTATTCTGAGTAGCTGTTGTTTCAGAGTATGTAGCAGCAGGCTTTTTGTACTTGCAGTAGAGGTCTTTCTTCTTTCAGTGTAACACTCAGTTCACTTTCCAGAAAGTACTTTTACTTTATACTAGAACAGGTAAAAAGTTACTGCTGTGATACAGAGATTGCGTGTTTATTCCTTAAAACCTTGAAACAAACGATTTTTATTCTTTATCCTTTGTGTTGTTGTCCAGAGGTCTTCGAGATCCTTAAGGAAGGCATCTAATTTGAATAAGGTGACTTGGACTTTATTTCTGACTAACTGACATTGCAGCAGTGTTGGAAATTTAGACGGGTGTAAAGCAATCCAAAAATTAGACGGGTGCTTGTGTAGTCCAAAGCTAAACGGGTGCAAAGTAATCCAAAAATTAGACGGGTGGTCCACTGAGTCTTCTCCAGACAGATGCTGCTTGCCACGTCATTCGAATCTTGACTGAGCGTTGACTTGGTCTTTGATTGTATAGACTGATTTATTAGACGAGTGTTTTTAGACGAGTCTAAAAACTGGGCTCTACTAGAAAGTAGACGAGTCAGAAATTAGACAAGTGATCTTTAAGTCTATTTTCCTGCACACTTATCAGACATGTCAGTAATTTCATATGGTTCAATATTGTCATACTTAATCTATTTGGAATCATCAAAACTTAGAGAATCTACACATGGAATGTTTCTTAGACTTATGAGGTTTCAACAATAAGCACCAAGGTTCAAAATCGTCAATACCTTGACAAACAAGCATCAAGGTTACCTTGGCCAATAAGCACCAATGTATAACAATGTGCGCTAACCCATCGTTACCGTCTCAACCATCTTAATGTTTGTATTTAATTATCTTTGTTAAGTCTTCATTAAATTATCTAACTTGTCTTTACTTCGACTGGTGTTTTATTTCATCATAAGGAACAATTTGGGTGAAACACCCATGTTCTTGTGTTAACGTTTAACTCTGTGTGGGGAGCACAGTCGTGCTATTCCCCAGCACGGGCATGTTGGACTTTAAGTTGAGCACGGGCATGCTATCTATTGAGCACGGCCGTGCTTACTGGAGCATGGCCGTACCGTTCTAGGAAGATGCATCTTGTTTTCGGGAGCCCATCACTTAAGAACTCCACAGTTAAGCGTGCTTGACTTGGAGCGATTCTGGGATGGGTGACCTCCTGGGAAGTTTTCCCGGGAAGCGTGTGAGTGAGGACAAAGCATGCTGAAAAGACCCATGTTGGTCTGTGGGGTCAGTCGTCAATCCATAGAGCAGCCAGGGTTGTTACAAATGGTATCAGAGCGACACCTCTCCCAGTACGGTGTGGTTCGGGGACGAACCAAGCGGAAGCTGGTGGGCATGTAACACCCGGGTGCCGACGAGGGCGGGGAGTGGTCGCCGGTGCAAGAAGGCATGGACAAGGAGCGGCTCCTAGCAGGCTTCTAGGCGGAGGGACACATGAATGAACCGATTACACACCCGAATGAGAGGGATCCTGAGACTGTATAGGTATGGGACTATACAATTGAGGAAGGCTTATATGAATTGATAGGTACTACCTATACCAACAAGATGCATCTTCTTTTCGGGAGCCCATCACTTAAGAACTCCACAGTTAAGCGTGCTTGACTTGGAGCAATTTTGGGATGGGTGACCTCCTGGGAAGTTTTCCCAGGAAGCATGTGAGTGAGGACAAAGCACACTGAAAAGACCCTATGTTGGTTTGTGGGGACGGTCGCCAATCCATAAAGCAGTCAGGGATGTTAGACTTGTGATTTTGAAGCTTCCTTAAGAAAGAGAAGCTGTTGGAACAAGAACGGATCAAGAGAGCAGCTGCTATCAACAACTGAGTCAAGTGTGTGAAGGAGACTATGTTAGAAACCTAAAGGTTTCCTGGATCCGACTTTGAGGGGTGAATCCTTTTGGAACTGGCATATTCCATAGCAGAGATGGCCAAACACTGTGTCGCTCGTGATCTCAATTCACAACCAAACATTTCTTAGATTTTCATGACTCTACCTAAGATTCAATCCTTTATGTTATATTGGGATCTATCTAATGAGCTTAAACGGTCCATATCTTTTAGCCAAATGTCTGATAGCATATAGAAAATAATATAATTCATCACAACAACTCAGCATTATGGTAATGGTCAACTGTTTCAGCTCCATGCATCCATGGAATAAGGGTTTTCTTTTCATGAATAAGTTGGATTATAATAGGTTTTAACATGTTCAACCCGATTAACCAGATCTGAACTAACCTGTTCTTTGGTAGGGTTAGTTTGGTTTTGGTTCGAGTTTGTAAAAAATACGAGAACTCGACCTGGCGCAACCTGTAAAAAGGTGATTGGTTTAGGTAACGGTCTAGGTCAAACCTGACCCAATCTGACCACCCCTAAAACCAATGGTACTCCCATTTACCATTTTACCTATTTACACTCCTCATTAATTGACGATAATTTTATAAAATAAAAATAACAATTATAACTAACTAATAAAGAATATAAATAGGTAATTTGAAATTTTAATAACACTATCCAACATCTAATTATAGGGGTGTAATCGGGTCACGATGAGCCGATTATGGGGAGAAAAAAATATGCTCGAAGTAATCAAAATGGTTTTGTTTGATTTGGATTTATTTAGGTTAGAGAATTTTAAAATATCAAATTTGAAACAATCCAACCCAGACACTAAGGGGATAGTTTGGGTAGGTGATCAGGTTGCCAAAGTTTTTTTTTTAAAAAAGAAAAAAAAATTTCTATCATTCTCATAAGCAAATTCCAATAACAATTACATAATTGATAAAAAGTAAACCCTAATGAGAAAAACTATAATTTTAAGTATAAATTAGGAATCATGTTCGAGTTGGCTTCTAAGCAGCATAAACCTTAATATTAATGTTAATACATGACACAAAAATAATACATAACAATCATAAGAATTATATTAGTCCAATTCTAAATGAGGATAAACACAAATACACAACCAGCATAACACTTATTAAGTTGTAAAGTTTCATCAAGTCAACATAATAGAAGTTGAAGTTGACAGTGGCACAAGAAGGAACAACAATGGACTATGATTGAAGGTGGTCTATTGTAAGGGAGGATGAAGAAAGAATATAAGACATTAAAGAAAGAATTCCCTAAATCATATGCAAGATCTCCAAAAGTTTAAAAACGAACTTTATTATAAGTAAAAATTATTTAAAAAAATTGAGTTAGTTTGGAAAAGTCATTGGATCACCAGAATTAGAAGCACTAAAACAAAAACTCGAACCAATAGAGGTCGGGTTCAATCAGATTTACCCAATAAATGAAATGAAACCAAACCAAACCAAATCAAACCAATTTAACTAATTTGGTTTGATTGGTTGGATTGATCGTGTCAACCCAAAACAACTTACACCCCTGCCTAAGTATCATATTTTGATGTTCAAATAATAAAACTCATTCCATGTATATAAATACTGCATGTACAGAATAATGCAGCAATTTTGGAATTAGAAATGGCCCTGATAGTTTAATAAGTTTAAGCGAAACACTTGAACACAAACCGAAGCAACTTGGACAATTGAGCAGCGCTAAGAATGTAAAGAGCTTGTAAATGCTCATGTATGAAGTCAAGTGAGCTATATAAGCACATGGGAATAAAATATATATTATTCAGTGACATAGAAACACGCGTACCATTGAGCCATCCTAACACATCACAATCACTTAGCTATATGTACAGGGAAAAGAAGATTTAAAAGAAAGAGAAAAAAAAAAAATCATTGTTCCATAATAATTAAGCAGCAGAATGCTAGTGGAATCACTATGGTTGCACATGAGGAAATTAACAGGCTTCCAATGGCTAGCATAATTTCTTAACTTAGATTCAGTAGACAAATGTGACTTTGAAGTTAAGCATAAAAGAAACATTTGAGTATGTGACCACATGGAACTGTCAAATTTATATAGTTGCCAATGAGCACATCTCATTGCAAATGCAACAGATGATCTAATTTTAATCTTTGCATTGTTTAATAGAAGCTGACACTATTTTCCATGTCCCATGCCTCTTCCTTCCGTGCAAAGCATACTGCCTGTAAACTTAAAAACAATTCATTAGTAATTTAAAGAGAATGGAAAAATAACAAAGCCCACAGCACCACTGCTGCATATTTTCAAGCCATAAGGAATTCTATTATTAGCAGCCAGTTTAACAAAAAGGAAAACAAAAGTTATTTGTGGGCAGCCTACACATACCTAGTTGTCATAGAAGCGGGAACGCCGTCTCTGGGATCTGTGAATAAGATAGCAAGTATACATTATCCAACAGCAACAAGAATATTGAACTACTAAAGTATAACTTAAATAAAATAGATTAACAAAACTCATTCTAATTCAAAGTTCAAACATTCCCCTTAATATTATACACTCAATACCCTGGAACTCTGTTCAAATACACTTAACACTTTTACTATTGATAGCCAATCACATTGAGTCGTTGAAAATGGTAACGTGCAATCACTTTAATTGGATGAAATATCATCATTAACAAATATAGAAAGTAACCTTTAAGACCAACATTCAAAGAGAAAATAAGAAATGAGTAAAAAAGACACATCATTATCTTAAAATACAATAGCAAGTAGAACGAAAAGTCTATGAACCTCCGATAACCACTGCTATGCCTTGAGGAGCCACTTGTACTAACAAACTCATCATCAGTCTCATCTATTCTATAATCTGCATACTCCACAGATGCTACAGATCCTTCATCAGAATTTGAAGTATCATAACTTAAATGACGACTACCTCTTCTTGAATCACCAACTCTTGTCCTTCTTCTATTTCTGGAACTTCTGAAGTTGTCGAAGACCTGATACAAAATGCAAGAGGTCCACCAATTGCCTTCAGCTCCAGGGAAGTCCTCAAGCTCATCTCTGGCATCATCATCTCCATATTCAATCACATAATCTCCTAAAACCACCCCTCGTGGGATTTCTGAATGAATAGTGCTCAAAACATCTATGATTTCAGAGGACTGCTGAAAATTTTCCCAATCAAGCTGATGGGCAGGATCGATTTTTGATGGACGTGCATGAGGATGTTCAAGTTGAGCATGTTTTTGTAGCTCCAAGTAACTTCCCATGAATGCACATTGCAACTCATCACAACAACGCTTCTTCTCGTCAAGATAAACACGTGCTTTATCAACAATAATCCACCCTGAAACCTCACCCCTACACAAGGGGCAACTCAGCTTACACTGATCATCTGATACCACTGGCTCACTATTTTCTGCAGAAGTGGCATCCAACACTGAAGGCGATTGCATGCCACATGCACTTTTAAAACGATCAAGACAATTTGAGTGCAAATGATTTGTGTCACACACAAAAGGACGACATCCTTTATCATAAGAGGAACACTGAAGGAGTACACTATTATGAGGAAAATCCAAGCATATGGGGCAGAACACATCTTCCCAACTGATATCCAATTGAATATCTTCCATGCTGTCGCAAAGTTGGGCTGCTATCACAAGGCCTGAAACCACGAACAGGCCACTGACACCAAAACTCTATTTGCACTAGTACATGGCATGCAGTATGTATCAAGCAAATGGTGTCCTCACTCCTCAGTTTTAGAAAAACCTAATAGAATACGGGGGGAAAATCAAGTTTAGACTTTAGAACATATAGCAAAGATACTCAGAAATTTAAATAACATGGAACATTAAAATGCAAACAACCCATAAAACCATTCAAATGCTATTTATATCACTGCATTTTCATAATATCACTCTACTGAGGCTTTTCTCTTTTCAGACTTAGGAATGCAAATTATCAACAACAAGCATTTTTTAAGTTTAAAAACCAGAAGTTACTCTATCATAAAAGACTTGTACATTATTTTTTTTTTCAAATTCCTCAAAGAAATCAGTTCAAAATCTGATATCACAAAGGTCAACAGGCGCCCCAACACTGATTGATTAACCAGCAAATTGATATTGATATACAGATACAATCCAAAACTAGCGTAAAATTGTCATCAAGATAGCTGATCAGTTAAATTCAAATATCAACATATCACTCAAATCTGAAATTTTAGGAAAACACCAAGAAAAACACCTATCTACAACTAAAATAGCACAAAAACCACCATCAAAATAAAGCAAAATGGCCCCATAGTTACACTAATAAGTATACTTTACCTTACGACAAAATGGGTAATCAAATAAAACAATCCATTAACAAAATATGTGAATTAACAACACAAAAAGAACTCAGTCAAACTTTTAAAAACCCTTTTTTCTAATAGCAAATGAAAAAAAATGACAACCCAACAAAAAATGACCAAGTTGACCAATCCAAGTTAAAGGGGTATTTTATCTTCCCTACATAACGAGTTGGAGAAAAAAAAAACTGCTAAAATAAAAATTCCCAGGTAGGTAAACATAAATTGAACAAGACCCAGCAAATGAACAAAGACCCAAAAAAGAAGAAACAGAAAAGAGACAAACTTTGAGACACAAACGTGATCAAGCAAGAGAAAGCAAAGTTACCTTACTGTGTCGAGTGTTGTTGTTGCGATCTTGGTGCAAATGGAGGGTAGGGCCTTTTTCTCCTTATTCTTCTGCACTTTTTGTTAAGTGCAATTGCTTTATTTTATTTTTTTTCTTATATTTTCTAATTTGTAAAAGGGAAAGATAATAAAGGAGGAAACGGAAATGAAGGTCCTCATAGACAACTAAATTGATTTCAATGACATTAATACCCTTTTTGATAGTAGCATTGACCAACCAAACTGAATTGACTTTCCTATAAATAAGGTTTCATTCGTTCAATTTTGATTTGATAACGTAATAACCTTTCACAAGATAACCGTAACAGTGGTCAATTTCTTGATAGCTTTTTTGATTTTTAATCTATATTCAAAAGAGCTTAATTTCCATGCAAGGTATTTTTACACTGAGAGTGTATATTTTTTTTTTTTTTTGGTTACATTGACATTATTTTTAAATTTTATCATGTTGGGTTTAGTTTTGATACACAGCTAAGTAGGGGTGTCCATCGGTCTGGGTAGACCCACGAACATGACCAACCCGACCCAACCCAACTCTGATTTTGTGGGTTGATTTAGGTGATTGGGTTGGGTTGGGTAAAAATAAAGAGGACCCGTAGAGTATAGGTTGGGTAGTGGGTTTCAGAATTTCAAACCCACTCAACCCAACCCAACCCAACCCAGTCAAAGTAGAGAAAGTTAAAAAACCTAGTTTATTTTTTATCTTGGTCAGATTATTCTTCTCACGCTACACGACTCTTCTTCCCTCACGCACGACCCTTCTCTTCTCTTATGCACGACTCATTCAGTCCCTCTCAGTCTCACTCACGCAGCCATCACTCACTTAATGGATGATTTTTTACTTAGTTTTGTGTTAATGACATTTACTTTCTCATTATAATACTTTAGACTTTTAATTGGTGGTTGTTGATGATTTTAGGCTTTTAGACTTTTAGTTGATTGTTTAGAGTTTAGACTTTCAGTTTCAATTACTTTTATCATAACGTGGTCTTCTTTTTAGTTGTGGATAATTGATGGTTCGGACTTTTAGACTTTTAGATCATATTATCATAACTTGTGGATGTAATTTGAAGTTGTAAACAGGTTTGTTTGTGATTTTCGACACTTTTTCATGGTTTTTGTCCTAGCAAACCCACGAACCCGAACCAACACGACCCAAAGGGAAAAATATGTGTTTCTTGCCAAACCCAATGACCCACCCAACCCAACCCATGAGTGGTCGGTGTTGGTAATGGCTACAATCTCAAGAGGGGGGGTGAATTGAGAGATTGAAAACTTTTTCAGCAATTTAAAGCAAAACAGAGTTTTCTTAAAGAAAATTAGTTTTCACTCAATTTTAATTCCCAAGATTCAGATTATTAAACATGTAATGATGTTAAGAAAGATTACAAGAAAGAAACAATAATTTTAACACAAGTTGCAGATCAAAGATTCAAGTTAACAAGCATTTAAGACTCATTTACATCACACATATGCATATAACAAGAATATGAGTTTAGAGATGAGAAGAACACACAAACCGATTTATCCTGGTTCAGCTACCTCCTCTAGTATGCCTACATCCAGTCCCACACCTCTGTGGTTTTCTCCACTATAACCAGAAATTACAATATCCAATTACAGCAACACAAGGATAACCTCCTTGCACAAACCTTTCACCAAAAAGCACACTTGCTTTTCTTACCCAAGGATCCCTTCTATCCTTGTTCAATCCTAAGAGATACCCTCTCTTAATCACACTAATTCGCAGAAAGAATTGAGTAGAAGAAAGACTCTAATAGTCTGATTATACAAATTGAAGCTCTAAGAAATATCACACTTTTCTCTCAAAGATGAAGTACTATGAATATTTCGAATTTCTATTTTTTAGAATGTATTAGATGTTGAAAAGTGTTGTTATGAAGTCCTTTTATAGGTATTTGAAGATTTAGATTCGTGGTTCTTATCACAAAAGTTGTTACAAGTGATTAAAAATCAGTTTTGCAAAGTTGTAACAGGATAGTCTGTGTACTATATCTGTGTACTCGTGTTTTTCAAACATTTTCAAAGCTCGTACACAGATTGGATTCTTTGTACATCTGTGTATTAAACCAAGTCTTCAGCTTTTTCAAACGCATACACAGATGTATAGATTTGTACACGTGTGTATCTCTTGCCTTATTCTTGAATACACATGTGTATACCTTTGTACATAGGTGTATATTAGAACACCAACCCAGATTGTTCCAAAACTCAATACACATGTTGTGTACATCGATTTATCATTGAAGAACAAGTTTTGAAATATTTGAGTTGCTCTATACACAGGTTTATCATTTTTGTACATCTGTGTATTCTTCATATTTTTCAAAACATAACACTGATACACATGTGTACAACGCATGTGTACAGATTTGTAATTTCAGACCCGAGAGCTCAGTTTCGAATACACAGGTGTACAACACATGTGTACAGACAGATTTTCTTTTGTTTTTAAAACTCAACTTATCATACACATGTGTATGATACCTGTGTACAGAAAGGTTCTTTCTAAAACTTGAAATTTAGCTTTATATGAACATATGTACAACACATATGTACAATACACTTAATTTCTTAATCCAATTAACATCTTTTGAAAAACCTTTCCTTTGAAAAAATCATTTATTTTATACCTTTGGAAAACTTAGTTTATTCTTAAATTTCAAGTGCTTCACCTAAGGAATCAAGTGTGCTAATTTTACAATAGCATCTAAAGGATGAAATCTTCATTGCTTGATGCTTTATTCCTTGTTCATTGCTTTGTGTCCTTGACCTTGCATCCCTTGATCCTTGACTTTTCTTTTTCATGAGTGATCTTGCATAATAGTTAACACACTATAAGTATATAATCAATATCAAAAAGCTTATGCAAAATACACTTTGTTTGTCATATATCAAAACATCAATGAGGGTTTAGTCTTACAAACTCCCCCTTTTTGATTATGACAAACCTTACCATACTTAACCTTAGTAATTAAAATTAGAGTGCAGCTTTTTACTAAGCATGGTTCTTGACACACTTTAATCCTCCCCCTGTCTCATAGACATCTTTCAAGAGATCAAGTGTTATCATATCATTATCATAGAAAGTCATTTTCATTTACTTAGAGATTCAAAGTTAGTTTATGAATCAAAGCCTATTCATCCATGTATCATAGCTTATAGCTTTTTCAATATCTTAATATCTCATATATGGTACATCTCCCCCTTTGTCATTATCAAAAAGAAAATATGGAAGATATAAACCAAACTTGAAATCAATATTGCTTTCATAAAATTCATCATTTGATGGTAAGATCAATACATCAAAACAAAACATGGTTTAAACATAGTTAGATAAGCAAAGCACAACCAGAAAACATAAATTTCGATTTAAAAAAAAAAAATTCTGGGCTTTGTACATCGATTATGTACACCTGTGTATTTAGCCATTTTTCTGTTTGTACACCTGTGTACAAAAATTGTCAATCTGTGTATAGCATTTCAGATAAGGCAAAAAAATTATTCTGATATATACATCTGTGTACATATCCTGTGTACTGGTGTCCCAGTAGCATTTTTACGCAATACACCTGTGTATGCCATCTGTGTACAGAAACTTCAACACTAAAAAGGTTCAATACATCTGTGTACTAAGGCTATGTACAGATCTAACAGAAATTCCAAATCAATTAAGGATTCAAAACAAATAATATATATCACATATTAATTGATTCAAATCATTTAAAAACATATTTTAAGAACAATCAAGCATTCAATAACATCAAATATCAATCAATTATGCCTATAGCCATTCATCTAGCTTTATTTTTCATTATGGTTTCATTCTCATCAAACTTGTTCATAAGAAAAATTCATTTGGTTCCAATAATTGATTCATGATTGATGAAATAACTTTAAACAAAAAGGATGCACAACCACAGATTCATAATAATAATTGGAGAAGATATTAAATCAATATTCTTTCTTTATTGTTACCCGTAATGTGCTTGGAAAAGCCTCTATCATGATACCAATTTGAGTTCTTGGCCTTCAAACACATCTGCAACACAGAATTTATGTGTGTTCTATAGGTACCCAAATCTGGTTGGGTCCTTTGGTGTTAGTAGCAACATATGTTCCTTTTGGAACCCAAATTTGTTTAATGCCAACATGTATATTATTCATACGTTTACAAGTAGCAGCTGTATGACCTTTCTTTAAACAATAAAAGCATTTCACAAATGGACTAGTTGAAAAGCTAGACGCAACAAAAAACTTCTTGAAAGATTTTTCATGTACCATTGGCTTATATCCAATTCCAGCTTTATCATAAACACCCTTTTGTTGTCCTAATATGGCATTCAAGTTATCTCTACCCATAATGAACTTAGATAGAACTACATTCAGTTTTTCAACTTCCTTTTCTAGTGTAGTGCATTTGGTGCAAGTTGAACTAGATGCAAGTGAATGTAGATTCTTAGCTTCTAGTTCTTTAACCTTTATTTGTAAAGATGCATAGTCACTACATTGTCTTGCAATTATCTTTCTAGAAGATTTAAGTTGTTTACCTATTTTTAAGATATTCTTCATGCAATTCATCAAAGGCATCTTGTAAATCATCATAGGTAGGAGAAGTGTCATTTACCTCGGTTTCACTATCACTTTGGTGACTTGCTATGAGACATAGATTGGCTTCATCATTTTCAGATTCACTAGTGGAATCCATATCATTCTTTTCATACTTTTCTTTCTTTTGCAGCTTTGGACATTCATTTTTGTAGTGTCCAAGTCCTTCTAGTTGGTTCACAATGTGTGTAAACCTCTTTTGCAGCTCATCTATCTCCTCACCATTCTTCATGTGGAAGAGTTCATATTCATGGACTAGTGCATTCATCCTTGCTCTTTTCACATCATTGGTTCCTTCATGAGTGAGTTGGAGACTGTCCCACATTTGCTTTGCTGATTTACAATTGGAGACCCTGAAAAACTCATCATAATTCAAAGCAGTTGTTATAATATTCTTTGCCTTAGCATTATAACCAACTCTTCTCTTATCATCATCATTCCACTCATCTTTTGGTTTATTTTGTTTAATTCCCTTAGCATCAAGAGTAAATGGAACATAAGGACCATTTTCAACAGCATCTAAAACATCTAAACCAGCAGCTTCGAAAAAAATTAGCATTCTCTCTTTCCAATACATGTATTGGGAGCCATTAAATGTAGGGGGTCTAATGAGAGAAGCCCCTTCACTCAGGATGTCATTTGTAGCCATCTCTTGAAGCTATTAAGCTTTGTAACAAGAGTTTTAGCCCTGATGCCACTTATTGGTAATGGCTACAATCTCAAGAGGGGGGGTGAATTGAGAGATTGAAAACTTTTTCTGCAATTTAAAACAAAACAGAGTTTTCTTAAAGAAAATTAGTTTTCACTCAATTTTAATTCCCAAGATTCAGATTATTAAACATGTAATGATGTTAAGAAAGATTACAAGAAAGAAACAATAAGTTTAACACAAGTTGCAGATCAAAGATTCAAGTTAACAAGCATTTAAGACTCATTTACATCACACATATGCATATAACAAGAATATGAGTTTAGAGATGAGAAGAACACACAAACCGATTTATCCTGGTTCAGCTACCTCCTCTAGTATGCCTACATCCAGTCCCACCTCTGTGGTTTTCTCCACTATAACCAGAAATTACAATATCCAATTACAACAACACAAGGATAACCTCCTTGCACAAACCTTTCACCAAAAAGCACACTTGCTTTTCTTACCCAAGGATCCCTTCTATCCTTGTTCAATCCTAAGAGATACCCTCTCTTAATCACACTAATTTGCAGAAAGAATTGAGTAGAAGAAAGACTCTAATAGTCTGATTATACAAATTGAAGCTCTAAGAAATATCACACTTTTATCTCAAAGATGAAGCACTATGAATATTTCGAATTTCTATTTTTTAGAATGTATTAGATGTTGAAAAGTGTTGTTATGAAGTCCTTTTATAGGTATTTGAAGATTTAGATTCGTGGGTCTTATCACAAAAGTTGTTACAAGTGATTAAAAATCAGTTTTGCAAAGTTGTAACAGGATAGTCTGTGTACTATATCTGTGTACTCGTGTTTTTCAAACATTTTCAAAGCTCGTACACAGATTGGATTCTTTGTACATCTGTGTATTAAACCAAGTCTTCAGCTTTTTCAAACGCATACACAGATGTATAGATTTGTACACGTGTGTATCTCTTGCCTTATTCTTGAATACACATGTGTATACCTTTGTACACAGGTGTATATTAGAACACCAACCCAGATTGTTCCAAAACTCAATACACATGTTGTGTACATCGATTTATCATTGAAGAACAAGTTTTGAAATATTTGAGTTGCTCTATACACAGGTGTAACATATTTGTACATCTGTGTATTCTTCATATTTTTCAAAACATAACACTGATACACATGTGTACAACGCATGTGTACAGATTTGTAATTTCAGACCCGAGAGCTCAGTTTCGAATACACAGGTGTACAACACATGTGTACAGACAGATTTTCTTTTGTTTTTAAAACTCAACTTATCATACACATGTGTATGATACCTGTGTACAGAAAGGTTCTTTCTAAAACTTGAAATTTAGCTTTATATGAACATATGTACAACACATATGTACAATACACTTAATTTCTTAATCCAATTAACATCTTTTGAAAAACCTTTCCTTTGAAAAAATCATTTATTTTATACCTTTGGAAAACTTAGTTTATTCTTAAATTTCAAGTGCTTCACCTAAGGAATCAAGTGTGCTATTTTTACAATAGCATCTAAAGGATGAAATCTCCATTGCTTGATGCTTTATTCCTTGTTCATTGCTTTGTGTCCTTGACCTTGCATCCCTTGATCCTTGACTTTTCTTTTTCATGAGTGATCTTGCATAATAGTTAACACACTATAAGTATATAATCAATATCAAAAAGCTTATGCAAAATACACTTTGTTTGTCATATATCAAAACATCAATGAGGGCTTAGTCTTACAGTCGGGTTGGGTTGGGTTGGGTTTCATGATTTATTTTTAAAAACCCAACCCACTCACCTTTGACTGGATTGGGTCCTAAAACCCACTAAACCCAACCCAAACCGACTTATGGACACCCCTACCGCTAAGGTTAAGTTATTAATTTTTATACTATCAGCCGATAATAAATTATCCTCCGCATGACTTTTAAGATAATTTTGATAAAAAATAATACTACCTCCGGACTCAATTATAAACAAAATTAACTAATGTCATATTTATTAGGGAAGTTAGTTAATTTAGTTTAATTGTCTTGATTTATGTAAAAAAATGAGTTATAATTACTAAAGTACCCTTTAATTGTCTTGGGAGTGTGCAATGCTTTTGGAAAAGTAAAATGAGAATTGGTTTGATTGGTTAATTTTCTTTATTTTTAGAATGCTAACATTAAATAGAGTTGAGTTGGTTGAATTTTGCTTGTATCTGAGTCCACAAAATATAGGTACTTTTTTTGTTTATAATTGAATCCAGAGGTAATACTTTTTAATGATATGACAATTTTATTAATATCCTTTTTTTTTTTTGGTGAACCCGGGTATCCTCCGGCCGGGAGCCAGAGACTAATCCCTTGAGATACTGAGATCCATTTAAGGGGTTGATCTCTACCAACAGATACTCTTCCATAATTTTAATAACTCTAAATTATATTGCTTTACAAATTCTTCTTTATATTTTTCTCTAGTCCTTATGGGCGGGCCTAAACTAGTCTTGGATGTTGCATGGGCTATTGTGTACAATTATATGTTCTATCTACCATTGTTGGATTTTTGTAATCTTTCTTACAATAAACAAAATGGATTTACCAGTTCTATCAAGAGTCTCGTTGTTCCCTATGACTGCTGGTCTGATTTCTCATATCATACAGATACAGAAGAAAGGGTTCTTAATTGATTCAAACGCTATCCCTACGAGATAGGGATAGAAAAAATCGAATTGGATCCAAAATTGACAGGTTAGTGTGAGCTTATCCATGCGGTTATGTACCCTTCGAATATGAATCCATTTTCTGAAAGATCCCCGCTTTCGTGCTTTGGTGGGTCTTTGAGATCCTTTTGATGATTTTCCATTAATTCCTTAGAACTTTCAATTATATATGTCTTAGTTTATAATATTTCTCCTCTGGTATGGATACAGTCATACTACAACTTTGATACTTACAATAAAGCAGGAAGCTAGAAACCCACGCTGCTCAGCAGAATCAAGAAAAAGAAGAGGAGGAAGAGAGCTTGATGTTAGAAAAGACTAAAGAGCTTAATGTGTTTGATTAGCAAAATCATGGCCCTGAACCATAATATAGTGATAGAAATTATAGCCGCGATAAGAATGGTTTCCACGGGGCAAACAATGTAAAGGTCACTTCCTATGAGGCCATTTTGGCTGCCTTCTACTACACTAGAAGCTCTGTGAAAGTGGAAGCCCTTCTATTAGTACTATCTGTTTCATAGGGAAGGAGAAAATCAAGTTAAAGACACTTTTCCATGTCCAGTTCACTTAAGATACTAATGAGCATTAAAAAAAAAAGCAAGGAAAGAAATTCAACTTCGAGCAATTTCTTCTCTAAATAAGTGTATAAAACTCAGTAAATTGGATGCTTTTATTGACTGTATTACAAGCAAATTGGATATTTGGTTGGATTGTGTGTGATTATCATTTGTTGTTGTAACATCCCGATTTTTCGGCTTTCTAATATCGGTAATAATTATATAAAAGATTATATTCTTATCCGAGATTTAGAAAATGACTTTGGATAAACTAAGGTCATTTCCTTGTCATACTTATATTTATAAGGTTACGGGGAAGGTTTGGAATGAAAATTCAGATGGAAATCGGTCTGCGTTTTCTTCGTTTTCACTGACAGTAAGTTTTTACTGATCAGAAACCCTAATATTGACTCGTGAACGAAAAAATTACGTTTTATATTTTGCCCCGGACGATTTTCCATATTTCAGAAAAATTCGTTAGGAGAGGTCGACGTAGTAGAGAGGACAAGGAATCCGGCCTCACATTTTATTGATCGGGAATTTTCAAGTGAAATAATATACGTATTGCGAACGTTATATTCAATCGGGTAGACGACGGAGCCGATTACGGGAGTTTTGAGACACGATAAGTGGACAAACCATATATTCTCTTAGGAATAGGTCATCCATGTGAGAGGTTGAATGTGGCTTAGGATTACGTTAGCAATTTTTAATAATTGCATTTTTACCCTTAAACTTTCTCTTAATTACATTTTGGTTCCTAAACTAATTTTTTTGATACACTAAGTGAAGTGAGCCAAATTCTTGCCATTCAAACCCATTAAGGGCTTCACCCAAAAGGCTCAATTTCATGGCCAAGAATTCATTTCCATGAAGCAAATTCTAGTCTTACATTTTTCCTATGTTTTCATTATGCCTTAAATGATTTTCAGGTGCAAAATTAATTGGGCTTGGGCTTTCTAGGCCCAAAATTTCGAAACGCCCATGGCCTTGATGGCTTGCTCTTAAATTCTAGAGGTCATTTGAAGACTCTAGATTATTCTCTCACTTTCTCAACTATTCCTCCGTCTTCTCCAATTCTCTTTTCTCTCTTAAACTCCATAAGCTAGATTTGTGAAGCAACTTGGAGATTCTTGCACTTTTCTTCAACTCCAAGAGGTAATCCTTGATCCTCATCATCATTAAGCACTATGTTCTTCATGTATTTTCATGTTTCAATGCCATGTTCATCATTTTCAATTCCTAGATCTAGAAACTTTGAAATTGTCTAGAAAATTCTAGAAAAATCCTAAAAATGTGAAACCAATTCTATGAGTTGGTTATCATCTCTACTATCATAATCCAAGAGTATGACTTAAACCAAAATTTCCTCCCCTATTTTCTCATCAAGGCCGAACCTATGTCATAAGTGTGGAGGAAGATTTTGTTCATTTCCTAAACAAATGATCTTATATACTATACTTCTAGTATGTCTACATGCTTTAATCCATGATTAGTCTATCAAAATGAAAATTCAAACCCTAAATCATTGTATTGGCCGAACCTAAGTGGGTGAGGTTTGATGAGTTTTGTTCAAATTTTTCATAAATGATCTTAGTTATCATCCTATTAGTATGTATGTTTATTGAATCCAAGTTGATTTATCAAACTAAAAACCCTAACCCCATGATCAAGTCTTGACCGAATTCTAGGGTTTGTGAGTTAGGAATTTTTAATTCTTAACCTAGTTGTTTAGTTACTAATCTATGATCTTAAATAGTTAAGAATCATTAATCCATGACTTAGGCAATTCTAGAAATTTTTAGCCACTAAACGTAAGGGAGGCCGTGACCTATTATAGAGAATTAGGAGATTTGAATTGTTTGATTAGTGATTAGTTGATTGTGGTTGATGAAGGTTTAGCAAGTTCGTTGTGTACGTGAACCCGGACTTCCGACAAGTTATGTATTATATCGCGGAGAAGTCTTCGAGAGGTAAGGGGAGCTTACATGAGGGGTTTTTCCCAATAGCTATGTGTGACTAATGTGTGGTCTGTAATTATTTATTTGTTGGTGGTTGTTTAAGTGTTCAAGTTGTGTTATTTTTATCCGTGTTGTTTATCTGTTTATAATTGGTTATCTGCAGTTGTTTATTTTAATGCTGTGATGCATGATCTGTCTGGAAATATCATTGTGATAATGTTGTGGATGTTGTTTGAGAAGCCTGACAGTGGTCAGTGCCCAATTAACGAATCAGATATATTCAATGTTTTAACGGTAAAATATTGGAATATCATATTAATGGAAAATATTTATTTGGGAAAAATAAAGAGTTTTGGAAAATATCATTATTTTAGTGATTTATCGCTGTAAGAGTGATTTATGAGTCACGGTGAGGACGAAACCGTGAAAATATTTTTGTACTGCTGATTTTTATGTAATAAATTCCGGAATATTGTAAAAAGTTATTTTATAAAATTAATTTTCGAAAATAACTTAATAATGATTTTAGAAAAATATTTAAGTGAAATAAGCTAAAATTTGGCTTAAATGGCTAATTTGACGGCAACTTGGAAAAATACCGACGGCAAGAAATCCTAAAGCGGCAGTACATAGTTTAAACAACTTTGAGCCTCAAGTGACCATATTTTATAGAAAGTTAAATGTTTAACTTACGATTTATTTCCCATTTGAAATGATTTTCCGAAAACAAGTTGAACACAACTGTGTTAAAAGTGGTTTTGAACTTAGTAACCGAGACGTCGGGGTACTAAGATTCGTGTTGTGTTATGGACTTGGTGTCCTTTGGACTTTGACGTCCTGTAGACTTGGTGTCTACTGTAGACTTGGTGTCTACTGAGTTAAAAACATTTAAGATGTTTTCTATTACCATGAACCTATGGCTGGTGTATCGGTCTAGAGGTGTCGTGATTGAGCACTAGGATTATGAGGTCCTGTGTTATTAATAAAGTTTTAAAGATGTTTAAAACTATGGTTAGTCGTAAGCCATTTTGAGCTTCGGCAAAGGTAGATTGAACACAAAGAAAAGTGTCAAGAACAAAGTGTTTTTGTTGCATGCATTTGGCAGACGTGCCCCGGTTTATGTGTGAGTACCTTGCGGCGTCAGGTATCTCATGCTACGATTTTCTTCATTGTGCCAGGGTTGGACAATGAAACCCCATTTACGTTTTTATCACTGTGCCTTGGGTTTGGACAGTGTGCAATGGGTTTTGGCTGCGTGCCAATGGCTGCGTGCCTTTTTGCCTTGTGTGGCAATTGAGCTGGTCAACTCACTACGGTTGGGATATCTCATGAGATTAAGTGTGAAGTTAGGTGATGTATTGGAAGTGTTCATGCATAAGTTTTCAAACGATGATGTTTGGTGTGTGAAACCCATTGATTAACTACTGTCTTGTTATGAACGCTTCTGTTTTTTTATGAAAATGTATATATGTATGTGTTGTTGTGTTATGTCTCACATGTAGCTATTGTGTTAAATCCATATATTGGCGTCTCACCCTTACAAATATATCAGGTTTTCTGGTTTGACTTTTGTGTCTTGGTACACGAAAGTAGATGGTGCAGAAAAGTCCTTAGCTTCACTCGGGAACTTTGGTCCTGATGGTTGAAGAAATGTTAGAGTGTGGGAATGACCACGAGGTCTTTCCAGTAAATGTCTTGTAAGGTGACCAGCTTAGGATTTTCTTTGGGTTGGGTATTTTGGGAATGTTGTTATAAATGGTTTGAAACACCTTGTCAGGTGTATGAAAAACAATTTCAGAAAAGCTTATATGTTGCAATGTTTTAGTTCACGAATAACTTTGGTTTGTATGTAAGTATAAAGTAATTCTACTATTGTGATGTATATATATCTTTTTCTGAAGTATTTCGCAGAAAGATAAAAAATTTATCACCATATTTTGAAAGGATAGGCGTTGAGAAGTTAATATTTTCCGAAAGCAGCGAGCGAAATTATAATTTTATTTTCTGCATTTGGGTAACTATGTGATGACCCCAAGTTAGGGTGTCGCATTTGTGGTATCAGAGCTGGTCGAGTCTTTCGGGAATGTTGGGAAATTGGTCTGTTATGTTTTTGTTGTGTGATCTCTGGTTGGAGTTTGTTTGAATTGTTTCCTTATCGAAACAATGTGTTGGCACACAATGAATTGAGGTCTTGAGGGAACCTATGAATGGTAGATGATAAGTTGATTGAATTACTTCTTAGAATTAATGTGTTTTAGACACGTAAGTGCACGTTTCATTTTCTGGTTGCGGTCTAACTGATTTTGTTTTATAGGTCAGTTATGGAACCAGCACCAGAAGGTGGACGTGGACAAGGACGTGGACCCGGTCGTGGAAGGGGTCGTCGAGGTGGTCCCATTGGCGTCCGTGGCAACATGAATGACAATTATGATGATGGAATAGATTATACGGCTCAGGCGATGGAACATGTGGCAGCTGCGATTGCAAATCAAACTGCATCTATGAATGCCCAGAATTTGCAAGCTGCGGAAGGCAAGGCGCTGATTGCGTTTCGAAGCCAGAATCCTTCACAGTTTGGTGTGGATTCTGATTATGAGAAAGCTGATTTATGGATTCAAGAACTGGAGAAAATCTTTGAGTTGGTGGCTACTCCGGCTGAAGTTAGGGTTGCCTATGCTGTTTTCCTATTGATAGGAGATGCGGAGTATTAGTGGAGAGGTGCTCGACAGCTGCTGGAAGCTGATCATCAAGGAATTACTTGGGATGTGTTTAAAACAGCATTCTTGAATAAGTATTTTCCAGAGAGTGGTCGGATTGAGAAAGAACAAGAATTTCTACGACTGTACCAGAGAGATTTGACTGTGGGGGAGTATGCGGCGAAGTTTGAATCGCTTGCCAAATACTTCCGTTTCTTTCAAGCCCAACCAAATGAAAGCTGGAAGTGTGAAAGATTTGAGGCAGGATTGCGATTTGAGATTAAGGAGTCTGTTTTACCTCTACAACTCCATAATTTTCAAGCTCTAGTCGAGATGAGTAGGAAGATAGAGCAGATGAGGAAAAGAAGAGATGATAAGGGGAATGTTGGAGGACCATCTAGATCCAAGGATCAATTTCAGAATCAGGGAGAAAAGCAAGTGCAGAGAACACCTTATTCCCGTCCATCGGGAAATAATCAGAATCAACAACAATATCGTCCTAATTTTGCTGCATCGGGAAGTGGAGGCCAACAGAATCAAAGTCAAGGCCCAGTTAGAAGATGTTTTTACTCTGGAGATACAAGACATATGAGGGATACTTGCCCTGTGAGGAGTGCTAAGTGTTTCAACTGTGATCAAGTGGGACATTTGGCGAAGGATTGCAATGCGCCTAATCGTGGACCAATTGTCAATAACACCTCAGGGACTGGTAGACCCGCGACAAAGGGAAGAGTCTACACCGTGTGTGGCGCTGGAGCTTCACCATCTAATAATCCTTTACATCAGAAGTAGTGTTGAATACTTCATAGCTTGAAAGTCTTATAGAAGACGTTGTTAAGTAAAAGAAACCTATATATGAAGTATGTACGTTAATAACCTATAATTATAAGTTTGTAATGGTATTCTAAGTATAATCGTCTTTTGACACCCTTGAGTATTTGACTCTCTAGGGTCTCCTATGTTATTAGTCTTTTCGGTAGATGTATGTCATTTATGACTTTTTGGGAATAAAGATTTCTTGAAGGAATTTATTCCAGTTCCCTTTTCTTTTTGATTGTTGTGATCATTTGGGTCAGATCTTTTCTTTTCTTAAAGTTGTGAATTGTCCTATTGTTATTCGGGATAGATCTTTTCTTGACAAAAGAAGTTTCTTGATGAGACTTAGTTTAGTCACTTTTACTTTTGGTGGAAGTGATCCAGTCTGAATTTTGTTGGACTATCGTTCTTTTAAAACGTTGTTTAGTAAAGATCTTGTGAAAGAAGGAACTTTATTAGATTCATGTTTGTAAACGTGTACCGATCATACATTTTTACATCTACGAACCTATTAAAGAATCTTTTTACATACTAGATATTCTTGTATGCTTTTCAAATTGATGAAATTCTTTCCTATACTTTCTTGTGAGAGTCAGATCAGATCCTATCGAGTTTCGAGTCACAAAATTTCGAGGACGAATTTTTTTTTAAGAGGGGTAGTATGTAACATCCCGATTTTTCGGCTTTCTAATATCGGTAATAATTATATAAAAGATTATATTCTTATTCGAGATTTAGAAAATGACTTTGGATAAACTAAGGTCATTTCCTTGTCATACTTATATTTATAAGGTTACGGGGAAGGTTTGGAATGAAAATTCAGACGGAAACCGGTCTGCGTTTTCTTCGTTTTCACTGACAGTAAGTTTTTACTGATCAGAAACCCTAACATCGACTCGTGAACGAAACAATTATGTTTTATATTTTGCCCCGGACGATTTTCCATATTTCGGAAAAATTCGTTAGGAATGAAATACTATTATTTTATTCGGACGTAATCGTTAAGAAAACGTGTAAAACCTAAGTCGGAGGAAAGTCGGGCAAACGATGGAGTCAATTATGGAGCTGAGGTATTAGGAGAGGTCGATGTAGTAGAGAGGACAAGGAATCCGGCCTCACATTTTATTGATCGGGAATTTTCAAGTGAAATAATATACGTGTTGCGAACTTTATATTCAATCGGGTAGACGACGGAGCCGATTACGGGAGTTTTGAAACACGATAATTGGACAAACCCTATATTCTCGTAGGAATAGGTCATCCATGTGAGAGGTTGAATGTGGCTTAGGATTACGTTAGCAATTTTTAATAATTGCATTTTTACCCTTAAACTTTCTCTTAATTGCATTTTGGTCCCTAAACTAATTTCTTTGATACACTAAGTGAAGTGGGCCAAATTCTTGCCATTCAAACCCATTAAGGGCTTCACCCAAAAGGCTCAATTTCATGGCCAAGAATTCATTTCCATGAAGCAAATTCTAGTCTTACATTTTTCCTATGTTTTCATTATGCCTTAAATGATTTTCAGGTGCAAAATTAATTGGGCTTGGGCTTTCTAGGCCCAAAATTTCAAAACGCCCATGGCCTTGATGGCTTGCTCTTAAATTCTAGAGGTCATTTGAAGACTCTAGATTATTCTCTCACTTTCTCAACTATTCCTCCGTCTTCTCCAATTCTCTTTTCTCTCTTAAACTCCATAAGCTAGATTTGTGATGCAACTTGGAGATTCTTGCACTTTTCTTCAATTCCAAGAGGTAATCCATGATCCTCATCATCATTAAGCACTATGTTCTTCATGTATTTTCATGTTTCAATGCCATGTTCATCATTTTCAATTCCTAGATCTAGAAACTTTGAAATTGTCTAGAAAATTCTAGAAAAATCCTAAAAATGTGAAACCAATTTCTATGAGTTAGTTATTATCTCTACTATCATAATCCAAGAGTATGACTTAAACCAAAATTTCCTCCCCTATTTTCTCATCAAGGCCGAAGCTATGTCATAAGTGTGGAGGAAGATTTTGTTCATTTCCTAAACAAATGATCTTATATACTATACTTCTAGTATGTCTACATGCTTTAATCCATGATTAGTCTATCAAAATGAAAATTCAAACCCTAAATCCTTGTATTGGCCGAACCTAAGTGGGTGAGGTTTGATGAGTTTTTTTCAAATTTTTCATAAATGATCTTAGTTATCATCCTATTAGTATGTATGTTTATTGAATCCAAGTTGATTTGTCAAACTAAAAACCCTAACCCCATGATCAAGTCTTGACCGAATTCTAGGGTTTGTGAGTTAGGAATTTTTAATTCTTAACCTAGTTGTTTAGTTACTAATCTATGATCTTAAATAGTTAAGGATCATCGATCCATGACTTAGGCAATTCTAGAAATTTTTAGCCACTAAACCTAAGGGAGGCCGTGACCTATTATAGAGAATTAGGAGATTTGAATTGTTTGATTAGTGATTAGTTGATTGTGGTTGATGAAGGTTTAGCAAGTTCGTTGTATACGTGAACTCGGACTTCCGACAAGTTATGTATTATATCGCGGAGAAGTCTTCGAGAGGTAAGGGGAGCTTACCTGAGGGGTTTTTCCCAATAGCTATGTGTGACTAATGTGTGGTCTGTAATTATTTATTTGTTGGTGGTTGTTTAAGTGTTCAAGTTGTGTTATTTTTATCCGTGTTGTTTATCTGTTTATAATTGGTTATCTGCAGTTGTTTATTTTAAAGCTGTGATGCATGATCTGTCTAGAAATATCATTGTGATAATGTTGTGGATGTTGTTTGAGAAGCCTGACAGTGGTCAATGCCCAATTAACGAATCAGATAAAAGCTCTGAAAAGCTTCGTAAATTATATTCAATGTTTTAACGGTAAAATATTGGAATATAATATTAATGGAAAATATTTATTTGGGAAAAATAAAGAGTTTTGGAAAATATCATTATTTTAGTGATTTATCGCTGTAAGAATGATTTATGAGTCACAGTGAGGACGAAACCGTGAAAATATTTTTGTACTGCTGATTTTTACATAATAAATTTCGGAATATTGTAAAAAGTTATTTTATGAAATTAATTTTCGAAAATAACTTAATAATGATTTTAGAAAAATATTTAAGTGAAATAAGCTAAAATTTGGCTTAAATGGCTAATTTGACGGCAACTTGGAAAAATACCGATGGGAAGAAATCCTAAAGCGGTAGTACGTAGTTTAAACAACTTTGAGCCTCAAGTGACCATATTTTATAGAAAGTTAAATGTTTAACTTACGATTTATTTCCCATTTGAAATGATTTTCCGAAAACAAGTTGAACTCAACTGTGTTAAAAGTGGTTTTGAACTTAGTAACCGAGACGTCGGGGTATTCGTGTTGTGTTATGGACTTGGTGTCCTTTGAACTTTGAGGTCCTGTAGACATGGTGTCTACTGTAGACTTGGTGTCTACTGAGCTAAAAACATTTAAGATGTTTTCTATTACCACGAACCTATGGCTGGTGCATCGGTCTAGAGGTGTCGTGATTGAGCACTCGGACTTTGAGGTCGCGTGTTATTAATAAAGTTTTAAAGATGTTTAAAACTATGGTTAGTCGTAAGCCATTTTGAGCTTCGGCAAAGGGAGAATGAACACAAAGAAAACTGTCAAGAACAAAGTGTTTTTGTTGCATGCATTTGGCAGACGTGCCCTGGTTTATGTGTGAGTACCTTGCGGCGTCAGGTATCTCATGCTACGATTTTCTTCATTGTGCCAGGGTTGGACAATGAAACCCCATTTACGTTTTTATCACTGTGCCTTGGGTTTGGACAGTGTGCAATGGGTTTTGGCTGCGTGCCTTTTTGCCTTGTGTGGCAATTGAGCTTGGTCAACTCACTACGGTTGGGATATCTCATGAGATTAAGTGTGAAGTTAGACGATGTATTGGAAGTGTTCATGCATAAGTTTTCAAACGATGATGTTTGGGGTGTGAAACCCATTGATTAACTACTGTCTTGTTATGAACGCTTCTGTTTTTTTATGAAACTGTATATATGTATGTGTTGTTGTGTTATGTCTCACATGTAGCTATTGTGTTAAATCCATATATTGGCATCTCACCTTTACAAATATATCAGGTTTTCTGGTTTGACTTTTGTGTCTTGGTACACGAAAGTAGATGGTGCAGAAAAGTCCTTAGCTTCACTCGGGAACTTTGGTCCTAATGGTTGAAGAAATGTTAGAGTGTGGGAATGACCACGGGGTCTTTCCAGTAGATGTCTTGTAAGGCGACCAGCTTAGGATTTTCTTTGGGTTGGGTATTTTGGGAAAGTTGTTATAAATGGTTTGAAACACCTTGTCAGGTGTATGAAAAACAATTTCAGAAAAGGTTATATGTTGCAATGTTTTAGTTTACGAATAACTTTGGTTTGTATGTAAGTATAAAGTAATTCTACTATTGTGATGTATATATATCTTTTTCTGAAGTATTTCGCAGAAAGATAAAAAATTTATCACCATATTTTGAAAGGATAGGCGTTGAGAAGTTAATATTTTCCGAAAGCAGCCAGCGAAATTATAATTTTATTTTCTGCATTTGGGTAACTATGTGATGACCCCAAGTTAGGATGTCGCAGTTGTAAATATTCTCTATATTAAAATCACTTGCACTATGAGAATAAAAAAAAATCACTTACACTAAATACAAATTGAAATTTTAAGTTTCACGACTTCATAATTCCAGAGGTAATCAATCTCTTAAGTGCAAAACTGCATTCAGTCAGGAGAGAGTAAATCTGTCAGTTTTAGGATGTAGCCTCTGCCAACCAGGAACTCGTGAACTTCTCCATATACTTCAATTGAACTGCATCCTGGTTCTTTCTCTGCAAGCTTTCCTTCAATAAAAACTTGTGCTGGAGGTTCTCTTTTTCTTGAGAATGGGGGCATCAAGCTCATCAGCTTGTGCCTGTTCCTCTACCTGAGGTTCCACAGCAGCAGCTTCATGAAGCTTTATCAAACCTAGAAGCTTCAGTAGGTTCAGAGATTTCAGCACCCTGAACAGGGGCTTCATCAGTAGCTTGAGCAGAAGACTCTGTAACTCTCTTCCTTTTCCTCACCAATTGAGGCCTTTCTTCCTCAGTAGGTTCCTCAAAAGGAAACTCCAGCAGGTGCAACATATAATGAGGCTTCAGCACCAGAGGGCTCAGCAATGGGGTCTAGTGGTACCTTCATCAAAGACAAAGTCTTTGAGGTGATTTCTGTGCATAGGTCAGCAAGGTAAGTTCTTGCAATGTTCTTCAGAGAGTTGGCCCTGAAGACCCTTGTCATGACCATGCCATAGGGATAGCCACCCTTGCATTTCTCTTTAACAGTCTTCTCCATATGTCCAAAAATTAAGTCTATGATATCTACTTTGATTCTTTGAATTAAGTGGTAGATAGCAAACATTTCTATCTTACTCACATGATTCCTAGAGCCAACTTTAGGTATCACACAGTTAATTAGAATTACATGAAAAAATGTTGCCTTAGAGTTCAGATATTTGGCATCAAGATCTTTCGGGCTTGGAACTCCATAAAGCTCGACGTTCACAACCTTCTCACCACCATGAAGATTCATCCAGTTTTTGTCATACCCAGCTCCTTCCCTTGGGCATTTAATCACTTTAGCGAGTGATTCGTGAGTGATGAAGACATGATCATCATCCACGTCTCCAAAAATAATGGAGGTAGTGTTGTCCTTGGTGACATTGGCAGTCTTCCAGAAATCCCTAACCAGAGAGGGATAGACATCTTCCACCAGTTGGAAGAATCGTAACCACCCAGCATGATTAATCTCTGGTTTAACATCCAGTCCTTTGTGCCTTAACTCCGTGAAGTTAGAGACCCTCCTAGGGTGTACTTTCTTAAGTTCGGTAACAATAAGCCCAGATTTCTCAGCAACTTCATCAATATAGCTATTGGGAGCCATTGATTCAGAAAAAAGGTTTTTAGGGTTTTGGAGATGAAACGATTTTGAGATGTTGAATACGAAAAGCAACAGAGAGAGAAAGATTGATAGCAGAGATTGTGAGTAGAGAGTTTGAAACGCCAAAGTTTTCTTTTATGATAAGCAAAAGAACACTTGAGTGTGTTTTGCATTGGGAACAAGGAGAGAGGTTACTTCCATAAAGAGTAATAAATTTGAAATGACAGTTGTGAAAAGACAAAATGTAAGTATATATTTGATTATGTTTTGATGATTGACAAACACTAACCATAAGTATGCAGGATAAAAAGAAAAAATAATTTACAAGCATGCAGGTACTCAAAGGCTAGCAAATAAAGAAATAAATAAGCTACGAGTATCAACTGTCCAACCATCAAGACCTCAAACAAGATTAGGTAAATATACTAGGTCTTAGATGTCTTGTAAGAGTATGATGACTAAAACTTGATTTGGCTCATTTAATCAAATTTAACTTAAAACACTACATTTTTTGGTAAAAGGTTTTTAAACAAGCTTTTGATTAATAATGTGTTTTTCAAATTGATTTCAAATTTTAAAAAAAAATAAAAAATGATTTCAAATATTTTGTTTAAATAGAATAAATTTGTTTGTGCACCATTTAATTCAAATTCACATTTGGCTCACTTTCAAACGTATAGCTTCTCATGCAAATATTTATTTGATTTGAATTATTATTTTTTAATTATAATGGCCGGTCAATCGGTGCATCATTTCCATGATCAATTTAATATATATAAGATTTCAAATTTCTTTTACTCTAGATAGTAAATTCAATTTATTGAATAATATATATATTATATCAGATTGTAAATGTTTTTCAAAGGTGCAGCCATTGATATTATTTTATTCAATCAATTAATTTCGAAGTGCTCCAATTGCATGGTTCGTACAGATTTCCTTCAATATACATAATGGTTTTATTATAAACTGGTTGATTATTTATTCAAATTGATTTCTATCAACGGTCAAATTGCAAATTGATTGTCAATTTATTTCAACCAATTTCAAAAGCTTCAAGCATTCTAATTCTAATATATGTACATTTATTTAGATGGCAATCAGTCGCTAATTTTTTTGTTGAACCTATTTTGTTCCATTGCATTATATATTGGCTATTGAAATATATGAGAGCAAATGAATTGCTTTGTTTCAAACGCTGCACTTCTTTTTCAAATGTGGTTCCAAATCAATCAAGTTATAAAGTTTTCTTTGATACACCATTGATCATAATTGCACCGAGTAAAGTTAAAAGGAACAACACCTCAATCTATGATTTGTTTTCAATCAATTGTCTAAAACGGTGCATGCATAATATTCAACTGATTTGGAGCATTAATGTAGCAACGGACATATGCTATCAAGCAATATACTCAGTATATTTAATCAGTGCTTGATTCAATTGGTTTGCATTTATTGAGAGACGTATCACAATGAAAATTTCTGAGCAACGGCTAATTTTCTAACGTCCTGGTTTGATTGTCTATCACTATAAGAATAAAGTTTTTAGTACACGAAAAATAGAGAACAAGAATAAAAAAAAAAAAAGAAGATATTGTTCATACTCTCAGAAATTATTTGAGTCAAATCTTAAGTTATTATCATCATACTCATAGGCTTCAATTTGTATCATCTGCACTATTAAGAGTGCTTCAATTTCTCCTACTCTTATATCAACTCTGTATTAGGGTGTGGTATCCCTAGGTTAAGGATGAGGTATCCCTCTAGTGTGACATTCCTTCGGTGTGCGACTTTAGGCTAAGAAGCCCGGGTGAGGTATCCCGAATATAACAACCTGTTTTTAATTACGCTGTTTTAACAGTAAAAATATTTTTATTTTTATTTTTATTTGAGACTTAGGAAATAATTTTTGAGAAAAAAAATCATATCTAGAACTTACTCTATGGTAGGAAGCTCTGGTTAAAATTTGGGTTTAAAACTCACACGGAAACCGGTCTGGGTTTTTAACTGACAGTATAATTTTATACTGACAGAAAACCCTAGTTCGACCCAAAAACTGAAATTTGTAGATTTTTTTTATTTTGTCAGTGAGAAAGCCTACTTTCCAAATTTCTGATCAGAAATAAAATATTATGTTTATTCGGACGAATTTTGGTGAAAGTTCGAACGGGAAACAGTAGGTGTTTTCACTGACAGTAAGATTTTAATGATAAGAAAATCTAATTTTGACTCGTGAATGAAATGGTTTATGATTAAATCATATTTCCAATGAGTCTGGTTAGTTTGAAAATTTTCAATCGAAAAACAGACAGAAACCCTAATCGGGAAACCGACGGAGTCGAAAACGGAACAGCAAAGACCCGTCAAGAGATCGGGACAATGTGTCACACATGGTGACTGATGGAGGATGAGTCACCAAACATTTATGAGCCTTAAATGCTAGTAATCATGACTTTTAGGTAAAATGACCAAAATACCCCAAGCTTTCGCGGTTATTAACAAGACACATCTACGCACTCTTAACCACTCATTTTACGTGGTTTTAAACCTCACACATCTCCCCAATTTCGTGCAGCCATATGTACTAAACCATACCTATTTCATTTTTCTTTCGTTTCATCATTTTCCTCTCAAAAAACTGAAATCGGGTAAATGACGGAGCTGCGTACGGGATTTCTGGGAACCGCTAATGGATTGGATCGATAAGTCATGGATAACTCATTAAATGTGGACCAAAATCAGGCACACCTACATTAATTATGAGCCACATGAATTTTAACCCTAGTTAGTAACATAACCCTAGTTAAGTTAACTATTAACTATGGTTAAGCTTATATTAATTAAATATTCCTAAAACCTATTAATTTAAAAGCTAAAAACCAAACAAAACCTAAGATCTAGCCTATATATACCTCTCAAAACCATGGCCTCTCCTCACCATTTCACTCTTCATCTTTTTAATTCTTCTCCTTCTTCTTCATTTTCTTCACAAACTCCATTGTCACCTTCAAAAGCTTCACGTGTTTTCATTGAAGAAACTTGCCAAGATCACCAATCTCCTTCTTCTACTTTCCTAACATAAGGTAACAAGATCATCTCTTCCATTCTTAAGCTTTTGTTCTTCATATTTCATGAGTTTCCATTTCTAGATCTAGAACTTTAAATAATTCTAGAAAATTGTAGAAAAATCATAAAGATGTGAAACTAATTCCTATGATCTAGATATGATTCCTACCTTCATTATCCAAAATCATGTGATCGAAATCATTTTCTTTCCTATTGAACCCTATTTGGCCGAACCTATGTAGTAAAATGGGTTTGGTATTTTTGCTTCTATTGTGAAATATAATGCTTGAATTAAGCTCTCTAAGTATGTATGTTACCTAAATCCAAAGGCTTGAAATCAAAATAATTTTCTCACCTATTTTTGTGCTCATAGCCGAAACGCTAACCTTGGAGGATATAGGATTTTGTTTCATATTTTCAACTTCTAACAATTTATACTAGTTATTCAAGACCTAAGCACCTAGAATCCAAAAGATTAGAATGAGAACATAACCCTAACCCTCATTTGAAATACTTGGCCGAACCTAACTAAAAGTGGTTAAGGGAGGGTTTGTTGATTAACTTGTTGTGGTGTTGTCTGGATGAAGGTGAATTTGATAACACGTGGCATGACAACGAGGGACCGCGAATTCGGAATTTCAGTGATAAACCAGGTGGGAGAAAGAATCAACCTATCGTCGGAATCGATAAGTAGTAGATTATATGATAATTGTGTAGGGCGACCTAAACCCTACTAGTAGTCGAGTAATCGACAAGACCAAAATCACAATGGAAACCTTTTCTGTAAAACCAATGGTGATTTGGGGATTGTAGGCTTATCGACGTTAGGATGATTTTATCTTATTTGAGGTTGATTGAATTTATTATTGTTATTGAATTTACTGTGATCCGCTGGTTGAGGTATTCCACCTGCATGTGACGTATTATTTTAGTGTTTGAATATTTTCTGATGTTATGTTATGCATGATCTGCCTGGTTGTTAATATGATGCTTAGTGGATTTTAAGAAAAGATATATATGTTGTTCGAGAGATAGTTATTTGTTTTGGGTGTGAATAATGGTGACTTAGAAGTGCCTAACCTAGATGATTTATTTTAAAGAGGTGTGGTGACCTAGAATATGTGTTGAGTTCAAGTGGAAGGTTAAGGCACTAGGATGTTGTTTAAATGGGTTGGTGAGATTCACGTGTATTGGTAATATAATACACAAGGTCGGTGTTGTCGTTCAAAACCGTGTATTGGTAATATAATACACGAGGTCAAGAGTTCTCGCTAGACCGTTCCACCTTAGAAATAGGTTGTGCGGCTATAGTGTCATTGAATTTCATTGAGCACCCCCGGGAGTGGATGGGGTGTGCACCGGGAGCATCGTGCAGCTATAATATCATGCTTAGCATGAGTGTTCTCACCATGGAAGAGAAGTTGCACCGGGAATTTGGAACCTGTCGCTTGAACGATTGACTGACATTCCCTGAGAGGAATGCGTGAAAGAAATCAGTGGTGGCCACGTCAGTATGAAAGTCTAGTTGTACGAGATTGGGGTTGAGGATGATACTTGAATTTGAGGATGTTGTGCTAGTTAGGTGTTGAATGATGATTTGTCTGTGACAATTACTGTATAATTTACTATTACTCTTTTCCGCTTTTTGATGATAGAACTGCTTCTTATCCCCAATATTTCTGTATTTTTGGTGGGTTACGTTACTTACATTAGAAGACCCGATGGTGGATTATGTTGCTGAGGAGCTGGACGGAACTCTGTATGAAACGGAGGTTGCTAAGGAGTTGGATGGAACTCCTTACGAACCAGACGCTGGAGGTCGAGCTGTGATCCATGGTGATTAGAGTATAGACATTATGGCCAGTGTGTATAAGGAGTCTATTTTATCTTGTCCGCTAAGTATGAATGTTGTTAACTTTATGCCTGTGAGGGTCCTACTGAGAGGATACCCTTAACAATATTTTGGTATTATAATGAATCAATATGTGTGTGTTTATATATTACAACGTTGGTGTGCTTAATTTGCAGAAGTTATATGATTATTTAAATAAGTTTTAATTTTTACGTATTTTTCACGCTAAGCACGCAATTAAGAAATGATTTAAGAGGGAATTAATCTAATAAAACACCGGGGCACAACGGGGTGTATCATTTGGTATCAGAGCAGTTTGGTTCTAAAATGGACTGTGGGGGTATGTCAGATCAGAATCAAGGACTGCGAGGTCTAGGATGTTGTTACTGGCCGTGTCTAGTTGAATCCACATCGGATTTTGACTATGCTTAGAAGTTGGGTAGTGTGTCCGATTTTACTGCGAGAATTAATATTGGTATGGCATATGGTATGTATATACTTGCCTATGTTGTATTATATGTCATACTAATGAGAGCGGATGATTTCTTTTATAGAATCATGGCTCGAGGAAGAGGACGTTCAACCAATAGTGGTGACAGAACTCCGGAAGGAATTATAGGAACTGTCAACAATGACACCACTGGAGGAGAGTCATCTGTGACTCCCAATACCATGGAAAAGATAGTTGCTGCTATGCTATTACAAACCCAGCAAAATGTTGAGATGCTGCAGATGAATAGAGATCAGCTGGAACTAAAGAATCAGAGGAGGGCTGCAGCAGCTGAAGATGCAGGATTGGCTAATTTTATGAAAGGGAAGCCACCTCAATTCTGAGGAGAGTATGACCCGGAGAAGGCTGAATGGTGGATACAAGAGATTGAGAAGATATTTGAGGCTGTGCGCTGTAACGAGGAGAGGAAGGTGACTTATGTGGCCTTCATGCTAACTGAAGGAGCAGAGTTCTGGTGGAAGGGAAAGAAACTACTATTGGAGGCTGAGGGCAGAATGATTAACTGGCAGTTATTCACCGACTGCTTCTTCGAAAAATATTTTCCACGTCTAGTTCGACGCGAGAAGGAAAAAGAATTCACCAACCTCAAACGAGGCAACATATCTGTAAGTAATCACGCATCACGTTTTGAGGCACTGATCAAGTTTTCAGAGTACTATCAGAGGTTTCCGAATGAAGACCGGCAATGTAGGATATTTGAGGAAGGATTTAGGAATAAGCTGTAGAGGGTTGTGGTGTCTCTCGATATTCAGTATTTCCCGTAACTGGTGGAGAGATGCAGTGCTATTGAAAGTATCGATCTGAGGATGGCCAACGAGAAGAAACAATTAAGGAGTGGAGGTCCTAACCGATCAAATTTTCAGAGGCGCGAAGGAAGTGGTTCTCAGTGGAGGCAACGACCATATGCTAGACCAGTGCAGGCACCTGCATCAGCACCAGTGGTTAAGTGGGTCAGCAACAACAAGAATTAGTTTGCTTCAGATGTGGAGGACGGCATTATGCTAAAGACTGTATGAATGGGCCTAGTTGTTTCAACTATGGGAAACCAGGTCATGTGGCACGAGATTGCAGACAGCGGTTTGTGCAACAACCGGCAGCTGCGGGAAGAGGAACTGGAAACAATAGAGGTGGAGCTAGAAGAGGAGTTCCAGCAGCAGGACCACAAGTGGCTAGACCTCAAGCCACTGGAAGAGTTTTTACCATGAGGGGAGCTGAATCCTCTCAATCTGCTAATGTTATACAAGGTATGTGTTTGATAGCTAGTAGACTCTCGTACGTATTGTTTGACTCAGGTGCAACACACTCATTTATCTCGCATGAGTGTGTGGATCATTTAAATTTAACTATTTCCAAATTACCTTATACCCTTATAGTATCTACTCCAACCAGTAATTCTTTAACTACTATGTCTGTTTGTTTGCATTGTCCTATAGTTGTTGAGAATAGGACATTTATTGTAGACCTTATCTGTTTGCCTATGCAACAGATAGATATTATTTTGGGCATGGATTGGCTTTCGGCTAACCATGTAGTGCTCAATTGTTCTAGTAAGACTTTATCATTTCTCGAACCTTCTAGTATAGTATCTGCCAATGAAGGAGTTTCTATAAGGAGTGACAACTCTCAACAGTTTGTGATGCTTTTCGCAGTGGAGGCTAATGAGACTCCCAGCATAGATTTTATGCCTATTGTGAGAGAGTTTGCCACCTGGAAGAGAAGTGGAATTCACTATAGATCTCGTACCAGGGACAGGACCTATATCTATAGCACCCTACCGGATGTCACCGGTTGAGTTGGCAGAGTTGAAGAAACAATTGGATGACATGTTAGGGAAAGAGTTCATCAGACCGAGTGTTTCGCCTTGGGGAGCACCGATGTTGTTTGTTAAAAAGAATGATGGAAGTGCTAGGTTGTGCACGGATTACAGGCAGTTAAATAAAGTGACAATTAAAAACAAGTATTAGTTGCCTAGGATAGATGATTTGATGGATCAGTTGAAAGGAGCAGTAATGTTTTCTAAGATTGATTTGAGGTCTGGATACCATCAAATTAGAGTAAGAAAGGAAGATATATTGAAAACAGCTTTTAGGACAAGGTATGGACATTACAAGTATTTAGTTATGCCTTTTGGTGTGACTAATGCTCCAGCAATGTTCATGGATTATATGAACCGAATCTTTAGACCATTCCTCGATAATTTTGTTGTTGTGTTCATCGACGATATTCTTATCTATTCTCGTACGCAGGAAGAACATAAGGAACATTTGAGAGTAGTGCTGCAAGTTTTGAAGGATAGGCAACTTTATGCCAAACTTTCTAAGTGTGAGTTTTGGCTGGAGGAAGTTCAGTTTCTAGGTCATGTGATCAATAAAGAAGGAATAGCAGTAGATTCAGCTAAGGTTGAAGCAGTTCTTAAATGGGAAAGACCTAAGTCCATAAGTGAAGTACGAAGTTTCTTAGGACTAGATGGATACTATCGAAGGTTCATAGAGGGATTCTCGAAAATTGCGTTGACTATGACGCAATTAACGAGGAAGGATACAACTTTTGTATGGACAGATAAGTGTGAGCAAAGTTTCCAAAAGTTGAGAGATAAGTTGACTACATCACCTGTGTTGACTTTACCCGATCCTTTAGGACAATTCGACGTATACTGTGATGCGTCATATCAAGGTTTGGGATGTGTATTGATGCAAGAGGGAAGAGTTATGGCGTACGCTTCTCGGCAGTTAAGAATTCATGAGAGGAACTATCCGACTCATGATTTAGAGCTAGCAGCAATAGTGTTCGTATTGAAGATATGGCGACACTTTCTGTATGGAGCGAAGTTTAATGTTTACAGTGATCATAAAAGTCTGAAGTATCTGTCGACCAAAAGGAGTTGAACATGAGACAAAGGAGATGGATGGAGTTTATCAAAGACTATGAGTTTGATGTACTGTACCATCCTGGGAAGGCGAACGTGGTAGCGGATGCCTTGCGTAAGAAATCATTGCATGTATCTGCAATGATGGTTAAGGAGTTAGAATTACTCGAACAGTTCAGAGATTTGAACTTAGGAATGGAGTTTGTTGATGATAAAATATGTTTAGGTATGATCACTATTGGTAGTGATTTTATGAGAGATCTTAAGGATAAACAAGTTCAGGATCTATACCTTCAGGAGATAAGTAAAGGGATATATGAAGGCAAAGTTTGAGTTTAGTAGAGGAAAAGATGGTGTGTTAAGGTTTAGAGATAGAATATGTGTGCCAGAGGATGTAGAACTTAGGAAGATGATTTTGGAGGAAGCACATAAGAGTAAGTTGAGTTTTCATCCTGGATCCACGAAGATGTATCAGGATTTGAAGAAAATGTTTTTGTGGACAAGGATGAAGAAAGAAGTAGCAGATAGCAGAGTATGTTTTATCTTGCATAGTGTGTCAGAAGGCTAAGATTGAACATCAGAAGTCGGTAGGCTTATTACAATCTTTAGATATCCCAGAGTGGAAATGGGATAGCATAGCTATGGATTTTGTGGTTGAATTACCTATTGGTGAAAGTTATAATTTGGAGAAGTTGACCCAGATTTACATCAAAGAAGTTGTTAGATTGCATGGTGTGCCATCGAGCATTGTCTCAGACCGAGATCCTAGATTCACATCTAGATTTTGGAGACAATTACAAAATGCCTTGGGGACAAAGTTAAGAATGAGTTCTGCTTATCATCCCCAAACGGATGGACAATCAGAAAGGACGATTCAATCATTGGAAGATCTATTGAGAGCTTATGTGTTGGAACACACTGGCAGTTAGGATGAGTTCTTACCATTGATTGAATTCACTTATAACAATAGTTTCCACGGTAGTATCGGAATGGCACCATATGAGGCTTTATATGGTAGAAAGTGTAGGACCTCGTTATGTTGATATGAGACTGGTGAGAACCAAGTTTTGGGTCTAGAAGTGGTGCAACAGACTAGGAACAAGTCAGGAAGATAAGGGAAAAGATGAAGGAAGCACATGATAGGCAAAGGAGCTATAGTGACAAGAGGAGGAGACCATTGGAATTCCAGGAAGGGGATCACGTGTTTTTTAGAGTCACTCGAAAAACTAGAATTGGCAGAGCTATCAAGTCCAGAAAACTTACTCCTCGATTCATTGGACCTTTTCAGATTCTTCGACGGATTGGTCCAGTAGCTTACCATATTGCCTTACCACATAATCTTTCTAACCTTCATGATGCCTTTCATGTCTCTCAGTTAAGAAAGTATTATCCTGATCCTTCTCATGTTATTGAATCTAAGTCTATACAACTGCGAGAGAATCTGGAGTATAAGGCTCTACCTGTAAGAATAGCAAATAAAGAGATTAAGGAGCTTCGCGGTAGACAAATTCCTTTGGCTAAGGTCATATGGGATGAAACAACTAGAGATGCTACTTGGGAACGTGAAGCAGATATGCAACAACAATATCCACATCTTTTCTAAGGTACGTAAATTCCGAGGATGGATTTTTTTCTAAGACGGGTAGTAATGTAACAGCCTGTTTTTAATTACGTTGTTTTAACAGTAAAAATATATTTATTTATATTTTTATTTGAGACTTAGGAAATTATTTTGGAGAAAACAAAATCATATCTAGAACTTACTCTATGGTAGGAAGCTCTGGTTAAAATTTGGGTTTAAAACTCAGACGGAAACTGGTCTGCGTTTTTAACTGACATTATAATTTTATACTGACAGAAAACCCTAATTTGACCCAAAAACTGAAATTTGTAGATTTTTTATATTTTGTCCTGAAGAAGCCTACTTCCAAATTTCTGATCAGAAATAAAATATTATGTTTATTCGGACGAATTTTAGTGAAAGTTCGAACAGAAGACAGTCGGTGTTTTCACTGACAGTAAGATTTTAATGATCAGAAAACCTAATTTTGACTCGTGAACGAAATGGTTTATGATTAAATCATATTTCCAACGAGTCTGGTTAGTTTGAAAATTTTCGATCGAAAAACAGACAAAAACCCTAATCGGGAAACCGACGGAAGTCGAAAACGGAACAACAGAGACCCGTCAAGAGATGAGGACAACAAGTCACACATGATGACTCATGGAGGACGAGTCACCAAGCGTTTATGAGCATTAAAAGCTAGTAATCATGACTTTTAGGTAAAATGACCAAAATACCCCCAAGCTTTTGCGGTTATTAACAAGACATATCTACGCACTCTTAACCACTCATTTTAAGTGGTTGTAAACCTCCCACATCTCCCCAATTTCGTGCAACCATATATACTAAACCATACCTATTTCATTTTGCTTTCGTTTCATCATTTTCCTCTCAAAAAAACCGAAATCGGGTAAATGACGGAGCTGCGTACGGGATTTCCGGGAACCGCTAATGGATTGGATCGATGAGTCATGGATGACTCATTAAATGTGGACCAAAATCAGGCACACCTACATTAATTATGAGCCACATGAATTTTAACCCTAGTTAGAAACATAACCCTAGTTAAGTTAACTATTCACTATAGTTAAGCTTATATTAATTAAATATTCCTAAAACCTATTAATCTAAAACCTAAAAACCAAACAAAGCCTAAGATCTATCCTATATATACCTCTCAAAACCGTGGCCTTTTCTCACCATTTCACTCTTCATCTTTTTCATTCTTCTTCTTCTTTACTTTCTTCACAAACTCCATTATCACCTTCAAAAGCTTCAAGTGTTTCCATTGAAGAAACTTGCCAAGATCATCAATTTCCTTCTTCTACGTTCCTAACTTAAGGTAACAAGATCATCTCTTCCATTCTTAAGCTTTTTTCTTCATATTTCATGAGTTTCCATTTCTAAATCTAGAACTTTAAATAATTCTAGAAAATTGTAGAAAAATCATAAAAATGTGAAACTAATTCCTATGATCTAGATATGATTCCTACCTTCATTATCCAAAAGCATGTGATCGAAATCATTTTCTTTCCTATTGAACCCTATTTGGCCGAACCTATGTAGTAAAGTGGGTTTGGTATTTTTGCTTCTATTGTGAAATCTAATGCTTGAATTAAGCTCTCTAGGTATGTATGTTATCTAAATCCAAAAACTTGAAATCAAAAGAATTTTATCACCTATTTTTGTGCTCATGGCCGAAACCCTAACCTTGGAGGATAGAGGATTTTGTTTCATATTTTCAACTTCTAACAATTTATCCTAGTTATTCAAGACCTAAGCACCTAGAATCCAAAACATTAGAATGAGAACATAACCCTAACCCTCATTTGAATTACTTGGCCGAACCTAACTAAAAGTGGTTAAGGGAGGGTTTGTTGATTAATTTGTTGTGGTGTTGTCTGGATGAAGGTGAATTTGATAACACGTGGCGTGACAACGAGGAACCGCGAATTCGGAATTTCGGTGATAACCCAGGTGGGGGAAAGAATCAACCTATCATCAGAATCGATAAGTAGTAGATTATATGATAATTGTATAGGGCGACCTAAACCCTACTAGTAGTCGAGTAATCGACAAGACCAAAATCACATTGCACACCTTTTTCTGTAAAACCAATGGTGATTCGAGGATTGTAGGCTTATCGACGTTAGGATGATTTTATCTTGTTTGAGGTTGATTGAATTTATTATTGTTATTGAATTTACTGTGATCCGCTGGTTGAGGTATTCCAACTGCATGTGATGCATTATTTTGGTGTTTGAATATTTTCTGATGTTATATTATGCATGATCTGCCTGGTTGTTAATATGATGTGTAGTGGATTTTAAGAAAAGATATATATGTTGTTCGAGAGATAGTTGTTTGTTTTGGGTGTGAGAATAATGGTGACTTAGAAGTGCCTAACCTAGATGATTTATTTTAAAGAGGTGTGGTGATCTAGAATATGTGTTGAGTTCAAGTGGAAGGTTAAGGCACTAGGATGTTGTTAAAATGGGTTGGTGAGATTTACGTGTATTGGTAATATAATACACAAGGTCGGTGTTGTTGTTCACAACCGTGTATTGGTAATATAATACACGAGGTCAAGAGTTCTCGCTAGACCGTTCCACCTTAGAAATAGGTTGTGCAGCTATAGTGTCATTGAATTTCATTGAGCACCCCCGGGAGTGGACAGGGTGTGCACCGGGAGCATCGTGCAGCTGTAGTGTCATGCTTAGCATGAGCATTCTCACCATGGAAGAGAATGTGCACCGGGAATTTGGAACTTGTTGCTTGAACGATTGACTGACATTCCCCGAGAGGAATGCGTGAAAGAAATCAATGGTGGCCACATCAGTATGAAAGTCTAGTTGTACGAGATTGGGGCAGAGGATGATACTTGAATTTGAGGATGTTGTGCTAGTTTGGTGTTGAATGATGATTTGTCTGTGATAATTACTGTATAATTTACTATTACTCTTTCTGCTTTTTGATGATAGAACTGCTTCTTATCCCTATATTTCTGTATTTTTGGTGGGTTACTTTACTTACATTAGAAGACCCGATAGAGGATTATGTTGCTGAGGAGCTAGACGGAACTCTGTATGAAATGGAGGTTGCTGAGGAGTTGGATGGAACTCCTTATGTACCAGATGCTGGAGGTCGAGCTGTGGTCCATAGTGATTAGAGTATAGACATTATGGCTAGTGTGTCTAAGGAGTCTATTTTATCTTTTCCGCTAAGTATGAATGTTGTTAACTTTATACTTGTGAGTGATCCTACTGAGAGGATACCCTTAACAATATTTTGGTATTATAATGAATAAATATGTTGGTATTTATATATTACAACGTTGGTGTGCTTAATTTGCAGAATTTTATGATTATTTAAATAAGTTTTAATTTTTACGTATTTTTCATGCTAAGCGCGCGATTAAGAAATGATTTAAGAGGGAATTAATCTAATAAAACACCGGGGCACAACGACGTGTCTCACCGGAGGCATGAGGGAGAGTGCTAGAGTTCGTTGAGGCTCTTATACGTGGTGGGTGAGGTATCCTAGGAGACGTGGTTAGAGTGCTCTGTTGTGTACAAAGCTTTGCAAGCACCAGTTTATAAGCTTGTTTATTAGTGGAAGAAAATCCCACTGGTGGAGTGGGGGCTGGACGTAGGTCACAAGTGGTTGGTGGCTGAACCAGGATATAATCTGTGTGCAAGTATTCTCTTCCCTATCTCAATTGTTTAATTCATATTATTGCTCGCATATTCATATTTTGTTTATTCCTTATTGTATGATTTAATAATTTATTTAGCGAAAATCATTTTTGATAAATTATTCTAGAAAATTTTATAAACCCAATTCACCCCCCTCTTGGGTTATGGTTGCCACGACCAACAAGTAGTATCAGAGCTTCGGCTCTGGTTAGAAGCTTAACAGCTTAGAGTGAAAGATCCTATTTGCCGACAATCTTAAAAAAAAAAAATTCTTTGAAAAATGAGTTGTTGTGATTTTACTAAACCACCATCTTTTGATGGTGTGGATTTCGTTTATTGGAAAGCAAGAATAGAAATTTTTATGCAAGCAATAGAGTTTGATTTGTGGGAAATTGTGATTAATGGTTTTATTTCTAAACCCAAATCAAAATGGAATGAATATGATAAAAATTGCTTTTCCTTAAATATTAAAGCAATGCAAATTTTGAGAAATAGTTTGAATGATGAAGCATATGCTAGAATTAAGGATTTCTCTTGTGCAAAGGATATAATGAATATGCTCGGTTCTATTTATCTTGCTAACAATGATTTTGTGTATGAAAGTATAAACAAAAAACAAGAAGAACAAAAGCCATTGAGGGGAGCTTGCCTTGAAAAATGCCCTCTAGAGCATGCTCAACGTGACGATAGAAGCATCACTCTTCCAGACAATATTAATGTTCCAGTAAAAGAAAAGGAACATCTTCTTGAAGCATTGATGAACAAAAATGAGGAGAAAGACCATTCCTATGAAGTGTCAACATCCCACGTGGTTCAAAAGGACATTGAGGTAAATAATGTTAATGTTGATTGTCCTTTGTATAATGAGTTATATGATGGTTTGATTAATTCAGAAAATAAAAACTTGATTTCCTTGGAAAAGATATCATCCATTGAAATTGAAATTAAGAACTTGAAAGATGAATATGCTTTTCTTAATGAAAAGAATGGTATTCTACATAAGGAATCAAGCAATGCCTATGACCAAAATATTTTGAAGTGTCAACAATCTAAAAATCCTAAGATTTTCTATGATAACCTTCAAAAGACGAAGTCTTCATCTACAATTTGCAATTATTGTGGTCATCTTGGACAAATTTCTCATCTATGTCATTATAGGAGAAATTATAATGTGAGAAATAAGTTGTCTTGGGTTTCTAAAAATTATAAATGCTTATACACTAACCCTCAAGGACCAACGATGAAATGGGTACCAAAAAGTTCTTCTACCTTATCTTGTGTTCAGGAAAAATTGCAAAATGATGGACATTTTGGTCAAGAAAAAAATAAGACATCAAGCAAGTCTATTCCCAAGTTCAAAAGTGCAACTATTGTTAACCAAAGCAAAAGCCCATTTATGAAAGCTTGTCATGAGAAAAATACGGAACTCATAAAGGTCAACACTCAAATGAAGAAGCGATGGGTAAGAAAAGACATTCCTTTGAATGGACACTACAAAAAAAGGCGTGATTACCGACGGCCAAAAACCGTCGGAAACGCAAAAAATCCGTCGATAATGCGCGTTTCCGACGTATTTTCCGACTGACCAAATTTCGTCGGTATCCGGCTCGTAGGAAACGATTTCCGACGGACGGGTCGGATCCGTCGGAAATCGGCTAAAATTACCGACGGATTTTTCCGTCGGATACATTACCGACGGAAATTTCCGTCGGAAAGTTTAGCCTGTTTCCGACGGAAATTTCCATCGGTAACTTTTTTTAATTATTATTTTTTATTTAATTTATTTATTTTAAATATAAATTATTAATTCAATTTTTTTAATAAAATTATATTTTTTTATTTTATTATAAATAATTTGTTATATAGATCAAAATTAAAAAGAAAATTAAATTTAAATTAACATTAATATTTCATACATACAATATCCGTCAGTCTAGAAAACACAAGTAAATAAATATAAAACTATCCTAATCATCATCATCATCATCATCATCATCATCATCATCATCATAGTACTCATCATCGTCATTATGTAGGGGGGAGTTCACCGGCGTCAGCAGACCATCATGCTGCGGCGCAGAAGTCACACCGGCATCATGCGGCTGCGGTGGTGCCACGGTAGAAGCAGTGGATGGCTGGCTGGCATGGATGACCCCTTCTAGAGCGCTGCGCCTCTCTGGTGGAAGCAGATCGAGTAGAGAGGTCATCACCATAGACCAAGTCTCCATCTGCTGCTGCATGCGCTCTGCAGTCTGCCTCTGCTCCTGCACCTCCTACCTCAGCTGCCGCATCTCCTCCGTGTCCTGTGAGCCGGAGGATGTAGGCTCCCGAATGGTCAAGCTCGGCATCGAGGCCCGAGTGATGGAACGAGCCATAGTCGCGATACCGTAAATGCGACCCTTCTTCTTCCCACCCGCCACAATGGCCAGAAGCGACGATATTGCGCCTTGAGGGCGTAGGTAACGTTTTTCAATCCCACTTTCGATGGGATGAAGCTGAAAAATTTAAAATTTTATTAATTCAACAATATGCATATCAGCAAATATATATTTATCAGATAAATATAAAATAGTCAAAGTTTAAGAATTTCTTACGATCCAGAAACAGGCGTGACCCATGGTCGATCCTCAGGTCTAGGAATCCTGGCCCACTCAGGCAAGTTCTCAAGTGCGACCGAGTGCTGGCCGGACGATGTGGATGGAATGTCCGTGCCGTGAGGGTATACGGCCCCAGATGATGAGGGTGGAGTGGTCGGGTCAGGCTATGCCGACATACCAGGAGTCGGCATAAATGATAAGCATGTTGCCTGTGTGGCATATGCAGCTGATGATGGTGCTGCTGGGTGTGGGTGTGGTGCAAGTCCAGTAGGGGGCGGCGAGTAGCCGGCTAATGAGCCTCGTGGGCTAAATCGAGTGGGTGGAAAGGATGGTGTAGGGTGCGTCGGGGATGGTGTGGTATGGGTAGGGGATGGTGTAGTATGGGTCGGAGAGGGTGTAGAATGAGTGGGGGAGGGTGTAGAACGGTCGGGAGAGGCTCCTGCAGCTGGAGTGGGTGCGGTGGGTGCAGAGGAACCTGCACCGAGGCGGGCAAGCACCTGAGACTTAATGGTGTATCGACCTCGCTTAGCCTTCCCCTTCCCCTTATCACCGCTAGGACGATGGGGGGCGGGGCGGCTCTCCTCCTGATGCTGACATATCTATTTTTTTATCACAATTATAAGTCAATGTAAAAACAATAAATCAATCGACATTTAACAGCATAATCTAATAAGCAAATTTTTAAAATACAACTAAATTACAAAAGTCTTACATTTAAATGCATAAAAAAAATACAAAATACATGATACTGTAACTTAGCAGTAAAATTCCTATTCAGACTCGGTATCATCATCTGATTGTAAGTCTGACTCTTCTTCTTCTTGTATTGAGTCATCACTTTGGATTTCTTCATCTGATGAACCAATGGATTAGCAATGGCCACTTCTTCCCCATCATCAGCAGATCCCAACATACCAGTAATATGCTCGACCTCAATTACTTCATTGACATGTGACGATTCATCTACCTGGAAGGGTATATCATCCTCTGCATTATCGATTTCTATGCGACCCCTAGGTTTGGTAGTGACAGCAACACACCAACCTCGTTTGTTCGCTCGCATTGCTGGATAAGGGACGTAGTAAACTTGTTTGGCATTGTGAGCAATGATAAACAGATCAAATTGTTGATATCTTCTATCCATGCGAATGTCCACAGTGCCATACCTGGGATCCACCTTTGTGCCTGTCTCTGATGGATCAAACCAGTTACAATAAAATAATATTACTTTTTTAGGATAAGTAGTAGTATTGTATTGTAACTCGTATATGTGTTTTATGACTCCATAAAAATCACCAGTACCTTCACCCTGTACAACAACCCCGCTATTAATGGTCTTTTTGCCAACGTTCCATTCATCTGTGTGGAATTTATACCCATTAACGAAGTATGTATGCCATGATCTAACACTGCTATAGGGCTCGTACGCCAAATCTCTCAAGTGTTGATTTAGCACACTTAATGGTTACTGATACACCTATGAATTTATAAGTCATATTAAAAAAATTTCATTTTCAATTAGCAATTAAGCTTAATATATTGTTTGCTAAGTTATACGACACTTACTTGTTGTTTGAACCATTCAGGAAACTCTGCATGTGTACGAGCAGAAGCATCTTGGTCACTAATTTGATTAATTTGCAGGAACACACTGACAAATTAATAAAATCCGTACAATGTGTTAAAATAGAATATGATATACCGTATGATACATTATTTAAAAAATGAGTCTTTCAAACTTACTCATGGTATGGTTTCACCTCTGTGCAATTTATCAACACGTGAACATGAGCTGACTCATACTCCGCATCACTTAACCAGTATATAAGCTCTTTGCCAGCATGACGGCCCGGAAGATTAAATACGGATAGCATATACGGATACCCTCCACCATCAGCATCAACCTCGTTCCTAATATTTCGTGGTGCCAACATGAAGTTGTTGAAATAGTGGGAACAAAAATAGGTTGTCTCACGGTGTAAGTAGGACGCACAGATTGATCCTTCCACCCTGGCCTTGTTTTTCACTGATCATTTAGAGTCGCCTATGAATCTAAGAAATAACAACTATTAGTCACAAGTCATTATTCAAGGGACGTTAATTGTTACAATGTGAAAATATAAAAATATTACCTTTCAAACGGATACATCCACCTATATTGTACTGGTCCACCAAGCCTCGCTTCGTATGCAAGATGCACAGGGAGATGTTCCATTGAGTCAAAAAATCCTGGGGGGAATACCCTCTCCATCTTGTAAAGAATTGTTGGAATCTTTTCTTCCATCTTCTTCAGACCATCCGCACTTAAAGTTGCAGAGCATAAATCTTTGAAGAAATGACTGATTTTTGTAAGCGGGTTCGAAATGACCGAGGGCAACGAGCCGAAAGCAATAAGAAGCAAATACTCCATGAATACATGACAATCATGACTTTTCATCCCATGAAGCCTCCCCTTTCTTACATCAGCACATCGTGCCAAATTAGAGGAATAACCATTAGGCATCCTAAGGTCTTTTAACCACCGACAAATTGACTTTGCTTTATCAGCGGTTAGAGTGTAACAAGCTTTTGGTTTGACCATTTTTCCATTAGGTTGCGGCTTCATCTCCAGATCCTTTCGTCTACAGTACAAAGTTATGTCCATCCTTGCCTTCTCATTGTCTTTCGTCTTGCCAGACACATTCATAACCGTGTTAAAGATATTGTCAAAGAAATTCTTCTCAATATGCATCACATTAAGGTTATGTCTTAATAGATTATCCTTCCAATACGGTAGTTCCCAAAAGATGCTTTGTTTTGTCCAGTTATGCCATTCTCCATACCCCGATATTTTTGACACACCAGCAACAGTGACTTTAGGAAGATCCATAACCCGACCCCATATTTGTTCAGGAGTCAACAAAGGCGGTGGACCTTCCTCTTCTGTCTGATTCTTTTTTAATGCTCGGGTATTCCTTCGGAAGGGATGGTCAGGATCTAAGAACCGACGATGAGAATCAAACCAGGAGCTTTTGCCACCATATCTTAGGGTAAAAGCCTTTCCATGTTCCATGCAATACGGGCACGCCAATTTACCATGTGTCCCCCAACCAGAGAGCATGCCATATGCAGGAAAATCATTGATAGTCCACATCAGTGACGCCCTCATCATAAAGTTTCGCTTCTTTGAGATGTCATACGTCAACACATTATCCCACAACTTCTTCAGATCATCGATTAGAGGCTGCAAATATACATCTATCCCAGCCTTCGGATTAGATGGTCCCGGAATGAGACAAATCAGAAACATGTACGGTTTTGACATGTATATCTCAGGAGGAAGATTGTACGGTGTAACAATCACTGGCCAACATGAATATGGCGAGGCTGACGCCTGAATGTACGGGGTAAAACCATCTGAGCATAGTCCAAGTCGTACATTGCGAGGATCTACTGCAAAGTCAGGGTGTACCCGATCGAAGTGCTTCCAGGCCTCACCATCAGAAGGGTGGCATATAAGGCCCGTATTTCTCCTATTTTCATTATGCCATCTCATATGTCCCGCAGTTTGCGGTGATGCAAACAGTCTCTGCAGCCTTGGAATTATTGGCAGATAGAACATTGACTTCACAGGAACTAGTTTGTTCTTACTATGGTCACTGCTTTGAACATGGTACCTGGGTGTTTGGCAGAATTTACATCCTTCCAACATGCTGTCATTTGTACCCGAAGCACTGTCATAATATAGCATGCACCCGTTCGGACAACAGTCTATTCTTTTAGCCCCCCCAACCCTAGTTTTGACACCAACCGCTTTGCATCATAATAACTTTTTGGTAACAAGTCTTTGAAGGGTGTTAGATCTTGAAGCATTTTACAAAAAAACTCCAAACACTGCTCGGGAACATTCCAATTGGACTTGCAAGCTAGAAGCCTAACACAAATTGATAATTTTGAATCCGACGCCTCTTCAAACAACGGCTTATTTGTCTCTAACAATAGATTGTAGAATCTCTGCGCTGATTCATTAGGAGGCTCTTCCATGTCATCAGACACATCTGCCTCGAAGTTTCCATGTTGCCCAAGACAATCGTCCACCATCATATGCATTGACTAGAGTTGTTCGACATAGTCGTCATGTAAGCCACTGCTAGATGCACCCATGTGAAGATCGTCAACACCGACATCATTCAGATTAATATCCGGCAACTCCTCACCATGATCAGTCCATATTCAATAATTAGGCTTGAACCCACGTCGATATAGGTGTAACTTCACGTCGTCATCACTCAAAACTTTCATACAATTGCACTTTATGCACGGACATCGAATCCCCCCTTCTTCTGCATAATCACAATGTTGTTTGACTTTCGATATAAACTCCTCAACTCCAACTACAAAGGATTGTTTTAGAAGCCGTCTCCCAGACTCGTTCCTATCATATACCCAACTACGGCTCGGGAGATAATATTCCATCCTTCTGCATATCCAGATAAATTGACGTATTTTTAAACATGATACTATAACCTCGAATCGCTCCCTTTCCTTCAAAGGTGTGGCCCTATCCCATTCGAGGAAAAACTTTTTCACCACTATATTATACTAGTTACTCATCGCTTCTCATGTCTTATAGCTGACGAATTTTCGGCAGCATTTCCCATTGGTCTCCAAGTACACGACTTGACTGCGGTAAGATACCGCAATCAAGCATGGACCCGGAGAACAAAAGGAAATGCTTCGACCCGAAATTTCATCAACTATATAACAGATGAGAATCAACGAGTAATTAGTATATCAGTGGAGAAAAAGTTTTTTCCCAAACTGTCCCAATTGGACAATCCAAGATTCAATAAAATGAGCGAAACCATGACCACGAGTACACATGCTCAATAATATTGAACCTTGAACGGGAAGCTACGGTTTTTCTCAATTACGTATTAAATATATATACTTTACGATAAAATGAAACTTTAAGTAACACAGATAATTTGCGTAAAGTTTGATAACAACAACAAACTATATAACACATAATTAAGCAACCAGCATAAACATATATCAGCCCATAATCATTTGTCTTACGTTTTCTTAAATCATTTATTTTTCAATTTAATTTAATTAATAAAACATTTTATTGATTTAGTAAAGTAATTATGTTAATTTGTATACTTGAATTTTAAAATCTAAAATTTATTTTAAATTCTATTATTAGTACTAGCGGTAACCTGTCTGGCCACATTTCTAATGCTTTTACGCGTCTTTATCGTGTAAATTTCTTCGACTTTACAATGTGACCTATCAATGTAAACACACATTATACACTTAATCATTGCATTAATAATATTATGTTAAGAATAAAAGTAAAAATAAATAAGATACATATTTAAATAAAAAACAAATCCAAGATACAGAATATAATTTGTTTACAACTATCATTTGGCTATGACATCTCAAAATCTAGCTTAATTACGAGATTAGATAAGGAATAATTTCAGGTGCTTTTGCATTTCTCAACATCAAAATCAAAATAAATTTATATTGTTATTTTTTGTTAATTAAAAAGCAATAAAGCATACCAAATGATAAAAAACATAAATTATTACTGTACAACACCGCTAATTACAACATAATCGTACAGCACACCAAATTGATCCAACATAACAGTCCAACACATTTAACAATATATAACATAACAGTACAGTACACCTTATTACACTCCAACAAAACTGTCCAACACACTTAAAAAAAATAATCCAACATAACAGTCCACCTAACTACACTCCAACAAAACTGTCTAATACACTTAAAAAAAATAATCCAACATAACAGTCCAACACATTTTATCATTGTCCTAACAATTTACAACATCCTAATTAACAACTATCCATACAACATTTAATTAATATACTAAAAATATTAACAAATAAAATTGGAAACTCACCTGAAACAACCAAACTGGTGGCCGGAATTCCTCAGGCACGGTGGCTGGTGCTCCAAACTGGTGGTTGTTCTCTAGAGAAGACAAACATTGAGTAAGTATAATGCACAAACAGAGAAGAGAGTTGGAGGAGAAGGTGGTTGCTTACCTTAACGTAGTGGTTGCGGCGGTGAAGGATGAGGTGCAGGTGGCGGCGCAGACGGCGGGGACCCGGCGGCGCAGACGGCGGGGACCCGGCGGCGCGCAGGGATGGGTTAGGGGCGTTCGGGTTCGGTTGGTTGTGGAGAAGAAAGAAGGAAAAGAGAAAGGAAAGAGAGGGAGAAAGGAAGAAGAAGAAGAGGAAGGAGGAAGAAAGGGGCGCTCACCGGAGAGGGGACGGAGGTCGGCATTGAAGAGAGGGACAAGAGAGTAGTAGGGAGAAAATGAAACATGGAAATAGGGGGGAGAAACCGCCGGTTTTTAATGGGGAAGGGGCATTACCGACGGACCGGGCCATCGGTAATGTTGGGGCCGATTCAAATTACAGACGGCGGGATCCGTATTTCCGACGGACCCGCCGTCAGTAACGGTACCGACGGAAATTTCCGTCGATAACGGTACCAACGGAAATTTTCGTCGGTAACCATACCCCAATTTTCCCGCCCATTCGTTACCGACGGAAATTTTCGTCGGTACCCCCCTCCCCCGATTTTCGAGCCGTCCTGTACCGACAGAAAAATCCGTCGGTAATTTACCGACGAAAATTTCCGTCGGTACCCCCCTCCCCCCGATTTTCGAGCTGTTCCTGTACCGACAGAAAAATCCATCGGTAATTTACTGACGGATATTTCCGTCGGTAATCGATTTGCAGCCTTACCGACGGATATTTCCATCGGTAACCGATTTGCCGCCCTCAATTTCCGTCGGTAATAAATCCCGCGCAAATTTCCCGTCGCTTTTCCGACGGAATTACCGATGGAATGGCCGTCGGAAACCTTTCCGACGGCATTTCCAGTCGGAAAAGGCAAAGTATCAAAAGTCTTCATATCCCATGGTGGCTCATTAGCAAACTCAATAAGTTTGAAGTATGGAAAGCAGAAAAAACCCTATTGGAGTTCAAGACCCTATGTGAAATTATTAAATTCTCAAAGGTCCATAGTCTTCTATTAAAATTGGTAATCTCTATCCACTATCCCTTGTAGTTCTTTAAGTGCAATATACTTGATAATTAGAGAATTATAATATACATATTCAATGTTATGCTTCTCTGACAACATCTCTTTAAATGTGCTAACATGCTAAATGACATGAAAAATCTTGTTGCCTTGATCTTGAGCTAGTAAAGTGATCTTGCTCTTTTACTCTATGTGCACATATTCTTAACGTGCTTACTTGGAGATTTATTTATTTTTAAAATGATGAAGTGTATATTTGCAAAAAATATTTTTGAAAGGAAGAGAAATAATTGAATCCCAAAGGAGAGTATGAGTTCATAAAATTGCATGTCTAAGGGGGGGATTTTAAAATATAAACCTTTTGTTACTTCATGGCATTGTAAGGGTGAATATTTTTTATTTAAATTGCCCTACAACTCTAATATATTATGCTTGACAATATAAATGTTCTATATTCTCATCCTTAAATTATATTGCCAATCATAAAGAGAAAAAAAAAACTAAGCTAGAATTTATCCTCAAACCCTTTTGCAAATAAATTTCATTATATGGTTAAGGGGGAGAAATACATACAAAGGGGATTAAAAATAAAAGGAATAAAAAGGGCAATTAAGCAATATGACTTTGTGATACTCCTTGAATAAATAGATGCATATAAATTGTCGTGATTATATTTTGATGACTTTCTTTATTGCTCTTCTTGAAATATTACATGTCTTATTTCTCGCCACTGTATTTTCCTTTTTGATAATGTCAAAAGGGGGAGGAATAAGTAAATATATTTTACTAACACTTTCTTTCTATGTTGATTAGAAAGGGGAAGAACCATTCCACGCATACCTGCTGCAAATACACTCTGATAAACACATTACTCAGGTAAGAAATGTAAGATTGTCATCATCAAAAAGGGGAGTATGTAAGTATATATTTGATTATGTTTTGATGATTGACAAACACTAACCATAAGTATGCAGGATAAAAAGAAAAAATATTTTACAAGCATGCAGGTATTCAAAGGCTAGCAAAGAAAGACATAAATAAGCTACGAGTATCAAGTGTCCAACCATCAAGACCTCAAGCAAGATTAGGTAAATATACTAGGTCTTAGATGTTTTGTAAGAGTATAATGACTAAAACTTGATTTGGCTCATTTAATCAAATTTAACTTAAAACACTACATTTTTTGGTAAAAGGTTTTTAAACAAGCTTTTGATTAATAATGTGTTTTTCAAATTGATTTCAAATTTTAAAAAAAAATACAAAATGATTTCAAATATTTTGTTTAAATAGAATAAACCAGTCTGTGCACCATTTAATTCAAATTCACATTTGGCTCACTTTCAAACGTATAGCTTCTCATGCAAATATTTATTTGATTTGAATTATTATTTTTTAATTATAATGGCTGTTCAATCGGGGCATCATTTCCATGATCAATTTAATATATATAAGATTTCAAATTTCTTTTACTCTAGATAGTAAATTCAATTTATTGAATAATATATATATTATATCAGATTGCAATTGTTTTTCAAAGGTGCAGCCATTGATATTATTTTATTCAATCAATTCATTTCTAAGTGCTCCAATTGGTTGGTACAGATTTCCTTCAATATACATAATGGTTTTATTATAAACTGATTGAATATTTTTGATTTCTATCAACGGCCATATTGCAAATTGATTGTCAATTTATTTCAACCAATTTCAAAAGCTTCAAGCATTCTAATTCTAATATATATACATATATTTAGATGGCAATCAGTCGCTAATTTTTTTGTTGAACCTATTTTGTTCCATTGCATTATATATTGGCTATTGAAATATATGAGAGCAAATGAATTGCTTTGTTTCAAACGCTGCATTTCTTTTTCAAATATGGTTCCAAATCAATCAAGTTATAAAGTTTTCTTTGATACACCATTGATCATAATTGCACCGAGTAAAGTTAAAAGGAACAACACATCAATCTATGATTTGCTTTCAATCAATTGTCTAAAACGGTGCATGCATAATATTCAACTGATTTGGAGCATTAATGTAGCAACAGACATATGCTATCAAGCAATATACTCAGTATATTTAATCAGTGCTTGATTCAATTGGTTTGCATTTATTGAGAGACGTATCACAATGAAAATTTCTGAGCAACGACTAATTTTCTAACGTCCTGGTTTGATTGTCTATCACTATAAGAATAAGGTTTTTAGTACACTAAAAATAGAGAACAAGAACAAAACAAAAAAAAAAGATATTGTTCATACTCTCAGAAATTATTTGAGTCAAATTATCTTGTGTTATTATCATCATACTCATGGGCTTCAATTTGTATCATCTGCACTATTAAGAGTGCTTCAATTTCCCTACTCTTGTATCAACTCTGTATTAGGGTGTGGTATCCCTAGGTTGAGGATGAGGTATCCCTCTGGTGTGACATTCCTTTGGTGTGCGACTTTCGGCTCAGAAGCACGAGTGAAGTATCCCAGAGGCGCGAGGGAGAGTGCTAGAGTTCGTTGAGGCTCTTACATGTGGTAGGTAAGATATCGTAGGAGACGTGGTTAGAGTGCTCTGTTGTATACAAAGGTTTGCAAGCACCAGTTTATAAGCTTGTTTATTAGTGGAAGAAAATCTCACAGGTGGAGTGGGGACTGGATGTAGGTCACACCAGGATAAAATCCGTGTGCAAGTATTCTCTTCCCTATCTTCATTGTTTAATTCATATTATTGCTCGCATATTCATATTTTGTTTATTCCTTATTGTGTGATTTAATAATTTATTTAGAGAAAATCGTTTTTGATATATTATTCTAGAAAATTTTATAAACCCAATTCACCCCCCTCTTGGGTTATGGTTGCCACGACCAACACATAACCTTTTTTTAGAAAAAGGAGGGATTTTTTGCAATGTACACTTGTCTCATCCAGGGTTAGCACTTGATGAGTGCTTTTAGCCACGTCATCAGACGTTTGGCTAAAGTAGACGAGTGAAGCATAAAATAAGACAAGTAAAGCAGAAAATTTTTAGACAAGTGAAATTTTCAGACATATTAGTATACACTTAATCAGACAAATTATGCATATTAAGATTCCTTCTTATAAAAGCAAATCTATCTTCACTTAAAGTTTTTTGTAAAGATGTCAGCCCACTGATTTTCAGTGTTGACAAACTTAATTTCAAAAACACCTTTTTGCACATAATCTCTAATAAATCAAGTGGCTATAATTCAAGAAAAATAAATAAATCGGCTCGTGGTATGAATTTATTAATAAAGACTAATAACCAACCCATCACTTCGCATTATCAGGATCTATAAAAAACTAATCAAAATACAAAAATCTAAAGAAAAGATAGAATATATTGGGGATATAATTCTATTTGCTTTGCAATGCTTTATGGGATTTTTAGACAAGTTGACATCACTAGTATTATCACACAAAACAGGGATACTGTGCTCAAACATAGAATAATCCTCAAGTAGATATTTTACCCATAATAGTTGCGAACAACAACTGGTTGCAGATATATATTCAGCTTCAGCAGTTGAGAGAGCAATGGTGCTTTGCCTTTTGCTTGACCAGGAGATCAGGTTTGCTCCAATGAAGTGACATCCTCCACTGGTACTTTTTCTATCAATTCTATCTCCGGCAAAATCAGCATCACAGAATCCAGCTAACCTGAAATCTTTTGATTTCTTATATAACAGACCAAGGTTAGTGGTTCCAATAAGATTTCTGAAAATTCTTTTAACAGCCTTATAATGAGATTTCCTAGGATCTTATTGAAATCTTGCACATAAACAAACACTAAATTGAATATCAGGTCTGTTAACAGTTAAATACACCAGAGATCCAATCATAACTCGGTAGATAGTTTGATCAATCTTTTACCATCCTCATCTTTGTTTAGAACAACAGATGGATGCATAGGTGTACTCATTGGCTTTGAATTTTCCATCTTATACTTCTTTAGAAGCTCCTTGGTGTATTTTAGTTTATGGATGTAAATTCCATCACTTGTCTGCTTTATTTGCAATCCAAGGAAGAACTTCAATTCTCCCATCATACTCATCTCAAACTCATTCTGCATCAAATCAGAGAACTCTTTACAGAGCTTTTCATTAGTAGCACTAAATATAATATCATCAACATAAATCTGTACTACTATGAAATCTTTCTTTGACCATTTCTTAAAGAGTGTGGTGTCTACTTTTCCTCTGATGAATTTGTTTTCCATCAGAAAAGTGCTTAACCTATCATACCAAGCTCTAGGAGCTTGTTTCAGTCCATATAAAGCCTTCTTAATCTTATAGACATGGTGAGGGTTTTCAGAGTCCTCAAACCCAGGAGGTTGCTTAACATAAACTTCCTCCTCAATAAACCCATTTAAGAATGCACTTTTAACATCCATTTGATAAAGAGTTATATCATGTTGTGCAAAATAGGACATAAGAATTCTAATTGCTTCAATACATTCCTGTTGATTATACCCTTGAGCAACTACTCTTGCCTTTTTTCTTACCACTTTTCCATCCTCATCCAGTTTGTGTCTAAAAACCCATCTGGTTCCAATGACAAACTTATCTTTAGGTTTAGAAACTAGGGTCCAAACATCATTTCTCTTGAACTGATTTAGTTCTTCTTGCATGGATAGAATCCAGCTTTCATCTTTTAGAGCTTCATCAATTTTCTTAGGCTCTAAGTCAGATATGAAGGCAATGTTGTTGTTTTCCTCAAAAGTTGATCTGGTTATAATACCTTGAGATGGACTTCCAATAATGAGATCTTCTGGATGATTAGCTCTGAACTATCAGTCTCTCTTCAGATTCTGATCTTCAAACTGTTGATCACTTGTCTGATTTTCTGAGTTTTCAGACAAGTCTATGATAGGCATTTCTGAAGAATTCTCGACTACAGGATTGAGATCAATACCTGCAATATCATCTTCTAGATCTGATAGTTCCCTATCAGTCTTCAAACCATCATTAAACTTAACATGAATTGATTCTTCTACAATAGATGTCTAGCATTAAAGATTCTATAAGCTTTAGATAATTCAGAATAACCAATAAATATGCCTTTATCTACTTTGGAATCAAATTTTCCCAAATGATCTTTTGTATTTAAGATATAACATTCACATCCGAAAGCATGAAAATATGATATGTTGGGTTTAGCGAGTCTTATTTAGGATAGGTCTAACCAGAATTCTGTTTTGAACATAACAAGCAGTGTTAATGGCTTCTGCCCAGAAGTACTTTCGGAGATTGTTCTCATTGAGCATTGTTCTACCCATCTCTTGAAGAGATATGTTCTTTCTCTCAAACACTCCATTTTGCTGAGGAGTTCTAGGTGCAGAGAATTTGTGAGAAATACCATTTTCCTCACAGAACAACTTAAATTGCTCATTTTCAAACTCACCCACATGGTCACTTCTAATAGAAGAAATGCAGAAACCCTGCTCATTTTGTACTCTCTTACTGAATACTGTAAAGACCTTACAAGACTCATCCTTGTGGGTTAAGAAGAATACCCATGTGTATCTAGAATAGTCATTAACTATGACAAAACCATATTTCTTTCCACCTAGGCAAGCTATACTGACTGGTCCAAAAAGATCCATGTGTAACAATTGTAAAGGTCTAGAGAAGGTGACTTCTTTCTTAGATTTGAAACTTGATTTTACTTGTTTACCTCTCTGACATGCATCACACAAAACATATTTCTTGAAAGAAATATCAGGCAATCCTCTCACAAGGTTATGCTTTTTCAATTTAGAAATTTGTTTCATACTAACATGTCCTTGTTTCTTATGCCATAGCCATTTTTCATCCTTTTTAGACATAAAACATGTTACACGTTGATCTGAAAGTTCAGACAGGTCGATCCTGTAAAGATTGTGTTGCCTTTTAGCAGAAAAGAGAGTCTTTCCATTTTTGTCATTGACTATGCATGCATCCTTAGAAAAAGACACAAAGAATCCACTATCATATAATTGATTTATGCTAAGCAGGTTATGTTTTAACCCTTTCACATATAAGACATCACATATAATAGGTAAGGGAGGTTTACCACCAATTTTACTTCCAACAACCCTTCATTTCTGGTTGCCACCAAAGGTCACATGTCCACCTTTCTTAGGCTGGAGGTCTAGGAACATAGACCTTTCTCCTGTTATATGTCGCGAGCATCCACTGTCCAGGTACCATGATAGTTGTTTGTTTGGTTCTATTGAGTATGTCTACTACAGCAATGATCATGGACTTAGGTACCCATATTTTCTTGGGTCCTTTTCTGTTAGTGTAAGGAGTCTGTGAAGACTTCTTTCTTCTTTTGTGAATACACTTGGACATGATATGTCCAGCTTTTCCACTGTAAGTACAAACGGGTTTATGTAAATTAACTGAAATAGAGTTTACAGTTATTTTTGAGAACTTTGTTGATCCTTTATGATGATCTGGACTGGAATATCCCAAACCTTCTTTGTTAAGGGAATGCCTCTGACTTCCCAACAGTTTAGTTAGATTATCTCTACCATTAACAAACTTGGCTAGATCTGAGGTGAGCTCTTCCACTTTCTGTTGAAGTTTAACAACTTCTCCAGAATGTAGAGTTTCAACTGAGATCTTAGCTTTAGACTTTTCAGTCTTAAGCCTACTATTTTCTTCAACCAACTTCTCACACTTTTGAAACTTTTGTGTATACTCATCTGAGAGCTTAACAAACTGTCTCTTGAGGGATTTGAAAGCCTTAGATATATAGTTGGATTCTTCTAAAAGTTCATCATAAGAATCAATTAACTTCTCTAGTTCAGAATGTACCTCAGTATCTGATTCAGAATCAATATCTGCCATAAGACAGAGATTTGCTTCAAGCTCCTCTCCTTCACTCTCAGTGGAGCTTTCATCAAGATCTTCCCAAGTGGCCATCATTCTATTCTTCTTCTTGTTGAAGAACTTCTTGGGAGTTTTCTTTTTGAGTTGAGGACATTCTACCTTGACATGACTAGGCTTTTTTGCATTCATAGCACACAATGGCATTTCTGTCATTTGATCCACCATCTTTGTTGTATTTGTCTTTGTTGAAGTGCCTAAAGGGTTTGTCCTTTTTGAAGTTTCTTTTCTTCCAGAGTTTCTTCATCTTTCTAGTGAGAAGAAAAAGTTCATGATCTTCATCATCAGAGCCATCCTCATTACATTCCTCAGATTCCTCTAAAGAGTCATCAACCTTGAGGGCTTTTGATGTTGTTCCTTTGCCTGATCTTTGTCAGCTTTGAGAGCAATGAATTTGCTCTTCTTTCCAGTGTTTTCTTCTATTAGCTCCTGTTCATGGATCTGGAGTGTTCCAAGAAGCTCATCAAGCTTCATTGTTGATAGATCCTTGGCTTGTGACACAGCAGTTACAAGAGGTCTCCATTGTTTTGGAAGACTCGTGATCTTTTGAATGTGTTCCTCAGTCTTGTAAACCTTTCCTAGAGATATTAATCCATTTGTGATAGTTTGAAATCTCCCGTGCATTTGGCCAATGGTTTCTCCTTCTTCCATTTTGAACAGCTCATAATTTCTGACCAACATACTGACTTTGGTCTCCTTAACTTTGATTGTTCCTTCATGAGCAATAGCTAGTGATTCCCATATTTCTTTTGCAGGTTCACAAGCATATACTTCCTCAAACTCCTCTCTGCTCAAGGCACACATGATAGCATATCTTGCCTTGGCATTGAGTTGCCATTTAGTCTTTTGCTCAGATGTCATGCTTGCTTTGGGAACTTCTGCTCCTTTGTCATCCTTAGGAATGTAGAGGCCATCTTCAATGATTTCCCACAGATCAGTGTTAGTAGATTGTAGAAACCACTTCATTTTCTCTTTCCAGTAAATGTAGTCCTCTCCATTGAAATAGGGAGGTCTAGACATTGAGGATCCTTCTCCTACATGATTCTTGCTAGAGCTAACTTCTTTTGCCATTTTCAAGATCTTTTCCTCAACACGGTTAAGTGCTCAACCCAGAGGCTGAGCTCTGATACCAACTGAAATAACCAAAGTTAACACAAGAAGGGGGGGTTGAATTGTGTTTACAAACTTTTTGGAAACTTTGAAAATATTTTCGCAGGCAAATCAAACAAAAATAAAGCTAGAGAAAGTTAGACAAGTGACTTGTCTAGACTTAAGACAGTTGACATGCGCACACAAGAGAAGGTATAAAACAGAGTTTGATATTCACAAAAATAACTCCCCTGGTTAAAAGCTTAAACAAATATCTTTAAAATAAATTAAAGAGTTAAGAGAAGAGGAATATCACTCAAGAGATTTATGTTGGTTCACCCCAAAAGCAGTAGGGCTACGTCCAGTTCTTGGCAGCACCAAGTTCCATTATAACTGATCAGATTATAGTACAAGTATTCTTTTCACACCTAGCCTCTCTAGGCTCACACTTAAACAAGTATTCTTTTCTCACCCAGCCTCTCTAGGCTCTACAGTAAAGAGTAAAAGGTTTTGTGTATTAATACAACTTTGCAAGTCTTTCGCATAACACTCAGAGAGTGGAATTAAATAAAGGAATAAAAGACTGCAAAATTTATGTCAAATGATTGAAGAGATAATCAATGAAAGAATGAAGGAGTTAATAAGCAGAGTAAATGGTTCTTTGAATATGTGTGCAATCTCTTAGCTTCATCTTCATGGTATGGTCTATATATGGGCTTCAATCAATTTTATCCGTTAGACACAGCTTCAGAAAGTGAACTCTTCCGGTTTGAACTTCTGCAACGCCATTAATGCCAAAGAGTCATTCTGGCTAAACATTTAATGATCAAGGAAGTTGAGTTTTATCATGGGGAACCAAGAGTACACTTTGTTCTGAGTAGCTGTTGTTCTCAGAGTGCAGCAGGGAACTTTCCTATTTCAATGCAACACTCAGTTCACTTTAGGAAAGTCCTTTTGCTTTGATACTTGAAATAGCTAAAGGATACTGTCGTGGTACAGAGGTGGCGTGTTTATTCCTTAAAACCTTGAAACAATAAGTTCCTTATTCTTTATCCTTGGTGCTTTTATCCAGAGGTCTTCGAGGTCCTTAAAGAAGGCATCTTTTTCAAATAAAGTTGACTTGGACTTTTCTTCTGACAATCTGACAAGAAAGTTGTGCAGCAGAGTCTTTAAAATTAGACGAGTGAAAGATCAGACGAATGTTGTGCTTCAAAAGTTAGATGGGTGAAGGGAGCAATTTTCAGACGGGTAGTTTTCAGACTTTTGAATTGTGCCACGTCATCAAGTTAATTCAGAACTTTGACTAAGTTAACTTGGCCTTCCAGGCTTAGTTGACTTGCCACGTCATCAACTTAAAATCAGAACTATGACCTTCTTTTTAGACAAGTGATTTTTCATACAAGTCTGAAAAACTACAGCACGCTAAAACTTAGACGGGTCAAAATAAGACGAGTGATCCTGAGACCGATCTTCTGCACACTTAAACAGATTTGTCAATAATTTCACATGGTTCAATAATATCATACTTAATATATTTGGAATCATCAAAACTTAGAGAATTTACACATTGAATGTGTTCCAGACTTATAAGGTCTCAACATGATTTCTATCATATATATATTTTTTTTAAAGTGATTTAATACACTAGGTTTATGTGGCTTAAAGTGCAATTTCTTATAACTTCTAATTATTATAATTTAACAATAATTTCCTAATCTGATCCAAATGAGTTTTTTACAATGAATTACATATGTTATGATTAAAAATAAGGAGAAAAATAACTTCCTGAACAAAGATCTGTTAATTCCTATCATGTATTTTAAAGAAACATAATTTTTAAAGAAACATGATTTAATACACAAGGTTGCTTAAAGTGTAATTTCTTAACGAATCGATATCCTTTTCCAAAGAAAAATATTTGCAAAAACTTTTTTCAAACAAGTATGTGTTAATTTATGTGGTGTATTTTATTGAAAGATGATTTACTACACTAGGTTAATGTTGCTTAGCGTCCAATTTATTTAAAAATCAAATTATTATAATTTTATAATCATTTAACCCAAATGAGCTTTTTACAATGAATTACATATTTTATGATTTTCCTTTTACAAACAAAAGTAAGTGGGGAAGTAACTTCCTGAACAAGGATGAATTAAGTTCTATCATGTATTTTAAAGAAACATGGTTTAATACATTAGGGTGATATTGCTTAAAGTGTAATTTCTCAACACGCTAAATTATTATAATATTATATTAAATTATTATAATCATATAATCGTTCACCAAAATAAAATTTATAATTTTATAATCATTTCCTAATCTAATCCAAATGAGTTTTTTTTTTTTTTTACAATGAATTACATTTATGTTAATTTAATTAACTTCCATCTCCTTTACAAAGTAAAATAGTTGCAAAAATAATTTTCCAAACTAATATGGTTAATTTCTATGGTATATTTTATAGAAAGACGATTTAATACACTAGGTTGATGTTGCTTAAAGTGCAATTTCTTAACACATTAATTATTATAGTTTTACATTCATTTCCTAATTTAGTCCATATGAGCTTTTTACAATGAATTACATATGTTACAATTTTCCTTTTACAACAAAAATAAATGGGGAAATAAGTTCCTGATCAAGGATGGATTTATATCATGTATTTTAAAGAAACACGGGTTAATACTTTACAATGATTTTGCTAAAAGTACAATTTCTTCACGAGTAAAATTATTATAATATTATAAGAAATTGTTATAATCTTATAATCATTTTCTAACCTAATCCAAATGCGTTTTTTACAATGAATTAGATTTATATTAATTTAAGTATTTTCCATCTCCTTTTCCAAAGAAAAATATTTGTGAGAATAATTTTCCAAAGAAGTGTGGTTAATTTTTATGATGTATTTTATAGAAAGATGATTTAATATACTAGGCATGTTACTTAAAGTATAATTTCTTAACACATCAAATTTATTATAATTTTATAATCATTTCCTATAATAATCCAAATGACCTTTTTACAATGAATTACATATGTTACAATTTTCCTTTTACAAACAACAACAAGGGAGGAAATAACTTTTCGAACAAGGATGGGTTAATTTGTATCATGTATTTTAAAGGAACATGATTTGATAAACTAGGGTGATATTGCTTAGAGTTCAATTTTTTAACGCATTAAATTATTATAATCATATAATCATTTCCTAATCTAATCCAATTGAGCTTTTTACAATGAACTACATTTATGTTAATTCAAGTATATAATTTCCTCCCTTTCCAAAGATAAAAATTGGCAAAAATAAGTTTCCGAACAAGTGTATGAGTTAATTTTTATGGTGTATTTTATAGAAAGAAGATTTAATACACTAAGCCAATGTTACTTAAAGAACAATTTCTTAACACGTCAAATTATTATAATTTTACAATCATTTCCTAAGTTAATTCAACTGATTTTGTTTTACAATAAATTAATATCATATATGAAAACATAATTATATGTGTATCCAGATGTATATAGTTATGTATTGTGTATAATCTAAAATATTTTATATTGAAATGAAAGTTTGCAATGGTTTGTATAAAATAAATAAATAAAAGTTTTCAATGGAAAGATAATAATTTAAATATATACAACCCACAATATTAAATAATTAATAATAACCTCTTTGCTTATATATATTTTCTTCAGTTGATGGGTTTACTTTTAAATTCATAAAATGGTTGGTTATGGTCAATTGAAATTTTTCTAACGAATTTTTAAATTTATTTTATTTCCCTAATCCAACCATATAATTTCTATAATGTTTTTAAATGATTAAATTTTATCTAATGAAATATTGTGAAATTTATATCTGTTCGTGAGCAACAAATGTCGCCTATGTTGTTTTATGTTTTTTGTGATTGATTCTTAATTTATAATGTTTCATTCAAGTATGTTTTATTACATTTGCTTTATAACGATAGTTTACAAATTAAAATGGGTACCCAATAATTTACAAATTAAAATAAAACTAGTTTAAATTTAATTTGTTTACATATTCCTACCATAAATTCTTCACCCGTGCGATGCACAGGCTAACATACTAGTAATATATACTTTTTCAAAGTATATTAAATTAGTTTTCAAAGGGTGCATTCAATTTTATTGTATGGATTAATTTCTGAATCAATCATTTTTTTTTTTTTAAATTTACCGCATTTGAATTCAATTTGATTCTACACTATAACATGTTCAATAGTTGCACTATACAATTATACATATGGCTTATAAAAAAAAAAAAATTAGTTGCACTTTTTCATTATATTAAATATATCAATAAGATTGCAAAAAGAAAGTCTTCAAACAAAAAAGAAATTCTTTAAACGGTGCACAACATGCAATTAATTGAATTTTTAATCTATTTGCGTTTATATCTTCTTCTTTTTTTCAAATGATTGGCCATAATAAATCAATGGATCTAATAATGATATATATATATATATATATATATATCCAATGGTTTTATATCGCGAGACCACATTTTGCTTCTCAGACTTCTATGACTCAAGGGAATTGCCAAGAAAAACTCAATGTCCAGTAGTTGATCTTCGAGTATCACGCTAATTTCCCCATTGGATCCATACTGCTGAGCTTGAGATTAGGATCCATAGGAACGTTTAGCATCAAAGAAACCAGTGTCATCAAGCAAAGAGAGGATGTATTTTCTCTGGGGCAGATAGATACCTTTATTGGACCTTGCTATCTCTAGGCCAAGAAAGTACCTCATATCACCAAGAATTTTGAGTTTGAAAAGACTCTGCAAGGTTTGTTTGTACCTTCTGAACAACTGTGAGGCTTGGACTTGCTATGATGATGTCGTCCACATAGACAAGTAAAGCCCCAAAGGTAGTACCCGATCCAATAGTGAAGAGACTATAATCACATTTTGACTGAGTGAAACCAGCACCTATCAGTGCAGTAGAGAATTTAGTGAACTATTGCCTTGAGGCGTGCCTGAGTCCATAGATGGACTTGTTTAATTTACATACAGATTCTGATTAGGAAGTTTGTAACCAAGAGGAAGATCCATGTAGACCTCTTCAAAAAGATCTCCATTTTGAAAAGCATTGTTAACATCAAGTTGCAACAAATGTCAATTTCTGATGGCTGCTATGAATAAAAGGACACGAACAATGGTTATAAGGGCATCCACATCCCAGCACTCTACTTTGGAGTTCTTAAATGGGTCCTACCATTACACATCACCTATTTTTATTTTTTATAACTTAAGCACCTCATCTCTCCAACCCAGCAACTTCTAAAAAATTCTTAAATGGATCCCACCAATAACTCTACATCCTTACATTTCATATGTTTTAATTAAAAAAAAATAAAAAAGGCAAAAGTGGGCAGAAAAGCACAAGCACCCGGGTGCTTGCACAAGCACCCTACAATTTTGAGGTGCTACTTAAGCACCCGGTGCAACGCAAAAAAAATTTAAGAATCGGTGCTAAAAAGTTAAGCACCCGACTTTTCTCTACCGATGCGGATGGCCTAACAGGCCAGTGATCTTTGTTCTGATTCTCCTCCTTCTAGCGTAGCTAATAACATATAGTAATCTTGCAGTGTGTTTCTAAGTTATTTGTGCATATAGTAATCCCTTTGTGCAGATAGTTGTGCATAAACATAGTCCTAGAGAGATCCATTTTCGCCATGCTGGGCCTGCTCAAAAGGTTTGATTTTTAACTTTTTATTTTCATCAAAGCTTAAGCCTTGGTAAAGTGTAGTTTGGTCCCTTACAAAAGGGGTGCAGATTTGGACCCCAAAATCCTAACCGTTGTTTTGTTATAAAAGTTTCATCAACGACTAAAAGTGGCTAGAATTTATTGCCAGTAAATTGGTAGAAGGGTCTCCTTATTCTTGTAGCAATGACCATAAAAAATAAAAAAGCTCTAATACTTTAAGTTAAAGGGATAGGAGTGGAAGATTTGTTAAAGGTTTCTATTATAATTTGGGGAAATGTAGCTCCCTCTCAACAGAGTTAAAGGCTCTCCTTACCGGTAGGGATGGCAATTTGTACCCTACCCATAGGGTACCCGCAAAATTTACCCACAATGGGTAGGGTAATTACCCGCACAATGGGTAAGGGTCCGGGTACGGGTAATTACCCGCAAAAATGAATGGGTACGGGTGCGGGTACGGGTACTATGGTACCCACCCCGCCCCATACCCGCACACATGTATACGTATATATAATTATTTATTTATTTATTTATATTACTAATATATATAATTTTAACTATAATACAAATTATAAAACCAAAATTAATCAAAAGATTCTTAACTTTCTAAACCTAGTTGTATTCATAATTCCTTTTTGGGTGTTTTTATTTATTTAAATATTTTGATTTGTAATATTTATTAGTAGATTTAGAAGACTTTTGAATCATTTTTTAATTGTTATAACTTTCTTTTGTTATTTTTTACCTTTTCACTGTTAAAGTGCGGGTAACGGGTGCGGGTACGGGTACTTAGGTACCCAGATGGTACGGGTAAGGGTACTAAAATTGTTACCCACGAGGGTACCGGTCCGGGTACGGGTAATTTTTTCAAACGCGGGTATGGGGACGGGTACTATAGTACCCTACCCAAACCCTACCCATTGCCATCCCTACTTACCGGCGTGCAAGTGGCCAGGAGATTGTCATACTCCAAAGTCTGTTTCGAAACTGACTCCACATCTACAGATGTGATCTTAGAATTTGGGATTAGGCCTAATTCAACCCGAAAAGCTACCTTGTAAGGTGAGGGTTGCCCTTTATTTATAAACACTTATCAGGTCATGTCTCTATCAAATGTGGGACTCGAACACACTCCCTCACGCCCAGGTCTGGACATCTGGAGCATGAAGTTTGCAGGACTGGACATCTGCGGGTAGCCCAATGGATCTAGGATAGGCTCTGATACCATCTTAGAATTTGGATTTGGGCCTAACTTAACCCAAAAAACTAGCTTGTAAGGTGAGAGTTGCCCCTTAATTATAAACATTCATCAGGCCATATCTCTATCAAATGTGGGACTCCATCAGAAGCAAATTCAGATCTACTAGCAAAGAATGGCCTAGAGGCTCCAATGCAGTTGCAGCTTTTTGATTCTCCCTTTCCTGTCCCCTTTTCATCAAAAAAATATATATTAAAGTTAAATATCGTACTAACATGACTTTTAATTATATATTAAAACGAATAATATTATATAATAAAACACTATTATTCATTGTTTAATTAATTCTTATTAAGATAAAAATTATAAATCATAAAAATGTCTAATTAGACATTCATAAAATGATCCAAAGTCTTCTAAAAAAATTATCCAAAGTTAATAATAATTATAAAATTCCATTTTAATGTAATGTGGGTGTAGATTACCAATTTTTTTAATTAGAGCATACATTACGATTTTGATATAACTCTTTTTTAATGGAAAAAAAAATTTGAACATATAAATAAAGATTTCACTACAAGGAATAAGCCATTTAGTGACAGCATAAAACCGTAGGTAAAAGGTCAAAAACCGTAGGTATAGATCCAAAAACCTATACCGACGGACGTTTGGATCCGTGGTCAATAGTTCGCTATACCTACGGTTTCGTCATCGTCACTATAGACTTTAGTGACGATTGTTACATCCATGGGTAGAATACATAGAGATATACCCACGGTTTATTTGCTGTTGGTATATGTTTTAGTGACAGATCATAATTTACTATACCTACAGTTTTGTTGCCAATACTATAGGTTTTAGTGACGGTTTTGAAACCCATCAAAAAAAAAAAATTTGAACATATACTTACAATCTATCTTTCATTGCTATATGTTTTAGTGACATATCATAATTTACTATACCCACGATTTTGCCTCGACACTAGAGATTCCAGTGACGATATTTATACTGATAATAACAAATTTTCACGATCTTTTATAACATTGATAATATTACAAACTAAATACATAATAAAATAAATACATATATTTAGGAACCAACATATGATAAAATAAAACTCCATTCATATTAAAAATTAACATAAAGTCTTACAAACGTGTCAAATTGCACAAACATATCCCTCTTAAGGTAGCATACTAGCATATAGTATGCATACAAAGTCTTATAACAATCTCAAAAATTACAAATAAATCATATCATGTTCACTTAATTGCCAATTTTATGCCATCAACAACAAATTTTCTTCCGTATCTTCACCTGCAAGTAAAAAAAATAGCAAGAGCTTACGATAGGAAATATTAACAATTTTATTGAGAATAACTTAATATTTAGTATATATATATACCATATTAATTGTCTTCATTAGTGTCTTAACTTGGAGAACTCAAATGGTTTGGGGCACTAGCAAAAGAATCTCATTAATCAACGAAATCATATAATAAACTAAACTATCACTGGTGGATGCATCTCTCTGATCTCAAAAACCAGTTCATGGGGGCTGAACTTGCATAATGGAGCCGAAGGGTAGTATTTACACAAGAAAAACAAAACTCTCAGCATACGCAGCATGAATGAATGATTATAGAGGAAGAAAACCATTATATATATTAAATATATACTCAGAGAGTAGAGGAACTTCTTGACTTATGAATCTTATCGTCCTCTGAAGGTGGCGATGACATTGCTGCATGGCAAGACGAGGAAACAAGTTGTGCTAAAGCAGGAACAGCACCACCTGCAGTTATTCCAAAGAAATTGTTGTCAACACAGAAACAAAGAAAATCTACATCACAAGGATAATATAAGACCACTCGAGCACCAATAGAAAGGTTAGCACTTCTCAAACATTGAAAATATCGAAAGGGTAAGTACATTTGAGCATAGAAACTTTCACTTTTGAACATAACAAAATCTTGTAAACGTAAGAAAGGTTTAAAAGCTCGGTACTTTGTGTGTATTTGTGGAACTTGCCCTACCAAGTTGAAGTTAGGCATAGCTTTGGGTTAAACTCAAAACTAAAGACCATATAGTATAAAAGCCAAGCAAAATAACACATTCAGAAATTAACCTGCCAGTCCTGCACAGGCTGAAGAAAATACTATCACTGGTGGTGTCTGAAATCAGAGACAAGTTTCAATCTGTATGATAGTAAAGGAAAAATTACAAGCAGGCCATACATAAGATAACATAGCAGAATGGGTTTGATGCATCCCTGATTTCATCCATTGAAGCAATTGGGTTAAACTAGCTAGCTTCAGAAAGTTGTACATGAGAACTTTCAGTTATACAATTTCATGAACACAAGGATTAGTATTCTAATTCCAGATTGAGCCTATTCCTTTTATCCCTCTCACTGCCCCTTATCTATATTTACTCGCATTTGAGAGCATAGGAAAAACTCAGTTAAAATGAGAATAGAAACTTGGCATTCATATATAAAATTATAAATCTTGAGGTTTTTGTAAACCATGTGAGTTTCATACTATTCAGCAAGCAAATTTAAAAAATAAACAGGGATTTAAAAAGTAAAAGAACCAAGCCAAATTTGAATGAAGCCAATTCAATCAACACACATAATATGATTTTGACGCCATATTTGAGAACTAACAATTGATTATAATATCATAAAATTCAGAACTTTAGCAAATCAGATCTTAATCAGCATTATATTAAATTCAATTCACTAGAACAAACCTATAACATAAGAGCTATAGACCAAAAGTCTGAATCCAAACATCAAAAATGAATCCAAGTGCTATGATAGAGAACATGGTATTAAAACACATTAGTTTCATCATAATCTAGTCTTTTGTCACAATCATATTAGTTTCCTCGTTATTTTGGAGTTTACTGGTCCTGCATTCTGTTTTAAACTAATAAAACATAACATGAATTGGATATTTGAAATCTTAGCAAATTGAATTCTAAAAAGTATATATAAAGTTTAGACAAGTCTTGCAACACAACCAAGAACTTTAAATTTCAAACGAAGGTTCCCTTCTAGATTGACAATTCGTACAGAGAAATCTTCCCATAAACATACCATCTTGAAATTAGAACAAAAGATTCAGATTCCACAACACAATAAAGGAAAAGAACATGTCCCAATACAAAGTATGGTCTACATAGTCTTTTTTAATGTGATCAAGGAACAAGTTTTCAATGATGAACCTAACTTAATTACCATCCTTTCTTCTTCTACAACAATATGTGAGTGGTTCAAACTTCAAAGCCACAATAAGATTTTCCCGATACAAATTCCATGCTGCAAATTTCAGTTTGAATTCCAGTTGAAACTAATATGCAGAATCCAAAAGACTAGATTATGATGAAAAGGTGTTCAATCCTTCTAATCTAAACAAAAACACAAACAACCAGCCACATAAAACTCCTTCAAATAGCATACAATAACATGCTGATGTTTGAATCAAATATATAAATCAAGAAAATAACACAAGATCCAGATCGAAGCGGTTATTGAATGCAAGTAATGTTCCAGCATCCATTATCAATGCATTTATGTGCAACAACAGATATTGAATAATAAGTTTAGAAGTGATGGAAACATTTGGTCTCACCGATTTGGGGGAAACGCCAAAAACCTAACCAAAAGAATCGAAACCCTCTGCAACTAAAACCAGGTCCAATGGAGATGCGATGGAGGTGCTGTTGGAACCAAAATGATTTGGATTAAATAATCTCTAGGTTTTGATGTTAACAATAAGAATTAATTTTGTGTAGCAAAGTGTTAATGCTTTAAATCTAACAAGTGCCTTTAGCCTTAAAGAATCTCTGTTCTTATAAGCTAAAATGTTAAGTCTTTTCTCCTTGCAAATCCGCGTCCATATGTTTTCTATTGAATATCTATGCTGAAAGTATGGTCGGGTCCACTCTCCATTGTAACTCCAGCGCCACGTCAGTGGACGAGCGCTTGAATGCTTTTAGTGGACGGAGAATTTCTCTTCGTGTAGACGAGAGCCCTTAGTCTGCTATTGCCACGTCACTGGACGGAGATTTTAGTTATCTCAGGTACTGGCAAGACCGTTGTTTTGAGTAGACGAAGTTTTGGTTGCCACGTCAGTGGACGAAGCCTTAAAACTCTTTTTGCTTATCTTGCCTTTACGCTAGTTTGCTGGACGAAGATTTTTTTTTAAGCATTTATACCAATTTGAACCAAAGCGAATTTATTTCTTATGATTGATATTCATTTCATTTATAATGGTTCTTCTCGTTGTCTTTTAACGATTCCTTTTGCCTTGTTCCATTGAGAGAGACATAGTACAAGTCAGGACTTGCAAAAAAAGCAGAATAGTACAATGCAAAACGTTTTTGTACCCTGTCACCTTTTACGCTGATATAGTTGGAACTTGTACAAAGGAGGCAAAAAAATTTTTTTGCAAGCTGCTTTTGCTCAGAGGTGTGCTTTTTCATGCAAGAATTTGTCTCACAGTACAAAGGCCTCGAGCAAGCTGAGTCACAACGGATATTTACCTAGTTGACTCTATTTCTAAACGGGTATTTCAAATACAACCGTTGAAGACTCTGAAGAGAAGATCAAGGACCCTATAAATAGAAGACTAAAGCTTTTGAAGAAACAACTTTTGCATATACAAAGAAATCTCAAGAAATCTCTCGCGAAGCAAATATTTTTTTATTCATTCAAAAGCAAAAGTCTGTAATATTATAGTTTGAATATTGCTATAATATTTATCTGATCTTAAACTTTCATACTCTCACATATAGTGAGTTAGAAGATCAAAGATATCAAAACTCTTTATTAGAGGTAGAGCCTGAAGAGGCTTGGTAAGAAAGAAATACTTGTGAGCCTGGAGAGGTGTTGAATACTTGGTGTAATCTATTTGAAAATAGTGGAAAAATCCTTCAAGTAGAAGGGACTGGACGTAGCTCTTGGTTGGAAGAGAGTGAACCAGGATAAAACATCTTGTGTAAATCTTCTTATCCCTTATCTCTTTTGTTTTACGTATTTATACTAACTGTGGGATTTGAACTTGAATTTGTTATTCCTTCAAAAGACTTCTTTTCTGTGTGCTTTATTCTGTCTCCTTAACTTTGTGTGAGAAAATCTTTTTGAAAAGGCTGTTTTCGAAAAATATTAACAAACACAATTCAACCCCCCCCTTCTTGTGTTTGCCTGTGTCAACTTCAGTTGGTATCAGAGCTCAGCCTCGAAAGGGTTGAGCATCTAACAAGTGCTGAGGAAGTACGATCCTATCACCATGGATGCAGAAGGACAAGCTATCAACAGACCTCCACTCTTTGATGGAACAGATTACGACTATTGGAAGAAGAGAATGATGGCCTTCCTAGATGCACAGAATCTAGACATCTGGGAACTGATAGAGAATGGCTACACTGAGCCAAGAAGTGAAAATCAAGTTGTACTGGCTAGAGCAGATTGGAGTGTTGATCAAAAAGCTAAACATCAACTAAATCTCAAAGCCAAACATTACTTGATGTGTGCTATTACCAGATCAGAACATGATAAAGTTCACAGCTGCAACACAGCAAAAGAAATCTGGGATACACTGGCTCTCGCTCATGAAGGCTCATCACAAGTGAAGGAGTCAAAGATAAGCATGCTGGTTCACCAGTATGAACTCTTCAAGATGACTGATCATGAGTCTATAGATCAGATGTTTGGAAGATTTCAAACAATAACAAACAGTCTCAGATCTCTGGGAAAGGTATATGAGAATAGAGATCATATCAGAAAGATTCTGAGAAGTCTCTCCAAACAGTGGAGACCAAAGGTCACTGCTATTCAAGAAGCTAAGAATCTGAATACTCTCTCTCTGGAAGAACTTCTAGGATCATTAAAAGTTCATGAACTTGAACTAAATGAGGAAGACAATTCCAGAAAGGGAAAGTCCATTGCTTTAAAGGCAAAGAAAGCAAGTTCTTCAAAAGTTCTCAAAGCTGCTGAGTCTTCAGATGATGCTGAACCTTCAGACAGTGATGAAGGATCAGATGAAGATGAACTATCCTTCATCTCCAGAAAGATACAACATATGTGGAGAAGAAAAAATAATTTCAAGAGAAAGCCATTCAACAAGAAATTTTCTAAGGAGAAGTCAGACTCTAAAGAAAAAGGTCCACCTTTGTGCTTTGAGTGCAAAAAGCCTGGACATTTCAAAGCCGACTGCCCTGACCTAAAAGAGAAGAAGAAGTTCTTTAAGAAAAAGAAGGGCTTAATGGCTACATGGGAAGACTTGGACTTATCCTCATCAGATGAGGAAGAGGAAGCAGAGGAAGAGGCAAACATTTGCCTCATGGCAGACACATCATCAGAGAATGAGTACACTGATGATGATGAGGTAACAGATTCTGAACCTTCAACTCTCAAAAATGCCTTTGATGAATTACTGCATGACTCATCCATATTATCTCATGAATACAAAAGTCTTAAAAAGAAGTTTGCAAAATTAACCAAAGAATATGATAGAGTTTGCATGGAAAAACAAAGTTTGTTTCAAGAAAATGATAAGCTGAAATCAGAGAATGTCAGTCTAACTGACAAATCTGAATGTGAGCCTGACAATTCTTGTGAAGTTGCAAAACTAAAACAAGATGTAAAATACTTGACAGACTCTCTGTCAAAACTGGTAGGAGGCTCAGATAAGCTTAGTCTTATCCTAAGGTATTCTAGGTCACCCCTTGATAAATCTGGCCTTGGTTATGACAATAAGAAGTATGAGGCATCTTACACTAAGTCAAAACCACCTATGCAGCAAAGAGCTTCAAAAGCTCCAGCTAGGTATGCAAAAACCAAATCTGGCCCGTCCAACACCTTTTGTAAAGTGTGTGGAAAAAGTGGGCACTCTACATCTAGATGCATACATAATAGGCATACTAAATATTCTCGTCCAAAGAAAACTAACATGAAAGGACCCAAGTCAGTTTGGGTACCTAAGAACAAGATAATACCTGTTGCAGATCTGCTTAACAACAGGAAAGAAACAAACATCCTGGTACTTGGACAGTGGATGCTCACGTCACATGACGGGAGAAAAGTATATGTTCCAAGACCTTAAACATAAGGATGGTGGCTGGGTGACATTTGGAGGAAATCAGAAAGGAAAGATCACTGGTATAGGTAAAATCGGTAAACATCCTTTTCCCTCCATTGATAATGTTCTTTTGGTGAATGGTTTAAAACATAATCTACTGAGCATAAGTCAATTATGTGACAGTGGATATGATGTTTCTTTTAATAAGAACATGTGTTATGTCAAGAAAAATGATGGATCAATTTTATTCACTGCTAAGAGGCAAAACAATTTATACAAAATTGACTTGGAGGACCTCTCAAATCAAAGTGTCTCATGTTTAGTGTCCATTGAAGATGAACGTTGGATTTGGCATAAAAGGCTAGGTCATGCAAGCTTGAGATTAATCTCAAAGCTAAATAAGCATAACCTCGTGAGAGGTTTACCAAACCTTAAATACAAATCTGATGCTCTCTGTGATGCATGTCAGAAGGGAAAACAAGTCAAAGGTTCTTTTGAATCTAAGAATATTGTAAGTACCAAAAGACCACTAGAACTGCTACACCTTGATCTTTTTGGTCCAACAAGGACTGCTTCTATCAGTGGTAAGAAATATGGTCTAGTCATTGTGGATGACTATACTAGATGGACATGGGTTATGTTTCTTGCTCACAAAGATGAGTCCTTCAAGGTCTTTTCTGTATTCTGCAAACGTGTACAGAATGAAAAGGGGATGGGTATAGCTTCAATCAGAAGTGACCATGGGGGAGAATTTGTCAATGAGCTATTCAATGAGTTTTGTGAAGAAAAAGGAATTCAACACAACTTCTCAATACCAAGAACACCACAGCAAAATGGTGTGGTAGAGAGAAAGAACAGATCTCTTCAAGAGATGGCTAGGACTATGCTCAATGACAATTCTGTCCCTAAGCACTTCTGGGCTGAAGCTGTGAACACTGCCTGCTACATTCAGAACAGAATATACATTAGACCAATTCTGAATAAGACTCCCTATGAATTGTGGAAAGGCAGAAAACCCAACATATCTTATTTTCATCCTTTTGGATGTAAATGTTTTATTTTAAATACAAAAGATCAACTTGGTAAGTTTGATGCAAAGGTAGACAATGGAATTCTTCTAGGATTTTCTGAAACCTCAAAAGGTTTTAGAGTGTATAACTCAAGAACGTTAACAGTAGAAGAATCTATACATGTTAGATTTGATGACAAACAGCCTGATAAGAAACTATCAGAGCTAGATGAAAGTTTTGCAGATCTTGACTTAAACATCACAGGAGAAACAAATGAAGTCAAAACTGATGATCCAGTTGAAGACCCTTCTCATCAACCAGAAGCATCCACCTCTCAACAAGACAATGCTCAGAGAACTTGGCATTTCAAGAATTATCATCCACCGGATCAAATAATAGGAAATCCAAGCGATAAGCTAAGAACCAGATCAACTTTCAGAGAGCAAGAAGACTCTGCATTGGTGTCTGAATTGGAACCAAAAACTGTAGATGAGGCTCTGCTGGACAATGGTTGGATTTTGGCAATGCAAGAAGAGCTGAATCAGTTTGAGAGGAGTGAAGTTTGGACTCTGGTAACCCTACCTAAGAATAAATCTGTTATAGGAACAAAATGGGTTTACAGAAACAAGCTTGACGAAAATGGTAAGGTTATAAGAAATAAAGCAAGATTGGTTGCACAAGGTTATTCTCAAGAAGAAGGTATAGACTATACTGAAACCTTTGCACCCGTTGCAAGATTGGAAGCAATCAGAATTTTACTCTCATTTGCTGCACATCATAACATTATGCTTTTTCAAATGGATGTAAAAAGTGCTTTTTTAAATGGTTTTATCAATGAAGAAGTTTATGTTATGCAACCACCGGGTTTTGAGAATGAAACCCAACCTGAACATGTATACAAGCTTAAGAAAGCTTTATACGGCCTAAAACAAGCCCCAAGAGCTTGGTATGATAGGCTAAGTTCTTTTCTAATGGATAATGGTTTTGTCAGAGGAAAGGTAGACACCACCTTATTTAGAAAATCAATTAATTCCAACTTCATTGTAGTACAGATCTATGTAGATGATATTATTTTTGGTGCTACTAATGAATCTTTGTGCAAAGAATTCTCAAAGCTAATGCAGAAAGAGTTTGAAATGAGCATGATGGGAGAACTCAAATTCTTTCTTGGACTTCAAGTCAAACAATCTATAGACGGGGTGTTCATCCATCAAACTAAGTACACAAAGGAACTTCTCAAAAAGTTTAAGATGGATGATTGCAAACCGATGAACACACCTATGCATCCCACGTCCACACTGAACATAGATGATAAAGAGAAAAAGGTAGATCAGAAGGTATACAGAGGTATGATTGGATCTCTCTTGTATCTAACTGCTTCTAGGCCTGATATAATGTTCAGTGTTTGCTTGTGTGCTCGTTTTCAATCTGATCCTAGAGAATCTCATTTATCAGCAGTTAAAAGAATCTTTAGATATTTGAAAGGTACTACTAATCTTGGTCTGTGCTTTAAGAAAGATGGAGATTACAGATTAGTTGGCTTTTGCGATGCTGACTATGCTGGAGATAGAATTGAAAGAAAAAGCACCAGTGGAGGATGTCACTTCATTGGAGCTAATCTAGTGTCATGGTCAAGCAAAAGGCAGAGTACCATTGCCCTATCAACCGCTGAAGCAGAATATATATCAGCTGCAAACTGCTGCTCACAACTTCTCTGGATCAAACACCAATTGGAGGACTATAATGTGTCTGTAAGTAGTATTCCACTAATGTGTGATAATACTGCTGCAATTAATCTGTCTAAGAATCCAATTCTTCATTCTAGGGCTAAGCATATAGAAATCAAACATCACTTTATCAGAGACTATGTGCAAAAGGGTGTTTTTGATATTCAATTTGTAGATACTGACCATCAATGGGCAGATATCTTTACTAAACCTCTTGCTGAGGACAGATTTACTTTTATCAGAAAACATCTTAACATGCTGTATGTGGTTTAAAATGGTATATGTATTGATTGCTTGTTTTATCTGCGCGTCCACTAGTTTTGGCGTCCAGAACTTGTGAAGTCTACGCGTCCACTACTGTTGGTGTGCCGCGTCCACTTCATATGTTTTTATGCGTCCACCCTCAATCTTATGTGGACCCAATCTTACATACTTTTGTCTTTTATATATATGAACTCAGTTATATTAAAACGTTTGATATTAATCATTTCCTTGCTGAGTCAGCGACTTCCATCAATCCCATCGTAACCTTTTTACGGTCCCAATATACCAACGCCGTTTTTTCACTAAAGTCTTGTCTAATCAATCTTTTTTTTTAATTCCCTTGAAAACTGTTGGTATTCGAAAACTCTTTAAAGGTAACTCCTTTCCCTCTGAAAAACCTTTCGCTACTCTTCATCTTTGATAACTTCTCTCTGAAAAGTTTTCGAACTCTCTTTCTTCAAACCTTAACCTACTCAAGAACTCAACAATGGCTTCAACCTCAACTCCCGAACCTGCCTATGTTACTGACATCATCAATATCGCGGCTGAACATCATTTTAACTTCGAAATTTTGTGTGAGTACAACTTGGATGTAAGCAAGTTCATCAACGCTGCTGGTTGGGACGGATTGTTTCTGGAAAAGGTCTCGATTTATCCAGACTTAATAAGGGACTTCTGGAGGAAACCAACGATTACTGAAACTGAGATAGTAGGGTTTGTCCAAGGAAAGAAGATAACTGTCTCTGAGAAGACCATCTCTGATGCAATCGTTTGTGCCCAAGAGGGTTTAATCATGACAGAAAATTGGGAAGAAGATCTTGGTGGTACTGAAACCATCGCTGTTACACTGATGCGAGATGACACAGTGAGGACTCACTCATGGAAGTCATCTGAAATGAAGGATCACATTAGGATTCTTCATCAGATTCTGAACAAGACAGTGCTTCACAAGGCAGGGTCTAAGGACAACCTCTCTGCCCTTCACAAGTTTTGTCTCTGTAACCTGGTCTATGAGACAAAAATAAACTTGCCATGGATCCTGTTTCATCGTTTCAAGGATGCCATCACACACAGGGAAACAGCCTCTCATATCACTTTCTCTCATCTTCTGTCAAAAGTCTTCAAGCAGCAAGGCTTGTATGATTACTTAGATGCAAAGCCTCAAGAAGAACAAGACAAGATCTTTCGTTCAAAGGGGATGCAAGCTGCCATTTTTGGAAAAAGCAATCTAAGTAGCATGCACCTTGACACATACAAGCTTGTTGAAATGTCAAAACAAGAAGAGAAAATGAAGATTAAGGAAGAAGCAGTTGAGGCCAACAATGCAGCTATTCTTGGTCTCAGGAGAGGAACTAGAAGGAAAACTATGGCTGTCAGAAAGCCTGCTCCTAGAAGGCCTACCAGAGGCATTGTTATAAATGAGCCTGGCAGTGAGGCTCCTCAACTTGCTCCTCAACCTGCTCCCAAGAGAGCTAGAAAACTAATTCTGCCTCAAGACGATGATGAAGATGATAATGTTCCACTGGGAACAGTTTTAAAGAGGAAAGCAGCTGCTGCTGTTGATGCTGCTGTGCCTACCAAGAGGAGGCAACCTGCAAGGAAAGCAAGAACCTTTGCAGCCTCTGAGGTCAACACATCCTCTGATGTTCCTCCTATTAATGTGAGTGATGATGTCCCTACCCCAAGTGTAGATTTCTTTGATAATGTATATAGACCTTCTTTACCCTCACCCTTACCCTCACCACAAAGAGAACAACCTGACCAAACCACAAATTCATCTTCACCACTAAATAGCCCAACTCACTTAACCTCACCTCAACCTACACCACTCAAAACCCTCTTTCCACCCATTATTCCTGATTCAGATCCCTGGTTTCATCAAGAAGATGATGGAATCTGCAGAGGTGCCCCCTTCCCTAAACAACTAAGAAAACTTTTTCCACCAATCATACCTTCATCCACTATTTTTGCCAATAGGTCCGAGAACTGGGCTCAGGTCAAAAGAAATTGGAAAATTCTGTTCCATACTCATCAACCTGACCCTGAACTTAACCTTGAAACACCTCTGACCAGGTGGTACTCCCATCCTGAGTATGACTATGAACATTATGAGGAAAACCCTTGGACCACCAAATACCCAAACTCTCAGCCCCCAAAAGGTCCCTTTCCATCAGAGATGAACACCCACCATGGCCCTCTCCTCACCCATCTACCCCTCAACCGTTTCCCTCCAAGAAAAATTTACCCCAACTTACAAAAAACCCCACCTCTGATTCCTCACACTCAAGGAGTAGCACGACACATCATTCCCGTATGGGAAACAGATCCTAAAAGGAACCATCTGCCTACCTTACCTGAGAGGAGAGCTCGATCATCTAGGCACGTTCCAATTATTCTGGATGCAAACACACAATGGATGAAATTTGAGCATCCCAGCATCTATGGAAGTGCCTCAGACCACTTTGCAGATCAACTGATTTACAACATTCTGAAGTGGGAGTTCAGCTACTTCCAGATTGAAAGAGCTGCACGATGGGTTCCTATCACTTGGCTGAGACACCATAAGGAAACTCGAGTAGGCATTGCTCCCTACCCCATCTGTCCAAGACTTGGCATGATAGACCTCAACAAAGACAAAGACATGAGGTGCAGAAGAAATAAAGGGGTCATGCCTGAAGCTCACTCTGCCATTCTGGACTTGTCTCAGGAACTCTTTGATCACTCCGAGCTTGACTTCTATCTATATATGGAGGATGTGCAGAAAATTGGAGAAATGAAGGCTGCAGACTTCTGGTTATCTCACATCATCCACTGCACCAGGAAAGCCTCTTCTTCTGGTTTGACTCAAGAAGAGAAGAAGGAAATTCCTAAGTACAGAGGAAAATGTGGCCTATCCAAAGTAAGGCACATGATCTACAAAGATCTGTGGGGACTTCCTATTACCAGCAGGGATGTGGAGGAAATCATACCTATCCACTGGGCAAAGGATTTACCTCAGAAACCTATCACAGTTGCCACTGCACCTCCAGCAACTTCTTCCTCAGATCAGGCAGCCCAAGAGTTAATTGTAGAAGGCCCTGAACTTGATGAGCAAATGTCTTCTCAGCCTACTTCAGTTGAACCTTCATCTGCACAAGCTAAGCAGTCTGCTGAGGCTGGTGTCTCTAAGCAAGGAGCTGAGTCTGCTAAGACTTCTTCTCAACCATTAGCTCTTGCTATGGTCAGAACAGCAGCCCAGGCTCAAGACACTGTCTCTGACACTGCTGAGAGCTCAAGACAACTTACCTTGCCACCCAATCTTGAAGACATCATTGGGAAAATTGTTGATGATAAGGTTGGCAAGATAGTTGAGGAAAAGACTGAGCAGATGGCTCAACAGCTTGAAGAAAGGGTGCAGAAGCAAGTTCAAGACTCTCTGGCCCCTACAAATGCAGTGATGAACCAAATGCTGGCTCTGATCTTGGAGTTTCAGAGAAATCAAAATCCCCAGCCTAATCAACCACCTCCTCCACCACCTCCTTCTATCTAAATTTTTTTTTCTCTGTTCTTTTCTCTGTCTTTATCCTTTTCTTGTGTGCTGACAATGATGGTCCACTCCCTTTTGCCTTTTTGTCTGATGACAAAAAAGGGGGAGAAAGGAAAGATTAAATTTTATAATTAATACAGAGATTTTTTTTGTCTGCATATGCATAAATATATACTCATCTTGCTGATACTATGCCTTGACTTCATGATTATGCTTCAATACTGCTTTGAACTCTAATGTTTTATAGGATGCTATCTTGATTTGTTAATCAATGTTATTGCAAATGAGACTTGACTTATTATGCCTTAACAGCATTTATCTGTTGACTGCCTTGTCTTAGGGGGAGCCTTGTAAGCTCTCTTAAACTTTGCAAAATAAATTTAATTAGTTTTTGTCATCATCAAAAAGGGGGAGATTGTTGGAACCAAAATGATTTGGATTAAATAATCTCTAGGTTTTGATGTTAACAATAAGAATTAATTTTGTGTAGCAAAGTGTTAATGCTTTAAATCTAACAAGTGCCTTTAGCCTTAAAGAATCTCTGTTCTTATAAGCTAAAATGTTAAGTCTTTTCTCCTTGCAAATCCGCGTCCATATGTTTTCTATTGAATATCTATGCTGAAAGTATGGTCGGGTCCACTCTCCATTGTAACTCCAGCGCCACGTCAGTGGACGAGCGCTTGAATGCTTTTAGTGGACGGAGAATTTCTCTTCGTGTAGACGAGAGCCCTTAGTCTGCTATTGCCACGTCACTGGACGGAGATTTTAGTTATCTCAGGTACTGGCAAGACCGTTGTTTTGAGTAGACGAAGTTTTGGTTGCCACGTCAGTGGACGAAGCCTTAAAACTCTTTTTGCTTATCTTGCCTTTACGCTAGTTTGCTGGACGAAGATTTTTTTTTAAGCATTTATACCAATTTGAACCAAAGCGAATTTATTTCTTATGATTGATATTCATTTCATTTATAATGGTTCTTCTCGTTGTCTTTTAACGATTCCTTTTGCCTTGTTCCATTGAGAGAGACATAGTACAAGTCAGGACTTGCAAAAAAGCAGAATAGTACAATGCAAAACGTTTTTGTACCCTGTCACCTTTTACGCTGATATAGTTGGAACTTGTACAAAGGAGGCAAAAAATTTTTTTGCAAGCTGCTTTTGCTCAGAGGTGTGCTTTTTCATGCAAGAATTTGTCTCACAGTACAAAGGCCTCGAGCAAGCTGAGTCACAACGGATATTTACCTAGTTGACTCTATTTCTAAACGGGTATTTCAAATACAACCGTTGAAGACTCTGAAGAGAAGATCAAGGACCCTATAAATAGAAGACTAAAGCTTTTGAAGAAACAACTTTTGCATATACAAAGAAATCTCAAGAAATCTCTCGCGAAGCAAATATTTTTTTATTCATTCAAAAGCAAAAGTCTGTAATATTATAGTTTGAATATTGCTATAATATTTATCTGATCTTAAACTTTCATACTCTCACATATAGTGAGTTAGAAGATCAAAGATATCAAAACTCTTTATTAGAGGTAGAGCCTGAAGAGGCTTGGTAAGAAAGAAATACTTGTGAGCCTGGAGAGGTGTTGAATACTTGGTGTAATCTATTTGAAAATAGTGGAAAAATCCTTCAAGTAGAAGGGACTGGACGTAGCTCTTGGTTGGAAGAGAGTGAACCAGGATAAAACATCTTGTGTAAATCTTCTTATCCCTTATCTCTTTTGTTTTACGTATTTATACTAACTGTGGGGATTTGAACTTGAATTTGTTATTCCTTCAAAAGACTTCTTTTCTGTGTGCTTTATTCTGTCTCCTTAACTTTGTGTGAGAAAATCTTTTTGAAAAGGCTGTTTTCGAAAAATATTAACAAACACAATTCAACCCCCCCCTTCTTGTGTTTGCCTGTGTCAACTTCAGGTGCGTGCGGAGGGAGACGGCGAGACGCGGCTGAAGGTAAGGAGCATGCGGTAGCCGGAGGTTCACGGTGGTGGTGAGGCTCGGGTGCGAACGATTGGAGGTTCATGTGGAGGGAGACGACGCGACGGCGCGATGCAACTGGAGGGACAGAGCAGGTGGTAGCCGGAGGTTCACGGTGGTGGTGAGGGTCGGGTGCGAACGATTGGAGGTGTGTGCGGAGAGAGACGACACGATGGCGCGACGCGACGGCACGACGCGACTTCAGGTACAAAGCAGGCGGTAGCCGGAGATTCACGGTGGTGGTGAGGCTCGGAGTCGCGGTGGTTCGTGGTGGTGACGAGGTTCGGTGGTGCAAAGGATTGGGGCAAAGGAGAACAAAGGTTTTCTGAAACAAAAATAAAGAGAAGGGAGGAGGTTTTCTGAGGAAGAAGAAAACGATTTTGTTTTTGGCGGTGTTTTTGAAACAAATGAAAAAACTCTAGCAGGGAAGGAAAATTCTCCCGGGTGTTTTTTTTTTAATATTTTAATCTTAAATATAAATATGTTTTTTAGTTTTAAAAATATTAAGTGGCATTATAGTGACGAAATCAAACATATGTAGGTAAAGGTTATTTGTACTTACAATTATAAATCTATCACTAAATGGTATAGTGACGGAATCACACATCTGTAGGTATATGTAATCTATACCCACGGTTTACAATCTGTCACTAAAATGTATAGTTACCGATCTAGGCACCCATAGGTACATGATACCTATACCTATGGTCTATTATAAATCCGTAGCTATATTATATCTATACCTACGGTTTTAGTTGCTGTCACTAAAAGTGTCTGTAGGTATATGTCAAATTTCTTGTAGTGTTTGTTAACATATACTTCAACAACCAGTAATGTTATTTTTTCGAAAGCATATCTATTAAAGTATTCAAGAATGTTTATATGGCTTTCATGTTTATATGCCTTTCACATTTATAAGTAACTAGTACGGGTCACTTCTATTTCTACGCATGTTCACATTTATATGGCTTTCATGTTTATATTTAATTCTTTTAATAGTGTTTTCGCTTATTAAATAAAAAAAAGGTGAAAATGCATATACACCCTAAACTTTAACCCATATGCAAATAGGCACCTTCAATTATACACAAACCCTAAACTTCAGTAAACGTGTTTCATTTCAATAAAAACTTTAATATAAATATTGTATATGTTGACTACGTAAGTATAAATTAAAAGGATATTGATCATCAAAAACAATTGAAAAGGATATTACAACATTAAGTAGTAAGCAAGAAAATGATTTCTTCTTAATAAATATCAAGGGCCCATAGCCCTCTAACCAAAAGGCACCACACTAAAAGGCTTCTTAAGCCTTAGCTTCCACAACGTTGATTTGAACGTTTGCCTCGTTAGGTGTATTTTGATTCAGAGGAAGTGTGTGCTTGTATTGTCACGTGTGGTCTCTGTCCTGGTCTAAATACAGTGATAAGAGAAATAGTGTGCGGCTTATAACATATGTAGTACGAAGTGCACAAAGTTCTAGAAATAGAGATACTACCTCCGGACCTAATTATAAGCAAAAAAAACTAAATTCACACATATTAAGGAAGTTAGTTAAGTTAGTTTAATTATCTTGATTTGTGTAAAAAAGAGACTTAATTGTCTAGGGAATATGCAATGCTCCTGAAAAAGTAAATGGAGAGTTGTTTTGATTGGTTAATTTTCTTGATTTTTACAATACTAATATTTAATAGTGTTGACTTAATTAATTTTTGCTTATATTTAAGTCCAAATAATGTAGCTACTTTTTTGCTTATATTTAGGTCCGGAGGGAGTATCATTTATGTTCCAGGTATCATTCAGAGGTATCATTTAAGTCCTGGTCTTGACATTGTTGTGGAAGAGTCGCAACAAGCTATTAGTTCTGCCCATATCATCCTGCATTATTCTCTACATGGTACACCAACTTGCTCCCGTCGTCCCCAACATCTATGTAAACTGTCTTATTCTTGCCAATTTCTTCATATATGTACATTATAGACAGAGTTGTCACCACCTCATTCTCGAGCCACCTCCTAATTGGTCTAGCACCATAAGCCTACCAAAAACAAATAACATATTCAATAAGGGTAACATTTTTTATGCATTATACTAAACCAATATGTTATGTTCTAAAGGTTACTTACTGGCTTATAGCTCCCAGTGATAATATGGTCAAATACAGTATCTTTGACTACCAAGGTAATTTCTTTTTCAGCAAGACGACTCATAATATCCTTCATTAGCAACCTTGCAACTTTCCCCAGTTGCTCATGTAAAAGAGGATCAAATATCAAGATCTCATCAAGTCGATTCACGAATTCTGGCTTAAAATGCCTTTCTACCTGTTAAAGTGAGAACTTATGTTTGTCAATATATAAAAAGTCACAGCAAGTAACACAAAATATTTATCATATTTTTTAGCCTTCAAAAGATACCTCCTGCATTACTCTATCATGAGCATCTTGCATGCTACACTTTCCTGAAAGTCCAATTTGGATGTGTTCTGCTCCAAGATTTGAAGTCATAATGATGATAGTGTTTCTGAAGTCAACAGTACGGCCTGTACCGTCAGTTAACTTCCCATCATCTAGTACTTCCAGAAGCATATCCAACACAGATATATGTGCCTTTTCTACTTCATAAAAAAGTACCACACTGTAAGGCCTTCTTACAGCTTCAGTTAATTGACCTGCTTCATAATGTCCAACTATAGAGTGAGATATTATTCTAAAACCCAAATTATAAAAAAAATAACAATCAGCTCAAGTACACCAATCTCCTTACACTGGTGGTGCTCCAATAAATGTTGAAACTGAGTGTTGCTCCATGTATTCAGACATGTCGATTCTCACCAACTGTTTTTCGTCATCAAAGAGCTGCTCAGTTTTACCGACACCAGTTGGATCTAAGAATATGAATGAACTGGTTGGTTGTTGCCTACTTGCTAGCCCGGCTCTTGATCTCACCATAGCATTAGCAACAGCATTAACTGCTTGGTCTTGTCCCACAACTCTGTTGCGTAATCTGGCAGCAAGGCCCATCAGTCTCTCTGTCTTCTTATGGCCAAGCCATGTGAGTGGTATCCCGGTCGAGCGGCTTACAACCTCAGCTATTTGCTCTGGTCCGACAGTTTCTGTCAACATTGTTCCTCTCCTCTTTTCTGTACTTCAGCATCAAATGTTGAAGCTTGTCTCTTAAGTCATCAAGTTCTTTCCTTACCTGAACACAATAAAGAGATTAGAACCATTGAAGCAAATAAAAACGGACTCAGGTGCAGTTGTTTAGGTGAATTCCATAAACAATAAAACAGCAGAAAATAGTTATGATGCAAAAAAATAATTGATGCTGCATGAAAAATGGGTTGAATTCTTGAAATACCAACAGTTGTCTAGTCCTAGAACGACTAAGCATTTGTGTGGCAGGAATAAAACATATGTACATAACCCCCAGAATGAAGACCAAAAAAGTGTTTGCCAAGGCTTGTCTACCTCTGGTTCAGGTCGTCTTAAATAGTCTATTGGACAAAGCTTCAATGTGTGACCGTGAGATTTGCAATTTGGTGTAATGAATCACAAGCAGGTAGTGTATCTTATCAATTAGCAAGAAAATCAAGGAAATGGAAGGAGTATCATGGAGAAATAATTCATTCAAAGGGAAGATCCTTATAGGCTTATAGCAGGTTTGGTTATGCAAATCAAGAATAAGAATGTTCGGCAAAAAGAGTGAAATGGTGTAGGAGGGAAATGGGTAATGTGTCAGAGTATGAAATAATAAAACTAAATAAAGCAAAATTAATCTAAAAATCTAAACGGTTACCCTTCTCACCTCTTGAGCAGGTAAAGAAAGAAAAAAAAGTGCCTTCAGAAATGTCCGGAATTTTATCTTGTATTGATACTTTACTTGACTACCCTTTTCGTCAAACTTCTAGGCATCAATTACAAATATAAACATCCAGCCTTTGAGCTGAATTTCGAAATGGAACTAAAGAATTAAAGAAATGGAACTAAATTTCGCTGTATTGAGTGAGGAGGTCTGTATCAAGTCGATATCAGTACCTCAAAGTAGTAGTGTCTGCAAGGGAAGGAAACAGGAAAAGAGAAAACAAGATACACAAGGCAATTGCCTTTGTAGTCCCAATTCCAGCGTACCTGTATATTCACCCCCTCCCTCATGTTTATACTCTCTCACATTACACCAGCATACACATATTCCCCCTCCCACTGCCAACTAGGCAGCTGGTTATAATTCCCTCTCTCCCCTCTCTCTCATCAGGTGCATTGCACCATCTTGTGTTTGCTCACATAGACCTTATTGGGCCTCGGGACCATGTTGGGCTTTGGGTTCGCATCAACTCTCCCCCCTTCAAGCACCTAAAGAATAATAGTTGTTATACATATACTATTCTCATTGGAAAACGACACTACAAGTACCTAAATGTGGATAAATTAGGAGGAATGTTCTAATCTTATGCCTTTAATAAATTAGGAAGGTAAAATCCTAGGACTTAACGATAGAATTATGTGACCCCGATATCATGGGATTTATCTTCCTATTGTATCTCTTTCTCTACTCTCCCTATTTAAGTTGTATCTCTGATCATATCATTTCAAGCAATAAAGAAATTATTTTCTACACAAAAGAATAGCACACAAATTTTGTCCATAAAAAAGTATCATTAACAGAAAAACTCAACAAAGCAGTCAAATCAATACTTACTTCTACAAGACGACCTTCGCTAGCTTTGTCCTTCTCTTTCTCCAAAGCACAAAGTTCAACTTGTTTACGCGCAATCTTTCTTTCAAGGTTATCAATTTTTTCAAGCCGATCACGTTGAACACTCACATATGCACATGCCTCATCTACTAAAGCAAGTGACTTACCAGGAAGAAATCAACCTGAACAAGCAAATAAAACATAAGCATCTTATGCTAATAGAAACAATTCCAAAACAGAAGTAACTAACTCAAACCAAAATTACATACCAGTAATGTACCGACTGGACAACTGAACTGCTACAACCAGAGCACCATCCTGAATCCGAACACCATGATAACCTTCATATCTCTCCTTTACCCCATGAAGGATGCTGATGGTGTCAACAACACTAGGTTCAGCAACATAAACCTGTTGGAACCTTCTTTTAAATGCTGGATCCTCAACATACTTCTTATATTCACCAAGTGTGGTTGCACCATTGCATGTAAACTTGCCACGAGCAAGCATAGGCTTGAAGATGTTAGCAGCATCCATTGATCCTTTAGTAGTACTACCAGCACCAAGAACAAGATGAATTTCATCAATAAAGAGAATAACTTTTCCCTCATACTCCTTTACTTCTTCCAGAACAGCCTTCAACCTCTTTTCAAAGTCTCCCTTATTCTCTGTACCAGCAACCAATGCTACCATATCCAATGCAAAAAGCCTAACACCAGCAAGCTTGCCAGGAGCATCCCCATTAGCTATCCTTTGAGCCAAACCTTCTACCACAGCTGTTTTACCAACTCCCGGCTCTCCTAAGAGAATCGGGTTGTTCTCTATCCTCATTGATACGAGTTGATTTTCTTGCTCTGTTATTTCATAATTACTAAGTTGTAGATGAATTCCAACAATTTCGACCGCAACGATGATGAGGCTCTCCCCGGGGCTCGTGATTTGGCTGCAAATGCTGGGCATACCCAATTCACCCCCCTCCACGTGGCTACAAAACTAGTTTACGATCCCATGGACATGTTGCTTCAAGCAATTTCCACAGCATATAATAGAGAATCTGCAAGTACTGCAGGAACCATATTTAAGGAAGCCTTGAAGAAGCTACCATATCAGTCTTCTCCTCTTGACGAGGTAGCTGCCACTACAAAAAAAAGGTCATTTAGCGACCAAAAATAGCGACCGAAATTACTGGATGCTATTTGCGACCGAAATAGCGACCAACTATAGGATCTACAATTAACATTTGTTATACTTGATCCTGCGACCGAAATAGCGACCGGAAAAGGGGGTAGCTGAGATACCAGTCGCTATTTCGGTCGCTAAATTATGGTAATTAAAAGTCAAAACTTGTTGACCTTTAGCGACCGAATATCGGTCGCTACTTTGCTTAACAGTAACGTAAATTAGCTACAGAACTAGCAACCGATAATCAGTCGCCAAACGTGGTTACCACAATCATGCGACCAACCTATTAGCGACTGACCTTTATTACTTAGCGACCGAAAATACAGTCACCATTTAGCGACCGTATTAATATTTCGGTAGCTAAAACATTAGCGACTAGGTTATCAGCTACCTCTATTAATCGGTCGCTAATTCGGTCACTAAAGAGAATGGCTACCGAATTTGCACTTTTAGCGATCGATTTTGTCGGTTGCTAAACAGTAGATTTTTTGTAGTGTGCGAGCATGGACCTTACCGAAGCGATTAGGAGAGCAAAGACAACACAAAAGTCAAGTGGTGTCACCAATGACCGGATCAAGTTTCCTTGCTTGCTCAACCAAGTCTTTTCCACAAGTCATGAGAGTTTTAAAAGTTCTGTCCTTAGAAGCACTCTTAACCTTATTCCCATCTTTCCTAAGAAGCTTCTGAACTATCTTCCCGTCTTCCCACGAAGCTTCTCCACCTCTATTCTAACTCTTGCAGCGGCAACACTAGCTTCTTTCAACAAGTCCTCAATTTGAGAATCTTCAAGAATGGCGAGAATCAATTGATCAATGACTATCATGGTGCCTTAACCACAACAAGGAGAAAAAATGGGTAAATTGGTGACACCACTTGACTTTTGTGTTGTCTTTGCTCTCCTAATCACTTCGGTAAGGTTCATGCTCACAATTACCTCATCAAAAGGAAAAGACTGACATGGTAGCTTCTTCAAGGCTTCCTTAAACATGGTTCCTGCAGCACTTGCAGATTCTCTATTATATGTTGTGGAAATTGCTTGAAGCAACATGTCCATGGGATCGGATACTAGTTTTGTAGCCACGTGGAGGGGGTGAATTGGGCATGCCCAGCAATTGCAGCCAAATCACGAGCCTCGGTGAGAGCCTCATCAACCTTGCGGTCGAAATTGTTGGAATTCATCTACAACCTAGTAATTATGAAATAACAGAGTAAGAAAAACAAAACATATAAGAAGATTCTTGAAGATGAAAGCTTTCTAAGTACTTGAGAATGGGTAAAAAAAAAAAATCCGATAAATTAGTTGATAAAGAAGATGAAACGTGCGTTGCTGTTAAGTGTTTATTTATTTGTAGTTTCTTGCTTTAGTATTTATATATGTATATATGTATTTCTCAGAATTCAAGAAATTAAATCTTTCGTAAAAAAAAAAAATCAGAGTTGTAGATTAATTAAGATCCTTCACAAGCTTGATATACGAAAGTTCAATTGATTATTGTTATTTGATACAATAAGATAATCAAATCAGCATCAGAATATCGCATGACAAACCCTATCTTACACACAACAGAATAAAACTAGAAATCAAAACCCTATCAGCAAAAGCAATGTTCGAAATGCACAAATCGAAGAAAAACTTTACCAATCCAACAAAAGCAATGTTCATAATGCACCTTCTTTGGAGCAGAGATTAGAGCAGCGCAAGAGAGAGAAGAGTGAGAGACATAGTGAAAGAAGCACCGAAGAGAAGAGAAAAATACTTTATGAAAATCCCAAAATTTTAATATTTCTTGTTTGGATGGAGCATTTAGAGAGGTTGGAGAGGTTTAGATAATCCTAGGGGGCGTTTGTTTCACGGATTGAAAAGACTTTTCCATAGGGGTGTAAATGAGCTGGGCTATTCGTGAACTATTCGGGTTTGACTCGTTAAATGCTCGATCAAGCTCGTTTCTTTAATTAAATGAGCCAAGCTCAAACTTGAGATTGAGCTCGATTATTTAAATGAGCCAAGCCTAAGCCTTACAAGCTCGACATTAAACGGCTTATGAATAGCTCGTATATGTGTTGTGACCTTTAAGTTGTTGTAGTGGGTTTTTGTTGGGTGAAGTTTCTCTACTAGCATTGGACTAGATATCTCAATAAATAGATGGTGGTCATTTTTTTTTGGCAAAATTACACTTTTGGTTCCTTAAGTTAATTGTTTTGTTCAATTTGATCCCTTAACTTTTTTTTGAAACAAACTAGTCCCTTATGTTTACCAACGTTAACAACGTTGGCCCAAACGTTACTTTCATCCAACTCCGTTAGTAATGTGCAGACGTGTCCGTTAAGTGTCCAGCCTGGTGTGTTGATGTGGCATTTACTTGACCAAAATGATGTCGTTTTGGTGACACCCACATTACATCTTCTTCCCCAAGTTGGGGTTCTGCAAAAACGATGAAATGAGGAACTGAGTTTCTGCAACTCAGATTGATTCGCCCTATCCAAATTGGTTTTTGCATGCCCAGATTGATTCGCACTATCCCAAATGATTTGCCACATACCTTCTTCTCCCAAGAACATTGATACATGAGCCCACGAAATCTCCATGATGGTGGGTTCAGGTAATCCACAAAATCCTCAAAATTGAAATAATGAACAAGAACAATCCTAGAGAAAAAGCAAAAATTGAAGCCCATTTTTTTTTTATTCAGAAATGGGAAGATCCATTTTTTTTTTTGTTGATTAATGAAGCCCACAGTTTCAAATTCTAGGTTAAAAACGTGGGCATGGAAGTCTTCATTATTAGCATCGATTCATCTTGCTAGTGCCTCACTCAAATTTCCATTTTTTTTTTTGGAGTGGTTGTGGTTTAAATTGGGAATTATGGTACTGATTTTGGTGTTGTTGGTATTATTATTTTTTTGTCTCCATGGGCATTGCTCATGCGGATCATCCAAGCCCACACTTGTGTTGATTGATGATAGTGTCATTGCTCTAAATTGTTCTGTAATGATTGTTAACTAAGGATGTTGGTGCTGGAGAAAACCTAAAAATGGCGACCATGGATGAACTGAGAGGGAGAAATACAGAGGGAATGAGGAACCCTAATTTGGGGAAGAAGAAGGTGCCACATAACTTTGGCAAAATGACGTCGTTTTGGCCATGTCAGCACCACGTTGGACACTTAACTGACACGTCTGCACGTTACTAACAGAGTTGGATGGAGAGTAATGTTTGGGCCAACTTTGTTAACATTGGTAAACATAAGAGACTAGTTTGTTACAAAAAAAAGTTAAGGGACCAAATTGAATAAAACAAATAACTTAAGGGACCAAAAGTGTAATTTTGCCTCTTTTTTTTTTATACTCATGCTTTTGTAATGATTAAGCTTAAATTATATATTTGGACTCATGCTTTTGTAATGGTCAAGCTTAAATTGTATTTGGCAAGGGCATGTTTTTAGGATGTTTTGGTCAAGCTTTTGAAGTTTTTTTTGTAGTAGTTAAGAAATCTTGAATTTCACATATTATATGTTAAGTACATATCTCTATTTTTATAGATTATTATATAATAATAAAATCTTTATTAAGTTATAAATTGATAAAATTTAAAAGTAATTAAAGAAAAAGTTTCATAAATGCAAAAAAAAAAAAAATTAAATTATAAATGAGCTCAAGCTTTTAGTTAGGCTCATTTAAATAAAGAGCCAAGTCAAGCTTTACTATTTTTTCACAAGCCAAGCTCAAGCTTCAAGTGCTCGACTCGGCTTGACTCGTTTACACCCCTACTTTTCTATGAAAATAAGGGTGGGAATAGGCATTCCCATGTTTGATACAAGAAAATAAAATAATATTCCTAGGAATAAATAATGAGTTTAATTTTTATGTACTGTTAGTATAAAAATCTTTATACTAACAACCAATCGAAAATATGAAATTGATGACTTTTAAGGTGGTTAGAATAAAAATCAAAGATTTTAAATAGTGTCAGTTTCTGATAGGTTGACAGTGTAAAAAAACTTTACACTGTCAGTATATACAAGTTAAATCCATAAATAATAGCCAGGAAAATTGTTTAGCCACATTCATCCAATTTCCATTCTCATGAGAGGGTGGTGGGTATCTTTCATTCCCAAGTTGTGGGAATATATTTTGGTACTTGAAGCCCATTAATACCCCTAACATTACCCCATGTTCTCTATTGTAGGGGGCTGATACACAGATACAATGATACGTGGGTAATCGTTCGTCGGTTGTTAACTACAACAGTACAGCCTCTTGCAACATTTTTTTTTTTGCTAAATTACACTTTTGGTCCATAAATTGTTATTAAATGTTCAAATTGGTCTTCAAGTTTTAAAAATGTTCATTTTGATCCCTTTATTCCTAAAACTTATGTCCTCCCGTTAAGTTGACTAACGACAACATCAATTTGACTATGGGACCAAAATGAACATTTTAAAAACTTGAGGACCAAATTAAACATTTTAAAACAATTTGGGGAACAAAAGAGTAATTTAGCCAAAAAATTATTAAAAATTATAAAAAAAAAAATTTCCCGAAATTGTCATGTGGCATTACAATATTAAATTTAATGCCACGTGGCATTAGGTAGGACGTCGCCGTTAGTCAACTCGATGGAGTAACCTTTTTGAATAAGTTTTAGGAATTTGGGGAACAAAATGAACATTTTAAAAACTTGCGGACCAAATTGAACATTTAATAATAATTTTTGGGACCAAAAGAGTAATTTAGCCAAAAAAAAAAATTTGTGCTGACCTCTTGTATCATTAATCCTTGTAAAAAAAAAATGATAAATTTCCCCGTTGTTTAGTTTTTTTATATGTAATCGAAGTTCAACTCTATTGAAATGATGTTAGCAATTGAATGCTTGGGCACTCTTTTTTTTTTTCCGGTTTTCATAACATTATTTATAAAAATTATTAAACATGTACAAAAAATCATTAAAAAATATAAAAATATATTTATTTTTTACAGAAAATATAAAAAAAGTATTTTTTATTATAAGAATGATAATCACCCAATTTTTTATATTTTATTTCATTTTTTATTAATTATATCAAAAATTAATATTTAAATTACATCTTATATCATAAGGGTATTTTGATAATTACAACATTTATTCTTAGGAATCTACATTATGAACCAAACAAAATTTCAAAATATTCCCAGGAAAGTCAAGAATCATTCCCAGGAATTTTAATAACTAACCAAACATGTTTGACAAAACACCCGGTAATGTTATTCCTGGCAATAACATTCCCGGGTATGTGATTCCTGGGAATATAAATCTAAAGCTTGAAACAAATACAACCTAGGGTAACGTTTGGTATCTGAAATGTTTTATTCCTAAACAAACTACATTCCTGGGTTCTTGGGAATAAAGTTTTCCCACCTTCACATATGGGGAATAGAGTTTTTCAAAGTTTATAACTATCATTCACTAATTTTATTCTCGGGAATCTTTTATGCCTGGGAATAAATTTTTATAACTTGTAACAAACATGAGAAAACTTTATTCTCATGCCAACATTCTCGGGAATACTTTTTTGAAACTTGTACAAAATGCTACCCTAGCGGTATTTAAAATCCATCAATGCAAAATATGTTATTTGGATATTAAATGGGAGGGATTTAAAAAATAAGGGAATTATATGAAGTATTTCATTTTGGTGAATTGTTCAGTACCAAGACAATTTTTTGTGTAAACTTTGCCCTACTGACTTGACCCAATCAAAAAGAGACACCTCATGCCACATCATTTACACTATGACACATCACTCCTAACTAAGTTTGACCAGATTTATTTACTTAAGGGCTCTTCACATTTTCTAACTTTCACTTCAACTCCTGAGGGCCAAACTGCAAAATAAAAAAATTAAAGATAAAATAGTTAAAATATTCATTTACTGTATCAATTTACAACCCATGTTTGCTTAATGAACCATAATCTTCACATCTTCGATCACTTGTCTAATCTTCGTTTGTTCTTCCCCATCATCCTCATTTTAAAATCATTAAATTTTTTATCTGAAGAACCTGGAGCCCTAACTTGTACCATTTTCCCGTTACCCTAACCATTTTAAATCGTTGTTGAGAGGAGACGTTGTGTCAGAGGCTGTAAGTTGTATGTTCAGAGTCGATTCGTTCATCTTCGGTGTTCTTTCGTCAACGTGCTGTGGATTTCATCTTTATTGGGTAAGTGCAGTGTTATTCAGTTGTGTTATTTCATAACGAGGAAGTTAGAGATTTGAAAGTGGTAAAGAAGAGCTACAAATTAGGGTTTCTGAGGCAACTAATTACTGTCGTCGTTTATGTGTGTCCCGCATGACTTGATCGGGGAGAATAATTATTGATTCAGCCCATTGATAATATAATTATTTGTTCAATTTTTGAATAATTTAGAATAAAAAAATTTGCAAATTTTTGGAGATCTTAGTGTCGGGTGGCTAATCTCCATTTTTCTTTGGCAATGGTGATATTGGAATAGTCAGTTCTATCATCTTTGTTTGCCAACATAGTCTTGCCTCTTGTATTGCTTTGTCATTACTCATTATGTTCTAGCTAAGTCAAGCACAGCTGGTAGCTGATTCTAGTTTTCCATGCTATGATAAAAGCATTAATCAAATGGTTCTAGGGGATCTCTAAGTCTAATGCTTTTTAATTTGATGCAATTATATGGATTGTTTGGCCTTTTCTACTTTTATTGTCTTATTGTAGAGTTAGCTGCAATTTAAGGGGTTATTTACATTTTTGTTTATGTTTTTTATTTTTATTTTTGTGCTTTGGCTTTAAATTTGATGCTGCTCCTAGTTGTTTTACTTGTTGTTGCTGAAAACCTGTCAATTTACTTTTTGGTGGGGCCATTGATGTTTTTGTGTCTAACTGTGTTTGGTTTATTTTTTTTCATTGACCGAACATAGATGGTTAGGTGAGGATGTCCTTGAACCTCCAGATCAAGTGATTTGCTTTGGCTTGGCATTTTATTACTACTTTTTTTAAATAAAAAAAAAATGACATGCAAAGGCATCATAATAAAATCAGACATCTCAACTAGGTTGGCATCCCTGAAACTACCAATCATCTACAGCACATCAAAATATTATTAATAAAATAAAAAAGAATACAAATAAACTAGGGGGACATAAGGCCAAAACCCTTGAGAAACATTATTTGAATCTATAATTAGGAAGACCAATCCTATTTCCGACAAAGTCTTCACTAATTATCCTAGGAATTGTATCCCACCAATGAGGCAATTTTGTCAGCACAACTATTACCTTCCCTAAAAATATGAGTAACTCTAAAATTCATCCTCTTAATAATCTCTAAACAATTAATCCACCTATTCCTTAATTGCCAAGGAACAATAGATAAAGAATTAAAAGCCAAAACAACAAGCTGAGAATCACATTCGAGCCAAAGCTGCAACCAACCTAGCAATTTCAACAACCAACATGGCACCTATTAGTTCTGCCTGAATTGCATATGTAATTCCCAAAAGAGCTACAAAATTACCAAGAGAAGCTGCATTGAAACCTCTAAAAATGCCACCACAAGAGGCCAGACCTGGAGCACCCTTAACAGCTTCATCTGTATTATATTTCACCCAATAACATGGAGGAGAGAGCCAGATCACTTCTTTGATTGTAGGAGCTGGACTTGGTTTATAAACAACAGAAAAAGCTTTTAAGATTGCAAAGTCCTGTATTGAATTTGTCATATAACCAGAGCTGCAATTTCCAGCTAGAGAGACATTGGCAATGATGAGGTTTATAGCTGATTTAAGATGGATCTTCTTGTTATCAAACCTGATCTTGTTTCTACAATGCCAAACCACCCAAAAGACATTAACTATGCTGGCTGCAACAACATCATGCACTTGAGAAAAACAATTTCTGTCGACAGCATTAAGCACACTGCTAATGGAAGAATGATCAATGTTTATGTTCAAGACAACGCTTAACCAACTCCATATGTTTTTGACAAAGCTACAATGACAGGAAATCTGGCTAGTCGATTCCACATCAGCTTCACATAAACTGTACATTGAAACATTACCACAACCTCTATTCCACAAACTGAAATCAGTAGACAATCTATCAAGCATAGCTCTCCAAACAAGAAGAGATTTTGATGGAGGAATCACTTTTCTCCAAATGATTTTACACCAAGGAAACTGCTGGCCGAGAGGACAGCAATGCAAATATGCATCTTTGAAAGTTAACTCTCCTGAATTGGGGCCTTTCCAAACCAGCTTATCATCACAGTCAGTTAGAGGAATAATGGTTTGTTGAAGAATAGGAATTATAGCAGGGAACTTCAAAGCTAAACATTCAGGAATTAACCAACAACCATCAGAAATAAAATTATGAACTTTAGCCTTCAAGTTAGAATGAATGTGAGCAGGAATTTGAAAGATATCAGTCATGACACCATCATGCCACAAATCAGTCCAGAAACTGATTATGTCCCCTTTGCATATCTGCTAGACCACATTGCCAAAAATAGCATCAACTTTGTCCTTTAGACCAGACTAGATAGAGGAACTAATGTGATAGGAAATTGGCTTATTGTTCCTTAACACTCTAGATCTTAAAAAAACTGCCCAATGATCATTAGAAGCTATCAATTCCCAACACAACTTAAGGAGGGCAGCATTGTTAATAGCTCTAAGAGACCTAATACCAAGACCCCCTTCACCAAAAGGCCTGCAAACTATCTGCCATGAAACAGTCACCACTTTCCAGCAATAAACATCAGCAGACCAGACAAAATTCCTCATCCAACCATCTACCATTTTGAGAAGACTTATAGGCCGCATACACCATAAAACTTTAATCCATTATGCTCTGAACCATTGATTTAATAAGTTGAGCTCTTCCTACAATAGATAACAGAGAAGCTTTCCAGGCTGACAGCTTGCTTCTAATTCTGTGTGCAATAGGCAGCAAGTACTCTTTCCTAGGCTTACCAACAACACCTAAGTACAAGAAAGGTAACTGACCAATTAAGAAACCAAGCAACTCAGCAATTTGTAATTTCCTGCTAGCAGCTACTGAACCAACATAGAAGGTAGACTTAGAAGCATTGATCAATTGACCCTAAGTAGCAGCATACTTGATAAAAAGGGATTGCAAAGCCAACAAGCATCTTTTGGATCCTCTACAAAAAGTATCACATCATCAGCATAGAGTACATGAGATGGAACATTAACACCTCTAGGGCCTGACATCAACTTTAAAGAACCATCATTCACCAAATTTGTAATGCCCCCTACTCAAAACTTCTTCTACAAGGCAGAAAAGCAAAAGGGAGAGTGGATCCCTTTGCATAACACCTCTCAAACAACTGAAGTAACCAGAAGCTTTCCCATTGATGGAGATTGATAATCTAGCTAATTGGAGGATCACATTAATCCAATTGCAAAACTTATCATTAAAACCAAACCTTTTCAAGACATTGAGCAAAAACCTCCAATCAAGTGTATCGAAGGCCTTCCTTGAGACATCCCGATGTCCCATTAAAAGAACCATATTTATTTAATTCCTAATCGTGATATTGCCGTTAAACGATCATATATAAACAACGGAAGGATTTAAAACTTAAATATAAAACAAAACATCACACACACACACACATACATATATATATATATATATATATAGGTACTATAAAGGGAATCCCATCAGTAGGATCCCATAAAAACTGGGTATACTGAAAAATACATGAAAAGGGTCTAACAAAAGCAAACTCGCTATCACGTCACACCCAGTCCCATCTCTCAAAAAAACATCAAAATGCTCTCATTGCATACCTATATATACCTAACTGATAACACTGGCCGATGCTATCAAAGACAAATACCCTCGCTGTCAACCCTGAGTCTAGACGGTCCCTCAACTCCTCTACTGCTGCAAGACGAGCTCCTCCCAGAAGATCTCTGAAACAGTCATCGGTAAGATCTGTCGTCTCTGGATGACAATCTGGAGGACTACGATCCTACTGCCCTCCTATCCGGAATCTCGGGTACCTCTGGGGCAAGTATGAGATCAACATCAGGTACAACCTGATCCTCCTCGTGGGCTAGTGTAAGCATGGGCACTACAAGAAAGACATGATTTAGCGGCGGACAATTAGCGTCAGCCTCGACACCGACTCAATAGCGTCGGCTAAGCCGACACAAAATGGACGCAATACTTGTTTACTGTATTATTTTAATTTTTTATTTATGGATCATTTTTGCGTGGGTCGAGCCGACGCCAATCTGTGCCATTTAGCATCGAAATTGCCAACGCTACAGTGAATTTAGTGTTTGCATCGGCTTAGTGGCCACTATATTGTGAGTACCACGTGGGAACACTCAATTTTCACCCCCTCTATTATTTTAGTTTTCCCTCTTTATTTTTTACACTCCTCCACTCAGTAGTCACAACATCTGAGAACCCTAGGTACCTCCGTCGCAGCAGTTGTGAGAACTCCTTCGCGGGGGGACTCCCATTTGCGATGACGCCCTAACCGCTCTCATCCACAGCTGCTATTGTACATTGCCGTCACCGTCGCTGTTGCTATTGTACGTTGTCGTCACCGTCTCCGCTGCTATTGTACGTTTCTGTCGCGGTATGTTCACCGAGTCTTCATTTAATTTCCACTTCTCCTTCCTTGAATCTTCACTACCGGTATTGGCTCATTAGCAAAGTGAACAAGTCACTTTACTTTTGGGTATTGGCTGTGTGTATTCGATGTTTTATTGTGCTTTAGATTAAAGATACACAAAGATTAAGAATAGGGATTAATTAATTTATGGAGGGTTTTTACTTTAAACTTATTGGTAATTCTATTAAGTCTTGTTTCTATAATTGCATTGTCTCTGTCATGATTTGGATTTACCACATGAAGTATGAAAGCAGATTTTATATTTGTCTCTATGACAAAAGGCTGGGGTTGTGATTGGTGTTGATCAAAGAGGCATATTGCTTGTCTTTTATGGGTGGTTTATATATATTTTCAAAAGGATGGGGGAGAGTGTCATAAGGTTTTATGGTTTGGCTGAGTGGTTGGTCTTTCTCTATGTTTCCATATCTTCTTCATGTTCGTCTCTATGACAAGGAGTGTGACTTTTTTGGTTGGATTGTGTGTGGGTGCGGTTCATAGATTTGGGGCTGAGGTGCAGGGAGTTCTATTCTTTTTGTTGATGATCCTTAGTGGAGGTTAATGTTCCTGTTGTATGGCTGCTACTTTACTTCTCTTGGTGCTCTTTCAATGTAGTTTTGTTATAGTTCTTGTTTTTGGTTTTTCTTTAGGGTCTGTTGTGGTTCTGAACTTATTGGTGCCTTTGGGGTGTTAGGTAGTTTATTAACCTTATGGATTGCTTCTTTGGGTTGAACGATTACATATTTCCTCTTCTTAATTCCTCTTGGTGAATCTTGTAATCGGGTTTGGGTACCCCAAGTACCCTTATTAATAAAATTTGCTTATAAAAAAAAGATTTTATATTCTTGTTTTCAAGTAACCCTTCATTGCTATACTTGTCTAGTTGCTATGCCTTTTCTCTTTTCTTGTCCATTTCGTAAACATATGTTGCTCTGCTGAAGCATTTTTTGGTTTCCTAGTTTTGTTTCATTCTCTCTCTTTTTTTGACAAATTTGTTTCATTCTCTTGGTAGCTTGCAATCAGCTATTGGTTCATGTTTTCCATTTATTTATGCATTTTAATTTATTTCAAATGTATGAACTGATCTTGTAAGTCAATTACATTGCTTGGGTTTTTCCATTTTCATGACATTTCATTGTATCTATCCTTTGAAACCCAAAAGAATACTTTCGTTTATTGGATATCTATCAATATCATCACTTTACATTATTCTTCACTCCAATGTGATTTAAATTACATCTATTCTCTTCCTTAGTAAACTTTTAATGCATATGAAACAATTTAATTTAATATGAGAATCCGTAGTTTCTATTGCTTATCATATGTACATGTACTTGCTGTAAATTGCATTTATTCTCTTCCTTATAAACTTTTCATGCTTATGAAACAATTTAATTAATATGAGAATGCCAAGTTTCTGGCGCATATCATATGTACATGTACTTGCTGTTATCATGTCTTTGTATTTTGCTATTATTTGAGGCAAGGCAATGCTTGCCACCTTTCATTGTAACTTTCACTGTTAGTATAATATAGGTTGAAAGCCACGAGAATAGGGTTAATAGGGGTGCTGCCCACGGTGTTAATATAGATGTGCTTTCAAGAAGATAGATAATAGGATTAATAGGGTTAATAGAGTTGTGCTTTCAAGAAGATAGATAATTTATGAAAAGAAGATAAACTATATATCTTTAATTATGTACTATAAATTCTGGGTAAAAGAGAAAAGGACCAAAACAGGGTTGAGCATTTTTGACATAATAATAAAAAAAAATAGAAGTTAAAAGAGCAACTTTATTATTTCCATAAATTTTTTTCTGTCTCAAAACTATAAATACATAGTTTGCCTTTGCTTTACTCACTGTTTATATGCATGGATTTAGATTTAAAATAGCTTAAAAAGAAAAGATAAGCCTCAGGATGTCATAGAGAGGGTAGGTGTATGTAAAATTAGGATTGAGTTTGAGTTCTATTAAATTTTTTTGGCTATTCAACACCAGTTTGAGTTTGAGTTCTATTGATTTCGGATGTTTTGGTTCAATTTAGGTGCTCAAACACAATTCAGATATATGATGCATGCTACATGTTTGATAAAATGTTTGAACTTGAATTTGATTGGTGTTGTAGTGAGTTTGATAGCATCTATGATAAACTGGAATGCAGCTTATTGAGGGAAGACGTGAAGCTCCAATCTACTTGGTAATGCAATTTTTTAGTTTACAGTTTAATCAAAAAACTGAACTATGTCTCCGTTCAATCTTTGCTCCTGTATTCTCGTGTTCTTCATGTATGTTTGTTGGTATCTTATTTTTATTTTCCATTTTTCAATTTTAGTTTCACATCCTTTTAGAGTAGCTTCATCACTGTTCATTGCCAAAGTCCCACAACAATTTTGTATGAATTATTTGTGCTTCCTTAGTTTGGCTTGTATTTGATTTGATTGTTGGCTCATCAGGTTAATATCATTCATTTCTTTCAGGTTGGCTGACTTGAAGGACTTCAAAAAGTCAATGAGATCTATGCTAAATGTGAGTTCTGTGGTGATTTTGATGTTTCCTTGACATAGTTTACATTCTTGCTTAAGGCATGCCCTCTCCTTATTAACTGTAATCATGTGGGAAGCATTCAAAACCTGTCTTCATTGTTGGTGAACTTGCCGTGATTTTTTAAACTGAAGGGAATTATAATAATCATGAAAGTACGTTTTTTTGGTTCTCTAATCACCACTGCACTTGAGAATCAATATTGAGTGAGATATGTAGAGCTTTTTTATTTGTATAAGTATTTGCTCTAAGTATACTGAGAATTTAAGTCTTCAACTTTTGCTAGCTGTTTATGTATAGAGGCATATGATGCACTTGATCCAACTAGCAATATAACGATCAAATGGGATGTTATTAGCTGGACTGCAGAGAGCTATGTTGTAAGTCAACTGAGTTCAACTAAGACTCAAATATAATAGATGCTTCTGTTTTATATCTAGATAACTGCAGTTTTGTTTATTTGTGATATTAGACATTGTAGTATATGAAATCTTGCTTATGTTCAGGCACTGAAGTTTTATAGTATGATTGTCTACTTTTCTGTAGGTTGTTTATGTCTTGATTGAAGCATTGAGTTATGTCAAGGAATCAGGATCTGTGGGGATAAAAAAGATGTAGTCAAGTCACTCCAGCATGACCTACTATCAATAGCTATGGGTCTAAAAAAGAAATAGTTGCAGTAATGCTAGATAATAGATTCTATGTTGTGGTTGTGTGATAGTGTAGCATATTGTTAGGAAGATGAAAAGAGAATTTGATAGTAAGATAGTTTTTAACTTGTGTGTGCAAATTTAATGTATGAAGTGGCCAAGGCCTAATAGTATTCATATGTTATTTACTGTTTCTAGGCTTCTCTATTTGAATGGAGGATAATAACGAATGACTTTTTTTTTTATTTTTTTCTCGTGTAAGTGTAGGCCTAGCCGATGCTAACTAGCGTGGGCTTTAAGGCCGACGCTACAATTAGCGTAGGCTTCGGCCGACGCTAAGTTAGCATCGGCCATTCATTGGATTGTCTTAGCGGCAACGTAGCGTCGGCCAAAACTTGCTCGATGCTAAACGTTGCGTGAGGCTGGTAGCGTCGGCCCCGATGCCGACGCAAGACCGACGCTAAAGTGACCATTAGCATCGGCTTTTGCCTTGTAGCGTGGGCTTTTGGCCCACACTAAAAGCTGATTTTCTTGTAGTGGGGTATATTGGCTCGGGTGCGGGTGCTAGTGCGGGAGCTGGTGCTGATGCTGGTACCGGTGCTGGTGCCTCAAAAGGTGCCGGGAAGGGAACTGGTGCCAAGTCTGGCATCGGTGGTATAGGCAGTATCAGCACTGCAGGGAAACCAACAGGAAAGGGAAACGTTTGGCCAATCCGAAAGGTCCCAACCAAACTGAATGGAGCTCCCTCTTCACGTAACAATATATATATATATATATATATATATATATATAAAACAAAATAAAGAGAAAGGGGATAAGAATACATCTGATATCAACATGGAAAGGGTTTAGCAACATTTAATCAATAACGGCAAAACATGCATCACCACATATAACTGTATATAAATATTCAACCATCCTCAAAACATTTTATTTTTCCTCTACCCTTCACCATGATGCAAATGAAATGTGTAAGATAACGTGGCTGCCACCAGATCCGAGTACCTATATCTCGACGCGTCTCCAGAATCCCCGGTGCACATCCTCATCCGCGGTGAGAATGCCCATGCAAAGCAATAGCACTATAGTTGCACAACACATGCCGGTGCACACCCTGGTTCTCTCGCGAGGGTGCTCATGCAATGCATGAACTATAGCTACAACTCAATAATCAATAATAATAATAATCTGGGACGATCCTGCAAATATTCTGAATCTCGGGAATACACCCCATGCATATGAATAATGTCACCGACCATCTCTGAGGTCATCCGCTAGTGCCTTAACCTCTCATCACTATCTCATAGATAACCTCGACAATCATATATCAGTAATCTCATCATAATATCAAAATAATTATCTCACTTAGGCACTTCTGAACACATGTATCATGTACCCTACATACAACTCCATAAATCGTCATATATCAGCACTTAGAAAAATTCTAAGCACAAACTGATCATTCCACTTATTAGAACATTATATATAAATAACCTAATCATCAAATAATACCAACAATTCCAGGCAATACAACATATATCAAACAGCACATCATAGACAGTCAAACAGCCAAACTATGCAATCTCGAATATACTATTTTTAGCCTATTGGTGATAAACCTACAATTCCAATATCATCATTGGTACCACTAAGTAGTCCCCAACGTGATATTGATATTGTCCGTTTCTCGCTCTCTAGTAAGGTTTAGGCCACCCTACGCCATTATTGAAATAAATGCCACTTTGCCGTTTCCGACGTTAGATGGCTTTTTTCCCCCACCTGAGATGTCGTAACTAAGACCGAGACGACCAAACGAACACCCACGCTTCCTCCTCACTTCTGCCACGCACAAACCAAGGGTCCCCGGACCTCCAAAATTCACCTGAACACCACCTTATGAAGCGTACGTTACAAGGAACCCTAATATGAAGTAGGAATTGAAAACCGATAATCGAAATGAAAGATAAGCCAAGTACCGTCACCGACGGCAAAAAGGTAAGAATTACATTCACTAGAGAAGAAAAGAAAGTTAGGATAGTGACGATGACGATGCCACAAACACAATGGCGTACTAAAAATTGCGTCTGGGCGATCGATCGAGTCGGAAACTCCACAAAAAGCTCTCTCTCTCTAGCTTTCTCTCTCTCTCTCTATACTCTCCCTACACTCTGCTCTGTTTATTTCGCAGGGTGAAAGTAAAGATAAGTTTACTTACACCCCTTTTTATTTTTCACAACATGCCACGCCATGCTTGAGTGTGGGAATGGCCACGCTTGAGCGTGCCCATGCTTGAGCGTGGGATACTCCACGCTTGAGCATGCCCATGCTTGTAACCCTTCCTATTTAGAAAACAATACAAAGAATGTGAAACAAAACTGGGCACGCCTTCCTGTATTTGAACCATTTGCCTTGAAAGAGATAATATGTCATCCTAATTTCTAGTGACGACAAAAATCTCTCCCTCTTTCTCATTTTTCTCTCTTAGGATGTTTTATTCTCTTTCTGATGGCTTCTATAAAAAAAAAAAAAAAAAAAAGGCAAACCATTAGCTGGAAAAAAATCTTCTACTTTGAGAAAAATATTCCTAAGATGTACCCTACCCATAGTTATCTAATCTAAAAAGCTATGCAATAGTAGAAATCCAGGAGCCAATTTCCAATACAAAAGGTATGTTCCATGTGCAGAAACAGTTTTATGGTTTTGGAATGCGAATGGTTGATAGATCCTATTTCAGCATTTGGTTCACTTTTTTAGCATACTAAATGTACTCGAAAGAATGCTGAAGTTGTAAATTCAAATGAGCCAAAACATTTGGTCTTTAGCATCACCATTGACAATAGAATAAACTAAAATTGCATAAGAAACTTACAACAGATGTTGCACCATAGGCACCAACATAAGCAGCATTGACGCACATTCCAGCTAAATTGGCGTCACGTTGGCCCTTCCATTCTATGGCCTCCAACATAACATCACAAGGTCACTTCATCATAATTCTCTAGCCCTTCTTTCCAGATAATAGTAAGTACACTTAATATATTGTGCATTACGCAAGCTTTTAAAAAATAGTGAACCATCCAAGATAACCAAAACTCTTGTTTCCCTTGCTAATATAATTTTATGAAATTCAATAACCACACTTTTCAAAAAGCAGATTAAAGCCTATATCATGCGAAGGACTATTTTCCTTTCTTCAAAATTCTCAACTACAAAACCATCAAATGGGTTTGAAGTCTTAAACTCTAAAACCAACCCCAACAGTAAATGGTTCATGGGCTTAGCCAATTTTTGTCTTTTGCTAGACATAGAATGCAGATATATTAGATGCCACAACAACGGGCACTTTTATGTCATGTGAACTCCATCTCTCTCTCTCTATAGAGGTTTAAACTCCCCCAGTTTTGATAATAACAGCAATGATCAAGCCATAAGTTCCAAGGATACCAGCCATAACCACAGGGACAATGGATTTCATGGCAAGCTCAAGCCTCATCACATGCAAATGTATGATTTATAAAAAAAATCCTTAAACATTCAATATGAAGACCTTAGAAATAGTCTTCTCCACCCTGGTTTATTAGTAGCTTTACTCAATCAATTAGAATGTAGCAGTGTTATTGTCAAGTAGCCAGTGCATTGCAAAAGTAATAGAATATATATAAATATAAAATATAATTAAAAATGTTAAGAATGACTCGTAAATGCTAAAAGAAAATTTGGCATATTTGATTTTCCATCCAGCAATCTATAAGAAATATTATGAATAAATGGAAAATGGAGGATGGTCAAAGTCAAGGCTAATATGTCTTTCTTAATTTTATTTAAATAAAAAAGAGTGCTCATTAAACTAAAAACACATTAAGCTTCTCCTCTTCTTAACATACCATGGTAACCTTTTAAATGTGTCTGTGATCTATTAATATTCCATAGAAACCAAAGTCTCTTTTGAGAAGTACATGTTGATGATAGAAGGACAACTATGAGCTTTGTTCCTGCTCCTTCAGTTTTCTCTCAAGCTCCTGACCTGAAGAATACGAAACAATTAACATAAAAATAGAGCTCATTGATATACATTTACTAGAAGAGAAAATTGCAAAAAGGAAAGCACCAAATAAAACCATACATGGCCATAAGCAACTCCTTGAGACACTTCAGCAATAACACATAAAGTATTTCAATAACAGAGTTAGAATTGAGATGAAGAGTATATAAGCAACCACTCAAAGAACAATGCAATGTCATTCCAAATGTAACGTTTACAGCTCTTAAGACTGGCAACATCCAAGTGCCTGTATATGTAATTAATATGACCTCATACCCTTTCAGTGACTGCTCAGTTGCCTCTTTCCTTTGTTGTTCAGTCTTGAACTCAGCAAGATACCAGAAATAATCACCTTCCTGGATCAAAAAAAGCGGACAAAAATCAGGATTAGAGACCCAAAGTATCCAGCAGCTAGTGTCATATCGCATAAGGATGAGAGCAGAGTATAAACACATAAGGATGAGAGCAGAGTATAAACACACAAACCAAAGAGATGTCATAACGCATAAGGATGATATATTGTAGATGATAATCCAAAAAGGCAATTATATCCACTCAAAGGAAGACATATATTCAATAAAGAAATGGAGAGTTAAAAGTATTGATTATAAGGACGGGGAAATGAATTGAATTAATCAAGCAAGTAGCAAAGAATCACTTTGGCCACATGACTCACATCTTATAATAGAATACATCAGCAACATGACTCACGTCTTATAATAGAATACATTAGCTTCTCAGTCACCGTCTTGAAACCAATTATAAATATAACAATTATTATAAAAATAACAATTAGCTGAACCTAGTGATGAAGCCCCATGTATGGTAGGCATTGACAAATAAGTTGTTAAAGAAGTCCCACATATTTACACATTCAGGTTAGCCACATTTCTTTAGTTGTCCATGACCCGTTTAAAGGAAAGCAAAGCTTAAGTTAACATTACCCCAAATGACATAACCACAAAGATGATATTTCTCAAACACCTTATGTACATTTTTCAGAATCAAGTCAATCAACCCATTTTAGAGAGATGAATGCATGAAAAGTCGAAAACCTTATCAGTGCCTAGATAGTGAAAGAAAGAAAGCTAACCTGCGCAAGGATGAATCGACAAAGCTCCAAATCAGTATTTTCGCATCTTGCAACTCATGATTCAGTAAAGCCCCAAATCAATAAGCCCTTGATCAGAATGAAGCAAGAAATAAAAAGATGAATTAATGAACAGGAAGTAAAGAGACCTTGACTGGTCTCTGCACGACTGATCCAACTGGTCAGTGTTGCCTCGTCACACCGCCGTCCAGCTTCGTTCAATGCAAGACACCATTGTCCAGAACAACGCAAGCCTCTATCCCGCACCGGAAGAACAACTCCACTGTCTCCACTACGCCATCAGTCCTCTGCCAGATCTGTTCCCCACCGTCGAGAGTGACCGCAAGAGCTGAGCTCGCAGACGCCGGCAGCCTTGCTCCGCGAACTTTCGGGTTCCCACCACCGCACCGTGCCCAGTCGCCGTTCAGAGACTACCGCACCACGTACAGCCACAAACCACCCAATACCTCCCACTGCCGTCAATGGCATAACAAAGAAGACAAAGGAAAATGGAGAGGTAAGGGTTCGCAGAAGGGTTTGGCATTTAAAACAGAAATTACAAATTTTCCCTTATGACAAAAACACCCCAGCGACTCTCTTCCATTAGTTAGCCTACTGGACAAACAGAAAAAAAGACAAAAAAAAAAAAACTGTAAGTGATTTTACAAAGATATCTTCAATCACCACTTTCCTTTTAATAATAAAGATGTCTTTTATGTCCCTAAGCTTTTGTTAAATGTCAAAATGGTCCCTAAGTGAAATTACCATGATGTCCCTAAGTGAATTTTGGACCAAATAAACCCCCTAACTCCCTTAATTTCGTACCGCCCATCACTCCCACACTTTCATCATCGTCATCTTTCTCTCTAAACTCACAAGAACACCATAACTAAACTTTGTGAAGAACTTGGTCTTTTCTCTTCATTTCTTCAACATTCAAGAGGTAAAACCTCATCTCCTTGATCATCTAAGCTTTCTTCTTCAATGATTTCACTTGTTTCATGCCATGATCATCATATTTTCATTCTTAGATCTAGATATTCAAAATTTTCTAAAAAATCATAGAAAAATCATTTTAATGTGAGATCAATTTCTATGATCTCCATATGACTTCTATTTTCATTATCCAAGAGATTGAAAAAATTTAGAGATCCCTAGTTATTTCTTTTTGAGTTGGCCGAACCTATGTCTATATGAGTTGGTACAAACCTTGAAGCTCTAGGTGAACACCACAATCTTGCTAATTGATTTCAAGGGATCAACAAAGGTATCGGGGAGATTACTACTATCCTACCTTAATGTAGATATGTTGATGCTTTATTTAGTGTATATGTTTTGTAACTCATAAGTGTATATTATTGATTTATATGTGTTTGATCCTCTTGGAGGATTTGATTTGATGCTTGTGATTGTGGTATGATATACCATATGTTTGTTTTGGTTCCAATAATCATAAGTTGGAACCTTGATTGTTGTTTGTTTGGCTTGATATAAAAGAAATTGCCCAATATGCTTATAGGAAGGCCATTCGGCCATAGCTAGTTGTTCCTCATTGATTTAATTTACCTAAATAATCTTTATAGAGATTGAATGGGTATATAAGAATATAGAAATTGGTTAGAAATGAATTGGTTAAGTATATTGAAAGTTATGAACTATTGAAGATAAAAGGACTAAATTGCAAATACTGAGATTTACAGGGACTGTTCTGAAAACTATATTCTTATATGTTGGGATTGTAGCCCTTGGTAATATAGGATTAAAGAAATTGGTTTGACGTTATTTGGATTAATACATAAAAAGTTATAAGCTTTTTACTAACAAAGGACATTTTTGTAAATATTGCAAAATATGGGGCAGAAACGTAATTTCTGGAAAATTTCATGGTGAAAATTATTTTATGAGATGAAAACGTAGCAATTGGTTTGAGGTCATTTGGATTTATATATAAAAAGTTATGAGCTTTTTAATAGTTAAGGACTTATTTGCAAATATTGAAAAATATGAGACCCAAAAATATAAATTTTTGAAAATTTGTTGGAAACTGAAAATCATTTCTAAAGAAGTTGGTTTGGTGAGATTTTAAGTTGTAAATAAAAAAGTTATAAGGTTTTAAGTAAATAAGGACCTTTTTGCAAATAATGAAAGTTTAGGGACTACACTGCAATTTTCGAAAAAATGTTTAATTGGACAGTTAGGGACTGTGTTTCATGCCTAACTAAGTGTTCTAAAACTCCAAAATGAGTTTTGGATCATTAGGGTTTAAAATCGTTAAAAAAGAAATTACGGGATTTTCAAACGTAACGACGTTCGGTCAAATTTTGAGGAACTTTGTATAAGTGGAATGGAAAAGGTGAAACCAGTGTTTTCAACATTTTACTATGATTATTATAACCTATGAGAGTTATAGATTTGAGGTGAAAAACCATATTTTCAAAAAGTATGGCTTTTGAGCCTAAAACCAGTAAAAAGCGGCGAAACCGTCGTCAAACGTTTTTAACGATTTTTGAGAAAACAATGATGCAAAGTTTGAAATCAGTATTTTAATACTTTAACATAAGTATGATAACTTAGGAAAGTGAAGGATTTGAGAAGAATGGTTACATTTTTTAAAATATGGAATTTAAGTTGAAATACAGTAAAAAGCGGTAAAACGGTATTTTAAGAGTTTCAACGTTTTTCAAAGAAACTGTTTTGAGGAATTTAGTACTTATGTACTTTGATGGAATCTGATTTCAAATTGGTTTAGTTTTGACCAAAGGTTTAGTTTTAAGATAAAAGAGGATTTTAGTCTTCAAAGACTTTTACATTAAAGAGCAAAACCTAAGTCATGAATGACTTAGTGAAAATATGAACCTTTGGTCAAAACCAAGAGAAAGGCTCCATTAGAAAGTGTAAAGAAATAAATGATTGGACTGTCGATCCAATTTCATAATGTGTTAGGACTCGTAAGCAAGTGCCTTAAAACATCTTTACACAAACATGACAAGTCTGTTTGAGAACTATGGATTAATGTTAGTCGATGATTTGTACCCGGGAATATCGTTCGTCAGAGATTGACAGCAAGTGGATTCTGGTGGAATCATGAGGTTATACGATGGATAGACCAATTGGACGTATTCCGGAAATTTTGCCCAGATACATAGTTGATACTATGTTCGGTGAGGTCGTTGTGCCCAGGAAGCCGAGTTTTCTGTTGTAAAGGTTTCATAAAGAGCCTGATGAGAGTTTGAGATCACATGTGATTATGATTGTACGTACTTTATGATTTAAGTCTTGTGCGTGTAAAACAATAGCCACAATTAGACTGTGTGCGGAACACGATAGCACCATTGCTTGAGGTGAGCGGATGTGAAACCTATACTGACCATTTCTTTTCAAAATATCAAATTAGCTCTGATGTTAGAATCGGATATTCCTTGAGACTGTGTAGGAATAGGACTATACGGTTTCAATCAGTTTCTCTCTATTCCTGTCCTTCGATGGACAAACTATGTCCTGTATGCTTGGTAAGCTTACCGTTGAGTTTGATATAGTATATTCTTGGAGTTTTGAGTTGTAGAATTAAAATGGGAGATAAAAGAAAAATAGTACGGTTGTATTATGTACCTGTGAGTCGTACCACTGCATGTCTGCCTTATGTGTAAGATAAATGGAATCTCACCTCTTTATCTTTATATTGCCTATGTCGGCTGGTGTCTTCTGCATTCTTTTGAGAAGATTGAGACGTCAAGATGTTCCTTGACTAACGCATCGTAGAGATTGAGGTTCGAGCATGCGGACGATATGTTGGAGTTTCTAGTGGATGTTTTCCAAACTATTGATGAGTTCATAGACCATGTTTCTCCTCTTGGAAGAGGAAAGGACTTAGTCCAAGAGTTACTTTTGTAGTGACTCTAGTAGTGTCTTTTGCGACGATGTCGGTAGTGGTCTCCAATAGAGTTTCCACTAGATCTCGTCAGTTGGGTTTATCCTTCTCACGATGTATGAGAAAGGATTGTCTTTTCTATTTTAGTTTGGCCAGCTGGGTATGTATGGGTGTTAATGTTAACGTTTATGGAGCTGCGACTCCAAGTATCTTGTATTTTAGGAGCTACGTCTCCATATCTTTATGTTGAGTCTGTATATTTCTATGATTTCGGTTTATGAGTCGGGTTGGGTATTATGTAAATGATTTTCGAACTCACCTTAATTATGATAATGGAATATTTTATTGTCCATTCCTTTAAATCAAAGTAGTTATATTTATGACTTAAGAAAAAGAAAAAAATTATCCCATTCTTTTATAGTCAATTTTAATTAACCTACTCTTCGGCCTTAAAATGTCACGTACGATGTAGCACTCGAGAAGGGTGTTACGTTTTTGGTATCAGAGCTGGTCGAGTCTTTTGGGCTTGGGGTTTAGGTCTGTTGTCGTTTTGTTGTGTCTTCTCTGGTTGTGGTTTGTTATGTTTTGTGTTCTAGGTTCAATGAAGAACCAATGTTTGTAAGGATAATGACATTAGTCTGTCCTTGGCTGAGTTTATGTTCTTCATAACGTTGTTCCGAAAGGATACAACATTGTTTGTTGATCTTTTCATTATTGTTCCTAAAGAGGAATAATATTGGACAGATTTTGTTATAATGTTTTCTTCCTAGTTCTGATTGCCGTGCTTTTATAGAAAATCATGGTTAGTCCGGGAACGAGAAGACCTAGTTCTGCAATCAAGGATCCCAAAGATATGGTTATGACTGTACAAGTCCTAAGGGAGCTAGCAGAAACTGTGGCATGTCAGAATGAGGAAATTGCTGAGAGGCGAGGATTAGCTGAGTTCTGCCGTAGTAATCTATCACAATTTGATGGTGAGTTTAACCCGGAGGAAGCTGAACTCTGGATTAAGGACATGGAGAAAGTATTTGGAACTATGGAATATCCTGATCACTGGAAGGTAGCTTGTGGAACATTTATGTTAATAGGAGATGCTAGATTTTGGTGGAAAGAAACTCGCCAGCTGTTAGTGGCAAAGCAGAGAGTGATCACCTGGAATGTTTTTAGGAGTAGATTTATGGAGAAGTATGCTTTCACTGAAGTGAGTCATACAGAGGAGATTGAGTTCCTGCAGCACGGACAAGAGAACATGACTATCAACGAGTATGCCACTGAGTTGGAAAAGCTGATTAAGTTCAAGGAGTTGTATTCAAAGAATTCGATGAAGTGCGAAAGTGTAGGAAGTTAGAGGAAAATTGAAGGTTGAAATGAGGAAGAAAATCTCGTCATTGAAACTACTGCAGTTTCCAATCTTAATGGACAAGGGTAGAGTTCCTCAAGATCCGGAGAAGGGTAAAAATAGAAAGGGGGGTTATGGACCTTTGAGGTTCAGAGATAACAAAAAGTTATAGGAGAAACCGTACGCAAGAATAATGCGGACATCGCCACAAAGGAAATCTGTTGGTGACAGCAGCGGGGGTGCTGGATCGTCTAGGAATCTTCCCCAGAGGTGTAAAAGGTGTGGCATGGGTCATACTACGAAAGACTGTCGGAGTAAAGACATTATCTGTTTCAAGTGTGGGAAGCCAGGGCATACCTCTAGAGATTGTGGGAAGCTTAAGGCAAGAACTTGATTTTGGGATAGTATGTTAAAGGGGAGGACCCGCAAAGGTGTAAAGTGTAAACCAGTGATTAGTCGTAATGGGTGACGCTTTCGTAATAAGTTAGACTGAAGCATTAAGTGAAGTGTGTCGTAGAAAATAGACTTTTGACTGTACTGTTAATTCCGTGGAAAATCATTTTGATTTTCTATGAATGTGTAAAATACTCTGGGGATTTATCTATGTATTGACTATGTTTGTCATCAAGATGTTTCTGAACAGGTTTAGTTTCATAGTGTATCTTCTATTGTCTAAGTGTTATGCGTAGAATCAAAATTGCATTCCTTTGTTATTTTGTAATGCAATTATCTTTACCATTCCTTAATAATTTATTCTTGTTGGAGACAATTGTTTGAATGCTCTTTAATTGTTGAGGATTGAGTCTCGTAAATTTAACCATTTGCTTTTTTCGTAAATGAGTACAATTGAGAAAGGGTGTGATCTCTTGCAGATCATATCTGGTTAGTTTGTGTGGGTAAAGAGTTATAAATTTTCTGGCAGATGAAAATTTTACCAATTCATTCTGTGGTTGTGACAAACGAGTTGGAGTTACTTCAAGTAAGAAAACTCGTAAATTCTTTTACTGTGGTTTTCTTAAAAACCAAGAGTAAGTTTGACTTGAGTCTTAGACTCTTGGAAAGAAAGAGAATCACTACCTTCAAAGATTTTTCCTTCGAAGGGAGTTCTTATGGGAAGGGTAGCTTTATTAGAGTCATGTTTGTAAATCTGTACCGGCCGGGCACTTTAAATTCAGGAATCTATTGAAGAACTTTTTCACATATGAGAATGTTCTTTGTTTTTCTATTCATTCTACTTTATTCTTTCTTGTGAGAGTAAAGTTTAGAGAATTATTTTCTCTCTCAGAAAATTTCTTGTTTGAATTTTGATTTTTTATTTACCATCGATGTGTTCGAATCGCCACCGTAACTGAGAGTCAAAGTTTGGTATCAATTAAATTGCCAAATCTATCGAAAATTCGTGTATTTCATTCTTTTGCCATTCGAATCATTCGAGTGTGCTTCGAGTCTTGAGAGTTTAAATAGGGGTTTGTCTGATTTGTTTTATCAGCAGGTTTAGCGAATACAGTATAAGTCAGAGCGATGGTCTAATCTCAAAAATAATTCACGTCACGTTTCGAGAGACGAGTATGTTGTATATTTGGAGCACGAAATAGAAGAAACGATATTCGTGTTCGTTTTCCTTAGACGAGTTAATTTCGGGGACAAAATTCTTTTTAAATCAAAGTAGTTATATTTATGACTTAAGAAAAAAAAAAAATTACCCCATTCTTTTATAGCCAATTTTAATTAACCTATTCTTCGGCCTTAAAATGTCACGTATGATGTAGCACTCGAGAAGGGTGTTACATCATAACTGGATACGCCACCTCGGGGGCGCATGGTTCACCAAACCTTGGCCAATTGGTCTATCCATCGGATAACCTCGTGATTCCACCAAAATGCACTTGCTGTCAATCTCTGACGAACGATATTATCGGGTACAAACCATCGGCTCTTCACTGAACTACAGTTCTCAAGCAAACTTTCCATGTTTGTGTAAAGATGTTTTAAGGCACTTGCTTACAAGTCCTAACACATTATGAAATTGGATCGCTAATTCAATCATTTATTTCTTTACACTTTTCTAATGGAGCCTTTCTCTTAGCTTCCAAGGAATCAAATAACTCTTAGTCCATTAAATATTATGGAGGTATGGATACTGAATTATCCACACTTTGCAACAAATGGTCTTGCTTCACCATAAGTAATAAATTATTAGGTTCATATTTTCACTAAGTCATTCATGACTTAGGTTTTGCTCTTTAAGGTAAATACTAGTCTTTTAAGACTAAAATCATCTTTTGTCTTAAAACCAAACCTTTGGTCAAAACCAAACCATTTTGAAATCAGATTCCATCAAAGTACATAAGTACTAAATTCCTCAAATAGTGTCTTGAAAAACGTCGAAACTCTTAAAATACCGTTTTACCGCTTTTTACTTAAATTCCATATTTTTACAAATATAATCACTTTTCTCAAATCCTTCACTTTCCTAAGTTACCATACTTATGTTAAAGTATTCAAATACTAATTTCAAACTCTACATCATGATTTTCTCAAAAATCTTTAAAAACACTTGACGACGGTTTCGTCGCTTTTTACTGTTTTAGGCCCAAAAGCCATACTTTTGAAAATATGGTTCTTCACCTCAAATCTATTACTCACCTAGGTTATAATAATCATATTAAGATGTTGAAACACTGATTTTACAGTTTCCTTTCTATGTATACAAAATTCCTAAAAATTTGACCGAACGTCGTTAAGTTTGTAAATCGCGTAAATCCTTTTTCAACGATTTAAACTATAATAGTCCAAAACACGTTTTGGAGATTTAGAATAGTTAAATAGGTATTAAAAACAGTCTCTCACTGTCCAGTTAAATATATTTTCGAAAATTGTAATTTAACCCCTAAACTTTCATTAATTGCAAAAGGATCCTTATTCACTTAAAACCTTATAACTTTTTATTTATAACTTCAAATCACACCAAACCAACTTATATAGAAATATTTTTCCAGTCCTCATAAAATTCCAGAAATTACATTTCTGCCCCATAAGTTATAATATTTGCAAAAAGGTCCTTGTTTACTAAAAAGCTCATAACTTTTTACATATTAATCCAAATAACACCAAACCAATTTATATAGTCTTATATCATCAAGGGCTACGATCACAAAATATAAGAATATGTTTTCAGAACTGTCCCTGAATTTCTCAGTATTTGCCTAATGGTCCCTATATCTTCAATAATTCATAACTTTCAATATACACATCCAAATCAATCCAAACCAATTTCTATACTCTTATATATTCATTCAATCCTTATAAAAATTATTCAAACAAATTAACTCAACTTGATACCCCATTAATCAGTTATGGCCGAATGGCCTAAAATAATTATATTAAGCATTTTTCTTAACAAATCAAGCAAACAACAATCATGATTCCAACTTAAGGTCATTGGAATCAAAACAACCATATGACATATCATACCACAACTAAGCATCAAATAAATAATCCAAGAGGATCACACACATATAAATCAATAATACACACTTATGAGTTACAAAACATATACACTAGATAAACCATCAACATATCTACATTAAGGTAGGATAGTAGTAATCTCCCCCCTTACCTCTTGTAGATCACTTGAAACTAAAGTAGGAGAAGGATGTTGTTCATCTAAATCACAAGGTTTTGAACCCACAAAACCTAGCCATGAACAACCAACAAGAAATCAAGTTAAAGATTGAAGAAAATCATCCTAGCCCACTTGAACATAGTTTCGGCCAAGTCAAGAAGAAATAGCTAGGGATCTCTAAATTTTTCAAGCTCTTGGATAATGAAAATAGAAGTCATATGGAGATCATAGAAACTGATCTCACATTAAAATGATTTTTCTATGATTTTCTAGAAATTTTTTAAGATCTAGATCAAAGAATGAAAACATGATGATCATGGCATGAAACAAGTGAAATCAATGAAGAAGAAAGCTTAGATGATCAAGGAGATGAGGTTTTACCTCTTGAATGTTGAAGAAATGAAGAGAAAAGACCAAGTTCTTCACAAAAATTGATTTTGGTGTTCATGAGAATTTGAGAGCAAATGGATGAATAAGATGAACAAGTGAAGTAAATAAAAGAAAATGGCCTAAGTGTGGGTGAGGGGCTGCACAAAATTAAGGGAGTGAGGGGCAGTTTTGTCCATCAAAATTTGCCTTAAGGACAAAATGGAAAAAATACATAGGTACAAACTTGTAATTCCTTTAAAGACTAAGGGCATTTTGGACATTTCACACCCAAAGTAATAATTACAATTGAGTGGTCATGGTTGAAGGAGGTGTGGCTGATTCTTGACCAAGTAAACTAACCTTGGTTCCTTAATCATGGTCAAAATTTAACTCTACGTCGGTTAGGTTAAGCTTATGGGTATTTTGGTCATTTCACTTGAAAATTCCCGATTTCTAAAATCTGAGGCCGATCTCCTTGTCCCCCTGATACATCAAACTCCCCTAATTCCTCATCTCCATATTCGACTCCGTAGTTTACCCGTCTTAGGTTTTTACACGTTTTTCTAAAAGATTACGTCCGAATAAAATAATATTATTTCATTGCTAACGAATTTTTCCGAAATGTGGAAAATCGTTCGGGGCGAAATATGAAGCCTAATGGTTTCGTTCACGAGTCGAAATTAGGGTTTCTGCTCAGTAAAATCTTACTGTCAGTGAAAATGCAGAAAACGCAGACCGGGTTTCGTCCGAATTTTTAACCTAAAAACTTCCCCGTAACCTTATAAAAATAAGAATAACAGGGAAATGACCTTAGTTTCTCCTAAGTCATTTTCTAAATCTCGAATATAATATAAACAAATATATACATATATGAATATTTAACAATATTGAAGAACAGTGAAAATCGGGGCGTTACAGCCTTGACCCGGTTGGGTTTAAGGTGTTGCGGTAGATATCACTGCGGTCGATTCCGCTGGTTAAAGGTTTTGCGGTAGATCCCACTGATGTCTTCGGTTGATTCCGTTGAAGTGAAGGAGGTTGCGTTTGCCCATTGTTGTTGTTTGCTCATGCATCATTGGAGATGTTGTTGTTGAGGGATGTTCGACATAGGGAAGGTCATCCTAGAGTACGGCGATCTGGTCATCCACAGTTGGAGTAGATTCTCCTTGCGCTCCCCTCCCGTGACGAGGCATTCGTTGGTTTGATGCGTTGGTTATCCAAGGAGTAGATTCTCCGGCGTCGAGTCGATTCTCAATGTGAATATTTAACTCCAAAGTCGTCCATCCCGAGTTTAGTGGATCCACATGCATTGTTGGTTTAGCGAAGTAGGACTGTATTACACTACATAGCATGCTTGATGTTGATGATGTTGATGTATGTTTATACATGTTGTTGATGTATGCTCACTTTGGTGCCATGCTTGTATGTTTTACTTTACTTCCTACCTCCTTGCTATTATGTTTACATGATTCTTACTCCCCATTATTTGTTTGTTTGTTTGGCCTGATTGGCACCTTGCAGAGGATGACGAGCAGCCCGGAAAGGAGTGACTCTGAGGAGCCGCCACTCATAGTTAGGGCTTGTTCTTATGTTTAGTTAGTTGGTTTCAGTTGTTTTTTAGAGGACATGTTTTCCGGAACAGTTATACCAGCTCTGAGTTGTGACATCAGGGTTGGGTAGTTTATTTGTTATGTTTTATTGTTTTAACTGTTGAAATTTTCCGCATTGTGAACTCGTTCATGTGGGACTTTTCTACCCATGGACAAAGGTTTTAATTATTCAGTAAAATGCATGCTTTTATTTTAATTGTTTTTATATTAAATGTTTTATAACGTACGGGATAGAAGGGTGTCACATTGCACATTGGTTTCAGTTTGTAGCCTTTGTGGTAACTCGAGTGAGTCTTCTTCTCATATGTTTTTGCATTGTAGCTATGTTTTAAATATATGGTCTTGGCTTGCATCTGTTTTTCATACTCAGTTAGATTTGTCTTCTTTTTCTGCTGTCTTTTCTCTGTATAATGGTAATTGGAGCTCTCAAGTGACGGATTTAGTGCTTTCCTCTATTATTCATGTGCTATGGTTTACATGGTATGCTAGGAATCAAGTTAGATTCCATAACAAGTTTGTTTCTGTGCAAAGTATAGTTTCCAGGATCAATGCTGCAGTTTGCTTCTCAGGTAGCTGCTCAAAAGGTTCTATGTATTCATCTATTGATGAATTATGTATTGTCAAGTCTTTTAATGTGATGATTCGACCTCCTAAAGCTCCTAAGATCATTGAAGTCATTTGGCAACCTCCTCCATGTGCATGGTTCAAGATTAATTCAGATGGAGCATCATCCTAGAATCGAGCAGCTTGTGGAGGGATTGTTCGTGATAGTAGAGGTGCAATCTTAGGTTGCTTTCCTGAAGCAATTGGAGCAGCATCCTTTTTGGAAGCAAAACTTTGTGCAGCCATGACTTCAATTGAAATAGCTTTTCATAAAAATTGGCTGAACATATGGCTGGAATCTAACTCTATGCTTGTTATCCAAGCTTTTAATAATGATGATACAGTTCCTTGGTGGTTAAAGACTAGATGGTTGAATTGTAAAGTCCTTTGCAGCAAAATGAGGTTTATGATCTCTCATATTTTTAGGGAGGGAAACACTTGTGCTGATGGTTTAGCCTTTTATGGTCTAAGTCATAGTAGTTTCATATGGTGGGACTCAGTGCCTACTTTTATTTTAGATGATTTCAATAGGAATAGGTTTTTCCTTCCTTTCTTTAGATTTTGTTGATTCATGGTCTTGGTTTTATGTGCCCCCATGTGCTTGTATTTGGTTTTCTTTTTTTGTTTTTTAATAAATATAGGAAGGGTACTCTTTTTCCTTATTGATGTTTTTACCCCTAAGGAGGGTTTTATATCATAAGGTTTTAATGAGGCCCTTCTTTTGACCAAAAAAAAAAAAAGGACCAAGAAGAGAAAGAACAATGAAAAACAAAATTAACCATGAATAAACAAAATAGAGAAAGGTTTCATAAACCAAACCTCAATAATATCTACACCTAAGGATTGATTAAGACATTTAAGCCCTCCATTAATATGAAGGAACAACTAGAAATTGAAAATTAAAACAAAGGAACTAGAAAAGCTAGAAAAATATGAAGAAGAAGATGATAAGAGAGCTATTTTTTTGTATGACTATGTTATCCTTTTTCTCCCCTCTTAAAACTGACCTAATGAACAAACTAACTAATCCCCACAGGTCCAATAAGCTCAGATTCAATTAGAATTCAAGTTTGCACCAATTGGACTCATAAGCTTATGAGACAAGTGGAGAAATGGGGGTTGAATGGTTAAAGTAATATTTTGGTCCCTATACTTGACACGAATTCTCGATGTGGTCCATATACATAAAAAGTACAAAAAGTACCTATTTGGTCCCTGCCGTACACCATGTTAAGGACCGATTTAATAATTTTTTGCTTTGTATAAGGACCAAACGGGTAATGTATAGGGACCAAACAAATACTTTTTGTACCTATAGGTAGGGCTAGACACCAACCAGAGGCTCGGCCCGAACCGAAAAACCGAACAAAAAAAATTAGTGTGCGGGTGGGTCAGGTAGGTCCAGTGGGTCAGGAGTGGCATCAGGCGGGCGGGTTTGGATTGCATAAAAATATTCCGTCCCCACCGTCCCCACCCGTAACCAACTGACTTCCTCATTGTATTTCAATTTCTGATTTCAGTATCCTGATATACTCAGAAGTAAAGTCTAAAAGAATAAGCTCACCCACACTCCCCTTTGAAAAAAAAAAAGCTCACCCACACTCGCAACCCACTGTCCCACTTGTCCCTGACTCTCCCTCCACCACCGGCGTCTCATCTTCTCCCTCCCTGGCCGCCGGCGACTCTCAACCTCCCTCCACAGCCTTACGTCACACTCTCCCTCCCTTAGCAACCGACGTGACTCTCCCACTCTCCCTCGTCCCTCCCCTTGCATCGCGTCTCCTTCCCCTTAGCCCTTGTGTCTTCCTCCACTCTTCGACGTGATGCTGCTGTAAGCATCTACCCAGATCTATTTTCCCCTACCTTCCGTCGGAGCTCCATGGTTGTCCAGGGAGCTATGGTAAATCTATTAAAGTTTCAATTTTTTCGAGCAGATCTATTCGAGTTTCAGTTTTTTCGAGCAGATCTACTCAGGCTGCCACTGTCAAGTCAGATCTGCCCAATGGAGAAGAAGCCCAGATCTACGCCAGTTGTTGCATGTCCAGATCTGCGAATGAAGAAGAAGAAGCAAGGTAGTTAAAACCGGACCGGACCGGGCGGTCCGATCGGGACCCGGGACCTATGGCGGTTCGGTTGACACCCAAAACCGTCCTTGCGTGGAACCGGTGCCAGAACCATTGAACCGGTTCAAAACCGGTAAAACCGGCCAAAACCGGTCATGGGGCGGTCTGGACCGTCGCAAGAGGAGATTTGGACGCGCACAGTGGAAACGACGGAGCAAGGAGCGGCGCATGGCGGAGCGACAAAGCGGGCGCGACAGAGCAGTGCACGGTGGAGTGGTAGGTCGAGCAGAAGCAGAGCACGACAGTGTATGAGTGGGAGAGATGAAGAAGAAGAATGGAAAGTTGGAAACATAAAAAGGGAACTAGAAGCTGCTAATGGCGCTAGGTTTTTCACTGCCATTCTTTCATAAAAGATATTGGGCCAGTCAGCCTTTGCAGACTAAATAGCAGCAGCACGGGTTATAAAAAGTTGGGCCATCCATCCAATTTTTTTTTTTTTTTTATAACAAGCCATCCATTCAATTTTCATAATAATATATATATATATATATATATAATTAAACCCCTCCCCAAGTATCTTTCATTTATGATAGCAAGTATGGTAGTAGGATGTAAGTATTTTTGATTTGGTATCAATATATCTTTCATATATATATTTCATTTAGTTTTAATTTTTTAATATATATCTTTAATAGTTATTGATGTTATGTCATATTTGATTTGGTTTTATGTGTAATTTTGCATGGTTAATGTTATGAGTTATGACATTTTTAAGTGAAGTTTAGCTTTTAATATGATGGAGTTTTAAAATTCAGGTTATTTTTTGTTTAATATATATATATATATATAGATATAATAATATATTAAAAATTTTAAAAATATTATTTAATTAGAACCGGTTCGACCACGGTTTAATCACGGTTGAACCACTAAACCTTGAACCGGTACCTTCATCGGTTCAATGACCGGTCCAGTTTTTAAAACCTTGAGATGAAGCACATGTCCAAATCTGCGAATGAAGAAGAAGAAGCACATGTCCAGATCTTGTTGGAAAAGTTTGATGCTTTTTTGTTGAAAATTTGTTACTTTGTCCAGATCTGGATTTCTGCTCTTGCTTCATCTTGATTTTTTTTTTCCTTTTGGTTTGAAATGAAGATGAATCACACGGTCTTGAAAGTTTGTTAGTGTTCTATCTTCTCTATCCCCAATTTTTTATTACCCTAAACTATGTGGTACCGATCCGCCGACCCGCACAACCCTCCATCTGCCTATCCAAGCATACAATCGGACAAGAATAGATCTGTTTTCTTCCTTGTCGGTTTGGTTCGGATTGGGCCGTTTAGGCCCGAATCCGACCGTTGTCTAGCCTTACGTATAGGGATCATTTTAATATTTTTTTAAGTATATGGATCAAATCAAGAATTCATGTAAAATACAGGGATCAAAATATTACTTTAACCAACTTGAATTTGCAGGGCTGGATCAAGAACTTAGCGAAACAGTCATGAGAAAGCAACAAAACGGTGAATGTCAAAGAGTAGAAGAACTTTCATAAATCCACCTTGGAATCTTTTGTGGCTAACATTCTTGCTTGTGTTCATGTAGGTAGTGCTATTCATGGAGGATCTTTGACTGAAGGGGACAAAAGGCATTTATCTAAAGTGCAAGCCTTGGGCTTGTCTCTACAGATTTCCTTTTTGTTTTGTTTAATGTTTAGCCTATTGTGTCTTTGAGATAAAAATAGGCCATAACATAGTCACAAAGTCATTATGATATATTAACATAAGTGGCTTTATCAAAATATTTAAGACATTTGGTTGTTACTTCCTGCCAGGGCAAATTTGAGATCTCCATATTCTGTTAATCGTGCATTAGATTGCCTCCATCCAGGAGCCAGCCAAGTCAATTAGATTTTCATAATTCTTAAGTATTCTTGCCAATTACAAGGAGTAAATCTTAGTCTGCAATGAAAATCCCCTATAAGGATACTAGTAAATCCAATAAGCTCAACTTGAACAGAACGGGGACAAACAAATATCGACAAGAATAATTGCTTAAGGCATAATAAAATTATACACATAATACTAGTCACGTGAATTTTCACAGGAAAATGGAGTAACGTGATACAGAGCAGCCGATGGATTTTATTAGCAATTTCACAAATACAGACATAACCATCAATAGGCAGCAATATAAGTTTAAATACCTAAACACAAGTTCGATTTGTACAATAAATTACGTTAAAGGAAGGTCAAGGATTATATGAATTTCTTGAACCCACCACCCAAAAAAATAAAATAAAATAAAACTACAACTTGATATTTATTCTGCAAAATAATCAATTTTCCTATACAAATGTAGTAATTATTTCCTTTAGTTACCAAAGTATTGGCAGTCATTTAAAATTTCATATACAATAAACCTTCTGCTATAAAAAAGAGAAAATATAGGACTTGTGTAGTATACTCATCTGACAGAAACAATATCTGTACTATTTGCTATGCAGCTATTCCAAATATTTAGCTATCTATCTATCGGATAAGACTGACTGACTCCATGAAAGTAGGACATCCCTGACAACTGTTGGCAAGTCTGCAACAAAAAGACATTTAATATTTAGTTTGCCTCATGCAGCCATGGCAAATAACTATTGAACACTGTAAGAATATGTTTGGAAGAGCTTATAGAGAGCTTATTTAAGCCTATGAGAATAACTTATAAAAATAAACTTATGCAAATAGTTTATGATCTTTCTATAATCTCTTTTTACCTCATTTCAATAAGTTTGTCATAAAAGCTTGTGAAAATAAGTTGTTTTTTAACTTATTTGAAAAAAATTAAATAAGCATTTAATTAAGCTGTTTATTCAGCATTCACTAGAGCTTTACCTCGAGCTACTTCAACTGCCACTGAGGGTAGGTCTATCTGATCTTCAACCAACCTATACACATCGACAAGCTGCATAGAACACAAGTCAGAGTCCTCCAATATTATGGGCTTTAAGAGAGAGGAAGGGGCCATATCATCGGGACAAACCTCTTCAATATGAAGCTTTGAGTCCTCGGTCAAAGCGAGAAGAAGCTGTCTGCGTATTCCTTCATCAACTAAGAAAAGGCGAGCTCCGTCTTTGATGGTGTTTGTGAGGTCCAGTTTTCTTTCAACTTTCAAGTCTCTTTGGCTTTGCCTGCACAAATGAGCCTCAGGTGAATAAAATACAGACAAACACGCAATGCTGTTTTGATAAAATACAGACATGTTTTTCACTTGCAATGCTGGATTGCTGCTCATCTTGGCCACATTCTCCTTTGCAAGAACAATAAGGTTTTCAAGCCGCTTCCACTGGAAAAGACCATCTTTAAATAGAACCTAAAACAAGGAGCAATATATGTTTATATAGCAAGTATGCTAAGTTTGGATTCAACATATCAAAAAAGAATCACAAAAAATCTTCAGACTAATTATTGGTTGTTAAGATATCTCTCATGCACTTCACTGAAAATTCCACTAAAGTAAAGGATGACTTGTTGTACCAGAAAAAAAAAAGGACTACTTGATTCACTGTGCTGACGTAGATGGTGAAGGGAAGAGGGAAAATGGAAGGACCAATTCTGCAAATCAAGCTTCTAGGCTTCTAGCACATCCGACTGAATTATGCACCGCATATTTAACATGTTAAAGAAAGAGATGAAAAAAGAGAGATTTTATTGCTTCCTTTCCAATATAACAGAATTATCTTCCTTGACTATAACACGAGTGAAGTAGGCATACAGGCAAAGATTTAGTGACACCAAAAGACATGACGCCATATTGTACAAATGGAGCCACCTGCTTCAAATTTAACCCGAAGACTTCTTAGTAGCTTTACTTCCAATGACCATGACAAAGCAGTATCAATTGGCAAATGAATTTAAATATAGCAGGTAAAATGGTTTTACTGCATGGCAGTATGGCACCGTGGAGCCTCCTCCCCATTATTTCCATAAAAAGGCCGCCAAAAATGGCTGTGTTCTCATGGTGATCTGTACTTAAGATGGAATAATGTGAGTGTGAAAGGGAAAGAGATTTATCAGACGGAAGGCAGCACCATTCATTTGGTCATCCTTTACACCCTCCTCCCTTACAAATTTTCTTCTTCAACAAGGGAAACCTAGCGAGCTGAAAAATTCTTCCCCAACGGGTAATACTTGAATTGATTTAAAATTTTAAACAAATATCACCAAGAAGGACTCTCTTTTAACTTGAGGGTTGTAAGTTAGAAACATGTTTATATAGAATAAAAGTCATCTACATAAAAGCCGATGCATTTTTAACAGCATTACTAACCTGTATGAGGCGTTCACGTAGAGCTGGATTTGGGTCTGTTAATAATCGCTTAGCCACATATGGATAGGCAACCTATTTGACATATTGGTGTTAATATCATGCTAACAAATAAGGGATGATAGAGAAAGGACAGTTATGACTATTGCTAAAACTGGTTTATTTACAACAACAAAGCATTTCTTCTATAGCAAAATATCAGGAAAATTTTCACTTCAGATACATATGCTACAGTTTTCATTCTTCAAACGCAGCCATTATTAAATAAATAAATTGCTTTCCAAGAATAAGTTGCTTGCAGAGTTGCAGTATTCAGAAAAACTTGAAATCTGGACAAATCAGAAAAATGGGAGCTTTTACCTCAAGAAATTTGAAGTCGGGCTTCAGAGTAAAACAGATGCCTTCTTGAGTCAATAAAGAACGAATTACAAGCGAAAACCTTTCTGGGATACGAATGGGATAGTTGTAAACCAACTGGTTAAACTTTCCTGCAGTTATTTCATTAAAATATCAATTGAGAATATATGAAATAGTGTAGGATAAAACCACCCTTTTTCATTTTCTCCATAATGCTGAAAAGAAATGCATCATTACAATGAAATGATTTGGATCAACAAAATAGATGCTTCATTGACACATTCATTCAATTAAGGACATAGAACAATAGAATCAAATTACATTGAAGACATAACTACAGAATCATTCGTAGAATATCATGAACTAAAAACATTAAACTAAATTATTATAGATATCCTAAGAGATAAATTATAGCATCATCAGAAATACAAATAAAGTAAAATAGTTTTTGATTCCTCTAGAAGGAAACAGATGTTTGTTTCCTTGCGTGCAATATCTGACACCCTCCTTAGTCCTTACAATTTTATTGAAGAAAAACATATGGGCTTAAGAGGTAGGTGGAACAACAGAGTCCCACAACCTTTAAATAAGAGTCCTAAATAACTTTTTTGGATTTCTTCCTTTCAGATTCAGACATTATGCATAGAGATGTGTTTCTTTTAAGTCCTTCAATAAACAAGACAAAAAAAATTCACCCCAAAAGTATAAAGTTTATTTAAGGAAACATCAGGGTTGAGGTCAATGGGCACATAGAAATAGCTGTTTATATTAAATAATGAAGGAAAGCGCCTACCAGTGACACTTCGAAAATTAAAATCTGACAGTCCTTTTCCAGCAGAATTCTGCCAAATTGCTTCCAAAGCAGGAACTATTGGAGTGACATCAGTCCCAGGTGACAGGAAGCCTAATCTGGTGAAATCATTAGCCATCTCAGCATAGTCCTCATTTACAGCGTGGACTACAGCATCAATTAAAATCTGTTTATTTTGCTGAAGAAATAGAAGCAGATCAACATGTCAGCCACAAAAAGCATACTCTATATTCTGAAGAGCTTACTAAGAGTATGTTTGGATTCACGTCAAACTTACTTAAAACCACATTAGGAATGACATGAATGTAATTGTTTTGCCTATTTAACGTGGAAGCTACTTTATATTGCTTCCACATCCGCGTCAGTATAGAAGTGGAAGCAAACATGCGCTAAAGAAAATGCCATACTCTAGATTAAAATGGAAGGATTCCTGAAAGCAAAACATTTTCCCATTTCTATAATAGATCCTTAAATGTGGTTGATGTGATCCCACTAAGGAGCATGGATCATGAAGCACTACAAGGACTTGGTGGACCTATGACAAGAGCTAGGACCAAGAAAGCCCAAGAAGTTCTAAATAAAATGGTGACTACTTTGATGGAAGCAAGCCCAAGTTCAAATCTTGATGTAATGGAGCCCAAGTTGGTCACTTATCTCATCCAACTACCCATGATGATGATGATGGGCGTGCACTTGTTTTGGAGTCTATTTACTACTTTTTATTTCTATTCAATAAAGTGTAATGGATTATGTTTGGATCCAATTTTGGTTACTTTACTTTGGTTTCCATGATGTGTGGGCTACACTATGTTTTGTATGATGACCAAGCCCACTTCATGAGGTTGGACGAGTTTGAGCTTCTTAGGAGGGCAACCTTTGGCTTGCATGCCTAGGTAACTCCTTTTAGAAGTTATGGAACCACTTTTTATTATTTACTTAAGTAGGATAGTTATATTAGTGGAGAGTTATGTCTTTAATTAGCCACTTTGTGGATAGTAAATGCTTTTATTACACCTTTAGTTATGTCTAGTTATGTTGGGGTTTTGTCATCTTGTTATGACATTTTGTTTTTCATACTCTAAGCATTCCTAATGCTATATGTACACGCCCCATATCAATGAAATGTTAACTTTGATGTTCAATTTGGATTGATTCCAACTGTGAGGGAATTGTCTCTCTTAGATTCTTGATTGAGCCATCCCTTTGATCTTATCAAGAATCCAAGATTCTTGTAGCGATCTTCACTTAACTTATCAAATCCCCTTGGATTTGTGGCGCCTTCCCCATCCCTAACCTTCATCCATTTGTTTGTTTTCTTCTTTCTAATTGGAACACAAATCTGTTTGGCATAATATGAATTGATAATTCAACCTAAGATCATAAAAAAGGCAACCCGTTCATTTGGTTGTCATCAAGTGGCATCAAAGCTCAGGTTGGTTGAATTATTTTGTTTGTGTTCTTCAATTTCTTCCCTTTTCTTCATCTTCTACCTTTCTTGTTTTCTAACCAAACCCCAAAAAAAATTGTATCACCTTGATTCTGTTTTGAAGGGAATTATTGTGGTTATTGTGTTATTTCCTTGCTGCCCAAATAAACAAAGTTTACAATTGTGTTTCTTTTCTAACATAGTTATAAAAAAATGCGCAGAATGTAAAAAAAAAAAAAAATAGGAAAGTCAGCGCATGAAGTGGAAAGGAAAAGAGAAGGAAAATCCTATTTTGGGCAATTGTGTTCTTGAGAAAAAAAAAATGTTTCCCTTCTTCCTTGTTTTCATTATTGTTAAAGCTTTCCTTTTTCTAGCCTTTCCTTTGTTCTTGATAAGTCTTGTGATTGTTGTTACTTGGTTTTGGACGTATTCTGTGGATTGGAGGTTGACTCCCTTAAGAACTAAAAGAGGACATATTGAGTGGAAAGAGGCAAGAGTGCAAATTTCATTTTGTGTGGAAAAAGCCTAATTGAGTGAAATACAAATTTGTGTGTCCACATGGGGGAGTGTGGTGAGGATGTTTATTTTCTTGTTATTTTTTATCCTTTGTATTTCAAGTGATGGCAGCCACAGGTGATAGCCCTCCACTTTCTTCAAGGACAGCGGTTTATTGAACTAGGATGGATGCTCAAGTACAAGAGCTTGCAAGGCAAATGGAGAGAGTGATGGCAAGACTTGAACATAATCAAGAAGAATCAAATAATGGGAGTGGATATGAGAGTGAGGACGAGAGGCATAGAGGAGGAGGACCTAGAGGAAATAGAGTACATAGAGGAAGGAGAATTGATAGAGAAGATAGAATTAAAAGGGTCAAAATCAAAGTTCCTACCTTTCATGGGAAGAATGATCCCGAAGCCTACTTGGAGTGGGAGATGAAGATGGAGAAAGTGTTTGATTGCAACAATTACAATGAGAGAAAGAAAGTGAAGGTAGCCGCTTTGACCCAAGGATCCAAAAGTGTTGATGAGTACCACAAAGAGATGGAGTTGGCCTTGATTAGGTCCAATATTAATGAAAAGAGGGAGGCTACTATGGCTTGTTTTTTGCATGGTTTGAATCAATGTTATTAAGACCGAACCGGTGATCGACTCGGTCAGGACACTGGGTTAATGGGTTAATGGGTCACTGGTTCAACCGGGGGTCACTGGTTCAACCGGTTTGACTCGGTGTATATTAAATATATAAATTTTATAGTTAACCAATCTATATATATATATATATATATAAATATTTGTCAAGGCTATTACAACTAATTTATGTGGTCCAACGGTAGTGCTTTCTACAGATCACCTTGATAACCAAGGTTCGACTCTCCACTCACGTAACTTTTGGAATTTCGAAATTACAATGGTCTGGAGCGTGTGTGGAAGGTACAGCGTGCACGCGTGTGGACTACATTGGAGCGCGTGTGTAGGAGCGTTGGACAACGTGCACATGAGTGAGACAGGATTGGTCAACCCAGTGGTTCAACCGACACCGGTTCAGGCGGTCGATCGCGGTTCAATGACATCAGCACCGGTTCAGTGGCTCATACGGTCTAATGTGATGACCGGACCGGCCATGGGTCCAGTTTTCGATTGAACCGGTCCGGTCCAAGTTTAATAACACTGGTTTGAATCAAGAAATTCGAGACATAGTGGAGCTTCAAAACTATATGGAGCTTGAAGACTTGGTCCAACAAGCTATAAAAGTGGAACAACAACTCAAGAGGAAGAAATCCAAGTTCCCTACCTCAAAGTTTTCATCTTCAAGTTGGAAGGACAAATCAAAGAAGGAGGGCACTTCATCTTCTTAGGAGGCCGTGCCTAGTTCTCATGGCAAGAAGCCTATGGAAGCATTTCCTAGAAACCGTGATGTGAAATGTTTCAAGTGCTTGGGTCATGGTCATATTGCATCTCAATGTCCAAGTAAAAGGACAATGGTATCAAGAAATGGAGAAGTAGTCACACAATCTGATGCATCTAGTGAAGAAGAAAGGGAGGGAGAAATAGTTCCGGAAGGAGATTTGCTCATGGTGAGGAGACTCTTGGGAAGCTAAATCAAAGAGCATGATGTGAGCCAAAGAGAAAATATCTTCCATACAAGGTGCATGATCCAAGGGAAGGTATGTTCTTTAGTTATTGATGGTGGGAGCTGTACTAATGTTGCTAGTGCTAGACTGGTTTCTAAATTAAATCTTGTGACCAAGCCACACCCACGGCCATATAGACTTCAATGGCTTAATGAAGTTGGTGAATTGACCATGAACAAGCAAGTTGAAGTTTGTTTCTCCGTTGGAAAGTATCATGATAGTGTTCTCTGTGATGTGGTACCCATGGAGGCAAGTCATATGTTACTTGGGAGGCCTTGACAATTTGATAAAAGGCCAACTATGATGGATTCATAAACAAATTCTCTTTTGTTCATCAAGACCGAAAGGTCACTCTTACTCCTTTGTCTCCAAGAGAAGTAAGTGAGAATCAACTTAAATTGAGAGAAAAGAAAGAGCAAGAGGAAAAAGAAAGAGAGTTTGAAAAGAAAAGTGATGACAAAGTGAAAAAGAATAAAAATAATGAGAGAAAAGAGGGTTATTTGGCAACAAAAAGTGAGGTGAAGAGGGCTTTGATTTCAAGGCAGCCCCTATACATGCTTTATTGTAAACAATTCTGTTTGAATACTAATGCTCCTAATGAACTCTCTTTGCCTAGTGGTGTTAAAACTCTTTTGCAGGAGTTTGGTGATGTGTTTCCAAAGGAAGTGCCACACGGCCTACCTCCTTTAAAGGGGATAGAACATCACATTGATCTCATTCCGGGTGCATCATTACCCAATAGGCCAGCCTGTAGGAGTAATCCTCAAGATACCAATGAAATACAAAAGCAAGTGGAGGAGTTGATGCAAAAAGGATGGGTACAAGAAAGCTTGAATCCATGTGCTGTCCCGGTTATTCTAGTGCCTAAAAAGGATGGAAGTGGGAGGATGTGCACAAATTGTAGGGCTGTGAACAACATCACAATCAAGTATAGACATCCTATCCCAAGACTTGATGATTTGCTTGATGAATTGTACGGTGCTTGTTTGTTTTTTAAAATTGATTTGAAAAATAGGTACCATCAAATTAGGATAAGGGAAGGGGATTGTTGGAAATCCGCCTTAATTGCGGTCTGCCCCTAGTTGCCTTAATTGCGACAACTTTGTGCTGCCTTCATTGCAGCCACCAGCACCTTCATTGTGCTAGATATGAGGGGTGAGTTTAGTTTCACATCGCCTAGAGATATGGGCTAAGTAGTGTATATAAGGTTTGGGCAATCCTCACCTTACAAGCTAGCTTTTGGGGTTGAGTTAGGCCCAAGCCCAAATTTTAAGAGGGATGAATGAAAAACTGCCTTTAAAACTAAATATGGATTGTATGAATGGTTGGTAATGCCTTTTGGTTTAACAAATGCACATAGCACTTTCATGAGGCTTATGAACCATGTCTTAAGAGATTTTCTAGGCAAGTTTGTTGTTGTGTATTTTGATAATATCTTGATATATAGCAAAAGCTTAGATGAACATCATGAACACTTAAGGGTTGTTTTGCATGTATTAAGAAAAGTTGTAAGCTAATTCGGAAAAATGTACTTTTTGTACGGATCATGTGATCTTCCTTGGTTTTGTTGTAAATGCTAAAGGATTTCATGTTGATAAAGAGAAAATCAATGCCATTTAAGAGTGGCCAACCCCCCAAAAATGTGAGTGATGTGAAGAGCTTTCATGGCTTGGCTAGTTTCTATAGCAAGTTTGTTAAGGACTTTAGTACATTGGCTGTACCTCTCAATGAAATTGTCAAGAAAAATGTTGTGTTTAAATGGGGGGGAGAAACAAGAGCAAGCATTTAATGAGCTTAAGGAAAGACTTACTCATGCACCAATACTTGCTTTGCCTAATTTTGCTAAATCTTTTGAAATTGAATGTGATGCTGCTAATGTTGGTGTTGGAGCTGTTTTAATGCAATAAGGGCATCCAATTGCTTATTTTAGTGAGAAATTAAGTGGTGCTGCCCTTAATTATCCCACCTATGATAAGGAATTGTATGCCTTGATGAGGGCTTTGCAAACATGGCAAAATTATCTTTTGCCCAAAGAGTTTGTTATCTATAGTGATCATGAGTCCTTAAAGTACCTGAAAGGACAAGGAAAGTTGAATAAGAGGCATGCCAAGTGGATTGAATTTCTTGAGCAATTTCTCTATGTGATCAAGCATAAGAAGGGTAAGGCTAACATAGTGACGGATGCACTTTCAAGGAGGTATACCTTACTCTCTACCCTTGAAACAAAACTGTTTGGTCTTGAATGCATTAAAGAATTGTATGAGCATGATAAAGATTTTTCTCATATCTATGCTAATTGTGTGCATTCGGCTCAAAGGTACCAAGGGTTTTTATTCAAAGAAAAGAGATTGTGTGCCTAAAAGTTCCATAAGAGAGTTGCTTGTGAGGGAGGCACATAAAGGGGGCTTAATGGGACATTTTGGGGTTCAAAAGACTTTAGACATGTTGCATGAGCATTTTCATTGGCCACACATGAAACATGATGTGCAAAAGTTTTGTGAAAAATGCATTGTGTGTAAAAAGTCTAAATCTAAAATAATGCCTTATGGACTTTATACTCCTTTGCCTATTCCTGATTTTCCTTGGATAGATTTGTCAACAGATTTTGTTGGAGGACTGCCCAGGACAAGGAATAGTAAGGATTCAATTTTTGTTGGGTGGTAGGTTTTCTAAAATGGCACATTTCATACCATGTAAAAAGGTTGATGATGCTTGTTATGTTGCTAAATTGTTCTTTAAAGCAGTGGTAAGACTTCATGGTCTTCCAAGAAGTATTGTTTCAGATTGTGACACAAAGTTCTTAAGTCACTTTTGGAGGACTTTGTGCGGTAAGCTAGGTATAAAGCTTCTTTTCTCCACTACTTGCCATCCCCAAACGGATGGGCAAACTGAGGCAGTTAATAGGACACTTTCTTCCCTTCTTAGGGCTGTAATAAAGAACATTAAGTCTTGGGAGGAGTGTTTGCCTCATATGGAATTTGCTTATAATAGGACTGTTCATAGTACTACTCAATATTCTCCTTTTGAAGTTGTTTATTTAATCCTCTAGTTCCTCTTGATTTATTGTCATTGCCTAACTCTTCAATTTTAAAGCATAAAGATGGCAGGGCTAAAGCTGAATTTGTGAGAAAATTGCATGAACAAGTCAAGGCTCAAATTGAGAAGAAGACCGAAAGTTATGTTAGGCAAGCCAACAAAGGGTCCTAAAGTGGTGTTTGAACCCGGAGATTGGGTTTGGGTGCACATGGGGAAAGAGAGGTTTCCTTCACAAAGGAAATCCAAGCTTCAACCAAGAGGAGATGGGCCATTCCAAGTGTTGGCCAAGATCAATGATAATGCTTATGAGATAGACCTTTCAGGTGAGTATGGTGTTAGTGCAACTTTCAATGTGACTGATTTGTCTCCTTTTGATGTAGGTGATGAAGAGTTCAATTCGAGGTCGAATTTATTTAAAGGAGGGGATGATGTGAGCCTACTAAGGAGCATCGATCATGGAGCACTACAAGGACTAGGTGGACCTATGACAAGAGCTAGGACCAAGAAAGCACAAGAAGTTCTAAATCAAATGGTGGCTACTTTGATGGAAACAAGCCCATGTTCAAGTCTCGATGGAGTGGAGCCCAAGTTGGTCACTTATCTCATCCAACTAGAAGACCCATGATGATGATGATGATGATGATGGGCGTGCACTTGTTTTGGAGTCCATTTACTACTTTTATTTCTATTCAATCAAGTGTAATGGATTATGTTTGGATCCAATTTTGGTGACTTTACTTTGGTTTCCATGAAGTGTGGGCTACACTATGTTTTGTATGATGACCAATCCCACTTCATGAGGTTGGACGAATTTGAGCTTCTTAGGAGGGCAACCTTTGGTTTGCAAGCCTAGGTAACTCCTTTTAGAAGTTATGGAACCACTTTATTATTTACTTAAGTAGGATAGTTATTCCACTTAGTGGAGAGTTATGTCTATAATTAGCCACTTAGTGGACAGTAAATACTTTTATTACACCTTTAGTTATGTCTAGTTATGTTGGGGTTTTGTCATCTTGTGATGACCTTTTGTTTTTCATACTCTAAGCATTCCTAATGCTATATGTACACGCCCCACATCAATGAAATGTTAACTTTGATGTTTAATTTGGATTGATTCCAATTGTGAGGGAATTGTTTCTCTTAGGTTCTTGATTGAGCCACCCCTTTGATCTTATCAAGAATCCAAGATTCTTGTGGCAATCTTCACTTGGCTTATCAAATCCCCTTGGATTTGTGGTGCCTTCCCCATCCCCATCCCCAACCTTCATCCATTTGTTTGTTTTCTTCTTTCTAATTGGAACACAAATCTGTTTGGCATAATATAAATTGGAAATTCAACCTAAGATCATCAAAAAGGCAATCCATTCATCTGGTTGTCATCCGTGGTTAAAGTCTAGGAGGTTGTTAGTGAGGGATCTATGAACATCATAATTTATAAGTACCACACATGTCAAACACCACACCAAGGATAACTTCACATAGTTGGATATGGTTAATGTCTAGGATGTTGCTAGCTATTCACTTTTTGCTTTTGGGATTGATTCTTTTGAACTTGCAGCTCTCTCAAGACAGAACCATCCAATTAATTTGCTTCTTACATAACAAGGTAGAAAACATTTAAGCATAAATTATTACCTATTTTACTTTTATGAGATAAAGTTGTCTATTTTACTTCGTATTGGTACCCTACCAAAGGTCATTTTCAACGAGTTTTCCTGACATATATTCAACAGGATTTATTAGACGTAATGGAGTGTTGCAACCGTGAGTGAGCATTACAGTCTGTCTTTTCTTTTGCATTCCAGAAAAATATCTAATCCCTTTGAACTTTCATCTTTTTCTGTATCTAATGAAACTTCATTTACGAAGGAAAGAAAAAGAATGCCAATCTCAATGGATAAGAAGTGGGCAGACTGTAGGACTGACACAATGGAATTTTTTAACTTCAATGAGAAAGATTCAAAATCAATGACCAGGATAAAATTTGAGAATCATTCATTACTTTAGAGATGTAATAAATCAACTATTTGGAAAACACTCTTGAGTTAGATTTTAAACTATGGCGGATTCTATGATGCACCAGTAGTATAGGTATACCCACCATGCACAAGTTTCATTAACCATTAGATTAGTATAGACCACAGTAATAAGGTGCACCTTCCCACACTGAATTTTTTCCTCTTCCTCCTTCTATCTCTCTGTCTCGTGCCTTCTCCAACCACGATTCCGAGACTCCGCCGCGGAAGGAGGGGCATGCCAAAAAGCTGCGTCTGGAAACAGAAAGAAGGGTTTAGAACCATGGTGGAAACTTGTTCTGGGTTTCACGATTTGTTTCTGCCGAAGGGAAGGTGTACCGCTAGGAAAGACCACCACCACCTCAGCTCCACCGCCATGGTCGAACCCATCCACCAGATCTCAGTACAATAATAACTCCCTCTCCCTATGTTGAAGGTGGCAAGTGGTGGTGGATTGAACAAATCTGTTTATACAAGAATTGGTAGAGGTCAGGCGGCGGATCTAGAGAGCGCGACTGCGGAGTTAGCAAGTGGCGGTGGTTTACGGCATCTGGACCCCATCGAACAAGAGCAACTCGAAAGGATAGTTCACCAACGATGCGATCACGGTGGAGGCGAATGCCGCGGATGGAGAGTTCAACGATGCAGCGGCTTTGGTGGTCGTCCTAGAGCATGACCTCGTTGGGAGGGAAATGAGGGTGGGAGCCGCAGACAACAATAGCGAGGATACTGGATTGGAAGAGCATCTCGACGCTGCAGATTCCGGAGGCGGCGAAGTCGTGGCGGAAGAGCTCGCGGAAGGGGTGGGTGTTTAGATGAGGAAGCCGAAGTCGGCGGCGGCGGCGAAGTGGGAATGGTTTCGGTTGAAGGAGAGTTGGAGGAGCAAGGGGTTGGGTGCTAGAGGGAGGTGGCTGCCGGGGAGAATGGGGCGGAGGAATGGGGCGGAGGAAGTGGAGAGGGGAGAGGGAAGAGGGGAGGGGAAAAAATTCAGGTGTGGACAGGTTTATTATTAGATCTACTAAAGAAAGATTATCAAGCCCTCCATTTTCATTTATTTTTAATCATACGGCTACAACTAGCTTGTGCATGGTGGGGATACCCAACTCACTTGTGCACCATAGAATTTGCCTTTAAACTACAGACAGCAGCTAAGGCAAAACCATATGCCCATGCCCCATAGGTTTTTAAGTAATAAAATCCAACAAAAAGCCGCAGACAGGATGAGAATCTTTTAAACATTTATTATATAATTTATTAGCACACCTTAACAGTTTTTTTATTCTGCTGCAAGACCAGATAATTAGCATATGATGTTAAATTATTATATTCAAATTGAAATGATGCAATGTGTGTTCAAACACGGGGAAACAACAAAAAAATCAAAAAGATTTGTAAGGTGATCATTTGTGGGGGAAAAGTAATGACATCATGAGGAAAATATATTAACATGAATTCACAGCAGTTAGTAATCAGCCGTATGATATTCTTCTCTCACATTAAACACAGGTAGAGCGATCATTACAATAAAACATGCATAGTGCAACAACACATGCGTTTTAACGAACATGTATAAAATTTTTAGGTAAATAATGAAATGGCATATTCCCTGAGATGAATGAATATGTTGACCCATCTATTTCTGTTAAACTTAACTCCATGGTTGTCTGATGGGTAAACACAGCTAAAAATTTCATCATATGCCGTTATCTTATAGCAAAGAGACACAATTTCTGATGGCCAGAGAGAGAGAGAGATGCACATAAATTTACCCTTCATGTTTAGCATATAAGAATACCTGACTAAGAACGGCAACATTGCCAAAGTCCACATATGCAATTCGTCCATCACGCATGGCAAATATATTTCCTGGGTGAGGGTCTCCATGAAATAACCCAAATTCCAACAATTGTCTTAGAGCGGCACTCACACCAATAGTTAGAAACCCACCTACATCAAGGCCAGCTTCTTTGATGGCCTGATTCACAAGAATGAAAATTATTAATCCACAACAAAACAACAAACAATTATGCTTGACAATAGATACAATATATAGTAACAGCATCAAAAATTCATTTAAACGAACCTTTGGATTGGTGCACCGAATACCATCAATCCATTCCATTACTAAGACACGTGGACCAGAAAGTTGTTTGTAAACCCCAGGAATTTTGACAGTAGGGTCATTTTTAAAATTCTCAAGAAAGTCTTCAAGATTACGGGCTTCCTGAAATAAAGATAGAGAAATCATTACATTTGTTTAAAACAAATATACAGGGTAAAAAAACACTCTTATTCGGTACTCTGGCAAGTTCCAAGCACACATTAAACTACTATGACAAACACAAGGCAGATCTAAAAGTTACCAGGGTATAATCTAGCTCTTCCAAAAGCTTTTCACCAAATTCATCAACAATCAACTCAGCATTACACCCTAGTTTCTGCATACTAATGCCATTTAAGAATGAAGCCAATGTGCGAAATAAGAAGAGATCTCGATATATTATGGGCTCTATCCCAGGCCTTTGAACCTGCAAGTACACCAAAGTATGTCATTAGAGGTGGATTTCACCTTGTTCTAAAACTTTGTTTTCCCCCTTTGTTTTATATTTTAGCAATACATAAGCAGCACTTTACATGCAGAAAACCATGGAAGTAGTTTGATAAGTTATTAAGATGTATGGGCCAATGATAATTAGGAAAAAATCAAAATCAGTAGAACTAGAAGGGAGGAAAAGTCAAAAGTTGAATGCTAACAACTTATAAAAAAAGACGATATTTTAAAAAAGAAATGAAGAAGCAGGAAACTGCTTTAGATCAGTATGGGCAAGCAAATATCAATGGACCCTCCCAACAGAAAAAATTAACATATAAAACTAAGAGTCTTAGACCTACAAAAACATAATGCTCTTAGTTAGTGATTCAGGTCACAGCAGGATATAAAGATATTATGAACATAAACTAAATGACTCAGAGGCTGCAAAAAGAAGAGTATGTAAAATAGTCAAGCTGATTGTTTAAAAACTATAAGCTAATCAAGCTATGGAGACTGCAATATAAATTGATACCATGTCAGAATTTTGGAAAACAAAACAAAATAATAACACAATGTGAGCTCAATGAAACCTTGATAGCAACATCCTCGCCAGTGGCACGTAAAGTGGCCCGGTAAACTTGACCCAAACTTGCAGCTGCTATAGTCTCTGATGAGATTCTGCTGAAAACGGCTTCAAGGGGCTGACCTAGTTCCTCCTCTATGATATTGAAGGCAATCTGGGACATTTTTAAGTCATACATCAGAAATATAAGATCCATGTGATTATGGTATGAAAATTGCTTACGATAGATAGAATCGATTAAAAATGAAGTCAAGTCTTAGTAATGAGTTTTACTTGATTGGGAAATGAAGGGACATCATCTTGAAGAATGCAAAGTTCATTCATATAATCTTCTCTAATGATATCTGGCCTGTTTGCAAGAACCTGTCATGAAAGAAAACTTATTATCAACTGGAAGACACAAACGTAATACTTTCTTGGCAGAGTATATGACTAAACAGCAACACACCTGACCAGCTTTGATAAAGGAAGGCCCGAGATCACACAAGAGGTTCCTTAGCTGTCGAGCTCGATAAGGAACAACCTCTTCATCCCTTCCAACTAGGAAATCATACATCAAGGTAGACCAGTAAAATCCCAGATTCCAAACTATCTCCACTCCCCGCGAGATAAGTGACAAAATAGCCCCTCTAGATTCTAATACCTTATTCCTCACCTAGTAACCCACAAGAAAAAAATTTAATCAAACAAAAGTTGCTTCAAGTTAGAAATAACCATCCAGAAAATTGAAACAGATTTGCTTTATTCACTACCCTCCCATGGTGAGAAGTTAACTCTCCCAACTAATGGGGACAATGAACAAGATTTACATAGACATTTATATTTATGTTAATATACGCATGTTTCTCATATTTATAACATAGAATAATGTGAAAATTTTAAAAGTTAGACTATAAATTATAATATAAAACAAGTCACTTAAACTTGACTTCTTCACTCTCATTTGGCAATGCCCCTTTCATTAAGATTTGGATTCTCTAAAGTGAAGGGGTGCACTTCAGAGGATAAAGTTCAGAATAGATAACCAATTCGTTGGTATATAGAAAAATCAACAGTTTAAAGTTGTATAAATAGAATACACATGGATAACAGATAATAGATATGTGAGAATCAGCTCCCTTAAACTTTTCTCAAGTAACCCCTAACTTTGGAAGATATAAATCCTTTTCCTCAAATCACCAAAATAAAGAAACTGAGTAGCACAAAAAAGTCATAAAAGGAATTGAGATACACAGTTGCTCATAAAAAACAGGTTTTTCCCTGAGCAATTGCAACTGATTCTTGGGTTGTAACTTATAAATATGTAATAATACTCACTACTTAACAAACAAAAATAACAATAAATTTACAATATTAAAGATACAACTCAAGTAGGGGAAAAAAAATTTAACGCATCTGAGCACGACTCAACAACGATCTCGTGCATGCAAAACATTCGTGATCCAAGACCATAGATACTAGGTTCACATACCACATATAATCTGAATTAGATGGATTCAAACAATATTTTCTAATATCAAGTACAAAAGAATATCTAATACATAATCATCTACCAACCCCTATTGGTCCAAGTGACTAGGAGCTCCGTTCTCCTTAAATAAGGTCTCGGGTTCGAGTCTTGTGAATAAAAAATAAAAAAATAAAAAAAGGAGCTGAAAGAGCTTGGTCCCCTTAATGGGTGTTCCCAGCTCGATCCGGATTAGTCGGAATCTAACGTGATTTCCTAATAATGAAGGTCTCAGGCCAAAATAATACAGAATCGTCTGTATTATTTATTATTTAATTTCTTCTTATCTATATTCTTTTTTGGTTTCCCAGAGTATATTTCCGTCCGATAAGTGATAAACTAAGACTACTCTCCCGGGGAGTTGGGTAGCTCAAGTGGTTTGAGCTAAGAGGAGTTGGAAGAGCAGGAGGTCCAAGGTTCAAACCTTAGCAAAGGAGAAAAAAATTTAATATAACAACTAACTAGTAACATTTGCCCATAAAAAAAAAAAATTTATCTAAGACTACTCTCCCGGATACAGTCAAGCACCTAAACTGAAGCCTCGCCAATAGTCTTTTTTTCATACACATTATTGTAAATTTATTCACGTAAGATAGTTTTTATAATAATGAAAAAAGTGATGATGCAACCCCGTGCCGCATTTCTACTAATTATGTTCAAGACTACAAGGCATGTGTAATTCAAAATTGGCCGATAAAATAAAATTAAAAATTAAAAAATTAAATTGGGAAGAGAACTGTTATGAAGTCATACTGTCTCAGGAGAGTACTTGCGGAATGGGATGCAAACACCACGCTCGATATCAAGCTGCTCCAGCGCACTGCTAGATGACTTGCTCAATTGCAACAACGCCTCCCTGCTGCTACTACTGGTACTCCTACTGGTTGAAACGCTGCCGTTTGAAGCAGCACTTTCCGTTGCGGCAGAACTCAAAATTCGCGTTCTCCATATCTTATTTCCCTTTCTTCCGCTTATATGAAGCAGTGATTGAAATGAAGAAGGAATCGAAGTTCGCGGAGGTAGATTCTCGCGGCAGAGGAGGTGCTGAACCTTGGTACGACGTCGCTTCGTGTGGTGAGGGACTGTGTATAAGGAGTTAGCATAGATGGACTCCATGTATGTGAGCTGAATTGTGATGAGATTGAAAGGCGAAACCCTAAATTGTGGAAGAAATTGGGGGCATTTTGGTAGGGAATTGCAAGATCGAATAACTGAATAACCAACAACTCCTTCAAAAATTAGTTTCTTTGTATTTTTTATTTTTGTTCCAATTTAAATAAGCAGGCCAATAGGTAGGATGAGGGTGGGAGAGAGAGGAAGAGGACAGCCACAGGAACATAAAGTGGGAATGCTTTGCATGTTGTGGTCACGTGGCCGATCCAGAGGACATAATTATGCTGTAATATTTCGTTTTGATTTAGATTTGGCTGCTTAGTCGAGAATGTCCTTAGGTTTAAATTACACTCCAGCCCCTTTAGGTTTTTATTTTTTTATACAATGGGGCAAAACGATAATCTTAATCTTAATCTTTTTTTTTTTTTAAGTCAAAATTTAAGAGTCCGAAAATTATATTGGACTTTAACTAATTCAAGTTGAGTTGAAAAGACTTATTTAAAAATGCAAAACTCTCACAACCTAGGGATGAAATGGGTAACAAACTTAATAGATACCCGTAAAAATTGTGTATATTGGATACGATAATTACTCACTTAATAAATATGGGTGAGGATAAGTATTCTAGTGCCCAATCCGTCCTATCCCCACACAGATATATAATAATTATGATATTAAATTAAAAAATTGAAAAATAACCTAAACTTAGATGTCCTTCCTTTCCTTTTACATTTTTTTATTTATCTATTTATTATTTAATTAAATTTGTGTTTATGACTTTTAGAGTGTGTTTGGGAAAGCTGGAAAAAAAAAAGATTATGTTGATAATCTATTTTCAAATAATCGATTATTGTGATAATCAATTATAATCAGAATCTGTTTTTGTTTGGGTATGTTTGCTGAAAAGCGATTTTTAGATAATTTATTTTGTTTGGGTGATGCAAAAAAATCACTTTTACATAGTAAATTATGAAAAAGGGCATGCAATTATTTATTTATATTAATAATATTTATTTATTTTTAACATTAAAACTTGTTAAAATAATTTTTTTATATATATTTTGTCATTAATTTTTTTCTATTATAAAAAACTTGAATAAAATTTATAACATTTTTTTTCTTGAAATGAGTGGACTGAACCTTGTTCCCACAACATTTAAATAAAAATTTAACAAAAAATAATATAAATAAATAATAAATATTAATTAAATGAATAATGAAGAAAATGAGTAGCAGGCAATGTTATCTGCTACTCACGGAAATGTGAGTTGCGTATGGACCAAACTCCTGGACTATATAGACTTTTTCGTAATGTGAGTAGCAGAGGGATAAGATTGGAATGTAAGTAGCAGGCAAGGAAATGAACAGGAATAATCAAAAGCAAATAATCAAACAATCTAATGTGGGAGATGGTTACAAATCACCCATTTCAGCTTTTTTTCCCCCAAAAAAAAAGCTTTTTCAAAATATAAGCAAAATACCCAAACATAAAATTTTTGCATAAAACAGCTTTTTTTAGTGAAAAACAGTTGAAAAAGGGTGTTCCCAAACAAGCTCTTAGTTAGCTTCCCAAAGCCCAAAGAGCCCAAAACCATAAAAGAGAAACAAAAAATAAAAGACAAAAAGAAAACTGAAATGGGAAACGTCTGTTTGCTTTGTTTCAGGCCTGATTGGTTTGTTCCTTGTTTCCTGTTTTCATTTCCTATTTTTAAAAATAATTACAACCAAAACCATTATAAAATTATCACATTGTTTTCATTATGTTTCATGTTTTCAAAGACTTGTATAGGAAACAATGAAAATAAACAAAAATTTGTTTCCACTGTTTCCTATACAACTCTTTGGAAATAGGAAACATAATGAAAATAATGTTATCGTTTTATAATGATTTTTGTTGTAATTACTTCTAAAATAGGAAATGAAAACAGGAAACAAGGAACAAACCAATCAGACCCTTCCATATTGCTGTCTTCATTTCCTGTTTTAAAAAATAATCACAAAATTGCCACCTTATTTTCATTGTTTCCTATTTCCAAAATTTTGTACAGGAAACATTGAAAACAACTTTGTTATGTTTTCGTTGTTTTATGTACAAATATTTGGAATTAGGAAACAAAATGAAAACAAGGTGCCAGTTTTGTAATTATTTATAAAAACAGGAAATGAAATTAGGAAACTGGAAACAAAGCAAACAGGCCCCTAACTTCTTGTAAAATACAACTCACTCGACGTCAGCTCCAAGGAAAATGTTCACCATCGACTACAGCTCCACTATGAACTCCACGGCTTTAACTCCCGAAGCTCCCATTTTGGCAAGGAAATCCGCACATTAGTTCCCCTCATGAAGAATATGTTGAATAATAGCCGACCAACCCCTTTGAAGGAGCTGCTGGTTGATGTCCCAAAGAAGGGTTGAGTAGCGGTGGGACCATGGAGGTTTTGGAAAGAAACTGCATAACCTCCAAAGAGTTAGAGAAGCAGCACAACTTGTGAACCTCATACTCTCGTGTCATTTGCAAACCATGGAAGACATCGTACAACTCCGCCTGCAATATGTCAGAGATGCCAATAGATCCCTTCACGCCCCTCAGTCGGGTACCACTATTTTCTCTTAGAATTTCCCCAAACCTAGCCATAATCGGGTTGCCGTAGGAGTTACCGTCAACATTCAAGACAAATTGGAATTCCCTAGGAAGGTTCCAAACAACTTCACGAACCAAGGCTCTAATGTTGTCTCTGTGCGCTGATTGTATGCTCAAAATGGAGACAAGATTATTTGCATTCAGAACTACACGCCAAGGAGTCTCAGGGAGTTGATCAAAATAGTCAGCATTTCTATCATGTCAGATCCACCAAATTGTTGCCAAGAACTTAGCACCATCCTCCTCAATGTGCTTTCTGATCCAGGTAATTGGCTCACTCTATTGATGGAAATTAGGGTCCCAATTGCGCATCTGATTCCAAATTATATTGGCCTAGTAGCAATCTCTTAAGCAATGAAGCATGTCTTCATTTGCTTGGTTTCGTCTCATGCATAGGTCTTAGTCGATCAAGCCCCATCAGGCCCTTAGAGCATTAGTAGGGAGACTGTTATGTGTTAATAAGCCAAATCAAGAATTTCACATTATCTGGAGCTAGTAGCTTCCAAATCCAGCTCCATGAACTCAAGAAAGAGTTCATAGGCGTATTTGAAATTAACCAAAGGTAGCCAGCCCTCTTTAGGAGAATAGGTACCATTCTTGCTGGTGGACCAGATAACTAAGTCCTCCACATTATAATAAAGTTTAATGTTACTGTTTAGAATAAGCTCTCTCACTTCTCCAGATGAAGGAGTTCGAAAAAAATCCAGCTGCCAACCCTCCTCTGACCAGATATCCTTAATCTTCAGCTTTGTATCTTGAATATCAATGTAGGGTAGAGACTCAGCCAAAATGCCATTTCCAAGCCAAACATCATACCACAAAGAAATGCTGGCTTGCCCCATTCTGAGTGAGAAACCCTGTTTAAGCACCTATTTTGCCTTAATGATAGCCTGCCATGTATGTGATCCCTTTCTGTTGTTGCAATCCAAAATACTTTCCCTACCAACATACTTTTCAAACACTACCTGTATCCAAAGCTTCTGCTTGTTATGCATAATGTCCCAACCAACTTCCCAAGTAAAGCTACATTACAGTGTCTAGCTTCCCGAAGGCCAAGACCCTATTCTTTTTTAGGCCTAGCAATATTATCCCAACTGAATATCTTGAGCCCTTTTCTCAGAAGTTCCATTCCATTACACACACACCTTTAGGCAACCAATTGATTTGCATGCAGTAGCTAGGTATAGAGGTAAGAACTGAGCTTGCAAGAGCTAACCTTCTAGCCTTGTTTAGGAGCCTGTTTTTCAATCTAGCAAGTCTACTTTAAAGCTTTTCTAGGATGAAATTGAAATCCTCTTTTTTAGCTTTGCCTTAAATAATAGGGAACCCAAAGTATTTCCATATTTATATCATGTTGTGTCAGACTTTGTGCTTCATAGACCTTGTAGTAATGTAAATCGCACTTCTCCTTGCATGAAAGGTGGGATTCCAAAGAGATTTGTTAACATACAATGTTTGATGATGATGGGTATCCGATCTATAGGACAAGGGATACTGATGTTACTGTTACAAAGAGGGTGTTCAATTGGATAATCGATTTGTTTTGCCTTATAATCCTAAGTTATGGATGAGATATCGAGTCCATATTAATAGTGAATATTGCAATAAGTCTGACTGCATTAAATATTTATTCAAATATATTAATAAGGGCCTATATCGTGTTACAGTTGCTATTACTGCTAGTAGACGTCATTCAGATCAATAACAAATGACATATGAGATTAGGTATTATTATGATAGTCGATATTTGTCTCCATCTAAGTTTTTGTGGAGACTTTTTCTTTTGATATTCATCATAAATGGCCTCCTATTCATTGCTTGACCTTTCACCTTCCTATGGAACAATTTGTTATTTTTAATGGCAATGATATCATTGACGATGTCTTTGAAAGAAATAAAGATAAGAAAACGATTTTTCCATCATGGATGGAAGCTAATTGCAAATACCGTGATGGTGGAAATTTAACTTATGCTGAGTTCCCATCAAAGTTTGTTTGATTTCCTTAAGAAAGGGAACGACGTCTGATAATCCGTTGGCTTATCATGTTTTATTTATTGTTTTAGAGTGGATTTCAATACTAATATTGAGTTTAAGTCTCGATTTAGCCCAAATTAGACTTTATTTTCCTATTTTAGTTATTTTAGAATCAATGTATGCATTTAAATAATTTTAATTAGATTTTAAATAATTTTTCTTATGTTTTGCATTTTATGATTTTTAAGAAGGTATCAAGGAAGAAGAAGAAAGAAGACAGATGATTGCAATTAAATTGTATTTGAAGAGTGGCTTATGAAAGAAAAAGAGGACGTTAAGTGCTGGAATAAAAGCAAGTGAAGCTTATGTCCAATTTGATTTACTTACGGAGAAATGTGAATCAAGAATTGGCATTTGAATTGAGTGGGTCCCACATAAAGTGCAAGGCAATTAAAGTAGTGCAATTGCAAGGATAATTACGTGAATGAAGCTACAGGCGTATAAGCATATTTGTTTGTCTAGAAATGCTAGCATCACACTGTTTTATCACACTCCTCCTCAATACACTCTCTATTATTTGGTGGATTTCATGTGAGACCCACCAAAATATATGGTCCCACATGAAATCCACTCAATAATAGAAAATGTATTAAGAGGATTGTATTTAAGAGTGTGATGTTAGCATTGCTCTTGTGTGTCAATTGGATTTCAACTAAAAATATTGTTATTTGAATAAGTAAGTGGGGCCCTAATCAAATAAGAATGGAGTTGAATTAGGCAGTTTCAAAACAAATGTAAATGAGATTTTCAGAAGGCCCATATCACAAATTTCAATCCTAATTCAATTAGGAGATATCAAAGAGATATAAAAGCCACAACGTCAGCAAGACCAAGGGGGTTTTTGCGTCGTTCCAGGAGAAGTAGCGCCGCATAGCAGTCAGTACCGAGCAGGCTACATCGTGCAGTTTCAATGGAATTTCTTTATTTCTTTCTTGTTCTTTCTTTTCTAATGAGTAGCTAAATCCCTTTTCTAGGGTAACGACGTAACCACGCCATGATGGTTTGATAATTTTATTTCAGTTTTTCTTAATTTTTTCTTATCTTATTTTGTATTTTATTCTCTATTCTTAATGCTTCTAATTGCTTGATCACTAGTTAGATGATTGGCTAATCATAATGAGACCGATATGAGATTTATGTGTCACGGGTGTTGAGATAAAATCATAGGATCAATATGGATAGATATATACCGTAGGAATCTTGTGCAACCTTCATAGAGAGTCATTGATCTTAATGAATATCTTAGCAATTGATCATCATAAAGATATAGTTAGTTAATTATTAAGGGGTGTTTTCTAGAGTACTCGAGAGAGGCTTTAGGATGGTCTAGGATTCTTGGTTGACATTAGAAGTTGACTAGAGGCTAGGAAGAATTGATATAATTGAATCAAACCAAGTGGGAAGGATTCCTTGTCTATGAGGAATGCATATTCATAGCGTTGGTGAAATTGAATCCCTAGAGTTTTCTTTAAATGATTGTTCCTTGTTTAATTTTGGTTTTTAGTTAATTAATTTAAAAATCCAAAAATATTAATTTTAGTTTCTTTTCATAATTTTTTTATCGTGATTAAAATTCTCAATTTCTTTTAGTTTAAATAGTTGTTAAATTTGTGAAGTGGTACTTGATCACCCAATCCCTGAGTTCGATACTCGGTTTTTCATCGTTTTATTATTACTTGCTTCGATCCGGTACACTTGCCGGAGCCCATCAAGTTTTTGGCACCGTTGCCGGGGATTGACATTACCAATATCATTAGTAACAAAGGAAACAATTACTTTAGACATTTTTTTTATTTTGTATATATTTGATTTTTTCTTTTGATTTTTTTTTTTTTGTGTTAGGTGGATGCAACACATGGACCATTATTACTATTCAGATCAGGAATATCAAATTGATTGGATCGTGTTTGATTGTATCGTTGATAAGCATGCAAAGACAAACTCCAAGGAGGAATGGGCAAATCATATGTCATCTTTACCACCACCACCACCACCACACTTTAAGCTGAATCCTGTGGTGGTAGAATTTGTTTGGGAGATAGATGCTCAACTTGTGATCCAAAGCATAGAGCGTAACAAGGCAGAAATAAGTGCCATGATTCAGGGGTTTGAAACGTGAGCTGGGGAACATTCTAAAGAGCTAATAGTGCAACTAAGTGTCATGATTCAAAAGTTAGAAGCGGAAGCAAGGGAATATTCGAAAAAGCTAGCTGAGGAGCCACATGAAACCCAAATTCAAGAGAATGTGGTTGCGGAGATGGACTTTAATGACGATGAAGTGATAGTTGAAGATGATTCACAAGAAGGCATTCCATTGGAAGACATTCATTTGAATTGGTCTGATGAAGACGGTGAAATGGTAGTGGAAGATGAGGAAACATCTGCAATTGTTCCTTCCCAAAGGACAAATGAAAATATTCAAGTGGAAAACAATTCTCTCGCCATGCTTGCTAAGGAACCAGGAAATTCTAAGTTGGATAAGTATATTGGTCTACATGCATGTGTCGACGCTACAAAGTTGGTGCCTTCCATTTGTCTACCACATTACTTTGTGAAAATACCAACTTTGGAGTTCAAGTCATTGTCTAAGTAGTTGGAGTTTGCATCAATAGAGGCAAGGGATTTGAAGTTGTCTCAAAAAGTTAAGCTTCTCGTGTTTCATGGAGAATTTGTGCATAAAAAGGCATTACTTGGAGTCAATGATTTACCATTTGACCCGGGAGGATATGAGCTCATTATAGCACTTAAAGAAGTCAATGGAATCTCCTCACACTTGCTAATTCCATCTCCACTCCACGAGCCATGGGATCCGAGAGGATTATATTACATTTTGAGCATCTCTTGGCCGTTGTATCACAGGCAATGGGATCTGGGTAGAAGCGTCTTCATGAGTTTTTCTAAACCATTCTCTTTATTTGTTTTATGCTTTGAATAAATGGGTTGCATTGAGTCTTTGTGTATTTTGTTCTTGTGTCATTGAGTTAATGTTGAGATTGTGGATTAAATGTGTTAAATCCCATTTGAAAAATGTCTTGCCACTTGAACCATTATCCATGTTTATTCCTTTTTGATGAGCATGAAGCTATGTGAGATTCAATTTAGAGAAAGAAGTGTCATAACTTCAATGCATGATTCATGATAAGTTTGGGGTGTGGAAGTTCTTGGCATGATAAATTTTGATTGGGTCTCTAATATATGTTCTGGTGAGTTGTTTTGAGCTTTCAACATGAATTATTCTTGATGAGAGTCACTATTGAGTTTACATGCTCTTAGGTTTGCTTGAATCTTATCTATTTTCCATGATTACATGTTGCATGAGCATGATAAAAGCATTTTATTGGAGAAAGGGAACGACGTCCTAGAAAGAAAGGACAAATGATTGGTTGGTTGAAGTTTGTACCCCTAGGCACAAGAGAACTATATTACATGAGGTTGTTGCTTAATATACAAAAAAATGTGTGCGAGTTATGAAATTTTAAAAACTATGAATAACCTAAATTTTGGTACTTTTCAGGGTGCATGCTATGCTTTTGGTTTATTATCTAATGATAAGGAATTTGTTAATGGGCTTGGCGAAGCTGCAATATTGGCTTCAAGGTTATACTTGTTAAGGCTTTTTGTAACCTTATAAGTGTCTAACAACATCAACAATCCATCATATGTATGAGAAGAAACATAGGAGTTATTAGCAGACGAAAAATATTGCAATATTCAGGTAGAATTTCATATGTATGATAGAAACTTGTGTTTTGGGTTTTTTTTTTTTTTTTTTTTTTTTTTTTTCTGTTTTTAATGGTTTGTGATTATTTTGTAATTGGTTTTTTTTTTTTAAATGGAGACATTTTTACACACACACACACACACACAGGCGCACACACACACACACACACACACACACACACACACACACACATATATATATATATATATATATATATATATATATATGTTTTTGTAGGATTATCATTAACTAAAGCTCAATTGAAGATGATGTGCTTAGTAGAAGTTGAAAAATTGTTGCGCATAAATAGGAAGTCTTTGGAGAATATTGACAAAATGCCTAATTATCTCGATTGTGATTGTGATGAGTTGTTTGATTTTAATAATATTTATATTGTTAGAGAACTTGACTATGAATAGATGAGATGACTAACAATCATGTTGAATACTTACAACAACTAAATGAAGGTCAAAGGTTAATCTATGATGAAATAGTGGATGTTGTGATAAATCAAGTGGGTGGTTTCTTTTTTTGTTGATGGTTATGGTGGTACCGGGAAAACTTATTTTTGAAAGACTTTGTCTTATCGATGTCGTTCTCAATCCAGGATTATTCTTAAATGTGGCTTCTAACGATGTTGCCTCACTTTTATTATCGGGTGGAAGAACTGTTGATTCACAATTTGATATTCCATTGGCATTGAATAAGTACTCGTGTTGTAATATTAAACAAAATAGTTTAAAAGCTCACTTGCTTCATGATGCAATCATAATTATTTGGGATGAGGCTCAATGGTTATTAGGTGGGCTTTTGAAGCATTTGATAGAACTTTGAAATATTTAACAGGTCTTTGAGGTTGGAGTGTTCGACCAAACCATTTAGTGGTAAGCTTGTTGCTCTTGGTGGTGATTTTTTAATGGCAGATATTGCATGTGATTCCAAAGTTAGGTAGGGTAGACATTATTGTGGCCACTATTAATTTATCTAAATTGTGGAATCATTGTAAGGTGCTTAAATCGACAGAGAATATGAGACCGCGGGGCTAGTATGGATGTTTTAGAGCAACATCAAATTATCGACTTTGGAAGATGAATTCTTGAAATTGGTGACGGTAAGTCGGGAGTTGATCATGATGGCGAGGATGAAATTGACATCCCAGAGGATCTATTAATCTCAGACTGTTCAGATCATATCACAACTATTGTCTCTTCTATTTTTCCTAATTTGGTTGATAATATTAGTGATTACAAGTTCTTTGACGATAGGGTAGGGTTGTTACCTGGTGAAGAAAAGAAATATCTTAGTTCTGATTCTATTTGTAAAATGGACGAAGTTTGTGGGATTAATTCTGAATGGTTAATCGTGCAGTTTCTTAACCAAATTTGTGTCATCCTCTACCCCGCATATATTTATAAAGCGATAACATAGAAGGAATAATTTAAAAAAAAGATAAGCACATGCATATTATATCAAATAATAAAAAACTTGGCAGAGGCTGCCGCATTGTAGCATAGATTTTCAAACGCGGAAATATAAAACATGTTTATAAAAGAAGACATAACATAACTGAAACATAGACCTAACCCCGATGTCACATTACAGAGCTGGTATAACCATATTCCGAAACACTCGCATAAACAACATAAACTAAGCAAAACAAAACTACGAGTAGCCGCTCCTCAGAGTCACTCCTCAGCAAGCTGCTCACCGTCCTCTGCATATCCAAAAAGATACATGCAAGCAAACAACAAAAGACGGGGAGTCAGAATCATATATATAAACATAACGGCAACAGGATAGTTGGCAAGATGATCATACAACACATAGCAATCATAGCATAACTCATCATACCAACACAACAAGTATATCACAAACATATCACATACATCAGTTGTATAATGCAATATGACTCACTACTCTGAATGCTTGTGGATCCATCTATACTGGGCATACAACTTTGGAGTTACGTATCCACAATGGCCAATAAGCACCAGCGCCGACAGTCCCCAACACAGATGGACCCCTTGGATAGCCGACGCACCATACTCTCGGATACGCTACCACGGGAGTACATGATTCCCTAATCGGACGAATCACCGCAAACGGCCAGATCGCCTTACTCTCAGACGGCTTCCCCTAACTGTCGCACTTCCCCTAACAACTTCATGCATGATGCATGCATACAAACAAACAATCATTTGACCACCACCTCCATCAACACCATTTATTATGGCTTAACGTCTTTGGCCATTAAGCACCAAAGGTTAATATCATCTTTAATCTTTTAGCTTTAACATTAAACAACACTCTGTCCATTAAGTACCGGAGCTCAACACCTCGACCACTCGGCTATCGAGGCCCCATTGGCCACTAGGCTACCAAGGTACAATATCAACAACACTTTGACCACTCGGCTATCAAGACTCCCTTGGCCACTCGGTCACCAAGGTACAACGCTAACAATAACATCATCTTTTTACTTTAATTATTAACACCCTGGCTCTTAAGCACCAGAGCTCAACACCTTGACCAAGGAGCATCAAGGCCCCTTGGCCACTCGGCTACCAAGGTACATTATCATCTTTAAGTTGTCTAACTTGTCTTTACTTTGTTTGGTGTCATCTTTCATCTTTTACTTGATTGGGGTGAAACACCCCTATATTGTTTCAGCGTTCTGATCTGGACAGGTGAGCATAGGTATGCTCACCCTCAGCACGGGCGTGCTGGTCCTGGAGTCAAGCACGATCGTGCTAACTGTTGAGCACGGGCGTACTTATGCAACGCTCCCTTTTTGAATTTCAACTGGAGCACGGGTGTGCTCCTTGTTAAGCACGGTCGTGCTCATTGAAGCATGGTCGTACTGTTTCAGGGCAGAAGGGTTGAAGAACCCTTACTGGATTTATAGGGCATTCAAGGATCATTTCTATTAGTTTTTAACTATCCATTAGTCCTCAGTTTCGTTATTCTTAATTAATTCCATGTCTTACACTTATGGGGAATTGATCCTTTAATCACAGCTTTGTTATTAATGTCCCTAAAATACTCACTAATCAATCCTAGGGTCTTTAACTAAGCCCTATGATCATAACCTTGCCTCACATACTATATTCATGTCTTTCATCATTAAAAAGCCCTATTAATTAAATAGAGACTTATTATCATCGTTGTTGGCATTAACATCCTCAACAACAAACACTCATTCAGAGCAAACAACATAATCATCATCATCATCATCATCATCATAATAGCATTCTCATCAAAACAGCATCATCATCATAGTAGCATTCTCATCAAAATAGCATCATCATCATAATAGCATTCTCATCAAAACAACATCATACATAAATAGGCATACCAATCATCAAGGCAATAACATACAATAGCATACAACATCAATTTAGACAATTAGCATGAAACCAGGTCATGGATTAACCCTCATCTTATGCTACCCTATAGCCTACATGTTTATACTAGCCCTTCTCCCCATACCTGGTATGAAGATCAAACCCCGAAAGCAAACTGGTCGCATTCCCTCAAGCGGCTCGACGGGTTCCTCAAGCCTTGACCAAACAAGAAGAGGACAACCAATTAGTCTCTAGATCTAATAAATAGAGAAGAGACTAAGAGAGAGGGTTGAACACGTTACCTTAAATGACACTAGCGCGCATGACTTCTCTCCCAAACGGACTCACAAACTCCAAGAACTTCAAGGGGTTCAAAGGAAGGAAAGGGGAAGAGGTTTCTGTCACAGTAGGATTGCCCAATTTGTCAAAATAGAGTTTCACACGAAAACCCTCGCGCACTGCTCTCTATTTATAAGCTCTGACCTGAGCACGATCGTGCTCCTCATTGAGAACGGTCGTGCTCATATCAGCATCAGCGAGACGCGGTACCCTTTGAGCACGGTCGTGCTCCCCATTAAGCACGGCCGTGCTTGTGACTCAAGGAGTCACAAGACACGTGCCTCGAGCACGGGCATGCTGATATATGAGCACGGTCATGCTCATGCATTAGGAAGGGATTTCTCACTTGAAAAGTCCCACTTAGCCCTTAAAAACCTGCCTAGGGTCAAACATAACACACATATAAGCACTTAAAGGCTTAACACGAAAAACGGGGTGTTACAAAATCAAGTCTTCAGGTTTGTCCAACCATAAAATAATATTGAAAGTAGGTGTTCTTGTTATGCTGGTGACGAATATTGATCAATCTTCTAAATTGTGTAATGGCATGAGATTGATTGCGAGTGAGTTGGGTATGACTGTGATTGGTGCTAAAGTTGCTACTAAAAATTATATTGTGATCAAAATCTACGTTCCTAGGATGAATTTAGTCCATTCTGATCGTGGAATTCCTTTTCAATTTCAGAGACGCTAATTTCCATTGATTTTGAGTTTTGCAATGACTATAAATAAGAGCCAAGGTCAAACGCTATCTCATGTTGGTTTACATTAGCTGCGACTAGTGTTCTCTCGTGTCAGTTATATTTTGTTATGTCTAGAGTAAATCTAGGACTAGTCTGAAAATTTTAAGCCTTAATGATGATGGTGGGGCATGCTCTGTTGTTAAGAATTTTGTTTACAGTGAAGTGTTCCAGAAAATATGATTTAACGTATACATATTGCTTTTATTATTTTAAAAGTTCTCTTTAGCATTTTTTAAAAATATAAGTTGGACATCTTTATATGTTTAGTGTATTTTTTATAATGATTTTTCCTTTTATCTCATAAGATCATAACATATCACTTAATGATATGGTCATTCATTATATATGTCAATTCAGAAATGGATTAGAGAAAATTATAGCCTTTTAAATAGCTTCAAAAAGAATTTTTTTATCAACAAATTTATTTTTCTTTTCCATCATATTGCTTTTGTGATTCCTTACTACACGTATTATATATCATCATGCACCATACCTAGATTTTAAGAAATATTACCATAATCTTTTATGCATTTCTTGACGTCAATGTATTATATCCAAGTAACTACTAGTATGCCAAAGATTTATCATAGAACCACAACACAAATCATAAAAAAAAATTAAATCTATTTTAGCATCAATCATTAAGGGCTTGGCATGTTTCTCTGTCTATGCTAGCTAAGGGTGAAAATGTCCTCTTAAAATCATTTCCAAACCAACACTCCTTGTTAACATATAACCAAGCGTATGACCTTCAATATCAAAGAAAAACTTAGCATTTCAACTTCAAGCTGTACCAAAATCCAAAATTCCATCTCGAAACAGTACCAAAATCCAGAATTTATTAAACCCCCTATATTAAGTTCACTTGAGCTAAGTGACAGGACGGAGGAGCCACTTTGACAGTTGCAAGTGGAAAATTTGATACAAATTGAAATTTTCATGTCCCTAAATGTCTAGCCAGATTTGATACCCGTGGAAAATTTGATGCAAGGGCGTCAAACTTTCTTGATTTGCAAGCTTGCAAGCTTTCCTTCCTCAATTACCAGCAAATTCTGGTGACATTCCATGCCTTCAATAATAACTATTTTTAGGCAATATTACCTTGCCATTTGATTCAATAATGATAATAAAAAAATTACAGATTTATGGGCACAATCAAAAATTTCAAAACACGAAGGTTGTTCATGAAGCTAAAACACTTCCACAAAAATGAAAAAACACTTAGTAGGCATGACATGCAAATCATTGGCTAAATGAATTTTATAACAAGACAACCACCATTAATGTATAAACCTAAAAATGTGTTATTGAGAACATGTCACAAATCCAGTCTAATCAATGCTAAATAACAGACAAAAGTGATTACATGGTATTTGCCCATGAAAAACCATTGAACCCCTTCCTATTTCCACAAACACTTTTTGAAGATCATCACCTATTCTAAACGTGGGAGTATTACCCTTTCTTAGATGGTTTTGTTTACAAAATTTGTACCAACAATCACAGCCAATGTAACACTCTGTTTGTCTTCGATTACTTCTTAACAACTTGCAATGGTGTCTTCTTCTCTTCATCTTCAATGGGTATAATTTTCTGGTCATTCATGAAAAAAATTTCTCACAATCCTTGCAAGTATCATCTGCACTTTGTGCAAAAAATCATAAGTATACATAAGAAGAGGAAAACATTATTAAAAAGAATCTGATAATCTAAATACTAGACTCACCAATTGATTGCTACCAAAATAACAGCTTGTGTCAGCGTGATTGTCCATGAGTTTGGGTATGATCCATCATCATCTGACTCCAAATCATTTATTGGGACATCCTTTATCTGATGACAAATCAATGACATCGATGTTTAGAGCATGTTTGGGAAAGATTATTTCTTTCCCAATCAGCTGTTTTTGTTCTAACAAGCTGTTTGGTGAATACATTTTTATGTTTGGGCAATGAGCTTTTTTTTTCAGAAAAGCTTTTTTAACCAAAATAAGCTGATTTTCAACCATCTATCTTTAAGGACTGTTTGCTGAAAATTTTTGGATTATCCTTGAGACTTTCTTCATTTTCCAATAGTAACCCCTTCACATTTCGTGACTTGGATCCAAGTCAATGGAATATGGAAGGAGAGGATGTATGGTGTCAATCTTGGACAAAAAATTGTGCGTGAATCTCCGATGCCATTTGTGCGTGGATTTGAGTATACTATAGAAAAAATTTTGGTGACAAGTTATAAAAAAAATTTCTAATGTTAAAAAAAAAAAACCAAATATTATTTTCTTTTCTACCAAATATTATAACAAATACCTTCGTACCCTTTTTCGTAATTTACTATATAAAAGTGATTATTTTTACATCACCCAAACGAAATAGATTATCTTAAAATCGCTTTTCAGCAAACGTACCCAAACAAAAACAGATTCTGATTATAATCGATTATCACAATAATCGATTATTTGAAAACAGATTATCAGCATAATCTTTTTTTTCCAGCTTTCCCAAACACACTCTAAATCTAACTCCAGGTTAGCTGTCAATACATCCTCTACGCCTGGATCCCATGGTTCCTTTGGGAAATTATGCTTTGTTCCAAGACTATAAATCCTTACCTCAAAACAATTATATCCCATATGCTTAAACAATGTCCTATGTGAAAGGAGAGATCTGTGAGACCAGCAAAATTGTGCATTAAACATGGCAAGAGTGTCAGAAAGAGTGGATTTGTTGGAGGAAAAAAAAAAATCAAAGAATAGGAACGACCATGGATGAGAGGTTGGCTAACATGGAGGAGAAGATAGAGCGTCTCGAAGTTAATTTGAAGGATTATGTTCGAAATCAAGAAGATCATGGGAAAGAGCAATGAAGAAGAATAAGAGAGTTCTAATAAAAAGGAGAAAGACTCGACTGCGAAGGGAAGAAATTCAGAGTGTAATAAATTGGATGAATACCGTATAGCATTTAAAAAGGTGGAACTGCCTACCTTTAATGGAGAAGACCATGTTGGATGGATCAAAAGGGCTGAAACCTATTTTGAAGTGTAGGACACAAGTGAGGATGTCAGAATTAAATTGGCAAAACTGAGTATAGAAGGGTCAACCATCCATTGGTTCAATTTATTAAGAGAGATCAAGGCACCTTTGACATGGGAAAATTTTAAAATAGCCTTGGTTGCACGGTTTGGAGGGAGAAATATTGAAAATCCTTATGAAGAGTTGAAAGATTTGAAGCAAATAGGGACTGTGGATGACTATATAGAAGTTTTTGAGTTCTTGTCTTCTCAAGTAAGCAAATTGCCGGAGGAACTATAGTTGGGTTATTTTGTAGGAGGCCTACAGTCAGACATTAAACGGAAAATGCATATGAGACAATCCGATGTCCCATTAAAGAACAATCCTAATTAACTATTTCTTAATCCGTTTATTAGCGTTAGTGCAGTTATTACATGCGAAAATATTGTAACTTTGCGGAAACGTTAATAACACAAACTTAAAACATACACAGCGGAAGAAAAGATAAACAACATATATACATATTATATACACGGAATCCATCAAGTACCATCAATCCCAACAGAGGGATCAAAAGCCTAGCATCTATACAGATTGTGGAAAGGACAATAAACTGGTCACAGAAACACTGGTCATAGAAGATATATAACAAAAACTTAGTATAGACAGCATCTACCCGCCCGCCTCTCATAAATACATCAAAAATCAAAATAAAGATAAGCTCACAAAGGCACTCCCCTAACAGACGCTACTGACAAATCATATCATAGATGATATGGGCGTCTGGAACTACCCTCACCCTCACCATAGCGGCGTCTATACACTCTATTCCCGACGGACTCATCATCGCTGATAATGACTCTCCTGCGCCTGGTGTGATACATCGTGTGCACACATCTCCTCCCACGACCTCTCTCTAACACCCCAACTCCACTACAGGCATAAGAACGTTTCACTGGGTTCCACATGTCCTCTGTAAACTCCTGATGACGGGGTGGAATCCAAAGCTGTGAAAAAGGCAGCCTTTGAGAGATCCGGTAAAAGCCGAGCATGGTGAAGAAAGGTCCTCCTCTTAGGCTAACATAGATGCTGACCGAGCCGACGTAACACATGAAGAACTATGAGTGGTCGACCTGCCACCCACGGTCGTCATGGTACACGATCTCAATATCCCCCAGGGTCTAGACCCTCGGCGGGATCATCTGCAGGTAATGCATCAGATGATGCTCTGGTCCGATCACCATTATTGTATGGCTGCTGCTCATCTGACGAACCGACACATAAACAGAAAGAGAAGAAGAAAAGAAGGGAGATAAGAATCTCGGCACTACCATAAACACAAGTATGGGGAAACACAGTAGAGCATATTATCAAACAACAATCAACACATATAGCAAACATTTCTCGAATCATACTGTCACAATCAACCTCGATTATCCAACTAGGGTCAATCCTCTAAGGAGTCACACTCCTATGCATGTCGGCCGATCTCTCACACTAGGGATGTGACACCCTCTACCCCGTATGTATTCAAAAAGCGTAAAAGATATAAAAGAAAGAGAACACATAAATATTATATCATAATAATAAAAATCGGGAAAAGGCTGCCGCATTGTAACATAGCTTTTCAAAACACGGAATTACAAAACATGTCTTTAAAAGGAAACATACATAAACGAAAACATAAGCGAAAGATATAAACGAAACCCAACCCCGATGTCTCATTACAGAGCTGGTATAACCAATCCGATAAACAACTCGGATAAACAAACTGAAACTAAACATAACTAAACTACGAGTAGCGGCTCCTCAGAGTCACTCCTCAGCAAGCTGCTCACCGTCCTCTACATAACCAAAAAGATACATACAAAGCAAACAACAAAAGATGGGGAGTAAGAACTATATATATAAACATAACGGCAACAGGATAGTTGGCAAGATGAACATACAACAAAGCAACATCATACACATTATCATATCAACATAAGAAGTATATCACATATCACATTCATCAATTATATAATGCAATGCGACTCACTACTCCGAATGCATGTGGATCCACCTACACCAGGCGTACGACTTCAAAGTTACATTTCCATTGACTCACTACTCCGAATGCATGTGGATCCACCTACACCAGGTGTACGACTTCAAAGTTACATTTCCACATTGGCTAATAAGCACCAACACCGGGGCGGTTCACCTTACCATGGGTGGACCACTTGGAAAACCGACGCATCATGCTCTAGGATGCGCCACCACGTGGGGCCACGATTCACCTAACTCTAGGATGAATCACCGCGGATGGTCACATCGCCTTACTCTCGGACGACCTCCCCTATGTCGTACCTCCCCCTAATAACTTCATGCATGATGCATGCACACAAACAAATGATGTTTTATTTTAATTTACCCTATCTTTTAATGCTTTATATGTATGCGGGGTGGAGGGTGTCACATTTAGTGGTATCAGAGTAGGTTTGTCCTATCAGGTCGTGGTATGAGTCTGTTATAAGTTTTCTGTGTGCTCTTGTTTGAATTGTCTATATTTATATAGACAATGTTACGTGGTACTAAGTACCTATAGTTCCGGTTTGGCTTGACTTACTGCATTTAGTGGTTTGTCTTGAACGATCCAAGAAGCCTGCGAGTGCTTCTTGTGTATAGAAAGGCTGTTCTATTATCTTTTGATAATAAGAACTCTGCAACTGATCTTGTGCTCTTACCTTTTTAAATAGCTTGATATTATTCTTGGCATGGACTGGTTATCTTCCAACCACATCCTTTTGAATTGTTTTGATAGGAGCATCTCCACTGGTGTTTTTCTAAGGAACCCATTTTGGATTCCTCATCTATTATTAAACATTTAAAAGTGGTCCCCACAGTGCCACATCATATTTAAGCAACCCACTCATATTTTGCTCCAATGGTTGAATTTTTAAGGAACCCTTAAGGAACCGATGTTTTTATAATTTTTTATTTTTTATTTACACTCAATTTTGTTTCAAATTAAAATATTTATTCATTTATTTTAATTAATTCGTAAAACAATAATAAATATTTAAAAAATATAAAAAGTTTTTTTTTTAAAATAAATGAGACGAGAAGTCTATTATATTAGAATGAGAAATACATTACGACGATAAATATATTACAATGAGAAATACATAAAAACGAGAAATACATTAAGATGAGAAATACATCAAAATGAGAAATACATTACGATGAGGAATACATAAAAAAAGAGAAATTCATAACGACAAGGCATACATAACCACGTAAACAATAAAAACTAGTTATCATTATTCTCATGTCCGAAACGATCCCAGATATGCTCCACTAAGTCTACTTGAAGCTGACGATGACTTTGTTTCTGACGAATTTGTGCTCTCCTTTGTAGGTATGTTGCATGAATGGGATGTGGAGCATTAGAAACTTCAGTTGTTGAGTTGTCACTATCTAGATGATCGTAATCAAAATTACCACGATACGTGTGTCGTTCTCTTCAACAATCATATTATGCATTATGATGCTTGCATACATTATATGCTTAATTGTATTCATATGCCAAGCACGCGCCGGACCACGTACAATTGCTAATCGAGCTTGGAGCACTCCAAATGCCCTTTCCACATCCTTTCTTGCTGACTCTTGTTTTTTGGCAAATAATTTTCTCTTTTCTCCTTGTGGCATTGGGATGGTCTTGACAAAAGTAGCCCACTCGGGATAAATACCATCTGCTAGATAGTACCCCATATTGTATGGGGTTCTATTCACTGTGTATTGTACCGTGGGAGCTTGTCCGTTCAAAACGTCGTTAAACACATTGGATGCATTTAACACATTAATGTCATTGTTTGAACCCGCGGTGCCAAAAAAATGCATGCCAAATCCACAAGTCTTGTGACGCCACTGCTTCAAGCATGATCGTGGGTTTGGCATGATCAACTCGATTAAATTGTCCCTTCCACGCAACTGGACAATTCTTCCATTCCCAGTGCATACAATCAATGGAACCTAACATACCTGGAAAGCCACGTGCCTCCCCCATTTGTAGCAGACATCCAATGTCTTCATTGTTAGGCCTTCTCAAGCAGTCATCCCCAAATACCTCGTACACGCCAGTTACAAATCTCTCTAAGCATTCCACTGCAGTGCTCTCTCCAATTCGAACATAGTCATCAACACTGTCAGCAGGCACTCCGTATGACAATATATGAACAGCAGCGGTGCATTTCTTCAATGGTGAAAGGCCATTTCTATGAGTTGCATCAACCCTCATCTGGAAGTACTCATCATGATTGTTAAGGGCTTCTACAATTCGAAAGAACACATGCCTTCACATTCGGAACCTTCGTCGAAATTGATCATCTGTGTAGATTGGATTTTCAGAGAAGTAGTCGTTGAACAATCGAGTGTTTCCTTCTTCACGCCTCCACTCTATCACTGTTCTTCTTTTCCGGCGCCTAATGGTATTGTTTGCTTCTTCAACCTTCTCTAGTATTACCCTCATTACTTCTTCTTCTATGTTGTCCTCAAGACATTCATCTACGAGTTGGTTCCAGGCTGTATCGAAGTTGGTGTTTGGATCCATTATAAGAACGGTATGAGAAACAAAGATAATGAGAGAATGAGAGAAGATTGCAAAATGGGAGAATGATAGAAGATTGCAAAATGGGAGAATAAGAGAAGATTGCACAATTGTTATGTATATATAGGCTAGTTTTACAACGGCTAGTTTTTAATAACGGCTAGTTTTACAACGGCTAGTTTTTACAACGGCTAGTTTTACAAACGGCTAGTTTTTACAACGGCTAGTTTTACAAACGGCTAGTTTTTATAATGGCTAGTTTTTAAAAACCGCTAGTTTTCCATAAGATACACTAGTACATAGGGATTAATTATAAAAAAAACTACAACATCAGTCTACATAAGTCCTAACTGAGCCCTAATAAAATTACAACAAAGTTCATGATTTGCACGTTGATTCTCATGCATCCCAGATGTGTCCTTCATGAGGATTTCATATAACTTAGGTATGCTCTCCGCTTCCTTTGCCTTGCACTCTGCTTCCCTTGCCTTGCACTCCAAGATCTTTGCCTCAGCCATATTCTTCAAGGCAATATTTTTTTCATTCACAGCACTTTCAATGGCAGTCAAATCGACAACAACAGAAGGCTCGACTACTTTTGCTTTGTCCTTTCTTTTTGCTGGCTCCTTTCTTTTTGCTGCCTTTTGTCCCATTGGGCGGACCATTGGTGATGCTGGATCATAGTCTGAACTATCGATTGGTGTCCTTAGGGCTGAGGATGATGAGTATGCCCCGGAAGTAGAAACCTTTGTTCTTTTTGAAGAGTTATCCATTGATTCTCCCTTCCATTTTGGTTCATCTCTCAACAACCTCCATGCATGTTCAAATTTGAATTTTTCACCTTCATCTTGAGAAAAAAACTTATAAGCATCAGTCATGATGTCCTTCTTTGAGCTGCCGCTTTTCTGTTGACGAACAGCTTGTTTGTGGCACCCGACAAACTTCTGAACCACACTATTCAACCGATGCCATTTTGATTTTAGTTGAGCTGCTTCCCTCTCTGGAAACATCCCCCGGTTCTCGTTATAATTCTCTCTGATTCTTAACCAAAAACCATCGGCTTTTTGGTCGACTCCCACAATTGCATCCTTTGAAATGTTGAGCCATGATTGAATAAGAAGCGCATCTTCTTCCACTAAGAACCTGACACGAGATTTTTTCTGAGTAAGTTGTCCCCCTCCTTCATCGAGTGTAATATTTTCTAGACCGACTTGAGTGGAGAATTGTGGCACTTGTGCCTCAGACATGGACCCTAGTGGTGTTATCGGTTCGTCGTTAAGAGACTCCACAACGTCGTGGGTACCCATCGGAGGCCTATTCCACATGTTGGGATTGGTTGGTGGTGGTGGATACATAAAATACTGAGAATTTTGATAATTGTCACCGGTAGGGGGTGGTTGGTTTTACAAAAAATTCATGGAAGCTTGCAAATGATACTGGTTGGGATCCATTTGGTAAAAAAATAATAATAATGACTTGATAACAAAAAAATAATTGATATGTGGATTGACAAATTGGGATGTGGTCAAGACATAAATCACTAAACATTTGAGGATCTTTCTTTGATTTCAATTGCTAAAAATTCAAGATCAAACCCAAACAAGAATAATAGAATGAAACTTGATCTTCAAGTGAAGAATCAAGAGAAACAAAAGGAGTAGAAGAGAAGAACAATTGATATATGAACTAAAAAGTAAATTGCAAGAATTAAAGTGCAAGAATTAAAGAATAAAGTAGAAAATGGAATAGGTAGAAATGAAGGGGAATGGCGCCACAATTACTATCATCTTGGAGAAGAAGATTGAAATTGTGGCGCCATTCCTCTTCATTTCTACCTATTCCATTTTCTACTTTGTTCTTTAATTCTTGCACTTTAATTCTTGCAATTTACTTATTGCAATTCACTTTCTAGTTCATATATCAATTGTTCTTCCCTTCTACTCCTTTTGTTTCTCTTGATTCTTCACTTGAAGATCAAGTTTCATTCTATTATTCTTGTTTGTGTTTGATCTTGAATTTTTAGCAATTGAAATCAAAGAAAGATCCTCAAATGTTTAGTGATCTATGTCTTGATCACATCAAGTGGTATCTTGTAACACCCCCCTTGGGCGTTACATTTCTAACTCTTAACTCGTCTCGGAACTTAAATAAAAAGAATTTTGCTGGTTTTACTTTCGGAAAAATTTATAAACATAAATAAGCGTCAGAAAACTGGTATCAAATTTTGTCACGACTCAAAACCTAAGCCGAGACTAGTGCACAGACTTACAAATCCTAGTCTGGCAAGCCTATTTATTTTAGAACTGTACTTGGATAAAAAGCTAAAATTTTTACAAAAATTTCGACAGAGTCTCCTCTGTATTTTCAACATCCCAGAATGAAAACACCTGCTGAAATGTTTACATTTCAACCCAAAAATTCTAGTCATATAAAATACATCGAGATAGTAATATTCTGAAAATATTTACACCAGCAAGCTATACATGACTTAAAAGAAAAATCTTAGATTTTCCATCCAAAAGAAAGGCTCTCAGAGCCATGAACAGTCCATTTAAAACAAAGGCTCTCCGAGCCAGGAATATATATACTATCATAAATCAATAATGTCTCAAAAACCTAAGCTGGTCGTTCTAAAATAATATTCCTGAGAAAGATCCCATGGTTCTCACCATTTCAACTAACATCTGACATCTTCAAGGATTGGAACTAATATCCTCGAGTGAAGCTGGGAACTTCTCTGCAACCTCTGTACACTCAAGCCCAAAATACCACAAAAGAAACCAGACAGAAAATAATGCAAAGGTGAGATACCGAAATATGAGTTTTATCATAGCAGTCACATACACGACTCACAAGACAACCACACAATATAACATCATAATTATAGCACAGGGATTCATTCCCGACAACTAAATGCAGTTTTTATAAAACCTTTCATGTCACTTCAATATTCACTATCTAGTTCACTATCTCCGGAGATCCTAACTTCCCTTCGTCGAGCATGATAGGATCGCGATAATGCCCATAACACAATTGTCTAGCGCGTTTTGGTCGGCCTCTCAATTTAGGTCCGATCCCGAATTGTTCTAGGGTATCGCATCTCACCTAAATAAGATTGAATAGTTCCCTATTGAGTACATTCGTGCTGGGTAACCGATTTCCACGGCCCGAGGGTGCAAATGCCCGAGCCTTCCGTGGGTTTTCGAGCCCGAATGTCCCTAATAGACCCAAAGACTAAAGGAGCCATCTTTGGTCCGTAACCATCCAATTTGTCAGTTCACCCTGTGTGAAACTGTAGCTCGATACACAATGGCACGTCTGCCACAACGGCATATAGACAGACTATGCATGTAAAACAAATATTCTCATTTCTGCTTTTCTTTTTCGCATCATTTCTTTCCTCGTCAAGGCTTAAAGCTCTCGACTACTTTTATCCAGGTATTAGATATATTCTAAATACCAACTCAAGATTTTTAAGCCAAAAACAAAGATCTTAAAAACCTCTTCCTCAATTCGAACACTAGCCCGACGTCTCGGAAGTCTAGGTTCTTCTCATCACTAGGAACACTAGTCCGGCTTTACCGGCACTCCGAATTCAGCCCGATATTTCGGCAATCCAAATCCAGCCCGGGTTTATAGCTCGGTGATCTAGGTCCTTTCTTTTCCTCAAAACTCAAAACAAAAACTCTAGCTCGTCATTTCGGAAATCTAGGTCCTTTCCACTTTTCTCTTTTCCACTTGGTTTTTCGTTCTGTGAAAACTAAATCGAAAAACAAAAGTTCAAAAGTTTCTCAACTTTGTAACATAAATACTTTTCATTCTTGTAAATACAAACTTTGTCCTCGAAAATCCGTTTTCTGAAAGCTTAGAAAACCACTGAAATCTTTTTCTCAACTTTAAACCAAATATAAAACCCTTGCAATCGAATTTATCAAAGATAACATTTTCTCTGATCCTTTCCATTTTTGAAACCAACTTTTCATAAAACCTCTGAGAAAATCCTTGTTTCCAAAAGACTTTTCATTTCCAAAATACTTTTAAATAGTTTTCATAAACTTTGATGTTTTCCATTTTCTTTCTTTCCTAACTTTGTTCTATCTTCACACTTTCATCATTTAGGATTTTCTTCTCACTTTCCAAAGAAGCAAAACACCACTTTTCGATATTTCTGAGTTAAGGTACTTAAATGTCTTAATTGAAATAACCAAAGTGAACACAAGAAGGGGGGTTGAATTGTGTTTACCAACTTTTTGAGTTACTTTAAAAAGATTTTCGCAGGCACAGCAAGCAAGGTTTGAATAAGAGAAGGTTAGATGAGTGACACGTCTAATATTTGAAACAGAATGGCACACACACAAACAGAGAAGGTTTAAAATAGAGTTTGATAATCACAGTGTTAACTCCCCAAGTTAAAAGCTAGAACAGAAGTAATACTTTAAGTAAATTAAAAGATAAAGGGAGTAGAAATATCACTCCAGAGATTTATACTGGTTCACCCAAAATCCACAGGGCTACGTCCAGTTTCTTGGCAGCACCAAGTTTCCACTATAACTGAGTAAATTACAGTACAAGTATTCTTTGCACACCTAGCCTCTTCAGGCTCAACACTCAAACAAGTATTCTTTTGTCACCTAGCCTCTTCAGGCTCAAAAACAGTAAAGGATAAAAGGTTTTGTGTAGTTAATACAACTTGCAAATCTTTCAAATCACACTCAGAGAGTGGAATAAATATGAAGTATGAAAGACTGCGAATTTATATCAAATGATTGAATGTGTATTCAATGAAGGAATGAAGAAGTTAATGAAGAGAGTAAATGCTTCTGTGCAGAGTTCTTTTGATATTCAACTTCTTGGCTTCATCTTCATTGTTTGAACTATTTAAGGGCTTCAATCAAGAGATCCGTTTTGACACAGCTGCAGAAAGTGTTTGCTTCTGACTTGAGCTTTCTGAGACACCATTTAATGCCAAAGAGTCGTTCTGAATATTCATTAAATGCTTGAAAACGTTGAGCTTTGACAAGAGTGTCCAAGAGTACACTTTAGACTGAGCAGCTGTTCTTTCAGAGTATATGGCAGCAGGCTTACTTGTTGCAGAGAGCTTTCCTCTTTCAGTGCAACATCAGTTCACTTTCCATAAAGTACTTTTACTTTGTACTAAAATAGGCAAAAGGTTACTGCAGTGGTGCAAAGATAGCGTGTTTTATTCCTTAAAACCTTGAAACAACGTTCTTTATTCTTTGTCCTTTGAGCTATTGTCCAGAGGTCTTCGAGATCCTTAAAGGATGGCATATAATTTGAATAAGGTGACTTGGACTTGATTTCTGACATACTGACTTGGTATCAATAATGAGAAATTTTAGACGGGTGAAAGTCATCCAAAAATTAGACGGGTGATCATCCAAAAAATTAGATGGGTGCTGGCGTGTTCCAGAGTTAGACGGGTGATTAACTGAGCCAAACTTAGACGCATGCTTCTTGCCACGTCATCAAGTGAACTTAGACTTTCTTGAGCGTTGACTATCTTTGACTAACTTTTAGACGAGTGGAAAATTAGACGAGTCAGTACTGAGCTTCTACCAAAAAGTAGACGGGTCAAAAATTAGACGAGTGACCTCAAGTCTATTTTCCTGCACACTTATCAAATATATCAGTAATTTCATTTGGTTCAACATTATCATACTTGAACTATTTGGAATCATCAAAACTTAGAGGATTTATACATTGAATGTGTTTTAGACTTATGAGGTCTCAACATTAATCTTTATTAACAAGCAATGACCAGTGTCATGCCCTCAGCCAATCACAATCAAGAAATATAACATATAGTCCAATGCATACATAATCCAACGACAATATAATTCATGTTCAACAATTCTAAATAACATCAACATACATTTTTAAAATCAAACATAATATCAATCAAACAAACAGGGTACATGACTAGCAAAAACTCTTCAAGTAAACTCCCTTTACCTTTGAAGGCCAGAAAGGATCCTCTAACACTTTGCCACACACTTAGGAAACTCTGAGACAGCTCCAACAATGTACACTCTGCTCTTCCAACCATGACAGTCACATCCATATAGATGAAAATTGGCCATTAACACAATCAACAACAAGCACAATCAAAAATCAGAAACTTAACATCACAAAACACAAGTTTGTGCCACTTAAATAATTAATTTAAAAAACAACATTAGTTTTTCACTTAAGACTGATTGTAGTTTTAGAGTTCACTAAAAATTTAGAGAAAACCAGTTTGATCCAAGAAATATGAAATGAGGTTAGAGAATCATAAATTAACAACTCTAATTGCATTAAAACATAATCAAATTGAGAAATCAACATGAATTGATATTATGTTTCAAATTGGAATTTAAGTTCTTAAACAAAATTGGGGGAAATCTGATTTAACAATAGAGTGATAAAAGTCCCAATTGCATAAAAACAAGTTTTAATTTCAAATCACGTTATGAAATCCAAGAGTTAGGGTTAGGGTATTCAAACTGATTTGGGGATTTTCAAAATAGAAGAGATTAGGGGTAAACACTTACCCAAGGGAGAAGATGAGCTTGTGGTGGCGTCAATGGTGGCGGAACGGCGGCGGCTGGCCGAGGGACGGCGACGGCGCGGCGTGTCTGAAAAAACCAAGAACCAAAACAGGGAAAGAGAGCTCAAGAGAAGAAGAAAGGAACTCAAGAACTAACAAGAAAGAGGAAAACCACCATGGGTGAACGGCTTACCGGACGAAACGCGGTGGAGGGCAGCGGTTTCGACGCAAGACAGTGCAGCAGCGACGAGAGGAGCGTGTAGGGACGCGATCTTCGTCCTCACGCCGGCGAACGGCGGCCGGCGAGCTCCTAGGGGCGGCGCGCGGTCTGAGCACCAAGAGAGAGGGAGGAGAGAACTTTGGCTTGAAAGGAAGAAGGTGTGGTTCAAATGGAGAAGAAGAAGGAGATAGCAGCAGAAAGAAAAAGAAAAGAGTGAGAGGGGGGGGGGGGACGGGTCACGCACAGTACTGGGAGGGGAGGGATTTGGGTCTTTCCTTTTATTTAGTTTACATTACAAGTATTTAGTGATTAGGTACAAAATGAGTGGTTGAGATTGAGTTTGAAAAACAAAATAGGTTTTAACCTTTAGATCTAAAAATAAAGGGTGACAAATATATACTTTCAAAATTTGAAATAAAATAGAGATTGATAGTTGAATTGATCAACTAAGAAAATCCACGGTCCAACATTTAATCTCCGATTAATATCAAACTAAAATATTTTCAAATCTAAAATCAAATAGAGTAATATATGAAATAATTTTCTTAACAAATAATAATAGTGACAATAATATGATATTATTGTGTAGTAAGCGTGCATACACTGAAATAAGTCAATGTTAACGCATTCAATAAAATAACTTTTAAAAGAGTAAATAAATTACTCAACATTAAGCGTCATAAAATAACAAAATTTAGTGTCCAAAATAATTATTATTCCAATAAAAATAATATAAACTGACATATTTTATCGATATTGAGAAACGGTAAAAACCGGGGTGTTACATTACTACCCCACTTAAAAAATTTCGTGACTCGAAACTAGACAAGATCTTGTAATTACATCTTAATCCCAAGATCCTACTTTATACTTCCAGTATTCACTTTCCCTTAGATGACTTTCATATCTTAATACCGAAATTTATACTTAGTCTTCGTTTTATTTATCCTCAATATCGAAACACTTATCCTCAATTGATACTCTCCCTCTATAACACTTTACTTTAATCTTTCACACATTAGGATATAATTAAAACTTAACTACTTTTCTTTTCAATACTTGCTCATTAGAAAAACCTTCATTCTCGAAATCAATTCTTACGTCATTCTATTTCATTCTCGAAATTATATACCACCACATATATCCACTATTCATGACATTTTATCTTAGTTCCTCCCACATGAAGAGCAAAATCAAAACTTAATCACTTCTATTCTCAATTACTGGTCCCCTAGAGAACTGTTTTCCACACATCTAACTCTCATGATTATCATCAAGATCAAACTAACTTTACCACAACAAGTATCCATTTCCTACTTCGGGTATCCAATTGTAGTCCTAGCCCCTCTGAACATAGTCTACTTTTACAGGTTATAACAAAATCACATATTGCAAGTCTCCAATCAAAACACCATAAAACTTCTTAAGATAACTAAAATCAAAATACAACACGCCAGATAGGATGATCTAATTTCATCAACTTTGAATTTCCCTAGCAAACTTAGAGAACACAAAGGTTTACCTCTTTCGATTAAAATCAACTTAGGTGAAATTACTATTCACATTCCGTTCACAACACACAGATCAATTCCTATTCCAGATATCCCATCGAAGTCTAAGTTTCTTTTGAACATATTCTACCACTCGAAATCATATCATAATCATACATTCCAATCTTAAAAAAATTATGATTACACTTCTTCATGCAACTACAACCAAAAGAAATCATTTCAGTTTGAATCATCCAAAATCATAACTCTTGAACTGTTCTAACAACTATTTTTATTTCAGAACTCCTCTTTACTATTCCCGTTCAGCTTAGGGAAAATACTATAGACACTTTCTTGTAAATATTCAAACTCATATACCCAATCTCAACTACAGTCATCAATCATTACTCTATATTCCTTTAACAGTATTCTGCCTCGATCAACATTTGATTCATAATAATTTCCTCACTTACTGTTATTGATTTTAAGGATTCACATCTTACTAGTCACAACTATACCTCAACATAACTTCCGTCACTTCCTGTCCATCGGGCTAAAGAGATGATCGTAGTTAAATACTACACTTACTCCCAAACCAACTTCCTAAAGATCACATTCTTTTTCTCGCTCACCTACTCGAGTTGAGGGTGACCAGTTGGACTTAGTCTCAACTTGGTCATTAACACTTACAGTAGACCTACCAACCTTGATAAACTTCGATCTTCACATGGAACGATGCCGGAAGATACTCCATGAAGTCTGTCCAGTTCTCTGATACTTACTTTGGTTTGCTTCTCCACTTCATGGTGGATCTTAACAGCTAAGAAGGGTGTTGACTTCATCAACCTATCCACTATCACTCGAAACGAAATAAAACTCTTGAAGGTACTCAGTAAATCCACGACAACATTCATTGCGATGCTAACATCTAAACTAGGAATGTCTCAAATGTCAATTACATTCTTACTGTACTCAACTAACTCTGATATCGTGATATGAATCAAGTAGCCATCCTCATAACTCATGAGATAGGTCACACGTCAATGACGTTTGGAAAAACACATAGGGTAAAATTGATCAAGGATGACAAGTTCTTTCGAACCAAAATAAGACATGATCTTAAAGATTACAGAAAAAAAATTTCAAGAAAAGAAATTTTCTTGATTTCACTTTCACAAAAGCATAAAGAAGAATTCCATCAATTTGAAAAATACCGGAACATCCAGTATGGAAAAAGATTCTTCAATTAGGTTCGTGAGTGTAAAAATGCATAGCTAATACATGTTTACAACCATGACTCTAATAAAGTTCCTCCTTTCACAAGGACTTCCAACGGATTAGGAAATCAAAGAATGAATAGTTCCTAATCCCAAAAGGATTTATTCTTAGTACAAAGAATTTCCAAAACGACGATTTGAAAAAGGAAAATAGTCTGGCCAAAAATCAGACTTGGTCACCTCTATCAAAAGTAGAAGCGATTAGACTAAGTTTCATCAAGAAACTTCCGTTATCATGAAGTTATCGGTGTTACGACTCAAGAAATAGTCCTATCAAATTCTTTCAACGAACCGTGAGAATATCCAGGCCAATGAATATTACCAAATCCATCCACTCGAATGTCTAATACACTGAGGGTTATTCAGAAATGTGAGTACAAATTCTCACATACAAGAAAATCCATTAGGGTGAATTAAAATTTCTGACTTGCATGAAAAATTGCTAAATCATGATAGACTTTAAATCGAGATTAGAAAATCAGTTTTACAGGTATGAAATTGACCATAGAGATTGTCTAATACAACCATCGAAATTTGAGGAACAATTGTCAATTTACAAGTTCATAAAGGAATGAACAGTACAGATAAGAGTTTCCTTAATCATGAGACACTCACCTAAGGTTGAAGATTCAAATCATCTTGCCTTGGTTCCAACAGGCACACAGGTCTCTCCAGACACTCTTAGTATGATCACTTTGAATCGGGCACGCTCACGGACAACTTAATCAGTTTCTCAAACATGTGAAGAGTTAATCTTTTCTCATAAGCTGAGTCAACGACGCAAAAGTCTTTAATAGGTCCTCGTTTTAATCCAGTGACAACTCGTCCTCAAATCAATTTTTGAGAAGGCTGTCGACAGCTCTTAGCAATTGATCTATCAAATCAACTATGCAAGGCAGAGAATACTTGTTCTTAATCATTTCTTTAATGAGTTGTCAGAAATCCACGCGGAGTCTCGAATCCTCACACAACATGGTGCTTCTTACAGAAAACACTTGGTCTAGCAAACTGCTTAGACCACAGACTTTCCAGTTGAATCGAGTCGTCTAACTCGATTTAACTTTGTAGGCGACATCCTACACTAGGAGATTAGAAATCGGATCGAATCTAGAAACTAGTTCGATCGAAAATCAATATCCCTTGCCAGCAGCAAACCTAGAAAATTTCCAGGGAATACTCCCGGAAAATCCTTTACAGCAGGTACATTATCCTAATGTCTGACACAATCCCAAAAGGGTAACCGAATGTGTCACACATGGACCAAAGTACCATCTACTAGCCATGATTTCTCACAAGGCAAAAGCAATGGAAACCAATCAAACACACATTGTTTCGACATGGAAACAATCCAAACAAGGTCCAACCAGAGATCACACAACAAAAACATAATAGACCTATTCCCCAAGATTCCCGAAAGACTCGAACAGCTCTGATACCACTAATGTAACACCGCCCTTGGGCGTTACATTTCTAACTCTTAACTCGTCTCGGAACTTAAATAAAAAGAATTTTGCTGGTTTTACTTTCGGAAAAATTTATAAACATAAATAAGCATCAGAAAACTGGTATCAAATTTTGTCACGACTCAAAACCTAAGCCGAGACTAGTGCACAAACTTACAAATCCTAGTCTGGCAAGCCTATTTATTTTAGAACTGTACTTGGATAAAAAGCTAAAATTTTTACAAAAATTTCGATAGAGTCTCCTCTGTATTTTCAACATCCCAGAATGAAAACACCTGCTGAAATGTTTACATTTCAACCCAAAAATTCCAGTCATATAAAATACATTGAGATAGTAATATTTTGAAAATATTTACACCAGCAAGCTATACATGACTTAAAAGAAAAATCTTAGGTTTTCCATCCAAAAGAAAGGCTCTCAGAGCCATGAACAGTCCATTTAAAACAAAGGCTCTCCGAGCCAGGAATATATATACTATCATAAATCAATAATGTCTCAAAAACCTAAGCTGGTCGTTCTAAAATAATATTCCTGAGAAAGATCCTATGGTTCTCACCATTTCAACTAACATCTGACATCTTCAAGGATTGGAACTAATATCCTCGAGTGAAGCTGGGAACTTCTCTGCAACCTCTGTACACTCAAGCCCAAAATACCACAAAAGAAACCGGACAGAAAATAATGCAAAGGTGAGATACCGAAATATGAGTTTTATCATAGCAGTCACATACACGACTCACAAGACAACCACACAATATAACATCATAATTATAGCACAGGGATTCATTCCTGACAACTAAATGCAGTTTTTATAAAACCTTTCATGTCACTTCAATATTCACTATCTAGTTCACTATCTCCGGAGATCCTAACTTCCTTTCGTCGAGCATGATAGGATCGCGATAATGCCCATAACACAATTGTCTCGCGCGTTTGGGTCGGCCTCTCAATTTAGGTCCGATCCCGAATTGTTCTGGGGTATCGCATCTCACCTAAATAAGATTGAATAGTTCCCTATTGAGTACATTCGTGCTGGGTAACCGATTTCCACGGCCCGAGGGTGCAAATGCCCGAGCCTTCCGTGGGTTTTCGAGCCCGAATGTCCCTAATAGACCCAAAGACTAAAGGAACCATCTTTGGTCCGTAACTATCCAATTTGTCAGTTCACCCTGTGTGAAACTGTAGCTCGATACACAATGGCACGTCTGCCACAATGGCACATAGCCAGATTATGCATGTAAAACAAATATTCTCATTTCCGCTTTTCTTTTTCGCATCATTTCTTTCCTCATCAAGGCTTAAAGCTCTCGACTACTTTTATTCAGGTATTAGATATATTCTAAATACCAACTCAAGATTTTTAAGCCAAAAACAAAGATCTTAAAAACCTCTTCCTCAATTCGAACACTAGCCCGACGTCTCGGAAGTCTAGGTTCTTCTCATCACTAGGAACACTAGTCCGGCTTTACCGGCACTCCGAATTCAGCCCGATATTTCGGCAATCCAAATCCAGCCCGGGTTTATAGCTCGGTGATCTAGGTCCTTTCTTTTCCTCAAAACTCAAAACAAAAACTCTAGCTCGTCATTTCGGAAATCTAGGTCCTTTCCACTTTTCTCTTTTCCACTTGGTTTTTCGTTCAGTGAAAACTAAATCAAAAAACAAAAGTTCAAAAGTTTCTCAACTTTGTGACATAAATACTTTTCATTCTTGTAAATACACTTTCATAGAAAACTTTGTCCTCTAAAATCCGTTTTTTGAAAACTTAGAAAACCACTGAAATCTTTTTCTCGACTTTAAACCAAATATAAAACCCTTGCAATTGAATTTATCCAAGATAACATTTTCTCTGATCGTTTCCATTTTTGAAACCAACTTTTCATAAAACCTCTGAGAAAATCCTTGTTTCCAAAAGACTTTTCCTTTCCAAAATACTTTTAAATAGTTTTCATAAACTTTGATGTTTTCCATTTTCTTTCTTTCCTAACTTTGTTCTATCTTCACACTTTCATCATTTAGGATTTTCTTCTCACTTTCCAAAGAAGCAAAACACTACTTTTCGATATTTTTGAGTTAAGGTACTTAAATGTCTTAATCTTTATTAACAAGCAATGACCAGTGTCATGCCCTCAGCCAATCACAATCAAGAAATATAACATATAGTCCAATGCATACATAATCCAACGACAATATAATTCATATTCAACAATTCTAAATAACATCAACACACATTTTTAAAATCAAACATAATATCAATCAAACAAACAGGGTACATGACTAGCAAAAACTCTTCAGGTAAACTCCCTTTACCTTTGAAGGCTAGAAAGGATCCTCTAACACTTTGCCACACACTTAGGAAACTCTGAGACAGCTCCAACAATGTACACTCTGCTCTTCCAACCATGACAGTCACATCCATATAGATGAAAATTGGCCATTAACACAATCAACAACAAGCACAATCAAAAATCAGAAACTTAACATCACAAAACACAAGTTTGTGCCACTTAAATAATTAATTTAACTAAGAAAACAACATTAGTTTTTCACTTAAGACTGATTGTAGTTTTAGAGTTCACTACAAATTTAGAGAAAACCAATTTGATCCAAGAAATATGAAATGAGGTTAGAGAATCATAAATTAACAACTCTAATTGCATTAAAACATAATCAAATTGAGAAATCAACATGAATTGATATTATGTTTCAAATTGGGATTTAAGGTTTTAAACAAAATTGGGGAAATCTGATTTAACAATAGAGTGATAAAATTAGTTTTGAAAGACACTACTTTATAGTCCCAATTGCATAAAAACAAGTTTTAATTTCAAATCACGTTATGAAATCCAAGAGTTAGGGTTAGGGTATTCAAACTGATTTGGGGATTTTCAAAATAGAAGAGATTATGGGTAAACACTTACCCAAGGGAGAAGATGAGCTTGTGGTGGCGTCAATGGTGGCCGAACGGCGGCGGCTGGCGGAGGGACGGCGACGGCGACGGCGCGGCGTGTCTGAAACAACCAAGAACCAAAACAGGGAAAGAGAGCTCAAGAGAAGAATAAAGGAACTCAAGAACTAACAAGAAAGAGGAAAACCACCATGGGTGAACAGCTTACCGGACGAAACGCGGTGGAGGGCGGCGGTTTCGACGCAAGACAGTGCAGCAGCGGCGAGAGGAGCGTGTAGGGACGCGATCTTCTTCCTCACGCCGGCGAACGGCGGCCGGCGAGCTCCTAGCGGCGGCGCGCGGTCTGAGCACCAAGAGAGAGGGAGGAGAGAACTTTGGCTTGAAAGGAATAAGGTGTGGTTCAAATGGAGAAGAAGAAGGAGATAGCAGCAGAAAGAAAAAGAAAAGAGTGAGGGGGGGGGGGGGGGGACGGGTCACGCACAGTACTGGGAGGGGAGGGATTTGGGTCTTTCCTTTTATTTAGTTTACATTACAAGTATTTAGTGATTAGGTACAAAATGAGTGGTTGAGATTGAGTTTGAAAAAACAAAATAGGTTTTAACCTTTAGATCTAAAAATAAAGGGTGACAAATATATACTTTCAAAATTTGAAATAAAATAGAGATTGATAGTTGAATTGAACAACTAAGAAAATCCACGGTCCAACATTTAATCTCCGATTAATGTCAAACTAAAATATTTTCAAATCTAAAATCAAATAGAGTAATATATGAAATAATTTTCTTAACAAATAATAATAGTGACAATAATATGATATTATTGTGTAGTACGCGTGCATACACTGAAATAAGTCAATGTTAACGCATTCAATAAAATAACTTTTAAAAGAGTAAATAAATTACTCAACATTAAGTGTCATAAAATAACAAAATTTAGTGTCCAAAATAATTATTATTCCAATAAAAATAATATAAACTGACATATTTTATCGATATTGAGAAACGGTAAAAACCGGAGTGTTACATATCTAGAGCTAGATCTTTGATCTTCAATTGTTTTGAATTTTTTATCAAAATTTTCAAATTCTATGATGATCTTTGAGTTGGAGCCATTTTCATGATGAAATTCATGTGTTAGTTGGCGCCATTAATCACTTAAATTTGGATGATGAAATTCAATTTGAATCCAAATGTGATCATGGATCTAGAATTTGAAATGAGTTTGAATTGATCTTGCTTGAATTTTTGGTAAAAAAAATTTCCCTCCACATTATCACTTTCAATTTTTGGCTCCAATTCTTGCATGTGCTCTTCCATCACATGTGATTTTGGTTGCTTCTTGAAAATTCAAGCATATATCTATTTTCCTTACTTTGTGATTTTGAACAAATTGAAAATTCAAATTCAAATTTCAATTCACAATAGTAAGATTGATTCAAATTTTAATCAAAAGTGCTTCAATGATTTCAAATTTTTAGAACCTAATGGATCTTCATGAAATTCAAATTGTGGAAATGATGTGTTTATCATCCACTTGAATGAAAGATCTAGGTCTCTAATTACTTGATTTGTGCTCATTACTTGGAAATTTATTTTACACTACTCCAATTGTTCATTCATATTTCCAAGTATTACACCAATGTTGTTCAAGTTTGTTCGTGCTTGAAGGATCCTTTTTATATTTCGAAAATTTCATTGTAATTGTTGTGGAAGTGTAAGTAGGAAAAAGTCAAGTGGCTGCAATTTTTTTAAAAAAAATTGGTGTAAATAGAAAAAGTGTGCCAAAACCGTAAATATACAAAGTTTTGGGGCAAAAGTGCAAAATTTGAAAAAAATTCAGCAAAGGTAAAAGACTTGTCACCATTTTTTTTTAAAGGCAAAGGGGCCTCATTAAAACCTTATGATGCAAAACCCTCCTTAGGGATAAAAGCATCATTAAGGAAAAAGAGTGCCCATTTTATTGAAAAAAAGAAAAAAGAATACAAAGAAACATGGGGGGACATGAACCTTACCCATGAAGAATTAATGAAATCTATAGTTTGGTAAACCAAGCCTATTCCTTAAAAAATCTTCCTTAATAAAATTAGGAATAATATCCCACCAAACTAAACCAGAAACTCTAGAGCCATAAGTAGCTAACTTATCAGCACAATGATTTCCTTCTCTATAAATATGAGAGACTATAAAGTGCATCTGCTTTGAGAGTAAAACACAGTTGTTCCACCTATTTCTAATCTTCCAAGGGACAATGTTGTTGTTATCAAAGGCTACCACCACAAATTGAGAATCACTTTCCAACCATAGATAATGCCAGCCTTTCTTGAAAGCAATCTCAACACAATACATAGCACCTTGTAATTCAGCTAGCAGAGAAGATTGGGAACCAAGGTTGACTGTGAAACAACCTAAGAAAGTCGAATTAGAATCTCTGAACAGACCACCACAGGCTGCTGGACCAGGAGAACCAAGAGCACTACCATCTGAATTACATTTCACCATGTTCCTTAATGGAGGATACCAGTTTACCTCTGTTATCCGAGGAGCAGGGGTATGATGACATTGCACATTGAAGCTCTTAATAAAGGAGAATTCAGATATTGAGTTAGACATTGTTCCTTTGCTGTACTGACCAGACATAGAAACATTGGAATGAATTAAGGCCATAGCAGATCTGATAGTCACAAGCTTGTTATCAAACCTAGCCTTATTTCTACAAGCCACACAACATACACAATATTAATGATGCCAACAATAATCATATCCTGAACCTGCGAGCTCCAGCCTTTATTGCAAATAGAGATAACAACATCAAAGGATGAACAATCAATTGAGCAGTTCAAATTAAACATGAACCATTGCCAAAGAGATTTAGCAAATTGACAATCTAAGAAAAGATGCTTGGTAGTTTCAAAACTCTTCTCACAAAGGTTGCACATCGAGACCATAATGCAGCCTCTACTTTGTAAACTCTCATCAGTGGTCATCTTATTGTTCATGATCCTCCAAAGAATAAAGGACTTTGAAGGAGGAACACATCTATTCCAGATTAATTTGGTCCAAGGAACTTCTTGACCTGCAGGATTATGAAAAGTGAAAGCTTCCTTGAAGCTTAGAGAAGCCGAATCTGTGCTAGACCACACCAACTGATCATCACAAGGATAAATAGGAATAACAGTTCTATCAATATCATTTTTGGGAGCAATGGATTTAAGAAAGATAGAATTAGGAACACACCAATTACCATCAATGATGAAATCTGAGACCTTAGCTGACAGGACAGCAAGCATATCAGTTGGAATATTTAGATACTCTATAACAGTTTTTGGTAACCATTTATCACTCCAAAAGTTGATGTTTCTACCATTACCCAATTTCCAAGAAACATTCTCCAAAACTTCAGCTAAGCAGCATTTAATTCCAGGCCAAATAGAAGAGGAAATGTGGTGGCTGATTGCTTTGCTATGCCTAATGGTTCTATCTTTAAGCAAAGTAGACCATTGATTCTTTGAAGAAACAAACTCCCAGCTCAACTTTAGTAACCCTACCTTGTTAATAGCTTTAATGGATCTAATGCCTAGACCTCCTTCCTTGAAAGGTTTGCAAACCTTTTTCCAAGAAACTGTAACAATCTTTTTGGACTTAATGTCTTCAGCCCAAACTAAATTCCTCAACCACTTGTCAACAGAATTCAATAAGTTTACAGGCTAAGCATATATATGAAGGCTGTAAATTAACATACCAAGAGCAATGGATCTTACCAATTGAACTCTTCCCATAATTGAGAGAAGAGAACCCTTCCAAGAAGCCAGCCTACATGTTATTTTATCTGCAATAGGAAGAAGATGTATTCTTCTAGGCCTTCCTTTAAAAAGAGGGACACCCGGATAGGTGAAAGGAAGAGAACCATGAGAGAAACCAAGAAGATGAGAGAGTGCAGCCCTTCTAGAGACAGAGATGCTCCCTGTGTAAAACTTAGATTTCTCAGCACTAATGACTTGACCAGAAATCTGCTCATATTCCTTAAACAAAGACAACAGGTTTCTCAAACTTGTTTTGGAGGATCTGCAGAAAATTAAAATATCATCCGCATAAAGCACATGGCTAGGCATTTTGAAATTTCTTGGGCCAGACATTAATTGCAACTTTCCATCATCAACTAGCTTGGTGATACCTCAACTAAGAACCTCTTCAGCTAAACAAAATAGGAGGGGGGGACAAGGGATCACCTTGTCTAACTCCTCGCTTGCAATTAAAGAAACCAATGGCCTTACCATTAACAGACATTGTCACCATTCCACTTGCTTATATTTGTATTGATCCTTCATATATTGGTGTAGCACAATTCACTTTGATCATTACTTGTTCACAAACACTTTGATTAAAATTGAATTCCACTTTGTTGAACTCTTTCAACTTGTCTTTTTCACATCAATTTGAGTGTGCAATTCTTCTTGAACCTTTTCTTGCTTGTCTTCTAAACTCCATTAGTTTTGTATTAGTTGTTTTCCACTTTCTTGACCTCCTGAAATTGATTTGCTTATTGGTTGCTTTATCACTTGTTTGTGGACTAATAGTTGAGAATCTTGTTTCAATTTGTAGATCCCTTGAGGAGGAAACTCCTGAGTGGAAAGAGACAAGAGTGAAATCATCTTGTAACAGTCTACTTGAGTGATATACACGGGTGACCATCTTTGAGTGAATGGTGAGTGAGTGGTGAGGTCCTTGTAATTTCATTTTTCTTGTAATTATTTGTTCTTTAAGTGTAATTGTCACTAGTTTGGTTTGTACTTAATTCTTTTATTTTTGGTGATGTAATTGGTCTCATTGGTGTAATCTTTATTTGTTTTGTGTAATTTTTCTTTTGCTGGATTTTGTATGTAATTTTTGAATTTGTAAGTGCACCATGACTTCCATACATGAAGAACACATTGAAGATTCTCCTACATCATCACCAAGAACAAGGAACTTGAATAAGAAATTGGATAAATTGACAAGGAACATGGAAAGAATGTTTGAAAGATTTGAAGCACTTGAGCACAAAAAAAGATCAAGGCATGACAGCTCACATAGAGGCTCCTCATATTTGGAAGACAACTACCATATACCTAGATTTGATAAATGGAACCCTAGACATGAGCATAGAGGAAGTAGGAATGAGAAGGATGACAAGTTGCATAATGTAAAGGTAAAGATCCCTAACTTCCATGGGAAGAGTGATTCCGATGCTTACTTGGAATGGGAGACCAAATTGGAGCACATATTCTCTTGCTACTACTATAGTGAGGAAAAGAAAGTAAAGGTAGCTAGTCTAGGATTTCATGATTATGCTTTAATTTGGTGGGATCAATTGAGTAAAGAGAGAAGAAAGTATGATGAGGAACCAATTAGTACTTGGAGAGAAATGAAGAGGGTTTTGAGAAAAAAGATATGTGCCTTCAAGCTACACTAGAGACCTCCAACATGCACTCCAGGTTGAAGCACAAGTGAAGAGAAAGTACTCCTTCAAGAAGGAGGGTGACTCATCAAAACAACTTGAAGTTGTTAGTAAAAGTGGATCAAAGGCCACATTTCCTAACTCTAAACCTTCCACTTCTACCCTTTCTTCTATTCCTTCTATGCACCACAAGAAAAATATTACTCTTGTACCCCTCTCTACAAATGAAATTTTAGCAAGGATCAAAAGAAAATGAGAGAGAAATGGGAGCTTGAGAGAAAAGCCAAGAGTGACAAAGAATAAAAAGAAATAAATGCAAAAGAAAAGAATGTGCCACAAAAAAAGTATGCAAAAGGCAATTGGCACAAGTGAGCAAAACTTTTGCAAAAACCATAAGGTTAAAGAACAAGATGGAAAAGAATGCATAGCTTTAAAGGAAAGGGAAGTAAAGAAAATACTTTTGGAAACCCATCCATTGTGTTTGCTTTACTCGAACAAATTTTGTGACAAGTCTCTTCCATCTTTTTCTTTACCTACTACCTTTGAGTTTCTTTTTTGGATAAACTTCAAGGCACTTCTAAAGAAACTAAAGAAATTCAAAGGCTTGCAGTAATCTCCAATGATGCTATCTTGGTACATAGCAAAACACAAGAAATTTTTCTTGAACAATTAAAATGTGTTTTGTTATTACTTATGAAAGAAAAACCTTTTGCTAATCTTGAAAAATATACTTTTTGCACCACCAAAGTGGAATTTATGGGCTATGTTGAAAGTGCTAAAAGTATGTATATTGATAAGGTTAAAAGTGAGGTAAATGATGCTTTCTTAGTAGGGCAACCAATAAATGATTTTAAAACTAATACTGTTTGCTTGCCTACTAATACTTCTACTTTACCTATGTGCATTAAATCTACTTTGAAAATAAAAACATTGAAACTAATGCACATCCATCAAGGTTCCCATTCTTTGAGAGAACTACAACACAAATTCAATATCTTTCCACATGTTTCTCTCAATAGTGGACAACCATTACCAAACATCCTCCAAGAGATTACACCTTATGAAAAATATTAGAAAGGGTTGTTAACAAAACTTGTTTTCAAAAGGATGGTTTTTGACCCGGGAAGATGGGTTAAGAATTACAACAATAATAAGGGAGTTGCCTTCCCAAATAAGGGAGTTTTCCTTCCCAAAAACTTTTTCTTTTAGTATCTTTATAAAACAACGAAAACCTAAACATCTTCTCTTTAATGTAGGGTTAAAATTCGGGACGAATTTTCTTCAAGAAGGAGGGGATGATATGGACATGGATTCACAAAGCAAATGACCAAGCATTGAAGACCCACATGGACCCATAACAAGGTCAAGACTAAGAAAAGTCCAAGATATCTAGTTAGGGATAGGGCTTAGGACCTTTGTATAGAGTAGAATTCATGTAATAAAGGTAGGGATTAGGACCCTTGTATAGAGTAGAGCTCATGTAATAAAAGTACTTATTCAAAAAGCACTTAGGACTAGTTTAGGAATTGGGCCTATTGGGCCATAGCATAAGAGTAGGAGGCATTAGGCCCAAAACAAAGCTACTTGCACCTAAAGTGAGAGTAGCTTGCACTTCAAGTTAGACTAGCTTGCACCTTAAGTAGGATGGGCCTATAAATAGGCTTCATGTAAATCATTTTAGAAGTTTTGGAATACATTTGAGTTTTCTCACACTTGAGAATTCTAGAGAGAGTTGAGAGTTCTCCTCTTCTTGGTTCTTGAATTGAACCTTTGATTCTTATCTTGAATATCCTTATTCAAGTGGTGAATCCTCCTTTGGCTTATCAATTCAATCTTCATCTCAATGAAGCATTGATTGTGGCGCCTTCTTCTTCTTCTCTACCTCTTCCATTTTCTATTTTGTGTACTTTAATTCTTGCAATTTAAATTCTGCACTTTAATTCTTGTTCTTGTCATTTCAATTCATATATAATTGTGCTCTTTTACTCCCTTTTGTTTCTCTTGATTCTCACTTGAGAATCAAGCTTCATTCTATTGTTCTAGTTAGTGCTTGATCTTGAATTCTTACCACTTGAAATCAAAGAAAGATCCTCAAATGTTTAGTGATCTATATCCTAGATCACATCAAATTGTGTGCAAAATGATGTAAAATGAAGCAATATTTATAAGCAAAACACTGATTTAGCCTTTGGAATTCCTTCAACGGATAGGAAATTGCTCCAACAGCTCTTTCTTGTCCTTTTTAAAAAAAAAAAATTACTGGCCCATCAAAGACCCAGCTCCATACGCTCCCTTTATTTTTTCTGCCACAAACCCACCTCTCTCTCACCATCATCCTCTTCATCTCATCACCCACAAGGCCACAAATCTCCATCTGTCTTCTCCTCTTCTCATCACCAAATTTCGCCCCTCAAAATCTCTTGTATCACCCACAACAATCACCCACTGTCTTCTCCTCTTCTCATCACCACCGATTCTGCCACAAACCCACCCCTCTCTCACCATCGTCCTCTTCATCTCATCACCCACAAGGCCACAAATGTCCCTCTGCCTTCTCCTCTTCTCATCACCAAATTTCGCCCCTCAAATCTTCAAATCGCGATCTGGGCAAGGGAGAAGCCTGAAGACGGCGGCGTGTAACACCCTGTTTCTCTTAAAATGTTTTATTAAGTTAATTTTATTTATTTAAAAATGTTGGTTAAGGGCTAAGTGGGATTTTAGCCTAAAAGTCCCTTTCTGGTACATGAGCACGCTCGTGCTCATCAGCCAGCAAGCCCGTGCTTAAAGTCAGAAGCGTGTCTCTGATTTTAAGTTGAGCACGACCGTGCTCAATAGTAAGCACGCCCGTGCTCAATGCGTGGACCGCGTCTTGCTGACGCTAATTGAAGCACGCCCGTGCTAAAGGATAAGCACGATCATGCTCAAGTCCGAGTTTTATAGACGTTGTAGAGGACGAGGGTTTGACGTAAAACCCTATTTCTGTTTTGGCAGCCGTCACTAGTTTCGGCCAGAGAGACCTTTTTCCCTGTTTCCTCTTCTTTCATTGCCATAGTGGACTTGTGGAAGCTAGTTGGGAAGCTTAGTACGTTTGGGTTGGTGTTAAGGTAATGGTCCCTCTCCCTTTGTCAGTTTCCTTTCATTTTAATGAGAGATACTGATTTAATTGTGTTTCTGATCAATCAAGGCTTAGTACCGGAGTGAGTCACTTGAGGATTCGGGACCAGTTCGTCGTTGGGGACAGTCAGTAGAGCAACCTTCAATCCAGGTATGGGGAGAAGGGAATTGTATTCATTAGGCAGTGGGTAGTGTAAGGTAACGGGGTTTCCCATGACCTTGGTGTCGTTGTATGCATATGATTACGATGTTTTAATTGGTATATGGCTGTTTCTGATTTATATGTCCATAAATGTGTATTTTATGTTCATGAGGATTGTGCCATGTTTATGATGCTATGAAAATAATTGTTATTGACATATGCTGGTTGAATGGCTGATGACTGTTTATGTTTGTTGAAATGATGAGTTTTGGTCCTAAAAACACGTTGTCAACTAACTAGGAATAATTAATTAAGAAATTAGGTTTTTGGCTACAAACTTGGTTTCTGTCCCTGCCCAGAACAGTGCAGTCGGGCATTGAGCACGACCGTGCTGAACAGGGAGCACGACCGTGCTCCCCTTTAAATTCTGGAAAATGGCCGCGCTGTTTAGCACGGCCGTGCAGGTCAAACAGTACGACCGTGCTGATGAGCACGACCGTGCTGAATATGAAGCACGACCGTGCTTCACTTAAAAGGGCAGCACGCCCTCACGTGTCCAAGCACGACCGTGCTAAGGTCTAAGCACGACCGTGCTGACCTCCTGGACAGTGATGAAATTAAAGGACTTAAGGGGTTTTTAACCCCATTCCCAATGATGATAAGTTAAGGTAACTAATCAAAGATAAAGATTAGACAACCTGGTTATTAATTAAAAGATAATTAGATAATCAGATGATAAGTCGGTATCCGTTGGGTTACCGCACGTTGATAAGTTGAAGTCTTGGGTGCTTATAGACCCAAGCATGTTGAGTTGAACCTTGGTGCTTATTGGCCAAGGGAGCCTTGACCCCACGGTTTGGGTCTAAGGTCACGTTGAGTTTGATGTTGAAAGTCTTGGGAGCTTCAAGGCCCAAGCAAGGAGGTGGTTGAGATTGTTTGTTGTTGTGTCATTTGCATAAAGCATTGGAGTAGTTGATGGGGAAGGTTCGACAAAGGGGAGATCGCCCGAGAGTACGGTGATCTGGCCATCCACGGTAGGTCACCCAAGGTTTGGTGACCGAGGCCCCCCGTGATGAGGCATCCACGGTTTGATGCGTTGGCTATCCATGGGGTTCACCCAAAGTTTGGTGAACTGCCGGTGTTGGTGCTTTTATGGCCAATACGGATATGTAACTCCAAAGTCGTTCATCCTGAGTTAGTTTGGATCCACATGCATAGTTGGAGTTGCGGAGTAGTTGATGCATTGCATAGCATAGCATACTTGGTTGTTATGATACTGTTGGATGTTGACGTATGCTTATGTGTATGTTTACCTTGCGTACTATTTCCCTGCTGTTTATATGATTACATGAATCTTACTCTCTGTATTGTTTGTGTTTGGCCTGATTGGCATTTGCAGAGGACGATGAGCACCCGGAGAGGAGTGACTCTGAGGAGCCGCCACTCATAGTTAGGGCTTATTTATGTTTAGTTGTTTTTCCTTTGTATTCCGAGGATGTTGTTTTCCGGAACGGTTATACCAGCTCTGAGTGTGACATCGGGGTTGGGTAGTTATTTCTTCATGTTTTATTGATTTTTAAACTTGGTTTATTTCCGCGTTGTAACTGGTTCATGTGGGACTTTTCTACCCATGGACAATTGTTTTAAACTTATTAAATGAGTGCATGTTTTTATTATTAAATTGTTTATATTAATTGCCTTATAACATGCTGGGTAGAAGGGTGTCACATTTAGTGGTATCAGAGCAGTTCGACCTTGTTCGGACGTGGTATGAGTCTATTGTGAGTCTGTTGTGTGACTCTTGTGTGAATTGTCTATACTTGTATAGATAATGATGTTTTAAGTTAGTTGCCTGTAGCTTTTACTCGCTTAAGTTTCTGTATTAAGAGTTGTGTTGGACTTGTACAGGAACTAATGGCCGGTAGAGGACGCAACGATCAGGCGATTGCTGACGCATTGGCACTCCTAGCCAATGCTATTGGCCAGGTCAACCCTAACAACGGTGGGCCAGCTGAGTTCCAGGGACTGGATAAGTTCCAGAGGAACAATCCTCCGTCGTTCAAGGGCGCGTACGATCCGGAAGGAGCTTTGTTGTGGCTGAGGGAGACAGAGAAGATCTTCCAAGCCATGGATTGCAACGATCAGCAGAAGCTCATCTTTGCTACCTTCATGCTGACCGAGGAGGCAGAGCACTGGTGGGATAACTGCAGGCAGAGGATGCAGGCTGAGGGCACAGCGGTTACATGGGCTGTGTTCAGGTAGAGGTTCCTAGAGAAGTACTTTCCAGCGGATATCAGTGACAAGAAGGAGATGAAATTCTTGTCTTTGAGACAGGGGTCGCTGTCAGTCGGTGACTATGCGGCCAAGTTTGAGGAGCTGGCTAGGTACTACATTCCCTACCAGCATGAGACGGATGACCGTTCGAAGTGTGTGAAGTTTGAGGCTGGACTCCGACCTGAGATCAAGCAGGCCATCAGCTACCAGGAGATCAGAGTCTTCCCTATTCTGGTCAACAAGTGCAGGATATATGAGGATGCCAGCCAGTTCAGAGTTGCCAGTTCCAGAGGGTCAGATAGCCAGAGTGGCAAGAAGACTGATCAGAGGGACAAGGGTAAGCAGAGGTATGCTCCGACCAGCAAAGATTTCAAGCAGAGTGGTAAGAAGCCACAGTTTCAGCAGGATGGGTTTAGAGGCGGGTTCTCTAACGCCTCTAGGCCCATGAGGTGTGGCAAGTGTGGTGCTACAGATCACTACTCGTCTCAGTGCAAGGAGACGCAAGTGATCTGCTTCAGATGTGGCAAGCCAGGACACATCAGCCGAGAGTGTGAAGGAGCCAAGACCGAGCCTCCCAGCGCCGGCAAGAATCAGAGGTCTCAAGCCAACCGACTGAAGACCACTGGAAGAGTCTTTACTCTTAGTGGAGCTGAAGCCTCCGAGTCTGATGACTTGATTCAAGGTACATGTTTTATCGATGGAACTCAATTGACTGTGTTGTATGATCCGGGTGCTACTCATTCATTTATATCGCATGATAGGGTCAAGAGTCTTGAGTTGCCTGTTGCTTTTCTTGAGTATGATTTGTTGGTTTCTACACTTACAAATAAACCTGTTACTACTTCTTATGCATGCAAGAACTATCATATAGTTATAAATGATAGAACATTCATTGCTGATCTTGTATGCTTGCCTTTGAAAGACCTGGATATTATTCTGGGTATGGACTGGTTATCTTCCAACCATGTCCTCCTCAACTGTTTTGACAAAACCTTGATTTTTGGAACTCCAAAGGAGTCTAAGAATCCGGACCTTCTCTCTGCCAGTCAAGTTCAAGCTTCGATGAAAGACGAAGCCCAAGTATACATGATGTTAGCTTCCCTGGAAGTAGAGAGCAGCCCTCCTGATGTCGCCAGCTTGCCTGTTGTGCGAGAATTTCCTGAAGTGTTTCCGGGGGATGTTTATAACTTACCCCCAGAGAGAGATGTTGAGTTTACCATAAACTTTGTGCCTGGCACCGGGCTAATCTCCATAGCACCCTATAGAATGTCTCCTCTAGAGCTAGCTAAGTTGAAGGAACAGTTGGAGGACCTGATGAAGAAGCAGTTCATTCGGCTAAGTGTGTCTCCGTGGGGAGCACCTGTGTTGTTAGTGAAGAAGAAGGATGGTAGTATGAGGTTGTGTGTCGACTTTCGACAGCTCAACAAGGTGACCATAAAGAATCGGTATCCCCTCCCTAGGATTGATGATCTTATGGACCAATTGATGGGCGCTTGCGTCATTTCAAAGATAGATTTGAGGTCAGGGTACCATCAGATTCGGGTTAAGTCCGAGGACATCCCGAAGACAGCGTTTAGAACGCGATATGGTCACTATGAGTACTTGGTTATGCCCTTTGGTGTGACCAATGCTCCTGCGGTCTTCATGGACTACATGAACAAGACCTTTCACCCTTACTTGGATAAGTTTGTGGTAGTGTTTATAGATGACATCTTAGTGTACTCCAAGAGTAAGGAGGAACATAAGGAACACTTGAGGGTTGTCTTGCAGACCCTTAAGGAAAAGCAGTTGTATGCTAAGTTGTCTAAGTGTGAGTTCTGGTTAGAGGAAGTGAGCTTCTTAGGACATGTCATCTCTAAGGGTGGCATAGCAGTGGACCCAGCTAAGGTAGAGTCGGTGCTCCAGTGGGAAGCGCCAAAGTCTGTAACCGAGATTAGGAGTTTCTTGGGGTTAGCCGGGTACTATAGGCGGTTTATAGAAGGTTTCTTTAAGATAGCTTTACCCTTAACCCGTCTCACCAAGAAGGGACAGTTGTTTGTGTGGGACTCTAAGTGTGAAGAGAGTTTCCAAACCCTTAAGAATAGGTTGACATCAGCACCAGTGTTAGTTTTGCCAGATCCTAGTGAACCCTTATTAGTTTACTGTGATGCTTCTAAGCAAGGGTTAGGTGGTGTACTGATGCAGAACGGTAAGGTAGTTGCTTATGCTTCTAGGCAGTTGAAAACCCATGAAAAGAACTACCCTACCCATGACCTAGAGCTAGGAGCTGTGGTATTTGCCTTAAAGATCTGGAGGCATTACTTGTATGGGAGGAAATGGGATAGCATCTCCATGGATTTTGTGTCTGGACTCCCTAGGACTCCAGCTGGTTTTGAGGCTATATGGGTTGTTGTGGATAGACTGACTAAGTCTGCCCATTTCATTCCGATGAACATGGAGTATCCATTGGAGAAGTTAGCTAAGCTGTACATCAAAGAGATAGTTAAGCTTCATGGTGTACCCTCTAACATAGTTTCAGATAGAGACCCGAGGTTTACCTCTAGGTTTTGGAATAGTTTGCAAGAGGCTTTAGGGACAAAGCTTAGGCTTAGTTCAGCTTACCACCCACAGACTGATGGACAGTCTGAGCGGACCATCCAGTCCTTAGAGGACTTGTTGAGGGCTTGTGTGTTAGAACAGTCAGGAAGTTGGGACAAGTTTTTGCCCCTAATAGAGTTTACCTACAACAACAGTTTCCATTCCAGCATTGGGATGGCACCTTATGAAGCTCTGTATGGGAGGAGATGTAGGACACCCTTGTGTTGGAGTGAACCTAGTGATAGTGTGGTGCTAGGGCCAGAGATAGTCCAGGAAACATCAGAAAAGATCAGGTTAGTTCAGGAAAAGACGAGAGTTGCACAGAGTAGGCAGAAGAGCTACCATGATAAAAGGAGGAAGGCGCTCGAATTCCAGGAAGGTGATCATGTATTCTTAAGAGTTACCCCGACGACTGGGGTTGGTAGAGTGATGAAGGCGAGGAAACTTACTCCGAGGTTCATTGGTCCTTACCAAATCCTTAAAAGAGTCGGCGAAGTCGCCTATCAAATAGCCTTGCCACCGTTCTTGTCAAACCTCCACAATGTCTTTCATGTGTCTCAACTCAGGAAGTACATTCATGACCCTAGTCATGTGATAGTTCCCGATACAATACAGTTGAAAGAGAACTTGACATTTGAGGTGTTACCCCTTCGAGTCGAGGATAGGAGGGTGAAGCAGCTAAGAGGAAAAGAGATTCCCTTGGTTAAAGTAGTTTGGAGCGGGGCAACTGAGGAAAGCGTTACCTGGGAGCTCGAGAGTCAGATGATGGAGACGTATCCGCATCTTTTCGTTTGAGGTACGTAGAAATTTCGAGGACAAAATTTTTATAAGGGGGGTGGAATTGTAACACCCTGTTTCTCTTAAAATGTTTTATTAAGTTAATTTTATTTATTTAAAAATGTTGGTTAAGGGCTAAGTGGGATTTTAGCCTAAAAGTCCCTTTCTGGTACATGAGCACGCTCGTGCTCATCAGCCAGCAAGCCTGTGCTTAAAGTCAGAAGCGTGTCTCTGATTTTAAGTTGAGCACGACCGTGCTCAATAGTAAGCACGCCCGTGCTCAATGAGTGGACCGCGTCTCGCTGACGCTAAGTGAAGCACGACCGTGCTCAAGGATAAGCACGACCGTGCTCAAGTCCGAGTTTTATAAACGTTGCAGAGGACGACGGTTTGACGTAAAACCCTATTTCTGTTTTGGCAGCCGTCACTAGTTTCGGCCAGAGAGACCTTTTTCCCTGTTTCCTCTTCGGTCATTGCCATAGTGGACTTGTGGAAGCTAGTTGGGAAGCTTAGTGCGTTTGGGTTGGTGTTAAGGTAATGGTCCCTCTCCCTTTGTCAGTTTCCTTTCATTTTAATGAGAGATACTGATTTAATTGTGTTTCTGATCAATCAAGGCTAAGTACCGGAGTGAGTCACTTGAGGATTCGGGACCAGTTCGTCATTGGGGACCGTCAGTAGAGCAACCTTCAATCCAGGTATGGGGAGAAGGGAATTGTATTCATTAGGCAGTGGGTAGTGTAAGGTAACGGCCGGTCGTTGTATGCATATGATTACGATGTTTTAATTGGTATATGGCTGTTTCTAATTTATATGTCCATAAATGTGTATTTTATGTTCATGAGGATTGTGCCATGTTTATGATGCTATGAAAATAATTGTTATTGACATATGCTGGTTGAATGGCTGATGACTGTTTATGTTTGTTGAAATGATGAGTTTTGGTCCTAAAAACACGTTGTCAACTAACTAGGAATAATTAATTAAGAAATTAGGTTTTTGGCTACAAACTTGGTTTCTATCCCTGCCCAGAACAGTGCAGTCGTGCATTGAGCACGACCATGCTGAACGGGGAGCACGACCGTGGTCCCATTTAAATTCTGGAAAATGGCCGCGCTGTTTAGCACGGCCGTGCAGGACAAACAGTACGACCGTGCTGATGAGCACGACCGTGCTGAATATGAAGCACGACCGTGCTTCACTTAAAAGGGCAGCACGCCCTCACGTGTCCAAGCACGACCGTGCTAAGGTCTAAGCACGACCGTGCTGACCTCCTGGACAGTGATGAAATTAAAGGACTTAAGGGGTTTTTAACCCCATTCCCAATGATGATAAGTTAAGGTAACTAATCAAAGATAAAGATTAGACAACCTGGTTATTAATTAAAAGATAATTAGATAATCAGATGATAAGTCGGTATCCGTTGGGTTACCGCACGTTGATAAGTTGAAGTCTTGGGTGCTTATAGACCCAAGCATGTTGAGTTGAACCTTAGTGCTTATTGGCCAAGGGAGCCTTAACCCCACGGTTTGGGTCTAAGGTCACGTTGAGTTTGATGTTGAAAGTCTTGGGAGCTTCAAGGCCCAAGCAAGGAGGTGGTTGAGATTGTTTGTTGTTGTGTCATTTGCATAAAGCATTGGAGTAGTTGATGGGGGAGGTTCGACAAAGGGGAGATCGCCCGAGAGTACGGTGATCTGGCCATCCACGGTAGGTCACCCAAGGTTTGGTGACCGAGGCCCCCCGTGATGAGGCATCCACGGTTTGATGCGTTGGCTATCCATGGGGTTCACCCAAGGTTTGGTGAACTGCCGGTGTTGGTGCTTTTATGGCCAATACGGATATGTAACTCCAAAGTCGTTCATCCTGAGTTAGTTTGGATCCACATGCATAGTTGAAGTAGCGGAGTAGTTGATGCATTGTATAGCATAGCATACTTGGTTGTTATGATACTGTTGGATGTTGACGTATGCTTATGTGTATGTTTACCTTGCGTACTATTTCCCTGCTGTTTATATGATTACATGAATCTTACTCCCTGTATTGTTTGTGTTTGGCCTGATTGGCATTTGCAGAGGACGATGAGCAGCCCAGAAAGGAGTGACTCTGAGGAGCCGCCACTCATAGTTAGGGCTTATTTATGTTTAGTTGTTTTTCCTTTGTATTCCGAGGATGTTGTTTTCCGGAACGGTTATACCAGCTCTAAGTGTGACATCGGGGTTGGGTAGTTATTTCTTCATGTTTTATTGATTTTTAAACTTGGTTTATTTCCGCGTTGTAACTGGTTCATGTGGGACTTTTCTACCCATGGACAATTGTTTTAAACTTATTAAATGAGTGCATGTTTTTATTATTAAATTGTTTATATTAATTGCCTTATAACATGCTGGGTAGAAGGGTGTCACATGGCGCGACGACAGCCTTGACGGCGGTGGACGATAGGCGACCGGGCATGGCAGATGTGGTCTTGGGGTCTAGATCTGAGTTTACAAGTTCCAAATCACGACTTCCCCTTACAAACCACCATGCTTCCGGCGGTGCATGGACGGTGACTGGGCAAGGGAGAAGCCGGCTTCTCAAGGTGCGACGATGATCTTCCTCTCCTGCGACGACTGTTCAAGAACGGCGATGGGCAAGCAGATCGGGGATTTTCAAGTTCAAATTTTTTTTATTATGTTTTTTATATTTTTCTGATATTATATATCTGGGTGTCAAAATTTCTTCATTCAATCTTGCTTCAATTTTTTTTCCTGAGATCATGTTTGGTTAAATTTCATGTTCATCTTCTTCTTCTGATTTTCATCAATTCAGTTTTGTTTCCCTCTTATTTTGGTTGCAGTTGCTAATATTTGAGCATTATAATAAAGCTATGGAACCGTTCCTTGGATAAGGAACGATCCTTAAAAATAAGGAACCCACAGTGCCAAGTCAGTCTCCTCTAATGGCAAATTTTTTTAAGACACGGTTCCTTAGCTTAAGGAACCTGCTAAGGAACCATGGATGGAGTTGCTCTAAGATCTTAGTTTTTGGAACTCATGTGGAGTCTAAGGATCCTAGGTTTCTCTCTGTCAACCAAGTTAAGGCTTCTATGAAAGAAGAGGCCCATGTTTTCATGATGCTATCTTCCCTGGAAGTAGAGAGCCCTCCTGATGTTGGAAGTGTTCCTGTTATGCGGGAATTTCCTGAAGTGTTTATATCTTGCCTCCTGAGAGAGATGTTGAGTTCACCATAGATTTAGTGTCTGGCACCGGGCCAATATCCATAGCGCCCTATAGAATGTCTCCTCTAGAGCTAGCTGAGCTAAAGAAACAGATAGAGGACCTGATCCAGAAGCAGTTTATTAGGCCTAGCGTATCCCTATGGGGAGCACAAGTGTTGTTGGTGAAGAAGAAAGACGGTAGCATGAGGTTGTGTGTCGACTATCGACAGCTCAACAAAGTGACCATTAAGAATCGGTATCACCTCCCTAGGATTGATGACCTTATGGACTAGTTGATAGGAGCTTGTGTCTTTTCTAAGATAGATTTGAGGTCGGGGTACCATCAGATTCGGGTTAAATTTGAGGACATCTCGAAGACAGCGTTTAGGTCGCGTTATGGTCACGATGAGTATTTAGTTATGCCCTTTGGTGACTAATGCTCCTGATGTGTTCATGGACTACATGAACAAGACCTTTCACCCTTACTTGGATAAGTTTGTGGTGGTTTTCATAGATGACATCTTAGTATACTCCAATACCAGGGAGGAACATGAGGAACACTTGAGGGTTGTCTTGCAGACCCTTAGGGCCAAACTTTGGTTCTACTACTTAAATGAAGTTTTCCTACAGTATGCAATTTTATTTTTACCTATAAACATTGTTGGAAAAGAGTTTTGTCAAAATCACAATTTGACCATGTTAGTCACTAATTTAGGCCTAAAACTCTTAGTTTTCATCTTAAGGGTCTAAATTGAGCTATATTTGTCTAACTGTCCTGATTTTTGGTACACACCTAGAATTTGACATTTCAAAATTGTAGAAACAAACGCCATGTCAATATCATTTTTCAATTGAAAGTTATGCATGTTCAAAGTTAGGCTTAAAATGATCATTTGAAAACTGCTGCTCAAGGTGGTGATTTCGATTTGCTTATTATACGGCCTTGAAACATGACATGCAACTCTATATCGGGTTTGAAAAGTTGTAGGAACACTAATCATCAAAGTCTTACTTCATTTGACACTCTTAGTATGGTGTAGGCCTAATTTTAGGTATTATTTTGCACTTTAGTGGAAATTTCAAGTTATATTGAACCAATGAACTTCATATTCAATATCCAAGCTTAATTTAGTAGTATAAAACTATGGGAGATAACCTCACTTCAAAATTTAAAAATGGTTTGAAAGCTGTCTCATTATGCTCCCTTTATGCTTTATTTAAGTTGAAATTTGGAACCTAAGGGCCAAACTTTGGTTCTACTACTTTAATGAAGTTCTCCTATGGTATGCAAGTTAATTTTTACCTATAAACACTTTTGGAAAAGAGTTTTGTGCAGTTTTACATCAAAATCACAATTTGATCATGTAAGTCACAAACTTAGTTCTAAAACTACTGCTCAAGGTGGTGATTTCGAGTTCTGCTTATTATATGGCCATGAAACTCAAGTTTGAAAAGTTGTAGGGACATTAATCATCAATATCTTACTTCAGTTGACACTTTTAGTATGGTGTATGCCTATTTTTAGGCATTATTTTGCATTTTTGATGCAATTTCAAGTTACAATTTCATTGTTTTATAATTTGTAATGTATCTTCTTCAGTGAGATTATGTATTCATCACATAGCATTAGAGAAGGTAGTAGGGAATATGGTTTAGTTTATGGCTTTGTTAAGTAAAAGCACAATAGTGGGTTTATTTTGATTTTTCTTTTGTCAAGTGCAAAGTGTAATAAAGCATACTGATTTCGAGTTCTGCTTATTATATGGCCATGAAACTTGACATACAACTCTATATCCAGTTTGAAAAGTTGTAGAGACATTAATCATCAATGTCTTACTTTCAGTTGGCACTTTTAGTATGGTGTATGCCTAATTTTAGGCATTATTTTGCTTTTCTGTGGCAATTTCAAGTTACAATTTCACTGTTTTATAATTTTTAATGTATCTTCTTCGGTGAGAATATGTATTCATCACATAGCATTAGAGAAGGTTGTAGGAAATATGGTTTAGTTCATGGCTATGTTAAGTAAAAGCACAATAGCGGGTTTATTTTGATTTTTCTTTTGCTAAGTGCAAAGTGTAATAAAGCATACAAACAATTTTATGTATATGATTTTAAATTTCCCATGAATCTAACTATTTTGTTTTTGTTGATTGTGCAGTATGTGATTCTATATTGAAGTAGGGTGTGATCCAGTTAACATACTCTACTATTGGGACATGGTCGCACTTCCCATTGGACTGGAAATTTTTCAGAATGAAAATTTCCTCCTCTCATCTGTCAAGCTTATTGATAATTTCGATGCAGAATATCATGTCATTGCAAATAATGACACTGTGTTTACATTTGTCAAATTTTATTCTCTCAGTTAATTACATATGGCTAATTATATATAACTAGAGTAAATGACGCGTGCCATGCACGGGGAATATGCTATTTTTTTAGTATTTCATTGAAAAATATGTGATTGTTGATTTCACATTTTTAGTTTAAAATTTTGTTGGGGAATTATACACCTCAAATTATTGATTTATGAGGTTAATTATGCAGAAATATTTGAAAAAAAATTGTTTTTAAAAATATAAAAGATAAATCCTCATATAATTTAATTATAAGATATTTTTAAATCTATTTGGTTTATAAACATTCTCTCTTAAAAAATTATTTGTTTTTTTATTCTTTTCCATATAAGTTAATCATTATTTGAAATCATATTTATCTATCATATTTTATCTTTTCTCTTCAAAATATATTTGATTTATTTATCCTCCTATCCCCATGCAGGTGAACTATTTCTAGAAAATATACTTATATATCATATTATTAATTTATTTTCTTTTAAAAATCTATTTAATTTATTTATCTTTTTTCCCATGCAAGTTAACCATTTATAGAACATTCACTAGTGCAGAAAAGGGATTTCACATCGGTTATTTTTGGCTTTTCACATCGGTTTTCAAACTGATGTTGAAACGTCCGATGTGGTTTATTGCCACTTTTCACATCGGATTTAAAACCGATGTCAAAAATTCAGTTTCAGCATTGACAATGTAACCTGTTCAGCACTTTTCACATTGGTTTCTGTAACTTTCCACATCGATTATTTTAAAAACCGATGTTAAAACCCATATTTCCACATCGGTTTTGATAATAACCGATGTGGAAAGTTAGGTTATCACATCGGTTTTTATAAAAACCGATGTGGAAAGTACTTTTTTTTTTTTTTTAAAACCCTCCCTTTACAGTAGTGACATCTTTTTACAGACACTTAAAACTAAATCACACCTGAGTAACTCTCTCAACAAGGCAGTCATCGGCATAGGTCCCTTTATGAGTGCAGAGTATTCTCTCAAATCGGGGATCCTTTGCAATCCTTTCATGTATAACAAGGATAAATTAATACACCAAGAAGCTGAAATTCGAATAAAACAGATAATATAATTTCTTTTCTCTACCATAACAAGAGATGCCCTATATGACAAATATGACTAAAATAGTAGCAGACAGCAAAGACATTTAGGGGAGTCCCACGTGTACTAGAGATCCATGTGTCTATTTTTAATAGATAGGTATTTTAAAGGAGAAATATACAAGGGATCTGTTTTTACCAACCTAAAATTTGATTAATAAAGCACATAGTGAAGAAGAAAACTAACAAAAAGCAAGGACAGGCACAGCAGCCAAATGTAACACTGGTTTTTTACATGTAGATCACGAGTGTATGAGAACATAAACCAATAATATCAAGGCATGAGACATAACACCAACCTTCGAGCTACACGATATTTCTGGCCTAACTTCTCCAATTCTGCCATCACACAGTCCGTGATACAAGGGGTGCCTGAAAATCCCAAATATCAATAGAACAAGGGAAAGAATGAAATATGGGATGATTGATTCAAATACACAATGCCCCATATCAAGGACTAGCTATTAAATCCAGGCAAATGCGATCAGAACATATCTAAATCTTGATCGGAACTCTCATCAATCAAGTAAATTTATACATGACATTCATAAATTATGACAAGGAACAACTACTTCAAACTCACATTTTGCGTATAAGCAGTCCATCATTCCTATAGTCACCTCCACAAAATGGTTACTAAACTTCACAGCATACGCCTAAAATATCTTTCTATTTAAAATGAACAGAGCATATGAGAATTACTTGGGAAGCATATGAGATTTAGCTAGCATGCTGAAACTGTATTCATAGCAAAAAATCAGATGTATTTGGCAGCTCTGGCAGCCAAGTAGGCACAGGGCAGTCAGGGCTTAAAGAATCCTCCATGCAACTCAAACCATTTCTTCAAAATGAAAAAGGCTACTATAGTAGCCACGATGCAAAGCCAAAACTATCAAATCAACACAATCATGCATTACAACTGAGACTCATCACACGTTATCAGCCAACACAACATAATCTCAAGCATAGCAAAGCTGATAAATGCATAAACACAAGCTATCCAATCAAAGGCATCACCAGCAACAAAATATCCAAATAACTTTTCAAATTTAACTAGCTGACAAAATTTCAGAATTACTTATGACATGTCATGGTTCAACTGAGGTGATAAGCCAAGGGCTTGATGTAGTTTCCTCTAGCTCACCAACAAATCAAATAAAACCAGACATTATTACTCAGAAAGCAAATAACATTTAAAATCTGACATGTAATCAAACACTATATAGGCAATCAATTAAGCATTGAGAAATTCTCTTTGAATCACAACAAAACTCAGATTGTATATCAAATATAGATAGAGATGAGAGGAAGAAAACAGAGAGTAGAGAAAAGGGAAGAAGGAGTTCATCCGAATGGAAAGAGGTGGAAACCACCACGGACGGTGGTCAGAAGTCCTTACCTGCGGCTGTGACGGCGACACAACGGAGGTGGAGGAAAGTATATGGAGGTGGAGGTTGTAAGGGAATCCCACACGGTGCACCCGCACGCACCGGATTACTCCTCGGTGGAGAGGCTCGTCCGTGAATCAATGGCGGCGGTAACGGTGGTGAAGGGGAAAGAAGAAGAAAAAAGAAGAAGAAGAAGAAGAAGAAGAAGAAGAGGGAATTAGGGTTTCGGAGAAGGAGCTTCTGAAAGCCGTGGTGGATAACCCGCCGGCGATTTTCTCTCACGCCGCAACCGAGTTAGGGCACCGAATCAACCACTTCAACTCGGGATCCTCTGAGGAATCGGTGATCATCGCCGCGAGCCCCGGGACTCCGTTACCGTTCACGGTTCGCCCCACGTGCTTCTCTTCATCCTCGTCCTCCTCGTCCTCCTCGATCGAAATCAGCGAGATCGAAATTCAAAACCCTAGCAGCGCAATCTCCGAAGAAGAAAACAAATTGCGAGCGAAATTGACGAGCAACGAGGTTTTTGAGCAAGAATAAGGCTTGCTTTCTCTCAGGAGCATCACGAGGAACAGGGAAGAAGCTAGGGTGAGATGCTTTTGGAAGAAGGGAGGGAATGAATTAGAAGCAGATAGAAATTTACACATCGGTTAACATAGAAACCAATGTTTTTTCCTTAACTTTTCCACAGCGGTTTTAGAAACAAACCGATGTTAAAACTTTTCCACATCATTTCTAAAGAAAACCGATGTTAAAAGTTATATTAGTATTTTTTCTATTTTTCTTATTCAGTTTTCCACATCGATTTATAAAAAACCAATGTTAAAACATAAAACTTTTCACATCGGTTATATAAAAAAACCGATGTGTTAAAATTACGAATTTTTAAAATTTTATTTTTGGTTCAATTTTCAACATCGGTTTTATAAAAACCGATGTTAAAATGTTTATAACATCGGTTTATTTTAGAACCGATGTTAAAAGTCTTCAATTTAATTTCAAAAATGCCACCGCCTCCTTTTTCACATCGGTTTTCAGTAAACCGATGTTAAAACCCCGATGTTAAAAACATATTTCGCACTAGTGATTTATATATTTATCATTTTTTCTTCTCTCTTTAAAATCTATTTGATTTATTTCTTCTCTTTTCCTGTAGAAGTTAACCAATTTTAGAAAATATTTTTATCTATCATAATATATTTCTTCAACTCACTTGAAAATCTATTTGATTTATTTCTCCCCTTTGCCCGGTGCAAATTAACCATTTTAAAAAATTATATTTATCTATTGTATCATTTTTTTATTCTCTCTTGAAAATATTTTTGATTTATTTCTACTCTTTTTCCGATAAATTGAACCATTTTTAGAAAATGTATTTTTTTATAATATTATTTTTTCTACTCTCTTAAATATATATTTGATTTATTTCTCCCTTTGCCTTGTGCAAGCTAACAATTTTTTATAAAATATATTTTTGTTTTATATTATTTTTATTCTCTCTTGCAAATATATTTGATTTATTTATTCTATTTTCCCATGCAAGTTAGCAGTTTTTAGAAAATATATTTATCTATCGTACTTTTTATTTTCTCTTGAAAATCTATTTGATTTATTTCTCCTCTTTCCTTGTGCAAATTAATCATTTTTGTAAAAATATATTTATTTATCATATTATTATATGTATTATTTCTCGAAAATCTATTTGATTTATTTCTCATATTTTCCCGTGCATGTTAACCATTTTATAAAATATATTTATATATCATATTATTAATTTTATTTTCTCTTGAAAATTTATTTGATTTATTTATTATCTTTCCGATGTAAGTTAACCATTTTTAGAAAATATATTTATCTATAATATTATTTTAAAAAATATTATTAATTGATTTAAATAATATTACTAATTGATTTGTGCTCTTGAGTTTTATTATTGGATTTGCATTGAATGATGTTTTTCTAAGAGGATGACACATAGCATAGAATTCAATGAGGTTATTCCTAAATATACATACTAATAATATTATTAATTGATCTGTGCCCTTGATTTTTATTATTGGATTTGTATTAAATGTGGTTTTTCTAAGAGGATGACACATAGCATAGAATTCAATGAGGTTATTCATAAATTATATACTATAGATAATATTATTAATTGATTTGTGCCCTTGAGTTTTATTATTGGATTTGTATTAAATGATGTTTTTTCTAAGAGGATGACACATAGCATAGAATTCAATGAGGTTGTTCATAAATGTATATATGTATATACTATAGATATGAATTCAAGATATTAATTTTTAATGCTTTTGGACATTTATTTTAAGATATACCTAGAATCATTTCAGTTAAAATGTAAAATAACAATTACAATTAAAAATTGGATTATATATTATAACAATCCATTTTGAAGAAATTTTAAGGTTTTGTACATTTAGGAGTAATTTGTTTTCTGTTTAAGAGGAAAATCAAACAAAAAAAAACTAATAATATAACTTAATGTGCATTGTCATTGTAAAAGAGTTAACATTGATATCAAATTAAATTTTGACAAAATTTATATTATTATTATTATTATTATTATTATTACTATTATTATTATTATTATTATTATTATTATTTATCTCACTTATATTACAATAAAAGCATAGATGTCAAAATTTTAGTGATTGTTAGTGTAAAATTTACAATAACAAGTCAAACTACTTTAATCCATATTAAAAAAATGTAACATTATTTTTAACATTAATAAAATATCTAGGTTAAAGTAATGTTTTGGTCCCTATACGTGATACTGATTTTCAATTTGGTCCCTATACTTAAAAAGTTATCAATTTGGTCCCTATAAGTGACACTGGTTTTCAATTTGGTCCCTATACGTAAAAAGTTATCAATTTGGTCCCTATACGTGACACTGGTTTTCAATTTGGTCCTCACCGCTAATTGGTCCCGATATAAGAGGACCAAATTACAAATTATTGTCACATGTAGGGACCAATTCAACAAAAAAAAAAATTGAAATCGGTCCCTACATGTGACAATTATTTTCAATTTGATCCCTACATGTGATAATAATTTGCAATTTGGTCACTCTTATATAGGGACCAATAGCGGTGAGGACCAAATTGAAAACCAGTGTCACATATAGGGACCAAATTGATAATCAGTGTCACGTATAGGAACCAAATTGAAAATCAGTGTCACGTATAGGGACTAAATTGATAACTTTTTACGTATAGGGACCAAATTGAAAATCAGTGTCACGTATAGGGACCAAATTGATAACTTTTTACGTATAGGGACCAAATTGAAAATCAGTGTCACGTATAGGGACCAAAACATTACTTTAACCAAATATCTATTAAAGTAGTATCCACAATCAGTATAAAAACATCTATACTGACATTCACTAATATTTTGATAGGCATGCTTTTGACTGCATTAAAAAATTAATCAATGACTTGGTTATCTAAAGTCTAGTTGTACTCGCAACATTAAAAATACAGAAATGTTTCCGTGACACAGATCCTTACACTTACACCGTATAGTGCCGCACAGGCCGCACTGTGCGGCACTGTAGCGTTTTTTTTTTTTTTTATTATTATTATAAAAGTTTTGGATTTTTTTAAATGTTATTTTTTTATAAATAAATTTTTTGGTTAAGTATCTGTAAATATCTAGTGAATTATGTACAAATATCTGGTTAATTCAGTTTATTATATATCTGTTAATGGGTTTTTTTGAGAAATAAATTTTTTGGTTAAGTATGTGCAAATATCTGGTGAATCATGTACAAATATCTGGTGAATTCAGTTCATTTTCTGGTGAATGGGTTTTTTGAGAAATAAAAATTTTCGTTAAGTGGTGAATCATGTGCAAATATCTGGTGAATCATGTACAAATATCTGGTGAATTCAGTTCATTATCTGGTGAATGGGTTTTTTGAGAAATAAAATTTTTCGTTAAGTGGTGAATCATGTACAAATATCTGGTGAAGTCAGTTCATTATCTGGTGAATGGATTTTTTTTGAGAAATAAATTTTTGGTTAAGTACGTGCAAATATGTGGTAAATCATGTACAAATATCTGGTGAATTCAGTTCATTATCTGGTGAATGGGGTTTTTTGAGAAATAAATTTTTTCGTTAAGTGGTGAATCATATACAAATATCTGGTGAATTCAGTTCATTATCTGGTAAATACGTTTTTTTGAGAAATAATTTTTTTTGTTAAGTATGTGCAAATATCTGGTGAATCATGTACAAATATCTGGTGAATTCAATTCATTATCTAGTGAATGCGTGTTTTGAGAAATAAAATTTTTGTCGTTAAGTATGTGCAAATATCTGGTGAATTATGTACAAATATCTGGTGAATTCAATCCATTATCTGGTGAATGGATTTTTTTGAGTATGTACAAATATCTGGTGAATCATGTATAAATATCTGGTGAATTTAGTTCACTATCTGGTTAATGGATTTTTTTTATAAATAAAATTTTATTTTTTATAATAAAAAAAAAAACCGCTACAGTGCCGTACAATGCGGTACTATACGGTGTAAGCCGTATGGTGTACGATTGGTGTGTCATGGTATCAGCACTCTTAAAAATATGCCAAGTAAGAAATGCTAAAATGAGGTAGTTTTTAGTAAATTAGCAATAATAATAATAATAATTTTTTTTTTATAAAATATAAAAATCTTTTTTTATAATCCGTAATCAATAGATTCTTATTATGTATCTCTTATAAAATATAATTTTTTATTTCCATTGCCTTACCATATCAAATAATGATATTCTTTTTATTAACCATTAAAAAATGATTTTAATGAAAATTTACGTGTGCACTACACGGGTATATTACACTAGTTAAACTCAAAAAGTGCTTATATGGAATATGGAATATGGAATAGAAAGTGGTGAAAGTTGAAACCCAAAACGGCGGGAAAGCGAGGCATTATTGGCGGGAAACAATATAAAACGACCCCATTTATGATTTCATCATTCTTCGCATCCACACTCATCTATTTTCATTATCTCTCTCTTCTTTGACTTTCTCTCTCTAGGGTTCCGGAGATGTTCTCCAGCAGCACCCAATTCGATGCCAACTCCGCCTTCTCTGGCGGCGGTTTCGTGGCCTCTCAGTCCACACAGCTCAACGATTCATCTCCCGCACTGTCAAGAGTAATCCATCTTTCTCTTCTCTCTTATTTTTATTCTATTTTTTTTTTTTTATCGTTTTTCTGCGAAAGAAAGCATCGAAAAAAAAAAGGCCAGGTGACAAAAAAAAAAGGGCTTTTGTTTTTCCCTTTGTAAGCTTGGGTTTGTGAAATACTTCGCAGTAGTAACTTTTTTACTCTAGTGTTTGGTTAGTTTTCTGTTTTTATATGTTTTTTTTTTTACACATAATTAAAAAATGTGATATTATTTTTAACTTTGGTTTCCTTTTGTAATGGAAGGTAGCTCCAAACACTATGATTGATTCCGGTGGCATTTTTATAATCATTAGTAAAAATATATTAAAATGAAAATAGAAAACAATCATAACGCTCTCTAATTTCTAAACTAACTGGTTTTTCTGTTTTGATTGCTCCTTTAAAGAGCCGTGAAACTCAGGGTTTGATTCCGGTGACGGTGAAGCAGATAAATGAAGCCTCTCATTCTGGTGATGAAAAGTCCAGTTTTGCAATCAACGGTGTAGATCTGACTAATGTACGGCTCCTTCTTTATTGATTTAAGTTGTTATAGTTTGTTTATGTGTTTACTTTGTTAGAACATTGGTTCCTGTGGAAGATTAATGAATTCAGTTTTTTTTTCTCTGAATTGTCAATTAGGGAAAGTACTTTGACTTTCTCTAAAATTTAGCTTAATTACAGTTTGTATCATACATTTCCTCTCCTAAAATGATGGTGATTGAAATTATACTGGGGTGTCAAATATAATTAAGTACAAGGGAGTTTAGTGTAATTTACCCTTGTCAATTTTTCATGTTCTTGGAATGATTTAACTATTTTCTGATGAAGAATAGTATTGTCCTGCCACTTAGGTTTGAAATTTTAGAAAAGTTGTTCTGTTATAGTTTATCCACTTTAACATCTATTTTATATGTTTTTGGTTCAGGTAACCTTGGTTGGAATGGTGTTTGAGAAAGCTGAGAGAAACACTGATGTTAATTTTATTTTAGATGATGGAACTGGACGAATCAACTGCCGAAGATGGTATTTCATTCATCTAAGTGCTATGTTAAAGATATTAATATTAATATAAATGTGGTTGTCCTTGCTTGTATCTTTTTTATCATCATCATCATCATCATCATCATCATCGTCATCATTATTATTGTGTTGCTATTGCTTTTGTTATTATTTGATAGAAATATTTGGATTATTTATGGCCTTCTGGAAAAAATTTCCCAAAATTTGCTGTAAAATGTAGTCTGAATTTCATTTTGATTGTGGGTAATCAGGGTCAATGACACATTTGACACAAAGGAAATGGAAGAAATACAGTAAGTTCTTAAGATGCTAATGATTGGTAATATAAGAGTCTTGGGTTATGTTTCTTACATTCTCAAATTATTCAATGATAGGGATGGCATGTATGTTCGTGTTTATGGGCATCTGAAAAGCTTTCAAGGTGTAAGGCAACTTGTTGTCTTCTCTGTCAGGTATGTGTGCTAAGCCCTGTAACTTCAATTGTGCCCTAGTTGTTTATTTACTTAAATTTTTGTAGATTAGTTTGTTACTTGCAAAATGTAACTTTCTCTCTAGAATCTTGGATAAGATAGATTAATTAACACAAGTTAGATAATTGAAGGCTTACACAATGTGCCTAATTGAAGGCTTTATGGGAAAATTTAAAACAGGAAGGGTGGGGGAGGGGGGCGAAAAGTCAGAGGTTAGTAGTTCCAGAGCCCTAATACTTACCCAACAACTTATAGCCCCCGATGGCTGACAGGTGAGATCCTAAAGCAGTTCAGCCTGAGGCTTAGAACCATTAAATTTTAACAGGCGGTTGTCAAACTTGTTGACCTTACAGCATATGTGGTTTTGATTTTGGCCTTATGGATGATCTGATTGAATGCTTTCACAACATTAGTTTAAGTTGTGTGTTTTCTTAATTTCGAAGCAGGGTAGTTAATAGCGTGCGATCGCGTTGCTATCGCGGAGGGGCGGGGCGGAGCAGTCGGTGGCCGCTACTTGGATGGCGTGGCGGAGCGTTTTTTGGTAGCGGCGGTCGCGGCCGCTTTCGGGGCGGAAATCGCACCAAAAAGTGGTGAAGCGGGCGCTTTTGGGCCGCTTCTGTGTCACGGGTCGAATTTCTGTCTAGTCGAGCCATTTTCGGCTGATAACGAGCCATTTCCGGCCGAACCCAGTAGTCGGTGCCGTTGTTGGAGGTGTCACGCATGCTCTCCTGCGGCGGCTGCAAGCAGATCTAGGGTTTGTAGTACACTACGCGCGGCTGCTGCAAAGGAATTAGGTCATGCGGCTGCTGCAAACAGGAATTACATGCTTTTTCTCTACTCTTCCTATTTTACCCCACTTACACTTGGTAAATATCAATTTTACCCTCACTTATGCTCAGGAAATCTCTATTTTACCCTTGTTTTTTTTTCTATTTCTTACTCCCACTCTTTGCCCACCCACGTTCCTTTATGTTATGGGTTTGGTTGTTTCGCTGCTTCTCCCCTCTCTTCTCACTCTGCGTCTCCCCCTCTCTTCTCCCTCTGCTTCTCCCCCTCTTATCCTACTGCGTCCCCTCCTTCCTCCCTTGTCACTTTTCCCCACTTGCCTAAAATAGCGGCCATCCCGCTATGCGCTATCCTGCAATAGCGTTTTTGGGGTCAGCCGCTCCGCGCCGCTATCCGGGATTGATAACCCTATTTCTAAGTTAGCTGAGCTGATATTCATAAGTCTAAACATTGTTAATTTGTTATTAAATCCTAACATGGAACCAATAGACACATGATTTTTATATGTTCTTCATCCACTTTATTTCTGTGATTATATTAAGCATGAATTATAAAAAGTCTTTGGTTACAAACTGGCATATTTTGTTATGTGCTGGTTTGTCTGATGACTATGTTCTAATAGCATGTTTGGAGCCACTTCCAAATGCTTCAAAATCACTTTTAAAAGGGAGAAGCTACTCACATTAGCTTCTTCCATAAGTACTTCCAGCCCTTAAACTTTGTGTTAACAAATACACACTGATTCATTAACATTTTAAATTGAATGATAATTATTAACTTAGAATTTTCTTTGATCTGTCCTTGGTGATGGGTGTCCTTGTTGTCACCTTTGTGAAGGCTGCATTTGGATTTTCAAAGTTTTCCCCAATAATGACTTTTTGGTTTGAAGATTGGTGGTGTATCTGTTTGATGGATTTACATGTGAACGACAAAGCACTAGTGATACCTAGCTGTGGAAAAGTGATTTACCGGATTATGATCTATGCAGTTTTATTTACTTAGGAAAATGTAAAAAATTGGCAAATTAGCTAGTTTCATCTTCCTTATTTCATATTGTGGTGTTTCACAGGCTGGTGACAAATTTTGACGAGATCTCTTTTCACTTCATTGACTGCATTCATAACCACCTCCGCACCAAATTGAAGGTACACATGGTTCTCATATTCTACAGACTATTTTCTGTTAGACAATAGCATGGTGGCAGTGGATGCTGCATAAAATTTTTAGGAACTTGATAAATTGAGAATATTGTATAATCCATTTATAGGATTATTAGAAATGTTGAGAATATCGTGCCTTACTAAAGTTGGCCTACATGATAATTTAATATAATGCCTTTTCTTTCAATTGTTTTTTTTTTTTTTTTGGGATTATAGGTGGAAGGAATCACTCCCGCACATCCTCCTTCATCAGCCTCATCTTTGCCTGTCAAAAATTCGTCAAATGGATCTCAGGCGCCATCATCAAATCCAGTATGAGATTTGATATGTCAGTTGCTGTAGTAGTTAGTTTAGTTTGATTGGATTGATGAAATAATTTTCGTCACCTCAGGTATATGCACAATATAGTGTGGATGGACTCAAAGATTGTGATAAACTGGTTATTGACTATTTGCAGCAGCATTCAGACATGTGAGTTATACATTGAAATTTTATATTTGTAATCGTTACCTTTTATTTAATAGTTTCAATAAATTTAAGATTGTTAAAGTCCAATCGCACAATAATATTTACACGAGTTATGATGCTATTGCTGAAAGATTTCAAACTTGGTTTTAAATTGCAGGTCGGATGAACGGGGAATACATGTTGATGAGCTTGCTCGAGAACTTAAGCTTCCAACGGACAAGATCTTGTAATCTCTTATTTTCATATTTATTTGTCTTGTTAGAGGCAGTCATTGCATTTGCTTATGAAGTAAGTTGAGCTGTTTTTGATGGCAGGTTGTCGCTGAAGACTCTTGGAGATGATGGTTTAGTATACTCCACGATAGATGACTTCCATTACAAACAAGCTTGATATTTTTAGTCATCTGAGGAATATAGCTGAGGATGGATATTAGGACCCTGAATCATTGATGCAGTTGGTGTTGGTCTATTGGTTTATAGGTTTCAAGAGGATGTAGATATGTTTCTGGATTGATGAATCTATCGTCTGCTCAAACCGGATGAAACCTTGCTGATCATACAGTGTAAATTTCTGAACGCTTAGTAGGTTATTTTGGAGTGTGGTCTAAAAAAATGTTATCTATAATTATTTTATTTTCATTTCTCGGCAATGTCTTTTTTTTTGAATTTTTAGATGGATTTTATTTTGATGCAAGTAAAAAAAAATGTTTTATATCGACTTTTCATCAAAATTAAGCACTTCAAACATAAGGAAAGGCAAATTTTTTTTGAATACTTGCTTTTGATGGTATATAAATTACAGAATGATGTGAATGTAAATTAGCTTCTTGTCGTATTTCGAGATAGGCCGAGTGGATGTGAGGGGTGCTAATTTATATGTTAAATATGAACGGTCAAATGATATATTGTCTTAGAAAATACTTTTGGATGAGTTAGATAACTCTATGCTGTCAGTTGCCTTTTTTTTTTTTTTGACTAAACAGTTTCCTGTTTCTAAAAATGATGAAAATGATCGTGGCTGTTATTTAACCCTTCGAGAATATAATAGTTACAACTTATGTGCTTTTTTGGTTTTTGACTTGGTATCATAGTCACGTGAGATACCGATGTCAAAAAATAGTCATGTGAGATACATACAAGCATGTGAGATTTTATTTTTAGGTTACAAAAAGTTTAGATTGGAGGAAGGTGTGATCCCTTTAAAAGCAAAGTGAATATCACTAATCTCAGTGATGATTTATAATGGAATTTACATATTGTCTATCAACATGAGAGATATGAGAGATCTAGGAATCTAATCTAAGTTATAACTAGTGTGAGTGGAAGATTTGATTAGATGTGCCATTGGCTATAGTCATGTGAGATTAACCTTACTTTCGTCCTTTTATATCAAATAGAAGAATATAATAATTAAATAAATAAACATCATTTTACCCGAAAAATACAGCTGACCTTTGTTAGAATCAAGGGTTTGTCCCCCACTTTATTTCCTTATTGGTTTATTTTCAAATTTAATTTCTTCAAAGTGTAAACAAGCATTATTTTTTTGAAATCAATCCTGAATGACTTGGTTAAATGTTCTCATTTTCTGTATGAATTGGGATAACTATGTGTTATTTATTTTACAAATGTTTAAACAATAAATTTCTTAGTCTTAACGATACCTTAATTTTTTATTATTAAATAAGTTTAACAATAACAATAACTTTTTGAAGGTATAGTCGTATGATCTGAATCGCAAATCGACCTACTCAAAGGGTTGGGTCCCTTGGTCAAAAGTCTACATGCAAGTTTAGTTGTTGAATATAAAAGTCCGAATATTTTTTAGTAAAAAACAATTCAAATATAATATTTAAAAGAAAATAGCACAAACATTCTTAACCACATCCACATGCGAAAGAAATAATAGTGAAATATTTATAAATTTTAAACTGCTCAATTTATAAGATAAAAAATCAATATGGAAAGTATTTACTTTCATTATAATTTAAAAAGAAAAAAAATCACTTACGATACAAATCCAATGATAGTGCCTTTTTTTTGTATGTCCAATGACAATGTCTCTAAATAAGCAAAAAGTAAAAAAAAAAAAAAAAAAACCATCTTTACAGTATTTTGTTTTTGTTTTTTTTTACTTGGATGTGTGTCTCGACACGTACCCTTTACAACACTCGTAACAAGTAGCCGACGCACTTGCATGTGTTCAATTGGGGGAAAAAACATGGCTCAAACACGGCATGATATTATAAGACAAGTGACACACCGTGGACACAGCTAATTAAATTTTTTTTTTTTTGAAACATAGTAATACCCCACTTATCTATTTTCCAAACCAGAAAACTTTGGATTGGAGATGGTGTTAAATGTTGAAAAATATTGTAGAAATAATAAAAGTCTTTTTGAACTCGGTAACGTAACTGAATTATGACTCTTTTTAGGGTGGGTGACATTGTCGCTCACCTGTGCCATCATTATCTATCGTTGGATGAGTAGGTGCTGTCTTCAATACTCCACCATGAACTCGGAGGATTGATTCTCCAACGTTTTTATCCGTCGATTTATGATTAAAAAAACGAATGGATGAGATCATTTTAGGGAAACCGATTGAAACGGTTAGAGTTTTTGCCTCTGTCCCTTCAATGCCTATCTTCTTCGTTTGCTGAACAGTGAACACCACCGTCCATCAATGGCTGGGGCGGTCCGTATTTCACCATCAACTCCTCCAATAATAGATTACATGTTAATAGATTACATATTTTGTAACTAAAATAAAATGGTTTTACAGCTAAATCAAATAATTAGATGTTGAGAAAAAAGTGCATCAATGAACCCAAACTTGCCCATTGCCTTCAACACCTCGTCGGTGTCGTTGTCCATGACCTCGCTTTCTTCTTGTTAATACGTGCCTATAGATCGTGGACACAGGACAAGACTCTCATTTTGATTCCCGGAATAAGAATAAGAATAAGAAGAAGAAGTGGATCTTAGTAGCAATGGCGGTGCCTCAGCGGAATTCCACCATCAACGGCGGCCACTGCCTTTTGTTTTTGGGTAAGCTGAAAATGTCAGCCTTATGACAAAATCCTTTGCAAGGTTTCAGAAATTCATCATCCCAATCAAGCTCCATTTGAGCCAAACACCTACCTAGCAACCACCGGTCAATGTGGTTACATCTCCCCTGTCATTTTTCGTTTATTTCTATAATATTTTTCTCTTCCCCCTCTCTGTAACTCCTATCCACATCTCCATTGTGAAGATGCGTCTTGACCAACTGTTTTAGTTTCCCCTTCCTCCAGTAGTCTTGATTTTTCACTTCAACAACCATTTGTAGATGGTCCAATTTTCACTAAATAACTCCTAAAAACAAATTGAGTTGTATTGTAAGTGTAAAAGTTGAACTTGCAGGAGAAGTTATATATAAATCAAATTTTTTGAACGACAATGACGGAGTATGGTGCCGGAGAGAGAAGGATTCGAAGTCTGTAATGGTTTGGAGAAGGGAAGTGCCGGAGATTAAAAGCCAGATTTTTTTCTTAAATAGTGGAATTGTAACAGGTTGTAACCGATAAAAAAGAGGGAGTATCAATCCTCAACTCACAAGAGGGAGTATTGAAGTATTGCCCGGATGAGTAGCTTAGTTCTCTGCTCCTTGAAAATTATCTGAAAGTGGAACCCGAACAGCAAGCCTAAAAACCTTCGAGATTCAACTTGACCCTATTCATCATCATCATTTGTATAATTTTAAATTTTTTATTCTAATTTATTAAATATCCAAAATATATATATGAATATTCATGAATGATAAACAACAGGCATAGTCGTACGTTGAATTTCTTAAATCTGCACAAAGAAATTGAAAATCAACATGTTGATTCCCACATCTCCTACATATTGAGAACTCTTAATCAAAAGCAATCTCACTTTTTTGAAAGAAGAAATCAGAGGAAGAAGAAAACAAATAGAAAGAAGAAGAAAAGAGGGTAAAAGGGTTCAGAAACCTTCTCTGCCGCCCTACTGCTGCCGTGCGCGGTGCTTCTTCTCGCCGCCGCACGACGCGTGTTCTCCCCTTCGCCTATGTCAGCCACGGGACGTGGTGGTTCTTCTCCCTACCACTGCGAGAAGAACTCACGAATCTTATGGAACATCTCGCTGCCGCCATGCGCGATGCTTCTCTACTCCGTCGCGGCTTCGTCCGGCCTCCCCACCGCTAACCGCTGCAAGACGTGATTGTCCCGTATTTCTCCACTTCTCCCTCCATTGTGAGAAAACTCATATTTGTCCTCCTTCCCCTTTCCTCCACTCTCTCCATGTCAGCCGCCATGCACGGACATGGAGAGAGTGGAGGTGGATGGTACTCATGGTGGTGGTGATGCACTCTAGTGGTGGGGGTTGAGGACTGAGAAGCAAGCTGACGGTGGTGGTGGCAGGAGTTGGAGGGAAGTTGGGGAAGAAACAATCCAATGTGGAGAGTATACAGTGTAATCATGAGGATTAAGATGTATCAATGGTAAATGATAGTATCTTACCATGGTAAATGATAATACTCAAGAGGGGGGGGGGGGGGGGGGTGTTGAATTAAGTATGTAAGATTTTTGAAAACTTTTCCCCTTTAAGCAAAAACTGAAACTTTTCTAAAACTTTTGAAAAGGTTTTGCCAACCAACAAAACAAAATAAGTTTTTGCAAGTTTATTTGATTCAAGACTTGATTCTTTAACAAGAAAGATTGATGAAAGATACTTTTTCAGATTAGAACATACACAAATTTTCCTTAACTAAAACTTAACCACATACATTCAGCAATTTAAAGTAGTTAAAGGAGTTAAGGGATAGAGAGAAATGCAAACTGAGTTTTATACTGGTTCAGCCACCTCCTCTGGTAACCTACATCCAGTCCCCACAATCACTTGTGAGTTTCATCCACTAAAAATCAACACAATTATAAAATTCTTTACAAAGCTTCAGGTTCGTTCTACCCGGTGACAGCTTTTAAACAAAGCAATCTTGTAATTCCCAAGAGTCCCTTCTACTCTTGTCAAATCTCTAAGAGTCTTCTACTCTTAGATCAACACACAGAGAGAAACCTTCTCTCTTTTCTCTTCCTTTCACAGTAAGAAGATTGATTATTCAGATTCTAAGAAATCAGCAATGTTACAACTTGAAGCACTTAACAGAAAAGACTTTAACTATTCTCAATGAAAAAGCTCTCTCTCAATTTCGTGTAATCTTTCAGAACTGAATGAATTGATTGTTGAAAAACGTTTGCCCAAGCCTTTATATAGGTGTACGTCAAAATAAATCCTTTGGGCAAACTTTAAAAGTTAGTTAATATCAAAACAAACTTTTCATCAAAAAATGATTCTGTCAAGTCAATCGATTGCCTAATCGATGTATTAAACAAGATTTGTAATTTTTGCACTGAGTACATCGATTGATCAATCGATTGGATTCTTGATAGTTCTTGATTCTCATTGATACATAAATGTGTACATCGATTGTGTTCTTGAAAATCACAAGCATCAGCAGCCTAGAAGTCTTTACATCGATTGCTCAATCGATTGCATAATCATTTCAAAAAGTCTTTGTCTCTGTTTGGGCTTATGCATTGATGTGTCAATCAATTGGCTCTTTGTAAACATAAGACTTTACTTCTGTTCTGTGTATGCATCGATGTACTAATCAATGTGATGTATATGAAAAAGATTCTTGGCCTCTTTTTGGCCTTATACATCGATGTATCAATCGATTGTAAGCTTATATCAAAAAGTACTGGCTTCTGTTTCACTCTATACATCGATGTGCAAATCGATTGACAGAAGCTTAGTTTGCATACATATCAAGTTGTTCTAGAATCAATCGATGTATACATTGATGTATAACATTTATACATTGATGTACACATAGGTTTTCATTACAAAGTAGTTAATTAACTGAAAGTACATAGATGTACACATAGATGTACAGATCTTTCAATTAACCTTTTTCTTTTTAAGTTCAATTTTAATTTATGAAAACCATTTTGAATTAGTTAAATTGAGAGAGCTAAATCAAAGAAAATAAGTAAAACTTTTCTTTACATAAAACTTTATAAGTTCCTTTGCTTGAGATTCCTTGTGATTCTTCATTTGAGATTTCTTCATCTTCAAGCATTCCAATCATGATCCTTGCTTTGCCTTTGTCTTTCTCCTTTTGATCCTTTGAATTCATATCCTTGCACTAAATGATCTTTTCATAACATGTAAACTTGGCAAATGATTAGTGAATCAAAGTTTAATCAATTTCTTAAGTTTGGTCATTAATCAAAACATACTAGAGTCATTTTCCAACAAACTTCCCCTTTTTGATTGATGAAAAACTTACCATACTTTAATATGAAAGAATTCATTGGAAGTAAAAATACATATATCAGAGTTAAATGGTGCAGCAGAATTTCAATTGATATGATTACTCCCCCTGTCTAATTGACAGTTTAAAAGCATTTAGGATCATTGAACATAGAGTCATTTATGTTGTATAATAGTTTGAGTATGGTACCCTTTCCTTTCTCCCCCTTTGTAATTATCAAAATGAATTTATGGGAGATATAAAGCATAAGTAAAAACAAGGTACATACTTAACACATTCATTCATTCATTCATTCATTCATTCATTCATTCATGCATCACACAATATCAAAACAAAATGAAAGTAGTGTAATGATAAAAGCAAAATATAGAGAATGTTGTTCAAGATATTACAGACCAAAAAGTAAACAACCTAAGCACAAACTTAACACTAAGAAGCCCTAAAGATCTAAGATTTATCATTGTTTCTTAGCTCTTGAGTGTGTTGTGCAGGTGTTGCAGCTTCAGCTTCTTAATTTCCTTCTTCATCAGGTGCAATGTCAGTAGCAGTAGCAGCAGATTCTCTAGCAATGTTGACAACATCCTCAGAAGTTGGTGTTTCTTCTTGAGGAGCTGTTGCAGGTGCAGGTGCAGCCAGGGGAATGCCTAAGTGCAGGTGCACAGTGGCCATTTGCCCTTCCAATGCATTGATCTTTAGACTTATGTAGTTTAAAGTTCTCTTAATCATCAGATGCTTCTTGTACTGTCTTTGCTCAAATACTTCAATCATTTTGCTCATTTCTAGCCAACCTCATGCATTCTCCATTGACTTTAGCAAGCTTCATCTTGCTGATTTTGCTTTCTCCAAACTTGTGAGTTATTTGCCTTGCATAGAACCTCTCTTTATTTTCCATTGGAACTTCAAAATGTTCAAGCAATTTAACCACTAAGCCTAGGGTAGGGTTGCACCACTTGTTTTACAATCAAGCATATGTCTGAGAATGATATAGCTCTAGTTGAGCTGTTTCTTTTCTACCATGGCCCACAACATCAGAAGGTCATTATTTTGGACCACTGCATGATTGCCTGACCTTGGTAGGAGCATCCTACTGAGCACATACTGCAACAATCTGTGTTGCACATGCATAACACTTATGTTTATCAACCTTCCTTCTTGTGCATTCTTTACCAGAAGCACTTTCTTAGCTTCCTCTTTGTCATAAGTCTTTAACCAAGCACTTTCTGGTCCTATTCCAGCTATATTACTTCCCAAGAAATCCATCCCAATGAATTGTGCAAATTCATCAAAAGTCATTTCAATTCTTACATTCTTGACTTCAGCAGAAAATCCAATATTATATTGGCCAGTGCTATCAGTTAGGTGTGCATAGGTGTGTGATGAGAGTATTTTGATGTATTTTGAGAGATGGGAGAGGTTTATGAGTGGCGGCGAGGTATTTTCTATTCCGTCTTCTGATGTATTTTTGTTATAGTTCCCAGTTTGTACATATTTGGGATCCTACTGAAGGGATTCCCTCTACAGTACATACATGATGTATATGTTTATGTATGATGTATGCATATATGTATGGGTGATGGTTGTTTTATTTTAAGTTTTAATTTCTGCCGCTGTTTATAAATAATCGTTTAACGCTAATATCACGATTAGATTTTAATAAATTCGGGTTTTTCTTTTAATGGGACGTCGGGGCTTCTCATTTGATGGTATCCGAGCTGTTTGATTCTATTCGGACTGTGAAATTAGGATGTACTGGCCATTTTAGTTGAATCCACATCAGATATCAACTATGCTTAGAAGTTGGGTAGTGAGTTCGTGCGTGATAGTTAGCATTGATGTGACATATAGTATTTATATTCCAGTTTTATGTAGTATTATATGTCATATTAATGTGAGATAATGATTTCTTTTATCAGGATCATGGCTCGAGGCAAAGGTCGAGGACGTAGAGGACAAGGGGGTGGTAGGACCCCGAAGAGGGTGGATGGTGAGACTTCTCAGCCTGAGGGAGGAGCTGGATCTGGAGGAGAGTCATCTAAGACTCCCTAGACCATTCGCGAGTTAGCATCCGTACTGTTGCAGCAGGCGCAACAGAATGCTCAAAGGATGCGGAGAGATACAGAGTTACAGGAGCAACAGGACAGGAGGAGAGCTGCTAAGGCTGAGGATGTAGGGTTGGCTACCTCCTAAAAGGGAAGCCCCCCCAGTTCAGAGGAGATTATGATCCTGAGCGAGCTGAGTGGTGGATTCAGGAGCTCGAGAAGATATTTGATATTATGAGGTGCAGAGATGACAGGAAGGTGACTTATGCTGCTTTCATGTTGACGGGAGGAGTCGAGTCATGGTGGAGAGGCAAGAGGAGGTTGCTAGAGGCAGAGGGCATATTGATCAGTTGGGAGTTGTTCAGAGATTGCTTCTTGAGAAGTACTTCCCGCGGTTGGTCAGACGCGAGAAGGAGAGGGAGTTCATGAGTCTCTGACAGGGTCACATGAGTGTTGGTGACTATGCAGCCAGATTTGAGGCCTTTATATAGTTTTCTGAGTTCTATTAGAGGTTTCCGGACGAGGATTAAAAGTTCCAGAGGTTTGAGGAGGGGCTACGACATGAGCTACGGAGGGCTATAGTGCCCTTGGACATTTTGAGTTTTCCAGAGCTAGTGGAGAGATGTAGTGCCATTGAGAGTATGAATCAAAGGCAGGCTGCAGAGTAGAGTGACCAGACATCTGCACTAGCACCAGTTACAGCAGCACCAGTTGAGGGAGGGGACCAGCAACAGAGAGGCCCAGTTGAGAGAGTGTCAGGAGAGACCTGGTTGTTTCAGGTCACATTGCTCGGGAGTGCAGGCAGAGAGGAGCACAGCAGCAGACAGCTGCAGGTAGAGGAGCCGGTACTTACAGAGGTGGTATTGGGAGAGGAGTTCCAGCAGCAGGACGACAGATGGCCAGGCCTCAGGCCACAGGGAAGGTGTTTACCGTGAGAGGGGCTGAATCCTTTCAATCTGCAGATCTTATTCAAGTATGTGTTTAATGTCTGGCAGACTCTCGTCTGTGTTGTTTGACTCAGGTGCTACACATTCGTTTGTTTCGCATGAGTGTGTAGATCATTTACATTTACCAGTTTCCTAGTTATCTTATACTCTTACAGTATCTACCCCGACCAATGATTCCTTGATTACTATGTCTGTTTGCCTACAGTGTCCTATAGTTGTAGAAAATAGGACACTCCTTGTGGATCTTATCTGTTTGCCTATGCAACAGATAGATGTTATTCTCCGCAAGGATTGACTTTCTGCTAACCATGTGGTGTTAGACTGTTCCAGAAAGGCCCTATCTTTTCTTGAGCCTTCTAGCATAATATCTGCCAATGAAGGAGTATCTATGAGGAGTGATGATTCTCGACAGTATGTGATGCTTTTCTCAGTGGAAGCTAAGAAGACTCCGAGTATATATTCTATGCCTATCGTGAGAGAGTTTCCTGAGGTTTTTCCTCCTGATGTTCCAGGTTTACCACCAGAGAGGGAAGTTGAATTCACGATAGATCTCATACCAGGGACAGGACCTATATCAATAGCTCCTTATCGGATGTCACCTGTAGAGTTGGTTGAGTTGAAGAAACAATTGGATGATATGATGAAGAAGGAATTTATTAGACCGAGTGTTTCACCATGGGGAGCACCAGTGTTATTTGTGAAGAAGAAGGACGAAAGTGCTAGGCTATGTACGAACTACATGCAATTGAATAAGGTGACGATCAAGAATAATTATCCGTTGCCTAGGATAGATGATCTGATGGATCAGTTGAAGGGAGCTTTGGTGTTTTCTAAGATTGATTTAAGATCAGGATACCATCTGATTAGGGTGAAGAAGGAGGATATACCTAAGACAGCTTTCAGGACGAGGTACGGACATTATGAGTACTTGGTTATGCCTTTTGGCTTGACTAATGCTCTAGTAGTGTTCATGGATTACATGAACATAATTTTTAGACCGTTCCTTGACAAGTTTATGGTGGTATTCATAGATGATATTCTTATCTATTCCCGTAGTCGGGAAGAACACGAGGAACATATGAGAGTTGTGTTGCGGGTATTGAAAGATAGGCAGATGTACGCTAAGCTTTCTAATTGTGAATTTTGGCTAGAGGAAGTTCAGTTTTTAGGTCATACAATCAATAAGGAAGGGATAACAGTTGATCCAGCTAATGTGGAAGCTGTGATTAGGTGGGAGAGACCTAAGTCAGTAAGTGAAGTGAGAAGTTTTCTAGGTCTAGCTAGATATTATCGGAGGTTCATCGAGGGTTTCTCGAAGATTGCATTGCCTATGACATAGTTAACGAGAAAGAGTACAACGTTTATTTGGACGGAGAAGTGTGAAGAGAGTTTTCAGAAGTTGAAGGAGAAGTTGACTACATCTCCAGTGTTGATGTTACCAGATCCTTTAGGACAATTTGATGTGTATTGTAATGCGTCATATCAAGGATTGGGTTGTGTTTTGATGCAAGAGGGAAGAGTTGTGGCTTATGCTTCCCGACAGTAGAGGATTTATGAAAGGAATTATCCGACCCATGATTTGGAGTTGGCAGCGATAGTGTTTGCATTAAAGATATGGCAACACTATATTTATGGAGCTAAGTTTAATGTGTTCAGCGATCATAAGAGTTTAAAGTATTTGTTTGACTAGAAAGAGCTTAACATGAGGCAGCTTAGATGGATGTAATTTATTAAGGATTATGAATTTGATCTTCAATACCATCCTGGGAAGGCGAATGTAGTGGCGGATGCACTGAGTAGGAAATCTTTGCATGTGTCCGCAATGATGGTGAAGGAAATGGAATTGGCTGAGGATAGAATATGCTTAGGTATGATCACCATCAGTAGTGAGTTTCTGAGCGATCTTAAGATTAAATAAGTTCAGGATGGATATCTGCAAAAGGTGAGTCGAGGCATAGATGAGGGTAAGTTTTCTGATTTCAATAGAGGTATGGATGGTGTGTTGAGGTTTAGAGACCGAATATGTGTGCCAGAGGATTTAGAGCTTAGGAAGATGATCTTAGAGGAGGCATATAAAAGTAAGCTGAGTTTCACCCAGGAGCCACCAAGATGTACCAAGACTTGAACAAGATATTTAGGTGGCCAAAGATGAAAAAGGAGGTGGCAGAATATGTTCTATCTTGTTTATTTTGTCAGAAAGCAAAGATAGAGCATCAGAAGCCTACCGGGTTGTTGCAATCTTTAGATATCTCAGAGTGGAAGTGGGATAGTATAGCCATGGACTTTGTGGTTGGATTACCGCGAACTCCGAAGAGGTATGATGCGATTTGGGTTATCATTGATAGGTTAACGAAGTGAGCTCACTTCTTACCTGTTGGTGAGAGTTACAGTTTAGAGAGGTTAACCCAGATCTACATCAAGGAAGTTGTAAGGTTGCACGGTGTGCTGTCAAGTATTGTCTCCGACTGAGATCCTAGATTTACATCTAGATTTTGGAGACAGTTACACAATGCTTTGGGAACTAAGTTAAGGATGAGTTCAGCTTATCATCCTCAGACGGATGGGCAGTCAGAGAGAACAATTCAGTCATTGGAGGATCTTTTAAGAGCCTATGTGTTGGAACATATTGGCAGTTGGGATGAGTTCCTACCATTGATTGAGTTCACTTATAATAACAGTTTCCACAGCAGTATAAGGATGGCTCCATACGAGGCTTTTTATGGGAGGAAGTGCAGGACTCCGTTGTGTTGGCATAAGACTGGTGAGAGTCAAGTGTTGGGTCCTCATGTGGTACATCAGACAACGGAACAAGTCAGGAAGATAAGAGAGAAAATGAAGGAAGCACATGATAGGCAGAGAAACTACAGTGATAACAGGAGGAGACCCTTAGAATTCCAGAAAGGTGATCACGTGTTTTTGAGAGTCACTCCGAAGACTGGAATTGGCAAAGTTATAAAGTCTACAAAACTTACTCCCCGATTCATTGGACCTTTTCAAATTCTTCAACGGATTGGTCCGGTAGCTTACCATATAGCCTTACCACCAAACCTTTCTAGCCTTCACGACGTTTTTCATGTCTCTCAGTTAAGAAAATATTATCCAGATCCTTCTCATGTAATTGAGCCTGAGTCCATACAACTCCGAGAGAATCTAGAATATGAGACTTTACCGGTTAAGATTGTAGATAGAAGGATTAAGGAACTCCGTGGTAAGCAGATTCCCTTTGTTAAGGTCATATGGGATGTGGTTACCGGTGATGCTACTTGGGAGCGTAAGGCAGACATGCAACAGTAGTCTCCGCACATGTTTTCAGGTAGGTAAATTCCGAGGACGGAATTTATTTTAAGGGGATAGAAATGTAACAGCCATGTTTTTATGTTTTGTTTTACGTATGATGATTAGGTTTAAGGTTTTGGATTATATGGTTAAGATGTCGATTAATGTCTAGGAACCTTTGCATGGAAAGTACGCAACCAACCGGGGCGGAATCGAACGTAAAAATAATCTAGGTTTCAGTATATTGCTTAAAAGAATGTAAGTGTGTGAAATAAGAAATTTGGATTTAAGAATGAGATTAGGAATTTTTGAGGATTTGAGGTTGTTTATTAGGTCTTGATGAGCATATATCTCAAATTTGAGGTCATCGGGCGTCGAACGGGCTCGGAACGCTACAAAAGGTTTCCTGGTCAACGGTCAACACTCGAGCATGGAAAACCCAACGCTCAAGCGTCCACAGAACGCTCAAGCGTGGGCTTCTAAGCGCTCAAGCGCTAGGGTCAACCAGACCAGCTCTGGCATCGACTCCACGTGCCATAAGAGGGCTTACGTGGCATCATCTGATTGGTTGCATGCATGGTGGCGTACCTACCTCCAACGCTCGAGTGTGGAGGACCCATCGCTCAAGCGCTAGGGTTCCAATGCTCGAGCGCGTGACTTGGCAAAATAAAAGAGTTAAGTGAACCAAGTTCACTTAAGTCACAAATATGAAAAACAGAGAGCAGAACTGAGTGAGAGCAGAAAGAAGAGTTTAGAGAGACGAGAAGAGAAAAGATAGAGAGAGAGAGAGAGAGTTCCGGTGTGGTTTATGACTAGTTCGATCGTCCACACGCAATTCCGAGTACATCGTTGTGATCGTGGCAACGACGCCTTCACTATTCTACCTCTCTTTTCTTCTCTAGTGAAGGTAATTCTTACCCTTTTATGTCGAAATGCCGTCGGTGTCGGTATTCGGCTTATCTTTCGTTTCAGTTATCAGATTTCAATTCCGACTTCATATTAGGGTTCCTTGTAACGCATGCTTCATAATGTGGTGTTTAGGTGAATATTCGGAGGCCCAGGGACCCTAGGAGTGGGCGTGGCAGAATTGAGAAGAAGAGGGTAGTGCTCATTTCGTCGTCTCGGTTTTAGTTACGACATCTCAGGTGGGGGAAAGAAGCCATCTAACGTTGGAAACGGCGAAGTGGCATTTATTTCAATAACGACGTAGGGCGACCTAAACCCCACTAGAGAGCGAGTAATGAACAATATCGATATCACATTGGGGACTACCTCATGGTACCAATGATGATATCGAGATTGTAGGTTTATCGCCGTTAGGTTAAATATATTATATTTGAGGTTGATTGGTTTGACTGTTTATGATGTGATGTTTGATATAATGTTGACTTGCCTGGAGTTATTGGAATTATTTGATTTTGGAATATATATATATATATATATATATATAATTTTAATATATGTCGGAAATGATTGGATATGATGATATGATGGTGATTTTTGGTACTTAGAGATTTTCTAAGTATTGATACATGATGAGCTATGGTGATGTTTGTGGAGGTTCATGATACATGTGTTCAGAAGTGCCTAATCAAGATAATTATGGTGATATTATGATGAGACTAATGAGATATGAGTATGGTTGAGGTTATCTATGAGATAGTGGTGAGAGGTTAAGGCACTAGGGGACGACCCGAGAGATCGTCGGTGATATTTTCATACGCATAGGGATTTATTCCCAAGGGGTGTATTCCAGTGTTTCAGAGGATTTGTAGGACCGTCCCAGACATTATTATTGTTGATTTGCAGCTATAGTTCATGCATTACATGAGCACCCTCGCGATGGTATCAGGGTGTGCATCGACGTGTATTGTGCAACTATAGTGCCATTGCTTTGCATGGGCATCCTCACCGCCGATGAGGATGTGCACCGGGGACTCTGGAGACGTGTATTGATTGAGATATGGATATCCGGATTGGTGGCTGCCTCATTATCATACACATTGCATTGCATTGCATCACGGTGAAGAGTTGAGGAGGATAATATGTCTTCGAGGATGGTTGTACATATATACAGAGATGTGTGGTGATGCATGTTTTGTGTGCTGTATTGATTTAAATGTTACTCAACACTTTCCATGTTGATGTTAAATGGGTTCTTATCCCTGTTTTTCTTTCTTTCGTATTTTGCTTTCTTTATTGTTGTACTTAGAATCGGATCACGCTGATGGTGCATTGGGACCATCCATGGATGGCATAGCCGGAGGGGTCACGGGGACATTTGAGTTTGAGTTTGTGGATGTAAACAGGTAGCTAGTGGACCTAGTCACTCGGTTTGCTGTCTACACCGGTCCCATTTCGGTGACTTTTGGCATAGGGAAAGGAGGCCCATTTGGGATGGTGGGGACTTTCAGAGTGGGACAAACTTTCCCATTCCCGATCAGATTTCCAGTGCCGCCGATGCCACCTGTGCCGCCGATGCTAGACTTGGTACCATTCCCCATCCCGGTACCTTTTGAGGCACCTGTACCAGCACCAGTTCCAGTACCAGCACCTGCACCCGAGCCAGTACTGATGCTTGCACCAGCTCCTGTGGACGATTGGGTCGTACCAGATATTGACCATAGGCTTACTCCAGTGGTACCTGGGTTTCCGGATGTGAGGGCAGCAAGGTCAGAGTCCTCCAGATTGTCGTCCAGAGATAGCAGAGCTTATCACTGACTGTTTCAGAGGCCCGCTGGGAGGAGTTCCTCTAGTAGCAGCAGAGGAGCAGTGGGACCGTCGAGACTCAGGGGCGACAGTGAGGGTAGCAGTAGCCGTATATGATAGTATTGGCCAGTGCTATCAGTTAGGTGTGCATAGGTGTGTGATGAGAGTATTTTGATGTATTTTGAGAGATGGGACAGGGTGTTGAATGGCGGCGAGGTATTTTCTGTTCTGTCTTCTGATGTATTTTTGTTATAGTTCCCAGTTTGTACATATTTGGGATCCTACTGAAGGGATTCCCTCTACAGTACGTACATGATGTATATGCTTATGTATGATGTATGTATATATGTATGGGTGATGGTTGTTTTATTTTAAGTTTTAATTTCTGCCGCTGTTTATAAATAATCGTTTAACACTAATATCATGATTAGGTTTTAATAAATTCGGGTTTTCTTTTAATGGGACGTCGGAGCGTCTCAGGACCTTTTTCTTCGCAGGCTGATTATGGTATTGCAGTGTTTACTGGGATTGGAACCGGAAGCTTATCTACATATTTGTTACAGTGCATAGATATTATTAAGCAGGGGAATTGGGCTTTGTTTGGTCATTTGCTGTTAGTTTCTCAGACAGGCCTTGGGTGTTATGTAGTGGGTTATTTTGCTATCTCTTAGCTCTATAGGGTTTTGGCTATTGTAAAACTAATACAGGCTCTCTCTTAGTCAGTATTATAATTACAAGTAGCCTCCTGTTTCTCTGATTCTCTTATATATGGGTTTAAGTACTCCTTGTACTCTTTTCAATATACTTCTCTGTTTATTAAAAAAATAATCCACTTGAGCCAAAATTACTGCTTGAGAAAGACTAACTAAATCTAGAGAGCCAATCCTCTCTTGCAAGACCACACCAAGAAGAAGTCACAGTGTACCTTTCTATCCACATATAAGTTGCAGCAGAAGGGAGTCCAAAGGAACCCCAAAAGAATACCCGATACTAGCCAAAAACAAACATTGCCTGCTATGCCAAAAGTGATACCACAGAGACCATTAACGCTTGAAAAGAACCATTTTTTTTTTTTGCCAAGGACTGAAGAATTCCAGAAAGCTTGTAGTATATGTCCAAAACAAGGAGAGCGGATTGACTAACTTAAAACTATAACCAACTCTGATATCAGAGAGGCCAAAAACTCCTATGATGCTGTCCAAAAACTCATATCAAAGAAGATTAAAGATCAACAAAATAGAAGACTACTAAAGACCCTCATACCAAGAATTTCTCACTAAACTGTTTGGCTTAATTTACTAAGCTAAAGGAGATTGTGTTCGTTAACTACATATAAGAGTAATATGATTTAAACTTCAATTATTTTTATTTTTCCTTGCGTACATTATAAATTTTATCAAACTTTTTTTTTTGACTGAAATAAATGTTACAAACTTGTGTGTATATAATTTAGCGTTATTAATTTTTGTGTATGCATCTTTTATGGCGAATTCTAGTATTCTACATTACATACTATACATATGTTTTTTCCGATAAATTCATACTATACATATGTATATTCAAAGTGACGTAAAAGATTATATAATTTTTTTTTGGGTGATACATATGTTTATTCTGTAATTTCATGGATGATTAATTGATCCAAATTAATCCCTATTTAACTCCAAAATTTCCTTATATTTTAAGTATGCTAACCCTGAGATGTGCTAATCCATGAGCTAGAAGTTGAGAACTGTTGGGAAAGATAACAAATAAAATCACATAATACAAGGTCAATGGATAATTTATTATCACAAGATATAACTTTTCCCACACTTTATGTAATCACAATAAAACAATAAAAATATCTTCCACTATGAAAAAGAATGGTGATATGGAGTTTATGCAACGTGCAGAGAGTTTCAATGACGCCTTCTTTGAAGCTTGTAGAACTTTTGAGAAGCCCAGGCTTGAAACCTTTGGAATGGTGATATGGAGTTTATGGAAGAAAAGAAACGTGCAGTTTTGGGACCAAAAGGAGGAGCCTGTGGACCAAGTAATCTCGCGAGCCATAGATACTTTACAAGCATGGCGTACGGCTAGAGAAACTAGTCACAATACCATGGTTTCGGCTTCTCAAAATATTGTTGGGAGGCCTCCCCCAACTGGTTATATTAAATGCAACATTGATGCTGGAATTTTCAAAGAGCAAAACAAGGTTGGCGCAGGTGTATGTGTGCGCCATGATGATGGTTCTTTTTGGAGAGCTTACACAGTGTGGTGCAATGGCATTATGCTCCCTACAGAGGCGGAAGCGTGGGGCTTGTCCCAAGTGCTCCATTGGCTTCATTCCATGCAATCCTCCAATGTGATTATTGAGATGGACAGTCAGCATGTAGTGGATAATGTGCTCAACGTAAAACAGGATGCTTCTGAGTATGGATCAATCATCAACGCTTGCTAGAGAGTCTACTAATTACGCTAATAGTAAAATCTTTTATCATATTCCTCATTGTATTTGGAACACTATCATGAATGAAATTCCTTGATTTGCTTTGAGTCAAAAAAAAAAATTTTGAAAAAGAATGGGAATACAATCTCACCAAAATATTGGTGGCTAAACACTCTCTTGATTTTTCTCTCAAAAGGATTTTCTCTCTCACACAAGTGAGGTTTTTTTTCCTTTCAAAACTCTATGTTTTGGTTTATCTACGGGTGATTAAAAATGAACGAAGGCATTGGCTTTTATAGTCAAACTTCCTAACAAATAGGTGGCCATGCATGAAGGAGAGTTTTTCTCCTTTTCTTTTCCATTTGTTTCCTTCAATCTCTCATGTACGTACTTTCCTTTTTATTTATTTATTTATTTACTAGTGTTTTCTCCAATCCTTCTTTTTCTCTCCTCCAATAAAGAAGGAAACCATCAATCTCCCCCTCCTGATTTAGGTGGAGGGCTCCAGCAGTCCAGCTGCTCTTCTGAAAAATTCGTACTTGTCCTTAGGCAAGGTCTTGGTCATCATATTTGAACTATTGTCATCACTATGGATTTTCTCAAGCTGTAATTGCTTGGATTCCAATATATCACGTATCTAGTGATATCTCATATCGAGCTCGAGTGAAAAATTGAATTCTTGCTCAAGTGGATTGCACTCTGACTATCACAATACATAATGTACTTATGTTGTTCTTGCCCAAACTCATGCAAGAATCGCTTCATCCATAGCATTTCTTTGCAAGCTTCTGTTATTGCAATGAACTCTATCTCTGTGGTAGACAAAGCAACATACTTTTGTAGCTTTGAGTGCCACGATACCGCTCCCCCTGAAAATGTAATCAAGAATCCAAAAGTAGATTTCCTAGAATCAATATCTCCCGCCATATTTGCATCTTTGTAGCCGATCAGTTCAGGCTTTCTAACAACACCAAGTGCGTGTGTTAGTCTGGTCGTGTGCACACCATTGCGTACATTAAGCTTCCAAAAGCTGAGGCATATGGCACCTTGTACATTTCCTCCTTTTCAACTTCGCATGTAGGACTTTGCTTTGAGCTAAGCATATAGTGACTAGCAAGTGGAGTAGCAACTGGCTTTGCTTTCTCCATGTGAAACCGCTCTAAATCCATCTTGATTTTTTTTTGTTATAACCACATCTTCCGTTCCTTCCGATCACGATGGAGGGACATACCAAGAATATGATTTGCGGATCCCAAGTCTTTCATAGAAAAAGAGTTCTTCATTTTCTTCTTCAACTTGCTGATCTTTTCACTATTTTGTCCTAAGATCAACATATCATCAACATACAAAAGTAGTATGATGAACTCACCATCAAGAAATCTCTTCACAAAGACACAACAGTAAGAAGTAGTAATTCGGTATCCATGCTCAATCATGAAAGAGTCAAACTTCTTGTACCTTTGACATGGTGCCTGCTTAAGTCCATATAAACTCTTTTTCAGCTGACATACTAAATCTTCTTTGCCTTTGACTTTAAATCCCTCTGGCTGCTCCATGTAAATTTCTTCTTCGAAATCGCCATGAAGAAATGTAGTCTTCACATCTAGCTGCTCCACATCTAGATTCAAACTCGCAGCCAAACCAAGCACCACCCGAATGGATAACATCTTTACTACGGGTGAAAAAATCTCTTCAAAGTCAATACCTTTCATTTGACTGAAGCCTTTCATGACTAATCTCGCCTTGTATATGGGTCGTGAGTTATTCTTCTCAGTCTTCAACTTATGCACACATTTGTTTCTGAGAGCTCTTTTAACTTTCGGTAACTTTACCAACTCATAGGTCTGGTTCTAATGCAAGGATTGCATTTCTTCTTGCATGACTTTCAACCACTCTTGTGGTCATCCATAATAGCTTCTTCATAAGACCCTGGCTCTCCCCCATCAATGAGTAGCATGTATTATATTGCAGGATATTTGGTTTGAGGTTTAGGTATCCTAAGACCTTCTTAGTTGGGGCTCTGGAATATCTTGTTCTTCGTCCTCATAATCCTCAACCGTATCATCATTAGTACCACCGCTTCTATTACCATAAACTATTTCTTCAGTTGGATCGTTACCAATTTGAGGTTCATTTTCTACATCTCCAATATCTTCTATTACATCTCCCCTATAAATCTCTGGAAGAGGAACTTAATCCAAGTTGATTGGATGTTCTCTAGAACTAACAAGCTTGACTCTCTTCTGAATGTCTTCAATATTCTGGTCTTCAAAGAAGACAAAATCTCTGCTTCTAAGAATCTTTTTCTTGACAGGATCGCATAGCCTATACCCGAATTTTTCATTTCAATATCCCAAGAAGATGCATTCCTTCAGCTTGGATTCGAGTTTTGATCTCTCATCTTTTGGAATATGAACAAACGCTCTACAACCGAACACCTTCAAATGGTTGTAGGATACATCTTTACCTGTCCAAAACTTGTTTGAAACATCACCATTCAACTAAGTTGAAGGGGACAAGTTGATCAAATCAACTGCAGTCATCAGAGCTTCACCCCAAAAACTCTTAGGTAACTTGACAAGAGATAACATTGTTCTCACCCTTTCAACAATAGTTCTGTTCATCCTCTCAGCCACTCCATTGTGCCAAGGCGTCTTCGGAACAGATTGTTCATGCACGATTCCATTACTCACGCAGTAATGTCTGAAAGCTCCCATAAATTCTCCTCCGTTGTCAGCGCGAACATACTTTAACTTTCTACCAGTTTCTCGCTCAACACTGGCATGAAACTGTTTGAATACTACAAACACCTAGTCTTTTGTTTTGAGGGCATACGCTCAAACCTTCCTGGAGTGGTCATCAATAAAGGTAACAAAGTACCTTGCACCTCCATGAGTACTAGTGGTCATTGGACCACAAACATTAGAATGCACCAAATCTAAAACATTAGGTCTTTTATGTGCGGCCTTGTAGTGGAATGAAGCTCTATGTTGCTTTCCAGCCAAGCAATGTGTATATGGCTTAAGAGACATTTTCGATCCTTTCACAACTGCCAATATATCTCTTTTGGCTAGAATTTGAAGCCCCTTCTCACTCATATGTCCGAGCCATTTATGCCATAGCTCCACTGAGGAGTCTTCTCCGAGAGCATTAACACCCCCATTATTGACTTTGGCTTCTATCATGCATATAAAGAGTCCTTACTTTCTTGCCTCGGGCTATCAACAGGGAACTTCATGTTAGCTTCCATTTCCTATCCCCAAACACACTAGTATAACCTTCTTCGTCTAGTAGGCATGTGGTTATTAGGTTGAGACACATGTCAGGAACATGTCTCATATCTTTCAATGTAAGGCGACAACCGGTGTTTATTTCTAGGAAAACATCTCCTTTTCCCACAATCTTGGATCTATTATCATTTCCCATTCTCACACGACCAAAATCACCGCTTGTATAGGAGGTAAAGAAATCCCTTCGTGAGGTTACATGAAATTATGCACCGGAATACACAACCCAACACGTATCTTGTGATGTCAAATTAATATGACCATCATCGCAAATAAAGATTACCCCATCTACATGAAAAATGGTAGCAGCTATGTTACTCGCACCATCATTTTTTTGTTGCTCTCTTTTGAGCCTCCTGCATTCTCTCTTCATGTGCCATTTATCGTTACAGTAGTAGCATTCTACGTCTCTTCTTGTCATCGACCTTCATCTGAACTTATCTCTTGACTTTCCCCTTGACTTGTCTCCAATGTTGAACTTTTTGTTGTTGCTTCTTCCACGATACTCTGTGACAAGCACCTCAGACTCTATCGACATTCCGTGTTCCTTCCTTCTTGATTTCTTATTGAACATGCTATCTTTTGCTATGTCCAAAGTTAGAACACCTTGTGGTGTTGAATTATTCAATGAAACCACAAGTGTGTCCCAATTGTCTGGCAACGAAATGAGAATAACAATAATCGCAATTCGCCATCAAGCACCATCTTGATATTGGTGAGTTGATTAACCAATCCTTAAAAATCGCTCAATTGTTCGGAAACACTCCGTGTCTCTCTATACTTGAGGTACACTAATCATTGAATAGTAAATGCCTTATTTTGGGTCGTCTTTCTCTCTTACAAGGACTCTAGTTTCGTACATAATGTGTATGCAACTGTTTCTTGCACCACGTGATGAAAGACACTCTGATCTATCCATTGTCAAATTTGTCACAGTTTTCCTAATCATCAAATTCCAGTCATCATCAGACTTGTCATCTGGCTTCGTCCCTTTATTTTGCAGAGGTTGGTATAAATCTTTGTAGTAGAAGATGTCCTCCATTCTGAGCTTCCAAATGTAGTAGTTTGAAGAGGTTAACTTAACCATTGTTGATAATGTCGTCGAGGTTGATCGTCCATTGTGAATAACACAAGTTAAATTGTGTAATGAACCGAAGCTCTGATACCACTTGTTGGGAAAGATAACAAATAATATCACCTAATACAAGGCCAATGGATAATTTATTATCTCAGGATATGACTTTTCCCACACTTTTTGTAATCATAATGAAACAACAAAAATAGCTTCCATTATGAAAAATAATGGGAATACAATAATAATAACAATCTCACCAAAATATTGGTGGCTAAACACTTTTTTTTATTTTTCTCTCAAAAGGATTTTCTTTCTCACCGGTGAGGTTTTCTTTTCTCTCAAAACTCTATGTTTTGGTTTTTCTACAGGATGATTAAAAATTAACGAAGGCATTGGCTTTTATAGCTAAACTTCTTAACAAATAGGTGACCATGCATGAAAGAGAGTTTTTTTCATTTTCTTTTCCATTGGTTTCCTTCAATCTCTCCTACATACTTTCTTTTTTATTTATTTATTTATTAATTTGTTTCTCCAATCCTTCTTTTTCTCTCCTCCACTAAAGAAGGAAACCATCAAGAACAATTAACTACTAATATTTGTCTATAAAAAAAAGAAGTTGAGAACAAACAGGCACGTGCCTATCAAAGCCCACACCATCCTCGTTCTGTTTCCCTGAACCAATCAAAGCATGTCTTGCATCGACTGAACCTTTGTGTTGAATTGGCATTTCCACGCTTCGGGAGAACAAGTGTAATCCGAGTATATGCTTACATGACTAAAGGCAAAAAAGAGTGATGCTATTTGTACATTATTTTTTTTATATTATTTTACATTATTTATTTTTTAAATAAATAAATAAGATAAACATTTTTTAAAACTTTTTTTTTTCTAGTGAAGTAAGTGTAACAAAAAAATATATTACATTTTTCCCCTAAAAAATCCAGTGATGGGGCTCTTTTTTCTCTCTCCAAAAATAAACAAAATAAATAGAAGCCACTCAAAATCAAACTCCCATGTATGTGTAGTATAGACGAAGATTTGTTGTCTCACTTTGGTGTATCATCCCATCAATAGTATCTTGCTATATAATATTCTATTTTAACATTATACAAAATTAACTTATTGGCAAGATATTGTTCATGAGACTGGATATGATATATAAAAATAAGATAATAAATCTTTATCCATGGAGTATACCATTTAGAGGGGAAATTAAGAAATGGGAATTCATGAAATGTATAGAATGGTGTTATTAGAATTCACTACACAATATGTTACATAAGCACCCCAATCATAGTTACTAGTCATGCACAAACACCCCTATCATAGAAACTAGTCAAACACCATCAATCATCTAAATTATTCCTTATGAACAGAAAGAAAACAAACCAACTAGTTTTACTAGAGTTTTCATATAAACTCTAGCTATAGAAGCACACCAACATCAGAAAACAAACTGAAAACTAACATAGATGATCTAAAGCTCAAGAAAAAAAAGAAGATGAATCGTGGAGATACTAGCTAGATAGCTAGCTATAGCTAGCAGTGACACATCAACAAATGAAGACTCACTTGTCCCGGACATGGAAGACATTGGGGTTTTTGATGACTATATCATACATATTGATGGAGTTGAACTTGGAGAAATCCCTTGGGAGAGAGATTAGGTCAATGGAGGAGTGCTTGTGGAATTGGTAAAGATCTGGGTCTCCATCATAGTACCTCTCCCACCCTAAACCAGTCAAGATTTGTTCCAGATAAGCATATGAAGTAACAGCCTCCCCTGTTGGTAAGTACACCAATACCTTTCTCTTTGAGCTACTTCCCCTTGAAGCCTCTGCTTGAGGGTTTTCCACCAAGCGAAACACACCATTCTTGAATACCCAAACCCCGGACATTTTTTCTTTTTTTATTGGATTTGTAGAATATGAGGAGGTTTTTTGGGCTCTTGGTTATGAAGGTTTTTTTTTTTTGGGCGAATCAAAGCGGCTGGGATTGAAGGTTACGATGGATTAATGATCAAAGGCACAAGGTAGGTATATAAAGAGGATGAGAGAAATAAGATTGAAAGGAGTTAAGGTGGTTGTGTTGTTGAGGAAGGCAAGGGTGGGAGGGTATATATATGTGTCAAAAGAGGATGGGGGCAAATAAAACAAGAGGAAAATACTCTTGGAAGTGGAAGAGTTAAAAGTTGGGTTATGATATGGACATGTTTTTCGCTTTGGCATAGAATCTAGATATTGTGGGGCCTAACGGTTTTTAATATAAAAGCGCCCTTAGGGTACCCCGGGGTTTAGTTTGGGAGAATCATTAATGTGGTTTAATTTGATGCAGGCCTTGCTTTGTATATAGCTTTTTCTAAAATAGGGAATCTAATTTATTTTAAAACTAAAGAAAAATGGTATCCACAACATTTAGAAAGTCAATCAATGAAAGAGTTGCTCCCTCATATATCACGAGATGTCCACGTGAAGACAGTGGGGTTCCTTTATGTGTTGTTGGGTTTGCTTGCTGAAAGGAGCAGCTGTTCTCGTTTATGTTGGGTACTCATTATTGGGAATAATTGGACACCTTAAAGGGAATTTTAGGCAGTACTTTTGTGTAGTCATATTTCAAATGTCGGGTTTTTTGGTTGTTACTTGTTAGAAGAAGATCTCGTTTTCAACATGATAAAAAAATAATACATTAAAGAAGATCTCGTTTTGTTTTAATACAAAACAAAGAAGCTTGGGCAACTCTGTGTTACTAAGTGGATCGAATAGATGTACGTTTTTTAGGCTCTCTATGCAGGATGTGCTGTTTTATACCATTAAAGGATGCTGTCCAGATTTTATCAGAGGAAAACTAACCATCTTCATGTCTTGCAAAATTGGAATGTGTAGAAAAGGTTGTGTTTTTTTACTGTCTTTTATTGTGACAGACCCAGGTTGTATTTTGGGGAAGGGGGTTATTAGATTGTAAAGGTTATTAGAAATAAACTGATGACAGGGGTTGTGTGATATAAAGCTGATGACAAAGGTTGTGTTATGTAATTATTGTACCTATGTTTGGTTTTAATCTAACTTAGAGCACATGATTGAGTGCTTGCTCTCAAACCCTTCCTCGAAGGTGGGGGGAGTGGGGCACTATGAAGCTAAAGTTAGATCTTATTAATAAAACTTCTAATTATAAAAAAAAAAATATTAATCCAAATATCTAGATTTAATTTCCCCCCTAATGTATAGATACATGTTTTCCAATTTGCATTAATACATTCTTCAATTGATATTATCATAACTCAATAGATTATAAGGGTCAAATATATTAGAGCATACTAGTGTAAATAAATTAGTTTCGTAAAAAAAAAAAAGTGTAAATAAATTGGCAATTATTCTCTTGGTTTATAGAGTATCGATTTGGAAAGTGGAAAGACATCACGGCGCATCAATTATATATTAGCTCTTCCTTTTTTTTTTTTTTTTGACTTTTATATTAGCTCTTCCTTATCATAAGGTTTACGTAATTTCTAATTTATGTAGAAAGTAGAATTAGTAAGTTGCGGATTGTTAGGTAGCATCTATTATCTCCTAAGCTTGGCGTATAGCCAATTTGATGCCTAATAAGTAATTATAGGAACACATGTATCTTTTTGTGTGTACGAGTGTGTAAGTGAAGTGTGGCTCACAAGGACCGCGTATATAATTTTTTTTTTTTTGGTCCCGGATGAAACTCAAGATATCCCCACAGTCGATAATCGTATGACTAATCCCTCGAGGATGTAGAGTATCAGTTAAGAAGCAACTCCTCTACTCACAGATAAGTTCTATTCTCATAATCAGAATTCGAATCCTGGACATATGGTTAAAGGGCCCAAGCTACTAGTCACTTGAACCAGTGGGTTGACCACATATATAATTAGTACTGATTAACCCTTCAGAGACACAGAACTAGATTAGATTAACACTAGGAAGCTAGCTGCATGAAGATTGATTATATTATATAAAACACTCATTTTTTTGGTAAACTAAGACACTCATATTTGTACGAGGATGGATGGGTTTATTGGACAAATGAAAAAGAAAATTATAACACTGCTGTAAGTGCTAGAGTGTTCTGCAGCACACCCCATAAAAATTTGGGATATAATTATTTTTGTTCATTTAATGAAGATCTTTTGTTCTACTAAGGAAAGAATCTAGGTATGACAGCTAAATAAGTTATCTCTCTTGCTTTTTATTTTCAGTAAAGGTGGATTTTGATTAAAAAAAAAAAAAAAAGAGAGTCCAAAATGGGGACTAAAAAAAGGGGTAGTCCCTGAAAATGTCAATCATCGATCGCGTGAATTCTTCCTATTAAATAAGGTTTCGTTTGAGTTAATTGATGTGCCTATGTGATACAATATCTTTTAGATATGGCACGTTAATATCATTGATGTAAGGTCGAAGGCATTAATAGTCCCTAAAAGCATAGTCGTGACCCAAATTAGTCTTTAGTTATATAACTCGAGGAATGTTGGGTTTGACATCATAGACTCTGTTTTCTTCCGTATGCATTTCCACTTGTTCTATGAAGTTGCAAACCAGTATAAACCAACAAACAACATTGTTTTTTCTTTTTAAATTATTTTTTAAAAAAATAGTTACATGTTAATAACTTTTATTACTCAAGCACGCGGTGGCTGAATGGTGGGCCGCCGGAACTAGGTCCTTCATGTTCTGGTGTGTTACCCACAACACATAAAGCAGAAAGGAGACTCTCTACAATAGTATGTTACTTACAAGAAGAAAGGAGACCCTCTACAATGGCGGGGCAGTCTCGGTGGCGCGGCTGTGCTCGCGGCGGTGTGCTCGGCCTTGGACAGCGGCTGTACGAAGGGAGTATTGGAGATAATTCAAATATTAGTTAGTGTTAGTTGTTATAGTTGATTAGTTAGTTGTGATGGTTTGTTGCAATAGCTAAGAGTTAGTTGTTGATTGTTATAGGTGTGATAGCACTATAAATAGAAGTGCTATAGTGTATAAGTGTAAGTGTGCAAAGTGAATAGAAATTTACAGTTTTTGTGATATTCCTTTTTCTCTCTAATTCTTCCTTGTGAGTAGTATGTGTGAGATAGTGTTCTTGCACTAACAGTGGTATCTAGAGCTATAACAATCTTGGGACAAAGAGTGTGTCCATGGATATGGAGTTTTTGAGTGAGGATTTTTCAATTCCTCTACCGGTTCTTGATAGCAAGAACTATGAGCATTGGGTTGTGGAGATGAGAGCGATCCTTGATTTCCATGAAGTGTTGGAAACAGTGAAGGGTAGGATCCAAGAAGAAGAGGAGAGTGCCTCCTACAAGGAATCCAAGAAGAGGGATTACAAGGCTCTCATCATTCTTCATCAATGTATGGATGATGTGAATTTTGGAAAGATTGCTTCAGCCAAGAATGCCAAAGAAGCATGGGATATTTTACAATATTCCTATGGAGGTGCTGAAAAAGTGAAGAGAAGTGCTGCCAAAGAGAAGTTTGTTTCAGAGGAGAAATGTGTTCAAGAAATCAGCAAAGACAAGACAATGGAGCTTGTGGCAGAAGATCAGAAAGAAAAAGGTGTCGTTGTGGAGCATGCACAAAGAGTGGATCTGCTGATGGAACGAAACAATCTTCAAATTGGGAAACATGGAAACAGAATTCGAAATGGTCTTCTGGGTGTGCTGATGCGGGAAGTGAGGATTCAAATTGGGGTAAGAAAACCAATTGGAACCCTAGAAACAATGGCGGCGACAATCGAAAACAAGGAAGAGCCACCGGACACGAGTTTCTTGACAAAGGGAGATGAGAAACTTTCGGGAGAGGATGGTGCTGTAGCAGAGATGGTTCAAGAAAGTAATGAAAAGGAAGTTCCAACGAGCGAGGCGAATGCACCGCCGCTGTCACTGGATGCGAAGAACAACGAGAGTAACGTGATATGTGTGCTCGAAAGGGCCAGGGAGGATCGTGTCAACATGGTGGTTTCCGAGGAGCCTAAAGAGGAGTTGCCGGTCGTAGTATCGCCGGAATCATCGTACCAAGCCAGTCACGCGGCGGCGACAAGAGAAGTGATGGTGGCGTCACACGGAGAAGACAAGGTGTTTCAGTGGGTCAGTGCCGTGAGAAGGAGAAGAAGTCCCATGGTCCCAGAACCGCCACCATCGCTCAAACTGTCGGGGCCTGACTTGTTCGTGGAGGCTGGTGGAGTAAACACGACTGATACGGAGGTGGCGATTCCGGATCTACAACTCGCGACGGAGGTTCAGAAGGAGTGGATTGAACTGTCGGACCGGGACCCTCACGTGGCGGCGACAAAAGCAGTGATGGTGGAGTTGCACGGAGAAGCCGAGATGTTTGATTGGGTAAGTGTCGTGGAGAGGAGAACAAGAACACTGAGGTATGGAGGTCCGGTCAAGAGCCTCCAGTCGCCGGAAGTGATGACGCTGCCACCATCGCCAGAACCGCCGAGGTGTAGCGTTGGAAAGACGGTGCTGCTGTGGTTAGTCGTGAGGGTGGCGATGCTGTTGTGTTCCATCGTGAAGGAGAAGATGATGGGTGCAGGGGCAATTCTGGAAATCTACCGGAAAATTGCAAGTGTTGACCTAATGGGTCAAGCCCAAATTTGTGCTGCAAGGAAATTAAGTCATGTCCAGGTTCAAGTCTTTAGAGAGCATCATTGGACATTTCAGAAATATGGGCCAATTTCACAAGTTAGTGATGAGCAGTTTGGGTCAATTTTAATTGTTCTTGTTGACCTAATGGGTCAAGCTCAATTTCCATGGGATCCTGGTGGACAAGTATATGTGTTAATGATAATAAAGTCTGCATTATAAAAATGCAAATTTGAGTGTAATAAAAAATGTGTAATTTCGATATTTGAATTATGGGGGAGTATTGGAGATAATTCAAATATTAGTTAGTGTTAGTTGTTATAGTTGATTAGTTAGTTGTGATGGTTAGTTGCAATAGCTAAGAGTTAGTTGTTGATTGTTATAGGTGTGATAGCACTATAAATAGAAGTGCTATAGTGTATAAGTGTAAGTGTGCAAAGTGAATAGAAATTTACAGTTTTTGTGATATTCCTTTTTCTCTCTAATTCTTCCTTGTGAGTAGTATGTGTGAGATAGTGTTCTTGCACTAACAGGGAGCAACGACAAATCTGGTGTGGTTCCGATCTGGTGCTCGGAGAAATGGAGTGGTCTGATCTGGTGTAGATATGATGCTTAGAGAAGGGGGTGGCCGATCTGTGTGTTCCCCTGCCTCCAACAGAGTCGCTGCCACGTGCAGCACCTGCCTTTGTACTACGGTGGTCCGTTTTCTCTTTCTCCCTCTTGTCCCTCTCTCTCTCTCGTGCCACTCTCACTCCTTCAACCGTCGCCCAATTCCGACCACCCACCGCTATCACCCAGTCCACCACCTTCGGTCGCCCACCACTCAGCCACCGAGCACAACACCCAATTCTGGCAGACTAGACGGGGTCAACATCCATGTCAGTTAATCAACTTGATGGAAGAACCTATTTGAATAATTAAGTTTTAGGAATTAAGGGACTAAAATGAATATTTTAAAAACTTGAGAACCAAATTGAACATTGTAAAACAATTTGGGGACCAAAAGAGTAATTTAGTCAATGACTAACATATCCTATGATTGATATATTTTCAAGGACTAATTGACCTTTTTTTTTTTTTTCAAAGGACCATTTGGGCTCCATAATATTTTATGGACCAAAATGCACCTTCACTTATTCTTTGTATATCTGGATTTGATAATTGATAGAATACCATATTTTTGTGTCAGCAAAATACAACTGTATATATTACATTATATAAGTTAAAATAAATATATTGACAAAAATGAATAAATAAATTTTAAATAATAAAACTCTTCTTTCAAAGTTCGGAATTTTCTTTCCTAAGACTATCTGTCCATATTCCTCATCTAATCATTTAGGCTAAATTACACATTTAGTCCCCAAATTATTATTAAATGTTTAATTTGGTCCCCAAGTTTTTAAACGGTTCATTTTGGACCCCTAATTCCTAAAAGTTGTTCAAATAGGTCCTTCCGTCAAGTTGACTAACGCGACGTCAAACCTAATGCCACGTGGTATTAAGTTTAATATTTTAGTGCCACATGGCATTAAATTTAATATTTTAAATTCATTTTGGTCCCCAAATTATTTTAAAATGTTCAATTTGGTCCTCAAGTTTTTAAGATGTTCATTGCCGTCCCTTAGTCTACTTGACGTCTCCGTTAGTCAACTTGACAGAAGGACCTATTTGAATAAGTTTAAAGAATTAGGGGATCAAAATGAACCGTTTAAAAACTTGGGGACCAAATTAAACATTTAATAACAATTTGGGGACCAAAAAATGTAATTTAGCCAATCATTTATTTAACGTGCAACACTTTCCAAGTCTATTTATAGTTGTTTTTTTATCAGCACTAAAACGACACTTTTTTTGGGGGTGTTTCTAACCGCCAAAATTAAGTTGTCTTGTGGTTCTATATTTTAAAACTCCCAATTCCATTAAAGTGGAAAAGACAAGAAAATTAAATAAAGGTGGTTTTTACCCATCCATTAATGAGGAAATTTTAATGAAGAAATTTTATATACAAGTAAAATTACGGATAAAGCTTCTTTAAGGTTAGTAAAAATGTAAAATAAAAAAATAAAAGTGTATCTAGTTAAAGTCGGTTGAAATTTCAATCTACTTTAGTTAATCAACACGCCCCATTTCCAAATCCAAAAATCACATATACATATGCATTGACCAGCCAGCCATAAATGAAGACATATATTTTTGAGAAATATATATTTTTTTACATAGAATTCCGATAACAATGGGGCGACACTATATCTATCAAAGTGTCAAGGAAATTAGGCCTGGTTAAAAAAAAAAAACATGAAACGTATAAATATAAGGTGTCCAATACCATAAATGTGTTCAAATAACACATTTGTATGTTTATCCAAGCAAATAGAAGAAGATATATACTTCTTTTCAATTTTTTACCGGTTTTTTTTTCCCAAAGTGACCCATTTTTAGAAACTATATACCAAAATAACTTACTTTTGTTGACCTACCACGTGGCAGGTCCTGATTGGTCCGTAAATCTTAAAAAAAAAAATTTACAAAAAAAAAGTTTTTTTGGCGGGAAAAAAAGGAAAATCAGGTCGGCGCCACGTGGCGCACTCTGGTGGAGTGGCGCCAGTTTGACTGGTGCCATTGACCTAACACGTGGCAGTTCCTGATTGGTCCGTCAGTTTTTTGTGAATTTTTTTTAAAAAAAATGGTTTTTGGGGTTAAAAAAATTAAAAAAATTAAAAATTAAAATAGATTATTAATTAATTAATATAATTCTATTAATAAATTTTATCATTATATAATTAAACTAATTAATAATAATATACTAATTTTTAAATATAATTATACCAATTAAAAGGTTTTTGGGGTTAAAAAAATTTAAGTAAAAGAAAATTATGTTATTAATATTAATTAGTATTAATAAATACTAATATAATTATATTAATTCTTTTAATATATATTAATATTAATATTATTAATACATAATTATCAATATTATAAATACATATTAATATTATTAATACATAATTATGTTATTAAAACAATTAAGGGACCAAACTGAATATTTTTAAATATCACTGAGGAATTTTTAAATATAATTATACCAATTAATATTATTAATAATTAATTAATATAAAGTTATTTGTATAATTTAATAATATTTGTTTAGAAGTTAGTTTTATAGGAGTAAACAAAAAAAAAAGTTTTGAGAAAGAAAATTAATCAAATCATAACAATGTTAAGTTAAAACAAAATAGATCACATGAAATAGTTTTTCTCCTCCAGAAAACGTTTTGTACTCGTGAATTCTATGTTGTCACCTACATCTCTCTTTTATGCAATTTTTTCTTTGTTTTCTTTCGTTTGATCTTAATTCATCTTCTGCTTGAGAGAGAGAATCATGCATGGTCGTCTGTCACATAGGTCTCTTATGTATCACGCATGGTCTTATCACTGCAGGGAAGCCATGTGACGAGGCTGATCATCTTTGCAGTCTACTATTCTAGCTGCTAACTCACGAGACCCACTGTTGTAGGACATGAAGGAATCTTACAGCATACAAATAATTAGTATAATTATATAATGATAAAATTTATTAATAGAATTATATTAATTAATTAATAATCTAAATTTTTTTAACCCCAAAAACCTTTTTTATTTAAATTTTTTCACAATAGAATTATATTAATTAATTCATAGAATTATATTAGTATTTATTTAATTTTTTTAAACATCAATGAAGAATTTTTCAAATCATTATTAGTAATTATAACTCATTTTTTGGTTAAGTATGTGCAAATATCTGGTTAATCAGGTACAAATATCTGGTTAATTCAGTTCATTATCTGGTTAATGAGTTTTTGTGAGAAATAAATTTTTTGGTGAAGTATGTGCAAATATCTGGTTAATCAGGTACATTATCCGGTTAATGGTTTTTTGGTTAAGTATGTGCAAATATCTGGTTAATCAAGTACAAATATCTGGTTAATTCAGTTCATTATCTGGTTAATGAGTTTTTTTTTAGAAATGAAATTTTTATTTTATTTAAAAAAGTCAAAATTTGAAAAATAAATATAAAAATAAAAACACTACAGTAACACTACAGTGGTATATTGTCGCATATGTTGTCGATATTCTGTGTCAGAATATCACAACTCTTTTACCTTTCCCCCTTCTTTTACTGTTTCTTATTCGTTTTTTTCCCTTGCTTTGGTGATTTGGTCCCATAAGGGTTAGCCAATGACATACTAAAACTTAGTAGATGATTGCGTTATCCATAAAATTTTCTATCACCACTCAATCCTCATCATCAACAGTACCCCGTTGATATTAAGTCACCTCAGAAATGATTGGGCCCTTTAAGAGCTGCTCAATTTTAAAGGGACCACAAGTGTTTCAGATATCATTATCATTGTCCTTGAATTATACCTTCTGTCCTGTTACCCGTGGCAGCAGAATTCTTTACTGTTGTTGCCTAAAAACGTTGAGTTGCCCATATGGCATCACATGGGCTTTGTAGGTTTCATGGTCCTCCACAACACCCGGAAAATCTTTATGCCGCTATGTCAAATCTGTCAGTAACACAAGACTCATACACCACTGTCATTGGATGTTTGTCTAATGTTGTCTCCCCAGCCAAACTTAATCCTCAAAATTTGGTATATCAAAAGCTTCTCAACATTTGCTAACACCAACCGTTTTTAAATTGCGATGTTGTTGTGATTATTGTCACTGTGGATAATTGCAAAAAAAATACGGTCCATATGATTGTGAATACTATCAAAATCACAAATGTTAAAGCCTCAGTTGCGGTTGTGACCTCAATTTAAAACATTGACTAATACTATAACTTAGTAAAAAGCCTATACTTAATCAAAAGACTAATCAGTTATATGAGTCAAAATGTTGTGCTAATTAACATGGTTGAGTGATATTAGTTACATATTATAGGGTCCTAAGACTCCTGACTTCCACGGATTGGCAAAAAGTAACATGGATATATAACCATTTGAACTTAACTAGCGAGGTGGAAAGGTATATAATAAGTTCAATTCTTTATCAAGCTAGCAAAATCAGTATTGTTTCCCATTCTTAATTACAAACTAAATTTAAATGCCTAAGATTCCTGCTCAATCACAAACCTCATACATTATGTCATGATTTGAATATTCAAATCTTTGCACTGGTAATGTGAAGGTGCTGGTGTGAATTTATCCATATGCTCAATCAACATCATACAGTTAGACTAGACTGTATCATTGGTGGTCCTCAACTTTCAAAGCTGAATTGGACTAACCTTGTGCGTGCCTTTGGGCATCCAAAGGGTCATTGTACATTGCTGTATGTACCACTTTTTGCAAGCAAAAAAGTCCTATGAGAAAGACCTATAATAAGTGACACCATGGCACATCAATGCTCATGAAGACACGTGCAGACAGCATAGACAGATGGAACATCAATGCTCATGAAGACACGTGCAGAGAATCCATCATTATGGAGGAGATTTTAGAGAAGATGACAGTGTGGTCCTTTGCCTCATTGTAACCCACATCTAAGTTGCACGATTGTTTTGGCCTAAAGAGGGATCAAGTTCCAGAAGGACCTAATTAAGAAAATTGGTATATAAGCAAGAGAAACATTCATTTAGAAGAAACAATAATCAAACAATTAATTATTGGATTCATGGTTCCAAAATTCCATACCGCACTGCGGCCGCAATATTGCAGTTGCAGAATTGCAACCGCATCACACCACAATTGTCGTGTAATCTGTGTTCTCTGCAACAAACTGTGTTGGAACCAAATTATTTTTGGATTAAATAATCTCTAAGTTTTGATGTTAACAAAAAGGATTAAATTTGTATAGCAAAGTGTCAGTTAAGATCTAACAAGTTTTATCTAGTCTTACAGGGTATTCGAAATTTTATAAGTTAAGGAAATCTCTAAAGAGTTCTATCCACGTCCAACCGGGTAGACGAGCCTTTCAAAATATATGGTATATTTTAAATATGAGAATTTGCTTAAGTAGACTGAATATTGAACAGTACCAATAGACGAGCCCCACTCTAATATGAATAAGACGAGCTCTTAACTAAAATGAATAGACGAGCTTAAGTGCCATGTCAGCAGATGCAGATCTAAGCTATTCACCTATATGTAGCAAGTCCAAAGACTTGATAATGGACGAGCACAATTTGCCACGTCACTGGACGAGCTAAATAGAATTTTAGCTATGAGCGTATAGACGCACTACACTAAGTAGATGAGCTCTTCTTTGCTATGTATGCTCGATATAATTAGAATTAATATCTCGGCCACATAGAAATATTTATTTCAAATGATTGATATTTATTTCAATTATATGTTGGTCCTTCTTATTTGTTATTAACGGTTTTATTGTCTTGTTTCTTTAAGTTGCATTTGCTCAGAGATGTGCCCGTTTCATGCAAGAATATTGACATATAGTACAATGACCACGAGCATGCTGAGTCACAACGGATTCTATCCCCAAACGGGAAAATTCAAATTGAACCGTTGAAGAACTTGAAGAGAAGGGCAAGGTCACTATAAATAGAAGACCCAGACTTTTGAAGAAAAGAACTTTTGCACAAATACAGAATTCTCAAGAAAACTTTTACGAGCCAACATTCTTTTATTCTTTCAAAAGCAAAAGTCTGTAATACCTTAGCTTGAATATTGCTATAATATTCAACCGATCTTAAACTTTCATATCCTCATACATAGTGAGTTAGAAGATCAAAAGAAACCAAATCTCTTTGTTAGAGGTAGAGCCTGAAGAGGCTTGGTAAGAAATGAATACTTGTAGCCTGGAGAGGTGTTGAATACTTGTTGTAATCTATTTGGAAAATAGTGGAGAAAAACCTTCAAGTAGAAGGGATTGGACGTAGCTCTTGGTTGGAAGAGAGTGAACCAGGATAAAATGACTTGCGTGAATCTTCTAATCCCTTATCTCTTCAGTATTATTTATTTTTACTAACTATGGGGATTTGAACTTGATTTTGTTAAGCTTTTCTAAAGTTTGTTTTTCTGTGCGTTTGCTTCTACCTGTTAATCCTTGTGTGAGAAAACTGTTTTGTAAAGGTTGTTTCCGAAAATAATTAACAAATACAATTCAACTCCCCCTTCTTGTGTTTGCCTGTGTCAACTTCAGTTGGTATCAGAGCTCAGCCTCGAAAGGGTTGAGCATCTAACAAGTGCTGAGGAAGTACGATCCAACAACCATGGATGCAGAAGGACAAGCTATCAACAGACCTCCACTCTTTGATGGAACTGACTATGATTACTGGAAGAAGCGGATGATGGCCTTCTTGGATGCACAGAACTTAGACATCTAAGAACTGATTGAGAATGGCTATTCTGAGCCAAGAGGTGAAAATGGAGCAGCCTTGGATAGAGCAGATTGGAGTGTAGATCAAAAGGCTAAGCATAAACTAAATCTCAAGGCCAAACATTACTTAATGTGTACCATCACCAGATCAGAACATGATAAGGTTCACAGCTGTAATACAGCAAAAGAAATCTGGGATACACTGGCTCTTGCTCATGAAGGTTCATCACAAGTAAAGGAGTCAAAGATAAGCATGCTGGTTCACTAGTATGAACTCTTTAACATGGCTGATCATGAGACTATAGATCAGATGTTTGGAAGATTTCAAACAATAACCAACAGTCTCAGATCTCTTGGAAAAAGTTATGAGAATAGAGATCATATCAGAAAAATTCTGAGAAGTCTCTCCAAGCAGTGGAGACCAAAGGTCACTGCCATTCAAGAAGCTAAGAATCTGAATACTCTCTCTCTGGAAGAGCTTCTAGGGTCATTAAAGGTTCATGAGCTTGAACTAAATGAAGAAGACAATTCCAGAAAGGGAAAGTCCATTGCCTTATAGGCAAAGAAAGCCAGCTCCAAAAGTTCTTAAAGCTGCTGAGTCTTCAGATGATGCTGAACCTTCAGACAGTGATGAAGGATCAGATGAAGATGAATTATCTTTTATCTCCAGAAAGATACAACATATGTGGAGAAAGAAAGGTAACTTCAAGAGAAAGCAGTTCAACAAGAAGTTTTCTAAGGAGAAATCAGACTCCAGAGAAAAAGGTCCACCTCTGCGCTTTGAATGCAAGAAGCCAGGCCATTTCAAAGCTGACTGTTCTGACTTAAAAGAGAAGAAGAAGTTCTTCAAGAAAAAGAAGGGCTTGATGGCAACATGGGAGGACTTGGACTTATCCTCATCAGATGAGGAAGATGAAGCTGAGGAAGAGGCAAACATTTGCTTCATGACTGACACATCATCAGAGAATGAGTACACTGATGATGATGAGGTAATAGATTCTAACTCGTCCACTCTCAAAAATGCCTTTGATGAATTACTGCATGACTCATCCCTACTATCTCACGAATACAAAAGTCTTAAAAAGAAGTTTTCAAAATTAACAAAAGAATATGATAGAGTCTGCATTGAAAAACAAAGTTTAGCTCAAGAAAATGATAAGTTAAGATCAGAGAATGTCAGTCTAACTGATATACTTAAATGTGAGCCTGATAATTCTTGTGAAGTTGCAAAACTGAAACAAGATGTATCTTACTTGACAGACTCTCTGTCAAAATTTGTAGGAAGGCTCAGATAAGTTAAGTCTCATTCTAAGATATTCTAGGTCACCTTATGATAAATCTGGCCTTGGTTGTGACAATGAGAAGCATGAGGCATCTCACAATAAGTCATAACCACCTATGCAGCAAAGAGCTTCAAAAGCTCCAGCTAGGTATGCTAAAGCCAAGTCCGGCCCGTCCAACACCTTTTGCAAAATGTGTGGAAAAAGTGGGCATACTACATACAGATGCATACATAATAGGCATAATAAGCATTCGCGTCTGTAACACCCTGTTTTTCGGAATTAATTTTAATTAAGCTGAGTTTATTAAGTTGGATTTATTGTTCAAGGGCTTAGTGGGATTTTTGGCTAGAAGTCCCTTTCTGGTACATGAGCACGCTCGTGCTCATTAGCCAGCACGCCCGTACTTAAAATCAGGAGCGTGTTTCTGATTTTAAGTTGAGCACGACCGTGCTCAACAGTGAGCACGCCCGTGCTCAACGTGTTGACCGCGTCTCGTTACGTTAAGTCGAGCACGACCGTGCTCGAGGGTGAGCACGACCGTGCTCAAGTCCGGGCCTATATACGTCGAGCAGACTCAGGGTTGCGCCGTACACTTCATCTTTGTTACTAAAAACCCTAGTACGGCTGCAACCTCCCTTCTTCCCTTTTTCCTTCATACTCAGTGTGGTTTTGGGTATTGGAGACTCTAAGGGGACGTGGTTCCATCTGCACTTCGTATATAGGTAACGTTACGTTACTTTCCTTAGTTTCCTTTCGTTTTATAGTTGGGAAACTAACACCGTTTTAATCTATTTGTTTAAGGCTGGTTTGAGTGAACGCCGCTGTTAAGAAAGGAACCGGTTCGTTGTTTGGGACGTCGTTAGAGCTACCTTCAATCCAGGTATGGGGAGAAGGGTAGTGTGATCATAGGCTCGGGGTAAGAGTAGAGTAAAGGGGTACCCATGACCCCGGTTTTGTTTGTATGAATGACTGTTTATGTATGCATGATTTGTTGGTTGTTCTGATAACATGCTAGTGTTGATAATATGTATGCCTATGTTCATAATGTTGGTTAAGTTTATGTTGGTTGCCTTGCTATGAACATGTTGATATTTGATGGTTGTTTGGCATGTGTTACTGGTTGAATGGTTGATACCATAATTGAGTTGATGCTGTGGTTATCGATGGGTTTAACCCTTAAAATGTGCTAATAATGAATTTAGGATAATTAACAGATTTTATCCCTTGAATTTGGTTAAACACGGTTACTGTTCCTGCCCAGAACAGCACTGTCGCGCGATGAGCACGACCGTGCTGAACAGGGAGCACGACCGTGCTCCCAGTTGAATTCTGGGTAAATGGCCGTGCTGAACAGGACAAAGAGCACGACCGTGCTGCTTAGCACGACCGTGCTTCACTTAAAGGGGAGCACGCCTTTCATGTGCTTAAGCACGACCGTGCTGGGTTACGAGCACGACCGTGCTCAACCCACTGAGACAGAACCGAATTAAAGAACTTAAGGGGTTTTAAACCCCATTCCCCAATAATGATTAATTGATTAGACAATCCGGTTGATAATACTAAAAATAATTAAAGATCATGAGATGGTGAGGTGTTAAGTCGATGCCCTTTTGGGTGCCGCAAACTAACGAGCTGTGCCTTGGTGCTTTTTGGACAAGGAAGCCTTGACCTCGTGGTTTGGGTTTGAAGGTGTTGATGTTGCTGTGTACCTTGGTGGCTGAGAGTTTTCCCCAGGTACTGCGGTTGATTCCGCTTAAGTCCTCAGGTAGATTCCGCGAGGCAAGTTGTTGCGGTTGATTCCGCTGTTATCTTCGGTCGATTCCGTTGGCGTTATCGAGGTGGTGTTGCCGTTGTTGTTATGTTGCATACGCATAGCATCGGAGTTGTTGATTAGGGATGTTCGACATAGGGGAGATCGTCCTAGAGTACGGCGATCTGGCCATCCACGGTTGGAGTAGATTCTCCTAGCACCCCCGTGATGAGGCATCCGTGGTTTGATGCGTTGGCTATCCAAGGAGTAGATTCTCCGGCGTTGAGTAGATTCTCAATGTGGATATTTAACTCCGAAGTCGTTCATCCCGAGTTTAGTGGATCCACATGCATTGTTGGTTTAACGGAGTAGGACTGCATTGCACTGCATAGCATAATGATGATGTTGATGTTTGGTGTAATGTCGCTATGTTTACTGTTTACTTTACTTCCTACTTCTTGCTGTATATGATTACATGAACTTACTCCCCATGTTTGTTTGTGTTTGGCCTGATTGGCACCTTGCAGAGGATGACGAGCAGCCCGGAGAGGAGTGACTCTGAGGAGCCGCCACTCATAGTAGGGCTAGTTTGTGTTATGTTAGTTTTCAGTTGTAATTCCGTGGGTGTTTATCCCGGAACGGTTATACCAGCTCTGTAGGTGACATCGGGGTTCGGATATTTATATTGGTTTGTTATGTTTTTACTGTTTAAAACTCATTTCATTTTCCACGTTGTAAACGGTTCATGTGGGACTTTTCTACCCATGGGCAATTGTTTTATTTATTTCAATAATTGCATGTTTTCTCTTTAATTGTTTTTAAATTAAATGGCTTTTAACATGCGGGGTAGAAGGGTGTCACAGCGTCCAATGAAAACTAACAAGAAAGGACCCAAGTCATTTTGGGTACCTAAGGACAAGATAATACCTGTTGCAGATTTGCTTAACAACAGGAAAGAAACAAACATCCTGGTACTTGGACAGTGGGTGCTCACGTCACATGATGGGAGAAAAGTATATGTTCCAAGACCTAAGACATAAAGATGGTGGCTGTGTGACATTTGGAGGAAACCAGAAAGGAAAGATCACTGGTATAGGTAAAATTGGTCAACATCATTTTCCCTCCATTGATAATGTTCTTTTAATGAATGGTCTGAAACATAATCTGCTGAGCATAAGTCAATTATGTGATAGTGGATATGATGTTTCTTTGAATAAGAACATGTGTAATGTCAAGAAAAATGATGGATCAATCTTATTCACTGCTAAGAGGCAAAACAATTTGTACAAAATTGACTTGGAGGACCTCTCAAATCAGAGTGTCTCATGTTTAGTGTCCATTGAACATGAGCGATGGATTTGGCATAAAATGGTAGGTCATGCAAGCTTGAGATTAATCTCAAAGCTAAATAAGCATAACCTCGTGAGAGGATTACCAAACCTTAAGTTCAAATCTGATGCTCTCTGTGATGCATGTCAGAAGGGAAAACAAGTCAAAGGTTATTTGAATCTAAGAATATTGTTAGTACCAAGAGACCACTAGAACTGTTACACCTTGATCTTTTTGGTCCAACAAGGACTGCGTCTATCAGTGGTAAGAAATATGGTCTAGTCATTGTAGATGACTACAATGACTACACAAGATGGACATGGGTAATGTTCCTAGCTCACAAGGATGAGTCCTTCAAGGTCTTTTCTGTATTCTGCAAACGTGTAAAGAATGAAAAAGGCTTGTGTATCACTTCAATCAGAAGTGACTATGGGGGAGAGTTTGAAAATGAGCTATTTGAAAGGTTCTGTGAAGATAGTGGTATTCTTCACAATTTCTCAATACTTAGAACACCACAGCAAAATGGTGTGGTAGAGAGAAAGAACAGATCTCTTCAAGAGATGACTAGAACTATGCTCAATGACAACTCTGTCCCTAGACACTTCTGCCCTAAAGCTGTTAATACTGCCTGTTACATTCAGAACAGAATATACATTAGACCAATTCTGAATAAGACTTCTTATGAATTGTGGAAGGAACGAAAACCCAACATTTCATATTTTCATCCTTTCAGTTGTAAATGCTATATTCTTAACACTAAAGATCAACTTGGTAAGTTTGATGCAAAGGTAGACAATGGAATCCTGTTAGGATTTTCTGAAACATCAAAAGGCTTTAGAGTATATAATTCTAGAACTCTAGTAGTAGAAGAAAGTATACATGCTAAATTTGATGACAAACAGCCTGATAAGAAATTATCAGAGCTAGATGAAACTTTTGCAGATCTTGATTTAAACATCTTAGGAGAAACAACAGAAGTTAAAGCTGATGATCAAGTTGAAGACCCTCCTCAACAACCAGAAACATCCACCTCTCAACAAGACAATGTTCAGAAATCTTGGCATTTCAAGAATTATCATCCACCAGATGAAATCATTGGAAATCCAAGTGATAAGCTTAGAACCTGATCAACCTTCAGAGAGTAGGAAGATACTGCACTAGTTTCTAAGTTGGAACCAAAGACAGTAGACGAGGCTCTGCTGGACAATGGCTGGATTCTAGCTATGCAAGAAGAACTAAATCAGTTTGAAAGAAGCATGTCTGGACTCTGGTACCTCTACCTAAAGATAAATCTGTTATAGGAACAAAATGGGTTTACAGAAACAAGCTTGATGAAAATGGTAAGGTTGTCAGAAATAAAGCAAGATTAGTTGCTCAAGGTTATTCTCAAGAAGAAGGCATAGATTACACTGAAACCTTTGCACCTGTTGCTAGATTAGAAGCAATTAGAATTTTACTTTCATTTGCTGCACATCATAATATAATGCTTTTTCAAATGGATATAAAAAGTGTTTTTCTTAATGGCTTTATCAATGAAGAAGTGTATGTAATGCAACCTCCGGGTTTTGAGAGTGAAACCCAACCTGAACATGTATATAAGCTTAAGAAAGCTTTATACGGCCTAAAACAAGCCCCAAGAGCTTGGTATGGTAGGCTAAGTTCATTTCTGATGGACAATGACTTTAATAGAGGAAAGGTTGATACAACCTTGTTTAGAAAGTCAATTAAATCCAAATTCATAGTAGTGCAAATTTATGTTGATGATATTATATTTGGTGCTACTAATGACTCTCTGTGCAAAGAATTCTCAAAGTTAATGTAGAAAGAATTTGAAATTAACATGATGGGAGAACTCAAGTTCTTTCTTGGACTTCAAGTTAAACAAACTATGGACGAGGTGTTCATCCATTAAACCAAGTATACAAAGGAACTCCTAAAGAAGTTCAAGATGGATGATTGCAAACCAATGAATACTCCTATGCACCCCACGTCCATACTGAACAAAGATGATAAGGAGAAAAAGGTATACCAAAAGGTATGCAGAGGTATGATAGGATCTCTTCTATATCTTACTGCGTCCATACCTGATATTATGTTCAGTGTTTGCTTATGTGCTCGATTTCAATCTAATCCTAGAGAATCTCACTTATCAGCAGTTAAAAGAATATTTAGGTATTTAAAAGGTACCACTAATCTGGGTTTGTGCTTTAAGAGAAATGAAGATTACAGATTAGTTGGATTTTGCGACGCTGACTATGCTGGAGATAGAATTGAAAGAAAGAGTGCCAGTGGAGGATGTCACTTCATTGGAGCTAATCTTGTCTCATGGTCAAGCAAAAGACAAAGTATCATTGCATTATCAACTGCTGAAGCTGAGTATATTTCAGCTGCAAGTTGCTGCTCACAACTTCTATGGATCAAACACCAATTGGAGGACTACAATGTGTTTGTAATTAGTATTCCACTTATGTGTGATAATACTGCTGCAATTAATCTATCTAAGAATCCAATACTGCATTCTAGAGCTAAGCACATAGAGATCAAACATCATTTTATAAGAGATTATGTGTAAAAAGGCGTCTTTGATATTCAATTTGTAGATACTGACCATCAATGGGCAGATATCTTTACTAAACCTCTTGCTGAGGACAGATTTATTTTTATTAGAAAACATCTTAACATGCTATATGTGGATTAGTTGTGATATTTATGCTTGAGAAATTCTGTTTTTGGTGTATGTAAGCATTACAAGTTTATTACAAGTTTTAAATACGTGTCCATTGCATATCGCGTCCATTGTTTTTTGAACCGCGTCCACTGCATGTCACGTCCATACTTTATTGTTGCTTGAACCCGTCCACACTCACATTATTTATTAACTGCATTTATTTTGTCTAAAATACAAATCTATTTTATATTCTCTCTCTGTTGAGTCTGTATTTCTTTTTAAATGGTTAATTTATTTCCAAAAGAAAACCCTTTTGGAATTCAAAACCTTTAAAAACGAAACCCTTCCCTCTGAGGAAACTTTACATTAACCTTCGTCTTCAAACTTACTTCAACTCTCTGTTTTCTGACTTGCAAAACCCTAACCTTCTTTCTTCAACCATGTCCACCTCATCTGAAACTTTCGATGTTGAAAAATTGAATCTTGCTATTGAACATCATTTTGACTTCGGGATTCTGAAAGATTATAACTTGGATGTAAGCAAGTTCGTTATACTGCCGCTGGCTGGGATGACATGTTTGTTGAAAGGGTTTCCAATTAGGGCATTTTGGAGGAACCTTGTGGTGTCAGTCGCTGAAATTTCTGCTACAGCAGTTGGGAGAAGAATTGTGGTCTCTGAGAAGACCATCACTGATGCAATAAACTGCCCTCAAGAAGGAGAAGGTATTACTGAATCGTGGGAGAAGGACCTTGGTGGTTCTGAAGTTATAGCCGCCTTGTTAATGAGACAAGATACTATAAGAAATCACTCATGGAAATATGCAGAGATGAAGGATGATGTTTGTATTCTTCATCAAATGTTGAATAAGGTGATTCTACATAAAGTGGGGTCAAAGGACAATCTTTCTGTCCTACACAAATTCTGCCTTTGTCATTTGATAACAGAGACTAAAATCAACCTTCCAAGAATTCTGTATGGAAGATTCAGAGATGCAATAGTCACAAGAAAGAAGATCTCTGGAATCCCTTACTGCCACTTGTTATAAAAAATCTTCAAGTCTCAGAAGCTGAATGATTTTATCTCTGCCAAGCCAACTGAGGAGCAAGAAAGGATTCTGACACAGAAGTGCATGTTCACTGCTATCTTTGGCAAGATGAACATTGCAAATATGAATCTGAGCACCTACACAGCTATTGCCCTAGCTAAGCAGGAAGAATTGCTCAAGGTTAAAGACGAACAAATTGAGCAAAACAATGCTGAAGTCTTAGGAATAAAGAGGACATTCAGAAGGAAAACTGTAGCTGTTAAGACAAGAGCTCCTAAAAAGCTTGCAGCTGGCATTGTTATCAGGGAACCCACTGCAGAGGTCCCTCAACCTGCAAGAGCTCAGAAAAGGACAAGAAACTTGATCCTTTTTCATAATGAGGATGATGAGGACAGAGTTCTTATCAGTGCTATCCTCAAGAAGCAAAAGACTGTCAGTGCTGTTGTTCCTACTAGAAGACAGCAACCTCAGAGAAGAGCCAAGTCTGCCATGGCTACTGAGGTAACTATCCCTGCTAATGATCCTGTTCAATTAGCAGTAGATGCCTTAGTTTCTAGTTTAGAGGATAGAATGAACATTGTCTCTGCACCAGAAGTATCCATTAACCAAACTGATAACGTAGATGATGTTTATGTACCCTCACCACCTCAACCACAAATAGCCTCACCACAACAACCACAATTCCCACCTTTGATCTCTGAGGATGATCCCTGGTTTCACCAACCAGATGATGGTATTATCCTTGGTGCCCCTTTTCCCAAAATGAAAAGAATTCCATTTCCATACACTCCTCCCTCTGAACTTTATAATGACATGTCTGAATCACTGGCCAAAGTTAAAAGGGACTGGAGGATTCTTTACCATACTCATGAACCAGAACCAATCTCAAACAGACCCTGGTATCCACTGCCTGAATATGAGTATGAACCTGCAACCATTGTAAAACCTTGGTATAAACCCCACCCTAACATTCCCAATGGCCCTCCTCCATCCAAAATGTTTAACAAACATGGACCCTTAGTCACTCAACTACCACAAAAGAAATTCCTTCCCAAAAAAATCTACCCAAACCTTGTAAGATACCCTCCCTTCAAACCCTTCACTGATGGTGTAGAGAGGCATATAATCACTGATTGGTCTAAGGATCCAGCTAAGAAAGACCTGCATGATGTAATATACAAGAGGTCTAGATCCTACAGACATGTTCCTATCATCATGGACAAAAATACAAAGTGGAATACCTTCGTCCATCCAAGTGGATACGGCAAGGCAGCTGACATCAAAGATTATTTCATGTATGTCATGCTGAAGACTGAATTTGAGCTCTTTAGGGTTGTAAGGGTTGCCAATTTTGTACCCATAACTTGGTTGAATCATTCTTTTAAAACCAAGATTGGAGTCCAGCCTAGAATGATATGTCCAAGATTACCTATGATTGATCTCAATAAGGACAAAGACAGGAAGAAGGAAAGGTTCACTGGAAAAATGCCCTTCCCAGAGTCCTGCATGATCAAGCCTGATGATGTTAAGGACACAGATCAAAACATCATTGACTACTGGCTGGCACAACCCATTGAGGATGTTAGAGAAGATGTAGCTGTTGATATCGGGAGAAAACACATTGTAAAATGTACAGCAGAAGCATCTACATCTGGCTTATCCTCTGAGTAGAAAAAGTTCATCCCTAAGGTCAGAGGGATGTGTGGACTGTCAAACTTCAGATACTTCATCTACAAGGACATTCTAGGTGTTCCTACCATCAGTGCAACCTATGTAGAAGAAGAAGTCCACTGGGCTAAGGAGCTGCCTCCACCAGTTCTGCAAATTACTGACTCTCTTCCACCTTCACCACCTTCTGAGCACACTGAAGAAGAAATTGTTGTTGAAGACTCTGGCATGGAGATTGACTCTGTTGCACCAGTTATTGCTAATGAGGAAGTTGCTTAATCTGAGTCTAGACCAAGCACTTCTGGAAAGTCAACATCTCAACCATTAGCTATCATTGTCATTCATCCAGAGAAACCTCAGACTTCAAGAGCTCTTGACACTGTTCCCAGTCAAGCTCATGCTCAGGAGAGTGCAGAAAGCTCAAGACCACCAATCTCACTGCCTCCAAACTTTAAAGAAATCATTGGCAGAATTGTAGAGGAAAGAGTCAAAGTTGAAGTGAAAGAGCAGGTAAAAGAACAAGTTGCAGAAGCTCTGGCTCCCACCAATGCCATGATGAATCAGATGATGAGCATTATGCTCAGTTTTCAACAAAGCCAGAACCTGCCAACCCAAGTCCCTGCCCCTCCACAAAATCCAAATCAAAACTCTCCTCCTCCACCACCTCCATCTTCCTAAAGCATTCTTTTGATTTTTTTTACTAACAATGATGGTCCACTTTTCCTACCTTTTTGTCTGATGACAAAAAAGGGGGAGAATGGAGAGAGAAATTAAATTTTATATATATGAAAGTCAGTTTTTGAATATCACTCTTTCATATGCAAGTGTTTTACTTGTCTTACATGATTGCATAGTTATTATTTTATATGCTCTGATGCTTTTGTCTGATAAGTAGTTCTGCTGATATGATAAGTAATATGTGATATATACTTATCTGTTCATATCTTATTCCTTATTATATTCCTGTTAAGTTTGAATGCTTTGTCTTATGGGGAGCTTTGTAAGCTCTTTTAGACTTTGCACACTAAAATTTAATTAGTTTTTGTCATCATAAAAAAGGGGGAGAATGTTGGAACCAAAGTATTTTCGGATTAAATAATCTCTAAGTTTTGATGTTAACAAAAAGGATTAAATTTGTATGGCAAAGTGTCAGTTAGGATCTAACAAGTTTTTTCTAGTCTTATAGGGTATTCGAAATTTTATAAGTTAAGGAAATCTCTAAAGAGTTCTATCCACGTCCAACCGGGTAGACGAGCGTTTCAAAATATATGGTACATTTTAAATATGAGAATATGCTTAAGTAGACGTAATATTGAACAGTACCAATAGACGAGCTCCACTCTAATATGAATAAGACGAGCTCTTAACTAAAATGAATAGACGAGCTTAAGTGCCACGTCAGCAGACGCAGATCTAAGCTATTCACCAATATGTAGCAAGTCCAAAGACTTGATATAATGGACGAGCACAATTTGCCACATCACTGGACGAGCTAAATAGAATTTTAGCTATGAGCGTATAGACGCACTACACTAAGTAAACGAGCTCTTCTTTGCTATGTATGCTTGATATAACCAGAATTAATATCTCGGCCACATAGAAATATTTATTTCAAATGATTGATATTTATTTCAATTATATGTTGGTCCTTCTTATTTGTTATTAACGGTTTTATTGTCTTGTTTCTTTGAGAGAGACATAGTATAAATGAGGAATTGTAAAAAGCAAAATAGTACAATGCAAAGCGACTTGTACCCTGTCACCTTTAACGCTGGAATAGCTGGAAATTGTACAAGGAAGGCAAGACAGTTTTTCAAGTTGAATTTGCTCAGAGGTGTGCCCGTTTCATGCAAGAATATTGACATATAGTACAATGGCCACGAGCTTGCTGAGTCACACGGATATTACACTCTTGATTCTATCCCTAAACGGGAAAATTCAAATTGAACCGTTGAAGAAGTTGAAGAGAAGGGCAAGGTCACTATAAATAGAAGACTTAGACTTTTGAAGAAAAGAACTTTTGCACAAATATAGAATTCTCAAGAAAACTCTTACGAGCCAACATTCTTTTATTCTTTCAAAAGCAAAAGTCTGTAATACCTTAGCTTGAATATTGCTATAATATTCAACTGATCTTAAACTTTCATATCCTCACACATAGTGAGTTAGAAGATCAAAAGAAACCAAATCTCTTTGTTAGAGGTAGAGCCTGAAGAGGCTTGGTAAGAAAGGAATACTTGTAGCCTGGAGAGCTGTTGAATACTTGTTGTAATCTATTTGGAAAATAGTGGAGAAAAACCTTCAAGTAGAAGGGACTGGACGTAGCTCTTGGTTGGAAGAGAGTGAACTAAGATAAAACGACTTGCATGAATCTTCTAATCCCTTATCTCTTCAGTATTATTTATTTTTACCAACTGTGGGGATTTGAACTTGATTTTGTTAAGCTTTTCTAAAGTTTGTTTTTCTGTGTGTTTGCTTCTACCTGTTAATCCTTGTGTGAGAAAACTGTTTTGTAAAGGTTGTTTTCGAAAATAATTAACAAACACAATTCAACCCCCTTCTTGTGTTTGCCTGTGTCAACTTCAAACTGTATCAGCACTGCAACAAACCGCAACACCCGTTTCCAATTTCGTTTCGTTCATAATTTTTTTTTTCCCGATCAAAACTAAAGAATTTTAGACCCAAAAGCTTTCAGAGGCAATCTTTTGGATCAATTTAGGTTCAAATTTTGTGGTGTAGTTCTGCTCCGCTTAAGGTAATAACCTTTTCTTGGTAATTGTTGTTAGATAGATTACTAAGAGTGTGTTTGGGAAAAATTAAATCTTTCCCATTCAGCTGTTTTCTTTCCTCATTTCAGCTGTTTTCTAACAAGCTGCAAGACCCAGCTGTTTTCTAAAAAAACTTTTTCTAACCAGCATCTATTCACAACATTCTCTATCTTTACTATGTAAAAATGATTATTTTTGCACCACCCAAACGAAATAGATTAGCTTAAAATCACTTTTCAGCAAGCATACTCAAACAAAAAACATATTTTGATTATAATCGATTATCACAATAATCGATTATTTGAAAACAGATTATTAGCATAATCTTTTTTTTCCAGCTTTCCAAAACACACTCTAAGAAGAATTTGTTCCATAGGAAGGTTCTTGATGTAAATTGTAATTTAAATTGTGTGTTGCGTGAAACTATCCTGGAAAGTGGGGAACACCTGTTTGCTCAATGCCCCTTGACTGTGTCACTTTGGTCAGCGATCTTAATTTGGCTAAGCGTCCCTCTAATTGCTCAAGATCAGCCACTCCCATTTTTTGTGTTCGCTGATATCTTATATGGAAGGTCAAAAAAAATAAAAAATCATTGGCTAATGATTTGACATGTGGTAGTATGGAATATTTAGGAATTGCGAAATGGAATTATTTTTGGTAATAGGAGGCTGGATATGGTCTTCATTTTGGACAGGATAAAGGCTTGTTATTGGAGGTGTTTTACTGCAAAATTACAACCAAGATCTTGCTCTTTTGCAGATTAGTGTATAGATCCTAAAAAGTATATCGAACGGGTGTAATTAAGTTGTGAATCTGTTTTATTTATTTTGTAGCTCTATATGTATTTGTAAATGGGTTCAGAGTACCCCTAATACTCCTATAAATATATACTTTTGCCTTTTCAAAAAAATAAAAATAAATTTAGGTTCAACTTAGGATCACCGTGTAAGGCTTAATTTTGGCAACAATCTTTGTTTGGTAGGAAATCAATAAGTAACACTGTAACACCTAGTTGATGCTAGCTTGTGACAAATGTCCTGGCCTTAGAATAAGGGTAACTTCTCTTTATTTGTTTTCTTTTTCTAAAACAACTATAATATATTAACGACAATAGTTTCATCTTACTACATTAATATATGAATTAGGAGTTGATCTAGCTGGATTTCTAGCACTACGTTAGGTTCGACCTCTAATAGCATTTATTTTATTTTATTTTTATATATTTTATAGTGTTTTCGAGCGCTATCTATCTTAGCACCGTTAAAAGTGGTAAACAACGATTGTTCTTTCGAAAAGAAGTACCTATGATAGAGTTTGCCCAAAGAAACACTATCGTAGTTATAACTGGGATAGTATTGTTGTAGGGTATGTCTAAATATAGTGCATACCTTATGAGGTGTTATCTTTTTGCCTCTTTGCTTTGTTTTAGTTTTTTGTTTTCATTTTCTGTTTTCATGCCTTCTTTTGCACTGATTAACTAATTAACGGGTACACATTCTATAAGAAAGAACGTGATATGATAAGAGCACAATGCAAAATACTAATGTGACTCTTGTAGCTCATGCTATGCATATGGCAAGTTCCAAAGATAGGAACTCTATATATGAGAATATTCGATACTTCAAGGTCATTGAATGCATAATAGAGTTGGACTACACAATGTTTCAGTTGCTCGTCTTTCATTCTAAGTGGGTTGACAACAATAACAATGCTCCACTACAAGAAAAAGGAGTTTAGCGACCGACAAAATCGGTCGTTTTTTAATGCTTTTCGGTCGCTAAATTAGTTATCGACCGAATTAGCGACCAGCAGACAGCGGTTGCTAAAACCCTGGTCGCTAATTTATATAGCGACTGATTTCACTTTGGTCGCTAAATAGCGATAGAATAATTCTGTCGCTAAATGGTCCTTGACAAGTCGCAAAAATGGTCACATGAACCAACTAAGGGACCAAATTCAGCATCGAATTTTTAAATTTAGCGACTGTTGTATTCGGTCACTAAAATCCCCAAAGGTCATATTTTAGAGACGAATTTGTTTCAGTCGCTATTTGGTCCGCATGGTATTTAGCGACCGATTTCACTTCGATCACTAAATTAATTTTTTTCCCATCATTTTTAAAACCAAAAAAATAAAATTAAATAAAATTAAAATAAAATAAAATAAAATTCATATTAAAGGCTATAATTAAAATAAAATTCGAATAAAATATATAAATAAAAATCAACAAGTAAAGATGTAAGTGTACATATATCACACCCTATAGAAAACTTAATCTATGTGAGGAGGGGTGAGAGGAGTGGGCTAATGTCATCGTCATCCACGACATCATCATCATCATCATCAGCAGCAACAGCGGGGGCATCAATAGGAGCAACAACATCAGCGGTATCACTATCATCATGTGCGCCGCCGGATCTGGAACTGCCAGGCCGGAATCCTGAGTACCTAAACAGCTCCTCCATGTGACTATCCTGCTCCCTCATGCGACTATCTTGCTGTCATGTGTGCTCTCGAAATTCCTGGATTTTGTTATCCTTTGCTGCAAGTTCAACATTCATGTTCAGGATGACCTCTCTGACATCTGGGTTAGGATCAGGATCAAAATGTCCACGTGGCACTGAGGAGGCCACGAACTCATCCCAAAGCTGACCGAAGCTAAATACATGCCCCTTCTTATTTTTCCAGCCAGCCACCTCTAAGAAAATGGCATTGTCAGAGGTAGCAGAGTGCTCCTACCCCTGAGTACTGGCATCGCCTCGGAGGCGATGGAAGTTGTACTACATAATATGTCTGATATTAGCATTTTTAATTATATATTAAAAATAATAAAAATAATTAATAGATTGAAAATTCAAATTAATGATTAAAGATTACTTACAGCAAGGTCCCGAACCTTCGGGTTAACCTTCAGAGATCATAGACTACCAACAGACACAATAGAATGAATTGAAGTAGAAATAAATTAAGCAACATTGAAATGATAACTAGGAATTAGATACATTGATTCTTAAAGGTTACTCAATACAAATGACAGGGAAAGAGATCAAGACCCTGTGTTTCAGAAAAGAGGAAGATAAAGAAATAGAAACTCTCTCCCCCCCTCACTCTATCAATTTTCGCCCTCTCTCTCTCTCTCTCCCTCTCCCTCTTTTGAGTTTTCTCCTTGTCCTCTTTTATTCTGAGCTTCTTTTGTGCATTTTTCCGCTCTATGTTCGTTCCTCTCTGTTCGTCCTCTCCCTCTTTCTTATGTTCACGTCCTGAATCCTTTATAGAGCCCAGATCTCTACAGGTGCCACAACACCAGCGCTAATCTGCAAAAAAAAAAAAAAAACCATTTAAACACAATTAATTCGTGATTGAGGATAAAAAGACCAAGAAATGATACTCACCTTGATGACCAACGCAAGAAAGGCAAGAAAATCGTATGGGTTAGTAGTGCGAAATGCAAGCGCAACTGAGAAAGGAAGGATTCGTGATGCTTTTAGAGAAAATCCGACTTCATGATAAGGAGCCGAAATTGACGACAGGGAGAGCAAGGGGTTGTGCGGCTGTTAGCATCTAAAGAAAGGAAGGAAGGAGAGTAGGGTTTCAGGAAAAGAGAAGAGGAGTTTCTAATGTTATGAAGAGAGTTGGGTTAAAGTTGGATAGGGTGAAGTGGATCTAGAGCAAGGATTGTGGGCTTTGGTGCTGGTTTGACTGAATAATAAAATAAAAAAAACTAAAAAGTTTAACATAAAAAATAAAATTCTTTTTGGGATTTTTGTCTTTTATAATTTTTTGGATTTTAGGATACACAAACATCAAAATTAAATGACAACATTTTTGTAATTTTTTTTGCTATTTTTTTTTATTTGTTTTCTTTCTTTCCAGATTTTAGTGAAAACTAAAAAAGGACCCGGTCAAAATCGGGTGTTCACACATGCCCCTTCTTATTTTTCCCGCCAACCATCTCTAAAAAATTGGCATTTTCAGAGGTAGCAGAGTGCTCCTGCCTCGGACTGCTGGCATCGTCTCGGAGGCGATGGAAGTTGTACTGCATAGTATGTCTGATATTAGCATTTTTAATTATATATTAAAAATAATAAAAATAATCAATAGATTGAAAATGCAAATTAATGATTAAAAATTACTTACAGCAAGGTCCCGAACCTTCGGGCTAGCCCACTCCTCACGTTTGGTCTTTTTGGTCTTCTCTAAGACCTCAAATGTTATGGGATTTCTCTGCTTCTATTTCTTCTGCATATATAGAAGTAGAAGATATTGTTTGTTAATAAGGACATATATAAAGCAGTAAACTAAAACATTAAATTTTGTGTTGACTTTTTTCCATCCTATCAAAATGCTCATGAATGGATACAGAGCCACCGGTGTATAGTGGAGCGCTAGTGTCCACAGTCCCATTCTGGCACATCCGCCGTTCGAAGTGGTGGCAAAGAGTGAGAGAGGAAAGGGTTTTACGGATTTAGGGGAACGAGGGAGGGGGGATGACCAGAGAGGGAGAGAAAGAGAGACAACTGGAGAGGGAGAGTAGGGAGAAAGACGGAGTGGTGGTCGTGGTGGTCGACTACCGGAGAGGGGGAGCAAAGGAGAAGGAGATTATAGAAGAGGGAAAAATGAAAAGTGAGGGGGGAAGGGCTCACACATTCGATTTAGGGATTTAGTTTAGCGATTGAAATTGTTCGCTTGCTAAATCAGTCATAATTCATTACAATATGGTTCCGCGGCCGAATTATTTTCGGTCACTAAATTATATCCAAATTTCCGCCACTAAATCGATCGTTAATTAAGTAAAAAAAAATTGAGTTACGAAACTTTGACTTAGAGACCGATTTAGTGACGGAATATGTAGCAACTGACCAGTTTTGTCGCTAAGTCAAAAATAGTGACCAATTTCTAGTAAAAAACAAATTTGTCGCAAAATCGTTCTCTGATAGCGACCGCTTGGTATCAGTCTCAAAATTTGGTTACTAAAAACCTTTTTTCTAGTAGTGTTAGGGGTTGATGGGTTGGGGTTCATGCAGGTGGATTTCAATAGGGGAGGGAATGAAGATGAGCCTTTTTTATTTTGACATCTCAAATTCAACAAGTGTTATCGGTCTAGCCGATAAGAAGTAGTTCTTTGTTCTTTTGACTAACAAGATAAATGTCAATAACATTAATGATCAAGACAATGAAGCTACCAATGTTGAGGATGATCCTTTCTTTAGGACATCACAATCACTTGAAATGACCCATATGCAGATGATGAGTTGTATATGAGGGATGATCATCATGAGGGATTTAGGTTAATCCATCATTTCATACCAGTAAGAGATAGACAAGCCATAGTTCGATGAGGAAAAGGAAATTAAAGATTAACTTCAGCATGTATGATTTTTTCTAATTAATTTCATATTTAGGCTTTTATTTATTTCATTTATATTTTCTTCTCTTATAATCCAAAGAAGTTTTACCTTCTATTCTATAATTCTGTTGTAGGTAAAATGACATCTCCTAATGGCGAGATTGAAATATGAGGTAATACTTACTCTATTTATTTTATCAAGTTCATCCATGAAAAATTATATGTTTTTCGCATGATTGATTGTTTCATAGAATTTGGTGTTGCTTGCATATGATGTGTATTTAAGAACCTGTTTTGTTTGATAGTGAACTGTGGAAATTATATATATATATAAAATTTATTGGATAGTCTTAATCTTCTTTTGTGAATACTGAATGTTATTTTTTAGGCAAAATAAGTAGATTGGTCCTATACGTTTATTTTATTTTCCACATTGGTCCTATAAGTTTTTTATTTTTCAAATTGGTCCTACATGTTACATTCTTTTTCATTATTAGTCCTTTCCATCAATTTTTACCTAACAACGTCCGTTTTGACCCGAGTGGCTATCACCTCAGTCTGACACGTGGCTTTTTAATATGACTCTGTAAGGTTAAAATTGATGGAAATGACTAACCTGAAAACGAAACATAATGTGTAGGACCAATTTGAAAAATAAAAAATTTATATGACAAATATGAAAAATAAAATAACGTATAGGATCAATCTACCTATGTTGCCTATTTTTTTTATTATGCTGAATGCTGAGTTTTAAATGTTGAATGGATGGGAATGTAAAGAAAGCATCGAATATCCCCCCCCCCCTTTTTTTTGGTAAAACTAGATAGCGTTTCTCCAAGAAAACACTATCACAATTCCAACTATGATAGCATTTTCTTGAACAAACACTATCTCGGTGGGAAACTAAGATTGCGCCTGTTAAGGTATGCACTATCTTTAGTCAGACCCTATGACAACGCTTCTTCTTATACATTATCTCTGTTATAGCTACAATGGCATTTCCTTTGTGAAGCGTTATCATAGGCGTATCTATGATGGCGCTTCGAAAGCACCATCGTTGGTAACCCATTTTAATAGTGCTAAGATAGATAATACTCAAAAAAAGGTATAAAATGTGACAAATAAGCGCTATAATATGTCGAATGTGATGTAGTGCGATGTGGATTTGACAAGAGAGTTGGACATCGTAAAAAATCCTCATTAGTGGTGTTTGTGATTTATTTAGGTAGTGCTTGGTATGAGACATATTTTACGATTTCTGGAAAATAAGATGGAAAGAAAATAATTTATGTTTGGTCTAAAAAGATAAAAAATCATTATTAGACATACAAGATGTCCTTGAAATAAAATTTGTTAGTGAAACCTAAATTTTTTATTCCCACCTATGAGGGTGGGAAAAAAATATTCAGGAGAGAATGAGAAAGTTTTGGATATTAAATTACTCAATTACCCCAATTCTTTTAAAATCAGAGTGTTGCCACTGCTTGAAACACCCATTGGTTCTTTGTCAATCTCCAATAGTTCCAGCGCTGTAGAGTGGTGTCTTTGCTTTGTCAATCTCCAAGGAGGGGCTGAGACTCCTGCATCTCTGCTTCATTTCTGCTAAGTTCTTTTTCTCATATCCTAGGATTTCCAAAGAATTGTATTTAATGGGTTCTCATTGCGATTAAAGGATACCATTCTTTTGATTACTTGCTTTTTGTTACCCTTAGTTTTCTTTTATGAGCACCATATAACATTTACCACTATAGATGTCGTTGATTAGAAACTTTTTATGATCCTGAAAACCCTTCTTATTTGGTAAGTACACTATCTGCAACCGAAGGAGAAAGATAAATAGCAAAAGGAATGGGCATATTATTCCAGGAGAGAATTAAGGTGAAAATCAAACATATTTTGTTAATTTTTCTATATGTCTCTCATTGTTTGGAATCTCATCCCTAGGAATGTACCAAACGTCACTCTATGGGCTCACATGTTTAGGAAGAAGACAATCATATGCCTTGCATGTAGTCCAAGGGTTGTACACATGTTGGGTTAGATCGGATTTAACCTGACCTATTACCTAAATTAAACATATTCTCACGAGTTGGGTTGGGGTATATGAATTTTTTTGTCAAATCCGAACCGAACCAACCCGATACAAAAATGGGTTGGTTCGGGTCGGGTAATAGGTGCTTTCATTACTAACTAGTAAAAGGTCCACACTTACATGAGGGGTCAATTTCAAAACCCTTTCACACAACTGACAACCATATACCTTGTTGAGTGAAGCATCCCTCCTTCTCCGGTTCTCCTCCTCTCCTTAATCCCCAGTTCTCCTTCTTTCCTTTTACCACTCACACCGAATGATGAGCCTTAATTTAGTTAATAGGTCTATAATTGTAGTTAATTTTCAGTTTCTTTTTTTATTAGTTATAGGTTATTTTGCTATTTTATTTTAATATTTTCATAGCTTTGTTTAAGTTTTATTTTTTATTACTTTTATGTTGCTTTATTTGAGAAAAGATGGGAATTTGATCAGTTTTGTACGTTTTGGTGCAGGAGGTGCCACTCTCAAGTGTGGGCTACCCCAACGTCAGAGCGTCCGGATGCTTAAGCGTCCAAGTGGTCCACGCATAGCGTGGCGGTTGAGATTTTGAAAAAAAAAAAAAAATGAAGATACGTGGCTCAAGAAGGATAAAGGACAGACAGTTGAGAAGATACGTTTGGAGCCAAAGGAGCACTCGGAGAGGGTTGAACCTGGATACCAGAGACTCAAACTGGACTCCTTATCTTCATCTCCTTTGTTTGGTTTTTCATTTTTAATTATGTCAGCGTAGTTCCCTTTTGTTAGAGGTAGATGAAACTGCCTGTATGACTTGTCTTGATTCTGGATTTAGTTTGTTTCTGGTTTACCCAAATTCAAGAGTTTATTTATTGTTTATCATGTTTATCTACAATATGAGTTTACAATTGGGAAATTGGAATTTATGTTTGTTGTTTTGTGAATGAACGATTTGTGCATGTGTCATAGGGTAAGCACACAATCGAATTAGCATTATTCAGTTGTTGTGTTCTTATTGCTCTTGCTAAATTTCTAATACTCAAGGAATTGAATTGATAATTTTAGACAAGAAGGTTTATCAACCTAAGGAATTAGGGGGTAAATATCTTAAACTCAGCTTCTTGAATTTGGTTAAACTGTTCTGATTAATATCCAGTTAAGGAACAAGTAAGAAAGGCAAGGCAATCGATCCTCTAACATTTTCTCTTTGATTGTTAAAACCCAATTTCTGTTTCCTTGAATTTTCTCATTTAGAAATACCAAAAATATTTTTCTGTTTAAAAGTTTACTGTTGAACACTTGTGAATCAATTATTCTGAAATTTCGGTCGCTCAAACGAAATTGAAGTGGTATGCTAGTAATTAACAAATCAATCCCTGAAGACGATAATTTTATACTACAATGAGCACCAAATTGAGCAAGCAGTAGAATGGAACAGTAGAAAAATTGTAACACCCCGCTTTTCGTTAAGTTTTTTCCTTAAGCTTGTTGGAATTGTTGGCTAAGGGCTTAGTGGGATTTTTGGCTTAAAAGTCCATTTCTGATATATGAGCACGCCCGTGCTCATCAGCCAGCACGCCTGTGCTTAAAGTCAGAACCGTGTTTCTGATTTTAAATTGAGCATGCCCGTGCTCACTGTGTGGACTGCGTCTCGCTGATGCTAAGTCTAGCATGACCGTGCTTGATGAAGAGCACGACCGTGCTCATGTGTGACCTATATATTCTTGGCACATAATTCGAGGGTTACGTTTTAACCCTATTTCTGGTAGCTGCAGCCACACTATTGCGGCCAGAAACAATTCTCTCCCTTTTTCCACTAACTCAAGCAGTTGTGTGAACGTTAGAGACCTTGGGAGACCTTTTTCTTATCTGTGTCAAGTATATAGGTAGCGTTTCTTCCCTTTCTAAGTTTCGTTTCATTATATTGAATTGGGAACTAATTGTTGGTGTGTTCTGTTGATCCAAGGTTTAGTACCGGTGTAAGCCGTTCGAGGATTTGGGACTAGTTTGCCGTTAGGACCGTTGTTAGAGCTACCTTCAATCCAGGTATTGGGAGAAGGGTAGTGTATTCATAGGCATAGGGTTAGTGTAAAGTAAAGGGGTTCCCATAACTCTGGTATTGTCAGTTTGCATGTCTATATGATAAATGATGACTATATGATAATCTGTTCTAGCTGTTTAGTGTTTATGTTGTATGCTTCATGCTTATGTTCATGATATATTCTTGATTTTTATGATGGTTGCCTTATGAGTATGATAGTATGATGATCATTGTTGTTAACTTGATGTTGATCGGCTGATGTGGATGTTGAGTTATGATGATGTGTTTTAAGCCTAAAATATGCTGATAACTGACTTAGGAATTAATCGAGTTAAGCCCTAATTTTTGGTTAAGAAACTATGTTAGAACTCTTCCCAAAACATCACTGTCACGCGATGAGCATGACCGTGCTGAAAAGGGAGCACGCCGGCTTTAAATTCTGGAAAATGGCCATGCATTAAGCAATGGCCATGCATTAAGCATGGCCATACAGCAGAGGAGCACGACCGTGCAGCTGAGCACGACAATGCTGAATAGGAAGCACGACCGTGCTCCACTTAATCGGCAGCACACCCTTCACGTGTTAAGCATGCCCGTGCTGGGGTTTAAGCACGACCGTGCTCACCCCTCCTAGACAGAAACAGAAATAAAGGACTTTAAGGGGTTTCAAAACCCCATTTCCCCAATGATGATAAGTCGATATAGCTAATCAAATATAAAGATTAGACAACTTGGTTAATGATGATCTAAGATAGTTAAAGATGATTCAAAAGATGAGACGGTGAGATGTTAAGATGGTTAAGTCGGTATCTGTTGGGTTACCGCAAGTTGATGAGTTGTGCCTTGGTGCTTCTTGGCCAAGAAAGCCTTGACCCCGTGGTTTGGGTCTAAGGTGTTGTTGATGTTGTACCTTGGCAGCCGAGAGTTTGCTCCAATGGGGCCTTGACCCGGTTGGGTTTAAGGTGTTGCGGTAGATTCCGCTGGTTAAAGGTTTAGCGTTTGATTCCGCTGATGTCTTCGGTTGATTCCGTTGAAGTGAAGGAGGTGGCATTGGCCATTATTGTTGTTTACCCATGCATCATTGGAGATGTTGTTGTTGAGGGATGTTCGATGTAGGGGAGGTCGTCCTAGAGTACGGCGATCTGGCCATCCATGGTTGGAGTAGATTCTCCTTGCGCCCCCGTGACGAGGCAATCGTTGGTTTGATGCGTTGGCTATCCAAGGAGTAGATTCTCCGGTGTTGACTCGATTCTCAATGTGGATATTTAACTCCGAAGTCGTCCATCCCGAGTTTAGTGGATCCACATGCATTGTTGGTTTCGTGGAGTAGGACTGCATTGCACTACATAGCATGCTTGATGTTGATGATGTTGATGTATGTTTATACATGTTGTTGATGTATGCTTACGTTGGTGTCATGCTTGTATGTTTTACTTTACTTCCTACCTCCTTGCTATTATGTTTACATGATTCTTACTCCCCATTATTTGTTTGTTTGTTTGGCCTGATTGGCATCTTGTAGAGGATGACAAGCAGCCCGGAGAGGAGTGACTCTGAGGAGCCGCCACTCATAGTTAGGGCTTGTTATTGTGTTTAGATAGTTTGTTTCAGTTGTATTCCGAGGATATGTTCTCCGGAACAGTTATACTAGCTCTCAGTTGTGACATTGGGGTATGTTTTTTTTTTTTTTTTTTTTACTTGGACTTGTTTTATATTTCCCCGTTGTGAACCCGTTCATGTGGGACTTTTCTACCCACGGACAAAGGTTTTAATTATTCAGTAAAATGCATGTTTTTCATTTAATTGCTTTTATATTAAACGCCTTATAACATGCGGGGTAGAAGGGTGACAAAAATCACTCACAGGGTGGATTGCACAGGGCGGTCACATGAAGGTGAGACTGGGCGATCTCGCGATAGAATCATCATTTCTAAGCTACTACAGTCTACAAAATCGCGCATAGATTGGTCGAATGGAAGCAGAAAGTATGAGTCGGAGGAAGGGTAGAGAACGAAGTGCAGAGGAAGGGGAGAGAACGACCGCACGATGCGGTGGTTGATCAAATGAGCTGTGCGCGACCGCCGATGTAAGGGGAAAGGATATGGGCTCCAGGCAGAGACGACATAAGGGAACGAAGACCGAACAGAGACGTGCCTCTTTTGGAGTGGTGGAGTAGACGACATATCTAAGGGTTGCAGTCGAGACAGAGATGACGCGGTGGAGAGAACAAAACTGCTCAATGGTCAAGATGGGAGAGAGATGGATCTGGAGGACAGGCAGGGTCAAGAGAGACAGATCTGAGATAGTAAGAGAGAAGCGAGTATTAACGTGAGTGCATTAGTGACATCCTTTTATATATTTCTTTTAAAAATACTTCACTACAAAAAAAAAAGCTCATTACCGACGGCCAAAAGCTGTAGGAAACCCCAAAAAGCCGTCGAGAATGGGTGATTACCGACGGATTTCCGACGGACACGTGTCTGTCGGTTATAATTAATTAATAATGATTTTAATTATTTATTCAATCTAGGTTTATTGTTATGTAAAAATTTTAAAAGATTTCATCATCCACGCTTCTCGATGCGCCATGCCCATTATGAGCAGATATTCCCGACGTGCCATGAACAGATATTCTCGACACGTCATGCGCAACTATTAACTTATTTGTGAGATGAATGATTTAATTAACTTCTTAATCAATTACACATTAATTTTTAATTATTTAAGTAATTAAATCAAAATTTTAATATCCATTAAATACTTAATTCATTATTTTAAATTGCGCTTAATTATTTAATCAACATGAGCTATTACCGAATATGCTCCATCACAGTTGCAGGTAAAACAATTTTACCCATTCTCTAATCTTATTTACACTAAATCCTATCAACACTAAATTTTGTCCTTACGATTTTATTATATTAAGGAAATTCATTAATTTTATTACGCATTTAGCAAAAACACATACCACATTTAATAACTTTACACACACTAGACAGATATATAAATAAATACATGCACGTAATACAACTAATTAATTGACAAAAAAAAAAACACAAATTAATAACTTTACACACACTAGACAAATTTATAAATATTTACATGCACGTACGTAATACAACTAAAGTAGTATCAATCACTAACATAAAATATACCAACAAAAACACAAACAGCACATGTTGTTTCAAAAACCAAATTATAAGAGCCCAAACAGTCTTAAGAAATTCAATGTACCGTGCGCGAACGCTGAATGCTTGGAGTTGCTGCCGGAGGAAGCTGGTGGCTTTGAAACAATGCAAAAAAAAAAAAACCTTTTACAAACCAAACCAAAAATCAGAAAAAAGGAAAAATCAAATAAAATAAAAAATAAAAAAGGGAATCCATACCACAAAGAGGTGGTGGTGGCATGGTGTTGGGCGCGGTGGCGTGGTGGTAGAGAGGGAAGGAGAAACGGGAAGGTGAAAGGGAGGCGTGGTGGTGACAGAGGCGCGATGGTGGTGGTGTGGTAGTGATCACAGTGGTGGTGGTGACGATGGAGGCGCGGTGGTGAAGCAGGGAGAAAAGAGAGAAGAGAGAAAAGAAGAAGTGAGGGAGAAGAGAATTTTCGGTGGTAGTGAAAAGGATTTTTCCGACAGACTCAGTTAAATTTCCGACTGCTTTTTCATCGGTAATTGAAAAATACATTAACTGACGGTCTTACCGAAGGACAAGCCCGTCAGTAAGCTTTGGCGCCAACTTTTTCCAATTCGCGCATACAATTCCGACGAGCATACCGATGGAAAAGGCGTCGTTAACCATTCCGACGGGCATTCCGTCGAAAACTTCAGAAACTTTTGATTTTCACATTCACCGACTGGCATATCCGTCGGTAAGTCCGTCGGAATTGCAGCCGTCGGTAATAATCCGTCGGTAATAACATAATTTCTGGTAGTGGTTTTATGCATACGGGTTGGGTCTACTGGTTACGGGTTTGTAATCCCCAAACCCGTACCTGAACCAAACAATGACGAGTTTGATTTGTTCGGGTTGGGTTGCACTTGAATACTGAAAATACCAAACCTATTTAGTTGGTTTGGGTTGGGTCATGGCATTCTTCAGGTTGACCCCATGAACACCCCTACATAGTCCGATTAAAATGTTTTCTTATTATATTTTTTGTGCTTGTTTTATTATTTTGAAAATTTTATTTACAATGCTTAAAACGTTGGATAAAGTGAACATTTTAGTATTTTTTTTTTCTTTTTTTCTTTTTTAAGAATCCAGATTCCATATGAAATGGAGGGTCAGGAATAGCTTACAGTAAGTGAAGTAAATGATTTAACATTACTTGACGGAAGGGTCCATTGCAATATTACTTAAGGTATAAGGATGGATTTGAATTGAAGTTTATAATATTTATTTGCAAAAGGTCAAAACTTTAATTAGGATGGCTTCTTACACTTTTTCCTATAATTTTGTATGTGTACAGTTGTTTGAATTTTGGAGGACAAAACCAACTCCTCAAGATTCCAATTCCAATTCCAAATCGTTTTAGTGAAAGAAACCAAACTCTTCATTTGATTAAGGCCAAAAACTTGATGGGACAATCACTAAATTCCTTGAGGCACACACAAACTTTATAAAACGAGAATCATCAAAGGGAAAGTAGCCTCCACTAGAATCTTCTAAATATGCTCTTCTCGTTTCTTGCCTGCAGATTGTAAAAGTTTGAAAACCAAGCATCCCATAGGAAAAGGTTAGCCAATTTGCTCAAACATGAGTTTGAACTCCTCTATAGATTTTTTTTTCCCTAGAAATTTCAATGGCATGTCTTATCAATCAATATCAACTCCAACTGGATGCATGTTAAGTGTTGAATTTGACAATATACTCAACTAATTAATTCTGGTGTTCTTTCCGTAGCAGTTTAAGAGGGAATTATACAAATTTTTTTTTTTAAGCAAAAGTAAACCTTGCTTTAGATTATTTGGGATGAAATTTATGCACGCATGAAAAGTTTTAGTTAAAGTTGGCTTAGATTCTGATTCTTTTAGGTTTTATGATAATATACATATCCTTCTCTCTCAGAGACTATATATATAATCAATAAACTCAACCTTTGCCGTCACTCGGGGCTTATAGTGATTCGTCCTTTCTTTGAAGGATATGTACCCCATAAATAAGCCACAACGTAATAATTTAAGTACAAATGCATACTTAAAATTTATTGATTCTTAATTTCTTAGTGACACATATATAAAGCAAAGATAAGATCAGAAGTCAGAACTATAGTAATAACAATGTGTTCAAGTATAGAATGGCATTTGGCTAGTGATATGCAATGTATACATAACTTTTGAGAGAATGTCTAGATAAGGAATATTGTGAATTAGGTGAATAATTAGGTTTAGGTTTCATTATCGTAACCAGGATTGGGACTGTATTGATGATGCAATATTCCTTTTAGAAATAGCAAATAAAAATACACAGAATTAAAGGGACAAGAGAAGCATCTAATACTTGAAGGTGACATCTACTGGAATTAAATCTTACCTTCACCCGTTCCTATTTCCCATGTGTGTTACTTATGATTAAAATATACCTAGGATGAATTATATTTTTGGTCCCTTATCTTTATTTTAGGTTTCAATTTGTCTCTTTTTTATTTTTTGTTCCAGAATGGTCCCTTATTTTTCAAAATTATACTAATGTGATCCCTCTTTTATTTTTTGTTCTGAAATGGTCCTTTATTTTGAGAGAAAAAAACCAATGTAGTCCCATTTTTTGTTCCAAAATGGTCTCTCTTTTTTTCTTTTTTCTTTTCAGGAATGGTCCCTTATTTTAAAAAAGTTATATCAATTTGGTCATCTTCGTACCACATTTTAAACGGAAAGGACCACAATGAAACATAAAATAAAGATAAGGGACCAAAACGAAACAAAAAAAATAAAAGAAGACCAAATTGAAGCCTAAAATAAAGATAAGGGACCAAAAATATAATTTATCAACTATCTATAGAGATAAAATCGAAAAAAAAAGAGAAAAAAGAGAAGCATCTAATACCTCGAAATAATATCTCTTTCATCAATAACAAAAACTGAGGCCAGGGATAGCACCAAAGTAAGCCAGTATTAGTTGTGAAGCATTGTAAATGAGCACATATTCCACTATTTCAATAATATTTCATCTGATTTCTTATGATTATTGTTTGATGAGGGCCGTACATGATTTTCAGAATGTTTAGTAGTATATGCGTGTGTGTTATTTAATTGATGAACTCGATAAAGAAACTTTTATGATTCGAAATCTGGTATATATGGACACAGGTTGTAGATTCTAGCATATGATTACATTAAACTTGAAATTAGTTTATGGAGCACATAAGAGTTGACATGAGCATCGATCACGAAGGTTATTGAAAAGAAACCCCTTTGAAATGAGAATCTCTGCGTAATATTAGTAAAGCTATCCTCTTATAGGATATAGTTTTTTTTTTTTTTTTTAGAAAATCTTATAGGATATAGTTGAAACCGTCATCAGCAAGATATCATATACATTTGTTAAGGAAGTTGTATATTATTATACGTACAGGCTACGCAATACGGATACTTCAAGTTTACATTGAATATATGTGAATATGGGGATATGGTATAATAACTAATTATGAAGACTTACCCTTTTCTTATTAAAAAAAAAAAACTAATTATGAAGACTTCTTTCAAAAAAAAAAAAAGAAAAAAGAAAAAAAGGTTTAATTGCACTTTCGGTCCCTCAAGTATCACAATTATTCGATTTTGGTCCTTCAGGTTTCAATTGCGCCAATTGGGTTCCTCATGTATTACGATTGTGCAATTTTGTTCTCCAAATATCACAATTATGCAATTTTAAATGTCAGCAGTATACGTGGCACACGTGGGACTGATTTGGCACTTAGTGAGGCCGATTTGACAACTTCCATGACATTCCTATATATAGCATTATTGACATCTCACATACTTTAATTGACACATAGGAATGCAATGTAAGTTGTCAAGCCGGCCTTACTAAGTGTCAAATCAGTCTCACATGTGCCACGTACGCTACTGACATTTAAAATTGCATAATTGTGATATCTGAGAAGACCAAAATTACACAATCGTAATACTTGAGGGACCCAATTGGCGCAATTGAAACCTGGGGACTAAAATTGCACAATCACGACACCTAGGGGACCCAATTGTCGCAATTGAAACCTAAGGTACCAAAATCGCACAATTGTGATACTTTGAGTACCAAAATTGCAATTAAGCCAAAAAAGAAAAACCAATTGTGGAGGCTAGCAAATTTAGTTGCTCTAGCAAGGGCTTTTATTTTTAGTGCGCTACTCTATGTCTCTATTATTCTGTTTCTACTTGTATTGGTACAAGGATTTTGAATGAAATAAAGTAAATTTGTTTTTGTCAAAAAATAAAAATAAAAAATAATTATGAAGACAGTTTGGGAGGTTACAAGATTGGAGATAATAATTATCTTTGTTTACTAGCATATCTTCACAATGATCTAAACTGGAGCTGTTTCATCTTTATAAGCTTGGATCATGGTTAACTTGCTAGAAATTATCACTAGTAGTACTATTAGGAAGATACTAGGCAGTCCCAGCCAAACAAATAAATAAATACTAGGCAAATTTTTTTTTTTTTGAATATATAAATTGACATTTTTTTTTTGATATAGTAAATTGACATTATTATTAACTCTGAAATAGATGAGTAATATTTATCACTTTAAATTTTTATAATAAATAGCCTTGAATCTTAAAAAAGTGTTACTAGCTTCTATTAAATATTTTACCAGACTATGTAACATTACTCTTAATACAAACTTATGGAGGAATTAAGAAGGCTATGGTATAGATTATACAGTGACGATCCAAAAATAAAAATCTTGTTCAAAATGTACAAAATTGATCAAAGTGTTCCTAGTAGTGGAATTACAGATTATGGTTGGGCTTCTTACTATAATTCATAGTCAAATGTTATTAACATTTTGGATGGTCCGTTTGTGGTTCGTGATTGGTTAAACCCGATGATCGTTGATACCCTTGTTACAAGTAGAGTCATTGATTCGGTTTATTAATTTACTGAACTTGGATAGTACTGAAAGAGATGCAAGGAAACACAAGAAACATTTTCCATAATATGGAAATTTTGGCAGTGTTTGTTCACTTTGAATATAAAAAGCTTGTTTTTCTTTCTTCATGTAGAGCTTCCGGTAATTATAGGCTTCGGCTTCATGAGTTCTTCATACATTTCGTCTTCAATGACATTAATTATGTCCGTTCAGAGATAGCATTTAATGCTATTGAGTCGTTTAAGCCAAAAAGTCTGAAAACTTATTTCTTTTGTTCTGAAAGGTTGTCCTGATTATTAGCTTGGCAAAGAGCATTTTTGCTTTTCTTCTTATCAGAATGATACTTCCTTTCTACCTTTCTTTTCTTAGGTAGGTAGAGAAACAATAGCAAAATGTCAGTTGGTTGACTCTGTTTTCTTTGGCTCAAAGTGTTCACTATGTTGTACTCGTTTTATCTCTGATTCATAAATGCTTCGTACTATGCAAATATTCAAAATACACTTGGACAAATATACATTTAAAAGACAAACAACATAAAGAGCGGGAGTGGAACGGTCCAATCATACATTTAAAAAAGAATAGAATTTTGGGCGGGCACTTCAAAGAATAGTCAGAGTACCCCAGACAAAAAGACAATGTACTCACTAACTTGTTAGGCGCACGATATAATAACATTTAAGTATCTTATGATAGTCAAAAGTTAGTTTTAAAACAAATAAGCTCTTATGGACGCACGATAAATCTAAACTTCATTAAACACATCTGGGTCCAATTTGAACAAGATAGAATAAAGGTCTTTGGACCTTCCTGATAAAGAATTCATAAGTCTAGTGGACGTTTCAGTTGGACTCAAAAAGATCAAATTTCAACTTCAATTTAATAAGTTTGTTAACATCAAAACTTAAAAGATCAGAACCATAACCACTTTGTTTCCAGCAGGTACTGCTATGGTGCACCTTGTCAAAAGTGGTGCACTCATGCACCTTAAAGATGATCAATATCTAGACTGTTAAGATTGCCACATGAAATGTGCATTTAAGAGTTGGTCATATTATTTTTATTAGTACATAAGGTGCAATTTCTCTAAGAATTTCCTCAACACACTCGCCCTCTAAGAATTTCCTAAGTGCCCTCCTCCTGCAATCACCACCGCCCTACCATGATGGTGGTTTGAGGTTTCACCTCTTTTCATTCACCATAGTCCCCAAGCCAGTTGGACCGCCACAATCCCCCACACCCTAGGACTGCACCGTCTCTCTCCCCCTTTGAAAAGTTTGAAACTTTTGGTTGAAAGATCGAAAAGTTTGAAACTTTTGGATCCTAAGTTTTCTCAGATCTAAAACTTGAGTGGCCAACCAACAAAAAACGAAAAAAGAAGAAGATAGAAGATGGAAAAGAAGGTGGAACTCTCTGGAATTTCCTTCTTTTTTTTTCCGTTCAATTCTATCATTTTTTTTTTGGCCGAATGTTCAAGTTTTTTGGTTGTTATTCTAGTTTTGTCATGGTGAATAGCGTCGTGGGGCGGCCACAGAAGGTAGGGTAGCGACAGAGGGCGAACTGTGGTCCGAAGATATGTCCATCCCGTGTGGCACTCCATGATGGGACTACATCTTCTGCGACAGTAATAGAGTCACTCATAGTCAAGCTAAGAACTTAAACCTCCTTGGTCATCTTCCGCAGAATTTCAACCAACTCTACATGATGCAAAATTTGGGTCCCTAGAACAACAAGTTCAGTGGTCCTTTACCTTTTTTCTATGGCTTATCTAAGTTGAAACATACATTTTTAGTTAGAACGATTTTGATTTTATCCCTTTTGATTTCTTTAACGGACTTCATGTTGGTTGTGCCTTCACACTACTCGCAGGGGGGGGGGGGGGGTTGGTTATAAAACATTTACATAAAAGAGGTAATATAAAAACATGCATTTATTTCGTAAAATAAAAACTGGATAGAAAGTACCACATTATAACATCTCAACGCGGAATGAAACATAGTTTTAAAATCAAATAAAACATAAAACACAAGCATAAACATAACCCAACCCCGATGTCACATACAGAGCTGGTATAACCGTTCCGGAATAAAATCCACGGAATACAAACGAAGCTGAAAATAACTAAACAACTAAAACATCCTAGCTAGAGTCGCGGCTCCTCAAAGTCACTCCTCCACTGGCTGCTCACCGTCCTCTGCATAAAGAGATACATGCCAACAAAGAAACAGAGAAAGCGGGGAGTAAGAAAACATGTAAACACATCGGCATGGAAGTAGTAAGGAAGATGGACATACATCATACATTTATCAACATATAGCATTTATCATCAACATATAATTATATCAACATATTAAATCAATCAACGTATGCTATGCGGTGCAACACTACTCCTCTACTCCATTATGCATGTGGATCCAAACTATCTCAGGAAGGCAACTTCGGAGTTACATATCCACATGGGCCAAAAAATCACCAACGCCGGCAGTTCACCAAACCATGGCTGAACCCCTTGGATAGCCGACGCACCAAACCTTGGATACGCCACCACGGGGGCGCACGGTCCACCAAACCTTGGGTGAACCACTCGAGGACGGCCAGATCGCCGAACTCTAGGACGACCTCCCCTATGTTGATCTTCCCCCACTAACAACTTCAATGCGTGATGCATGAACACAACAACAAAAAGGGCAACCACCTCCTTTGCTTGGGTCAATAAGCACCCAAGACTTATCACCAACACCAACATCATCAACACCCTGACCCTTAAGAGTCAAGGTTCGCCTTGGCCAAAAAGCACCAAGGTTCAACTCAACAACACCTCGACCAAAAAGCATCGAGGCTACTTTGGCCAAAAAGCACCAAAGCTTATCAACGTGCGACAACCCATTGGCCACAAGCTTAACCAACTTATTATTCTCTTTTCATCTTATTTAGTCTTTAATTAAGTTATCCAACTCTTCTTTATTGATTGGTGTTTTATCATGTTATTGGGGACATTTGGGGTGAAGCACCCTTTTAAAACCTTTAATTCACGTTCTGACTAGTAAGGGGAACACCGGCGTGCTCACCCCAGCACGGTTATGCTGTCACTAAAGTGGAGCACGGTCGTGCTCACTGTCTTGCATGGTCGTGCTCAGTGCACCGCCATCTTCCAGATTTAAACTGGGAGCACGGGCGTGCTCCCTGTTCAGGACGGCCGTGCCCTTGGAGTCAGCCGTATTGTTCTGGGCAGACTCATAGAGTTCTTGAGGTAAAACCTCCCTAAACACTCTTAAATCAGATCCAAATGTCTTGACTAATACATTTGGCATAAACCTCACCCTTTACTAACAGTTTATGTTATATGAAACATTAGGGGAATTAATCCCCTAATCGTAATGTTAATTAAGAGTCCTATTTAACCAATTAGGGTCTTATTAACTGTTCAACATCAACCAACAACACTCAGCCAATCAATGCATAATAACAACATCATAACAGTAACATTCATGTCATAAACAAATTTAACCAATTATACATCATTGGCATACAACATAGTAACTATAAACAATATGCATACATGACAGGCATACCATTAACCAAATAACAATTATAGTAATTAACTATATAATACAGGCATACTCATAATCAAACGTAACATGGCATTATCAACAGTTAACAACAACATTAAGGGGCTATGGGAACCCCTCATCTTACGCTACCCCTTGCCTAATGATTACATTATCCTTCTCCCCCTACCTGGTATGAAGAATCCGGTAGTGACAACTTAACGGCAAACCAACGCGTCCCTCGAGTGGCTCAGTTAGCTTTCCAAGCCTTGGTTAAACAGAAAAGGTCAAACCATTAGTTCCCAATTCCTAATAAAAGAAAGGAAACTAAAAGAGGGAGAAATCTACACCGATTGGCACAGACAAACAAGGACTCCCCAAGGGTTTCCAAAACTCCTAGAACATACTGAGTTTAGAGGAAACAGGGAAAATAACACTTGTAGCCGCAACAGGGTTTCTATTTGTGCCAAAATAGGGTTTACAAGCAAAACCCTCGGTTACTCTTCTATATTTAAGGCATTAGACCCGAGTACGGTGGTTCTCCTCATTGAGCATTGGCGTGCTCAACTTAACGCCTACGAGGCGCGGTCTTCCTTTGAGCACGGGCGTGCTCCCTGTTGAGCACAGTCGTACTCAACATAGCATCAGCGAGACACGCTCTCCCAACGAGGACAATCATGCTCAACCGTGCTTGTGACTTAGACAGTCACAAGATACAAGCCTAAGAAATGGATTTTAAGCCTAGAAATCTCACTTAGCCCTCAATAACAACTTTAAGCTAAGTCCTAAGGATTAAGCAATCAAACAAACATACACAAAAGCACTTAAAGAAAAATGGGGAGTTACAACTCCACCCCCTTATAAAATTTTCATCCTCGAAATTTCTACTCACGTAGCACTCTCCTCAGTAGCCCCACTCTAAACGACTTTGACCAAAGGAAACTCCTTGACTCTTAGCTGCTTCGCTCTCCTATCCTCGACTTGGAGGGGTAATACCTCATAAGTCAAGTTCTCTTTTAATTGTATTGCGTCGGGTACTATCACGTGACTAGGATCATGAATATACTTTCTGAGTTGAGACACATGAAAGACACTATGAAGGTTGGACAAGAATGGTGGTAAGGTTATTGGGTAGGTGACTTCGCCGACTCTTTTTAGAATTTGGTAAGGACCAATGAATCTAGGAGTAAGTTTCCTAGCTTTCATCACTCTACCTATGACACCCTCTACCCCGCATGAATTCAAAAGCGATAACATAGATATAAAAGAGAGAGAACACATACAAATATATAATATCAAAACTAGGTAGAGACTGCCGCATTGTAACATAACGCGGAAATAACCAAAAAATGTTTATAAAGAAAACATAACATAAAACAAAACCATAAACGAACTCAACTTCGATGTCACACTACAGAGCTGGTATAACCAATCCGATAAAACAACTCGGATACAACTGGAAACAAACTAAACAACTACTGAAACGGAAATCCTATCTACGAGGCACGGCTCCTCAGAGTCACTCCTTAATTGACTGCACATCGACCTCTGCATAAAAGATACATGCCACGAACAAGAAATATAGAGATATGGAGTAAGAAACATATATATGAATATAACGGCAAGGAAGCAGTTAGCAAGACGAGCATACATCAAACAAGCATGTCACATCAACAGCAATATCATAACAATCATCATCATATAACGTGTAAGCTATGCAATGCAGTTCTACTCCACTCCTCTACTATGCACTTGGATCCAAACTAACTCAGGAAGCCAACTTTGGGGTTACATTTCCACATTGGCCAAAAAGCACCAACGTAGGGGCAATCCACCAAACCATGGGTGGACCCCTAGGACAGCCGACACAACTTATTCTCGGATGCACCACCATGGTGTATACTTGATTCCCTTTCAGACGAATCCCGCGGACGGCCAGACCGTCTTACTCTCGGACAACCTCTCCTTTGTTGCACAACCTCCAATCAACATCTCCGACACGTGAATGCATGGCAAACAACAAACAACCATAACCGCCGCCTCCGCTTGAGCCCATAGGCTACCCAAGTTTTATCACCATCAACACCTCGGCTACTAGGCTATCGAGGATTATCGTTTAACGTTCATCGTTAAGTCTTTTAAGCATCAACAACACTCTGGCCATTAAGCACCAGAGCTCAACACCTTGACCATCAAGCATCAAGGCCCCCTTGGAGCGAACACTAGGCTACCAAGGTACAACGTCTTATCACTTGGAGCGAACACTATGCTACCAAGGTTCAACATCTTAATGCTTGGAGCGGACACTGTAACGCCCTTTGTTACATTAGTAAACCAAGATAAAATCAATAAAAATCCTTTAAAACATGTAATTAAAACATACATCTCATAAAAAAAAATTCTTAAATAATTAAAGTCTGAAAATACCTCATATTAAATAATATAGTAATAAAGGATCCAAGTAATGAATATAAATATAAATCCTTACGTTCGAATAATAAATAAATAAAACAAAAAGCCTCAAAACCGGGTGTCTAATTACAATCCGAGAAAAAAAAATTACGTAAACCAAAGAACTTCGTCCGCATAATGCTCTCAAACATACTACATTACTAAACAATTAGCCAATCAAAAGATGACTCTTCAAATCTCTAGGTCCTCAACAGCGATGTCCTCGGTCTCTGAAAACAACACTTATAATAAGATATAAAATCCCGGTGAACAACAATACAGTTTTATAAAATATTTTCAAAAATAGTATTGTTCTCAACCGGCGCAGTAACTGGAAAAACTATCTATGGCATCCGCTAATTTTCCAAGATAATATATACAAAAGAAATACTTTTAATAACAACAATAGTCTCATCAACTTAAAAGCATACAACATAACAACAACTCATCTCAATGGATCACATTCCATATACCAAGTAAATTCTAGATTAATCCAAGTGGCCCGAAGACCTCATAATTAAATTGGTCTCTTGCCGGCATGCCATAAATCTCACACATCACACGACAATGGCGTCCCATTGCCCACCCCTACTCACGAGGAGTGTTTCGATGTCACCCTCCTGTCGGGGACATTTCTATTTCGATACCTCCCATGTGCACATGGCAGTGTTTCTCCCTTTTCGACACCCCAACATGTGGCGGTGTTACTTTCGATACCCCTTTTAGGTGATATTGCTCATTTTCGACATCCCAATTACATGGCGATGTTACTTTCGATACCTCATTAAGGCGGTATTACTTTTCGATACCCCTATCATAGGGGGTATTGCGGCAAACATCATACAACATATCATAAGTCGCAAGTTTCATATCTCATATATGTAACAACTCATTTACCATAATTAAATATTTGATCATATCATGCATACCAAATAAACTCATATCATGTCATCAAGTAATTTTATAACTACACTATGGCAATCATGAACATCACAACATATGATACATGAATAAGCACATTACAATATCAATTAATCAATTTATTGACTTTTTAACAAAAACTCCCAATTTTAGAAATTAAGTTACTGACAATATGCATCCAATCAATTAAAAACTCCCAAAACATAAACTAACCCCTTGTCCACACAAACAATCATATATACCATGGAAAGGGTTCGTAAAAAGTATTGTTACTCACCTCTTGAATACCTCTAAAATGCTTTAAAAATTATCGAGGATAAAAGTGAATGCTTCGCTAAAAATATTTATTATTTTTTACAGTATTTTCTGATCTGTGAAACTTTTATTCGACACCACAACAGGCAATCGATGCTCCTTCCCTTTATTTTCCCTTCCTTCACTGCGGCGATCCTAACATTGCTTCCTATGCGCAGTGACTACTCATAAATATATAGAGGTTACGCATTTAGGTTACGCATTTCATAAATATATAGAGGTTACGCATTTTGCTCCCTATGTTGAAAGACTTGCTTCCGGAGGACAACACATTGCCTGACCGTAACTATGAGGCCAAGAAAGTATTGTGTCCGATGGGTATGGAGTATAAGAAGATACACGCATGCCCCAATGATTGCATATTGTACACGGGTGTTCATGAAGACAATCACGATTGCCCTAAGTGTGGGTTATCACGATACAAAGTGAAGGGTGGTGATGATGGTGATGATCTGATGATTTGATTTGGGATGCGTGAAAAAATGGTCCTCCTGCGAAGGTGTTGTGGTATCTTCCAATAATTCCAAGGTTCAAGCGATTGTTTGCCAATGTGAAAGATGCGAAGAATCTTAGATGGCATGATGATGAGAGGAAACGTGATGGAAAGGTTCGTCATCTTGCTGATTCTGTGCAATGGAAGAATATTGATACTATGTTTCCGGATTTTGCCGATGAGCCAAGAAACCTAAGGCTTGGACTTGCTACGGATGGAATGAATCCATATGGTAACATGAGTAGTATTCATAGTTCATGGCCTGTTCTGTTGATAATTTACAACCTGCCTCCTTGGTTGTGCATGAAGCGCAAATACATGATGTTGTCTATGATGATTTCGGGCCCAAAGCAACCGGGAAATGACTTAGATGTTTATCTAAGTCCCTTGATTGAAGACTTGAAACGCTATGGGTGGAAGGTGTTGATGTAGTTGATGGGTATTCTCACGAGACTTTCAAGCTTTGTGCCATGTTATTTTGCACCATCAACGACTTTCCAGCATATGGTAACTTGTCCGGGTACAGTGTCAAGGGGCATAAAGCATGCCCTATATGTGAAGAAGGCACATGCTACACTCAGTTGCATCATGGAAAGAAGACGGTTTACCTTGGGCATCGGAGATTTCTTAGACGTGATCACCCATATCGTAAGATGAAAAAAGCTTTTAATGGATGCCAAGAGACTGAAGATGATCCGGCGGCCTTAAATGGAGAGCAGGTTTATCAGAGAGTAAAGGGCATCGATGTTATATTCGGCAAGTCCAAAAAGAAAGGTAAAGCTGCTGAGAAAAACATATGGAAGAAGAGGTCGATATTCTTTGATCTTCCATACTGGCGCAAGCTTGATGTCAGACACTGCATTGATGTGATGCATGTGGAGAAAAATGTGTGTGATAGTGTGATCGGGACGCTTCTCAACATTCAGGGCAAGACAAAGGATGGTGTGAATGCTCGTCTCGACCTCGTTGCTATGGGTATACGAGAGCAGTTAGCTCCAGTTGTTGAGGATGGTAAGCGGACTTATTTGCTGCCAGCATGTCATACTTTGTCAGAAAAAGAGAGACAAAGTTTCTGTGGGTGTCTTCAAGGCATCAAGGTTCCACATGGTTACTCTTCAAATATGAAGAGGCTTGTCTCTAGTGATCTTAAATTGGTTGGCTTAAAGTCTCATGATTGCCACATCTTGATGCAACAACTTCTGCTCGTTGCTATTTGTGGTATTGCTCCAAAAAATGTGAGACATGCCATTACTCGGTTGTGCTCATTCTTCAATTCTATATGTAGCAAAGTCGTTCACCCCCGTATGTTGGATGACTTGGAAGTTGAGGCTGCTACAATCTTGTGCTAACTGGAGATGTATTTTCCTCCTTCCTTTTTCGACATCATGGTTCACTTAATTGTTCATTTGGTGAGGGAAATTAGATTATGTGGGCCTGTTTTTCTGAGATGGATGTACCCAGTTGAGCGCTACATGAAGATCTTGAAAGGGTATGTGAAGAATCCACATCGTCCGGAAGCATCTATTGTTCAAAGGTATGTTGCAGAAGAAGCTATTGAGTTTTGTTCGGACTACCTTCATAACACGGATCCTATAGGGGTTCCTAAGCCTCGGCATGATGAGATAAGATGTCAAGGTAAGGGTACACATGGTTTAAGAATTAATAGCAAGGGTCGGGAGGAAGTGCTTCAAGCACATTTGTATGTATTGAACAACATCGATTCTGTTCAACCTTACTTATTTGAACATAAAAGAAAAGTCAACCAAGAAAACCCTCGAATGAACGAAAGGTGGTTGTTGAACAAGCATAACAAGACTTTCTTACAATGGTTCAAGGAAGAAATGCTTAAGGATGGTAGTACTGCTTCTGATGACGTAAGATGGCTAGCACGTGGGCCTAGCTTCAACGTCATATGTTGGAGTGGATACGACATCAATAACTTTTCCTTTTATATAAAGGAACAAGATAACAAGAGTACCATGCAAAATAGTGGGGTTATGATCGTGGCTGAAGCAATGCACTTCTCTAGTGCAAAGGACACAAAACCCGTTAAAGCACCGACACCTTACTTTGGATATATTGAAGAGATTTGGATGCTCGATTACACTAAGCTTACGGTGCCCGTTTTTAAATGTAAGTGGGTTGATAGTAAAGGTGGTGTACAAATCGACGAATGGGGGTTCACATTGGTAGACCTCAACAAGTTAGGTCATATAAATGAACCTTTCATAATGGCTTCCTAAGCAAAACAAGTGTTCTACATCACTGATCCTTCTAACAAAAGGTTGTCCGTGGTTCTCCAAGGAAAAAGCATGTATAATGGTAGTGATGAAAAACAAGATTCAAATCTTGATATTCCTGAGACTCCTTCTTTTTCAACAAACATGCCTACTATAATTAAGGAAACACAGGTGGACGATGTACATGCCACTCGTGATGATCATCACGAAGGGATATTGATATAGGTAGTTTAAACTTGATTATATAGTGTGAGTTTTTTTATTTTAAGGAAAATGTTTTATTTATCCAGTTTAGTATAGATTTATTTTTATTTATCCATCTGTATTTATTTATCCAGTTTAGTATATATTATTTCTGAACAGGCATACATATGGATCAGTCGGATGACCCACATGCATTGGAGGACACTGTGGGGCCTACACAGGACACGATGGCGCCTACGCCTGATGTTAGTGTAAGTTTACGTGCTATATACTATCTTTAGACCTTTTTTTTAATGTAAGTTTATAATGTTATAACCCTCTAATTTAACATATTTTTGTCCATACAGACATCACAGTCTTAGAGGAAACGGGGTAGAGGAGCCACGACATTGAAGAAGTTAGAGAAGGTTAGGCAAAGTGGGCAGAAGCTTGAGGTGTTCTTTGATGCTAATCTAAAGCCACAGGGACCCCGTGCTAAAGAATTTAAAAAGTGGGTGTTTCTACAAGCGAAGCAGCACGTTAGCATCAACTACAACCATTGGAATGACGATCCATAGAACGTTAAGGATCAGATTTGGGAGGCTATCACGGTATTTTACATTTACATTCTTTTGATTTACATTACTAGATAATTATCCGAGTTCTAATTCATCCAGTTGTTATGTATTTAATGTGTAGGTAGCTTGGACCGTGCCGAATGACGGGGATCATCGTACGAAATGTATGAAAATGGTATCAAAGCTCTGGAGTGGGTTCAAGCATGATCTTACCCGGTACTATGTATCTGGGAAGAAGCGGCTTGATAAGATGTTCTCGGATTATCCCTGGATTGATAAGGATACTTGGGATAAGTTTGCTAGGAGTCGACAGGATGAAGAATTTCAGGTTAGTTGATTAAGTTAATTTTGTGTGCTTCTTATAGATCATTTAAGTACATATATAGGAGGTATTTAACAGTATTTAATTATGTGTTTTTGTTTGAACAGGTTAAGGCGGAGAAGGGTAGGCAGAATCAGGCGAAGAACGTCCACCGCCACACCTTATCTCAGGGTGGGCACGAGACTCGGATCGAGGAGATGATGGCGGAGAGACTGAGGCTGAAGCAGGAGGAGCACGCTGCGAGGATAGAAAGTGGAGAGGTTCTTGAGGGCACACCATTAAGTCCTCCGTCAGACATTGAACGCGAGGATGTTTGGTTAGCCGGTCGCATGACAAAGACAGGATCTTTTAAAGCTGAAGCCACTCGCGAAGTGGCAGATAAGATTGTAAGTAAATAATTAACTGTATTTCAATTGATATTTGTATAGATATTTTTAACACTTTTCACTTACACAATTTTTCATTTCTTCATTGTAGATGGATCTTAAAGAAAAATGCTCCCAGGGCTCATTCGTCCCTTCTGGACGCCGGGACGTTTTGATGACTGCTCTAGGCAAGAAAGACCATCCTGGTCGGGTTATCGGTGTTCCTAGGAACTTGACCATCAAAGAATATTATGGCAAGTCTGCTTCGCGAAAGTGGGTCGTCGATGAGGCCTCAATTTTGGAATCCATGACACAGCTCATCTCGAACCCTGCTATTACTACACATCTTATGGAAAGCTTCCTATCCAACCCAGAATTCAAGCAGGCGCTTGCTAGGGAGCTTTCCTCCGTCGGTTCATCACAGGACACCGCAGGACTTGCCAACCCTTCACATGTGAGCACAAAAAAGAGTTATAGTAGGGCACATGTGGAGGAGGATGACTTGGTAGCTAGGGAGCGGGAGTTGGAAGTCCAAAGCCTTGAGCTTGAGTTGGAAATGAAAAGGCGTGCGCTTGAGTTGGACTTCAAACGCCGTGAGCTCGAGTTGGCAACGAAGGTATGTATTCATTATTAATGTCCAAATTAGTCAATTAATTACTTGTGTTTTTTTTAATTATCAACAACTGGTATATTTTATTTTTCTAAATTGAAGGCCAAGTCGGCGTCGGTGTCGCTGTCACCCTTCACTCGTTTGTTCTCACTTGGTGAGGATTATGCTCTTGAGGTTTTTGAATGTCCATTGGAACACGATGGATGGGTGGCACTCCCAGATCAAGAGAGGATATTTGCCTTCTGTGGTGATGATCTCGGGCACGCCTGCACAGATAACGTGTGGCTAGCCAGCAAGGTTGTGAGTCTCTGGTGCACGTAAGTTAATTTTAATTTTATAACTTATTTAATTTTGGTATTTTTCCATTTTATAATTTATTTTAATGTCAATATATATATATTATGTAATTAACATCGTCGACCTTTTCATATCTCAGGTATCTGAATCGTCTTCAGGTTGATAAGGGCTCCAAATTACTTTATGGCTTCTTAGATCCGTCAATCCTTCTGCCTCAATTCATTGTCAACGGCGATCAATTAAGTAAATACATAGGGAACTTGATGGGAGACAATCGAAAAGAATTATATCTGGCTCCCTACTGTATGAAAAAATCATTGGCAGTTGCTCGTACTTCACCCGTCTAGGCATACTGTCATATTCTTCTGCTCTCTCTACCATAACCCGCCACAGGAGGTGATGGAAGCTGTTAATATGTAAGTAACTAATCTTCAATTTAATTTAAGTTTTAAGATCAGTTGCTTTTATTTTATTACACACGTGATGAATTTGTTAATTGACATGATTATTTGTTTATGATAGCACGCTGAAGGCGAGTAGCATAAGTTGCGCCAATGGGAGAAGTATGACTTCCAAGGCTAAAGGAAATCCTGATTGGATCATCCTTAAGGTTTGGCAGTTTATTTATCAAATAAATAATATTATAATTACTAATTTATATGTATATTTAACTGACATTGAATTTAATTTCTTTTGTAGTCTCGATTTCAAAATGACGGGTGGTCGTGCGGCTATTATGTGATGCATCATATGCTAAACATAGTCTCCGCATCTATTACGGAGGGATGGAAGAAGGTAATATTTAAACAACTTATTAAATTATAGATTATAGTTTTGGTGGACTTACGTTAATGTTATTGTTATTATTTGAACGTGTGTAGGCATTTAACGACCAATCGCCTCTTCATAAATATGAGTTTAGAGACTTGAGGATGCGCTTGGCAGAATTCTTCTTCAAGTATGCTACTGAAAAAAGAATTGAGAAAATACCTCCTGAATACTTAGATGAGTAGTTTTGTTTTTAGACTTTAGAGACTAACATATATATATATATATATACTTGTAGATAGTTATATTTTTCCTATACATGGGTTTTGGTTTTAAGTCCCCCATTGTTCCTTTGTATATTTCTTTTCTTTTAGTAATATTGAAATTTAAGGGTACACTTTATGAGACCCTATTTTTGCCAAAGTTGAGTGTTTGCTGTAACACCCCGATTTTTTCGTTTCTTAATACTCTATGATTATGAATGTATATGTGTGTTTATTATTTTAAATTTTGAAAGAATTATTTTAATATGAATTTTCTAGTAGAAAATTTAAGAAGTAAAATACAATCGATTTTCACCGTTAAGAACTAAATGAAACCGGAACGAAACAAATTTTGTCCAATTTTCATTGGTGCAGATTTTTGAAATGACTTGATAAGGAAACCCTTGAAAGATTGATGTAAATAGTGTTTCCATTAAATTCTTTTCATCATTTTAGCCATTTACACAAGTTATGTAACACCCGATTTTCTGCTTGTCTGTAAATTGTGATTATGTGAATATTTAAGATTTTATTTTTGGTGATAAATTATTTTGATAAGACCAAATTAAGTCATCTTTATTTATTTTATATTCAGTTTAATTTTCAGTAGAAAATTTTTGAAGTTTACGGTTTGAGTTTTCGCAGTCAGTAAAACCCTACTGACCCGAAAATAATATTAAAAATTCGAAAATTTAAAATCTTATTTTTTTTTAACCCAATTATATTTATTTTTATGATCTTAGAAATTATTTATTTTTATATGAATTTTTCGGGTGAAATTTTACGAATAAAAATACGATCGGTTTTTACCGTTACGTAACAATCGGTACCGGAACGAACCCAAAATAATTAAGTCTGATTTTTTTCAGATTTGGAAAAGATTTTCTTTGATGTGAATAGTGACCCTTGTCACTATTCATGACATAGTGTAATTATTAAGTTCAATTTACTAAGAAATGTATCATTTTAAAAATTGAATTAAAAATTGTTAAAAATTTAAAAAAAAAAAAATCCCAGATTTTTCTGTTGGGGCAGCACCCTTCCCCCCGTAAATACCCCTCACCACCTCTTCTACTCACTTGCTTCATCTTTTATTTTGTACCCAAACTCTTGCAAAAAATTTTCTTAAGTTCTTCATCTTCAACCTTAAGTCTTGAACTTGGAAGCTACTCATCTTTTACATACCCATCTCTTGCTCACCATCATTTTCAATTAGAGGGTATTGATTCTTAACTCTTGCTCTTTTCTTTTAAGTTCCTATTATCATCTTGCATGTTCATAAGTTCTATTGAAAGTTGGTTTTTTTTTAAGTGTACATGAAATCAATTGATTTAAGTTTATTAACATCTTTAAAATTTTCTTCAACCTTTGCATGTTGAAAAACAACTTCCTATGATCATTTTTATGGGTGGCCGAAACCCTAATGGAGGAAGGATGATGATTTTTTTCAAAGAGTTTCACATGCATGTTGTTTTGATCCTAAGTTTTTACATGCATGAGGTACCAAATTGAAAATGGTTGGCTTTAAGTTTTTGAGAAGATAAAGTACTTTGATTTTCATTTAGATTTCATTTATCTTGGCAAAAAGTTGAAAAGACCATGTTTTGTATTTTTAAGAAGAACACTTAATTAAAAATCACTATTTTGATGACATGTATGAGAAAGAGATAGAGTGTTTTAATGATTTTCCTTATATTGTATGTTTGCATGTATGTTTTTGAGGGTCTAGGACCCTTGCTTGTTGGTTCTATGGCTTATGGATGATGCTAGAGTGAAGATTGTAACTTGATGTGGATAAACTTGTGTAGATTTTGATTCTGGCAGCATGATATATATTTTTTCGTAAGCCCGTAAATTTTTATACAAAATGTATTTCTGAAAAATAAATACATATTAGGAAATAAGACTTCTGGGGCTTCAATTTGATATAATATATAAGTATTTAGATAATATTTATTGGGTTAAAATACCTCTCAAAGTAGAATTAAATTCTGACTGCGAAAATAAGAACATAGTTGGTTGCATGATGATTTTAAATATGATTTTGAAAGTTAAAAACCTTTATAAAATTTTCTGGGTTATTAATAAAGTATAACTAAAGTTTTGTTGAAGTTTTAGAATTTTTAAATATGTGTGTAAAGAGAAACAATTTCTTAAATTTGCAAGTGGGTGAACTTGGATTTCTGGAAAATCCTGTACAATTAGAGGTAGTGTGGGATTTTTAATAAATTAATTCTTTCGAATTTTGATATGGGACCAACTATGATATGTTTATATGTGAGTTGGGTATCTCCAATTAAATTTTCAAGGATTTTTAAGGTCATTTGAATGATCATTCACAATTTAAGCCCACAGCTGTTCTGAAAATGATTTTATAAAAGAGTTCACTCAAATTTTTGAAGGAAAAATATGTTTTTTTTTAATAATAATGTCTTCAAGTAAAGATTTTGGTATAAAACGGACTATAAACAAGTGTTAATGTAAATATATAAAAATATGGGATTAAAGTACATATATATATATAAGTAAGTCTTGAACAAAATACAATCCAAGAAAATGAAAAAGATTGGACATCTCTAGCATCATTTTTCCAGCCATAGCCAAAACCTATGCTTAGGAAGATAAGACGACTTTGTTGGTTTAACTTAAGTCGTTCGCTTAATTCGTAGACTTGCGGCACACGGTGAGAAAAAAGAAGTTCGCTCTGGGCAACGGGGAAACAAAGACCTTGTCTATCCGTCGAATTAGGTAAGGGGAGAAAGCCTGAGGGATATTAAAATTGTGATAGCTATGTACTTGTATGTTTGAATTGTTGATGTTGTGCTATATGATTGTGTGTTTAATTCCATGAAGTTATTCTATAGTTGTTGTTAAGCGGTTGTTTGGAATTATTTGAATTTTTATGTGGATTTGTTAATATGTTGGATTATATGATATGTTGATAAATTGCTTATGTTGAAAGTTGTGTTGATTGTTGCATAGTAACCTAACCATTGGTTAGAGCCCAACCCTTAAGGAAAGATAAAAGCCTTAAGAAAACTATACACAAGTTGAAAGATAAATGTTTTTAAGTTGAAACGTATTTTTGAGAAAGTAAATATTTTTATTTACTTAAGTGAAAAAAAGTACCATCTATTGTTCATAGATTCTTAGAAGGTCTTGACTACCTCAAAACCAATCAGAACACACCTACTTGTATACCATCACACATTGTTTCAACAAGGAAACAATTCAAGCAAAGTCCAACCAGAGATCACATAACAAAAACCTAACAGACCTATTCTCCAAGGTTCCCGAAAGACTTGACCAGCTCTGATACCACTCTGTAACAACCCCCCTGGGCATTACTATATAAACACGTGCGGAAATAAATTAAAATGAATTTTGCTGGTTGCTTTCGGAAATTGATCTATTTAATGGCATGCAACAACATATAATCACAATTAAATGCAGATAATTAAATAATTAAAAGCAGATAATTTAAAAGCAAATAATGCTAACTACGTAAAATATTAAATACACCCAATAAAGAATACAGACCACAAACAAATTACATACAGCTACCGAAAAAATCCCTCAGGTACTCCCCTTACCGCTTGAAGACTTTTCCTTTTGATTTTAAGTTCTGTCAAACATCCGATCTCCACAAAACACGTACACAATTCGTACAACAATTTATCCTCTTGGAAATGCAAAATGGGCAAGGAATCACACACTTTCTTCACAAAACAAGGTTAGGTAGCTTAAGCTTTTTAATGGAAAAATGGAGAAAATTGATGAAGATGATGAAGCAAGGCTTTTATAGCAAGAAGATGGGCTCTCCAAGGGTGTTTGGACTGTGGGAATTGGGGGGTATTTGGGTCCAAATCATAAAAATTTAAGGGCAAAAGAGTAATCTTACAAAATGGCATTTTTGTGATATAAAGATGACTTAAGGACAAAATGGTAATTTTGCCTAAAGTAATCATGAAAATTATGTGGTTGAGGTTGAAGGAGAGGTGGCTGATTTGTGTCCACAAATTGTTGGGACAAACTTGGCATTTTAATGAAAGTTCAAGGGTAAAATAGTCCAAGGGTAAAATAGTCTTTACACTATTTTGAAGAAATATCTAGATTTTTGTTAAATGTAATCATGACATTGGTGACTCACCCATATGACTCACCACCCTAGGTGGAACCATATCTCAGCATCCGATGTCGGGTTTTATCTCTGCACGTCCGTTCTCGACTCCGTCGATTACCCGATTTAGGGTTTTATGCCCGAATCAAGTATAAAACCTAATTATTTCGAAAATTTTCAAAATAACCTATATCGTTGGAAATGAGATATAAAATCTATTCATTTCTTTATCGGGTCAAAATTTGGTTTTCTGGTCAGTAAAATCTTATTGTCAGCAAAAACGCAGACTGGGTTCCGTCTGGATTTTCAACCGAAAATTTAACCGTATACTTATAAAAATAAGTATAATATGAATATGACTTTTGTTTTCCCAAAATCATTTTCTAAGTTTCAGATAAAAATATAAACGTTTATTTATATTTATACTGATCTTAGAAAGCAGAAAAATCGGGGTGTTACATTGTTATACCTCGTCCGACCTGTACATATCATTAATTAACATCTTCCAACCACTAATAGGCCTAAGACATATACATCCAAGAAATGGGAAAATAAGAAGTATATAATCATACATTCCCCGTATGTAGATAATACTTTGATAAATTCTTTCAAAAGATAAAAGTCATGAAAAGACAAAAACAACAAAAGGCGGAAATAGCAACGCCATTAAAATAACATGACCAATAAAAACATAAATAACCTTGGAGACGCAGCTCCATAATTCCTAAACATAAGGACCCATCATGCTGGCCAGTACAAAACGATGACGAGGTGTCATCATTGTACAATGATAACCACTTAGGACGATACATCGTCACACTGGGGTTGAGCTCTCACATCTCCCATATACTGATCCTTGAAGATATGTCCTCATGATCGGTCCATCTCATATCCAAAGCTAGTTATGACGGTGAAGCAGTTCTACTGTCTTTGTTGAAGAACATAAAATAAAGCAGAAGACCAGAAAACACAAAAAAATGAGGTGAGATCCCATTCATCATACACATAAAGCAGGCATGCTGTGGTACGACCCACATACATATTACATCTTACATATATCCATATTATCATCCATTCTCAGTCCACAGATCAAAACTCCAAGGATATACAATACCAAGATAAACGGTAAGCTTATTAAAGCGTACCAGACACTGTCTGTTCACTGAGGCACGAGAATAGAGAGAAAACTGATTGAAACCATATAGTCTCATACCTACACAGCCTCAAGGAATATCTAATCCTAACTCCGGAGCTAATGGACATTTTGGAAAGGAATTGGTTAGTACAGATTTCACATCCGCCCACCTTAGGCACCAGGTGTGACTACCATACTAGGCACACAAGGCTTAAATCATAACGTACACATAATCATAATCATATGTGATCTCAAACTCTCTGTAAGACATCAAGCTCTTTATGAAACCTCTGCAACTGGGAAGCTTGGCTTCCTAGGCACAATGGCCTCACCAAACATAGTATCAACTATGTGTTTGAGCAAAAATTGTCAGAATACGTCCAATTTGTCTATCCACCAGATAAACCTCCTGATTCCACTGGAATCAATTTGATGTCAATTTCAAATGGACATATCTTCGAGTTCGAATCACCAGCACTTTGTTGAACCACAGTTCTCAAGCAGACTTTCCATGTTTGTGCAAAGATGTTTCAAGGCACTTGCTTACAAGTCCTAACCCATTAAGGAATTGAACGACAGTCGAATCATTTATTTCTTTGCACTTTTCTAGTGGAGCCTTTTGCTTGGCTTTCAAGAAATCAAATTATTCTGAGTCCATTAAGTCTTATGGATGTGTGGATATTGAATTATCCACACTTTATGACAATTGGTCTTTCTTCACCATAAGTCATAAATCATTAAGTTCGTAGTTTCACTAAGTCATCTATGACTTAGGTTTTGCATTTTACTGTAAATACTAGTTTTTGAAAACTAAAATCCTTTTTGACTTAAAACCAAAACCTTTAGCTAAAACCAATAATTTTGAAGGAAAACCACAACAAAGGTACATAGACACTAACTTTCGCAAAATAGTTTTTCGAAACCACTTGAAATACTTAAAATACTGTTTTACCATTTTTTACTGGATTTCGGCCTAAACTTTGTATTTTCAAAAGTCTAACTCTCTTTATAAAATCTTTCACTTTACTAAGTTCCAATACCCATGTTAAGGTATTAAAACACAAATTCCAAGTATTACGCTACGGTTTACACAAAAACCCTAAAACTCGACCGAACGTCGCTAAGTTCGGAAATCGCGTATTTTAACCCTAATGGTCCAAAACTCATTTCGGAGTCTTAGGACACTTAGTTAGGTCTTAAAACAGTCTCTAACTGTCCAAAAACTGTCTTGGTCGAAATTAATGGCTTAGCTCATTTTACATGTCCGGTTCTATGAAAATTCCATTTTTAAGCCTGCTAAAACTCGATTTTTGTTCTCTTAAGACTTAACTCAAATCAAAACTATTTTTGGGGTCTTTTAAACCATAAAAGTCAGTTTTCACAACCTTGAAAACAGTTTTGCAAACTTTCAAGGTTTAAGATTGTCATGCTTTTTTCTTAGACTTGGCCGAATTTAAACCTAACAAATGTGAAGAATTTCTCTTCACCGATCAACTCATAATCACATGTACATGCTCATATATCAAAGCATTAAAACATGGCATGAAACTTTAACATATTAAGCATGCTTTATTAAATATGACTAAATGAGAATATCATGATCTTTTTCAAGCTAACATACTTCAAATAACCACATGGTACATTAATCATGAACACACCACAACCACAACACAAATATTAAACAAAGTCCTCTTAGAGGATCATATGAATAAAAGCACATAGCCCCACACTTAGGGATTCAAAACAACATAAACATACTTTAAACCACACACCCACCCACAATAAGGTAGATGGTGGTTAATCTCCCCCATACCTTTGTTGTTCACTTGGTGATCAAGCCAAATCAAGCTAAAAGATCAAGGAAGGCCATGGTTTTTGTGACAAATCCTTGCACAAAATCAAACAACAATACAAAAGAATTAGATATATGAGCCTAGCTATGATCATAAAAGAGGATTTATTATGGAAATCCTTACTTGTAGGAGACAAGATGATGAATCAAAAAGTTGAAGGCTTCAGGCTAGAAAAACCCATTTCTAAGGAAGGCTCAAAATGAAAAAGCTTGAGAGATAACTTGTATTTAGATTGATGAGAGGATCAAGAATCTACTCTTAGTTTTTGAATCAAGTGAATGGATGGTGTGTAGATGTTGTTGGCCGAAATGATGAAGAAGGAAAGGAAGAAAAGCTTTGTGCTCATGAAATTGATAAATTAGAAAATGAAATGAGAATATGTGGAGGAGAGGGGGCTGGTCGAGATTTGTGGTGCATATGGGGAGAAGATATTTTTTTAATTGAATCATGTTGGTTAATGAACTTTGGATAGGTTAGGTATTAAGGTAAAAGACGTAGATATTTTGTTTTAGGCCATGATAAGGTGAAATACCATGAAAGGATGGTCATCTAAGAGTCTTGGCTGAATTTATCCATGAGAAAAAGGAGGGCAAATCGTCAAAACACTTGTTGGTCATGAAAGGAATTAACAAAGAACTACAAGTGCATTTTGGTCATTTTGCAAGGAACCTTAGATATTTTTCATGAAAGCCATGATTACCATGGTGAGTCATCATGGTTACTCACTAAGTGAGTTATCCAAGATGATTCATCACCCCTATCCTCTGACATATCTCTGCAGTCCCGTATCCAGCTCCGTTGTTTACCCAATTTTTTCGCCAAAAATTCGGCCGAATAAAATATTTTATTTTATTTTTGTGCAAAAATTTAATAAATAGAAATTATCAATGAAATAATGATAAAATCTAGAATTTTTCAGGTTCAGGTTAAATTAGGGTTTCTGCCGTATAAAACGATATTGTCTGTAAAAACCAATATTGGTTTCCGTCTGAGTTTTAAACCCAAAATTTCATCATAGCTTCCTTCGACATAGAAGGTTTCAACCATGATTTTGTTTTCATCAAAATCATTTTCTGGATCCCCGGTAAAAAAACTAAAAATAGTTACTGGTTAAGATGCGAGAAAACGGGGTGTCACAACACTACCCCACTAAAAGGAATTTCGTCCCCGAAATTCACTCATCTAAAGAATACAAACACGGATACCGACCCCTTATCTCGGGCTCCATCTGCGAATCATTCTCGTTTCTCAAGACTCGAAGTACATTCGGATAATTTGAACGTTCAATAGAATCAAGTACGTAGATATCAGATAGATTCTGACACCTGAACGATACAGAACTCTGACTCTATCCTCGGTGGCAGTTCTAACACATCAGCGACAAAACAAGAGCTTAGAGTTTGCACCAGAAATTTTCAGAGAGAGGAAAAAAATAAAAATCTAGGATTTACTCTCTCAAGAAAGAAAAAAGTAGAATGAATAGAAAGAAAGAGGATATTCTATAGGAAAAACACTCCTTAATAGATTCCTGAATGTAAAGTACCCGACCGGTACATATTTACAAACATGACTCTAATAAGGTTCTTCTTCACATGAGAATTTTCTTCGAAAGAAAAATCTTTGAAGAAGGTGATTTTCTTTCTTTCCAAGAGTCTAGGATTCAAGTCAAACTTACTCTTGATCTTTTAAATAATAACAATAAAAATTTTACGAGTTTCCTCACTTGGAGTAACTCTGACTCACTTTGCATAAAAAAAAATTGACGTGAATTGCCAAAACTTTCATCTGCCGGGGAATTTACAACTTTTTTCCTACGAAGGCTAACAAGATATGATATGTCAGATATCACACCATTTCTCAATTGTACTCATTTTCGGAAAAAGCAAATGGTCAAGTTTACAAATCTCAACAATAAGGGAATATCCAAACAGATTTCGCCAATAAGGATGAGTTAGTGAAACTGTAAAGACATCCATATCAAGAAATAATGTAACACCCCGATTTTTCTGTTTCTTAATAATCTGTGTTAATGTATGTGTGTGTTTATTATTTTAAATTTGAGAAATTATTTTAATAAACCAAAATTACTCTCATAATTTATTTTATAGCAGGAAGTTACTATTAAATTTTCGGTTGAAATTTCAGACGAAAACTATCTGCGTTTTCCCTGTCAGTAAGACTCTATTGATACAGAAAACGAATTTCGACTCATAAAATGAAACTGTAAAAATTTTAACATGATTACAACAATTCCCATGATTTAAAAAAAAAATTCATTTACAAATATTTCAATAATTAATTTTTCCGAGTAAAAATTTACGAAAGAAAATACGATCGGTTTTTACAGTAGGAAAATTAATGGAACCGTAACGAAACAAATTAATTTAAAATAAATTAGGTGCAGATTGAAAGACTTGATATGAAAATAAGTTGATGGATTTGATGTGAATAGTGACTATATTTATTACAAACCATCATTTTATTTGATTTTTACCAGTTACCCATTATTTTAATTAAAAACCAAGTTTTAATTTATCAAAAAAAATAGATAAGATGTATATATTATAATAATGGTGTAGTGCGACCTAAACCCTACTAGTGGTCGAGTAATCGACAAGACTAAAATCACATTGGCGACTATCCCGTAATACCAATGATGATTTGGGGATTGTAGGTTTATCGCAGTTAGGATAATTTTAGAATCTTTGAGGATGTCTGATTTTATTACTATTAAACTGTTTGTGATGCGCTGGTTGTGGTAATCTACTTTATGTGCCGTTTTGTGTTACCTGAATATTTTTTTATTTTTTTATTGTGTATGATCTGTTTGATTTGATGACGTACAATATATGTTATTTTATATTTAGTTAGCATCTAGGAAATGATATATGTTGTTCGGGAGATATTCGTGTGGGTGAAAGACTGAATGTGACTTAGAGGTGCCTAGCCTATAGATGAGATGTGACATGGAATGTGTGTTGAGATTGTGATGGAAGGTTGAGGCCCTAGGTTGTAACCGATGTGAGACAATGAGATTCATATAGATGCATTGTTGTTCACAACCGTGTATTGGGAACACACAAGGTCCAAAGTTCTCGTGGGACCGTCCCAACTTAGATTTAGGCTGTGCAACTATAGTGTCATTGTTATGCATGAGCACCCTCGAGAGCGAACGAAGGTGTGCACCAGATAAATTGTTCAGCTATAGTGTCATTGCTTTGCATGAGCATTCTCACCGCGGAGGAGGGTGTGCACCAGTATTTGGGGACGAGTCGCTTGCACGGCTGACTGACATCCCTAACGAGGGATGTGTGATAGGATTGGTAGTGGCCACGTCAGCATAAAGGTTTAGTTGCATGAGATTGAGGGTAGAGGAAGCTATTGTGATTTACGGATGATTGTTAGTTATGTGTGATGTGTGTCTTTGACTGTTATTATATTATATGCTATGATTCCTTTTTAGGTTATGATGATAGAACTGTTTCGTATCTCCTATTTTGTTGTATTGTATTTGTGTTGGTTATGTGGTCTGATGAGAAGACTCTATGGAGGAGCCAGCTACCGAGGACTTAGACGAAACTCCGTATGAACCGGATGCTGGAGGACGAGCTGTGGATTCGAGTGGTAGAGTTTAGGGAGTATGGCCAGTGTGTCTTGTGAGACATTTTATTTTCCGCTGATTATAACAGTTTGCATAAGTATGTACCTGTAAGGGATCCTACGGATAGGATTCCCTAAACAGTGTTTTGTATTATGATGGATAGTCATATGTGTGTATGTGTAATATAATTATGGTGTGGTGTGCTAACTTTTAGAAGTTGGATGTGTTATATTTAAGATTTTAATATTTTTGTATTATCGGGTTATGTTTAACGTTAAGAACGTGAGTAAGTTTAAATAAATAATTAATGGCACAGCAGGGCACAACGGGGTGTCTCAATAAGACATGGAAATTAATTAGGCGAAACTGAGGAATGATGGTGTAGTTTAAGCCAATAGGTTTGATCTTTGAATGCCCTAGGAAACGTAGTAAGGGTTTCCAACCCTTTCTGCCCAGATCAGTACAGTCATGCTCCAATGAGCACGGTCGTGCTTGTTAGGCAGCACGCCCGTGCTCAACTTAAAGTTCAGCACGCCCATGCTGAGGGTGACCACGCCTGTGCTCACCTGTCCAGAACAGAACTCAGAAAGTAGAACAGGGGTGGTTCACCCCAGTTGTTCCTAATAATGAAAGAAGACATCAAACGAAGTAAAGACAAGTTAGATATTTTAAAGATGATAATGTACCTTGGAAAGCGAGTGGCCAAGGGGCTCTTGATGTTTAATGGTCAAGGTGTTGAGCTCTGGAGCTGATCGGCCAGAGTGTTAATAATTAAAGTGAAAAGATGATGTTGTACCTTGGTAGCCGAGTGGCCAAGGGGACCTCGATAGCCGAGTGGTTGAGTTGTTATTGTTAATGTTGTACCTTGGCAGCCGAGTGGCCAAGGGGGCCTCGATAGCCTAGTGGTCAAGGTGTTGAGCTCTGGTGCTTATTGGCCTGAGTGCTAAAAGATTAAAGATTAAAGATAACGTTGAGCCTCGATAGCCAAGGGGTCGAGGTGTTGATGCTGATAAAACTTGGGTAGCCAAGTGACCCAAGCGGAGGTGGTGATTGTTGTTGTGTGTTGTGTTGTTCATGCATTCACGCATCGAGATGTTAGTGGGGGATGTTCAACATAGGGGAGGTCATCCGAGAGTAAGGCGATCTGGCCGTCCGCGGTGATCTAAGTGATCTGGCCCCAGTGGTTATGCATCCGAGAGTAAGGTGTGTCGGCTATCCTACGGGTCCACCCATGGCTTGGTGGATTGCCCTGGCATTGGTGCTTATTGGCCATTGTGGATATGTAACTCCGAAGTTGACATTCTGAGGTAGATTGGATCCAAGTGCATTGTGGAGTAATGGAGTAGCACTGCATTGCATAGCGTACATTGTTGATATGATGGATATGATATGAATGTAATAAGTTGGATGATGTTATGATGTTTGATATGCTATGTTTATATGATGCATGATCGTCTTACTAACTACTTCTATGCCATTATGTTGATATATATGTTTTTTACTCCCCGTCTTTTGTTGTTTGCTTTGCATGTATTGTTTTGGTTATGCAGAGGACGGTGAGCAGCTTGCTGAGGAGTGACTCTGAGGAGCCGCTACTCGTAGTTTAGGATTTGTTTAGTTATGTTATTTATCCGAGGTGTTTCGGATTATGGTAATACCAGCTCTATAATATGACATCGGGGGTTGAGTTTCGTTTATGTTTCAGTTATGTTATGTTTTCTTTTTATAAACATATTTTGGGTTTTCCGCGTTTGAAGTTATGTTAAAATGCGGCAGCTTCTGCCTGGTTTTTATTATATATTATGATATAATATGCATGTGTTCCTTTCTTTTATATCTTTTATGCTTTATGAATACATGCTGAGTAGAGGGTGTCACACCATGCAAAATGAAGAAAATAAACATGGGGTGACTTTCAGCACTCAGCACGATTGAGCGTGCTGCACCCCCACGCTCAAGCATGCCCATGCTTTGGCGTGGAGTCTCTCCACGCTTGAGCGTGTGGAACCCTGTTCCGCCACGTCTCTGCCATACGTCATTCTCGTACTGTCACATGTCCCACATGTGTACTGGAAGACAGAACGCTCAAGCATCCACATGAGCCATGTTTGAGTGTCACTCAAACATTGTGCCTCTCCACATTCAAAAGTTGAGCTGATGTCGGTACCTGTTTGTCGCGCGTTTTTGTGCGTTCTGAGCTCGTTTGAAATCCAATTGGCCTCAAATTTGAAACACAAGCTCACTAACACCCAAGGAACATGATTACGCCTTCAAACATGCTTAATCCTTTCCTTATACACTAATCGATAAAATGGGGCGTTACACCCGACTCGTAGCCATGATTAGGACATTGTGTGTTTTTATTTTTATTTTCATTTACTTTATGTATTTTTATTGTAAAACATACTGTATATTATTAATAAAATACATATTTCATTATTCTATTTTGTTTTACAAGTTTTACTAATTTTTTTTTTATCATACAAAATTAGAAAAATTGTGCTTTGTGACCGAATTGGTGAACGATATTTACGTCACAAACTAGGTTCAACACAGCAAGTTAGCAATCAACTTAATTAGTAACTGATCTTTTAGCGGTCGATATCTCAATGGCTAAAGAATAAGCCCAAGTTGCCAACGACCGAAATGGTGGTGAATTGTTCGTGATCGGAACAGTGACCGGTACATCAATCACAGATATGGCTCAACTTGACCAGCGTAGCGATCGACATAACGATCGATACATCAATTGCTAACTTGGTCACCATGAAGAAGATGTAACTAGTATTTTATAGCGATCGAAGTAACCGGTTGCTATATAACGACCTAGATTTTGGTGATTGTTAGATCAGTCGCTAAACTATTTAGCAATCAAATGTGTTTGTTAATGACCTAATTTGTCGGTCACTACACGAAACATTTCATGTAGTGGATATTACAAACAAACAAAAATCATATTGACAGTTTGGTTGAAAAAAATTACATTACATAAAAAATTATTAGGTGTGGTATAAAATATGCAAGTTTATACATAATTGATAATAGTTCCGGTTCTCGCTCTCGCAATACCATGTTGTATGTTCCTAGCTAGCCTCAAACAAGTGAAATTTCGGATATTTTATGGTTTACTAAAATTTAAATTGCCAAAATAAGAACGTAGCTATTTGGCATCATAGGAACTGTAGAGAACGGATTTGTGCAATTTCATATCAGTTGGAAAATATAAAACATAATAAAGGAAAAAAAATTGATTGAAGCATCCTCATACCTCTATTCGTACAAGAAATTATCAAATTCTTTTTTTTCTGTTAATTAAAATCCCATAAACACTGTTTATCAACAAAAAAAAAGTTCCCATAAACACTAAAACACAAGAGTTTGATGTCATCGACAAATATTTTCAGTGACAAACAATCCCTTCAATATCTCTTCCAATATTGTTTTCTTTCTTACTTTCATCAAACAAGTCATCTTCCTTTTCTTCTACAAGGTTATTAAAATGTATACATCTTGAATATTATTTTTTGCTTTCTGAATTAATCACTTTACAAAACGACCAAGAGGGAAGCAAATCCCATAACTGCCCCAACCAAACCAATCTGAGTGCGTGCGGAGCTGCCATGAGCTGGTGCTGGTGCAGTGGTATCTGCAGCAACATCAGCACCTGCGGGTCCGGGAGCCTGAGCCAAGGATGGGCTTGGTGCAGTGGTATCTGCTTCTGGGGCAACAGCTTCTTCGGGGGATTCGGAGACGCTCTCCACTGAAGGAGAGGGAGCGTTCACCTTCCTCGACGAAGCTGGGCCCTGTGCTGTGCTGGCTGCGAAGACACCGGAACCTTTGCAGTTTGTGTTGCAACTGGTGCCTTCGCAGTCACCTGTGATGCCACTGGGGCCTTGGCACCAGATTGTGAAGCTGGGGTCTGAGAATCAGCGCCAGGGAAGACGATGGGCTTGGCGACTTGAAGAATGGAGATGTTGTAGGGTTCGGATTTGACTGTCTTCACGAGCTCAACATCAACGGCGGCACCCTTCACGGCGGAGCCGAAGGCGATCTCGCCCTCGCCGATGAGTGCAACCTTGATGAACCCTTGCTGGTTCACGGCGAGACCTGTGGTCTGGTAGAGAGTGGTCAATTGTTCACCACTGCCCTGAGCTTCCATCAGCTTCTTCTCATCGTAGTAGTCGAGGACGACGTGGGTGCTGATGATGGCCTTGATGGCTGCTGGGGACTTGCCGGAGATGGCGCCGAGGCCGCCGTTATCGACTGCGAGGACGGTGATGGTGTTGCGGCTGTTGATTTGGTCTGCAAGCTTGGTTTCGGTGAGGTATTTGGTGAATGTGGAAAATTCTGGGAATTGGCCTAGAATTTTTGTGACGTCAAAGGCATGAATGGCGGAAGAGGTTGCAAGGAAAAGAGCCAAGCAGAGAAGAGAAGAACTTTTGAAACTCATTTTCACAAGCTTCTTTTTTGTTTTTTCTTCTTCTCTTCTCTACAGTTTAAACTTTCTTTCTTTTCTTTTTTTTGGATTTTATTCCGAAAACAAGCTTGAAGAAAATGGGATGATTGCGGGGGTTTATATATATCACGTGCTATGTGGAATTGAAGGTTTGGAGGTTAGTGTTCAAAAACGGATTTGATTATTGGTTAACTGTGAACCTCTCTTTTACCTTGTAGGAGGTTGTGTGTGGTTAAGCACAGTTTGCATAATGAAACAAACTGAAAGAACGAGTAAATATGTATATTTTTAGGTTGATGATGGTTGGTGGTGACGTGATGAATGTGTAGTTTCTCTAAATTAAGAGTTTTTCTATATTTACGTCATCATTCTATGCCACACAATTCACCAACAGAGGTTGCTCTAATTAATCTAATCCCAATGGTTCGATTGAGGGCAATAATCTGATAGATCATATAATATAACCCTAAATAGGTAGGGCTATGTATAGACAATCCTAATAATCTGTTTATAACTGGAAATTAAAAGCAAAAAGAACAGAAGAAATTAAGAAAACTAACGGATATGAAACCCAAAGCACTTGCAGCAGTAGTCCATGCAGACGAGAACTGTAAAGCTCCACACTGTCATCCTTCTTGGCTCCTACTCTAGCCAAACAATCTGCACGAGTTAATTATTGTTAGTTATAAATTCAAAAAATAAAAAATGATTAATAAAAACAAACTTATTTAATATGAATGTAGAAATAAGAATATAATTCCAGTATCAAAAAAAGAGGAATACGAATAAAATTAATTAAAACATGCATAACATAAATGTTTACGGAATGTGTCATTGAACTTTACATTTGGATTAATCAGTAAAAATTGCTACCACGGTCGGGAATAGATTACACGGCTCATCATCGAGAACATAGTTTTGAAAATTGGATCGCACCAACCGGTTCGATTGGTTTGAACCGATAATTGATTATCTAATCCGTTCAACCAAAAAAATTGACTAATTTTAAAACCAGTCAAGAGCATGTCAAATCGGTCCAAAAGCGGTGAAAACCCGTTAAAAACCGGTTTAAACCGGTCATTTTTTAGAAAAATAAATTTTTTATTTTTAGATTATAAAAATGTTTTTTATTCAAATAAAGGTTCAATTACAAGTTAAAAAAATACATATTCGTAACTTTTTATTATTTATCCTTCTTCGTTGGCTTTTTATATTATGAAATATATAATATGATTATTAAGAAAATATTTAATATTAATAAAAATATTTAATTGTCACCAATTTGACCATGATTTAATTACGGTTGAATCATTGACCTTGCACCATTACTTATGTATATCAAACAATGGATAGTACAATAGTAAGTGGCAAAAATAAGTTGTTTGGTCTTGTACGTTTTTTTTTATAAAAAAAATTACACTTTAGTCCCATACATTTTATTTTTTTTTCATTTTGGTCTAATATGTTATGTTATGTCTTCCATGTTAATCCTAAAATTGACGTTGTCAAGAAGAAATTGATGGAAATGACTAATATAGAAGAGAACTAACATATATGACCAAAATGAGAAAAAATAGAACGTATAGAACCAAAGTGAAGAATAAAAAAAACATACGGGATCAATCAACCTATTTTGCCAACAAAACGTTGCATGTGTTGTCTCTTAGTTACTTGTGTTGTGACATATGTTTGTGTTGTGTCATCCCTTACGCATGAAACGCACCCTATATCTTGGCCAACTATTTTACCCAATGTTTTCAAAACCGGACCGGCCATCGAACCGGTGAAGGCACCGGTTCAAGGGTCAATGGTCCAACCGAGATTGAACCGTGGTTGGACCGGTACTAATTAAATAATATATTTTTTATTTTTTATTTAATATATATAAAACTACTAGACAAAAAATAACATAATATTCAAAACTTCATCCCATTAAAAGCTAAACTTCACTTCAAAATGTCAAATAATGCTTGCAGTAAAGACTAAACAACATAGTGCTTCAAAACAGAGCATTGTTCACTAAATTAAATTCTTTCTAATAGAAGTAATTTACTAGGGAATCAAAGAATCAACAACTTAGAAGGGACATTGTTCACTAAACTCAAACAATACCTGTTCTTGAGACATTGCTTGAGAAGCTTCGAGAAACACACGCACGCCAGAGAAGCCTACTGTTCGGTCGCCTCTCGCCGGAGAAGATGCGTCGTCGCCACTCACCGTCGCTGGTCGCACCTCTGCTGCCGTTCCCGTTCGACGTTCGTAGTTGCTATTTAGGGGTTAGGGTTTTTTCCTTCAAGCAACAAGGAGCCTCGACAGTTTTATGCTTGATCAGACTTAAGAGATGTGACCCAGAAAAAAAAACGACGCCGTTTTACCCTTTCTTTTTTTTTTTTAAATGTAAAAACGCAAACCGGGAGAACCTCTGGACCGGCCGGTTTTCACCGGTTCCACCGGTTCAGGGCCGGTTCAGGCGGTTTTCAACCGGTTCTCTGCAGGGACGGTTCACAGGTTACTCCGGACCGGACAGGGGTCCGGTTCCCGGTCGAACCGGTTGAACCGGCCGGTCCGGTCCGGTTTTGACAACTATGATTTTACCCGAGTTCATTTAAATATTACAGTGAGAGAGATTGAAAGGATTTCTTGTTGCTTTATGATTTCCTTCTACGTATTTGATAAAAATTTATTTTGTTTTAAGGGTGTTTTTGCAGTTAGAATGCAACAATATTAGTAAATGGAATATTTTTAATTAATGTTAGCTCTTATAAATTTTTAGGAATATGTTAATGTTGTTGTAGTAATTGCGAAGATTCAGTGTTGTTGGCAATAGTGAAGTTGCTAAGTTTGTGCTTGAAATTGAGTGCTTGAAGGAAATACAAAATTTTCGTTATACTTAGCATTAATTGAAGTTTATAACATATTTTAAGTCAAGTTTATAATTATATTAGATTATTTATTTATCATGCATAATTAGTATCTTAATTTCACTTCATTTCAATTTCTCTATTTTAAGTTTGTTGTCATGTGCGACGAAATAGGTTTACCTAGTTATGTTCTTCATTTGAGAGCATTGAAACATTTACATCTACTCCTACTCTTTATGAGGTGAATGAACTCGTACCAACATATTCAAGTGAATTTAGAGATCACAAACCTAAGAGTGACAAAGGTAAATGTAAAGTAGAAGATGGTATTGTCATTAAGAAGTGATTTTGATCAAGTTGAAATTATTGGATGTGCAAAGAAAGTTATAAGGTTTGGATATGGTCATTTAGATCATATACAAATTTAAATTTTTTGAAAGTTACCCGTAAACAAGTGGTAAGTGGTGATTGTTTAGCAATAAATGAAGTAAAAAAGAAAACGTTGAAGACATGGCTAGAAAGTATGAACAAGATTCATTTAACTATTGATATGTGAAAATTAAGTCACCAAGTAGCTGAACATATGATTTTTCTTTTTATAAGCAAAGAAGTATATTAAAAAAGAGTACTAGGAAAACTCATAGTAACCAAAAGCATCGGCAAAGCTAACTGGTATGAGTTGCCAGAAAACTTGATCCTTAGATGTGGCCAATAATGAAGTTAAGGAGAACCTGTACACATAGTTGTTGCCCCTGTACCCAAACTCCAACTCTGTAGACCAAATTTAAGACCAGCAGCAGGACATTTAGATTACCTAATAGCCACTCACCCAGCAAATTAACACTAAGCTCCCAGAGTTTCCTTGAAAACAGAACACAGCAGAGGCTAACCAGAAGAGCATGAACTTTCTTCCGATCATATGATTAACATCACAGATGTAGGGTGAAAGCCTCAAAAGAAAGTTGAGTTTTGTGAGTATCTACTCCAATATGTGATTTGATATTACTAATGCAATTTTCAAGAGTTTAAAAGCTTAGGAAATCAAAAACAAAATGTTTCCAATATCTATTGATAATACTTCCTATAACGACTTGTGCTTTAGGAATTTCAAAAGCAACTTATCATCGAAATTGGTGATGCTGTTAGTTGTATACACATTAAAATTGTTGGTGCAAGATAGGCCTTGGCAATATTAAGTATGTCATTTATAACGTTTGTGAAATGTGAAGTATATTAATTACAAAGATTCAAGTTTAAAGGTTTTATGTATTTTTCTCTTTTTTGACATTGCTAAGCCAAAGCACTCGAAATTTAGTAAGCTTATTATGGATTGTCCAACAATATGGTATTCTAGATGTTGTCCACTACTTTAAAGTTTAATATTGCCTTTCCAGCTTACAGAGTTACATTAAGAATTTGCACCTTTGCATAAAGATCGGAAGAAAGTTCAGAGGTCTAGCTACGGAATAATCTCAGCCAATGAGTATTCTAATGTTGTAAAACAAATAGATGCAGAGATTATAAAAGAAATTTCATAAATCATAACTGGAGCCACTACTTAAACTTCTTTGCATCTATCTCTTTCACATGATCACATGACAGGACAAGACTTTGAGAAGATCCATTCCCTTGAGTAACCTATGACTTGCACAAGTATTCCTTAGTATTTTTTCGCTTTATACACACAACTTTGAAATTCTTTTAAACATGCTGCTTGAGTATAAAATATTAACTATTAAGCATGCGAATCCTTACCAAATCAAGTCAACAAAATCATTCATTCAATATTCATTTGCATATTTAAAAAGGAAATCGCAAGCCACCTCTCTTAAGGGAAAATAACAACTGTAAATCAAAGACACTAATTTCTTTTATAAGTCCAAAGTTACTAACCATGTCCATGACTCATTTTGAACTACTAACTACTTATCACTAGGCCAAAAGCTATAATTGATAGCAACGACAAAACTTTATTTCTTTAAAATTTCTCATAACCTCATCTCTCTTAAGGTGTATCATGGACTCAGATGCTAAGTCAATCGAATCCTAAGGGAAGCACTAGTTAAAAGTACTGCCATGTTTATGCCCACTTGAAAGCATGCCAGCAATCCATAGTAGTTAATCTAGAACATATGTTCTGTATACCATCTAGTTAGCAGATACATAACACAGCAACAAAATTCTCAGAAACATTAGCATTCGTAAGAAATCCCCTGTAGTACTAAGGTGCTGACAAGATGTAATTTGATCTGAATATGAATCAATGAAACCTGAGTCTATAGTCAGACAAACAAAATTTGCTGGTACTCATCCGAGACAGTTAACATGTCCAAAATGACTGTCTCAATTCTCAACTCTCAAGTGCTATGTCTAACCAACAACCACAAAGACTAGACTAGTTACAAAAGTATAAACAGGTTTTCATTGTAAAAACTCTACCATTAGATCAATTTGTCTAGCTGCACTTCAAGTCATGCAAAAAAAACAGTTGCTGAACATCTAAAGTCAACCAGTGTTTGATATCTCATCAACAATATCTGAGATGACCTTATCCATGTCCAGATTCTTCATTGGTGTAAAGGGACGCTTCATATCCTGAAAAAAAAAAAAAATTAGTTGTTTGCAAACCAAATATGCTTTGACAAAGAAATTGGAGGTTTTTTGTTTTTTGAGTAAAGAAAGATATCTTCAATAAAACATAATGGTATCAAGGTCAATAGTTAAAAACAAATCCTTAAGATAGCAACTCAAATCATGGAAAGTGAATAACTGTTTGATAATTATCAATTTAACACAACTTCTAATAATTCATGCTTGATAACACTAGGGCAGGGAATTACCAAGAGGCTAATGAATTTCTTGCCCCCTTCTTCCCGAATTTCAAAGCAACCTCTTCTTGGCTGTTCATAAAAACAAGGGTCAAAGTTGGATCAGTAAATCTATTGACATCAACAATAGAGTACTTAGACAACAAAGACTAATCAAATAATACTCCCTCTGGTCCTATATATAAAAGGCAAAACCCTAAAAACACACAGACCAAGAAAATGCATTGAAATAAGCTATTTGTAATTAATATTCATATAAATTTACAAATTTAACCCTTTAATAATTAATGAACAAACCTACTTGTATTAAAAGCTACACTGTCTTGTAAATATAAACCATATTATAAATAAGGGTAAAATTGGAAATGAGCATTTAATATTTGTCAAAATACATACATGTCTCTTATATTTTGGACCAAAAAAAAGTAGTCATTTGCCTCTTATAATAAGGACCGGAAGGAGTATATCATATGAAAATTAAGAATCATTCCCATTGTTTAAAAATATTAAAAATGGTACTAAAAACCGTACATGCACAAAGAATAGTTATTAGCAAGTTATCCAAATCAATTTAGAATCAGAAAAATTTGACAAGGCCAGTCTCCACCAAAATGCCAAAGGGAAGTTATCTTCAGACATTAATCATGTTTGCTTAAAAACAAAGTTACACTTGAATTCTCATGTAGATAGAAAGACTGTCAAACAAAATGCTGCATTTTCAAATAAAAACAGATCACATGATGATAAGTGGTTTTAAAAAACTTCATGTTCATGGAAAAACAATAAATAATTAATCACTAGATCTTAACATACCTTTTCAGGGTTCACTATCACAGTGATGCCATAAGCTGTCTTCTCTAGACCTGCTTTGACCTGATTGGCTCTCGTCTTAAATGAGTTGCATTGCTTACTAAGGGAAAGCAAGAAATACAGTTACAACATATAAGATAGGAAGAAAAAAAAATTTAATTATTGTAACTAAGGCATAGCAAATGGACCAGGTACCAACAACCACTAATGCTTATTGTCAACTCTAATGCGTTCAAGAATACAAAAATCAAATGAAATTGGAAAAAATTTCAATATAAAAAATAGCAAATTGTGTCATTCTCATTTGTTTGAGTCAGTCAAGACTTACAACAAAACTCTAATTATCAATCCCAGATAATAGTGCATAGCGACCGACCTCCGAAACCACCATAGCAAGATAGTAGGAGCGGGATGGCCGCTATTGTAATGTACACACAAGCTAAAAAATTATATATACACATGTAAATGCTAAAGCATAATAGACTATCCAAAATTTCAAACACAAACTCATAATTAATATTAATAATAATAACAACCATAAGTTAATAACTTACAATCTTCATGTCAATAACAACAGAAGTCAAAAAACTATCAAATATGAAGGAGGTAGAGGTAAAAATTATTTAACATTGTCCCGAAAAATCGACAATACCCCAAAAAATGACCGTTAGATGCCCATTTGAGGAGGGGTAAAAATGTGTTCTTAACACAATTTGTTGTAGCGCCCGCTATTGCCGCTATCAGAAAACGCTGTGTTATTCGAGCATCATAGCAGCCAGGGGCTGATCCACTCAGCTACAACACGTTATTAACTACATAAACCACAACATGTCTCTATATTCAAGCCTATACAGGTCACAGCTTTAGGGATTGGTTCAAAACTCAGAAAACTAACTATTCATTCCAACTTAAACAAAAGAGGCCTGTTTTTTTTTTTTTGCATAATTTTTAATTTCACAGGGCCAATACAGTTTGGTTTGGTATGAATATAAAAATGAAGTAAATAATTCGAATTTTCTATACAATTTTGTAAATAAAACTGATAATTGAATTTTTTCACATCCGTCTTTAATCCCATATAAAAGTTTCCAACAACTTTTTTTCTTAATAATCAGAAGAATTTTTTTTTTTTTTTGGGCATCGCAAGAATGGAACAACTTTGATATTTATATCGCAAAGAACTACATGTACGCTGCAAATAAAAGATAAAAAAAGAAATTTGCCTTAAAGTTATTCAAAATTCAAAATAGATGTACAAATAATATTGCCAATAAACGAAAATGTTCTTGTCAAAAAAAAAAAAAATTAACCGAAAATGTTTCTTGAACCTTATTTCCGACAACTAAACTAATAATCTAATATACACTGTAAATAACAAAGTTGTCTCAAAATTATCGGAAATAGATGTACAAACAAAATATACAAAAGTGACATACCAATGCTCGATAATGATAGTCTTAGAAGCGTCAACACCATTCGCAGCAGTGGAGTCTCCTTCTTCAGTCTCAGACAGAGCATCATCAACTCCTTTCTCGGCCTCTTCCTCCTTCTTCTTCTGCGTACCCTTTGCTTTTTTGGTTTTCTTCACCGGCAACTCAGCGACGGCCTGAGGCTCTGTGCTCGCAGCGGCGGCGGCGGCGGTGGCGGTGGCGGTGGCGGCGTGCTTTGCCGCCGCCCGAGTAACCCTCGTCGGAGGCAACGTCGTGGGCTGAGCAGGCTCCGCCTCCTCAGCTTGCTTATCAGCCTTGCGTTTCGCAGGTGCCATTTCTGAGAAAACGTTGAGGTAGGAAGAAGGGATGGATTTTCTTTTAGGAACACAGAAGAATATAAAGCTGTGTTTGTTTTATAGCTCTGCCGGATATTTATTTGATTTGATAATTTTGATAAATAGAAATAGAAATATGTGTCTTTTGGTTTTTAGTTTTTCCCGGGCATGGGTAATTTGAACGAACGGTGTAGATCAGAAGTGAATCAGATAGATGGTCCTGATGGGTGCGTATGGAAAAGGTTTTTGAAGTGTACAGTGTACTCGAATGGAAACGGTTGTGTCGTGTCATTCAGTCATTGCGATTTTTTCTTTTGGTAAAATTCAGTCACTGCAATTGTTTTTTTTTTTTTTTTACTTCGGTCAACGATTTTCTTATGTGGTTAGTAATAACGACGATAAAATGTTAAAAAAATTGTTGTCTAGTTCTTGTATTTTATTGAAAATTTAATTAGTATACATAGTAAGTATAAAGTTTTTTTTTTATATGGTTAACTAGTAAAAAATAATGATATAAATTATTTTTAAGATAATTAATATAAAAATCAAATATTTTTAATGATGTGATGATTTATATTTGGTTTACAGTATAATTTTTAAAAAAAATAACAATGCACAGCAATTAAATCAGTTATTAAATATGGTGATTTTACAAAATGGGCTTTTTGACCTCTATGGTGTAATTTGGTTAGTAAATTACCAATTTGTGTAAGTTGAAAAAAATTTACCTATTTGGTGTAAATTGTACATGGGATATACGACTTTGAAGTCGTACATACCATGTACGACTTCACTTTTTGTTTTTTTAATAAAATAATGAAAGTCGTACTTCTCATATACGACTTACTCCTTTCAGGTAATTTTTTCTAAATAGAAATCATATATGAGAAGTACGACTTCCATTATTTTATTAGAAAAAACAAAAAGTAAAGTCGTACATGGTATGTACGACTTCAAAGTCGTATATCGTATATCCCATGTACGACTTACACCATAGGTAAAGTTTTTTCAACTTATACCAAATTGATAATTTGTAACCAAATTACACCAAAGAGGTCAAAAAGCCTACAAAATGAGTTTATTTCATTTAATGATGATAGAGGTTAGGATTCTTGGTTTGCAATGTTGGTGGTGCCACTCTGGTGTGATTCCTATACCAGTTAGGGATGATTGTCATACCTCAATCAAAGATAATGAGGCACGAAGATGGTAATAAAATGTATGTGACCATGGGAACACAGTGGGATGAGGATCGACCATTACCAGCTTTCATTCAACATCATATAAAAATAAGCTTTTCGCAAGCAAGATCATTTCATGTGAAATCACCATGTTCATTTTTGGATTTAATTTATATATATTGTTATTTTAAAGATTTTTTTTACAATGTCTAAAAATCATAAATTGTTACGTTATTAAAAACGTCTGACTCTTATCATAATTATTGTCAAAGTCACACATAGAATAATTTGTGATTGGTTGACAATATCAAAAATTTTACACTAACAATTTATCAAAATTAAACTCTTCATTTTATACCTTTAGAAGTGCCTTTCAAAAAAAAAACCTTTAGAAGTAAATATTATTTTCAAATTTGGTTAATTTAAATATTATTTGAATATTTATTACATATTTAATTATCATATTTATTAATTGCGTCTTTATACATTTGATTATTTCTAATGCAATTAATATTAAAAATCACAAATTTATTACCAACACGTCTTATAACATTCAAATACACTTATTAATCACACCTATTAAAATCAAACAATAATAAATAATCCAAGTTAAACATACCTATTAATTCAAACAATAATAGATTCTATGGAATTTAGAAGGTGTTCGTTACAGATTTTGAAAAAAAAAAAAAAGTTAAAAACACATTTTTAAGGTTAAAATCAAAAGCTAGCTTTTGAAAAAAAAAATCATTTACCGTAGAGGAGAGTGAAATATTCTAAAAAAACACATAAGAAATTTTTTTGGCAAATGTAACTTTGGAATGTTACAAATATGACCTTTTTTCCCCTATTAGGTTTTATGCCCATAAGTCTGGTGTGCCATTTCCTTTCTTTCATTCAACATCTTAAGAGAGTATACTCTAATTTTTTTGGTAACCATGACATAGGTACGAAGTATCCACCACCGTTAGCAGTGATTAATCTCCATCGGGAACCCTATTGGGCACACAAGGTGGGTTTTCCCCTCCCAACCAGGTTTTCTCCATACATAAGAGCTAGGATTCGAACCCCTGACCACTTGCTTAACACTACACAAAAAAAAAGGTCAAATAATGATCGAAAATAGCGACCGAATTTACCAGTTGCTATTTGCTACCGAAATTTCAATCGATTTTAGGATCTACAAGAATACTAGTTATAATTTATTCTGCGACCGAAATAGCGACCGAAATGCAGGGTAGCAAACACATCGGTCACTATTTCGGTCGCTAAATGAAGCAAATAAAAAGTCAAATTTTGTTGACTTTTTGGCGATCGATGTTGCGACTGATTGTAGCCCAACGGTTCAATTTTTAATTACGTAGCGACCGATATAATTTCGGTCGCTAAAACGTGCCTAAAAAATTAAAAATTGTGCCCTTTAGCGACCGATTTAATTGAAATCACCACCTGAGCAAAAGATTTTGGATATGAAGCTGGAATCGCTGAAGGGTCAGTAGGCGATTTGTAACACCCTCTTGGGCATTACCTCCTAATCACATGCAGAAATAAATTAAAAATAAAGTTTGCTGATTGCTTTCGGAAAATAGCTTCTAATATTTTCGTAAGTCTGAAAATAGGGGTAAAATTTTTCTTTCTGCGAAGTACTAAAAAAATAGTGCGCACAGCACAACTAGTACAAACTATATTATACTCATCAACATATATAGACTGATTTCATTCACAATTAAACTCTTCTTTTATGTACATATTTCTCTTGAAAATACTTCATTATTCACAACAGAATTTCAAAAAGGTTTTCAAACCACATAAACTGACTTTCTCAAAAACACACACAACCCAAAGAAAAATCCTAAGCTGGTCGTTCTAAGAGACAACTACTAGAAAAACTCCGTAGTTCTCACCATAACTTTTCACCAACCTCTTCAAGGATCGGGAGTAATATCCTTAAGTGAGGCTAGGAACTTCTCGGCATCACTTACCCTCGTGTAATAAAGCACCACAGCAAAGGGCCAGGAAAACCTGATATATTATAAGGATGAGATACCAATATATGGATTGATTATGATAACTACATGCCCAAACACAAACAACAAATACAGATAAATATTCATATTTTAACATAACATTTTTCACAATTAAACATAACAGTCAATAATCATCATCGTATTTTGAAAGCATGGCACTTCTATATTTCATCTTTCTATCCTAGTCTCCGGAGACCCCAACTCCATGCAATTTTTGAAAAACAGTGAGCTGATCAGGCTCAATTGCCACAAAGACACAACGTCTTGAATACCTTATTCATTAAGATATCCAGAATAACACCGTCTCGAAAACCTCGTGCACCAAGATATCCGGAATAATACTGCCTCGAATACCTCGAATACCTCATTTACCAAGATATCCGGAATAACACCGCCTCGAATACCTCGTTTATCAAGATATCCGGAATAACAGGCATGTCTGCCAAAAACAATGCATGTAAAAACTTTTATTTTCGCGGCTTTTTTTTGTGTTTCATTCTTTCCATGTCGAGACTCAAAGCTCACGACCACCCGTGAATTTTTAAGTGTCTTAAAGTTTTTATTGTCAACACAGGACGTTTGCGACACCCCTTTCCCAGGGTATCACATCTAAGTAACTTGTTGTGGAAATACACTCAATAAAATGTTGTTTGTTGCTTTCGGAATAAGGTCTTCTAATTACTTATCCTTATTCAAAAATAGTGATAAAATTTTTTCTTTTTCTTTTTACTCCACATACAATCCAACACTATCAACATAATATACAACTATATAACATATATAGGTATCATAAGAGTTTTACACTTAGACCTTCACATAACAGGTCATCTCCCAAAGTCATAACATAAGTAAATAAAGACGTAATTATAACGTAGCGGTAATCTGGAATCACAACTCACAAGGATGACTCTCAATAACCAAACATCCAGACTAACAAAGTACGACTACTTCACAAGATACCAAAAGTCCTATAGCTGGTCATTACTAGTAATCACGGTTGGGAAGACCTAGTTTTCCCTTCCTATCGAGATATCCGGTGAGGATACCTCTACTTTCCGGAACTATGGAAGTATCATAACTTAACAGGTCCTGATCTGCAAGAAAACTGGTAAATAAACAGAGAGGTGGTAAGGGTATCTCCACCATCAACATCTGATATGTACGTGATGTAGGTCCTGAATTAGTGCCTTCAACGATCCAAACTTGTCCAGTGTAAGTGGCACTCCGAGCTCCCGTATTGATCACCCAAGCTTTACTATTATCGGCATTCACACAGGTCAAGGATATGACCCTTGAGTACGACAGATTCGTCTCCTCGGAGCTCATCTATACTCAAATATATTTTTCACACAGTAGAGGAAACAACAAACAAATATGCAAGGGTGAGATACCAATATATGAGTTTTGATAAGACAACCGCATGCGCGACACACAACACAGCATATACCAAATATTCACGGCATATAAAGAAATTATTCAAACAACATAATAATTCTATCAAAAAGGGTTTCATACCCGACAGTCATCGTCATTTTATAAAAATGCATGACACTTCAATATTCAGGCTCTAATTTGATACCTAATCTCCGGAGATCCCACAACTTTCTATTTCGTTTTGAGCAGATCAAGCTCTTTACATGGCCCATTGTAAAAACGAAATAAAACAATGTCCAAAAGAACACATAACACATTGGTAGCACTCAGTACACCAAGGTTATTATTCAAAAATGTAACTCATTGGTCCACACAGAACACAATGGTCACTGCGATTAGTGGAGTTTATTGTCCATAACCTATTGCATCACTCAGAACCTCAATAGTTATTGCATAAAGTTGGACACTCAGTCCAGTAAAAATACATTGGCTCACTCAGAATCCCAATGATCAAATGGAAACATAGTCCATAACAAATACATTGATCCACTTAGGACTCAATGATCATAACGCATGACACGTCTGCCAAAAATGCACGAGAAAAACTTTTATTCTCGTTTTGTTTTCTTTATCGTAATGATCTTCCCTTGTCGAAGCCCAAAGCTTACGACCATGCTTAATTTTATATTAAGACTTTTCACTTTAAATAAACACAGGACACACAGTCCAAATGTTTTAAACACAACACAGGACACACAGTCTGAGTGCTCAATCGCAAAGCCCTAAACTGATGCACCAATCTTAGGCTCGCGGATATGGAACTCACATTTTCCACATCAAGTTTAGGACACACAGTCCACAAAACCATTGCAGGACACTCAGTCTAATGACACAAATCCCTGATCTACGTGTCCACAAAACACTAGAACCCCGACGTCTCGGTTCCTAGGTTCGTTTATCCTTTTTAAAACATTTCTCTCGATGAAAAACAAATATAAAACCAAACTTTTGAAAACTTATCCAAGTTTAACAGAACAATTTCATTAAATGAAACTCTTTTACAGAAATTCTTTCTGTTAAAACGTTTATAAAACGTAAAATCGTAAACAAAATCCTTTTCTCATAATTACATCATCCTTAAAAATCATTCTCATAAAAACATCAATTTCTTAAAAGTCCTTTCTCAATAAAATTATAATAATAAAATAAAACTTTTTTCTCAAAGTTTTTCATAAAAATCTTTTTATAACTTAAATGACTTTTCTGTCATAAGTAATTGTTCTGACTGCTATATTACGTTATTTTTGTGACTTAATCACTTCAAATAACATTTTATAATAAAATTGAATTTATTTTGGAAAAACTAGCACCTGTAAAAAATTTCACAGTTTCGCCCTTACTGTCACTTTATTGACACATTTTCCACAAAAATATTATTAAAATAATATTTTTCCACATTTTTCTCAAATTCTCATAAATTAATCACTCTGATTAATTATCCAAGCTTATCAAGCTTTTATCCTCAAATTAAATTAAACACTGACCAATGTCAGGTTTCTCAATCCATCACTCAACAACAGATAATTTCACCAAAATATAGTATGGCATACATTCAAGTCATGGCATGCATCACAATTATAATTTAACAATTCAATTATAATCATGTAAATCAACATATCACAAAAAATCAAGTAATCATATAATCACTTAAACAATGAACGATTCAAAAATCACAGATAATTCACAAACGACTCAAAAAAATAGCATAAGATTATCTTAAACTCCTCAGGCTGTCCCCCCTTACCTCTTGAAGATTCAAGTCTTTGTTTTCACGAACTGTTTTTCCGATTTGATCTTCGTTTCCTTCGCACACTCAGGATAATCAACAACGATTTATCCTTCACAACAAATCATTACAAAAATTAATAACAATCAAACAACAAAACTTCTTAAACCATATACTAATGGTTCGGCCCACTCAAGATCATTAGGCTAAGGATGTTTAAAAATTTTCTAACTCATGGATTAATGATCCTTAAACATAATGAAGACATGATCAATGATCATAAACCAAGAACATTGAGCAAAAACTCATCTAACTCAATGAGTTAGGGTTTCGGCCCTTATGAAAAGAAAAGGTTAGGATTTGATTTGGTTTTCTCAATCATTTGGATTCAATACCCATAATGATTTAAGAGATGAAATCATGCATCATTTATCAAAAGTTGAAGCAAAACCCATTTACACCAAAACTATGAGTTTCGGCCTTCAATGAGAAAATAGGAAGGAAATTTATTTTGAGTTCATGCTTCTAGATGATGAATATAGACATCAAGATGAGTTCGTAGAAATTGGTTTCAAATTAATTGGATTTTTCTACAATTTTCTAGAGACTTTTGAATAAAGCTTCATGAAATTGGATGATGATGATTCATGGCATAAACTTGTAAAATAAATGAAGGAGAAGACAAAATGATCATGATAGATGAGGTTTTACCTCTTGTTGACTGAAGAAATGAAGAGAGTGATCAAAACAAGCTTAGTTAAAAATAGAAGCTTTTGGGACAGCTTTGAGGGTGTGGTGGTTTTATGAGTGTATCTCACGATATACTCATCTAAAAATTACACACTTTGGCTTGTTGGAAAGGTAAGAAGAAGAGGAACAACTTTTTTGTTGAAGGTTTCGTTTTAGTCAGATCATAACATGGGAGAAAAGGGCCTTCTTTCCGCTGTTCTAGTGTGGTGCTGTAGATTTCGAGCTGTTTTGGTAATTTGGGCATATCCCTCAAAATACTTACCCGTTTTTTATGATATTTAGCTCGTTGGAAATAATAGAGAAAGAGGAACAACTTTCATGTATAAAAATTTTCGAGTTTCAGAACAGAAAAGGGTCAAAATGTTCGATGCAGTTTCAGGTGAGTAAGGAGAGTTTGTCTTAGTTCTCTTGGTGTTCTGATGAATGAAGAGAAAATGGTTAAGTGTGGTGGATGATGGCTGGCGCATAAGCAAGGGAGGAGAGGAGAATAAACAAAAGAATTCTTGTGTTAAATGAAATTAAATGATGATGTGTGGTAGAGAATTAAGCCATGTAGTCATATTAAATTTGTGGTTGAAAAAGAAGATGAACAAGTGGTTAAAAATGGTGAAGGGTGGGCAGCCTTGGGGCCTTAGAAATGATGTGGATGAGGGTGTTTAGTGAAATAGACAACTATAAACACGAGAAGGGGGGTTGAATTGTGTTTATTAGAATTTAAAATAAAGTTAAAAACTTTTTGCATGCAGAAGCTAAGCACAGACGGGTGTAAAAAGATACACAGACAGGTCACCTGTCTGTTGTAGTTTTCTCAGAAAAACAACACACGTAGAGATAAGAAAACAGACTTGACAAAAACAGTTTTAACCCCTTTGTTAGAAAGCAGATGATATATATAATCAAAACAACTAAAGAGATTAAGGGAAGAGAGATTAACACAGAGATTTATCCTGGTTCACTCTTTAACACAAAGAGCTACGTCCAGTCCTTGGCAGCACCAAGATTTATCCACTATAACTGATCAGGTTACAGACTCCAAGTATTGTTTGCACACCTAGCCTCTTCAGGCTCCAACACAAGTATTCTTTGCACACCTAGCCTCTTCAGGCTCACTCAGATTTGTTTGAGAGTTTGGTTTGTAATAAATACACTTACAGACCTTTCACTAACACTCAGAGAGTGGTTTAAATATAAAGCTTAGGAAAGTCTGCGTAATAACTTCAAATGATTGAAGAATACAGAATGAATAAATGAACAGAGTAATGGCTCTTTAATGCTTTGTAAAACTCTGATGTGTTCATCTTCAATGACTTCTGTATTTATAGCCTTCAAACATTTAATATCCGTTAGAGACATTCCTTGCAACTATGGCTTCAAGCAGAGCTTCATTAAATGCAATATAGTCGTTCTGGGCAGCCATTAATGCAATGAAGACGTTGGTTGTACTCTAACATGAGGGATAATAGCTTTATGCATCGTGTAGAAATTAACTTAGAGTTGTGCAGAGTGCTTTTGTACTTTTGCAGAGTACATTTCCCTTTCTGTGTAATAACTAAAAGTACTAGGGAATAAAGCATGTTGGAAACATTCTTTAACTGGAAGTTTATCTCCGACTTCCTAGGTTGCTTGAGAGAGAGCACTTCTGAGTTTCTTGATAAGCGTGAGAGAGTTCTCAGAGTATTCTTCATGAGGGGACAGCTTGCAAAAGCTTCCTGTACTTCGAGTTCTTTAACGAAGAACCTTAGACAAGTTGAAGAGTAGAGACAGGTTGTAAAACCAGTTTGCACATAGTCAACAATCCTAGTCAGCAGACAGGTTGACTTCTTGGTTTATACGGACAGGTGAGACTTAGGTAGACAGACAGGTGAGTTTTGTAATCTTCTGATCTGTACACTAAGTAGACAGGTTAGCAACCACAAAATAGGTTAATTAAATCATTACCCAATGTTTAGTTTTCATCAAAACTTAGGGAAATGCACACAGACATTTTAGAGACTTAACAATCTCCCCCTTTTTGATGATGACAAACTTTCAGATGATTTAATGAACCTTTGAAAATATCAGAGAACAAAATGACAGACAGTAGACAAGTTGATATTTTCTATATGTGCAGACAGATGCATTAGTGTTCAATAAAGAGCATCAGAGTAATATGCAGCAGGTTTAAGTTCATAATATCAGAGTATATCAGAGAATGAACACTTAGCATATATTGTTTACATTAAACATCTTAACATTTTTCTCCCCCTTTTGTCAGCAACAAAAAGAGTTAAATAGATAACAGTGGAGAGAAAAAAACAGAAAAATAATAAAGTAAAATTTGATTTGTATTCATCATAAACAATTCAATTACAAGGCAGTTCCTACAACTACTTATTTAGGCTGATTAAACATAAGATACAGGGAATCAACTTTCTGTTCTAACAGCAGCCTAGCATGCCTCTCTGCATCCAATTGTCTTCTGACTTCTTCTAGCTCAGTCTTAAGGAGATTGAAGCTCACTGAATCCACCATCTGAGAGGAGGAGACTTCTGTAGACAGGCTGGTTGAAGCATCAGACAGGGATGGATACCAGGGTAAGGCTAAAACTGGGGGTGCCTTAGGTACAGAGAAAGGTGAGGAGACACGGGGAAAGAAAAGTTGATGAATGGTTCTGAAATAAAATAAAGGAAGAAAAACTATTTTAAACAGAGGGGTGATTCTGACTATGTCAAAATCAGGAGAGGGAAAGACATAAGAGAGTCTTTCACAAAGAGACAGTCGAGTGACTCTTATTGGAATAGGAGGGGGAAGAGGTTGATTGGCTAAGACAGATGGAGGTAGGGGTAGGAGAGAGTCTATGTGGGAAAAGAATGAATTAGACCCTGTGACTAAAAGAAAGAAATATCTAGACCTAGAGGGTAACATTACAACAGAGGCAGGATAGTTAGATCCTTCCAATGTTCTAATGAACAACACAATAGGGGGATAAAAGAAGATCTCCCTACATGGGTTCAGAATGTGAGGTGGTGGAGAAGGGATGACAGATAAGTGAGATATACTTGCAGTCATCAGAGATTGCAAATCACTCACAAACAGTCTAGATGATATGCCAGATTGTTCTCTGGGAGTTGAGTCCCTGTGAACAACTGTGTATTGACATACATCAGACACGACATCAAAAGATGGTTGAGAGGGGTGAGAGGAGACAGGTGAGTGAAAAGGGGAGGCAACAGATAAAGGGTTGACACAGAGAGCAGAGGGGGAAGAAACAACAGAATCTGGAATACCTAGATGAAGGGGAGAGGATGGTGCAGAAGGGAAGGTGAAGAGCGGTTCTTCAAAAAGCCTTGCTTTCTTCCTTGAAGGGGACAGAGAAGCTTCTTCATGATGACCAACTGTCTGTGTTCCAGCAGACAGGTCAGTAGAGGGTGCAGTAGCAGTAGCAGCAGCAGGCTCTTCTGCAGGGACTGCTTCCCTTTCAGCAACAGCCACTACAGGCATAGGGTAGCCTGACCTTCTTTTTCTGGGAATGAAACCCAGATCAAGAGATTTGATCTCCCTAGGCTCTTCTGCAGGTGGAGATGTCTGCTCCCCCTGAGCAGGTGCTTCCTCTTTACTAGGCACAGACTTCACTTGTCTGTCCTTGGTAAAGGTCTTCACCAGTCTTCTTCTCTTGGTGGGTTGTGTAGAAACCACACCTGATTTTCCAGCCTCACTGGTCTTCCTCTTGGGAGAGGGCTTCTTCAGCTTGAATCTGAGAGGCTCTACTGTCTCAGCAGATCCTTCAGAAGCTGTGGGTTCCTCAGGCCTTTGATCCTGTCTGGCAACCTTTCCAGCAGCTTTCCAAATCCTTTCAGAGATAGGATACTCTGATTCACCAGTGGAATCAGCAGGCTCCTCTGCTATTTCCTTCAGTTTCTGCTCAACAGCAGGCTTCTTCTTCTTCTTCTTCTTCTTCTTCCTCATCCTCCAGAGGGATTCCTTCAATCCCCATCATAGACAAGACCTTCTTGTCTATGGGCAGAGCCATGTCCACAAAGTGGACATCAGTTGGAACAAATATCTTGTTCCTAAAAACCCTTGTCAGCAACATTCCATAAGGGTAGGTAGGCATATTTGTCCTTCTGATCAGAGACTCAAGATACATGTAGATGAGATCATTGATGTCTATCTTGATTTTGTGAATCAAGTGGTACAGAGCAAATCTGTCCAACTTGGTCACATTGTCTCTTGACCCTCTTCTGGGCATCACACACTCCAGAAGCAGCTTGTGCAAGAACCTGCACTTGGGCACCATGCAGACAGGCTTCTTGTTCTCAGGGTTGGGAACTCCATAAATAGCAATATTGATACTTTCAGTTCCCACCTGATCTTCCCAGTCAGGTCTGAAGGCAGTTCCAATCCTTGGACATCTGGTTGCCAGTTCCAGAGAGCTTATAGGAAACTGAAGAGTCACATCAGCTGACATTTGAGCCTTGAAGCTCTTGGTTCCATCAACCACATTGGTGATGACCACAGCATTCCTCCAGAAATCTCTGACAAGCTTGGGATGGACCAGCTCCTTGATATCAAAGAAGGCTGTCCACTTAGAGTATTCCAACTCCTCAGTGACATCCATTCCCCATTTCTTCATCTGTTGAAGATCAACAGTCTTCCCAGGTAGAATCTTCTCTACATCAGTTAATCTCATCTCGTATTTCTCAGCAATCTCTTTTGGAGACAGGCGCTTTGAAGATGCCATTTTTCAGAAAAGAGAGAAAGTGAAAGTTTTGGAAGAGAGAAGGGTTTGAACGAGAGGAAGACGAAGACGAAAAGACTTAGGGCTTTTTGAGAAGGATAAAGTTTGAAACTTTCTGAAGATTTGCCTTTTAAAGAAGTAAAAGCAGGAGAGAGAAAAAAGACATTTTTAATTAAGAATGGCACGATTTATGTGGGGAACTGTAGCGCCCACTTAGACATAATGAAAACATGGTTTCGAGGTAAAAACTGCCGTGTTCATGATTAGCTTCAGATTAACAAATGATATTAAATAAATAAATAAATAATAACCATTTCAATAAAACTGTTGGGTTTCAGCATAGTGACTCAGCAGAGTCAGACAGGTGATCACAGACAGTTTTAAAAACTCAGACATGTCATTCAACAATACAATGCATGTTTAAATTATCTCTAATAAATAAAAATCTTTCTTCTGCTAAAGGCTTAGTGAAGATATCAGCCCATTGATTTTCAGTTTTAACAAACTTAATATCAAAGATACCTTTCTGAACATAATCTCTAATGAAGTGATGTTTGATTTCTATATGCTTAGCCTTAGAATGCTGAATTGGATTTTTAGTTAAGCAGATAGCACTAGAATTATCACACCATACAGATATATTATGCTCAAAAATAGAGTAATCCTCAAGTTGATGTTTTACCCATAAAAGCTGAGAGCAACAACTAGCAGCTGAGATATATTCTGCTTCAGCTGTAGATAGAGCTATAGTTGTCTGTCTTTTGCTTGACCAAGAGACCAAGTTTGCTCCAATGAAGTGGCATCCTCCACTGGTGCTTTTTCTTTCTATTCTGTCTCCAGCAAAGTCAGCATCACAGAATCCCACTAATCTGTATTCATTAGTTCTTAAATACAGCAAACCAAGATTAGTAGTACCAAGCAAATATCTAAATATTCTCTTAACAGCTTTAAGATGAGATTCTCTTGGGTCAGATTGAAATCTAGCACACATACAGACACTAAACTGAATATCAGGTCTGCTTGAAGTTAAGTACAGCAAAGATCCAATCATACCTCTGTAGACAGTTTGGTCTACCTTTTTACCTTCATCATCTTTACTGAGTTTTGCATTGGTTTCCATGGGAGTTTTCATAAGTTTAGCATTTTCCATTTTGTATTTCTTGAGCATTTCCTTGATATACTTTTGTTGATGGATGTAGATTCCATCACTTGTCTGTTTGATTTGTAGACCAAGGAAGAACTTCAATTCTCCCATCATGCTCATCTCAAATTCTGCTTGCATCATTTTTGAAAAAACCTTGCACAGCTTTTCATTAGTTGCTCCAAAAATAATATCATCAACATATATTTGGACTACAATGAAATTTTCTTTATAGCTTTTCTTAAACAGAGTAGTATCTACTTGACCTCTTGTAAAGCCGTTATGCATGAGAAAAGAGCTTAGTCTATCATACCATGCCCTAGGTGCTTGCTTTAAACCATATAATGCCCTTTTAAGTTTAAAAACATGATCTGGTTTATCAGTATCTTCAAAACCAGGGGGTTGTTTAACATAAACTTCTTCTTCAATTATTCCATTGAGAAAAGCACTTTTCACATCCATTTGAAAAAGAGTGATTTGGTGTTGTGCAGCATATGACATTAGTATGCGAATAGCTTCTATTCTAGCTACAGGTGCAAATGTTTCAGTATAGTCAATACCTTCTTGTTGGTTATAGCCTTGAGCTACTAACCTTGCCTTGTTTCTGACAACTTTGCCATCTTCATCTAACTTGTTTCTGAAGACCCATCTTGTTCCAATGACAGACTTGTTTTTGGGCTTGGAGACAAGTGTCCAGACATCATTTCTGGTGAACTGGTTGAGTTCTTCTTGCATAGCAAGAATCCAGCTTTCATCATCAAGAGCTTCTTCAATGTGCTTTGGCTCTATTTCTGACAAAAAGGCCACATTGCTTGATTCTCTTAAGGTAGATCTGGTTCTTACTCCTTCTGAGGGATGACCAATGATGAGATCCTTAGGATGATGAGTTTTGAATTTCCAGTCTCTTTCAAGAGGACCTTGACTTGTCTGTGTCTGTTGACTTGTCTGTTCCACTGGTCTGTCTGGTTCTGCTTCAGGTTCTGGTTTGGTTAAGTCAGGTTGTTGATCTTCTGACTTGTTTATATCAAGACCTGCAAGATCATCTTCTAGATCTGACAATTCCTTATCAGTCTTTAAGTTATCATTAAATTTGACATGAACAGATTCTTCAATAACATATGTTCTAGAATTGTAAATTCTAAAAGCTTTAGACATTTCAGAGTATCCCAAAAAGATACCTTTGTCTGTCTTAGAGTCAAATTTTCCAAGTTGATCCTTGGTATTTAATATGTAGCATTCACAACCAAATGCATGAAAGTAAGAAATGTTGGGGCTTTTTCCTTTCCACAGTTCATAGGGAGTTTTCTTTAGAAAAGGCCTAATGAGTATTCTGTTTTGTACATAACAAGCTGTGTTTACTGCTTCTGCCCAGAAGTACTTAGGGAGATTATTCTCATTGAGCATAGATCTAGCCATCTCTTGCAGAGATCTGTTCTTTCTCTCAACCACTCCATTTTGTTGAGGAGTTCTAGGTGCAGAGAAATTGTGAGAGATCCCATTCTCCTCACAGAACTGACTAAACTGCTCATTTTCAAATTCTCCCCCATGGTCACTTCTAAGAGTAGAAATGCAGAAACCCTGCTCATTTTGTACTCTTTTACAGAATACTGAGAAAGCCTTAAAAGACTCATCCTTGTGGGTTAAGAAGAGTACCCATGTATATCTAGAATAGTCATCAACTATGACAAATCCATATTTCCTTCCAGCCAAGCTAGCAACACTAACTGGTCCAAACAGATCCATGTGTAACAACTGAAGAGGTCTAGAGGTTGATATTTGGTTTTTAGATTTGAAACTTGATTTTATCTGTTTACCTCTCTGACATGCATCACACAACACATCTTTCTTAAAACTAATATCAGGCAATCCTCTCACAAGGTTATCCCTTTTTAGTTTTGAAATTAATTTCATACTAGCATGTCCTAGTTTCTTATGCCACGACCATCTTTCATCCTCTTTAGACATCAGACATGTTACACTTTGATCTGAGAGATCAGTCAGTTCAATCTTATACAGATTTTGTTGCCTTTTAGCTGAAAAGAGGGTTTTGCCACTAAGATCTTTAACTATACAGAAATCTTTGGTAAAGGAGACATCAAATCCACTGTCACATAATTGACTTATGCTAAGCAAATTGTGTTTTAATCCTTTAACCATAAGAACATTTGATATAGAGGGAAGAGGAGGTTTACCACCAATAGTACCAATTCCTATAACCTTCCCTTTCTGATTTCCACCAAATGCCACATGTCCTCCTTTCTTAAGTTGGAGGTCTAGGAACATAGACCTTTCTCCTGTCATGTGTCACGAGCAGCCACTGTCCAGGTACCAGCAGTGGTGTTTTCTTTGTGCTGTTGAGGACATCTGCAACAGAGATTATTTGATCTTTAGGTACCCATAGTTTTCTGGGTCCTTTTCTGTTAGTTCTAGGAGTCTGTGAAGACTTCCTTCTTTTCTTATGGAGACACTTAGACATAACATGTCCAGTCTTTCCACAGAAATTACAGACAGGTATGGATTTAATAGAAGTAGATGTAGCAGGCACTTTAGAGTGCTTAGTTGATACTTTATGATGTATCTGATGGACATATCCTATACCTTCTTTGTTAAGGGAGTGCCTCTGACAGCCAAGCAGCTTTGTCAGATTATCTCTACCATTAACAAATTTGGCAAGATCAGAAGTGAGCTCTTCCACTTTCTGTTGAAGTTTTTCAACTTCTTCAGACTGTGATGTATCACTAGAGATCTTAGCTTCATTAGACTTTTCAGTCTTCAGCTCACTGTTCTCCTTGGCAAATTTCTCACACTCTAGAGATTTCTGTTTATGCTCACTGAGGAGCTTAACATGATCTCTCTTGAGAGATTTGAAAGCCTTAGACAAACAGTTGGATTCCTCCAACAATTCTTCATAGGCATCAAGTAATTCCTCATAATCAGAATTTACCTCATTATCTGAATCAGAGTCAGTGTTAGCCATTAGACAGAGATTTGCTTCTTCCTCTGTCTCCTCATCAGTAGATGTTGACTCTAGATCTTCCCAAGTAGCCATCATTCCTTTCTTCTTCTTTTTGAAGAACTTCTTAAATGGGGCTTTCTTGAGTTGAGGACATTCTGCTTTGATGTGTCCTGGTTTCTTGCACTCATAGCAGACAATTGAGTTTTTGTCTGTTGAAGTGGAATCCTTGAAATTCTTGTCCTTGTTGAATCTTCTGAATGGCTTATCCTTTCTGAACTTCTTTTTCTGTAGGAGAAGCTTTATCTTTCTGGTTAGGAGAGATAGTTCTTCATCACTTTCAGAATCCTCAGATTCAGACAGGTCAGCATCACTGGATGACTCGTCTGCCTTCAAAGCTTTAGAGGCTTTGGAAGACTTTTGATCAGCCTTCAGAGCAATTGACTTGCCCTTCTTTGTTGAGACTTCATCTCCAAGTTCTTGCTCATGAACAGTAAGTGTTCCAAGGAGTTCATCCATAGTCAAGGTGGTAAGATCTTTGGCTTGAGAGATAGCAGTTACCAGAGGTCTCCACTGCTTAGGTAGGCTCCTAAGTATCTTTCCAACCTTCTCAGCATTGGAGTAAACTTTGCCAAGAGACTTTAGACCATTGATGATAGTTTGAAATCTCCCAATCATTTGAGCAACAGATTCTCCTTCTTCCATGAGAAATAGTTCATACTTTCTGACAAGTATGGCAATTTTTGATTCTTTGACCTTGGCGGTTCCTTCATGTGTGACAGCTAAGGTGTCCCATATTTCTTTGGCAGAATCACAGGCACAGACCTTCTCAAACTCATCAGGACTGAGCGCACAAATAATGTTGTATCTGGCTTTGTGATTCAGCTCCCATTTTGCCTTTTCTGCAGGGGTCCACTGAGCTTTTGGCTTGTCAGTGTTGTCATCATTTTTAGGGATGAAAGGTCCATCTGTGATGACATCCCAGAGATCAGAGTTTGTAGATAGAATGAACCATTGAAATCTATCTTTCCAATAGTTGTAGTTTTCTCCATTGAAGAATGGAGGTCTGGTTAAGGAGGCTCCTTCAGTCTGGTTACTTCCACTAGCTCCAGCAGTCATGTCTATTCTTCAGGATCTTTTACCTCAATACTGTTAGATGCTCAACCCAGAGGCTGAGCTCTGATACCAACTGAAATAGACAACTATAAACATGAGAAGGGGGGTTGAATTGTGTTTATTAGAATTTAAAATAAAGTTAAAAACTTTTTGCATGCAGAAGCTAAGCACAGACGGGTGTAAAAAGATACACAGACAGGTCACCTGTCTGTTGTAGTTTTCTCAGAAAAACAACACACGTAGAGATAAGAAAACAGACTTGACAAAAACAGTTTTAACCCCTTTGTTAGAAAGCAGATGATATATATAATCAAAACAACTAAAGAGATTAAGGGAAGAGAGATTAACACAGAGATTTATCATGGTTCACTCTTTAACACAAAGAGCTACGTCCAGTCCTTGGCAGCACCAAGATTTATCCACTATAACTGATCAGGTTACAGACTCCAAGTATTGTTTGCACACCTAGCCTCTTCAGGCTCCAACACAAGTATTCTTTGCACACCTAGCCTCTTCAGGCTCACTCAGATTTGTTTGAGAGTTTGGTTTGTAATAAATACACTTACAGACCTTTCACTAACACTCAGAGAGTGGTTTAAATATAAAGCTTAGGAAAGTCTGCGTAATAACTTCAAATGATTGAAGAATACAGAATGAATAAATGAACAGAGTAATGGCTCTTTAATGCTTTGTAAAACTCTGATGTGTTCATCTTCAATGACTTCTGTATTTATAGCCTTCAAACATTTAATATCCGTTAGAGACATTCCTTGCAACTATGGCTTCAAGCAGAGCTTCATTAAATGCAATATAGTCGTTCTGGGCAGCCATTAATGCAATGAAGACGTTGGTTGTACTCTAACATGAGGGATAATAGCTTTATGCATCGTGTAGAAATTAACTTAGAGTTGTGCAGAGTGCTTTTGTACTTTTGCAGAGTACATTTCCCTTTCTGTGTAATAACTAAAAGTACTAGGGAATAAAGCATGTTGGAAACATTCTTTAACTGGAAGTTTATCTCTGACTTCCTAGGTTGCTTGAGAGAGAGCACTTCTGAGTTTCTTGATAAGCGTGAGAGAGTTCTCAGAGTATTCTTCATGAGGGGACAGCTTGCAAAAGCTTCCTGTACTTCGAGTTCTTTAACGAAGAACCTTATACAAGTTGAAGAGTAGAGACAGGTTGTAAAACCAGTTTGCACATAGTCAACAATCCTAGTCAGCAGACAGGTTGACTTCTTGGTTTATACGGACAGGTGAGACTTAGGTAGACAGACAGGTGAGTTTTGTAATCTTCTGATCTGTACACTAAGTAGACAGATTAGCAACCACAAAATAGGTTAATTAAATCATTACCCAATGTTTAGTTTTCATCAAAACTTAGGGAAATGCACACAGACATTTTAGAGACTTAACATTTAGGTGGTGTGGCTGCCTCCTATACCACATGTTAGGGAGAAGATATTTTGTGTTGCAAATCATGGTTAGTTAACCTCGGTTAGATTTAACCAGACGTAGGTTAGGTTAACGTTCAAAATATCTAGATATTTTCTTTGTCTTCATGATGACTAGAGTAAATTATCACCACGATGATTCATTCCTCTTGAGTCATCATAGATGACTCGTCGGTCTGTTTCCCGATATATCTCTGCACAAACGTACCTGTTTCCCAATTAGGGTTTTTGAGAGAAATGAGTCTTGATTCATGAAGATGATATAAGTGAGTTGAAAAATTGCCTAAGTGTTGGGAAAAAGGGGTAGAGCCGTACAGGGGAGGGTAAAATAGTCCCAAAATTTCAATGGCAAGCCTTGTAATTTCTATAGGAAACTAAGGGTAAAATGGTCATTTCATCATAAAAATATCTAATGGCATTTATGTGCCATTATGGTCATTATGATTCGGATAGGATCGTCATAAATGCTCATCACATCAGTCATCACAGCTCCGTTGCTGACCCCTTGGTTCATCTGACTCAGGTTTTCCTAGAGATGTTTTGACGTTTTCGCCCGTAACAAATATAATATTTTTCTTTTCGCGAAAATTTTCAAAACTTCCAATATCGTAGCAAATATGATAAAAATATTTTTCATCTCGTTCACGAATTAAAATTAGGTTTTCTGTGCAGTAAACTTTTACTGTCAGTGAAAACGCAGACCGGGCTCCGTCTGAATTTTCAACCCAAAATTTCATCGTAACCTTATGATATCAAATATATCATGGAAATGACATTGGTTTATCCAAAATCATTTTTCTAAGTCTCTGATAAAATATAAACATATATATTTATGACCGATATTAGAAAGCAGTGAAGATCGGTGTTACAACGTTAAAGTCCGAGTGTCCAATCATAGCAGCCCTAAACCCGTGCACTAGTCTAGAACTTTGTGGTCGTAAAAAGAAACAGTTTTTACCTTTTTTACTCCGTTTTCCACGTTTGTAGGACACAACAGTCCACAACAACGTATATAGGACACACAGTCCACAACAACGTGTATAGGACACACAGTCCTCAACAATGTATATAGGACACACAGTCCACAGCATCATATATAGGACACACAGTTCACAACGTTGTGATACGGATCATGGATCCACATGCTTTAACTCTAGTATCCCGACGTCTCGGTTACTATGTTCACTTTTCAATGTTATTTTTCGTTCCGTGAAAAACAAATACAAAAACCAAAATTTTCCGTAACTTATCCAAGTTATCGGACATTTTCTTTTTGAATGAATCTTTTTAAATAAAAACTTTTCTTTTGAAACTCTTTTGTTTAAAACTTTAAGTTTTTGGAAATCCATTTCTATTTCCATAAAACCATTTTATTTTAAAATCTTCTTTTTCCTAAAACATTTCAAACTCCCAAATAAATTCTTTTTCAAGTTCCAAAATAATTTTTTTTTTCTTCAGACATTTCCAAATAAATTGATTTCCTTTTAGTGTAAAATCTTCTAAATTTTTCAATTGAATTTTCTTTCTAAAAATTGTTCCTATTTTCTAAAATTTTCACCAAACATTAAAATTATTTAACTTCCCCTTTTTATCAAAACCTTGTTAAAAAGAAATCCTTACTTGTGATTTTCTTTGTAAATGTTTTCTTAAAGCTTTTATCCTTATTATTTGGGCTCTAACCAATGGTTCCATGCAACAACAACAACACATATACAATCTTTCCAACATATATAAGCAACATTCATATATTCATAAAACATTAACTAAGCATAAGAGCATGTTTATCAGTCAAATATACCATTAAAGCAACAAGATCTCCAGATTATTCTAAAACAGCCACAACAACAACCACATCAAACAACATATAGCTATCAAGTCAAGCAACAACTTAAGCCACCAATCAAAACTCAGAAAAACACACATAAAATCAATCACAACAACATGTAGTTGTCATAAAGAGCATCCCTCAGGCTTTTTCCCCTTACCTGATTCGACAGGTAGAAAAAGTCTTTGTTTTCGTGTTGCCCAGAGCGAACTTCCTTTGCCTGTAACGTGTCGCAAGTCTAAGAATCAAGCACATAACCTAAGTTAAACTAACAAAATCATCTTATCTCTCTCTTGGATTACATTTTTGTCCGAGACTTAATTTTTTTATATATACTTTAATCTCACATTTTTATACATGTACACTAACATTTGTTTATAGTCCATTTTGTACCAAGAATATTTACTTTATCATGTTAAAGGATGTTATTTTCAAAATCATATTTTTCATTCAAAAATTAGGATAAACTCTTTTATAAAAGCATTTTCAGAACATCAATGGGTTTAAATTGGGAATGATCACTCCAATGACCTTTAAAATTTTTGAAACTTTAATTGAAGGTACCCAACTCACATATAAACACATTTCAGTTGGTCCCATGTCAAAATTCAAAGTCAACAATTTATTTAAAATCACACACTGCCTCTGTTTGCACAGGATTTTCAGAAATCTGAGTCCATCAATCATGTAACTTTATGAAATTGTTTCTCTTTATATACACATGTAAAAATTCCAAAACTTCAACCAAACTTTAGTTATACTTCAGTTTCAACCCAGAAAATGTTATAAAGAATTTAACTTTCAAAATCATATTTAAAATCATCATGCAACCAATTATGTTCTTATTTCCGCAGTCAGAACTTGACTCTACATTAATAGGGGTTTTAACCCAGTAAATCTTATCCAAATATCTACATATTATATATCAAATTGAAGACCCAGAAGTCTTCTTTCCAAATATGTAATTAGTTTTCAGAAATATTTTGTATAAAATTTATGGGCTCACGAATAATTGTATGTCATGCTTCCAGATTCATATCTGTTTATGTCCATCCACACCAAGTTATTATTTTCATTCAAGCATCATCCACAAGTCATAAAATCAACATGTAAGGGTTCTAGACTCTGGTGAATTCTAGAATGAAGTAGGATGTTTATGGGTATACCAGTATACCCCAAAAAAAATTTATCAGGGATAATTTTCAACCATTGGATATAATAATTAAATAATGGATGGTCCAGATTTATTAATCTAAAAAAAATTGAAATGAAAAATAAAATTGAAAAAGACCCATTTGCCCTTCACCCTTTCACCTTCCCAACCACTGTTCACAGTTGTCCAGCCAGCCACCACCACCACCTTCATCCTACCCCCACCTCTCATCATTGAAACCCAGCAAATCAAGAAACAGAAACAAGCAAGACAATGAGAGGGTTCCTCTTTGGGTTCAGATCTGGGTTCCAGTTCACTTCTTCATCTTCGAACACTCTTTATTTTGGCAATATGGGTTGGCAAAGTTGTTACCTTTCTGATTTTGGGAGCTGGGTGTGAAGCTATCTGAAGATCAAGGTTTTGATTTGGAAAAGGGCTTTGCATTTTTCAAAGAGAGTATAAAGTCGATATACGGTGGCTCTGAGCTGGTGCGGTGGCTGTTCGGTGGAGCTCCAGGACAGAACGATGGCCGGAGACTAATTTGAGCAGAGAAAAGGCGGTGGACTTTAGTGGCGGTGCGACGTGCGGATCTGATCTGCGTGACGGAGCTTGACGGTGTGCGGCGTAGCGGGAAGACCGGCTGTGGCAAGGCCGGCGTGCGGCGTAGCGGGAAGACCAGCAGTGGGGTCAGACAACCGCTGCTGTGGTTCACTGTTGAGGTGGTGGTGAGTGGTGATGAAGGGGGTTTGTTGAAGATAAGGGTAAAATGGAGTTTTCAAATGAACCTTTGGGGTGTACCAGTATACCAGTAAAACTGGTACTTCATACTAGAATCCACCCTAGACTCTTAAACACATGCATGCAAGCATATAAAATGAAAGTAGAGGTTGTTATGAGTTTATAAAAATTTGTTTTCTACTAAAAAGATTTTTCTAAGACTTAAAAAATTTTAACCAAGATCTTGAACATACAAGCATGGAAAATGACATGCATGTGGATGAAAATAAACATCTGAGAAGATGAAGAGTAAGGAAGAATAATTATACCCTTGATGATGAAGAATGAAGAGAAGTGATCCAAATAAGCTTAGTTAGAAATTTGACGGCTTTGAGGATGTGGTGGTAATATGAGTGTATCTCACAATCTGCTCATCCAAAAATTACAAACTTGGGCTTGTTGGAAAGGTAAGAAAGAGATACACAACTTTGATGTTGAAGGCTTTTCTTGATTCAGAACATAACAGGGGAGTAAAGAGCCTTCTTTCTGCTGTTCTCGTGTGATGCTGAGGATTTTGAGCTATTTTTGTGATTTGGTCATATCTCCCAGTATACTTGTCCGTTTTTGAAGATCTTTCGCTCGTTTAAAATAGGAGATAAAGAGGAACAACTTTTATGTATAAAGTTTTTCGAGTTTCAGAACATAAGAGGGTCAAAATTTCAGTATGATTTCGGTGAGTAAATGGAGTTTCTTGGTTTTTATGAGTGAAAATGAAGTAAAGGAGATGAGTGAAGAAGATGAGTGGTATTTATAGGAGAGGGAGAGAGTGAGCTTAGAGCGAGGGGGGGGAATGGAGAGAAATTTTTTATTTATTATTATTGTCTTTATTTTTAGTGGAGTACAAGTGTCATGCATGCATTTTAGGTGTCATGCATGTATTTTAGCTGTCATGCATGCAAGGGTAGTAGAAGATAGGTGTCATTAGGATATGTTAGTGGAGTGTGATATGGCACCACCATGGCCACCTTCCTCCTGGTCATGACACATGTCACTGCGTGTTGTTTCGTCGACATAGCTAGGTGCTTTCTTCCGCATTGTCCTGTGTAACTTATTGCTGAGATATCCTCCTATATTATTTTAGGCTACACCTAAAATCTATTTTACTCAATCCTGACCTAATTTTAATATTTCAACTCTCAAATAATTAATTAATTGACCAATTAATCTCTTGGTTTTGCATTTGTTTGTGTTTCGGACTCGTTTCAACTTTGATTCTCCTCAAACTTGAAACACAAGTTAACTAATACCTAAGGAACATGATTAAGTCTCTAAATATGCTTAATCCTTTCTTCATACACTAATCGAGAAAACGGGATGTTACACGATTTAACAGAGTTACCATGTTGCAAGCCATTCGAAGGAGAAGAGGATGTCTCAACCCGAGGATGGGTAGAAGAAACTGGACGATTAGAGGGAGGAAAAAAAAAGCTACTTATATTAGCTTTTGGAAAAAAAAAAATCATGTGGTAGAGGAGAGAGAATTTTTGTAAAAACACCCAGTAAATTTTTTGATAAATTTAACCTTAGAATGTTTCATATATGATATGACCTTTTTGCCATTATTAGGTTTTAATATGTTCTTAAGTCTGGTCAGGCATGCCTTTGCTTCTATTTCGTTCAATATCTTAAGAGAGTAAGCTCTAATTTAATATACAAGTGAGAATTTTATTTAAGAATTTTTTGTCTTGGAAATGAAAAAATTAAATAAAAATATTTTAATGATCAACGAATTTGATAGTAATAACTATTAATTAGTAGACTTTAAAATATATCCTAGAAGAATAATTACATGAAAATAGGTAAATAATATGCATTTATGATAACAATAATTATTAATTAGTATATTAATAAAATTAAAATTTTTAAAATGTTACTTGACGCAGGTGATGCCATGTGACCCACTAAGGATGAGGGAGGTTGTGAAGAATGACTCGCATTCAAGAATGGGTATTCTAAGGGAGTTGGATAGTAATAAATAATTAGTATGCAATTAATAGTTAAAAACCCAAAACTTAACACTAGACAATTAGTACATCATCCTATAATTAACATTAGTAATTAGAAATATTCGTCCCAAAGAGGAAAAAAATTAAATGCAAAAACTAAATAAGTGAATTTGATAATTTTAGCAATAAATTGATAAAATTATAGTAATTTTTGTAATTAAAGTAATTGAAATATTTGTCCTGAAAAGGAAAAGAATTAAATGGAAAAACATAAACAAGTAGAATTAGAAATGCATTTAAACAATTTACCAAAAAAATGCATTTAAAAAATTACACGTTACACACTAAGGGGAGATGAGTTGTGGAGAATGACCCGCTTTCAAGAGTAAATACTCTAATTTAATATATAGGGTCGGTACTATATATTACATAAAATAAGATTTTTGCAAGCAAGTTTCATGTCATGTGATATCACCATGTTCATTTTCTCATCAAAAAACTATTTCTATTTTCAAATTTGATTATTTCTAATATTATTAATTTATTTGTTACATATATAATTATCATAATTATTAATATTAATTATTTCCAAATTTCATATGAAAACGGACTAGTTTCTACTTTTAAAAAAGCACTTTGTTTATTGAGATTTATGGTCGCACAAATCCCAACAAAAAATTATTTAATATTAGTGTTGATTGATGTTCTCGAGTTGTATTGGCAATCTAACTTCTAAAGTGCTTCGACATAAAAAACTGTTAGATCGCTTTGAATTAAAGAAATTAAAGTAATTTCCATAGAAGAATAAAGGTAAAACTGTAAACTTGCGTGAAATGTAAAGATTGCAGGAATGTAAATCTTTGAAAGTTAAACATACAAGAAAGTGAGAAAGTTAAACATACAAATGAAGGAAATTAAATGCACAGAAAATTAAAGAACAAGAAATTAAATGTAGAAGATAAAGAACTGGAATTGAAATGGAAATAAAAGGACAAATGCATTGTATTAAACAACTGAAAGGCATACTTGCGACATATCTTGTGATATGCTCTAGTGAGATGTTTAGGGTTTTATCAAGAAAATTCAACCTTGATTACATCGTAAAATCTAGTATTTTATAGATAAAAATAACAACTAACTACTTCCTGTTGGTTGTGGCTTCTCACTACTCAAGAAGGGGGGTTGAATTGAGTATGTTAACATTTTGAAACTTTTCCCCTCTTTGCAAAAGCTTATTGTTTTTCTTAACTTCGAAAAAAAAATTGTCAACCAACAAACTAAAATGTGTTTTTGCAAGATATAATTCTAACAAGACTTGAAACTTATAAAAGAAAGATTAACAAGACTTATTGATTTCAGATATGAACAAGATCAGAAACTAATCAAATCATGCAAGCATCCCTAACATATTGCTTAATTCATACATTTAACAATAAAGCAAATAAAGAGTTTAGGGAAAGACAAAATGCAAACCAAGTTTTATCCTGGTTCAGCTACCTCCTCTGGTAACCTACATCCAGTCCCCACATCACTGTAAGTTTCGTCCACTATCAAAATCAATTTACAAGATTCTTTACACAAGCTTCACTCTTAGGTTCCTTCTACCCAAATGACAGCTTTTCCCAAAGCAATCTTGCAAACCCACAAGGGTTCCTTCTACTCTTGCACAGCACCAAGAGTCCCTTCTACTCTTGAATCAACCAGCAAGAGAACCTTCTCTCTAATCACAATTCTTACAATTGAAAAGATTTGAATCAAATTCTAGAAAATCATATTTTACAAGTTGAAGAACTACATATACTTAGTTTTTCTTCACTAGTGCAGAAAAGGGATTTCACATCGGTTTTTTTTTGCTTTTCACATCGGTTTTCAAACTGATGTTGAAAAGGCCGATGTGGTTTATTACCACTTTTCACATCGGTTTTAAAACCGATGTAAAAAAGTCTGTTTCAGAAAGCCACATCTCCTTTTTCAGCAATTTTCCACATCGGTTTTTAATAAAAACCGATGTGGTAACTCAACTTTCCACATCGGTTATGTTAAAAACCGATGTTGAAAGTTGGTTTTCCACATCGGTTTTTAACATAACCGATGTGGAAAGTTGAGTTACCACATCGGTTTTGTGAAAACCGATGTGAATTTTAGTTTTTTTTTTTTTAAATCATCCTTTTCAGTATTGACAATCCTTTCCCCTGTTTAAGTAATCCAGTAATCCAGTAATCCAGATCAATACAGAATCTATATTGTCTACAGAATCATTTTTGTACAACCAAAACACACTAAATTAAAAGTCTACTAACAATAAATATATTCAATAACATTCACACAACAAAGATAATTAGAAACCAAAAAGCTACATATGATATATTATAGATTTCATGTCAAAACATATATCAGTCAAAAGTACACTATAGCTATTACATGATGCGTTTATATACTAACTACATATAAACTAATGTTGGTACACTTCAAGAAAGAAATTTGCCCAACGTATCCTTATGTTTTTAATGTCGGCATCAGAGAGTGGAGTCGGATTGTTGAATATCTGCAAGTTTAATTGGACATAATTAGATTATATCTTTTAAGTAATAAACTAAAATTAAACATATAACGAATCTATATATAATTGTTACAACTAATTGTACCAATTAGCATTTACCTCCTGCCATCTTTCAGTGATACCGGAGGAGATAATTTCGACCATCCACTTCATCACATAGTATCCACATTCCCATGATCCACGTTGTCTATGAGACTACGTACAAATGAAACCCAGTTAGAATATGAGAAATTAAATAGAAATCAATAATTATACCCACTGCGCTTGAAGCGTTTGAACTAATAAATATCTTACGTTAGGAATAATCCATCTAATAGGCCGACGCCTTTCACCACACAGCATGCGGCTTGCATCAATAGACCTATCATAAGAAAATAAACATTAATTAAAGTATATCTAATAGATTTCAGATAATTAAAACAACTTCATTACTGATTCTAACTTATTTTAATGCTTACGTTTCCATGATGTTCTTCAGTTCATTCGTCGGCCTATGGCCCATCGAGCAAAAGAAGACCACGACATTCACACGAGGGCACAAGATCAACAACTGCCAATGTCGTCTGCATTTGCGGAACAATTAGTGACTAAGTCATATATAGTTATAATTAAATAACTGATACTTACTTATAGAGATAAGGCGCAAGGTAGAACTGATGATGGTCTCGGGCAACTATATCACGTATGGTGGCGACCGGGTCTTCTGATGCTAGGAGAACATCACCCTGAATGAGCATGGGGTCAATGAACCCATAAAGGGTGAGGTTGCCCTGATTACCTAGCATGCGATGCAGATACCTAATATATTGATAAAACATGTTAATTATGATAGTATTTAAAATTTAATTATTTAACTTATAAATAAAATGTACTTACGTGCACCATAACGAGATGTGTGCAGCACTAGCCATTTCATGGTGGAGCGCCATCTCCATAAGTTCCTTCTTTGGGATATACAGATCGTCATCCGCCCTGCCATCATGTTCCAACCTTACCAAAGCTGCATCAACCTCCATGGTGACAAGCTTTATAGCAAGACGTTGAAAAACATCACCAGGATCCCCTTTGTCGTTCCCCTAAACAACAAAAAAGATATACATTAGTAATCACATTTAAGTTATTTCATTCGTAATTAATTGAATGGTCAAATGAATACCTTAGCCGGAGCAGATTTCTCTGGTCTTCCTGGAGCTGACCTTTTAGGCAGAATATCATGATGATCATCAACATTCAGCTCACACCTATCAGGGGCGTCATCATCATCATCATCATCATCATCATCATCATCAGGCTGATGATGAGGATCACATGAGCCCTTAGTGCTCACATGGACAGAGGGTTGGACAGAGGGTTGGACACTTGTGAATTGTTGGGACATAGCAGCCATTATTGCCATCTGCTGGTTAAACTGCTGGGTCATCTCCTGTCTAAGCTCAGCTGCAATCTCCTGTTTTAGCCGTTCTCTATCTACAGCAACATCCCTGTGGCGTTGGTGTGAAGATGAACCATGGTATTGGCGAATGCCAACGCCCCATCCAACACCAATGACACGGCCCGGGTGGTCTGGTTTACCGATGGCAGCAGCTAAGATATCCTCGCGTCCTCTAGGAACAAAGGTTCCTTGAGTGGCCTGCTCGTCCAAGGCATCCTGCAACATATAAAATATTAGGTCACATTACAATTCAGTAACATTGTTAAAATCACAATTACATTTCAAACTACACATACAATCTTCTCAGCTACTTGGCGTGCCTCCTCAGATGTATATTGTCCCGTTTTTCTTTGTCGGGCCCTCTTCCATTTACGATGGCGTGGGGGTGGAGGTGGATCAACAACTTCAGGATGATTTTCAGCATTAGGATCTGCCTGAGATGCTGCTTCCTGACATGCTTTCTTTTCCTCTTCCACCATGGTCTGAGCAAGCTTTTTATATCCCCCACGAGACAATACATGGGGGTAGACATTCTTGCTTTGGTTTTCCTGCCCCTTTTTCCTCTTCTCCTGTTATATATAGAAGATAATTAAATTACATCAGTAAATTAATAAAATTAATGAAATTACATCAATTTAGAGACAACTCAAATAAGTTAACCTGAAAGCTAGGATCATGTCGGCTCTGAACAAAGCGATCCCACGTCGCCTGGTCAAGAAACGGGTACACCTCAAGTGGGTTCTTTTCACAGCGTGGATTGAATACATAGTATCTGCCCAGGTCCACCTTAAAACCCCTCCAACGCTCACCAGCATACTTTATCCAACGCTTCTTCATATCCGTCGTATCCGGCAGGTCAAAGGTGAGCTACATTAACAACAAAAGAATCAACGAATTACTGTATGATATTAATAAGATTAAAATAAAATAGATACAGACACAGGACGGAAAAGTATAGATACCAGAATAGTCTCCCATATCTGATCCTTCACGTCCTGAGGTACATCTTTCCAAGTCTCAATAAGTATGCTAGGCCTGCTTCGAGCAAGGGACGCCACAAAACTAATAAACTGCTCTGCCATTGGCCCAATAGGATTGAGGTTACAATCAAAGTCGATTGTTATCTTTTGATTTGAACCACGGTTGGCAGTCAAATTCCTCATTCGTGTGGCACGTCTACCCTTTCTACCCGAAGACGGGGTCTCCGACCCACTGCATGAAGGAGGGATATCCTCAGGATCAGCCATGTATACCTGTTTAGACAAAAACAAAAAGTCAGTATGTCTGAATAAATATCAAACATAGCTTATAAATATCAATCAACGTAAGCATAACTTAAAAATATCAACGTAAACAGATAATATGACTTTAAACATAACTCAAACTAAACTTACACTGTGGTCAAGTAGTAACGTTCTCCCATAACCCTTCTTGGTGATCATTACGAGTAGCATGTACATCGTCCACTTCATTTTCCTCATTGAAATTAGGCACCCGTGTTGAGAAAGAAGGAGTGTCAGAAATATCAAGAGTTGAATCTTGATTTCCCTCACTACTATTATACATGTTTTTTCCCTGGAGAACCACTGACCACCTTTTGTTAGAAGGATCACGGATATAAAACACTTGTTTTGCTTGGGATGCCATGATGAAAGGCTCGTCTTTATTACCTACCTTATTAAGGTCCACCAATTTGAATCCTAACTCATCGGTTTGCACACCATTGTTACTGTCGACCCATTGACATTTAAACACAGGCACTCTAAACTTCATGTAATCAACCTCCCAGATCTCTTCAATGATCCCAAAGTATGAAACGGATGCCATAACAGGGTTTTTATCTTTCGAACTAGAGAAATGCATGGACTCAGCGACGACCATAACCCCACTGTTTTGTATAGTACTTTTGTCATCCTGGGACTTTGTATAGAAGGAAAACTTATTGATATCGTACCCACTCCAGCATATGACATCAAAGTTAGGTCCCTGTGCTAGCCATTTTAATGTTTCAGAAGCAGTACCATCCTTTGCAATTTTTTCTTTAAACCAGTTCAAGAAAGTCTTATTATGCTTGTTCAAACACCATTTTTCATTCATTCTAGGGTAAGTTTCGTTGATGATGCTTTTGTGCTCACATAAGTATGGTTCAACCTCATCAGTGTTATTCAATATATACAAATGTGCTTGAAGCACTTCCTCCCGATCCATGCTCTTAACAGTGATACCTCGTGTACCCTTCCCATCATATCTTCCTTCATGACGAGACTTCGGAAGCCCTACAGGTTCCGCTTCTGACATGTAGTCTGTACAAAACTCAATAGCTTCTTCTGCAACATACCTTTCAACAATAGATGCTTCGGGACGGTGTGGATTCTTCATATATCCTTTCAAGATCTTCATGTATCGCTCAACCGGGTACATCCACCTTAAATAAACGGGGCCACACAATCTAATCTCCCTCACTAGATGAACAATCAAATGAACCATGATGTCAAAAAATGAAGGTGGAAAATACATCTCCAATTGGCACAAGATAATGGCTGCCTCATTTTCCAAGTCATCCAACTTTTTAGTGTCAATGACCTTGCTACATATAGCATTGAAGAATAAGCATAACCTAGTAATGGCATGTCTGACTTTTTTAGGCAAGATGTCACGAATGGCCACCGGTAGTAATTGTTGCATCAAGACATGGCAATCATGAGACTTTAAGCCAACTAATTTGAGATCTTTCATTGAGACAAGTCTCTTGATATTTGAAGAGTAACCCTGTGGCACTTTGACTCCCCGTAGACATTCACAGAAACTTCTTTTCTCTTTTTTTGATAAAGTATGACATGCTGGGGGCAAATAAGTCTTCTTATCCCCCACTTTATGTGGAGCTAACTGCTCTCGTATACCCATCGTAACTAGATCCAGACGAGCATTCACACCATCCTTTGTCTTGCCTTGAATGTTGAGAAGCGTTCCGATTAAACTGTCACACACATTTTTCTCCACATGCATCACATCAATACAATGTCTTACATCAAGCTTGCACCAATATGGAAGATCAAAGAAGATCGACCTCTTCTTCCATATATTCTTCTCAGTAGCCTTCTTTTGGGACTTCTCATAGATATCATTAGTGTTCTTCACCCGTTCATAAACTTGGTCTCCAGTCAAGGCCACCGGAGCAAATGCATTCTCCGGAAGTCCATTGAAAGCTTTTCTCAACCTACGATAAGGATGATCACGCTAGAGAAATCTCCGATGCCCAAGGTAGACTGTCTTCCTTCCATGTTGCAGTTGATGGTAACATGTGCCTTCTTCACATATTGGACATGCTTTATGCCCCTTAACACTATACCCGCACAAGTTCCCGTATGCTGGAAAGTCATTGATGGTGTAAAATAACATGGCATGCAATCTGAAAGTCTCACGGCAATACCCGTCGATCACATCAATGCCTTCATCCCACAACTTTCTCAAGTCTTCAATCAATGGACTCAGATAAACATCAATATCATTTCCTGGCTGTTTTGGACCCGAAATCATCATACTTAACATAATGTATTTGCGCTTCATGCATAACCAAGGAGATAGGTTGTAAATTACCAGGAGAACAGGCCATGAACTATGAATACTACTTAAGTTTCCATATGGATTCATTCCATCGGTAGCAAGTCCAAGCCTGAGGTTTCTGGGCTCATTGCCAAACTCCGGAAACAAACTATCAATTCTCTTCCACTGCAAAGAATCAGCCGGATGACGAAGCTGTCCATCACATTTCCTCTCATCTGCATGCCATCTAATATTCTTTGCATCCTTTTCATTAGCAAACAATCGCTTGAACCGCGGAATTACTGGAAGATACCATAACACCTTCGCAGGAGGACCCTTGGTGACCGCATCACAACTAGAATCATCATCCTTCACTTTGTATCGTGATACCCCACACCTGGGGCACTCGTGCATCTCTTCAAACTCTTTCCTGTACAATATGCAATCATTGGGGCAAGCGTGTATTTTCTTATACTCCATACCCATCGGACACAATATCTTCTTCGCCTCATAGTTTCGGGATGGTAATGTGTTACCTTCTGGAAGCATGTCTTTCAACAACTCAAGCAATTCAGTAAAGCTTTTATCGCTCCACCCATTTCTCGCCTTCACATTGAACAATCTTAAGACCGCTGACAACCGTGTGAAATTAGTGCACCCCGGATACAAAGCCACTTCCGCATCACTGTACAAAGTATCATACACATGTGCTCGCCGAAAGGACTCTTGCCCAATATCACGGATCATGTCCTCTAGTCCATCGTCCATATCTACGTCATCAACTTCCTCTCTATCCGACACCCTTGGCCTGTCTAACGATTCACCATGACATATCCATATTGTATAACTCTTGCAAATCCCCTCACAAATAAGATGATCCCGTATCTCGTCAGCTTCTAGTCGTCTCTCATTCAAACAGTTAACACAAGGACAACAAAACCTTCCGTCACTACTATCAGGAGCATTTGTTTTTGCAAATTGTAGAAAATCTTCCACTCCATTCTCATACTCATCACTTGTCCGTCTAGCATTCATCCAACCGCGATCCATGACTAAAACATTAACTTCATACTTAGTCCAACATCTTCATCAACTACTTCTTATGATAGGGTATGGCCCTATCCCATTCGAGAAGAAACTTTTTCAACATTCGGTTAACAGTTAGTCCTTAACTCTCATGCTCATACCCGACGAAATTTCGGCAGCATTTCCCTTCGGTCTCCGACGTACACGACTTGAACGCGATGCCATCCACCACGATAAAGTATGCACCCGGAGAACGAAAAGAAATGTACCAATCCGAACTTTCATCAGGTATATAACATGAGAATCAACGAATAACTATTTTAACTGAATGAAGAAAAAGTTTTTTCCCAAACTGTCCAACTTGGACAATTCAAGATCCAATATAATGAGCTGTACAAGTACCTTAAGCAGGTACACGTGTGCTCATTAATATTGCATCTCAAACGGGAAACTAAGGCTTTAACAATATAGCATAATGTAATTTACTTCAGCATCCTGATAATACTTTAACAATTTTTGATGTACCAAATATAGTTAGCGGGTTTCGCGTGTATCCGCCGCTCACAGCAACAAATTCAATACATAACACCTGATTAATGTGAAACTAGAGCAACCCCTTTGGCTCTAACAGTAAATATAAAAAAATAACTTATTCGAACATCAAAATAAAATAAATGAAAATAAATCAATGACATAAGCTACTGCAGTCTCATTTCACATTGACACTGACTCATGTTTACATACATTACGCCTAACTGATACATACTGACACAACATATAAACAAGTTGTTGCAAACATCAGTGTACTGATCAAAACCCACACAACAACAATTTAGCAATTTGACAGAATAGAATATATGATAGCAGGGAAATGGAAGCAATAGATAATTTGGGGTTTAGGGTTTAACAAATAAAAGAGAAATGGTTGCTTACCGATTGAAGCCACAATCAGTTGCCAATATTGCAAAGAATGGAGTGCTAGCAGAAAACACAAACCAATTAAAGAAGTCAGAGAAAGGGAGAAAACCAGGGAGATGGGGAGGGGGTTGTGCACAATGGGGAGACAAAGAGAGGGGGGGTATAACTTACCTTGGTGGTGGCGCTGCGGTGGTGGCATTGCGGCGGTGGCTTTGCCAACGCAAACAGTGAGCGCAGTGGAAAGGGAGGGGTGGCTACGGTGATGGGCGAAGGGGGAGAGAGGAGGCCAAATGGGGAGAGGCGAATGGAAAGGGTGGTGGCGTTGCGGTGGTTGCGTTGTGGTGGTGGTGGTGACGACCGGACTGCGACGGAGAGAGGTGGGTGTGGGATTCCGAGAAGAAGAGAGGAAAGCAAGAGAGGAGAAATGGAGGGTTTTCTGGGAGGGAGACAGAGCGCAGCGCGAAAAATGAAAAGGGACTGAGTAATAAAAATTGATAATACACATCGGTTATCCAAATAACCGATGTTAAACACTTTTCCACTTCGATTATGGACAGAACCGATGTTAAATGTTGCGAATTTAAAGTATTTTTTATCTTACCTTTTCCACATCGGTTATGGACAGAACCGATGTTATACAGTTTTCCACATCGGTTATATTGAAACCGATGTTAAAAGGTTTCAATTCATTTAATCAAATTTTTTATTCGTTTTTTCACATCGATTATTAAACAACCGATGTTAAAAATTTAACCTTTACACATCGGTTAATTAAAAAACCGATGTGGTAACGTATCAAATTTTTAATATTTTATTTTTGGTTCAATTTTCAACATCGGTTTTATAGAAACCGATGTAAAAACCCTTATAACAGCGGTTAATTTTTGAACCGATGTGACAAGTTTTCAATTTAATTTCAAAAATGCCACCGCCTCCTTTTTCACATCGGTTTTCTGGAAACCGATGTTAAAACCGCGATGTGAAATGCATATTTTGCACTAGTGCTTTATGCTAAGCTCTCTCAGAATTTCAGTGATTGATCTCGTATTATGAGTTCTAGTTATTGAAAAAGTGTTTGCCAATGTCCTTATATTGTTGTATTTCAAAATAGATCCATTTGACACACTTTATAAGTCAGTTAAGATCAAAACAAACTGATTTGAAAAATTCTGTTATCAGTCAATCGATTAGTACACAAGTGTATTAAATAAAATTTCTCTTTTATAACTTGTGTACATTGATTGCCAAATCGATTATATTCTTGGATGTTCTTGATCTTCAGTGATACACACATCAGTACATCAATGTTGTTCTTGAGAAACACTTGCATCTTCAGCCCAGAACCATATACATTGATTGTTCAATCGATTATGTTGCTATTTCAAAAACTCATTGGTTCTGCTTTGGCTTATACATTGATGTACTAATTGATGTATACTAGCAAAAATGTTTTCTGATCAAGCAAGTCCAGAATCAATAGATTTATACATAGATGTATAACAGTTATACATAGATGTATGATGAGTGTGTTTTCACCTCATAATTCTTCATCATTTTGCATGCATTTTCATGTAGATTAGGCATTTAATTTTTTTTATTTGTTAGTTTTTCCTTTGGAACGGGTAAGGTGGTTTTGTGGTGTTTGTGTGTAGGAATTGATGATGAAATTGCTTAAGTCCAGTTGATTTGGAGTTTGCTTGAAGATGGGACTTGAAAAGCATGAAAAATAAGCAAGGCAGAAACCATCACGGCCTGGGGGTGATGGCCATCATGGCCATGATCGCATAGAATGAAGAAAAAAGGAAGGAAGCAAAACTCAGAAGCTGTCACGGCCAGGCCGTGACGGCCATCACGGCCGTGACAGGCCAATCAGCATAAGAATTCACAAAGCAGAAGCTGTCATGGCCTGGCCCTTAGGCTTAATTTTAGGATCTGGGATTTTAGGATCTGTGTTTTATCTGATTTGTAATTGTTTTAATCCCAAGTTAACCTACACTATAAATAGGGCCATTAGGCTCGAAAATAGGGCATCTAGGCTGTTACCTTAGGCTTAATTTTAGGATTTCTCTTCTTCTCCAATTTCTCCTCTTCTCTTAGGATTTTTATGCTTTGGTTAATCAAGATTGCCATGACCATGGCAATGCTTGAGTAGTCCTTTTATTTCTAGGAATTGGGGCTATGCCCAAGAATTGTTTTATGTTATGAATTGATGGTTTCCCTTTTTCTTAATTTCAATTTGCTTTAGATTTGGTTCTTATTGTGCTTCATCCATGTGAATTGATTGATCACTTATTTGCATGTCTTAGATATTCTAGGGAGGAACTGAGAAGTGAACCTAGGTATTGGATACATAAGAATTGAACTTAGGACTTAAATCACGAGAGTTAGAAGCAGTCCTTCGAGGGTTCATTGAATTGTCACAAACCTCAATGGGTCCAATTTAAATACAATTGCCACGAGAGCAAGCGTTGGTTTAATTGGGCACGGTTCTTGTATCTCGAGAGAGAGCATTAACTTTATTAGGAAAAATTCACCTTCAAAGCATTTTGATAATTAACAAGGGGGGTAGTCAATTTAGTAGCGTAAGCAGTCTTGTTGGTAACCCAATTTCTGGAAATCTCTTTTAATTTGAAAAACACCAGAATTGAGTTCCTATTTTGTTTGATTGCGATTTTTATAATTGATTTGTTACTTAATTTTAAATTCAAAAACCAAATCTTTCCTTGTTTAGTTGAATTGATTTGATAATTAATTGTTGTTCAAGATCACGGTCTCTGTGGGTTCGATCTTTTTATTACTTGATGACGAAGCCGTACACTTGCGGATTCACTCTATCAATGTACACAGGTTTTCATTAAAAGTTAGTTAATTAACTGAAAGTACATCGATGTACACATAGATGTACTGATTCATCAATTAACCTTTTTCATTCTAAGTTCATTTTGAAAACATGTTTTCTTTTGAAAATCATTTTCACTTATTTTTAGAGAGCTTAACTAAGAGTTAATCTAAGTACTTTCTTTACACAAATTCCTCATGATCTTCTTCAAATTCCTTGTACATGATGCTCCTTCTTCATGTCATTCTTCATGATCCTTTCCTTGAATTTCCTTGTTGCATGGTCCTTTGCATCCATTTTCCTTGCTCTAATATTCTCATTGAAAACTCAAGCTTTGCAAGTTGTTAGTGAATCAAAGTAGTAATCAAATCATTGTTATTGGTCATTAAGTTTGGTCACTAATCAAAACATATAAGAGTCATTTATTGATCCTTGTGCACACCAGATGTGTGCCATGCTCACCATTGATGATAGGATGTTGACCTCCACCGGTGTATTGGTGCGCGGCCGTCGAAGAGAGCTTTGCGTTGCCGATGCAGGTGTTGCTCAGGAGGAGCCTGCAGCAGCGGCCCATGATGAGCACCCACGGGAGGAGCCTGCAGCAGAGTTCCAGGAGCAGGCCCCAGGCATAGATGCTTACATGGATGAACAACTTGCTCCACCACCACCATCGAAGGGAGCCGTGGACAGCCTCATTGCTCGTTTAGACAGCCTCGAGCTAGGTGTCTATGCTAGTTTGGATGTTTAGGAGACGCAGATCCAGGGAATTTACCAACGGATGGATGCGCAGGACAAGCAGCTGGCGACTATGATCCAGATGATGCAACGTCATTTTGATCCTCCTACACAGTGATTTTCTTTTGTTCATTTTTGTACACAAGCTCGATGCTATTGTATTAAAAATGAATATTCAGCCATGACAACTTTTACTGGGAAGTTCTCTGTCTCTATCTCTTTCTTTCTAGCTTAGTTAATTTTCTCTTTCCTTACTTGTGCTTTTATTTCTTTGCATTGGGGACAATGCTAGATTGTAAGTGTGGGGAGGGGAAATTACTTGTGCTTTTATTCCTCTGCGTTGGGGACAATGCTAGATTTTAAATGTGGATAGGGGAAATTCAATTTTTTCTTACTAGGTGCACACAGTTTCACTTGATTTATCTGTCATATGCACTTAATTTATTGTGATGATTGCATTATGTTTTTTGGTGATGATTATGTGCCACATTTTTGTAGAAATTAGAGATCCATATCATCAGGGGACCCCATTTGAATTGATGTGTTGATAGACATGTGACTAAAAGTAAATTGGGATTATCATTTGACAGCTGAAAATTAGCATGAGGTCCCTTGTTTGATTGCTTTTCATTGAATTGAGTTACTAAATGTGAGACTTGAACCATTATAGGTAGAGCTGGGTATACAGACTAGTCCGGTCCGTTTAAGTTCGGTCCGCATTGGTCCGCACTGAAACGGACTGGACCGAAAAGCCCGCATGATAAATGTACTTTAAAAAACAGAGTCTGCATCCAGTTCACATAGTCCACGGACTGTCAGCGGACTCATCAACAATTTTTTTTCCTGCAAACATCAATAACAAATAACAAATTGTGTAAAAAAAAAAAACAACAACAAATACTAATTGTAGAAAATCAAATCAAATAAACCTTAAATTCATAAGTCCCTGGTTCCAAAGCTCCAAAAACAGAGACTCAGTTTCAGTAAAAAAAAACAAAAAAGTGGACCTTGAAGATGAAGCTGGTTGCAGAAGACGAAGACGAACAAATGATGAAGGACCAGCAGAAGACGAAGCTGGTTGCAGAAGACGAAGACGAAGTGGACTTGAAGATCACGAGCCAGAGCTAGTCGCAGAAGAAGAAGACGAGCCAGAGGTGGTCGCGTTTGCGTCGAAGCTGGTCGAGTGGGGAGTGGTCGCGTCGGAGCTAGTCGGCCTTGAAAGATGAAGTTCGTTCGGGGTGGCCGCGTGGCCGCATAGGAGCTGGTCGGAGCGTGGGGCGGTGGAGATCGAGAGAGGTTGTTTGTGTTGTGCCTTATTGTGTGGCTGGCTCTGCAAGAGTGAGTGAGAAGAGAGGAGACTATGTTTATTTCTCAGGCATGGGAGAAGTTAGGTTAAAATTGGGCTGAATTATTTAGGTAAAAATTGGGTTATTGAAAATGGGTCATGCAATTTTTGGGCTGGGTGTATGGTATTAATATTTTTTTTTTGAAGTTTAGTCTGCGGACGGGTCCTCGAATCCGCGGACTGAGTCCGTTTAATCCGAGGGCTAAATGGACCGGACTTAAAAAGCCGCATTTAAATGGACTCATATTTTACCTAGTCCAGGTCCGCACGGGCTGTGGGTTAAGCGGACCGTCCACGGATCAAAGTCCATATACCCAGCTCTGATTATAGAGGTATTTGCTAAATCATGAATATTCATCCCTCTCTTTGTTTGAGTGATGTTCCCCAAGTTTGTGCATTCTAGAACTTGTTTTGTGACAATTTCAAGGCAAATTTGATTTGCATGCATGTTGGAATATGATTGAGACAATTTTAGGTATTTTTCTGGCCTTCAGATGTGTTGTTTTGCCATATCCATTAGTTTTCCATTTTGAGCATCAAGCAAAAAAAAAATTTATTATTTTCCTTGGTACCCAAGTATAAATTCAAAATTGTTTGGCGGTAACCTCTTGGAAACATAATATGGAGCAATTAGATGTGGAATGTATTCATGAGATATTTTTTACCTATGGTTGGCATAATGAAGTTGGGAATTCTTCTCTTTTTGAAGAAAGAAAAATTTTGTGAATTGAATGAGTTGTTTGATATAAAAAAATTAAAAATATAAAAGAGAGAGAGAGAAAGAAATAAAGAAAGAAAAAGAGAAAGAGAAAGGAAAAATAAAGAAAAATAGGGAATTCTTTTGGATGAATGATGGTATGATTCTGTGATTCATATCTAATGCTCCATTTATGCTCTAAGGGTTGTTTGCTTAATTATTGATTTCTTTTAGCCCTTTGCATATCCTTTTTCTTTTTTTTTTCCTACCTGATATCATTCCCATGGCCACGTTACAACCCATGAAGGACCTCTTGATTCTGGATGCATGTAAACTACATAGTGGAGATTTGGTCTATAAACAAGCTTATTGTAATGTGCTTCCTTTCGGGAACTTGAGTGATAATTGTCTTTACCCTTATACACTTTGAGAGTTGTGAGAAGAGTGATCCCCTTATTCATTGAGAAGTTTGATTTCAGGGAACCTAAGCCTCTAATTAGGCATTCTCTTGATTTTTCCCATAAAAAAATTGAGGTTAATTTATCTGTCATTGCTTGTTGAAGATTTAGGGTCCCTTGATGGTTTGTTCTTTGATTTTCTCAGGTTTCTTTTAGGCCAGGATTATTGCTTAAGGACAAGCAATCCTTAAGTGTGGGTAGGTTGATAAACTGCCGTTTTGTATACTTTATTGTCTGGAAATTGGGTGTAAATTATTATTTATTTGGTAGTAAATATGGATACTCACCCGATTTCCTATGATTATTGTAGGATCTACCATCATGGCAGTAGATCATTAAATTTGGATAAAAAAGAATAAATCTGGGAGGTTTTTGGAATAAAAAGGTGTGTTCTGAAGATATCAAAGAAGCACGGCCATGGTCAACATTAAGAACGACCGTGCTCATTAGCAAGGCCCTGCTAACTTTATCACTTTTAGCACGGTTTGACGCCGTTTTCATTAAGCACGGTCGTGCTCAACATTAAGCACGATCGTGCTAGTGTATTAGGAGCCCAATCACTTAGGTTTTCGTATTTGGCAATAAAAGGAAGTGGTTGGGCACAAATAAAAAAGCTAGTTACACAGAGAGAAACAGAGCCGTCAAGCGAAGGACCGTCTCCCAGTTGATTCGAAGGCTGCTTTGCATCAAAAGGGTGTTCGGGTTTTAGTTTTATATTTCTTTTTTATGGATTGTTATATGTTTGTGATTTGTATAGTGATCTTTATGCCTATGCGTAGCTAAACTCATTCCTAGGGTATGATGGATCTTATGTTTTGAAACCTTTGATGTTTTCCCAGTTTTAATATGCAGTGTTTCTTTTAATTGGTTTGTTTAATCCTTATGTTTGAATTTCTAAAAGGCTTGGTCATCCTTTATCAAGTTAATTAATTGACTGGCGACCATACCACAATTAGTTAACGGAACTCTAAGATTAACCGGATTTGGGGTCGCGTGGACCAAGCGCAATCCCCTGTTTTCAATAAGTTATTGAATTAACAAACTAGCCTGTTCTTTGTGGTTCTTTTAACTATTTGCCTTGCATGACAATTGGGGGTAATTGATTAAAAGAAAGAATATTAATATTGCATGAACATGATAGTTTTAGAGTGAGTGATTGGCAATCAATAAGGAACACATCACTGAGGAAATTGGGTAATATCATAGGTAGTGACATAAGTGAAACCAGGCACCCTAGGCTTTGCATAATTGAACCTTTGCTTGTGATTCTTTGTCTTTCTTGGTTTCTACCATCTTCTTGTTTTTAATTATTTGATTACAAACCGCACTTGATTTTCTGGATAACATAAGGAAGTAATTAATCTAGTACTTGTCACCAATCCCTGTGGGTTCTATACTTGGAGTCCCAAATACTCCTATATTACTTTTGCAATAGGGTGCACTTGCTCTTAACTGTAGTTTTAGCGCAACACTCATAAATAGACAGGCCAATTATAAATAAACATAGGTAAACATATAGCAACACAACATTTAGGCAAATAGAAAACAATAGGGTCATGGTTTAACCCTTCATCTTACGCTACCCCCAATACCTACATGTTCATGCTATCCCTTCTCCCCATACCTGGTATGAAGATCTAAACCCTTTGCCAAGCGTAAGCAATTCTGCTCTGATTCCCTCGAGAGACTCGACGAATTCCTCAAACCTTGGCCAAACACAAAAGGAATAACCAATTAATCTCTAAATCCAAGAATTAGGAAAAGAGATTGACAAAGGGATAATTATGTTACCTTTAATAGGCACTAACGAGCGACTCCTCTCCCGAACAATGCAAGAACTCCAAGAACTTGATGGGTTCAAAGGAAAGAGGGAAGGGGTTGCAGTCGCACTAGGGATGCTAAAAGTGCCAAAATGAGGGTTGTACCCGTAACCCTCTCTAAAATCCTTCTATTTAAAAGGTCAGGCCCCGAGCACAGCCGTGCTCACCCTGAGCTCGGGCGTGCTCAACTTGAGCATGGCCATGCTCACTGACTAGCCCAAGCAGCCACTGAGCATGCCAACGAGCATGGGGTCGTGTTGAACATGAGCACGGCCGTGCTTATATACAGAAAGGGACTTTTCACCTCAAAATCCCACTTAACCCCATTTTAACATTCCTAGGGCGCATTTCTAAGAGGCTAACACCACATACAACATATTAAACATAAACAAATACTTATAGCCTTTATACAAAAAACGGGGTGTTACAATTGAGGTTCTGTTTATGATCATGAATGATATTTTTGGTATTCCCATCAAGTGCCCTTGGTACTATGATGAGGAGATCATTTGGGATGAACTCAAGAGGCAGTTGAAGAAGAAGTCCAACAAGAAGCTATATCTCAGCACGTCCAACATCTGGAAGCTGAAGCAGGGAATCAGAATGAACAAATAGGTGACTTTGAGCAAGTACAATGATAGCGTGAATCCGCAAGTGTACGGCTTCGTCGTCAAGTAATAAAAAGATCGAACCCACAGAGACCGTGATCTTAAATAACAATTAATTATTAAATCAATTTAACTAAACTATATAAAAAAGGATTTGGAAAATATTTGGTTTTTAAAATTAAGATTAACTAACAAATCAAATATCTAAAATGAAATCAGTTAAAAATCGCAATCAAATCTAATCTGATGTTTTTCAAATTAAAAGATATTTCCAGGAATTGGGTTACCAACAAGACTGCTTATGCTACTAAATTGACTACTCCTCTTGTTAATTATCAAAATTACTTTGAAGGTGAATTTATCCTAATAAAGTTAATGTTCCCTCGAGATACAAAAACCGTGCCCAATTAAACCAACCCCTACTCTCATGGTAATTGTATTTAAATTGAACCCATTACGATTTGTGACAATTCAATGAACCCTCGAAGGACCGCTTCTAACTCTCGTGATTTAAGTCCTAAGTTCAATCCCTATAGATCCAATACCTAAGTTCACCGCTAGGTTCATCCTTAGAGTATCCATGACATGCAAATAAGTGCGCACCAAATTTACAAGTAATTCATGCAATAGGAATTAAATCGAAAGCAAATTGAAATTAGCAAGAAGTAAAACATCAATTCATCACATAAAACGAGTCTTGGGCATAGCCCCAATTCCTAGAAATAAAACGACTACTCAAACATTGCCATGTTCATAGCAACGTTGAATAACAAAAACATTAAAATCCTAAGAGAAGAGAAGAAATTGAGAAGAAGAGAAATCCTAAAATTAAGCCTAAGGTAGCAGCCCAGAGGTCCTTATTTTCGAGCCTTAGAGTCCTATTTATAATGTAGGGCAACTTGAATCTAAATCTGTTACAAAATCAAATCAAATCTTCAATTTAAAATTACAGATATTGCGCGTCACGGTCGTGATGGCCATCACGACCTGGGCGTGATCTCTTCTGCCTTGGGGAATGACTTCACTTTGAGTCTGTCACGGCCGTGATGGACATCACGGCCTAGCCGTGATCATTTCTGCCTGCGAGGGTCTGGTTCAGCTTTCATGTCACGGCCGTGATGAACATCACGGCTTGGCCGTGATCAGTTCTGCTTTGAGCACTTTCTTCCTTTTCAGCTCCATTCGGTCACGGCCATGATGCCTATCACGGCCTGGCCGTGATGGCTTCTGGTTGGCCGATTTTCCTTTATTCTTCAAGCTCCTTATGATCGATTCTAAACATTTAAGTCCTCAATTCCTGCACACAAGCACCACAAAACCACCTTACCCGTTCCAAGGTAAAAACTAACAAAAATCAAATTAAATATGCCTAAACTATATGAAAATGCATGCAAAATGACAAGGAAATATGAGGTGAAATCACACTCATCAAATTACCCCAAGCTTAAGATTTTGCTTGTCCTCAAGTAATTATTAAGGCCAGATAAGATTAACAGTTAGAGCACAGACAGTGAACCAAGAACCCGAGTAACAAATCCAAGTGACAGGCATATCCAATTAAGTAACCAAGAGACAATCAATTTTCAAGTCCAATTAGAAGCTTAGGTTCCCTAAATTCATATCTCTCACTGATTCGGGCACTCATCTCACTCACTCAAGTGTTTAAGGGTATATGACAATTCACTCAATTTCCTCAAGGAAGGTACCCTACCATAAGCTTGACTACTAACCAAATCTCTACTTTATTAATGAAAACACACAAGAATCAAGAGGTCTTTTATTTTGGTTGTAATGGGGCCATAGGATTAATTGTTAGGTGGGGAAACCAAGAAAAGGAATTCAAGAAGGCTAACAAAAATATCAAATAATGCAAAGTATGACAACCTTCTAAAATACCTTTTGGGCTTTAAATCACTCTTCTACCACTCTTTCTTCCTTTTTCATTTTCTTTTTCACTTTATTTCTCACTTTCTTTTTCTTTTCCTCCTCTTCTCCATTTTTATTTTTTTTATTTTTATTTTTTTATTGGAGAAGGGGAGATTTTCAACTCGAGAGAAATAATTTTCTAACTTTTTCATCCCAAAATTTATTTTTCAAACCATCCTTTTGCCCTTTTTACAATACTTTAAAAGGTGCCATATCATGCATCATTTATCAACAACACTCAAGGTACCAAGAAAAGCATATATTTTTTTTATTAGGCTCAAAATTGGGCAACTAAGGGGTAGCATTTAATCAGTTCAAAGCTCAGAAGGCCAGAAAAATACCTAATGCCTCAATCATTTTCAAATATGTTTTCAAAAATTTCTAAGTTTCAAAACGGTTTCAAGTCAAGTTCTAGAGAATATAATCCAAGAGGAATAAAACACTCAATCACAAGGAATGGGGTAAATTTAGAGAATACCCCTTTTAGGCTCAAAATTCTCACTCTTAGTAGTTTGAAATCAATGAGAAACATAGAATCCAAGGAACCACATGCTAATTAACAACTATCAAAAGATCATCTCTAGAATTTTTAATTTTAGCCTATCACAAGAATACAAAAATTGAGTTCAAAAATTCACTGTCTCAATTCATTTGGCACAAAGTTCTCACAATTGGATGCAATTTCAAAACAAGGGGCAATCTAATGATGTGATCATGCAAAACTATACCTAAATGAATGCAACATGGAATATGCAAAATGCAAAAATACCCCTACCCCAAGCTTAAAAACTTACATTGTCCCCAATGTAAATAATTAAGTCAGAGAGAGGAGAAAATTGGAACAACTTACCTAGGTGGTGTTGGGTGCTGCGCGAATTGACCAGAGAGTGAGGGTGAATTTTTTTTTTTTTTTTTTTGAAGCAAGGCGCATCACGGCCGTGACCATATTCATGGCCCGGGCGTGATCTTCGCTGAGTTGTCTGATGGGTTTCTTCTCACGCCCGTGAGGGATATCACGGCTCGGGCGTGATCTTCTCTGATTTCTGGCACCTTCGCATCACGCCCGTGAGCTCTGTCACGGCCTAGCCGTGATCGTCACTGCCTCCACCTTTTTTTTCTTTTTTTCTTTTTTTTCATGCTTTTCCAACCTGTAAACACACTTGGCAAAACCATCAATTTGGATCTTTCTCCTCTAATCTTCTCAAATTATTGAAAACAAAAATTAAAAACAAAATAGCAAGGGAAAGAAAGCTTGGGTTGCCTCCCAAGAAGCGCTTGTTTTTGGTCGTAAGCTTGACCATACTCTCTTAAATCAACCGGGATCAGGTGGGCTTTGAAGTGCAAGAACACCTCTCTTCCAAGGAAGTCCATCAATGAGCCTATAGTGTTCATATGGCCACATGCGCTTTCGCTTTGCTCTTTTCACTCTGAGTTTCATGGCCTTACTTCCTCCCGGTGGAAGTTTTAACTCCACATGTTGAGAAACTCCAATTTCATCTTTATTCGGTGCATCATTTGTCATGCAAAGTTTGGGAGTTGCTTCCATGTTAAGCTCTTCTTTCACCTCCGGAGGCACTATCTCAATCCTGCACACATGATTCTCAAAAGGAGGGTTGTTATATGAGTTAGTCAAATCAAAATCCACCCTACCTTCCTGTACATTCAAAGAGAGCTTGCCATTTTTAACATCTATTATTGCTCCAGCTGTGGCCAAGAATGGCCTTTTGGAATTCTCGTTCATATCCAACACCATGAAATCAGTAGGAATGAAAAGTTTCCCTACCTTTATGGGGACATTCTCTAGTATGCCTAGAGGGGTTTTAGTTGAGCCATCTGCAAATTGTAAAGAGAACTTAGATGGACTCAATTTCTTGGTTCCTAACCTCTCAAAGATGGCAAGTGGCATCAAACTCGCACTAGCCCCTAAGTCACATAAGGCATGATCTATTTAACTTCTCCAATTGAGCAAGAAATAGAGAAACTTCCTGGATCTTTTAATTTAGGAGGCATATTAGTTTTTATCATTTCATCACGCTCCTCAACTAAGCTCTTAGTCTCTTGTTCTACTTGCTTTTTCCTGACTAGCCTTTGTGGGAAAGGTATTGGGGGTTGGTAAGGTGGTGGAGGGATATACTTTGGTTTAATCTCTTCTTGTTCACTCATGTCCACCTCACATTCCACATCCTTTTCAACTACCCCAAGCTTATCATCCCTCAAGTATATAGCATTACAGTGCTCACTGGGATTAACTTCGGGTTGTCCCGGAAACGTACCCTTAGTCCTAGAAGATGTACTAGCTTGTTGGGCAATTTGTGTCTCTAGCATCTTATTGTGAATAGCTAAGTTGTCTACCTTAGAAGCTAGTTCCTTAATGGCTTCGCCCATAGCCCTACCATGTTGCCTAAACTCTTCATTTTGCTTTGTTTGAGTTTCAACAAAATTTTCCATAAGAGACTCAAGTTTAGACTTTTGTACCTGAGGATACCCCAATGCGGGTTTCCTATTACCTTGGCCTTCTTGGAATTCATGGTTCAACGTGTTGTTGTAGTTCCCGTATGAGAGATAAGAGTTATTTTTCCTTCCTTGGTTGTATGAATTTGGGGGAACATAGTTTGGCAACTTCGGGTTCGTGTCATAAAAGTTGTGACATGAATTCACTTGTTCCCCCGAAGCGCCTGATTCATGAGCACTTCCATGTGGGCATTCCACGAAGTCATGTCCCTGCACTCCACAAATCTCACAAGCAACATTAGTAGCACCTATTGAACTCACATTAGCCTTTTCAAGTCTATCAAAGCGCTTACTCAATGAGTCAAATTTAGACAATATTAAATCATTACTATTCATTTCAAACTTACCTCCCGAAAGCTTTTTCGGGTTATTACCTCTTTCTGAACCCCATTGATGATAATTGGTGGTAACGTTCTCAATGATCTCAAATGCTTGAGCCAATGGTCTATTCATCAATGCTCCACCAGCTGCGGAGTCAAGTGACACCTTCGAAGAATAGTCCAATCCATTGTAGAAGGTATGCACTAAAAGCCACTTCTCAAGCCCATAATGTGGGCAAGATTCTAGCAATCCCTTGTAACGATCCCAAGCTTCGGATAAGCATTCTTCGTCCTTTTGGAAGAAGCCGGTGATCTGAGTTCGTAGGTAAGCAGTCGTGGATGGTGGAAAGAATTTTTCCAAGAATGCCTGCTCTAGTTGGTCCTATGTTGACAAAGTATTGGAAGGCACTGATTTCAACCAAGCTCTTGCCCTTCCAGTCAGAGAGGAGGGGAATAACCTCAAGCGAATAGCATCAACCGGTGCACCTTGAATTCTTATTGCATCGGTGAATTCCAAAAATGTCTCAACATGATCAGTCGGGTCTTCCGAGGGTAATCCTCCAAACTGATGTTGCCTAATCATGCCAATTAACTGGGGCGGTATAGTGTAGTTTTCCGCCTCAATTTCTGGCCTAGCAATCCCAGTTCGCAAACCCCTAGCATTTGGGGCTGCGTAGTCCTTCAGTGGTTTGGTATCCGGTTGATCGACCATGAGTGGGATGGGGATCAACCTTTCTCTCACTCTTTGTCTTTGTAGTCTCCTACGTCGATGAAAAGTCCTTTCGATCTCGGGATCAACTTCAATAAGAGTTCCAAGACTTTGGGATCTTCGCATAAAAGAGACAAAATACCTGTAAAGAGAGAGATAGATACTCTGGAAAAAGAATTTTTTTTTAAATAAAAAAAAATGTTCAGAAAAATCAATTTAAAAATTAAATTGAAATTTAAGAAAGCACAATCCCCGGCAACGGCGCCAAAAACTTGATAGCGTGAATCCACAAGTGTACGGCTTCGTCGTCAAGTAATAAAAAGATCGAACCCACAGAGACCGTGATCTTAAATAACAATTAATTATTAAATCAATTTAACTAAACTATATAAAAAAGGATTTGGAAAATATTTGGTTTTTAAAATTAAGATTAACTAACAAATCAAATATCTAAAATGAAATCAGTTAAAAATCGCAATCAAATCTAATCTGATGTTTTTCAAATTAAAAGATATTTCCAGGAATTGGGTTACCAACAAGACTGCTTATGCTACTAAATTGACTACTCCTCTTGTTAATTATCAAAATTACTTTGAAGGTGAATTTATCCTAATAAAGTTAATGTTCCCTCTCGAGATACAAGAACCGTGCCCAATTAAACCAACCCCTACTCTCGTGGTAATTGTATTTAAATTGAACCCATTACGATTTGTGACAATTCAATGAACCCTCGAAGGACCGCTTCTAACTCTCGTGATTTAAGTCCTAAGTTCAATCCCTATAGATCCAATACCTAAGTTCACCGCTAGGTTCATCCTTAGAGTATCCATGACATGCAAATAAGTGCGCACCAAATTTACAAGTAATTCATGCAATAGGAATTAAATCGAAAGCAAATTGAAATTAGCAAGAAGTAAAACATCAATTCATCACATAAAACGAGTCTTGGGCATAGCCCCAATTCCTAGAAATAAAACGACTACTCAAACATTGCCATGTTCATAGCAACGTTGAATAACAAAAACATTAAAATCCTAAGAGAAGAGAAGAAATTGAGAAGAAGAGAAATCCTAAAATTAAGCCTAAGGTAGCAGCCCAGAGGTCCTTATTTTCGAGCCTTAGAGTCCTATTTATAATGTAGGGCAACTTGAATCTAAATCTGTTACAAAATCAAATCAAATCTTCAATTTAAAATTACAGATATTGCGCGTCACGGCCGTGATGGCCATCACGACCTGGGCGTGATCTCTTCTGCCTTGGGGAATGACTTCACTTTGAGTCTGTCACGGCCGTGATGGACATCACGGCCTAGCCGTGATCATTTCTGCCTGCGAGGGTCTGGTTCAGCTTTCATGTCACGGCCGTGATGAACATCACGGCTTGGCCGTGATCAGTTCTGCTTTGAGCACTTTCTTCCTTTTCAGCTCCATTCGGTCACGGCCATGATGCCTATCACGGCCTGGCCGTGATGGCTTCTGGTTGGCCGATTTTCCTTTATTCTTCAAGCTCCTTATGATCGATTCTAAACATTTAAGTCCTCAATTCCTGCACACAAGCACCACAAAACCACCTTACCCGTTCCAAGGTAAAAACTAACAAAAATCAAATTAAATATGCCTAAACTATATGAAAATGCATGCAAAATGACAAGGAAATATGAGGTGAAATCACACTCATCATACAACAGGGATCTGGTCAACAGGAATCTCAACCTATGCCCATCTCTGTCGTTCATCCAGAGCAACCTCAACCATCTCTTGCCCTCAGCACCATTCCTGGTAGAGGACAAGTAGAGGCCACTGTTGAAAGTTCACGGTTGACTGTTGCCCCTGATATTCAAGAATATATTCAGCAACAAGTCGAGGCCCAGATACAAGCCAACAATGCCATTCTGCCACAGGAGATGCTCAAGATGATGCAGAACCTTCTTGCCCCTCCTCCTCCAATGATGGTTCCTTTTCCTTTTTGCTTGATGACAAAAAAGGGGGAGAAGAGATAGGGAATTAAAAAATATATATTGAAAGCTATCTCTGCATAACTGCATTTTACACATGTTTGGTATTGATGCATATTTACACATGATATTGTTATCTGTTTGTCTATGATATGCCTGCTTAGTCTTACTTTATGAGGATTGGACTATTTGTTTTTATCATGCTTAAACATATATATGCTTATTCTTATTTAAAGCTTTTACTTAGGGGGAGCTGTCTAGCTCTCTAAAAGGCTTTGTTCAATCAAATTTAATGTTTTTGTCATCATCAAAAAGGGGGATATTGTTGGAACCAAAGTGGTTATGGTTAATGACCCCTAAATTTTGATGTTAACAAAAAGATTAAATTCAAAGAACAAAGATTAGTTTTAGTATTGACTAACTTATTTGTTTAAGAGTATAGGAACTTAAAAAGTCTTATAGACGAGTGAATAAGTCTATAAAAGAAGTCCAAAGACTTATCGCTAAGTGTTTGTAAAACCCTAGACGACTAGCATAGTACACGTCCAATGATATTTGACAGCAATACTAAATAGATGTCCAAAGACGTACTAGCTGCCTGAGACAAGTTTGTCTGGCACTCGTCTAACTAAGTATCTTTTACATTTAAATGTTACACATGACTTTACCTTACATGCCTAAAATATAAATATTGTTTTATCTTGGTAAAAGAAACAATAATACCCCGGTTTACATAACTGTCTTTTTGCTCTGACACGGAGCTGTTGAAAAGTTGACCCTACTCAAACAACGAAAGACAAAAGGCAGCTTTTCTCTCATTTTTACTCTTATTATTTTAACAAAATTCTTACTTAAGGAACACTTACTCATAACATAAAAATTGTATAAAAAATCATATAAATATGTTATTTCATTTATTAGTTTAATAAAAATATTTTAAAAAAATAAAATTAAAAGGTTATTCTAATTATAAAACTTTAGTTAGAATTTAAAAAAAATTTATATTAAAAAATATAAACATGCCATTTTATATTTATAAGTTAGTTCATAGCTAATTTTATCAAACACTTCAATATCTTGCCAGTGTTTCAACGTTATAATCTTTAACTAGCTTATCAACTATATGCCAACTTATATGCCATTTTTGCGAAATGAGCCTTAATCGAAATTTATACTCCAAACGCTCCCTAAAACTGAATCAACTACATGGATGATCAGCTGAAGTATAAATTTACTCTCCCTTGGTCCGTAGAGATCTCAAGATAAGATTTTAGGCATTGAGAAACTAACTAAATTTGAGCCTTTTATTCTACATAGACACTAAATGTGAGATTGATACCAGGGTAAATATGAGGTAAAAAAAAAAAATTCATGAATTATCTTTTAATACAATTTTGCTAGTTAAACTTATCTAATGCATTTTTCACTTTTATTTTCACTTCCACGCCAAACTGGCCTGCACATGTATAAAAATAGTTAATATTACAGGCTAAATGAATTTTAAGAAAAATCGTCAATAAAACGTTAAGAGTTGTGAATTTGTACAACAAAAAAATGAAACATTCGCTCTTCAAAATTCGGTGCATAACTATTGAACCATTCACCAAATTAATTTAATGCATGATTGCAGAAATATTTCGAGTCATAAGTAACCGGTTAACTTTCAGACCCTCTCTATCAAGGATACCAAAACTTCTAATCTTTCAGGAAGATCTCTGTTTAAAATATTTATAAAAACAATAAGTAAATTAGGAAGAGCAAATTATCCAACCAAACAATCCCAACAGTTTAGTGAAACCCCAGCGAAGCAAACATTTTTTGACTGAATCAGCTTCTCTGTCTTTCTCGGAATTTTATCCAGTAGCCTTAGTGCATTCTCAAACAAAAACAGTATGTGCAAGACGCCAAGGCTGGGGATCACATGGTGTTGATTCACCAAAGAATGATGATGAGACATAAATACTTTAGAATATTGTAGAATTAGAGAAAATCTTCATCAATCTATCCTGAGTTTCTGGGTAAAACTTCCGGGCAAATAGATAACAAGGTCGTTTCAAACCATTCAATATGCAACGTGTAATCACCACTGTTTTCTGCAAGGCATATGAAAATGAAAACCAGTAATAATGCTTTCCTTCAATAGATACAAATTTGAACCAAAATAAGAGGAATGAGATTTATACCTTTGCATCACTTGTAAAATGCGGACTTTCGTCAATTGACTGCAGTGAATGAAATAATGTCATTAATGAAATGCTGTTTTAGAACCTCAAAAAGTAATGACAAGGATAAGACAACAAGGTAACTAGGTGTCAAACAAAATCAGCATTTTACCATAGATGTATGATATGTTGTGCAAGGGCATCTATCTTGTAAAATCCTAAACCCCTTGATTTTCTAATCAGGGGTTACCATTCTGCACTTTACCTTCTAAAGTGAATCTCTCAATTTAGAGAAGTCAAATCTGCAAATTAAAAATAGGGAGAAGAAAAATAGACAAGGAGCATGAGGGAAATGACCACTTACGCTCAAACCTTAATCTCAATAAACCCAAATCCTCACTGTTGAGGAGATTTAGTACACTATAACATAACTATCAGCCTACTCACTCTGCTTCCACCACAGATTTCCTAAAAAATCCTTTTATGTTCCATTGTGGGCTTTCCAGATCGGGTAAAATGTTGAGTCAATCCTATAATTAAGTAAATCTTCTAATGTTATGTTACTTTCTCTCTATTCTCCTCAACTATTCATAGCTATTAAGGTTCATGGGGAAATGTGTTCTGTAGCGAACATTAACACAAATTGCTAATGTTAAATGAAGTGATATTTCTGTTATCAATAGCGTCGTCACACACTATAGCAGGTTCGTGGAGCGGAGCGGCAAGTTGCCATGACTGAGACTCCAATATTGTCACAGGAGCAGCAGTGCGGATCACAGGAGCGGCGAATGCGGTCAATAGCGGTGGCTATCGCGGCTGTCGGGGCCACTACCTTTGTGGGCTACTAGAAATAGGATTTTTCTTTTTCCCTCACTTTTTTCTTACAATTTTAACCTCACTTTAACTCATCAAATTTCTATTTTCCCTCTAACTCGGTAAATGTCAGTTTTACCCTCACTTTATCTTCTAAAATGTCTTCTTTACCCTCACTTAAACCCAGTAAATCTCAGTTTTACCCTTACTTAGATTGGCTCTTCCACACCTCGTTCCTCACACTAGCCATTGTAGACCCACCTTCTTTCTTCCTCGCACGAACCTCTTACTATTCAAGCACCCCATCACCTTTCGGGCCAACAACGACCAGTTTCCAGCAAGCCCAGTGACATTCTGGCAGTCATCCATCTTTGCAGGTCTTTGGTGTGCTGACGGTACTCTTTGCAGGTGTTATGCCTCTAATGAGTTCTCTGTAATCTCTGTTTTAATGAGTTCTTTTGTCTCTCTGTTCAGCCATCCAATACCTATGATCTTCAGTGTAGCGGCCATCCGGCTACCTGCTATAGCATTTTACACTATCCGCTATTGACTACCTAGAGATATATAGAAAACAATAAAGGGCCAAAAACAAAAAACTGATTAAGAATATACATAGTCCTTCTAATGGTCAGCAATCACTGTTGTAGGGCTTGGTATGCCAAAAGAACTTAAAACTTTATGAGCAAGTCACTAATGGCTTTGGGTATACAATATAATTTATTGAACACCACGCCCCTCAAGGGCAACAAGAGAAAACAATTCTTTGATAATTCAACATGAAGAATACAAAAAACATCTCAAGGGAAAGAGCGTAAATATTGTCACATACTGCTATGTTTTTCATGAGTCGATAAGTAATATCCCGAGCCCTGAATGACTTTGGATGCCATTTTCTCTCCGACCAGTCAACATATGTTACTGACCAATTTGCGATTCCGTCTGGATCAAGTATCTAAGCATACACCAAACGTGTTAACAGGGAGAAAGAGAGATGCATATCATTGCAATTTAAAAGAGAATAGATTGGTGCACTGACATTAAAAAAGGTTGGCAAGTAATGCTCATCAGCATAGCAGTTGCGTCCACCCTCCATATTAGGCTGGAAAGTTTAAAACATGAACAGTAGAATGTTGTCAGTGAAGCTATCTTCACAGATTCGAATCTTTCCAACAACGAAAAATAGCATTAACAGCAAACAATAAAGATACTAAGTCATGAAAGAAAGAAACAATTAATGAGTGGTGCTTTTGTGACTTAGACAGAAAAAATAAAAATAAAATCAACTGTCAATCATATTATCAGGAAATGCTCATTCACTTTTAGAAATTTATAGAATTCATACAAGCTGCAGCATGTACACTACTAACAATGAACCAGGATAAAAAAAATGATTACTACCTATCATACTTTTAATATATCCATTTCTACATAGCGAAAGAAGAAAGAGAATTACATACATGGCGATAAATAATCAAATAAGCAAAAGGAAAAACAAAACCGGAAGAACAAAGAACCTGGAATCTATGCTATTGCTAGATATGAGGTGCATGCTACAGAAAGTTCCAGGAAAACTTTGTCAAAATTAAGGCAAAATTACACTTTTAGTCCCTTAAGTTATTTGTTTTGTTCAAATTGGGTTACTGAAGTTTTTTTTGTGACAAACTAGACCCTTAAGTTAGGTTCGAGTGACAAATTGGTCCCTTAAGTTTTTTTGTGACAAACTAGACCATTAAGTTATGTTCGGGTGACAAATTGGTCCCTTAATTTGTCAAAGGGACCAATAAATTAGACCCTTAATTTATTATTTTTTTTGTCTTAAGGGACCAATTTGTCACCCGAACATAACTTAAGGGTTTAGTTTGTCACAAAAAAAACTTAAGGGACCAATTTGTCACCCGAACCTAACTTAAGGGTCTAGTTTGTCACAAAAAAAACTTAAGGGACCAATTTGAACAAAACAAATAACTTAAGGGACTAAAAGTGTAATTTGACCCAAAATTAATCATTATAATCTTCCAGTAAACTTACTTGGGTGGGCTGGTTACAAACTTGTTATATCATGCTCTAATATGTTAATTGAAGGTTCTGTTTTTTAATAAGTAAAAATATAGTTTCTAAGACAAAGAAGACAAAAATTTGAATTAAAATAATGGATTAGAGTAGTCCATAAATCACCTACTCCTATTATTTCATTAACCAATAAACACATCTACCTACTACACTAACATTCTAAACATAGATGGTGGGGATATTCCAAAATGGATCAAACAACCCATCCAATTAACAAACACATATGACATAACCAGAAGTGATTCTTAGTAACATAGTACCCGGCAGTGATGCTTGAATTTTGTAAAATAGAGACTGTCTGCAATAGTTATTATAGCATGCTGTCGCTTCATTGAGAACCACTGCATCACAAACAAGATCCAAATAAGCTGCAGGTCAGAAAAGGTTTCAATTGATTTCCTATATTTCTAAATTTGTAATATAAAAGCCATATTTAATCCAAATCTTGACTGTAATGAATGGTTGTGCATTTTAGAGGGAGATGAATGACCAACCAAAAGAAAACTCTGAAAGTCAGCCATGAAATAAAAAAATTCTGCCAGGTAGAAGTTTACAAACTATATATGAAATTCCACCACTTAAAATAACTGGAAGACAGTTATATTGTCCAACAACAACTATTAGGCAAAAAATAGATGCTAAATAAAAAGAAAAGAATCGATGGAATGGGGAAATAAATGAGCTAGTGTTTTTCCCGATTTCACAGTGATGTTCGTGCGCTAGATTGCCTGGTAATACAAAGGACAACAAAACTGGATGAATGGGGTGTAAGTGGATTCCTCATGGAAATTTTTTATGCTATGAAGAGGAAAAGACCTTTTTATAAATGAAATTGATGATGTTTCCATAGCCACTAAATGTTGAGATTTATTAATACAAAGCAGGGTATGTAGTGAGCACTGAAGGGAGCAAGAGGTCATAGAAGTAGCCAATCAGCACAGCTTCTTCTAAACCAAATTAACCAAGCTACTCTAAGTGAAAGAAATAGGAAAAGTCAAGAGCGAACTTGATCAAACATAGAAATTGAATGGACACTCGAATTTTCTAGTAAAGGTAGGTAACAATATCCATAGAAATTATACCTGCGAACCCTTTCGGAAATCCTTCTTTTCTACTTCAGGCAACATATGCACTATATACCTGCCATTTCCATGAGGACCAGGATCTACATAGCTGTTTTTTTTTTTTTTTTTTCAATTTTAAAAGTGAAAGGGGAAAATAGAGACAGATTAGCCCAAATATCAATTCAACAAATCTGAAGCAAAGAATCTTTGTTGAAGGAAAAAGTTTACAGAATTTCATCAACTAATTTCTAGAAGGTTCCCATATAATTTCTTACCTGTCAATAAAGCTGACATTTGTTAGTAACAAGTAGTTGTACACAAAGTCAAAGCGGCGCACAGGTATACAACTGAAACAGAATTGAAGATATAATTGACTAAATTAAATCCCATAAACCAAGCACGACTTAACAGCATAAATAAGAACCAGATAACAAAAATACCTTTCAGACAGCAAGACAAAATGTTCGTTATCAGGGTCTAAAAGTGCATTTGCCAAAAGTCTCCTTTCTGCCTCAACCATAGAAAATCTCCCCCAACCTACCTGAAAGAAATTGAAAATCTGTTAGTACTAAGAAACAGATGGCATGACTTTATGCAAAATGGATACATGTTAAGTACTACATAGTCACAAGAATAGAAGTAAGTCTTTGAGTTTATTTTCTCAGGTGTAATCACCTTATCATGTACAGTTTATTAGGACAACCACCACATTCTTTTGAGAGGCATAAGGGCAGTTTTGTTAAAGCTGGTAGAATAAAATGTCAAAAATACCATGAAACATTTTTAGAAAAAGACTTTTTTGCAAGGAGATTGTTTGTATTAACATTGACTTTGTTTCATCGTTACATAGCTATGTGTTGACCCAATTTTGTATGCATTATTTTTATATTAAATTACCCCCCTTTATGTTAAACTATCTTCATTATATTGTGTTTATATTGCTTATTTCACTAATGCATTTTAGTAGGAGTTTGTGGGCTAATTTGAAGTATTGGACCGAGTTTAATGTAGAAAATCATTGCTGTCGGACCTATTGGACCTACGTGCAGAAAATTGATAATAACTTGAGCAACAAAAGTTGGAATCAAGTTAACTCAAATCCCATGAAAGGCTAAGACACAGGGCTACAACATTTCTCTCGTGAAAAGTTCAGTTCATGTGTTTTGAAGGTGAAAACTTGCATGCAAGTCAGAGCCGATGGAAAAAGAATAACAGCTTAAATAGGATATAGCATAGCTTATTAATTTATTAAGGAGTTAATAGATAACTATTCATAATTTGCTGCACTTTCTAATCAAATAGGTTTCTTAGGTACATAAAAAGAGTTGTCTGGGATACAATAAGAGTTTTTTTATTATTTAAAAATAAAATTAAATATTTAGTAGTTAGAAGGTAGTTAGAGATAAGTTAATTAAGTAGTAGATAATATTATATTATTGCATGATTATCACTAAATTTCCTATTTGAATTCTATCTTCTATTATTTTAATTAGGTTCTATTGTATTTGATAATAACACCCTTTAATTTCTCTCCCTTAAGAGTCTGCCTAACCAAGGGAACAATTCAGCATGAAGAAGAGAAAGTGCTAGCCTAACAAGGATACAAGAAAGGACTGAAACACCACCGATAGGATTTTGAATATGACTTGGTTAGAGGCACTCGGAGCCCAATTTGAGGACGTAAAGGAGAACCGCATGAAAAGAGAACCGAACCTGCAGTAGAAGAGGACAAAATATCAAGGTTGAAATTTGGGAAGGATATTGATAGCTGATTCTAGGAAGGCCAAAGAGCCACAGCCATGGCTGTTACTTCATTCTTTTCATCATCGTTTCTTCTCTATCATGACTTTTACTTTTCTTAGTCATTACACCATGACAACATGAATCAATTCTCTTAGATAAGGTTTATAACAACCAGATCTATGATGTTTTGATTTCATTTTATTCTTATGGGCTTAGTTTTGATTCTTTTTTTCTTTCAATTTCTTGATTAATTCTGTTATTAATAATGCCTTTGGATGCTTGATCATCATCTAATTGGTCTAATAATCAACTTGGAACCAAAAGGTGGAGAGTTAGATAGAGTAAATGTAGTAATCAAACTAGTATGAGTGAAATCCGAGAGGTCTAATAATCAACATTTATGTGATAATATCCTCAAATTTCAACAATTATCAAATTTGTTATCAAAATTACATGTCAAATCACATATACTATAATGACCATATATTTGTTATCAACCTTAATTCATGTCGGAACTTGAAATGCAAATATAAAGAACTTGTAATTTATAATTCAAATAATGTGCTATACCCCATACCGGTTCACTGTGAATGTCTCTGCCAACAAAATAGTGGCTGACATGTACTGGTTTTTCCTTCGATGCGTGTACATAAATAGAGAATTTTCCCTCATGGCCCTGCATTTTGTTATAAGTAGAGTTCAAATAAATAGAAAGTAAACATTTCTCTATCACATTCAAAGGAAAAGGAATTGCAATTGAAATTGAAATTTTTAAATTATATGCACAGTGACAAGCATTGATATTTTATTAAAAATATAATTATGTCGCATAAATATATTAACATCTAGTCATAAAAAATAATCTTTTTTCTATAAGCCATAATAATAATAATTAATACATCTTAACAATTAGTATTGTATACATAAGTCCCACGAATACATTGTCATGATGCCATCCACTTACAAAGTAGTATTTCTAGACATATTTCATTGTTTGATGTTTTGGTGTTAAGTACATATAAACTTGCTTGGTATTGTTGCCATCCCTGTTATATACAAGGCTGATATGATGAAAGAGAGGGCGATCCAAGAAAGTTTTATAAAATTGAACATACTCAAATTCAGATGATGTCCTTAAAAGATTTTCATATTAATCATTCTCCTAGAGAAAAAATACCTATACATTTGCCAAAACCTGAAAATCTATATTCCATTTGCTAGTTTTCCACAGAGGTGGGACACATCATCTCACCTAAATTCTTATGACCCTTAAATCATTTGCACCACAAGAGTTCATGCACCATGATTAGAATCTACAATAAGAGCAGTAAATATGTTATTTTATCACTGTCCAAGATTTAGACTTGTATATTTCAGGATCTTCAAAAAGAGACTGAAATTAGAGTTAAATCTTGACTTTTTATTAATGTGAAACTAAACCAGCATATTCATCACAAATATTATATCTTCACTTCTATTTTCATCAAATATCATCGTGTTGGAAAGCCGCCTTAATTGCGGTTCGCCCCTAGCCGCCTTAATTGCAGCAAGTTTGGGCTGCCTTCATTGCAGCCTCCAGCATCTTCATTGTGCTGAGTATGAGGGGTGTGTTTAGTCCCACATCGCCTAAAGATATGGCCAAAGTAGTGCTTATAAAGCTTGGGCAATCCTCACTTTACAAGCTAGCTTTTGGAGTTGAGTTAGGCCCAAAACCCAAATTTTAAGATGGTATCAGAGCCTATCCTAGATCCGCTGTTGGGTTGCCCGCATCATCCACGCTCCAAGCCCATTGGGCTTGGGCGTGAAGGGGTGTGTTGGAAAGCCTTGTGGCAAGTTTGGGCTGCCTTCATTGCAGCCTCCAGCACCTTCATTGTGCTGAGTATGAGTAGGGATGTAAATTTTACCCATACCCGCGGATATCTGTGGATAATATCCGTAACGGGTAGAAAATGGATATCTTAATGGGTATCCGTGGATAAATTAAATGGATATTTTCTCCACCCGTTTATTAATGGGGTGGAGGCGGGTATGGTAGTATCCATACCCGCGGATACCCGCTAAGGTGAAATTACTAAAACATCCTTTTACATATATAAACCAAATGTCCTACTTTTTTTCATACCCTTATTTTGTTTCTGAAATTTGACAGCCACAGCACCTAAACCCTATCATTCTCAAGACGTATGGATCATTGCGTTACATATTATTGCTTTTGTTCGGTTACTGTGTTATGGATTAATACCTCTCGATCAATGTTTCTAGATTAATGCTTATATGTGAATGATGTCAAGATAGGGGTGTTTGAATAAAAAAAATTAGTCTAATATTCAATAATTTTGTAAGGTGTTTGAATATCCATGGATATCCATAGATACCCGCAAATACTGATAAATTTGTTTAAAACCCACAAGATAAATACCCACACGGATATGGGGCGGGGACGGATATGAAATTAATATAATGGGGCGGGTAGTGGGGGGCTACTACCCATACCCACCCCGCCCCATTTACATCCCTAAGTATGAGGGGTGTGTTTAGTCCCACATCGCCTAGAGATATGGCCAAAGTAGTGCTTATAAAGCTTGGGCAATCCTCACTTTACAAGCTAGCTTTTGGGGTTGAGTTAGGCCCAAAACCCAAATTTTAAGAAATCGCAATATATCTTTGCACATCCTTCTAGCACTCTTAAAACCAGATGCAGCACAATGCTTCAGAAGGATAAACGGTGCAGGGCAGCAATTCAGTTGAGAATAGAGTGTAAACTTTAATCAGCAACCTTGCTTGATGAACAAGTCTGTACCCAATATAAGCTATCGTCTTAAAACTATTCTCTGATCTCTAAAACTGACCAAATACAACAAGATTTTCTTTGGCCACAATTATGTCAGTCTAATAGATATCTAACATGCAAGAACTGAAAAATTCACAGAGCATTATGACTATGAGCATAGCTAAAATGAGAAACCACCAACTTTGCATCCACAGTTCCACACAGTTAGGAGTACAATAAATAGTCACAAATCCTTACTCCCTAATAATGAAATGTTGATTACTTTTCCAGATGCTTATCAAAATAAATGGTTCGATAGTTATCTCCCAAATTTTGCAACTTATTCATCCATATAAATTGTTCATTGTTTTTTACTGCCTTTTCCATTGGATTAGAATCCAAATGAATCTCCATCCATGGATGATTGGAAATAAAATCAGATTCTATCCACCCATCATTTCCAACACTTGAACACAAATTGCCAGCAGATTATCTGCTCAACATCAACCAGTCAGCACAACAGGGATCGCAAAGCTTCTGGTTTATATCAGGGAAATCATTCTTGCCACTAACACATCCTCGAATATGTCGAGGTTCTTGTCTTATATAATTCATAACTTTGAAGATAGCAATAGAAAGAATGAAAGAGACCTCTAATACATTCTGCTGTTCTGTAGATCACTTATGGTCCCATTCCCAAAGTAACAAACAAATAACAGGATGACATTACTCAAACTAATGCCTATCAAGAAAAATGTTTTTGCCAAATCTGCGGAAGACTACACTGAAGAACCCAAAGATACAAGTTGTGGAATAACATTATGAATAAAACAAAATGAAAAATAAAAGATGAATCCATACTTATGAAAGACATGAAAACAAAGTTTAAGGAGTATGAATGTGATACAAAATGTAATTAGTTAAATTAGTTACATTGTTAGTTGCTTACTAAGTTAGTGATCTTAAGTAGTTAAATAAGCCTTAGATGGCCAATATAACTCAGAAAATTGTATTATTTGGATGAAATTGGTTCATATGAGAGTTTTCTCTCCTTGACTTGAAGGAATGAGAATCTTAGTTCTATCAAAGGTTTCTCCTGTCTCAATTTCATTCACATTCAACCACAATATTACAGTTCTACTATTTACACAATGACAAGGTAACTAATCACTTAACTAACTACCTAACTACTTTTATTCTTATCTGAATGCCATACCTGAAAGAACATGTGCCAGAGCTTCTCAAAAGGCAATGAACTCGGAGTCAAAAACAAAAAAGCAATTTTAGGGATCTTGGTTTGAACTGGAGAAAACTTCAGAATTTCTTTAATAACAATCCGAGATTCAATCTCTCGCTCACTTAACTCCCGGGAAAATTCAATTGGAGGCAGATGAGATGTAGTACTAGTACCACAACCTTGAGAGGAAAAGAAAGAGCACGTTGAGGCGGGGCTTTGTGGCGGTGGATACATATAGGCAACAATCAGAAAAATGCACACTATAGTTAGTGAAACAATGATCCATGTAGGCCTCCTTAAATGTGATCGGTTTCTTGTCCCACCCATGATCAGAAGATTTCTTATGAATTGTGGCCATGCAAGTTCTTTCTTCATGTAAGTTCAAGATACCTCAGCAGCAGCTTCCCCATCCATCTATCAACTATGAACTATCAACATTTATATTCAAATGATGTTGTTTCACTGTCATTGCACATAGAAAAGAAACAAAGCCAAAATAAGTAATAGAATTCAAACCCAAAAAAAAAAAAAATTATGAAAATGCACACATAAATGAAGCTTCATTGGGATGTGTTTGGATAAACAATTTAATTAAGAGCTTATTCTTTCCAAATAAGCTAAAAACAACTTGTTTTCATAAGCTTTCCTGATAAGCTTATTAAAGTAAGTTAAAAAGAACTTATAGTAAGATTGTAAACTATTTGTATAAGTTTATTCTCGTAAGCTCTATAGAACCTCTTCAAAATGCACCCTTGATATTATTTATTTAACATGATTCAGATCTTATCCCCCACCTCCTACGCAACCTATGTTTGGTTTCTAAAAAAGTGAACAGCAAGAACCATGAACAGAACAGAGCTAAACACAACTTATTAAATATAAACTGATTTGAATCTCTCGTTTTCCTAGAGAACATGACAGTGTAACATTATGAACACTTGCACAACTATTGTGGGGTCCTTCGGCACCCAAAAAAGAAAAGTGTCTCTTTCTATCTGATGCCATGTTCTTAATGAAAAGGAAAGTGAGGATGCAGATCAAATATTGCAATATATCCAAATCACAGTGAAGTCGAAGAATAGTGTGAATACCTGTGATCCAGGGCAAGGGGATCTAATAGGCCCCCGCAAAAATCGAAAATCGAAGAAAGCGAAACGACGATCCAAAAATAAATAAAAAATCAGAAGAATGAGATGGTTGATAATGCAGTGACGACTGAGACTGAGACTGAGACTGAGAAAGAGTGTGAATTCAGTGGAGAGAGAGAGTAATAATACTAAAATGAACATAAGCATCAACATTATCATACTATAAAATATTATTACTCCCTCCCGGCACTGTTGTAAACAAAAATTAAATGGGACACATATATTAAGATAGTTAGTTGATCTCATTTAAAAGAGTCATTAGAAATAAAAAATTAAATTTGTTACCTAAATTATCCTTCCTCTTATTTATTAAGCTTGTGTTATTGAGAATAAAAGAGTTATTGGAAAACAAAATTTGTATTAAATGAAGGGTATTTTGATAATAACTTCATTAAATGAGAAGAAAGTAGTTGAAATTTGCTTATATTTTGGACCAAAAAATTTGGAAATTTTTGCTTACATTGTGAACCGGAGGGAGTATTATTTTGGTAATGTAATAATAATATTATTAATATTAATATTAATATCACAATGTGCGCCGAAGGTTGGTTCAGTTTACAAGGATAATGCTCATAATGCATAAGGTCGTGAGTTCAAATATCATTATTGATGTGAGGAATTTGTTGATGGATAATCTATAACTATTTTTGTACGTAATCTTTGAGCTATAAGATTTGTCCGATCCTGAGACCTCGAAATCCAACTTACCAAAACTTTCTCGTGGTAAAAATATATATTAATTAATATCACAATGTGTGTGTTTGAGTTGTAGTGTCGCTGGATTGACAGTAGTGGCTCACATTTGTGGAAAGAATCTTTTCTCAAAGAAAGAGAAGTGCAACTTGCAAGTGGAGAGTGTGAGGTGAGCGAAGATTCCGGAAATGTTGCCACGTCACACACGACAATGTACTCTCCTCTACTCTCTATAGTTCTATACCATCTTTGCTTCTCTAGTTCATGGATCTCACAACAATTGAATATGTGTGTATTCTTTATGTTCTTTACCTTCTTTTTTTTTTTTAAGTTTTACTTTTTTTTTTTTTTTTTCGGTTTCCCTCCGCTGCTGATTTCATTTGAGTTTCACCTTTTCGGCTAAATGTCCATCCCCAACGTAGGATTGCCATGGGCATTTTGACCAAAGTAACCTTCTTTTAGAAATTAGGTAAAATTATACTTTTAAGTCCCATCAGTTATTTGTTTTGTTTAAATTAGTCTCTTCAGTTTTTTTTGTGACAAACTAGACCCATAAGTTAGGTTTGGGTGACAAATTGGTCCCTTAAATTTTTTTCGTGACAAACTAGACCCTTAAGTCTAAGACAATAAAAATAATAAATTAAAGGTCTAATTTATTGGTCCCTTTGACAAATTAAGGGACCAATTTATTACCCGAACATAACTTAAGGATCTAGTTTGTCACAAAAAAACTTAAGGGACCAATTTGTCACCCGAACCTAATTTAAGGGTCTAGTTTGTCACAAAAAAAAACTTAAGGGACCAATTTGAACAAAACAAATAACTTAAGAGACTAAAAGTGTAATTTTCCTAGAAATTATTTACCAAAATAACCTCCTTTTTGCCAACCTGAAATATTATATTATTTTTTTCTGGCATAATGGCGCTAGTTTGACTGGCGCCTTTGACCTGCCATGTGGCAGCGTCCTATTAGCTCGTCCGAATTTTGTGCAAAAAAAACAATTTTGGGCGAAAAAAAAATCAAGTCAATGCCACGTGGCACACTCTGGTGGAGTGGCGCCAGGCATTGACCTGTCACGTGACAGCGTCCTATTGGTTCGTCAGTCTTTTCTGCAAAAAAAAAAAATGGGTGAAATTTTTTTAAAAATATGATTACGTGGCACTGCCAAATTTAGTCAAACTAGCGCCACTCCACCGGAGTACGCCACGTGGCGCTGACTTTTTTTTTTCCACCCAATTTTTTTTTTTTTGCACAAAATTCGGGCGGGCCAATAGGATGCTGCCATGTGGCAGGTCAAAGGCGCCAGTTAACTGGCGCCATTACATCAGAAAAAAATAATATTTTATTCCACCCTGCCAAAAAGTAGGTTAGTTTGGTAAATTGTTTCAAAACTAGGTTATTTTGGTATATAGTTTCTAAAAGTGGGTCATTTTGGTCGGATGACTCTATTCCGACGTAGGCACTCTTTCTTTCCGAAACAACTTCTTTTGTTTCTAGAATTTCTCCACTCTTAATTGCTCTATTTGGCGGACCTTGTCCGCCAGCTGAGTCATATCCACAAACTGCTAATTCACCAATTTCTTCCTTATGTGATAATCAAGTCCGCCTACGACAATCTTGACAATCTCTGATTCTAGAATAGGTGTAACACACCTACTCTTCATTTGTCGTCGGGCGAGGTAATCAGACACAGGCTCATTGGGAAGCCTCTTGATGCTGAATAGATCGGTAAGCCCGTCCTTGAGTTCGCCCCTGAAGAACTAGTCGTCGAAACTACGCTCCAACTAGGCCCAAGTATGAATTGAATTACGCCTCAGTGCCGAGAACCACGTGAAAGCGTTCTTTGTTAAAGAACTTGGGAAATATCTCATTTTGAGATATTCATTGGCAGCCAATTCTCCCATCTCAATGGTGTACAGGGCGATGTGCTCGACCGACGACTCTCCATCTTCTCCAGAGAATTTTGATAGCTTGGGGACTTTAACTCCCCTGGGTAATTCCACTTGTTGGATCTACTCCGGGAACGCTGAAACGAAGTAATGTTGGTTAGCATAACCAGAATCGGTTCAGCACTTGTTCGACAGCCTGGTTAAAGTCGTTAAGGTTTACTCTTCCCCCAACATTATCCCGTCGAAGCAACTGCATGGCCAAATTATTCCTATCCATCTGCTCCTCGTCATCACATGTCAACATCACATAATCTTCATATTGGATGTGAGGCGGCAGATTTGGTGGCTCCACCTGGTCATTTCCTACTTGAGGCTGGGGTATGCCCCCATGCGCAGCATCATTTCGACCAGGATTGTTGGTGTGTTCTTCGTCATCGCCTAACATCCAGTTGAGCTGACCAATTTTGTTCCGCAAATGCCATGCACGCGGTATTGGTTGTTTCCATCAGAGGGGTTATCACTGCCCCCATTTGCTGGGTGAACATGTGAACCATCTCGTGGTTACTTTCATCAACTTGTTGTCGAATATTCACCAAAAATTTAATGTCGGCCCAACTGACACTAAGTGTCCTGCATTTTGCCTCTCCTGACGGGGAGGCACCAAGTTGGCATTCACGTTCGTTGTTTCTTGGTCGTTACCCTAGTTTTGGCCTTCATGTCTCTCTTGTCGAACAAGCGAAGCACCAGCCCTCGACGCACCTTGGCCAATTCCTTGGTTCTGGTCATTAGTTTGGCCCCAACCACGGTTATTCTGGTTGGCTTGACTCGCGAAACCCGTGTTTCGACGAGTTGCCCCTGGGGTTGATGGACTCTGGACTTGACCTCCAGCGGTCATAGACTGCCCTGCCTCATTCAATAAGGCACTACCAATCCCAGTCTGCACCATTATTGGCGGGAAATAACCTGGTGGCAATCCCTATCTAGGTGCCAACCTTCTATTGGATCCTCGGGCGCTCTGGTCATTCTCATTCGGCCTCTGATCTATACCGCCAATCTCTTCCAACACTGGGTCGCTTCGAAGAATTCTGACTAGCACGACGTCTCTCCAAATGTAACTGTTGAATGGAGAGCTCCCGGTCACACTGTTTCTATTGTTATTAGTGTCCGACATGCTTTCAGAACTACTACTACCAGATTTGTTCTCTAAGGTACTTGGTAGACGTGTGCCATTTCTTAATTGCATGGACTGCCCCTCACTGACGATGGGTCAATGACTAATTTAGCAATACCCGTAATGGTTACTCCGGATGAGTCCCAGCGGGCGTGCCAATTTGTTGATGTGGAAATTTGCTTTCTCTGTTTTCAGGCAAGGCACTTAACAAATATAATTTATCAGGTGGTTGTAGACTCTCTCCTTTCTGATGGTAATCCAATACAGGGTTTTGTCAGAATTCACCTTAAACTCGATGAACAATCAAACTAAAGGCAGCAAACGTTAATCTCGACAGAAACACAATTAAGAAAGAAAAACTATAGAAAACGGATCGAACAATGCTAAAACTACGTAAAATTAAAAGAACAGAAATAAAAGTGCAGGAAATAAAAAAGTGCAAGAAAACTTAAAAGCGCGAACGGAATTAAAAGGATTTCCAAATCGCAGATATGTTTCAAGTTTCCAGAAGTTCACTAAGTCACAAATGATTTCAAGTTTAAAAATAGGTCAATTTTGCAAAGAGCTTAGAGCAATGAGAATAGAGAGAAAGAGTTCAGAGAAGAATGGGGACGAAGAAGAAAGAACTTTCATTAAAAGTAAAATTGCATGAAAGTTAAATGTGGGAAGGCATACTTGATGTAACTCCGTTTTATTCTGTTATGAGTGTGAGGATGTTGTGGGAGTGTGATCAAAGTATCCGACCGTTTGTACATCAGAATAACCGCTATTTATAGGAAAAGTAAATAATTGCCTAGCTCCTAATCTACTGACATATGTGTTTATTAAATCTACGACTAAGTCTAATGTCCACTACTCCACTAGCTGGATCGTGGTCTTTGAGCTGCTTCAAAGTCTAACTCCTCACTCCTCCATATTCCCATGTTTTCGCATGGGTTGGCCCATCTTAACGTTAGTGGCTGGAGTGGGAAATCTCCTTGACACGTCGTGCCTCCGATCTTCATGGCCTCTTGTCGAATCGTTACCCGGTTTCGACGACATTCCCTCTTGTTGATTTGACACTTCTTTTCTAGAATGTGTGCCTGTCGACTAGGGTGTTTTGCGTTGTTGCATCATTCGCATGAAAACCTTCTGACTTCCACTTGCTTGTTATCCTAGCATCTTTGTTTTCGACATTATGTTCAAGTAAGTCTCTGTCAGAATGCCCTTTTCTCATACTTAGGTAAATTTTCATGCATTCCTTTCGGTAACTCACCTTTCGGATACCAGAATTAATCTATTTCGACCAAAATCTTATTTTTGGTCCCAATAGAGGTTTAAGATGTTGTTACTGGCCGTGTCTAGTTGTACCCGCATAAGGTATTAACTATGGTTAGAAGTTGGGTAGAGTGTTCGTTTCGCTAGTTATCTATCGTTTCTACTTGAGAAGCAATGATAACTGATTCAATTATTCATAAGATATATAACACATACCTCTTATGAATTTGAGCTGATGGTTACTTTTACAGTAACCTTTGGCTCGTGGAACTCGTAGTAGCAGGCGTGGTAGAGCCACAGGGAATGGCAGTGGAATTGGAGAATCTTTTAGGACTGAGGGAGGAGATGAGTCTGAAGTCTTGCGAACCATGAGAGATATGGCAGCAACTATGTTGCATCAATCGCAGGAGAATACACAATTAATGCAACAACTCCAACAACAACAAAACCAACAACAGCAAAATCAAGGACAAGAAGAAGGAGTAATGGATACGGGACCGGTTGCATTTATGAAGGGTAAACCACCGCAGTTTCATGGAGAATATGATCCGGAAGGAGCAAAGTTATGGATACAAGAGATAGGCAAAGTTTTCACAGCTATGCGGTGTAGAGAAGACAGGAAAGTTACCTACGCATCTTTCATGCTAGTGGGAGGTGCGGGGTCTTGGTGGAAGAATCGATAGAAGATGTTGGAAGCGGAAGGAAAGAGCAATCACATGGGAAATATTCAGAGAATGCTTCTTGGAAAAGTATTTTGCTGAAACTATTGGACATGAGAAGGAGCAGGACAAGGAAGTATGTTTCTCAGAGAGTATGTTATAAGGTTTGATTCTTTGCTCAAGTTCTCAAAGTTCTATCAAGTGTGTCCAGATGACAAATGGATCTGTAGAAGTTTTGTAGATGGTTTAAGAAGTGAACAACATAGAGCAATGCTACCTCTGGGAATTTCCAGGCTTCCGGAAATGATCGAGAGATGTATTTCTTTGGAAAGTCACAATAAGAGGATAGAAGCTCGCCAACAAAAGAAGAACAAGGGACTAATAAGGAATCATCAAGAAAAATAAATATGAGGGATCTCGAAGTGAACATAAACCATATGATTGGTAAGTTTGCATTATCGATAGTTATATCAGAATGATGCAGTGGAAGTATGTTGGACCCTTACATAAGAATATAACGTCGATCATGTAAGTTATAAAGTTCAGGATGTGAAGGACCATGAGATGATAGGTAACCAGCGGTAAATTTCGAGGACGAAATTTATTCTAAGGGGTAGTAATGTAACATCCCGTTTTATCGATTAGTGTATAAGGGAAGGATTAAGCATGTTTGAAGGCTTAATCATGTTCCTTAGGTGTTAGTGAGCTTGTGTTTCAAGTTTGAGGAAAATCGAAGTTGAAATGGGTCCAGAACGCAAAAAATGCAAACCGAGCATTTTATTAGTTAATTAATTGAGAATTAGAATATTAATATTAATCTGGGCGTGAGTACAATAGGCTTTTAGGAGTAGCCTAAAATAATTAAGGAAGAATACCTCAGCAGTAGGTCACGAGGGAAAATGCTGGAGAAAACACCTGGTTGTGCTGATGGGGCAACACGTGGCAACATGTGTGGATGACACGTGTCACAACTCGACACATGTCACTAAGAGAAAGGTGAAATTAGGAGAGGCTGACACTATATGGACACCTGGACTCCACTAAGTAAGCCTAAACTACCCTAAGGATGACACCTAGCCACTAACCCACCTAGCTACTTAAACAACACCTAACATACACTAACCTAACAAAGCTTTATCTAATCTAATGAAACAACAAAAACAAGGTCACTTCGTCATCTCATACCATAGTTCATGGACCAGAGAAGCAACTAAAGAAAAAGACATAGAAGCCATTGTTGGAAACTTGGTTGAAGGGAAGAACTCAACCTGCATACAACCTAACCAGTCACAGTACAATCGTCACTATATATTCTTCAACCGTTGGATCCTGCTCACATTTGATAAGAAGGTTCGTGACTTATATTTCTTAATCTTCAACGGTCGTATTTTTGAGAAAATCTTCAGAGTGTGAGATATTCAGCTCGCACAGTGGACCTAGATGGTGAGAAACTCATCTCGTATACCACCTAACCTATCACCATAAAACTGCCATCCGAGATTCGTTAACCGTTGGATCGGGCTGAAACTTTGTGAAAAGGTTTAGGACAGGTTGTTCTTTGTTCTCGCCGTTCAAAATTGTTATAAAGGTCTATAACTAGAGATATGGAGCTCGCACAGTAGCCTGTTTTGGTACCTTTTCCCTTGCATTCTTAAGCTAACTTTTGAATCCGACTTCACCTAAGTCCAGCCGATGTTCTCGTAAACTTTTCCTTCGATTTTGTGTCTTGATTCAAATAGATTCATTGATTGGAACCTTGTTGTTGATTCTGTTGATATTTCTGTGTTTCCGACGAATTGTGATACCCGTACGTGTAATCGGGATGGAAAACGGAACGATGGATGTGTTAGTATGGATGGTGGCAGATTTGTGGACGTTGTTGGAAAATATGCCGAGGTTCTTGCCAATAGCATGGACACATTCTATAGCTTTACGGGGAAGCATTGACTATCAGGTGAGGGGGAAGAAACCACAATTATCGGTAAAGTAGGCATAGAGTAGGACTATTAACATGTCTAAGGTTCCTCAAACCCTACTGGTAGTTGATATATATTTAATGTTTCTGTGTATTGTTGATATGCCAAACATGCTTATGTGATGAGATGATGATTGATAATATGCTTAGTTGATGCTAATATACCCATTGTGATTCTATGTTGTTTGCTATGATTATTGTTGTTAACATGACTGTATGTCGACTATTGATATGGTGCTATTGTGGTTGATCTGATCTTGGTTGAATTGGGAAATGATTGTTGTGGTGTTAGACCAATATAATATTTAATGATGATTTGACACGTAGACTAAGTTGAGTTGATCTGATTTGGTTGAAAACTCTTCGAGTGCAAGGTGTGGATCTCCAGGACGTTGATCTTGTTGTTACCGAGGTGTTAGATGTTGATGTTGTAATGTACCAGTTGGTGATGGATGCATGTGCATATCATTCGTGTTGATCAGTCTTATGGGTAGCCGCAACAGCTGTTTGAGCGGTTACTAATATAAGGTTGATGGTTATGAACAACTGCAACGGGAGTTGGATAGTTGTCACAAGGGGCATATGAATAGTTGCAACTGTCGTTTGAGTGGCTATCACACGAGGTCGGAAAAATACTTGTGCATATCTGCAACAGCCGTTTGAGTGGTTATTTCACAAGGGGTGTGTCTGTGTGCAACTGCAACAGTCGTTTGAGTGGTTGTCACAGAGAGGCCTTGTGAACATTTGCAACAGCTGTTGGAGCAATTGCCACATGAGGTTGAGGTAGACTATCCGGAGCGACCAAGATGGCATAACTCATGTTGGAGCGACACGAGCACTTTCTCATTGTTGGAGAACTTCTCAAATTTCTCACAGTTGGAAGGATTCGGGAAGGCAGTGCTTCCTTCGCGTTGGAGGACCTCTATTGCACTTTATTGGTAACGCGAAAGCTAGTAACCCAACTACCGACTGACGTTTTTGTAGAATTGGCAAATCATGCATGTAGGACCAGTTGTGCATATAGAGTAGGCTTTGATCCTAGTTGATGAGATTTCGAGGTTGATTGTTATGACCATTGTAACATCCGTGTTTTAAGGCATTATTTATATGTTGGTTAACTAGGTTTAAGATTTTGATTTAAGGCCTAATATGCATGTTTAGGTGTTGGGAACCTTGCATGGAAAGTATGAGATTAACCGATGATGAATTGAATGAAAACGTGTTCTAGAGTTTCCGTTATACTGTCTAAAATGCCTAAGAATCCATAATAGGAAATTTATTTTTGTGGAAGAGATTAGGCATTTTTGAAGGCTTAGTCTTATTCCTTAGGTATAGAAGAGTCTATCTTTCAAATTTCAGGTCAATCGGACTTCAAACGAGCTCAGAACGCGAGAAAACGTTGGAATTGGAAGTGCTGGACAGCAACCAGCGCTGAGCGCTGGCCCTTGCCACGTGGCGTACCACGGTTGGTGTGCTGAGGCGGTGCAGAAGGACCAGCACTGAGCACCCAGTACTAAAAAAAAAAAAATTTTAAAAGGTGGAATTTCGTGAAAGCTAGTAGAGAAAGGGCAGAAATCAGAAACTTAGAGAGATGGGGAGAGGAGAGGAAGAAAGAGAGAGAAAATTTCCATAGGAGATTCTAATCAATCCGTTCGTCCTATTGAAAAACCGATTATACCGTTGTGATCCTCGCGACTTATACTTCATCATCCTACCTTTCTTTTCTTGATTAGGCTAAGGTAAGCCTATGTTCTTATCATGCCAAAATTTTGTTGAAGTTATCTCTCAATCCGTTTATCGGTTTTCAATTCCGTCTTCATATTTGAGTTACACGTAACGTGTGCTTCATGAATATGTATTAAGGTGAATTTTTGGAGCCCCGGGGGTAGGAGAACCTCACGAGGCAGATTTGAGGAGTTGAGAACGGGCTCGTTTCGTTGCTCGAAAGCTAGCCTACGACACCTCAGGTGGGGGAAGAAGCTTCCTATCGTCGGAATTGGCTAAGTAACATATTTTTCAATAATGGCGTAGGGCGACCTAAACCCTACTAGTGGGCGAATAATTGACAATGTCAATATCACATTGGCGACTATTTAGTGGTACCAATGATGATATGGAGATTGTATATTTATCGCCGTTAGGCTAATTTTATGATATCTGAAGTTTTCTGATTTTATCATAGTTAAGCTGCTTGCTGTGTGTTGTTTGGATTAACATGTTAATTGTAGTTTATTATGTGTGTTTGAATATGTTATCATTATCTTATTATTATTATGATTTTATTTTTATTATTTTATTATTATTTTGTTTTGATTATGGTTGATAATATGAATTGAGTGATAATATGCTTTAGCTGCTATGACTTGCCTAGTTGGTTCCTAGGTATTGAGATTTGATATTGTAAAGATAGGCATGTTGGGGAGAGTGTGATATTTGATTTAGTAGTGCCTAGCCTAATAAGATATTATTTTTTATTGATGTGACTTGAGATATTATATGAGATGATGATGAAAGGTTGAGGCACTAGGCTATAAATCGATATGATTCGGTGAGACACATATAGATGTGTGGTGTTGTTCACAGCCATGTGAGTGGAACACACGAGGTCAGTGTATCTGATTACGGATACCGGATATCATGGGTCAGTTCCCTAATGGAAATGGGGGAGACTATTGTGATACTCATGTAGTCCTTGACGAGCTGCTCTGAGTGCTAATGCACTATTTCTCCATAGGACGCGCTGAGGTCTTTTAGGCGCGCTGAGGTCTATGGAGAATAGGGGCGCACCATTATGTGCTTATAGCGCTATTCCCAATGGGGGAATAGTGGCACACCGTTCTTATGCACTATTCCCTACTAGAGATGAGGGAATAGGGGCGCACAGAAATCTTTGGATACGCACCGCTTGGACGAATGACTAATATCCCTAATCAGACGAGGGATGTGTGACAGGATTAGGTGGTGGCCATGTCAGCATGCATGATTAGTTGCATGAGTGCGAAGGGTAGAGGAATATTATCTATTTCGAGGATGATTGTTATATCTATATGTGTTTATTTTGTGATGCATGTATGTGTGCTATTATTGTTGATATGTTGTTATGTAACCTTTTCCGCTTATGATGATAGCACCTTTCTTATCCCCTATTTTCTCTATATTGTGTATGTTTATTTATGTGATCATTATGAGAAGACTCTGTGGAGGAGCCAGCTATTGAGGAGCGTTGAAGGACTTCTTATGATCCAGATGTTGGATAACGAGCGGTGGATCCTAGCGGTATAGTTTAGAGTCTATGGCCAGTGCGTCTTTTTGAGAAGTTGTATCTTCCGTTGCTTTTGTCAGCTTATGCTAGTGTGTATATTTTGGGACCCTGCTGATGGGGTACCCTCTTTAATTTATTAGCATAGTATGTTTGTATTTATATATATGTGTGGTGTGATGTTTTATTTTTGTTCTTTACTTTTAAGTTTTTAACATTTATGATTTTCTGTGTATACGTCTAACGCTAATATTACGATTAAGTTTTTATTAATTTAGGTTTTTTCTTTAATGAGACATCGGAGTGTTTCAACGACGATCTTGGGAGACGGTTGTGATTGTTGATGTGCATGTTAATATGTGATATTCTATGTTGTTTCATATTTTATGGTAATTGTAGAGTTTCTTAACTCTTGTATATCTATGTTTCTTTGTTTCTTATGTGTTGGCTCGGATCGTGGTTCAAAGGCGGAAGTAAGTTATCAGCTGGCGAAGATACCGAGGAGGTGGGAGTGATCGAGGTGAGACTTATCTTCCACGGTGAAGAGGACAGTTCTGTTGCACGAGTTAAGAGACTATCAGAGATGATGTTGAGTCCTTTAGTAGTTATACCATGGCCAGTGGAGTGTCTGTCATTGTATACATGCTGTCATTGTATACATGCCATAGCCTCCACGGTACTTTAATGTTGTATATATGTTTTATTGATTTAAATACATGTTCTAAATGTTTTAATTTTTCTGCTATGATTATATGTATCAGTAATGTGTTAAGTTCCATGTGGCACTCGGAAGGGTGTTACAAAACCGAAGCAAGATCTGGATCGTCTCCAACCTTCAGCCAGGTCAGAAAGATACGAAACGCAGAAAAATGGGCTCGCTCGATCAATGACCATTTTTGGTCGTTTTCTTGAACATTTTGGAACAATTTCAAGCAGATCTTTATTGGGTATGATTATATGATGATTTAGGATAAAAAATGTGTAAACTTTACATTCAAAAATGTCAAAAATCGAATAAAAAATTCTTCCAACGAGTTTAATGCTTGAGCTGTTGCTGGTTAAGGCAACTTCAATGGGGTTTGATTTTTACAGATCGTGGTCTTAGAAGTGATGATGCTTAGGACATGAATAAGCTCTTTGATTTTCACATGTGGAATGACGTTGGAGGGATGAAGATGGAGATGAACAGTCCTCTTTGTTCATGTTTTTTTTATTTTATTTTGCAGAATGGTATATCAGAATCTAAAAATAAGAAAGGAAAATTAAAAGAACTTAAAATTTTTATTGTTGCAATAAAGTCCCTTTGGGCTATACTTAAAATCAAAAGTTGTAAAGGGTCATAGTATAAAATGAGAAGTTGAGAAATGTTGGCGGTGAGGTGGCACCATTTAAATGAGTTGGCCAATACTGATTGGGCCACTGAGCCAGGTAAAAATTACCCAAATTATTGCTTACCTAAGAATTTACCTTTTTTAAAACCTTAGTCTAACCGCTTCACCTATATATGTTTTTCAAAAAAAAATTGATTTAACCTTTTTATTAAGGTAAATTCTCTTATACCTCCCATAATTTTAGTGTAACTTTTTCACTGCTCACTTGGACCATTCATATGCTGACACTTCATTTAAAATGGACACATCAATGACACCTCATTATCATTTTTTTTAAATCTTTTAATATTTTAATTTAATTTTAGACTCAAAAGACCTATCTACCACTTTCATCCCTTCCATCCCTTTCATGACCACCATGACAGCCAAGCATAGATCTGCATGATTCATTCATGGATTCCAACACCTCACCTTATCTTCAATCCTTCAACTAGATTCATTTATGGATTCCAATAATAATCACCAAATGCCAGAAACCGACGGAAGACCAAATCCCAGCGAAGAACCCACCCCATTGGGCGTGGTTTCACTTTCTCTTTCTCTATCCACCATCCTACCCTCTCACTTCTTCCTCCAACCTAAAACCCCTTCTTTCAACAACAAGCTCAACAACCTCAAGGCCCCAACACAGCCTCATCCCTCACCCACCTCTCTCTCTCCACCACCACAACCTCTCCTTCTTCTTCCAAAAGCTTCTATAAATCCACCATCTCCGCCAACCCTCTCTCCTTAGGCCCCCTCCACCCATCCATCATCTGGTTTCGCAACGACCTCTGCATCCATGACAACGCCGCCAACAACGACTCTGTTTCCGTCTTAACCATTTACTGCTTCGACCCTGCAGGTTACGGGGATTCCTCCTCCGAGTTCGACAAAACAGGACCTTACAGCGCTACGTTCTTGATGTTGAGACCTCAAAATATGAAACACATATGACGTGTAAATTCTCTAAGTTTTGATGATTCCAAATATATCAAGTATAGTTATATTGAACCATGTGAAATTACTAATGAGACTGTTCAAGTGTGCAGAAAAATGGCTTTAAGATCACACGTCCAAAACTGACTCGTCTAAGTTTTCCAAAGAAGTTGTTTTTCAGACTTGTCTGAAAAATCACCTGTCTGGAAAAAGGACAGCTCAGCCAGAGACCAAGTCAGCTCAAAGTCAAAGACCTGTTCAAGAAGATGACGTGGTAAAGATCAAGACCTGAAGAACCTTCAGTGGCTCACTCGTCTGAAAAAGCCTTGCACACCCGTTTAAATACTAGATCAGTACACCCGTCTAAAAATGAACTTTACTGCACTCGTCTACTGATCAGATGTCAGAGTAAAGTCCAAGTCAACATCCTTTGATCAAGATGCTTCATTTGAAGACCTCTGGACAAAAGAACCAAGCATGAAGAATAATGAAATTATTCTTTCAAGGGTTTAAGGAATAAACACGCTACCTCTGTACCAAGCCAGCTGCTTTTCACCATTTAAAGTACAAAGCAAAAGTACTTTCCAAAAGGTGAACTGAGTGTTGCACTGAAATGGGAGAGTTCTCTGCAAGTACAAAAGCACTGCTGCTGCATCTCTGAAACAATAACTCTTCAGAACAAAGTGTACTCTTGGTTGCATATGTCAAAGTACAACGTCCCCAAGCATTTAATGAATACTCAGAACGACTTTTTGGCATTAATGGCATCCCAGAAGTTCAAGTTAAAGAAGATCACTTTCTGAAGTTGTTTTTAACGGATCAATTGATTGAAGCCTTTAAATAGAGCAAATCATGAAGATGAAGATAAGAGATTATGAACATATTCAAAGAAGCATTTACTCTGCTCATTGACTTCTCCATTCCTTTATTGATTATCTCTTCAATCATTTGATATTAATACACAGTCTTTCATTCTCTTATTTATTTCACTCTCTGAGTGTTACCAGAAAGACTAGCAAAGCTGTATTAAATGCACAAACTCTTTTACCTTTTTAGTTATTGAGCCTGGAGAGACTAGGTGAGAAAAGAATACTTGTTTATGAGTGAGCCTGGAGAGGCTAGGTGTGAAAAGAATACTTGTACTGTAATCTGATCAGTTATAGTGGATATATTTGGTTCTTCCAAGAACTGGACATAGCCCTGTTGATGTTGGGGTGAACCAGTATAAATCTCTTGAGTGATATTCCTTTCCCTAATATCTTTACTTTATTTAAAAGTTTATTTGTTCTAGCTTTTAACCTAGGGATTTAAATTGTGAATATCAAATCTCTTTTAACCCTTCTCTGTTTGCGCGTGAGCTGTTTCTAAATTAGACAAGTCACCTGTCTAATTTTATTTTCATTACTAATTGCTTGTTGTGCCTGCGAAAATATTTTCAAAGAACTTGAAAAAGTTGGTAAACACAATTCAACCCCACTTCTTGTGTTAACTTTGGTTATTTCACTTGATCCAATCGGTTTCGGACCTACGGAGGAACCTTTAGGCGAGAGGGTCAGATCTCGTGGTTCGGATCGGGAAGCCCAGGCGGTGTTGGTTGAGCTGGCGAAAACTATTGGGGCTGACGGTGTTTATGCTCACAGCGAGGTTTTGCACAATGAAGTGAAGGCGAAGGCGAGGGTGGAGGCGGCGATGAAGGAGGAAAATGTGGAGGCGAAGTATTTTTGGAGGAGATGTAGGAGGAGTGTGTGAAGTGGTTGAGGGATGCAAAGGAAAGGTTGGTTGAGGTTTATGGGTGTGTGGTACAATCGCTAGTCAGAACACAGAAGGATATAGATCTGTGCTTGGCTGCCATGGTGGTCATTGTGTTAATGGATGAAATTGATGTAAGGGGTGGAAGGGAAGAAATGGTAGATAGGTCTTTTGAGTCTAAAATTAAATTAAAAGATTAAAAGATTTTTAAAAAATGATAATGAAGTGTCATTAATGCGCCCATTTTAAATAAGGTATTAACATGTGAAAGGTCCAAATAAGCAGTATAAGAGTTATACTAAAATTATATGAGGTATCATAAAATTCACCGTTTATTAAATAGACTAGACCAAATGTCCTTGACAGTGTTATAAAACTCGAACCAGTCGTCGACTCGATCAGGGCACTGGGTTAATGGGTCAATGGTCGAACTAGTGAGTCACTGGTTGAACCGGTATGTATACTATTTGTAAATTTTATAATATAGATATGTAATATATATATATATATATATTATTTTCCGATATTATATCAAACAGGAACGTTGAGGGGTGTTCGCGGATTGGATTAGATCGGTTTTGAGTTAAAAAGTCATCCGATCCAATGATGAAAATAAGGTGCGGTTTGGATTGGATTGGTTTGTTTTCTTAAAAATAATCCGATCCGATCCGATCCAACCAAATGCGGTTTGGATTGGATTGGATAATTCGGTTTTTGTCATACTTTAATTTTTTTTTATATCGAGTGTCCTTTTTACTTATTTAATAGTGGGCAAAAGATAATCTTCATTTAAGTGAGCTAGTTTAGAATGCCTAATACTTATTTTAACATCTCTTTATATTAGAACAATAGAACCTTTATGAAAGGCATCAACTATTTGTTCCTTATTAACCATTATTTGATTTGATGACGAGTGATGAAAATTCTAGAGAATTCTTGACAAAATTTTAATTTGAGAGTTTGAGAAAAAATAATTATTGATATTTTTAACACGTTCTTTTATGTTAAATATTCTTTTATGTTAATTATCTATATCTACTATCACTCATCCTATTTTTTTCCTTGAATCGGCTACAAATAAATTGTAGCTAATTATTTTTCAAATTTACTTAATTGATTTCCTATTTTTCATGTTTACTAAATCAAGTATATATGTTATATATCAACATTTTTAGCAAAATATAATTTCAAGACATTAATATTTATTCTAAATAGTCTCATATATGTCATTCCAACAAAAATATTAAAGAGAACGAGGGATATAAAAGTATAAAAACAATACTCAAGTATGGGTAATACTATAATTTAAAAAATAATAGTATATGTATATAAAGATCGGTTTGGATTGGATTTCACTAGGGGATCCAAAATGCATTCCAATCTAATGAAAAAAAGTGGTTTTTTCGGTTTTCAGTTTTTTCGGTTTTTGGTTTGTTCTGTTTTCAGCTTTTCGATTCGGTTTTTCTGATTTGAATCGGTTTGGATCAGTTGATAAACACCCCTAGGAATGCTAGCATAGTGGTAAAGTGGCTAGACAACAACGACCAGGATACGGGTTCGACCCCCTGACTGCAATTTTGGAGGAATTGTTCATTTTCTGGATTCCGGACGTTTTTGTCGTGCGTGTGCAAGCTGGAGGAGTATGTGGCACGCGTGTGTGAGCTATCAGGACGATTTGAGTTGTTCAACGGAGCCGGGTTAGCCAATTCAATACGATTTAACCGTGGTTCGATCACGTCAAGATCGGTTCAATGGCTATCCGGTCTAATATGCTGATTGGACTGATCATAGACCCGATTTCCGATTGAACCAGTCCAACCGGTCAATCGAGTCCAAGTTTAATAACACTGCTCCTTGATAAGCGTCCGGTCTATTCTTATTTCTTAACCTGTCCCATATAAGAACGGATCTTGCAAGATAAGGCAAAGAAAGACTACCTACGTGGCATCACCAAAACCCAATACTTCAATTCCATGTAGGTACCCAAGTCGATTTCCATCACACGTGGCATCGCGCTACCAATAGTAAGTAAGTAACAACTTCACAATTTCGGTGTTCTATACGGCTAAGTGCGTCAGTTCAGAGTTTCAGCCATGGCTGCAGCTTCAGCTTCTGCGTCTCTCCTCATACATTCTTCTTCTTCTTCTTCATCTTCATTCGGAGGCCATAATCCTTCAATAACGCCAAAATCCATCTCTCTCTGCTTTTCACCTTCAAATTTCCCTCAGCTGAATCGCCGCCATAAGAGCTTCACTGTTTCTGCTTCGGTTGCGGTCTCAAACCCGGAGTTGCGAACCGGTCCAGGTGATCTTGTAGCATCCATTCTTTCAAAGGTACAACATGCTTTTCTTCTTCTTTTTTTTTTTTGATATTTTTTTTTTCTAGTTGGGCCTTGTTTGGATGCTGGGAGAAAGTTTAGAAAATGGGGGAATAAAAAAAAAATTTTGAGTTCTAGTTTTTTGGTTTGAGCTGGTAAGACCTAATTAGGAAACATTTGGAAGAGCTTAGAAAAAATTTATTTAGACCAGCATATAATAATAAACTTATGTATATAGTTTATGAAAATAGGTATTCACATAAATTCTTTTTGCCTTATTTTAGAAGGTTTGTTAGAGAAGAATCTGAAAATAAGTTCTTTTTAGCTTATTTGAAAAATAATTTATTTATCCAAACACATCCTTAATGGAGTAAAAATTTCTCAACCCTTTATTTTATTTTTATTTTTCATTTACAAGACTTAAATTCAAGACTTTATTCAAAGGAACCGAATTCCCTACCACTCAAAGGTTGATGATTAGAATTCTAAGCTGAAATTGTAAATTAAATTTTTTTTTTTTTGGAAGAGAATTGTAAATTATTTTTAGTCACTACCTTATTTATTTGTTTATTTAGAGTGTTTGGGACTGATGGATTGTTTCTATTTCAACTATTTTCCTCTTAAAAAATTGTTTCATAGATAATCTAATGTGTTTGACATTTAGCTTGAATTTCATAAGAAGCTTTTTTTTTTTGGAAAAAAGGTTGTTTTTATCCCATTTGTGAATGACTAATATATTGTTCCCATCTGATTGATTTTGTATATCAAAACTCTCTTGCCCTTCTTACCCCCATCTTATTAATATAAAATAAATAATTTCATACATTTTTTCAATTTATTATGTAAAAGTGTTTTTTGCATCATTCAAACGAAATAGATTATTTTAAAATCATTTTATAGCAAACATATCCAAACAAAAACATATTCAAATTATAATTGATTATCACAATAATTAATCATGCATATAATTGATTATTGATATAATGTATTTTTCACAACCGTCCCAAACACATTCTTATTTATTTGTTAGGGTGTTTCAGCTTTTAGGCTAATAACATCAAGTTATTAGTTAAGGGGTAAAATTACATGGCATCTCAGAAATAGGAATCCAGCAGATGCGTCTATTGTTGTTAGAATATTTTATTGTATCTTAGAATATTTTAGACGGTAAGAAGTTATTTACTGTTATTATTTCTTGATTTGTTTCCTTATTATATTAGGATTAGGATTTAATTATTTGTATAAATAGGACTCTTGGGTTTGTTTTTTTTGTTTTTCTTTCAAATCATCAATTGTAACCACATTATCATACCACATTGCTATCACATAACCTTGTATCAATATTATCAGTTTACAATCATATTAGAGTCATGGTATACAATCATATTAGAGTCACGGCTCCCTTCTAACAAATGAAGAGAGGAAAAAGAGAGGCATGACCTCCAATGACTCCTATCCTAGATGTAACCAGCCTGAATCTCTGATGCATCTTCTCAGAGATTGTGAAGAGGTGCACCTATTCTGGGAAAAGCATATCAAACCAGAAAATTGGAGTAAGTTTTTCAGTCTTTGGCTCTATGCTTGGGTGGATTGGAACATTGCTTCATCTGACATAGGCCGAGTGCCTTGGAACTGGTCTCCTCTTTTTGGTACAGCAATCTGGGCAATTTGGAGGGATAGAAATTCCTTTGTTTTCTCTAATATTTCAAGTATGGGAGATGACCTCTGGGTTACAGTTTGTAACCATGTTCATTTCTTCAATAATGTGGCTTTAAAGTCTAAAAGTTCAAGGGAGGGGCAGCAAGGAACTCTCTCGGTTTCCTGGCAAAAACCTCAACAGGGTGTCTTCAAACTTAATGTTGATGGATCTCACAGGATAGGAGGCAATAGCTCTGCATGCGGAGGTTTGATAAGAAATGATGCTGGTGAATTTGTAAGGGGTTTCTTCAGCAGAGTAACATCTAGTAATGTTGTTTGGTCAGAAATGTGGGGCTTGTTTGCTGGCTTGAATTTGGCTCGTGATATGGGTTTGCAAAGAGTAGTGGTGGAAACGGATTCTAGCATTGTGGCGAAGTCTCTGCAGAAGGGTTTTTCCCCAAATCCTGCTCTAAACTTTCTGATCAAAGACATCTTGAATCTCATTAGAAGTAGAGACTGGGTCGTAGAAATTAATCATATTCTTAGATCAGCCAATCTTTGTGCTGACCTTTTAGCTAATAAAGGCCATTCTAGTGATTTCTCTATTAGTATAGTTGAGGTCCCTTGGCCTATGTTAAGTATGTTATTGGATAATGATGTAAGAGCATCATCCTCCAGTGTTGATTAATATATTCTGCCCTTTCCATCAAAAAAAAAAAAAAGAGTCATGGTATACATTGTGAGGAAAGTTTCACCTTTTCACAACGTAGAGTTCATGGAACTCATTAGAATCGTTACTCATCAGTGCAAACCCAAATTTAGTTTTGTAGTTTTCCTCATCTCTATTTAGTTCTGCCTCTAATGTGCATCTTCATTAAGCTTTGTCTTTGATACGCATCTCCATTCAGTTTCACACTTTCACCTATGATATGCATCTCCAATTCTGCCTAATCTAGCTTGAAAGATTGGCTCTATGGTTTCAGCCTAAATGCAGTATAGTTTCATCCTAGATGTAGTCTGACCCTTCTGTTGTGCTATCTCAAGTATGGTTTCATCCTAGATGTAGCTCTTTCATCTTGGTTCTTCTGTTGTGTCATTATAAAGACACTTTTATCGTGTTTCTCCAAGACCTTGAAGTTATTTTTAGTTTATTTTATTTGTTACCTTAAATTTTATTAGTTTGTTATGTTAGTAGAGGGTGGGATTTGAACCTTGCACCTTATACCTCCCAACTCCTTTTGTCCCACACCCCAAACCACCTTAACCACCGTTGTCCCATTTATCATTTCCTGATTTGTCCTTATTTGATTAGGACTAGGATTCTATTATTAGTACAAATAGGACTCTTGGGTGTTTTTCATTTTATCAAATCATCACATCATAATCACATTATCATACCACATTACTACCACATCGCCTTGTATCAATATTATCAATTTACAGTCATATTTGTACTTTTCTTTTTCCCTAATCCCAAACTTAATTTCTTCAGCAACCATAATGAAAGGAATAGAGATATGACAAAAAAAGACAGCAAAAATATGTGTAGTTTGGATTCTAACTTGATGGTTATCAACTAATTTGGACCATATTTTTCATCATGCTTAAATCTCTCAGTGATCGCAGTCTTTGCTTCAAAATTCAAATTTCGAGGCCTTTTTGTTTTGACTTTTTTGGTCAATTATGTGTTTGTTGGCATTAATGCTTGGATTCCACATGCTTTTGCTGAAACTGGGTAAGTTTTGAGCTTTTTTTGTTTCTAAGAGTATTCTCTCACATAACAGGTGAGAGACTAATCTCTCAGAGAACGCTCAAATGCCTAAAGAGGGACCCTTTCCAATGGTACTTTTTTTCATCTTGGGCCCAGTTTTTTTTTGTTTTTAAAGAAAGGTAGCATATAATAATTTTGGATTATACTGAGAAAAAGACAAAAGAAAGTGAGAAAGAAGAGGGAAAAGCCATTATCCAAGCATGAGTTCCACTTCCTCCACATGACTAGCCTAATTTTATTTTATTTTGTACATGACTATCCTATTTTTTAAATAAATCTAAGTATAGCTCCTTTGGAAGTCCAAATCTCCTTTAAAGGTCTAAGCTTTAGTTTGGATTGTTATTCTTAACATTATTAACACTAGTGACATATTCCAGAAGTGCAAACCCCTTCTCGCTTTGTCTCCTAATATGTGTATAATGCGTGGTTCACATACGGAATCCAGTTCTCATCTTTTTTTGCTTTGCTTTTCATTGGAATAGGTTGTTTGGGATCTTTGCAGAGTCTTGGATTTGCTTTATAGATTTGCATCAATTCCTTTGTACTTTTCTTTTCTCAAGTAACAATATTTCTTTTAATATAAAAAATATACTATATTTTGTCATGTGGTTACAAGTATATGTATCTCATCTGAATTCATCTTTGGATTATTAAGAACAATTACAAGTATATGTATCTCATTTAGAAGTTACAAGTTGTTCCAAGGGTCAGAACTTGATCCTACTACAGGTACATATGCTGTAGTGAGACTTGGTTTGATTCAAATAGAAGACTCAGAATAAAACTGGGAAGCGTGTCACAGCATTTACATTTAGTTCCTGACATAATATCTCTAGTAAATGTATCTTTCTATCTATACTGAATTTGCTTATGATAAATAAAGACAGTACTCAGCCATGGATCGTAACTAAAATACAAGAAGATCATAAGAATGAACTTTCAAGTTAAGAATTTTTGTATGGTGGATTTTAGATTAGGGTTTGAGTTGTGAGTTGTGACTGTTATTCTCATTTTCAGTATTGAGATAGTTATAAATTACAGTACCTCCTTCTGTTTCATTTGATGTTTAATTTACAGGATGGTTTTTTTTATCTTATTTGTGTACTTAAAAATTGAATTCTGAAATTTTACTAGGTGGTGCAAACAGATGGAGGAGTTTTACTGAAAGAGGAAGAACATAAAGAGGTGGCTGAAGTGGCTCAGGAATTACAGAAGTATTGCGTGAATGAGCCTGTGAAATGCCCTTTGATATTTGGAGGTGAATCCATATTGTGCTGTTCAACCTTAACATTGTGTTAAAAGCCCCAAACAGCAAGTCTTCTTTTCTAATTTTTCTGTATCTTCTTAACCTTACCAAATGAACCTTCAATATTCTGTGGTTTTTCTTTATGCATTAGATAAAATAGAGTCCACTTTCAACTCCTAATCATACTTGATATACATTTTTTAATAATTTTTAACCATTGATATGAGAATCATTAAGTTCTTGTTTTACTCATTATTTCTTGTTCCATTACATTGACAAAAGTGCATTTCAGATTGGGATGTGGTGTACTGTTCACAGCCAACATCACCAGGAGGTGGCTATAGGAGTGCATTGGGTCGTCTTTTCTTTAAAACAAAGCAAATGATTCAGGTTGTTGAAGCTCCTGATATTGTGAGAAACAAGGTCGCTTTTTCTGCTTTGGGTTTTTTGGATGGAGAGGTGTCTCTGAAGGGTAGGTCATTTAATTTAATTCTTTGAAAGAATAGCTGAAACTTCCACATTCTGATAGTATATCCAAACTTCCAAAGAGATCACATGTCTCAAAAGAGTGTCATATTTTCTATCTCATCCTCTTAAATTGTGTCACTTGAAAAATTAATCACATTATTCATTATAAAATGTTCTTTTTAAATGACATGGCACAATATAAGTGGGTGAAACAAGAAATGGAATATCCTTTTGAGACAGGTGATCTCTATCTATTCAAACAAGCTATTATTAAATATTAATAGCAAAACTAGATTTATCAGTTTTGTAAACTCCAAACTGTAAACCAAATGAGGGAATAAGTTATTGGATATGATTTAAAATAATTCTTTGATCAAAAGGAAAGCAAAAATAAAAAAAAGGAGTGAGGAGTGACTTTGGTTAGATATTTGTTGCTTGTTGTTTAATATGTAGTCCAATTTCATCAACTATTAAACTTATGTGCTGATTTGATGTTTGCAAACGTGAAACAGGAAAACTGAAGGCTCTAGATAGTGAATGGATTCAAGTTGTATTTGAAGCGCCTCAGTTGAAGCTAGGATCTTGGGAGGTCCAATATGGAGGTCAGAGTGAAGTTAAACTCCGAATCACTTATGTAGATGACAAGATCAGGTTAGGATTGGGTTCCAGAGGTTCGCTGTTTGTTTTTCAAAGAAGATGAAATTGAGATGCAATCAAAGTTCCCTTCAAAAAATCTTACGAGTTTGTAGCTTTTTACAATGCACAATTTCTTGTATGATATGATTACGAGTGTACATCAGTAAGTGCTAAAAAGGATAAACTTTTCAAGACCGCATCACATATAAGGAACCTGATATGAATATCACATATAAGGAACTGACATGAATATCACACATAAGAACGATTGTTTTAATAAGCATCCAATTTTTATATAAGAATTACCAATAAAAATAAGGGAGACAAAAATAATAATATTAAATGAATATTAATATCAAATAAAAATAGTGTGTTAATATTTTAATTTGAAATAAAAATAAATTTAAATAAAAATGTGGGGTAATTTGTGGATCCATTCGGGGAATTTTTAAGAGTTTTTCTATTGGAGCGTAGAATTGCTTAGAGAGATATAAAGTAAACAGTGGTGAGTTGACATATAACTAACCAAGTTTTAAAACGTTTTAACACCAAATCATAAGAAATCTCTTTTCTCGAGAGACTAAAACTTAATATATATCTTTATATGGGCCAAAAATTAAAAAGTTAAATTTTTTTTTAATGATAAATGGAGCCCCAGCCCAGGAGACGAAATTACGCCTTTGTCTGGATCAGGGAAGAAGTAGTGAGGAAAGAAGTAGAAGAGAAAAAAGAAAAAGAAAAGAGAAAATGAGTAGATATGGATGTCCATTTAGTATTGTAACCTCCATGAGCAAAAGTTTTAATCACAAGTTATAGTATTGTAAATGAATCATTATGTATAGGCATTTAATAGCTTGGTTGGTTACAAGTCCTATGTTCTATAAATAGGATAATGCATCATTGTGAAATTTACACCTTGAAGAGCATAATGCAAAGACTTTCTTCTTCTCCTATCTTCTCTCTTTCTCCCTTCTCTCTATTCTTACATATTTTATAATATCATGCTCCTGTTTTGGTTCATTTCATAACAAGAATATATAATATTACATTTTTTGTGCTATTGCTATTTGTACAATTAGATGCATCTATAAAGATCTAGTTAAGTCAAAATGTTCAACTTTCAAACTATAAAATAAAATAGTCTATTAATACCAACTTTTAAAAATTGAAACAGAAAACAAAGCCTACAGCTGCCGAACCAAATGTGGAGAACAGGGTATCACAGAGAATGTGCGAGAGACAAATAAAAGGGTCAAAAATGTAATTTCATACCATATGCTCCCTTCTTTTCCGGTTTTCTCTCCATCGAAGGAGAGGTTTTGTTTCTTGTGGTGTCCACTTATTTATTTCCTCTCTTCCCTGCTTCTCTTCCATCCCAAACAACATAAAATCACTTTTTCACCCTCCTTTTCTCTCTCCCCTACATCTCTCTCTCAAATTCTATCAAAACAAAAAAGGATCTATCAGAGCAACTGCATCGGTCCAATATGTCGGCTGCTTAAAATGATAAGCACCGATGCTTAAGATTATACACTGTTGGAGGATGTGCTTGACAAGCACCCCATATTTGATGGCTGCTTCCACAAGCACCGATGCTTGCGGCAATTCGATGGGACAATTAGGTGTTCAATGGCTTTAATTTTGACCTTTTGGTCTTTTTTTTTTTTAAACATACCAATTCTTGGCAAAATGTTAGGATGTACGGTCCTTGATAGGGTCCATTTAAGAACTTTTTAAAAGTTGTTAGGTTGGACAGATAAGGTACTTAAGTTATAAAAAGTAAAAAATGAGTGATGTGTAATGGTGGGACCCATTTAGATATTTATGATTTTAATTGATGCATCAACTAGATGATCACATGTTTGTCAATTCGTAACCAGAAGTTTGCGAGATTGCTTGCTCAACTAATTCGACTAAGAGCTCCCTTTCCCAATTATCCAATTAAGAAAATATGCTTTGATAATGTTGGTGAATTTTCAAGTCTTTGATGAGTATTGTATGTCTATTGAGGTTGATATTGAACATCTTGTAGCATATACTAGTGCAGAAAGCACTTTTTACGTCAGTTAAAAGTGCTTTTTAACGTCTGAAAAAAGTCTGACGTTATTCGGGCAGACGTTAAAAGTTACTAACTTTTAACGTCTGTTAACAACTGACGTAAAAGTTCACTTTTAACGTCAATTAATTTAAATAACTGACGTTAAAAGTGATACTTTTACCGTCAGTTATTTAAATTAACTGACGTTAAAAGTAATTTTTTTTTTTAAAAAAAATTATATCTATCTTAAGTTCCATCAATTCTTCCCTCAGCTATCACAGAGAAGGGACACTGAGGAAACAGTGATTCAATATGAGCATACTAACCAAAACTTGTGATTTAAAAGTCTCAATCATGAGCATATATAAGCTCTAATACAAAAAAGAGGGAGGGAGTAACGGATAATTAAGACCTTCAAACTCATCTGATAACTGAGGAAATTAAAGATGAAAGGATGCACTGTACATTATGTATACACCCATAAAAAAAGAAAATGGACCAAGAAAGTTTCAATAACAGAAAGCATCAAAGGTTACAAACCATAAACAAAAACAAACCATGAACAAAAAACAAGAAAGTTTGGAACTTTCAAGAAAAAGTAGGAAGTTTCTTCACAGATTTTCATTTGCATGTCTTCTTCTTAGCAGATCTAGTCCCTTCTTCGAAGATCCGACCCCTTCGCTCGCAGATCTGATCCCTTCGTTCACAATCTTCTTTTTCGCAGATCTAATCACTTCTTTGAGTAAGGGGCGGAGAGACTAAGGAAGAGACTTTAGGGTTTCAGAATGAAATGAATAAAGGTTTGAGACTTGAATAAGGGAAGATTAGGAAGAGAAGGAACTAAAGAGGGAGAGAGGCACAGCTACGGCTGCGCTAGGGTTTCAGAAGTGAAGGGTGAAACTTGAATGAAATGAGAGTGAGTTGGTTGGGCCGGTTTTAAAATAACGTAAAAGATACACTTTTAACGTCAGTTGTTTAAACAACTGACGTAAAAGATACACTTTTAACGTCAGTTATTTAAACAACTGACGTAAAAGATGACTTCCATCACTTTTTACTTCAGTTGTTTAAACAACTGACGTAAAAGATGGCTCTTTTAACGTCAGTTGTTTAAACAACTGACGTTAAAAGTGATTTAAGTGAACTTGATAATTACGGTTCTGCCACCGCCTCTTTTGTTACGTCTCATTTTTGTTTAACAGACGTGTACCCTTCCCATTTATTGCATATTTTCCACTAGTGATATGTTCATACAATGGACTTGCATTAACCATCTAAAGTTGATTGCAAGATCATTACTTATGAGATCAAAACTTCCAATTTATAATTGGGGACGTGCAATATTGCATGCCGCAGCTTCGATTCACATCAGGCCAAGAAGTTATCATAACTCCTCCCTTTTACAATTGGTTTCTAGTAAGGAACCTAATATTTATCATCTAAGAATTTTTGGGTGTGTTGTATATAATCCAATTGCTCCACCACAATGCACTAAGACGAGACCTTAAAGAAGGTTGGGAATATATGTTCGATATTAATCTCCATCTATAATAAAATATCTTGAACAATCATAAGAGATTTATTTATGGCTCGGTTTTCTAATTGTCATTTTGATGAAACGGTTTTCCCAATATTGGGGGAGGGAATAAGCAACTAGAAAAGGAGATTAGTCAGAATGAATTATCATTTTTAATCTTGATCCTCGTACGAAACAATATGAACTGGAAGTTCAAAAGATAATTCATTGATTGTACAAGCTATTAATGCTCCAATTAAAATTGATGTCCTTGTTGGACGATCTAATATTGTAAAATAGTCTGAAGCACGCATGAAGCGTGGCAGGCCCGTCGGTTCCAAAGATAAAAATCCTCAAAGAAGAAAAGGAGCTAAAAAGTAAGATGGCTAAATTGAGGATTTGAAAACTCCAGAAGAGTCTTAAGACATAATTAATTTTTTAGTTCTAGACGAAACTCGGGTACCTGAAGTTTGTGAAAATAAAGAGATCTCAGTAATTATGTCATGAATGGAATACATGGAACCGAAAATGAAGTCAATGTTGACGATGTTTTTTGCGTATGATGTAATGCTAAATGTAATAAATGATAATGAGGATCACGAACCAAAATCTATTAAGGATTATAGACAAAGAAATGTTTGGCCAAAATGGAAAGATGTAATTAATTGCGGCGGAATTAAAATCGCTTATCAAGTGAAACATTTTTGGACCTGGAGTTCATGCACCTGTATTGTAAATGTTGGAACCAAAGTGATCTTAAGTTTTGATGTTAACAAAAAGATTAAATTTATATGGCAAAGTTAAGTTGTGAGCTAACTTGTCTATTCTAATATGTAGGATTGTTTTAGTTATTGTTAGATGAGGAAACTAGTCTAGAGTTTCTTTGGAAAAGTCCAAAAGCATTGCGGGTCCAAAACAGAAACACTAGACAAATCGCTAAAAATTAACTAAGTGTAAGAAGCGCTAGACGAGTTTATAAGTCTATCAGGTAAAAGAACAAGTCCAAAGACTTGTAGTTCACCGGAGAAAAGATTAGACAACCTTAAATGGACTACCCGATAGAAGCTAGACGAGCAGTTATTTAGACTACCCGATAAAAGCAAAGATAATTTATAATAGTCTATCCGGTAGAACTACTAGACGAGATATCAGTAAACTACCTAGTTTGCTCCTAGTTCCATGATGAAAATGCACGTCCAAAGACGTGTATCTTTTTAACCCGTCTAGTCAACGAATTTATTTCAAATGATTGTTTATTTATTTCGAATGTTTCCATGTTTCTTTCCTTTGTCATTTCAATTGTTTATACTTTGTTTCTTGGTAAGAAACACAGTACCACCGTTTACACAAAAACTTTGTACTCTGACACAAGCTGCTGTAAAGTTGACTAAAGTACAAAGAATGAAAGACAATAGGCTATTTTCAAGTACAACAGAGAAGTGACAGAACCATTTCGAGGTTTCTGATAACCAAGAGTGCTTTTCTAAAGATCACATATCAAGTTATCAGACTCAACGGATATTAGCATTTAATGCTATTTCTAAACAGATATTTCTTGAAGACCGTTGAAGAATACAAGAGCTGAAATTGAAGCCCTTCTATAAATACTAGAAGACCCCAGTAAAGAAGGTGACTGAAACTGATTCAAGCTCAAATATTTGAAAGTGCCAAATCTCTGTAAAAACTTTCTCTTGATTACTTTGTAATCCTTGATCTTAATCTTTCATACCCTCACACATAGTGAGTTACTATATCAAACTTTTTATCTCTTAAGTTAGAGAGAGCCTGAAGAGACTTGACTTGAAAAGAATACTTGTTTGCCTAAAGAGGTGTTGAATACTTGAGAGTTTGTAAGTCTGAAGAGGCAAGTTAAAGAATACTTGTAAAGCTCTTGGATTATAGTGGAGAAAACCTTCAAGTAGAAGAGACTGGATGTAGCTCTTGGTTGAAAGAGAGTGAACCATGATAAAATATCTTTGTGAATCTTTTATCCCTATCTCTTTACAGTTTTCATTTGTACTAACTGTGGGGACTTGATTCTGAGTAAAGATATTTATTGTGTGTTTATTTCATTGCTTGCTTGCAAAAGGTCTTAGAAAAGATTTCCGAAAAACTGTTAAGAAACACAATTCAACCCTCCTTCTTGTGTTTCCCTGTGTTAACTTTAGTAAAGCTAATTGATCAATACAAATGATTTTTTGGACGAAATCGAAATGAGAATGGTGAAATTGTGAGATACAAAGCACGACTTGTTTCTCAAGGGTTTTTGCAAAAACCTGACATTGATTTTGAAGAGACGTATACACTTGTGGTGGATGCAAGTATTTTTTTATACTTAATTAGTCTGACAGCATATGGAGGACTCAATTTACTTATATGAAGCACCTTGAAGGATTCAAGGTGCTAGAAGCATATCCTTGAAGGATTCAATTTGTATAAAGCATATCCCTGAAGGATTTAATATATTTGAAATATATAATTTAAAACATTGGCAGGTGTACTCTTTAAAATTGCGCAATTTGAGAATTTTGAACAATATAATAGTTCAAGTTTTAGAAGTTTTGAATGGACTTGAAGTCTAAAATATACAGAATATAAAATATATTCAAGTAAATAATTGTTATTATAACTTATGATTGACTCGAGAGTAATATCTACATGGGAAATCTTGTAAGGATTAAATATATCTATATATTTAGATTTATAGTTTATATGCATATTTTTCATGCAATGGTGGATAAATTTATTTTAATTTCTTAACAAGATTTTTATATTCTCAGATATCTACGTAAAGAAATTTGTAAATGCATTTACTATAACTATTTTGAATTTTGATGATTCGAATATTATTGGAATAACTTGAAGTTATTCCAAACTATTGAAGATAGGAATGATTCTATTGGAATTGGAATTATAAAATATTTTAGAGGACAAATTGTATCTCGACCCGTAGATCGATCATTTAGGAAATTGATTTTTTTTTTTGTGTAACAAATTATAAAGAACTAGTTCTTAAGGGACTTATGATAGATTTTATCTATCAAGTACATTAGTATAGTTCGGTAGCTGGATGTGAAGAAGATAACAAATATCTTAATCCTGAAGACCCTACCTTAGTGCTACAGAAGCACACATGGATACTGTTAAATATTGCATGGACTGATGTGATATTTGTGACACCCTTCTACCCCGCAGGTTAAAAGCCATTTAATTTAAAAACAATTAAAGGAAAAACATGCAATTATTGAATAAAATAAACAATTGTCCATGGGTAGAAAAGTCCCACATGAACCGTTTACAACGCGGAAATGAAATAAGTTTTAAAACAGTAAAACATAAACATGACAGATAAAGAAAAACCCAACCCCGATGTCACATACAGAGCTGGTATAACCAAAATCCGGATAAAATCCACGGAATTACAACTGAACTAACAACTACGATAACATAAACTAGCCCTACAATGAGTGGCGGCTCCTCAGAGTCACTCCTCTCCGGGCTGCTCGTCATCCTCTGCAATGTGCCAATCAGGCCAAACAAAAACAACAAACATATATAGGGAGTAAGAATCGTAATAACATATTAGAATGGAGATAGGCAGTAAAGTAAACAGCAAGCATAGCAGCATCACATCAAACATCAACATCATCATTATGCTATGCAGTGCAATGCAGTCCTACTCCGCTAAACCATCAATGCATGTGGATCCACTAAACTAGGGATGAACGACTTCGGAGTTACATATCCACATTGAGAATCTACTCAACGCCGGAGAATCTACTCCTTGGATAGCCAACGCATCAAACCAACGAATGCCTCATCACGGGGGCGCTAGGAGAATCTACTCCAACCGTGGATGGCCGGATCGCCGTACTCTAGGATGATCTCCCCTATGTCGAACATCCCTAAACAACAACTCCGATGCAATGCGTATGCAACACAACAACCACGGCAACACCACCTCCATAACTCCAACGGAATCGACTGAAGGTAACAGCGGAATCAACCGCACCAACTTGGCTCGCGGAATCTACCTGAGGACTTAAGCGGAATCAACCGCAGTACCTGGGGCAAACTCTCGGCCACCAAGGTACATAGCAACATCAACACCTTAAACCTAAACCGCGGGGTCAAGGCTTCCTTGGCCAAAAAGCACCAAGGCACAACTCATCAGCTTGCGGCACCCAAAAGGGTATCGACTTAACATCTCACCCTCTCATCATCTTTAGTAACATTTACCAAGTTGTCTAATCAGTTATCATCATGGGAAGTGGGGTTCAAAAACCCCTTAAGTCCTTTAATCTTATTTTGTCTCAGTGGGTTGAGCACGGTCGTGCTTGTAACCCAGCACGGTCGTGCTTAAGCACGTGAGGGGCGTGCTCCCCTGTAAGTGAAGCACGGTCGTGCTTCTTAATGAGCACGGTCGTGCTCAGCAGCACGATCGTGCTCTTTGTCCTGTACGGCCGTGCTCAACAGCGAGGCCATCTTCCCAGAATTCAACTGGGAGCACGGTCGTGCTCTCTGTTCAGCACGGTCGTGCTCATCGCGCGACAGTGCTGTTCTGGGCAGGAACAGTAACCATGTTTTTCCCAATTTCAAGAACTGAATCCATTAATCATCCTACGTCAATTATCATACGTTTTAGGCATTAAAACTCATCGTACAAACAGCATCAACTACAATATTGGTATCAACCCAAACATCATATTCATCTCAACAATTAACCAACAACATCATGCTCATATTTAACACAAAACCATCATCAACAATATGAGGCATTTAACATGCAATCATACAACAGTCAGAACATACATCAAGAACATAGCCACGTCATAAATTAGTATATCACATAATAACGGGGTTACGGGGAACCCCTTACTTTACACTAGCCCCAGACCTATGTAAATACTACCCTTCTCCCCATACCTGGATTGAAGGTAGCTCTCTAAGACTTCCTAACAGCAACCGGTTCCTCTCCTTTAGGCGGCTCACGCACGAACGAGCCTTAAACAAACAGATTAAAACGGTGTTAGTTTCCCAACCAAAAACGAAAGGAAACTAAAGAAAAGGAACGAAACATTACCTATACACGAAGTGCAGACGAAACCACGTTTCCCCAGCGTCTCCAATACTCAAAACCACACTGAGTATGAAGGAAAAAGGGAAGAAGGGAGGTTGCAGCCGTACTAGGGTTTTTAGTAGCAAAGATGAAGTGTACGGCGCAACCCTGAGTCTGCTCAACGTATATAGGCCCGGACTTGAGCACGGTCGTGCTCATCCTCGAGCACGGTCGTGCTCAACTTAACGTTACAAGACGCGGTCAACACGTTGAGCACGGGCGTGCTCACTGTTGAGCACGGGCGTGCTCACTGTTGAGCACGGTCGTGCTCAACTTAAAATCAGAAACTCGCTTCTGACTTTAAGCACGGGCTTGCTGGCTAATGAGCACGGGCGTGCTCATGTACCAGAAAGGGACTTCAACCAAAAATCCCACTAAGCCCTTAAACGATAAATCCAACTTAACCAAAACCAGCTTAATTAAAATATTCTGAAAAACAGGGTGTTACAATATTTTTTCACAATTCTTACTAGTAAGATATAGTTCTTCGGCAACCAAAAGGCATTAAAAGATTTTAAGATATTTTGTTTGATCCAGATGAATTCGTTAATGTTTCTGGTTAAAGTTATGATTCATCTCATTCAAGAATCTTGTGATTCCAATTGAAGAAAATATTGTCATGCAAAACTCAATTGAAAGGAGGATATCTCAAAGGTGTCAAATAGAAAAATATTGCTTTAGAATGCTTCAGGGGGAGAAAACAGAATGTTGAATTTCATATTCTTAAGTGATGCTTCTAACAGGGGGGAGAAAACTGTACTCTTTTTCCCTTTATCAAGGTTTTGTCCTACATTATTTTCCTTGATAAGGTTTTTAATGAGACAGTTTCCATATAAAGGATATTGTACTCTTTTTCCTTCACTATGATTTTTCCCACTGTTTTTTCCTAGTAAGGTTTTAACGAGGCAAATCCTTGTGGATATCCAAGGGGGGTGTTATGAAAAATATGCAAAATGTGGATTAATGTTCTTTTAGTATTGTAACCTCCATGAGCAAAAGTTTTTATCACAAATTATTGTATTGTAAATGAATCATTATGTATAGGCATTTAATAGCTTGGTTGATTACAAGTCCTATGTCCTATAAATAGGATTCATGTATCATTGTGAACTTTGCACCTTGAAGAGTATAATGCAAAAACTCTCTTCTTCTTTTCTCTTCTCTCTTTCTCCCTTCTCTCTATTCTTCTACATTTTATAATATCCTGCTCCTGTTTTGGTTCATTTCATAACAAAAATATGTAATATTACATTTTTTGTGCTATTGCTAATTGTACAAATAGATGCATCTATAAAGATCCAGTTAATTCAAAATGTTCAACTTTCAAACTATAAAATAAAATAGTCTATCATATAGCAACATTTAAAAATTGAAACAGAAAACAAAGCCTACAGCTGCCGAACCAAATATGGAGAAGAGGGTTTCACAGAGAACATGCGAGAGACAAATAAAAGGGTAAAAAATGTAATTTCATACCATATGCTCCCTTCTTTTCCAGTTTTCTCTCCATCGGAGGAGAGGTTTTGTTTCTTGTGGTGTCCACTCATTTATTTCCTCTTTTCCCTACTTCTCTTCCATCCCAAACAACATAAAATCACTTTTTTCACCCTCCTTTTTCTCTCTCCCCTACTTCTGTCTTCTCAAATTCTATGAAAACAAAAGAGGATCTATCAGAGCAACTGCATCGGTCCAATTTGTCGGGTGCTTATAATGATAAGCACTGATGCTTAAGATTATACACTGTTGGAGGATGTGCTTGACAAGCACCCCATATTTGATGGCTGCTTCCATAAGCACCGATACTTGTGGCAATTCGATGGGACAATTAGGCGTTCAATGGCTTGAATTTTGACTTTTTGGTCATTTTTTTATATTATTAAACATACCAATTCTTGGCAAAATGTTAGAATGTGCGGTCACTGGTAGGGTCCATTTAAGAACTTTTTAAAAGTTGTTAGGTTGGAGAGATAAGGTGCTTAGGTTATAAAAAGTAAAAATGAGTAGTATATAATGGTGGGACCCATTTAAGAACTCCAAACTGGGTGTTGGGATAAAGATGCTCCCAGACAGTAGAAACTTCCTATGTATAAGCTAATAGAACTTGCTACGACAACTTCAAAGTGAAGCCTCATAAATAATCAATTCTGGTTAGAGTTTGTTTGGGAAAGCTGTAAAAATAGATTATGCTAATAATCGAATATATGTATAATCGATTATAGTCAGAATCTGTTTTTTTTTTTTTTTTTGGTATGTTTGTTGAAAAACAATTTTAAGATTATCTATTTCGTTTGAGTGATGCGAAAAAATCACTTTTATATAGTAAATTCTGAAAAAAAAAAAAAAAAAGGGTATAAAGCTAGTTGTATAATTTAATAATGGCTTAAATAAGTTTTTGGTCCCTGAAAAGTTCCCATTTTTTAGTTTTAGTCCTCTTATTTTTTTTTATAGGTTTTCATCCCCATTTTTTCCAAAGTTTAGGAATTAGTCCCCGCCGTCAACTCCCTTCCGTTATCTGCTGACGTGGCTAACGGAGGCCACGCCACCAATGCCACGTCATCCACATGGCGTTAAGTTTGCCACGTCAACATGGACTATTTCGAAAAAAATTGAAAATATAAGGACTAAAACCAAAATTTGTGAACTTTGGAGGGACTAAAAACTTATTTTAACAAAAAAATATTTTCCAATAATTTTTCACACCAAGTCGTACAGGGACATGAAACTACCTCGATATCCCCGAATATTCTCTTAAAGCTATTTTAAGAAACTTATACTCAGTTTCATCGTCTAGTTATACTTAGGACAATTCTGCAAGCTAGAATAGACGAGTTAGTCCTTTAACACAACTTTGCCATACAAATTTAATACTTTTGTTAACATCAAAACTTAAGAGATTATTTAACCAAAACCACTTTGGTTCCAACAAATTTGAAACCTATGGCTCTAATATATGATTTGTTTCTATTTTCTAGCTAAGTTTTGTCATGGTTTAAATTGTCAAATTCCTTCATCTGGTATGATTTTTAGTACAGGGACACCGAGCTAATTTTCTTTTCCTGCACGACTTGCTATGAAATTTGGCAAGCAAATAGAAACAAATTCATATATTATGGACCACATGGTTAAAATTGCTATATTCCTTCATTTTGTATGATATATCTAGTACTGAAGGGTACCGAAGTAATTTCTTATTTTTGTCTGACTTGCTCCAAAATTTGGTTAGAAAATAGAAAGAAATCATACATTAGGACCACAAGTTTCAAATTGACAAATCCCTTCATCTGGTATGATTTCTAGTACTCAAGGGTATCAAGGTAATTTCTTATTCCAGTTTGATTGTGTTGAGACCTCATAAGTCTCAAACACATTCAAAGTGTAAATCCTCTATGTTTTGATGATTCCAAATAGTTCAAGTATGGTAATATTGAACCAAATGAAATTACTGATATATTTGATAAGTGTGCAGGAAAATAGACTTGAGGTCACTCGTCTAATTTTGACCCGTCTACTGTTTAGAAGCTCAGCAGTGACTCGTCTAAGTTTCCACTCGTCTAAAAAGTTAGTCAAAGAAAGTCAACGCTCAAGAAAGACCAAGTTCACTTGATGACGTGGCAAGAAGCATGCGTCTAAGTTTAGCTCAGCTGACCACCCGTCTAACTTTGGAATACGCATTCACCTGTCTAACTTTGGAACAAGCCAGGACCCGTCTAAGCTTTAGAACAAGCTTTCACCCGTCTAAGTTTTGGATGACTTTCACCCGTCTAAAAATTCTCATTACTGACACCAAGTCAGTATGTCAGAAATCAAGTCCAAGTCACCGTATTCAAATTATATGTCATTCTTAAGGATCTCGAAGACCTCTGGACAATAGCTCGAAGGACAAAGAATAAAGAACGTTGTTTCAAGGTTTTAAGGAATAAACACGCTATCTCTGCACCATTGCAGTAACCTTTTGCTTATTCTAGTACAAAGTAAAAAGTACTTTATGGAAAAGTAAATTGATGTTGCACTGAAAGAGGAAAGCTCTCTGCAACAAGTACAAGAAGCCTGCTGCCATATACTCTGAAAGAACAGCTGCTCAGTTGAAAGTGTACTCTTGGACACTCTTGACAATGCCCAATGTTTTCAAGCATTTATTGAATATTCAGAACAACTCTTTGGCATTAAATGGTGTCTCAGAAAGCTCAAAGTCAGAAGCAAACACTTTCTGAAGCTGTGTCAAAACGGATCTCTTGATTGAAGCCCTTAAATAGATCAAACAATGAAGATGAAGCTAAGAAGTTGCATATCAAAAGAACTCTGCACAGAAGCATTTACTCTCTTCATTAACTTCTTCATTCCTTCATTGAATACACATTCAATCATTTGATATAAATTCGCAGTCTTTCATACTTCATATTTATTCCACTCTCTGAGTGTGATCTGAAAGACTTGCAAGTTGTATTAACTACACAACTTTTTATCTCTTACTTTTTTTTTGAGCCTGAAGAGGCTAGGTGAGAAAAGAATACTTGTTTGAGTGTTGAGCCTGAAGAGGCTAGGTGTGCAAAGAATACTTGTACTGTAATTTACTCAGTTATAGTGGAAACTTGGTGCTGCCAAGAAACTGGACGTAGCCCTGTGGATTTTGGGGTGAACCAGTATAAATCTCTTGAGTGATATTTCTACTCCCTTATCTTTTAATTTGCTTAAGTATTGTTTCAGTCTTAGCTTTTTAACTTGGGGAGTTAATACTGTGGTTATCAAACTCTTTTTAACCTTCTTTGTTTGTGTGTGCTATTCTGTTTTAATATTAGACGTTTCACTCGTCTAAACCTCTCTCACTCAAACCTTGCTTGCTGTGCCTGCGAAAATCTTTTTAAGTAACCGAAAAAGTTGGTAAACACAATTCAACCCCCCTTCTTGTGTTCACTTTGGTTATTTCAGTTGGTATCAGAGCTCAGCCTCTGGGTTGAGCACTTAACAGTGTAGAGAAAAAGATCTTGGAGATGGCAGTTGAAACCAGTGGAAGCAAGAACCATGCTGGAGAAGGATCCTCAATGTCGAGACCTTCTTTCTTCAATGGAGAGGACTACATCTACTGGAAAGAAAAGATGAAGTGGTTTTTACAATTCACTAATTCTGATCTTTGGGATATCATTGATGAAGTTCCCTTTGTTCCTAAAGATGACAAAGGAGAGGAAGTTCCTAAAGCAAATATGAACACTGATCAAAGAACAAAGTGGCAGCTTAATGCCAAAGCTAGATATGCAATCATGTGTGCTTTGAGCAGAGAAGAATTTGAAAAAGTCTGTGCTTGTGAGTCTGCAAAAGAAATGTGGGACTCACTAGCTATTGCTCATGAAAGAACTAGCAAAGTCAAAGAAACCAAAGTCAGCATGCTTGTCAGAAAGTATGAGCTGTTCAAAATGGAGGAAGGTGAAACTATTGGCCAAATGTATGGAAGGTTTCAAACCATAACCAATGGATTGAAATCTCTGGGAAAAATTTACAAGACTGAGGAACACATTCAAAAGATTCTCAGAAGTCTTCCAAAACAATGGAGACCACTTGTAACTGCTGTGTCTCAAGCCAAGGATCTAACAACAATGAAACTTGATGAGCTTCTTGGGACTCTTCAGATTCATGAACAAGAACTGATTGAAGAGAACAATGGAAAGAAAAACAAGTCCATTGCACTCAAAGCTGACAAGAAGTCATCTAAGGGAGCAAGTTCAAAAGCTCTCAAAGCAGATGAATCTTCAGAAGAATCTGGAGAATCAAATGAGGATGACTCAGATGATGAAGATGATGAACTGTCTCTCTTCACCAGAAAAATGAAGAAGCTGTGGAAGAAAAGAAACTTCAGAAAAGACAAACCCTTCAGGCGCTTCAACAAAGACAAGCACAACAAGGATGGTGGATCTAATGACAGAAATGTCATTGTATGCTATGAATGTAAAAAGCCTGGTTACATCAAGGCAGAATGCCCTCAACTCAAAAAGCAATCTTCCAAGAAGTTCTTCAGCAAAAAGAAGAAAGGAATGATGGCTACTTGGGAAGATCTTGATGGAAGCTCCACTGAGAGTGAAGGAGAGGAGCTTGAAGCAAACCTCTGTCTTATGGCTGATACAGATTCAGAATCAGAAACTGAGGTACATTCTGAACTTGAAAAATTGAATGATGCCTATGATGAACTTTTGGAAGAATCCAACTATATATCTAAAGCTTTCAGATCCCTCAAGAGACAGTATGCTAAACTCTCAAATGAGTATACACAGAAATCTCTAGAGTGTGAAAAGTTAGCTGAAGAGAATAGTAAACTTAAGACTGAAAAGTCTGAAGTTGAGATCTTAGTTGAAACTCTACCATCTGAAGAAGTAACTAAACTTCAACAGAAAGTAGAAGAGCTCACCTCAGATCTTGCCAAGTTTGTTAATGGTAGAGATAATCTAACCAAACTCTTAGGAAGTCAGAGGCACTCCCTTAACAAAGAAGGTATAGGATATTCCAATCAAGAACATCATAAAGGATCAACAAAGTTTTCAAATATAGCTGTTAAATCTATATGTTCCTACTGTGGAAAAGCTGGACATATCATGTCTAAGTGCATTCACAAAAAGAAAAGGAAGTCTTCACAGACTCCTCACACTAACAAAAAAGGACCCAAGAAAATATGGGTACCTAAGGTCATGATCATTCCTGTTGCAGACATTCTCAACAGAACAAAGCAAACACCTGTCATGGAATCTGGATAGTGGATGCTCGCGACACATGACAGGCGAAAGGTCTATGTTCCTAGACCTCCAACCTAAGAAAGGTGGACATGTAACTTTTGGTGGCAACCAGAAAGGAAAAGTTGTTGGTTTAGGTAAAATTGGTGGTAAACCTCCCTTACCTATTATTCATGATGTGTTATTTGTGAAAGGACTAAAACCTAATCTGCTTAGCATAAGTCAATTATGTGACAGTGGATTCTCTGTATCTTTTTCTAAGGATGCATGCATAGTCAATGACTGTAGTGGAAAAACCCTCTTTTCTGCTAAAAGGCAAAACAATCTGTATAAGATTGACATGACTGAACTTTCAGATCAAAGTGTAACATGCTTTATGTCTAAAGAGGATGAAAAATGGCTGTGGCATAAGAAATTAGGACATGTTAGTATGAAACAAATTTCTAAATTGAAAAAGCATAACCTTGTGAGAGGATTGCCTGACATTTATCAGAGAGGTAAACAAGTAAAATCAAGTTTTAAATCCAAGAAAGAAGTCACATCCTCTAGACCTTTGCAACTGTTACAAATGGATCTGTTTGGACCAGTCAGTGTAGCTAGCCTAGGTGGAAAGAAATATGGTTTTGTCATAGTTGATGACTATTCTAGATTTACATGGGTACTCTTCTTAATCCACAAGGATGAATCTTATAAGGCATTTTCAGTATTCAGTAAAAGAGTACAAAATGAGCAAGGTTTTTGTATCTCTGCTATAAGAAGTGATCATGGAGGTGAATTTGAAAATGATCAGTTCAAACTGTTCTGTGAGGAAAATGGTATTTCTCACAATTTCTCTGCACCTAGAACTCCACAGCAAAATGGAGTAGTTGAGAGAAAGAACAGATCTCTTCAAGAGATGGGAAGAACAATGCTTAATGAAAATAATCTTCCTAAGTACTTCTGGGAAGAAGCCATTAACACTGCTTGTTATGTACAAAACAGAATACTGATTAGGCCTATTCTAAATAAGACTCCTTATGAATTGTGGAAAGACAGAAAACCCAACATATCATATTTTCATGCATTTGGTTGTGAATGTTATATTCTCAACATAAAAGATCATCTTGGCAAATTTGATTCTAAAGTAGATAAAGGAATATTTATTGGTTATTCTGAAATGTCTAAAGCTTTTAGAATCTTTAATTCTAGAACCTCTGATGTAGAAGAATCAATTCATGTAAGGTTTAATGATAGTTTGAAGACTGATAGGGAACTATCAGATCTAGAAGATGATGTTGCAGGTATTGAACTTAATCCTGCAGTAGAAGAGTCTTCAGACAAGTCAAAAGTAGACGTGTCTGAAATACAGACTGATGCTGATAAGTCTGAAACTCAGACTATGAAGAAATATTGGAAATTCAAGATCTATCATCCAGAAGATCTCATCATTGGAAGTCCATCTCAAGGAGTTAGAACCAGATCTGCTTTCAATGAAAACAACAACATGGCCTTCATATCAGATTTGGAACCTAAAAAGATTGAAGAAGCCCTGCAAGATGAAAGCTGGATTCTAGCCATGCAAGAAGAACTAAATCAGTTCAAAAGGAATGATGTCTGGACACTAGTTTCTAAACCCAAAGAGAAAACTATTATTGGAACCAGATGGGTGTTTAGAAACAAACTAGATGAAGATGGAAAAGTGGTAAGAAACAAGGCAAGACTAGTTGCTCAAGGTTACAATCAACAGGAAGGTATTGATTTCACTGAAACTTTTGCTCCTGTAGCTAGACTAGAAGCAATTAGGATTCTCATGTCATATGCTGCACAACATGATATAACTCTTTATCAAATGGATGTTAAAAGTGCATTTCTAAATGGAATAATTGAGGAGGAAGTTTATGTCAAGCAACCTCCTGGTTTTGAGGACTCTGAAAATCCTCACCATGTCTATAAGCTTAAGAAAGCTCTGTATGGACTTAAACAAGCTCCTAGAGCTTGGTATGATAGATTAAGCACATATCTAATGGAAAATAATTTCATTAGAGGAAAAGTAGACACTACACTTTTCAAGAAATGCTCAAGAAAAGATTTCATGGTAGTACAAATCTATGTTGATGATATTATATTTGGTGCTACTAATGAAAAGCTCTGCAAAGAGTTCTCTGAGTTGATGCAGAATGAATTTGAGATGAGCATGATGGGAGAATTGAAGTTCTTCCTTGGTCTTCAAATAAAACAGTCAAATGATGGAGTCTATATCCATCAACAGAAGTACACCAAGGAACTTCTGAAAAAGTATAAAATGGAAAATTCAAAGCCTATGAGTACTCCTATGCATCCAACAGTTGTTCTAAACAAGGATGAGGAAGGTAAAAAGGTAGATCAAATTGTCTACCGAGGTATGATTGGATCTCTGCTATATTTAACTGCTAGCAGACCTGATATTCAATTCAGTGTCTGTCTTTGTGCTAGATTTCAATCAGACCCTAAGGAATCTCATTATAAGGCTGTCAAAAGAATTTTCAGATATTTACTTGGAACCACTAACCTTGGTCTATTATATAAGAAATCTGAAGATTTCAGGTTAGCTGGATTTTGTGATGCTGATTTTGCTGGAGACAGAATTGATAGAAAAAGCACCAATGGAGGATGCCACTTCATTGGAGCAAATATGATCTCTTGGTCAAGCAAAAGGCAAAGCACCATTGCTCTATCAACTGCTGAAGCTGAATATATATCTGCAGCTAGTTGTTGTTCACAACTACTCTGGGTAAAATATCAACTTGAAGATTATTCAATGATTGAGCATAATATACCTGTTTGGTGTGATAATACTAGTGCTATTAATTTGTCTAAAAATCCAATATAGCATTCTAGAGCAAAGCATATAGAAATAAAGCATCATTTCATTAGAGACTATGTTCAAAAAGGTGTTTTTGAAATTAAGTTTGTAAACACTGATTATCAGTAGGCAGACATTTTTACCAAACCTTTAAGTGAAGATAGATTTGTTTTTATAAGAAGAAATCTTAACATGCATAATGTACCTGAATAAATGTTTTGCTGTGTTACTTGTCTATATTTTCTATGATTCCTTAACTCGTCTAATTTAGCCAAGCATCTAATGACGTGGCTAAAAGCACTCAGTGCTAAATTCTGACTGAGACACGTACATTGCATTTTCCCTCCTTTTCTTAAATACTTTATTATATTTTGTTTGAAATTGACTGTCTATCATTTATGGCAACACTCTCTTTTCTCTTTCCCAACGCAAAAAGTACTCAAACGTTTTTAGCATAAACCCGTGTCTTTTCAAAAACTACTCACTCAAAAGTTTCTTGCTTACAAACTCTCTCTCTAAGCTCTCTTCGTCTTCACCTTCTCGACATCTTCTCTGTCAAACCCTAATCTCTTCTCTTAAATCAATGGCACCCAAAAGCCTTCTTGAGACGCTATCTGAGAAGACTAAGATATCAGTTGCTGAGTTGAAGAAGGTGCTCCCTAGAAGAGTTCCAAACTTTGATGAACTCAGAACCAAGGGTTTGGACGTACTTCCAGAACTCAACCATGCTGGATGGTTACCATTCTTCCAACTGCAAGAACTTGTTTTCCCTGCTCTTGTTAGGGATTTCTGGACCACAGCGAAGATCACCAAGGACACTACTACTCACATGATTTCTGGGGATTTGGTGAGGATCATATCTTCTTCACTCACGAGTTACTCGCTGAAGTAACGAGATGCCCTAGGGAAGGAGCTGGGCATTACAAAGACTGGATGAAGGATCAAGGGGAAGCCAATGTGAATCTGGTACTCTATGGGACTGCAAACCCTGACAACATGGACTCCAAGTATCTGACCCCTAAGGCAAGGTTTTTACATGTTTTACTTATAAACTGTGTAATGCCTAGGACTGGGTCTAGAAACCATGTCAATCTGCTGGAAAAGTTTGCCCTATTCCATCTTGTCCAAGGAATCAAGATAGACATAACTGATCTAATCTTCATTCATATGGAAAAGGCAGTAAAAGGAAAAGATAAAGATTACCCCTTTGGAATGGTTATGACTAGGATTTTTAGGGCATGTAAATTGGATTTAAGAAGGGCTGTTTCTGCTGATCTCTGTACTGAGATCACAACAAAAACCCTGGCCTTAATGAAGATGAACCTGACCCCTACTCTTGGTCACAATGCTGAAGCCTCTGCTCAGATGGAAGCAACTGTTTCCATTCCTGGTGTTAAAGCTGAAGTGGTTGAGGAACCAGCTGAGGAAATCAGTGATCAGCTTCAGAGGAAGAAGAGGAAAGTCACAAAAACCACTGTTGAAACTGCTGGGACTGAAGAGTCTACTCAGGTTGTTGAACCTGCTGCTGCTGTTGTCTCTGAGGAAGCTACTGCCTCTGTACCTAAGATCACCAAGGTATTCAAGAGAAAGAGGACAATACAAGCTGAGGGGGAGTCTCAATCAGAAGAGACTGTGATCCCTAAAAAGAAGAGGACAACTGTCTCAAAGAGGAAACTTTTTTTGCCTCCCTCTTCATCTCCATCACCATCAGCTTCACCTCAGAAGGATTCAACCCCTCCACCTCAGGAAACAGAACCTGCTACCACCACAGTTCCAACTCCACAACCTTCACCTCAAAGAACACCTACACCACCACACAGATCACCTTCCCTCCAACCATCACCAAAAATTCCAACACCACCTCCATCACCAAAAATGCCTACTCCACATACTTCACCAAAAATCCAAACTCCACCACATACATCACCTAACCATCACTCTTATGAACCTAACCCTACTACATCAGAACCTCACATGTCTGATACTCACTCACCTGCTCCACCCTCACCACAAATATCTCATCACTCTGATATTCCTCAAACTGAGGATATCAATGACTTTGAATATTTTGATAATCCTACTCCACCTTCCTCACCACAATCATCAATCCCTGACCATATCACTAACCAGTGCCAAGAGCCTCTGAGAACTGACCTTCCAGACTCACTTTCTGAAACTAGACACAACTCTCTCCCCTTAGCCACTTTATCTCCCTACAACTCATCTTCCAGAACCACCCCCTTCTCTGTCACAAATGAATCCTGTCCCTCTTACCTTGATGGCAAGACTTTGGATATGATTGCCTCTTTGGAAGCTGAAAGACAGATGGTGAGGTTAGAAAGATCACTGAAGCCAGTAGGAAAATGGCTATTCAATCCTCACATCTTCATGAAGCCCTCTACTGCAATCAAAGTGATGCCTGACTCAATGACTTTGAAAGGAAAGCAAAAGGTCATTGACTTACCAGGAGATCAACACTTCAGTCTCATCAAGATCAATGATAGAAAATGCAAGTACAGGAAGAATCTTCTGACCACTGAGACTCATCATCAGTTTCTGAAAGCTAGAGACATCTATTGGAGATGTGGGTCCAGCTCTGGGTTGACAGAAGAAGAGAAGACAGACATTCCCACCAGAGGTAGCCAAGCCTATGCCATCTACCCCTTCTCACCCTCCATTTACACACTCCCTCCTTTCTTCATGGTTTTCCCTTTCTTTCTTTTAAATTTCCCTGGAACTACCCCTTTCACTCACATAAATCTCATTAGGAGATCTTATGAGTTTCTTCTGACTATCATAGATTCTCCTCTTCATCGTGACAGAATTCATGCTTTTTTAGAGGAATTCTATCCTAATAATGATTTTGAAACCACTCTGTCAACAAATGTTTTTCTAGATCCTCACCCTGAGGATGATATTATTGTTGAAGAGTTACCACCTACCCCTCCTCCTTATCCATCAGCTTCTGGAACTTCTCTAGCCACTACAGATTCTACTGCTCCAGTTGTTGCATTTGATCCTGCTGCTCATCAGAGACTTGATGAAATGGCTACAAGTTTGCAGACTGTCATTCAAAGACAGGATGAAGCAATTGCTCAACAGACTGCATTTCAAGCTCAGATGTTGGCTCAGCAGCAAGCAATGCAGCAGATGATGGAAGCTTTCTTCAAAAGCCAAGGAGGCCCTAGTTCTTAGTTTTTAGGACTCTGTTTTTTATTTCTTTGTTGAGTCATGCAATGTACTCAGTCAGTGATGTCTATCACTTATAATCTTTCATGACTTTGATTAAATGAAATGAGTTTTTCTTTTGGCAATTTATCTTCTATGATTTTTTTTATCTGTTTGATTGATGCCAAAAGGGGGAGAAATATAATTAAGTTTTCATGATTTTATATATGCTGCTCTGATATTTGTCTTTACTTAGTGCATAAACTAAGGGGGAGCATAACATACCCTGATCAATTATATCTGTTTAGAAATTTCTACTGTTTCTTTTTTGATGTTCAATAAAATCAGAAAAGATATTTGTCATCATCAAAAAGGGGGAGAATGTTGAGACCTCATAAGTCTAAAACACATTCAAAGTGTAAATCCTCTATGTTTTGATGATTCCAAATAGTTCAAGTATGGTAATATTGAACCAAATGAAATTACTGATATATTTGATAAGTGTGCAGGAAAATAGACTTGAGGTCACTCGTCTAATTTTGACCCGTCTACTGTTTAGAAGCTCAGCAGTGACTCGCCTAAGTTTCCACTCGTCTAAAAAGTTAGTCAAAGAAAGTCAACGCTCAAGAAAGACCAAGTTCACTTGATGACGTGGCAAGAAGCATGCGTCTAAGTTTAGCTCAGCTGACCACCCGTCTAACTTTGGAATACGCATTCACCTGTCTAACTTTGGAACAAGCCAGGACCCGTCTAAGCTTTAGAACAAGCTTTCACCCGTCTAAGTTTTGGATGACTTTCACCCGTCTAAAAATTCTCATTACTGACACCAAGTCAGTATGTCAGAAATCAAGTCCAAGTCACCGTATTCAAATTATATGCCATTCTTAAGGATCTCGAAGACCTCTGGACAATAGCTCGAAGGACAAAGAATAATGAACGTTGTTTTAAGGTTTTAAGGAATAAACACGCTATCTCTGCACCACTGCAGTAACCTTTTGCTTATTCTAGTACAAAGTAAAAAATACTTTATGGAAAAGTAAACTGATGTTGCACTGAAAGAGGAAAGCTCTCTGCAACAAGTACAAGAAGCCTGCTGCCATATACTCTGAAAGAACAGCTGCTCAGTTGAAAGTGTACTCTTGGACACTCTTGACAATGCCCAACGTTTTCAAGCATTTATTGAATATTCAGAACGACTCTTTGGCATTAAATGGTGTCTCAGAAAGCTCAAAGTCAGAAGCAAACACTTTCTGAAGCTGTGTCAAAACGGATCTCTTGATTGAAGCCCTTAAATAGATCAAACAATGAAGATGAAGCTAAGAAGTTGCATATCAAAAGAACTCTGCACAGAAGCATTTACTCTCTTCATTAACTTCTTCATTCCTTCATTGAATACACATTCAATCATTTGATATAAATTCGCAGTCTTTCATACTTCATATTTATTCCACTCTCTGAGTGTGATCTGAAAGACTTGCAAGTTGTATTAACTACATAACTTTTTATCTCTTACTTTTTTTTTGAGCCTGAAGAGGCTAGGTGAGAAAAGAATACTTGTTTGAGTGTTGAGCCTGAAGAGGCTAGGTGTGCAAAGAATACTTGTACTGTAATTTACTCAGTTATAGTGGAAACTTGGTGCTGCCAAGAAACTGGACGTAGCCCTGTGGATTTTGGGGTGAACCAGTATAAATCTCTTGAGTGATATTTCTACTCCCTTATCTTTTAATTTGCTTAAGTATTGTTTCAGTCTTAGCTTTTTAACTTGGGGAGTTAATACTGTGGTTATCAAACTCTTTTTAACCTTCTTTGTTTGTGTGTGCTATTCTGTTTTAATATTAGACGTTTCACTCGTCTAAACCTCTCTCACTCAAACCTTGCTTGCTGTGCCTGCGAAAATCTTTTTAAGTAACCGAAAAAGTTGGTAAACACAATTTAACCCCCCTTCTTGTGTTCACTTTGGTTATTTCAGATTGCTCTAAGAATAATTTTTTTTTTAAATAAGTTTTTAGTCCCTCCAAAGTTCACAAATTTTGGTTTTAGTCCCTGTATTTTCATTTTTTTTAAAAAAAAAAGACCCTGCTGATGTGGCAAACTTAACGCCACATGGATCACGTGGCATTCAGTTAGCCACGTCAGCAGAAAACAGAACTGGTTGACGGCGGGGACTAATTCCTAAACTTTGGAAAAAGTGGGGATGAAAACCTATGAAAAAAAAGTAAGAGGACTAAAACAAAAAAACGGGAACTTTTCAGGGACCAAAAGCTTATTTAAGCCTTTAATAATATTTGTTTAGAAGTTAGTTTTGTAGGGGTAAACAAGGAAGAGTTTTGAGAATGAAAAATAATCAAATCACAACAATCTTATGCTAAAACAAATTAGAAGGCATAAAACAGTTTTTTTTTCAAAAAAAGTTTTTTTGTTTATATTTTTTTTTATAAATTTAAGCAAAATATCAAATATGTTAGATTATTTTGAAAACAACTTTTTGGGGATAAAATAGGTAAAATTTAAAAATTTAAGTCGTCCCAATGCAAACATGCTCTTAATGTGTGTTTGGATGAGCGTTTGATAAAAGTGATTTTTGAAATAACCAAAGTTAACACAAGAAGGGGGTTGAATTGTGTTTACCAACTCTTTAGAAAACTTCGAAAATATTTTCGCAAGCACAACAAACAATAAGTAACGCAAGGAAAATTAGATGGGTGACTCATCTAATTTTGAGACAGCACACACACAAGCAGAGAATGGTTAAAAGAGATTTGATATTTACAATTTTAAATTCCCAAGTTAAAATCTAAAACAAATAAACTCTTAAATAAGTTAAAGAGATTAGGGGGAAAGGAATATCAATCAAAAGATTTATACTGGTTCACCCCAATATCAACAGTGCTATGTCCAGTTCTTGTGTATTTAATACAAATTTGCAAGTATTTCTGATAACACTTGGATAGTGAAATAAAAAAATGAGAGTGAAAGACTGCGAATTAACATCAAATGATTGAAGAGATATTCAATGAAGGAATGAAGAGTAAATGAGCAGAGTAAATGCTTCTTGAATATGTTCAGAATCTCTTATCTTCATCTTCATGGGTTGCTCTATTTAAAGGCTTCAATCAATTGATCCATTAGAAACAACTTCAAAAAATGGTCTTCTTTAACTTGAACTTCTAAGACGTCATTAATGCCAAAAAGTCGTTCTGAGTATCCATTAAATGCTTGAGGACGTTGAGCTTTGACATATGCTACCAAGAGTACATTTAGTTTTGAGGAGTTGTTGTTTCAGAGATGTGGCAGAAGAGCTTTTGTACTTGCAGCAGAGGACTTTCCCATTTTAGTGCAACACTCAGTTCACCTTTTGGAAAGTACTTTTGCTTTGTACTTTAAATAGTGAAAAACAACTGACTTGGTACCGAGGTAGCATGTTTATTCCTTAAAATCTTGAAAGAATAATTTCTTTATTCTTCATGCTTGGAGCTTTTGTCCAGAGGTCTTCAAAAGAAGCATCTTTATCAAAGGATGTTGACTTGGACTTTATTCTGACAAATGATCAGTAGACAGGTGCAGAAGAGTCCATTTCTAGACGAGTGTACTGATCCAGTTTTTAGACAAGTGTGCAAGACTTTTTTAGACAAGTGACCCACTGATGGTTCTTTAGGTCTTGATCTTTGCCACATCATCTTTATGAACATATATTTGACTTTGAGTTGACTTGGTCTCTGGTTGAGCTATCCATTTTCGAGACAAGTGGTTTTTCAGACAAGTCTGAAAAACTGCATCTTTGTAGAACTTAGACGGATCAGTTTTAGACGTGTGGCACTAAAGACATGTTTCTACACACTTGAATAGTCTTATTAGTAATTTCAAATGGTTCAATATAAGCATACTAGGAATCATCAAAACTTAGAGAATTTACACATCAAATGTATTCCAGACTTGTGAGGTCTCAACAATTTTGAATGGAATTGTTTTGTAAAAATGGTTTGGTTAGAGTTGAGTTTGAAGTGAAGTGATTTATTGTTTTTATTTTGAAAGCAAGTTTGATATAAAACTTAGTGTAAAATTTTCAACTCAACTCAGAAGCTACTTTTTTGTAGCTTCTAGTCAGAATCGCTTCTGAAGGCAGAATAAATTTTAGGTTAAAGTAATGTTTTGGTCCCTATACGTGACACTGATTTTCAATTTGGTCCCTATACGTAAAAAGTTATCAATTTGGTCCCTATACGTGACATTGGTTTTCAATTTGGTCCCTATACATAAAAAGTTATCAATTTGGTCCCTATACGTGACACTAGTTTTCAATTTGGTCCTCACCGCTAATTGGTCCCGATATAAGAGGACCAAATTACAAATTATTGTCACATGTAGGGACCAATTCAATAAAAAAAAATTGAAATCGGTCCCTGCATGTGACAATTATTTTCAATTTGATCCCTACATGTGATAATAATTTGCAATTTGGTCACCTTATATAGGGACCAATTAGCGGTGAGGACCAAATTGAAAACCAGTGTCACGTATAGGGACCAAATTGATAATCAGTGTCACGTATAGGGACCAAATTGAAAATCAGTGTCACGTATAGGGACTAAATTGATAACTTTTTACGTATAGGGACCAAATTGAAAATCAGTGTCACGTATAGGGACCAAAATATTGCTTTAACCTAAATTTTAACTTATAATAACCAAACATCTCAATTTTTTTTTTTAAACTAAAATCATGTTTGACAGATAATAGAATCAATTCTGGACGCGAAACCAATCACACGCTTAGGCTTCGTTTAGAGAAGAAAGAAAGAGTGAAGAGAGAAATAGAAGAGAAAGTAGCATTTCAACTTGTTTGGTTTGGCAGAGAATAGAGAAACAAAATGGGTGGTCAAACCCATTTGCCCCTCTAGCAATTAACACCCAGATGTCACTCTTTCTCTCAAACGATCAAACCCATTCATCTCCCCTTCTCTCAAATAGCGGTGCAGGCTTATGACGGTGGTGGTAACGATGGTCCTCGACAGTGGCCACGCGACGGCAGTGCTCAGTCCTAGACAGTGGCCACGATGCGGTGGTCTTGCATGGTGGAAGAGAAAGAGTCCCATAGATACTTGAATAAGCTTATGATATAAGAGATATGAAATGGAAATGGAAATGGAAGAGATGTGGAAGAGGATGAGCACGTGGAACAAAAAGACACTCATATAGATTTGAAACAAAGAAGAAAGAAATGGAAGACGGAAGGTTTTTGTTGGGTTGAGTGTGGGACGGGTTATGTTTGTCCCTTACCCGAGTTGGTTTAAGATTGGGTTTAAATGAGACGGGACCGGATTGACTCGAAGTTAAATAAATTCTTTGTAAAGTAAATTTTAGTGAGTCGAAAAAAAATGTTATTTTTTTATAAGCCAAAATCAGCAAAATATGCTATCTAAAAGCCACCAATTGTTTAAAACACGATACATCAAACAGGATTCTTTTAATGCTACAAAAGTCACAAAATGCTTCCTAAAAACCACCAATTGGGTCATGTGAAACGTGAGATGTGAGAGTACAAGTTTAGTAATTTACTTCAGACTTCTTTCTCAGTGATTGTGTGTGAAATGTAAGCTTGTGAGGGATAAAAGTAAAAGTAAGTTTTTATCATATGGGATGGGCCGGGTAACTCGAATGTCAACCCGGACCCGTCCCCAACCCGACACAGGGTCACTAAATGAGATGCGAGTTCGTCCCTTCTCTTCTGTGGGTTAGGGTCAGACCCGACCCGAGCACTACAGATTGAGAATGATTCTAAGGCCAAATTGAGTTTTGCACAACCGTAGTTTTTGTCTCCCAGAAAAGAAATAAGGAGAGTGAAAAAATTGTTTTTAAACAATTTAATTAAATGCATATATGTATTTGTTAACAAAAAATAAAATAATTATTTATTTATGGCTCATAAAATAAATTTATTATTACAAAATAATTCTTGAATTTTTAAATTAATATAAATTTTTTAAAAGGAAAATTAATATAAAATTTAAAATCATAATAAAAATTAGTATAAATGTTACTAGAGGTATAATAGTCTATTTAGAGAAAAAAGTCATTCTCATTCTTTTTCATTTTCTATTCAACCAAATAAAATAAGAGAAGAGATTCACATCTCTCTGTTCTTTCGCTCTTATTTCTCCCATATCAAACAATACAAAAATTTAGGGATGTTCATCAACAGATCCAAACTGATTCAAACAGCAAAAACCGAATCGAAATACCAAAAACCAAACAAACCGAAAATCGAAAACCAAAAACAAAAAAAAAATCGTTTTTTTTATTGGATTGGATCGGATCGGATTTTGGATCCTTTAGTGAAATCCAATCCAAACTGATCTAGTATATATATATATATTATTTTTGAAATTATAGTATTACTCATATTTAAACATTATTTTTTATACTTTTATATCCCTCATTCTCTTTGATTTTTTTGTTGGAATGACATATATGAGACTATTTAGAATAAATATTAATGTCTTGAAGTTATATTTTGCTAAAAGTTTTGATGCATAACATATATACTTGATTGAGTAGACATGAAAAATAGGAAATCAATTAAGTAAATTTGAAAAATAATTAGTTACAATTTATTTATAGCCGATTCAAGGGAAAAAATAGGATAAGTGAGAGTAGATATAGAAAATTAACATAAAAGAACCCGTTAAAAAATATCAAAAATTATTTTTTCTCAAACTCCCAAATTAAAATGAAAATTATCTTTTGTTCACTATTTAAATAAGTAAAAATACATTTGACACGAGAAGAATAAAATAAAGTATGACAAAAATCTAATTATCCAATCAATCCAAACTCATTTGATTGGATTGGATCGGATTTTTTTACTGAAGTAAACCGATCCAATCCAAATTCCATATTATTTTCATCATTGGATTGGATGATTTTTTAGCTCAAAACCGATATAATCCAATCCACGAACACCCAACAAAAATCTACTCTTTTCCTACCTATTTCTCTCTCCCCTCTTTCCTTCTCACTTTCTTCTCAACACCCAAACAGGGCATTAATGTCCGTAACTCAGGGTCGCTAATGCATCTACATATACTCTATTTTCATCGATAATTTTTTTCTGGCGTTTCTGGTTTCCGTTCTGGTACTTTATTTCTCTTCTCCATGGGCACAGCAGTCTATCTTTTTGCCACTTTTAATTCAACCAGTTCCAATCCTATTCAAGGTTCGTAACCACTAATTTCTGCATCACGTTAACGAAAATGCCACACTGTTTCTCTCAAACCCTCTGCTTATGACTAAAATTTTCAGGTAGCAAATGCAAGTACACTGGTCAATCAGTGGTAATCATCTCCACCCCTACCCTTAAAATTATCTGTACTCAGAATTTTCACTTCAATTTTCTCAATTTAATTCCTTGATTTCCAAGATGGCCCAGTTAATTTTAATTATTTACTGTCAATGTCAAATGATTATGTTCTGTCCAATAAAAAAAAAAAGAAGTCAAATGATTAGGGTAAACATTACCATATAAAAGACTCCTCTGAGACGATGTTGGGGAGTTTTTCTGGAGATGAAGTGGAGTGGTTAGTAACAAAGTGATTAGTAATGAACTAAAGTGGATGTTTGAGAGTTTTAAAGGAGATGGATTGGAGTGGTAATGAAGTGGAGTTGAAAATTAAAAGTATATCATTCCATTTATTTGGAAGTTTAACGATGAAATGAAGGAAGCTCCCAAACCTCCCCATTGGAGAATATGAAATTGGAGGGTTTGAGTAGTATAGAGTGGTTTGTGTTACCATCCTTAATCATTTCACTCCATTAAGGAACTCTAGAAAAACGGGTTAATGCCTTTTTACCGGTTTCTCCATCCATCCAAACTTAACCTAAAATAGGTTTGTCTATGTGGAGAGCAAGTAAAGATGTATCCACTCCTATATTATTTAGTGGGTTTAGATATCTTGCACTTTATCAAATCAAGGGTATATATACTTGTGTGCTTTCTTTAGAGACAAACTCACTTTAGAAGAGCTTATATATATACAATTATTTGAGTTTGTGTAGAGAGCACTTCCTATACGTATATTATCAGTGGGGAAGAAGCGATCACAAGGACTACAACTTATGGTTGATGAGTTTGTTGAAAAGCTCAAGTATTATTGCAGTGTTGAGGATGTTCAAATACGGCCAAACCCTAGAAATGCACGGTGAGTTTACTTTACTATTTGAGAATTTCCGTTTTGTTGAACTTTGAATAGCCAATTTGAATTTCAAATATTGCATGTAATGCAATCTGAATATATGAATGCACACTGAAACTTGTCAATTGTCATCTTACAAAGGGCACACATGTACACAGGAGCTTGCATTTTTCATTATCTAATAGAAATGGTTTTTTTTTTTTTTTTTTTTGATAAGCGTCTAATAGAAATGGTTGATCACTTGTTTGCAATGTAGCGACCCAAGGGCTCAGGTTGATGATGAAGACGCGGCAGTTATGAACATCATCAGGTCTGATGATTGGGTAATAACAAATAATTTTGTCGTCATTGTTTGTACTTGTAAGTTCATTCTGTTCTGTAGTAGACTGTAGAGATGAGGAGGATAGTAGAACTGTAGAAAAAAGGAATTGCTTTCGATGTTCAGATCGAATACGTCTTGTTTACAATGCTTCCATTTGTTCTACACTTTAATTCTGAAGTTTATATGAATTGTTTGCTTCTTCCTCCTTCTTAACCCACTTTTATGTAGACACAGTCATAACTCATAAATATATAAATTCTAATGCTTGCTGTGTCCTTATAATAATCATGTACTGTGACTAAATATGTATATATACTCCTTATGCTCTGTGTTGTGCTGATGACATAGTGGAGTCAAATTATGCCTAAGGAGATTTTCGTGTCAATTCTGTATTGTGCTTTGGTTGCTAATGGACTTTATGCACTTCTCCATGTTATTGGAAATAGAATTAAGTTTGTATTCCTTCTATTTCACTTATGGATTACACCGACTTTTAACTCAACACACACAATCATTCTACTTAAACCATGAAGATTTGTTTGCATTTGAATGTCGTATTTTTTAATTACATTGACTGACGCAGTTTCAAATTTGGAACACATTGTAATACCTTTTCCCTGTTCCAGTATCTACTTTAAGTCCTTGCTTAGAATTTGTAACTACTTCCAACTCATATTTTTCAAGATATAATGTGGTAGTTACAGATTTGTAGATCTTTGTATCATCTGCAAGAATTGATCTTTTGTACCCTTCTAATTAAGTGTTTCACTTAATACCTGCACTTATAGGTTGTGATGTTGGATGAACATGGACAAGACTTAGGATCTGAGCAAATGGCAGAGTTGGTGGGTGATGCTGGAAATACTGTAAGAATATAATGAGCTCTTCCATATATGGAAATCTTCATGCATGGGCATATGATATTGAGTGTGCTTATTGGCACTGTGCTAGAACACAAGTTGTCTATCATGTAACAGACCTTTGACATCCTCTCTAAATTAAGATTGCATACCTCGGTTCTATTCAAATTGAGTGATAGTAAAATACTATCTATTCAGGCCTCTCACCCTTGCAGTGCTTCTATCAATCATTTTTGTGTATTTCTTCCTTTCCCGAACTAATTTCATATTAAATTGACTTAGTTATCACTTAACGGCTTTTAATAGCTACCAGAATAATGAGTTCTAAGAAATCTACTTTTAGTTTTTGTGAGCTTGCAGCAGTCCTTTGAGTGACCTTTGTGTTGTTACTTTGAAAATGCCATATGCCAAGCAGCCCAAAATAGGTTCTCAGTTTAGAACTCCTAATAGCATGATTTCTTGTGTTGTAATGCCAAGTTTTGTTTTAAGTGTATTTAGTATTAGATGCATGTCAAAATATAGCGGTGTCATTTTCAGTATTTCGAGGCTTGATTTCTGTCACCTCACCTCTGCGAGACTTTGCAGCTTGTGAATGTTGACAGATTCACAAATGTGTAGAAATATTTTTTTACATGTTATTTCAATCGTTTGATTTCTGCTCTCCACTGGAAGTCTTTTTTTATGCTTCAATGCTAGTGTGTTGTTCTGTAAGATGGTAGTGTGTGTGTGTTACTTTATATTTAGATTTTCTTTTTTATGGGAAAAATAACCTCAGTTTCCATTCTCTTGTGCTGTCCATTCATGTTACAACCCTATTGTCTTTTTTTAATATAAAGGGCACCTGTCAATATAGTTTCTTGTTAAATAATAATCAATTTTATTGTTTTCTATTTTCTCATAGGGTGCTTCAAGATTATCTTTCTGTATTGGTGGACCCTATGGTCATGGAAGAAAAATGCGGGAACGTGCTAACATATCAATCAAGTTATCTTCGCTGGTCTTGAATCATCAAATCGCATTACTTGTACTCATGGAACAGCTTTACAGGTATTTAAATCTCTTGTTGTGTTGTTATTTTATGTTTTCTTTCTTTAAGTCATAAAATGTAGCATCAGGATGATAGAGTAACTCTTTCGACCTGGACCATACATTGGTTACTTACTTGCTTTACCTATTATTGACTTGCTTGCCTTTATAAGTGAAAAAGTTGCTTTTCAGCTTTTCCTGGAACCTGAAGTTTAAAATTTCTCAAATAAAACAATTTCTTTATACCAGAACCACTTTTGGCCTTTTGCATAAAAAACCAATTCAAACGGGCCCTAAACCCAATCACAATGGAACTTTACCTTTTTCTCTTGATCTTTGACCACTTGCTCACATAATTTTAGGCCATGAGTGGTGGTTAGGTACAGTCCTTCCTAAAGTGACGAATCCCTAACATTACAGATAAAGTTGCTTGGGTCGCATTACACTTCCTCTGCAACCAACCGCCGTTGGGTCCAATGGAACTTTACTTTTCACTTGTATGAATGTTTAAAACTCAAATTACAATTGGCTGTTAATTGCCATTTGACGACTAGCCAAAACCAAACAGAGTCTTAATTATCTCCAAGAATTGCCGCTTATTATGTTCTTGATATTGTATTATTTACTTGTAGGTGGCATAACAACTCTCAATCTCTGATTTGTAGGTCATGGACAATTTTAAGAGGACAAAAGTACCATCATTAATATCCTATCCTATCTCACTTTGTTTATCTTTCATGCATGTATTTTGTGATCCGGTTGGTGAACGTACTTTTGTAATTTAAATGCAAACACAGCCTGCCATGCTTTATTTGGATTAGTAAAGAAGTAGGGAGAAGAACGGTAGGGTGCAAAAAATAGGAGAAGAAAAAATGAGTTGAAAATGGGTAGATTTTTAAGTTGTTTGGATTGAAAGAAATATGATAGAAGTAAGAAAAGAAAAGATCAGTTTTCTCGCCACTCATATGGTTGAATAAAAAAGTGGAGAGAAAGAAAATGAGTTTGTTGGTGTTAATCAAGTTTTTCCAGCAGGATGCTGGAATTACAAACTCCAGTTTTTAGGGATGTTTTGTAGCACAGTTCTAGGTGTCTTACAAAAATCCCATACACGATTTATTTATATCATTTTAAAGGTTTTCTCGTCTTCTTTCCAGTGGTGTCTTCAGAGTTTTAAACAAAAATATATAAAAATTATTAAAAATCTGGGAATGGCCAAAGGTCAGTCCAGGCAATGATTTTTCACAGTCAGTCCTAGGCTGGCTTTGCATGTATTTTTAACCCATCATTTCTTCTTCAAAAATTACAAACTTTATATGAAAATCTAAGCCCTGAAAGTGAGGATTCCAAATATGTGATCAGTTTTTCGAGATCATTTTCCATTTGAAAGATACAACCCAGAATACAAACGTGTCGGGCTGGAAAATCATGTTTCAGCACATGCAAGCACCAATACCAAACATCCAACACATTATACACACATTATCATCACTATATTGCATGTATCACATATTAAACACACAGTACAGAGAGCAAAGTAAACATGCAAAGCATTTTTAGGCATTCAAACATCAAGGGGAGGGGCTCCAAGCTACAAACATGAGAGTCTCCTCCCTTATGTCACAATATCCAAGCTAATTCGAAACTGTAGATGAGGGATGAAGATCAATATTCCTCCTTTTGAAAAGATGTTTAGCTCCTCTTGTAGCCCTTGAAGAGAAGAAGAGAAGAAGAGAAGTTACGAAGAAGACTTTTGCAAAAGATGAAGGGAAAACCTTCATGTAAGAGGGGAAAGAAACTAGATTGATGAGAGAAGATGGAGCTTCTTTTTTTCTTTTTTTTTTTGGTTCATGAAGATGGAGCTTCTTACTCTAGAGAGTTTTTCCTCTTACCTTGCTGTCCAAAACGTGGGAGAAGAGGGGAAAAGAGATGATGGATGATCTTGGTATTTGGCTCATTGAAAAGGTCTTGGAGAGGAGAACAACTTCTCTAACTATGGCACTTTGAGATGAGCACTCTAAGGTCAACATGCAAGCTCTCAAAGTCCCATCCATGGTGCCCTTGCCATTTCCTCTCCCTCTCTCTCTTCCCTCTCACGGTTTCTCTCTCTCTCTCTCTCTCTCTCTCTCTCTCTCTCTCTCTCTCATGACTCTCTCTTTCTCCTTCTCTATCTATTTCACCCTACTCCTTTAACTTATAACCCCCTCCCTCCTTTCCTCACACTTCACGGCACACACACGCACCACTTACTTTCTTTCTCTCTTTGTCTTTTCCCTTTTGTTTTTAATACCAAACCTTTATTTACTTATCACACATTTACACCATTTCTTTATGTCCCTTATATCACATGCACCCTTACACTTGGCACATATGCACTTAGCTTAGTGTTACTATGCACATTATCACTTGTCTCCTTCTTGATAGTCATGTGTCATATTCTTTCCTATTTTCGGCCAATCAAATAATTAGAGTACCCATCTCTAATTAATTTAATTATCCTTAATGATATTGGTTCCTTTTAAAATCATGGCTTAATGTATCCTATTGCACTTGAACCGGTTTTAATTAAAATCGGATGAATAAAATACGTCGCCATGCAGTCCTCATATTTTTGGGGATAATAAATTCCTTGATATTTTTGTACTTAAATCCTTGAACTCTTCCTTGTGTTGCAAATAGATTCCTCCTCCTCTTTGGGTTAGTCCTTGGAATTTTCCTTATTACAAATTGACCCCACTTTTATTTCTTACCACTTGTTGGCACATGTCACTCAAGCATTCATCAATTCCTTTTATCTTTTCCTCTTGTATTTTCCTTTAATTTCTAACACCATAATTACACTTCCTTCCAATACTTGTATTTTATTTTATCTATCATGCCTTGGCATGTATTATCTAACACTAATCAGATGCTAATAAAATCGGGTGAATTGATACAATTTACCGTCATCCGAGTCTATGCATTTTTCTTTCGGATAATAAATTCCTTAATATTTTAAACTTAAATTCTTTATTAAATAATTAATTGCAGTGTTCCATTATTGTAATTTTAGGGATGTGACATGTTGCATTTATTTTGTAGCCATTTTCTCCTTACTTTTCACCCTTACTCAGGTATTCTTTATTGTTTTTTCTCCTTGAATAAGGTTGAACAGTAGTGCTTATGAATTTGTTAGGGGCTCAATATTTCTTCTAGAAAGCTTGCTGCTGTTGACTAATTTAACTCAAGTATGAGTCTTATCCCTTGGATTCAAATATTGTAGCTAAAGCTACTGCAGGAAATGTTACATGTGTTTTCTATATGATAGTCACATATGTGTATGTGAGGTGGGAAGGAAATGCACATGATTCATAAGTTTTCTTAGATGCAGTTTCCAATCCAAATGCAGAATTTCCATGGCTATTTACGATATGTTCTTCACATGTTCCAATGAAGACTACTTGTCAAGGTTATCTAATTAAGGTGCAACAAAAATGACAACATATGGAGATCATATTGCAAATTGGACGTGGGCACAAAGTTACAATGTTGTAGTTTAGTTTACCCAATTGGACTTGTTAAATTGTAGTCTCTACTTTCCAAAAGTTATAATCATATTTACTTTAAATGTTATTTCATTTCTATTCCTGGAGAAGTTATTTACAAGTTGGGATGTCAGTTCTTAAAGTGATACTTTTTGCATACCTAGTATTTTGCTCAAAAAAAAAAAAGAGTCAGACGTCAAGTGACTTGTAATACGATTTGCTTTGTTTTTATAAACAAAAGTTCAAATATACTAAGAGTACCCACAATGGAAGAACCCAAATGTGGTTCTTATCTATCATATGGTGGGCCCAAAGATGCCACTTGGGATATAAGAACACAACTTCACTTTCACTTCAATAGAAGAACTCATCTTGGGTTCTTAAATGGGTCCTCACTTATTATATATATACTATTTATTTTTATTTTTAATTTAAATTAAAATATTAATTCATATTTTATTGCTAAGAAGCGGTTCTTGTGGAAGAATGGTTCTCCAACTAGGCTGCTACAGTGGAGCACTCCAATGGTGTGAAAAAATAAGAACATGTTTTTAAGAATAAAAACCCTTAAGAATCATCCACCGGAGATGGTCTAAGATTATATTGAATTGTTGGTATTGTCTGGAGCCAGCTAATATTATGCCAAAGGCTCTTCTTTGGGAGCTGAAATTCTAAGATCAACTGCTTCATACGCTAAGGTGTCTCTCCATGTTAAGTATAGTATTAAAAATACAACATATATAGTATTAAAAACTTACAACATAGTAAGAATCTAGCAAGCACAAGCACGGGATATTATCTCAAAAAATATATTTAAGTTCTTTTACATAATTTTAAAAAAATAAAATAATTTAAAAATTACAAATCATAAAATGAGGTTAAAAATTACAAATTAAACGAGTTCTTTGTTTTTTTCTTTTAAAAACATGCTCTCAAAAAAAAAAAATTTACCAAATGATTTTTTTGTTTTTTAATTTTCAAAATTGTTTCTAAAATAATATTATCAAACAAATTTTTTCTTTCTCTCTTATCAAAAACAGTTTTTAGAAATTATTTTAAAAAACAATTTTTGAGGAAAAAAAATCTAAAACACAATCAAACATCCCCATAGTTTCTTGTTTGGATTTCCTTTTTCTCTTTGTTGTTTTTTTAAAAAAAAAAATTCCTTACTTTTTTTTTATAATAATTTTTTTTCTTACTTGTCCTATTAACAAGTATTTCTTTTTGGGTTCGAACTAATAACATTAGCCTTTCTACTGTTACAATCAAACTTGTTCAACCATTCCTTAAATGTATTTTAATTTACTTTTTGGATACTTTTCTGAAGGGAAAATAAAAACTAACTTTATTTACTTTTATTTTTAAAAAACTTTATTTACTTTTATTTTAAAAAATAAAAAATGATATATCTTCCTACAAATCTCTCAACTCATTTAAAGTATACATGTATCACATGTTATATATGCAAAATATTAATTAATCTTGATTGTGTGATATTTTTTTCTTTTTCAAATAGATATGAAAGTTTATTAAAAATAAATTATTTCAAGATATAATGTTTCTTAAAAAGGAAAAAACCTAGAGCCGCCTCTCTCTCTCAACCTTCCCTTTATTCCTTTTTCCCTTCTTCCTCATCCACCGGAATGAGGTGGTTTTGGGCTATTTTTTGGCTTGGAATCACCCATCTATATCGTTTTTTTCACATAGATCTGGTTTTTCTTTGGTTTTTTTCGTGTTTTCGTTATCTGCATGCGGCGGTGTTTTGTTCGTCGTCTTGTTGCGGCATCGTTTGGTTTCCCGTCTTGTTGCGGTGTTCATTTGGTTCAGATTGGCAGATCAGTTTCGATCCATTACAGATTCAATCAAGACTTGTGTGTCAATGTTACAGATCCGGAGGCATGAGTATTCCGGTCACTTTGATTTTGTCACATTTGTAGGCATTTTGCTGTGTTATTCTATTAACCTGGATGCTGTGAGTTTGTTCGCAGATTTATCCTTTTCGATTTTAAACGATGTTGAATTTATGTTGTTTTCGATATATTTTATCAATTTGAATGAACGAATATCATTTTAGTAAAAAAAAAAAAAGTTTCTTAAAAAGGTAATCACATAATTTTTTTCTATCTAAACTCTAAAGACCAATTGACCCCTTTATTACATTACATTATTATTATTTCACGATATACCATCACGGTCCACGGTCATAATTGAATGAAGGGGGGGTTAGGAAGTTTCAGTAACTCCCGTTACATGGTTTTTCCTTCAGAATGAGATAAAAAAACACTGCGTTAGGTTGATGGAGTGGCATCGAAGTCTTTTGCATTTCTAGAGCGTGAAGTTCAAAGTGTGTGTTGTCACACTCCATCCGAAAATCAAACCCCTGGAAAGGGAAAACCCCAATTTTGAAGCCTTCAATATGCTTCCCTTTGCACTAACACCATAATAATACCTCACTTTCACGAACTTCATTGCCTTCTCTCTCTCTCTGTTTCCGAGATCTTAAGGAAGAGATAAAAAAAACCAACCAGAAGTGGAGGAGCGAAAATTCTCGAACCATCTCAGATCGAAGTTCGTTCCTCTCCGTGATCCCATACGGTTACTTCTTCTTACTTTCTTATGTTCCGCTTCATATTTTGCCTTTTCTTTTAATTGCTTAATTAAACGGGAAGAGAATAATCGTTAATTAAATACACCTTGAATTCACTGAAAATGCTTGTTGAAATGCGGCTTTGAGTATAGTTTTTTTGTTTACCTTTCAGCAAAGCAATTTAGTTTTTTCTTTTTTTTTTCGTGAGTGTGGTTAGTGGTTACTGATTTTGCTATGAATTAAACGTGTTTTTAGGGAATAGAAAGGGATTGATTGATTGATGGCTGATGAAAAAGCAGTTGAGGGTGTTGAAAAGAAAGAGACGAGTAGCACTGCTACTAATGGGAATGGAGGGAAGAAGAAGAAGGGCAAGGGGATTATTTCCCGAATTTGGAATGGGATATTTAGGTCACGCCGCGATGATTTTGAGAAGAGACTACAATATATTTCTAAAGAAGAGGCCTCTGTCATGGCTAGAGTGAGCAGGAGATCCCGTTCGTGGAGGCGAACATCACGGCATCTTATTGCATTTTCTGTTTTATTTGAGGTACAATCTATTGTAAGATGGATATGCACTCCCTTTTAGTTTGTTGCACTTGAATCCTTTAAACATGCTCTTTTGTTGATTTCTGTTATATTTGATGTTTGCTTGCTTGCATTTCATGGTAAGATGTATATGTATTCCAGGTTGTAGAATCCTTTAAACATGCTGTTTTATTGTTTTCTGGAAACAAGTTTTCTTTTCAGTGTTCATTTACCACTTTGATTTATTCAGAGGAATTAAAATTCTAAAATTCTTCACTAAGAAATTAATAGCAAACTGCTCTGAGGATTTTTTTTTTTTTGGCCATTGTTATTAATTATAAAAACAAGGATTTTCCTTAAAATGGTTTCAACTTTCAGGTCATTGCTGTAGGTTATGCTATTATGACCACAAGATCAGTGGATATGAATTGGAAAATGAGGGCAATCCGGGTTTTGCCTATGTTTCTTTTGCCCGCCTTATCGTCTGCTGCTTATTCAACATTTGTCAGCTTTATAAGGATGTGTAAGTGTCAAATGTTTTACAATTAACATACATATTTGTGGAAGCTAGTTGTTTTTTTCTTCTTTCTTCTTTTTTATTTTTGTTTTGTGAATCAGAGCACCATATATTTATTTGTCTGTTCTACTGTGATTGAGTTTGTTTAAGTATTGCTGAATATGCAGTTGATGTCTAGGCGAATAGAACCTTATATTTTATTTGTTTTCCCATTGTTATTCTTAAATTTGATGTCGTCGGTGGTCTTAGTGATCCTGTTTATGATACAGTTTACAATTGGAAAGAGTTCTCAGTTCTGACTCCATCGCCTTTCCTTAGAATTTCTGCCATTTTTCTTGATTTTTTTTTTCTTCCAATGAGTTTGCATGGAAAGTTTCAACGATGACTTTTTGCCAATAATTTCAAACAAACTTCTCACACCAATTAAATGCCTTTAATAACTTAGTGGCTGTGGAAAGTCTGTAGTTTAGTATGCTGATAAATGAATGCTTATTATGAAAGAATTTTCACCATGCATTCAATTGATAGCCTTTGTGTAGTCTTGCAGCAAATGCTGATAAAAATGCTTGATCTTAATGTCTTAATATTTATTAGAAGTCCATAAAGTTCGTGCATTGTTGTACCAATACCTCAAATGAAACTCCTGTATAGAGAAAAATGTGCTTGAAGGAGCAGCATTTGATATTCAGTTTGGTTTAAGAAATGTGGTACCATCAATCATAAGTTATAAAAGCTATGCTTCATAAATCTAATGATTGTAACATCGGATCTAATATAATGATGCAGTTAAGCTTGTGTTTTGAATTTGATATGCCAAGTGCAAATAATCTTAATTGAATTTTAAATATTATGTGTTATTTTATAGGTGATCGCAGGGACCAGAAAATTCTTGAAAGGCTTAGAGCTGAAAGGCAGGCAAAAATTGATGAGCTCAAAGAGAAGACAAATTATTACACTACCCAACAACTCATTCAGGTGATTGTTTGAAGCAAGGCTTGGTTTTCAGTATCACCTTTATTCCATGTTGTTCGGGTCAGGCAAAATATATTTGGGGTTGCATTGGTCTAGTCATGTTCCTTAGTATCACAATTGTTGAGGCTGCATTTGGCGTCTTGTATAAGGATGATCTTATAGTATAGGTAAATACTGTCAGGTTTTACTAGGTGTTTGGTGCATCTTTGTAATCTAATAGTGTATTCAAATCTGGTCAAGCATTTGATCCCATTATAATTTGTTAGGAACTAGTATTAATAAGAGAAATAGTGGGAAAATGATAAGGAGCAAGCTCCAATTACAGAGAAATGAAGCTAAAATGCAGAAAAAAGTATGGAAAAAGACAGAAAATATCAGAGAAGCAATGCAATCTCTGACCTGTGGCATTGCCACCCCAAAACTACCCAAATGATGACCTCCCCTCCCCTCCCCTCCCATCACACAACTCCATTCCCTTCATATAGACATCCCCTTCCATGATTCCTGCACCAACTGCAAATTTCCTGCTGCCACATGTCCATTCAGTTAGATTGCATAAGAGACTCCTCCATACCTTCCAGCTCATTCCCTAATCTACCACCTGAGTTGGAGGCCCTTGATTTTGAGGCCCATCATAATTGCTTTCCCAACACTTGAAGACACTTGATAAGTGAAAAAAAATTGGCTTCCTTCCTTGCTCCAACGTGAAACCTACCATGGCAACCACCACGACTTCAACCACCAATGTGCAAATGCCACCACAAGTACTCAATTCAACATACCAGACAGGGGCGTTCAAGAAAACAAGCACCAGAGGGAGTACTTATAACCCAAGAGTAATCAAAATAATCAAACACTAACCCCTAAAATTAAATCTTATTAAAATAAGATAAATCCCTAAATTGACAGTAATAAAAATGAGATAGTTATCCTTAGAAATAACATAATAGTTACTAATCATTCTACATCATCCACTTTCTCTATAATTGCCTGACAACTAACATCTAATAGGATAGCATTATACTATCGGTTTGCTTTTACAAATGTGGACCAAACTCTGATGATATAAGAGCTTATTAGCCTCTTTAATCTATCAGGCCTTGTTCTGGTACCTGTAATCCAGCCTTATACTATCAGGCACACTAAATGGGCCTCAGATGCAAGACACTGCATTATTTACGTTCAGACTCATACTAGAGTTCAATGAACTTTGTTGTGCTTGACATTCTTAGTCAATACTTCTTTTTAGGAAGAATGAATGATATGAGCCTGCATTATGTTAGTTAGTTTGTTTTTTTTGGCTGGGTGTCCATTATGTTAGTTAATGTTGTGAACTTTTGCCTTAGGGGAGAAAATGGATGAAATCACATATGACCATTTCTAGAACTAGATTCCAAGTTGCTTTATTTCTTTATGGGCGTACTATGGTCTTGTGCTTTGAAGTGCATTGTTGGAAGACAAGTTATGTGGTATTTGTTTGCAACTGCTTTCATATATTGTGTATTATACCTAGCCTGTGATCTACAGAGATATGACACAGACCCAGCAGCAAAAGCAGCTGCTGCAACTGTTCTGGCATCCAAGTTGGGTGCTGATTCAGGTTTGAAAGTGTATATGGGCGATGAATCAAAGTCTGGTGCTCCAACAGGGAAGAGTGATGATGCTGAACTTATGCAGTCTAGTGGACTTCGAAATCGCAAGCAAGTGCAATCTAGATCCACTAGTGCAGGGATAACTACACCAAATTATTCTGACCAACAATTGGTTGGTTCTAGGGGAATTGATCAAACTCAGACTTCTGAGCATAATCAACTTGTAGTTGTTGAACATCACCAACCTCAAAGTTCAACAACAAATGATGGAGGATGGATTTCTCGAATTGCAGCATTGCTTGTGGGTGAGGATCCAACACAGTCATATGCGCTCATATGCGGTAACTGCCATATGCATAATGGTAAGTGGATTGGGTTTGATGTCTTGCATCTATGGCAGTATATATATATATATATATATGCACATATATTTATATTTATATGGAGTTGCTAATATACTCTCACTTCATTTTGTGAAGGAGTAAGTTAACAGCCTACACTTTTTTTTGAACTAAAAAACACTTTTTTAAGCAATTTAAACTTTTCATTTTAAGTTATTTACATTCTAACACATTCAGAGGAGAAAAGTAAAATATGGTTTTAATGAAGAAAGAGAATACTTGTATTTTGTTTTAGTAAGGAGAATAAATTTTATGATTATGTATTATTATTTTATCTAAATTGTTAGTTTTCTATTTAAATCATAAATAATAATTTCAATATATATATATATATATACAAAAATAAGAAATGGAAAGCTCATCTTGCATATCCCAACTGTTCCTTATCACGGCAGCCTTGGCTGGAATTGGAACATTTTTTTCCCATAAATTATGAAGCAATTTAGATTAAATTATTAAAATTAATTAACGGGTATAACAATATCATGTTATTTGAATACAAAATTTGGATACCGTATGTGACACTGTACATACTTATCTCTATCTTTCACTTACTTTTTATCTTCTTGTATACACGCATTTCAAGAATATATAAAAAAACAAAGGGACACCATATGGTGTCCCTATTTTAGTGTTCAAAAAACATTTGCCTAACAAGATTTAAATAAAATACTAATAATATAGATTAATTAATAGTAAATAAAGTTAATAATAATCATAAAATTGTATCCTCATTAAAATTAAATATAAGTACTATTTTTCTTCATTAAAATTAAGGGTTTTTTGGTCCAGAAGTTTTGGTGTAGGCTACAAACTTCTTCACAAATTGAATTGGGAGTATATTAGCAACCACATATGAGAGTAAGAGGGCTATTTTAATGAGTGTGAGTAGAATAAATCCAGGCCTTTAAATTATACATAAATGATTAAGATTAGAAGTTTATATATATATATATATATATATAGTGAGAGCATTGTTTTATTGTGAGAGGAACAAATTTGGGCCATTAAACTATATATGAATGATCAGGATTAGAAGTAAGTTAGTGGTCATGTGATCACTTAAAAATGTTACATGACTTTATGTTTTAATCTTGATCATTTATATGCGATCCAGAGGTTAGGATTTGCTCCTCTCATATGCAGTGGCAGGATGAGTGTGTTTTTATCTGCTTATTTTACTTATTTTTCTTTCAGGTCTTGCTCGGAAGGAGGATTTCCCATTTATCACTTACTACTGCCCACACTGTCACGCCCTGAACAAACCGCAGCAGTTGGATGAGCATATATCTGGTTTAAAATCCCCAAACATGGGGTTACCAAAAGCAGATGTTGGTGAGGTAGTGAAAAATGCTACTGCTTCTGCAATTGACAGCATAAATAGAAGCAACAATCCCATAAATGCTAGCCCTGAGATTGAGGAGGTATCTGAAAGGGCTAGTTTGGAGGAGAAAGCTAGTTAAAGAGACTTCATTTGGGGATGGGCTGTTTGGATGACTTGTCTAGTCCCTTGTTTCAGGACACGGTCCTACTATAAGGAGAGCAACTTTGCAATTGATTTCCTTGGTTAGATATGTAACAGGAAGAGTGTTGATATGTTACTTTGAAACTTCTTGCGATTTATACAGATTACATGTATTACTTGTGAGTTACGGCAATTTTGCTATTTTTATTTTTCTTCTTTTTAATATTTTTTTATAGGGTTTAGACAGCCTTTTAGTTTAAAATTACAACTTGGACTGTATCTAAGAGAAACTTCGTAAACAATTTATATTGATTTTGTTTAAGGGGTTTTTATGTATCGGTTTAAAACTTGGACTGAATCGGTTTCACAGCTTATTTTTATGTTCATTTTTGCATGTTTGATTCCCTCTCTATCTTTTCTATTTTGGCCTTTTCAAGTGATAATTTTTTTTTATCTTGATATTTAATTCTTGGATTTTCTAATATGGTGGGATGTTTTTATCGTTCTATAGTTGTAATTTATACTTATGTGACTAGTTGACTTTTTCTGTGTCATTAAGCATTTTATTTAAGTTAAAATTGCCCCCCTTGGTTGCAAGGGCGTTTCGAGAAAAAAGTCTCTAAACATTGTCTCATTAAGGGATATTAAAACATTAGTTTTTCAAATTATGAACCCAATTACGTCTAACAATATTATTTAGTTGTCATTACTCAAAGGAGATTTTTAAATTATTAAGCATAATTATCAATTAAAACTTATAAATAAATTATTAAAATTAACAAGTATATCACACAGCCTTGGAACTGATGAATCCGCAAGGCTACTCTCTCCTGTTCCACAAATTATGTCAAATTCTTTTGTTAATCATAGCAACTATCACACGAGAGGGAAGTGAATTGGGTGATATTAGAATTAAAAAAAAAAAAAAAATCTCCAAATGAGAATTTTTATTGAAAGGGTTCGTTTTCAAACAGAGTGATATAAATAAAGATAAATACTTTTAAGAAAAATCAAAAGATAAATCAGAGTTTCACAAGGGTCTAGACGGCTAAGAGAAGCTAATTTGAAGATCATTTAAAATAACTAAGAACGTATTTTTGACTAATTTAGAATGAAGGAAGATAAGGCGATCCACTTATCTAATGAGCATTGACTCGTCTGAACATATCAGACTACTCGTCAACCATCCAGACCAAATCTATCAAATAAAAACGGTTTAAAACAGTTTAGAACGCAATCCTTATTCCCAGTTAGAAACCTATTGAACTATATAAAACAACATAGATGAAGAAATAAGGGTAGAGAGAAATAGACAACAAGATTTATCCTAGTTCACTCATAAAAACTATGAGCTACGTTCAGTCCCTAGCAATCAACTGAGATTTCTTTCATTATCATACAAGATAGCTACAATGAGTATTATTTGCATGCATAGCCTCTCTATGCTCATTGAGTATTGTTCTTAAACCAACCTCTCCAGACTGTTGCGAGTATTGTTTTCACAGCCTCTTCGGGCTTAATGAGTATTATTCTTAACCAGTGTAACATCCCTAACTGCTTTATGGATTGATGACTGTCCCCACAAAGCAACATGCGTCTTTTCAGCGTGCTTTGTCCTCACTCGCACATTTCCTAGGAAAACTTCATAGGAGGTCATCCATCTCATAATTGCTCCAAGTCAAGCACGCTTAACTTTGGAGTTCTTAAGTGGTGAGCTCCCGAAAAGAAGATGCATCTTGTTGTTATGGGTAGTACCAATAAATTCTTTTAAACTATCCTCAACTGCACAGTCTCATACCTGCACAATCTCAGGATTGTGACACCCTGTACCCCGCATGTATTTACAAAGCGATAACATAGAAGGAAATAATTTAGTTTTTTCGAAAATAGATAAACACATGCATATCATTTATTATAAAATGAAAACCAACGGGTAGAAGATACCACATTGAAACAAAACATCATACGCGGAAAATAAAACATGTTTGAAAAATAACATAACATAAATAAAACATTTAACCCAACCCCGATGTCACATTACAGAGCTGGTATAACCAATCCGATAAAACAACTCCGATAAACGAATTAAAACTAAATATAAACTAAACTACGAGTAGCGGCTCCTCAGAGTCACTCCTCAGCAAACGTCTCACCGTCCTTTACATATCCAAAAAGATACATGCAACCAAACAACAAATGACGGGGAGTAAGAAACATATGTATCAACATAATGGCATGGAAGCAGTTAGCAAGATGAACATGCATCATATAAACATAGCATATCAAACTTAATCATCTCATCATATTAACATTATATATATATATATAGGGGAAGTATCAAGTGAGAGGGCTCTTCTTATGTGAGCGTGAGAGGGATAAATCATAGCCATTAGATCAAACCTTGAATGATCAAGATTAAAACATAAAGTCATGTGACTTTTTTAAGTGGTTATGTGCCCATTAAATAATTTTCAATCTTGACCATCAATGCATGGTTGTATGGCCAAGATTCACCCCTCTCACTCTCATATAAGAAGAGCCCTCTCACTAGATATGACCCCTATATATATATATATATCAATCATTCCAGACATGGTATGTTATGCGATGCAATGCTACTCGACTACTCCAATGAATGAATGAGCAACACAGCGCACACAACCAACAATCACCACCTCCGCTTGGGCCACTCGGCTACCCAAGTTCATCATCATCATCAACGTTATCTTTCATCTTTAGTCTTTAATCTTTTATCACATAATCTTTTCACTTACACTCTGGCCAAAAGCACCAGAGCTCAACACCTTGACCATTAAGCATCAAGGCCCCCTTGGCCACTCGGCTACCAAGGTCCAATATCTTTTAACAATACCTTGACATTACGCATCAAGGCCCCCTTGGCCACTGGACATCTTTCCACTTTAATTATTAACACTCCTACTGATCAGGTACAGAGCTTAACACCTTGACCATTAAGCATAAAGGCCCCCTTTGCCACTCGGCTACCAAGGTACAGAACAACATCTTTAAGTTATCTAACTAGTCTTTTCTTCATTTGGTGTCTTCTTTCATTAATTGGATACTTTGGGGTAGAACCCCTGTTTTCAGCATTCTGGTTCTGTTCTGGTCAGGTGAGCACGGGCATGCTCACCCTCAGCACGGGCATCCTGGACCTGTAGGCAAGAACGGTCGTGTTGCCTGCTGAGCACGGGCGTGCTCAATTGCGCGCCCTACTCTGGATTTCAAACTGGAGCACGAGCGTGCTCCCTGTTAAGCATGGTCGTGCTCAATGGAGCGGGGCCATACTGATCTAGGCAGAAAGGGTCAGAAACCCTTTCCCAAATTCTTGGGGCAGTTCACAGATTCAACCTATTGGCTTTTAACTAATCCATCGAACATCAGCTTCATTAATCTTAATTGTTCTTCATTAATATTCATGTTTTATCATCATGGGGAATTAATCCTTTAATCACATCTTCTTTATTAACGTTTCTAAAATACTCACTAATCAATCCTAGGGTCTTTAACTAAGCCCTATGAACATAACCTTACCTCTCACACTATATTCATGTCTTATGAACAACTGGGACAACATCCCTTAAATCTCATTATCATCGTTAACGTATTTTAACGTCTTAACATCATTAATAAGCCCTATTAATTGGTTATAGTCTTATTAACGTCATTGTTGGCATTAACATTCCCAGCAATCAACACTCATTCAGAGCACCACATCATCATCATTATCATAACAGTCTCATCATTATCATAACAACAACATCATCATCATCATAATAGCATCATCATCATCATGAACATTCATGGTATCATTAAACATCATACTCAATTGGGCATACCAATAACATCCAATCATACATCATCAATAATTAACATCAAATAGTACAAAAATTAAAGCATGCCGTTAACATTATAATTATAATCATATCATAGATACATCAATTAACATCAAATAGACAAACAACATAGGACAGGGTTATGGTTAACCCTTCATCTTACGCTACCCCCAACGCCTACATGTCAATACTATTCCTTCTCCCCATACTTGGTATGAAGATTCCCAAAACGATAACGTTGGCAAACTAGACACGTTCCCTCGAGCGGCTCGACGAGTTCCTCAAGCCTTGGTCAAACAAGAAGGGAAGAGAACAACCGATCAATCCCCAATTCAAAATAAAGGGAGAAAGAGATTAAAGAGGGTTAACTACGTTACCTTAAACGATGCTAACACGCGTAACTTCTCTCCCAAACGGACTCACAAACTCCAAGAACTTCAAGGGGTTCAAGGGAAAACTAAGAAAGATGAAGAAAGGCATCTATTCTGAGGTTAACAATGTGAGAAATATGGTTTAGGTCGAGTCTTATGGTATAAATACAAGTTAGGGTATAACGGGCTCCTATTTCAGCCCAAACTGTATACATATCGGTATTTTGACCATAACTTGAGTTAAAAGTTTCCGATTGAGGTATTATTGGTGTCGTTAGAAAGATCAGAGAAATATCTACAAATTAATGTCTAATGATCGAATCCTAAATCGGACTCTAAGATGGTCAAAAGTTTGATGGAAGTTTAGCGACAGATTTGGTAGTTATTCCTAGATAGGATCCTTAGGAGATTATGATAAGATCTTAAGAGATAATCAAAAAGAGGATTATCCTATATATTAATAAGGACTCAAATCTGATTAATTGAGGGACTAAAAACCTAGCAGATACACTATCTTGATTTAAATACTAAATCACACGATATCTCATAATATCTTTCTTAATCACTTATTATTAATAAAAACACATATTATATCTTAACATATAAAATCACATACAAAATCATATATCCATATAAGATCACACATTAAGGGACAAAATCTCATATTAATGCAAATAATCATATGTTCAAATACATATTATCATATTTAATAATATATACATACAAATTGGTTCAAAAAAAAAAAAATATACATACAAATATATATGTATATGTATAAAAATACTACAATACTAATAACAATTACATTATCAATTATATAAATAACAATACTAACTTCATTAATAATAATAATAATAATAATAATAATAAGGCTAAATTACACTTTTGGTCCCCAAATTGTTATTAAATGTTCAATTTGGTCCCCAAGTTTTTAAACATGTTCAAATAAGTCCTTCCATCACGTTGACTAACGGCGACGTCAAGTTGACTAAGGGACGACATTGAACATTTTAAAAACTTGAGGACCAAACTGAACATTTTAAAACAATTTGAGGACCAAAATGAACATCAAAAAACAATTTGGGGGACCAAAATGAACATTTTAATACAATTTGGGGATCAAAATGAACATTAAAATATTAAACTTAATGCCACGTGTCATTAGGTTTGACGTCGCCGTTAACTTGATGGAAGGACCTATTTGAACATGTTTAAGGAATTAGGGGACCAAAATGAACATTTTAAAAACTTGGGGACCAAATTGAACATTTAATAACAATTTGGGGACCAAAAGTGTAATTTAGCCTAATAATAATAATAACAACAACAACAACAACAACAACAACAACAACAACAACAACAACAACAACAACAACTACAACTAGGCATCCATAGTAACATAATCCTTTATACGAAAATCGGGGCGTTACAAGGATCCCCTTAGCTGTGCAGTACCATATATGCACAATCTCAGGTTCTCTCTCATTCCGATGTGGTACCGGTTCATTCATGTGTCCCTCCACCTAGAAGCCTGCCAGGAGCCGCTTCTTGATTGTGCTTCCTCTTGCACCAGCGACCACTCTCCGCCCTCATCAGCCCGGGGTGTCACATGTCCACCAGCTTCAGCTTGGTTCGCCTCCGAACCACACCGTACTAGGAGAGGTCCTGCTCTGATACCACTTGTAACATCCCGGACTGTTGTACGGATTGACGTCTGTCCCCACAAGCCAACATGGATCTTTTCAGCGTGCTTTGTCCTCACTCATACGCTTCCTAGGAAAACTACTCAGGAGGTCACCCATCCCATAATTGCTCTAAGTCAAGAACACTTAACTCTGTAGTTCTTAAATGACGAGCTCCCGAAAAGAAGAAGCATCGTGTTGTTACGAGTAGTATCAATCAATTCTTTTAAGATATCCTCAACTGCACAGTCCCATATCTGCACAGTCTCAGGATCCCTCAACTGTTTAGTCCCATATGAGACACCTCATTGTGCTCCGTTGTGCCATTAATTATTTATTTACATTTACCCGCGTTATTAACGTTAAAACATAACCCGAAAATACGAAGAAATTAAAAACTTAAACACAACACATACACTTCTGAAAGTTAAACACACCATCGTTATATTATATAAACACACCCATGTTTATCCATTATTACAATACAAAATACTGTTTAGGGTATCCTATCAGTAGGATCCCTCACAGGTACTTCGTTATATAAACTGTTTATAATTAGCGGAAAATAAACGTCTTATGAGACTCACTGGCCATAAACTCACTAAACTATATCATTAGAATCCATAGCTCGTCCTCCAGAATCCGGTTCATACGGAGTTCCATCCAACTCCTCAGCAACGTATTCCTCCATAGAGTCTTCTAATGGAATAAAGTAGACATACACAAAATATAGAAATAGGGAGATAAGAAACAGTTCTATCATCATAAGAGGAAAAGAATCGTAGCATATAATGTAATAATAGTCAAAGACAAACATCACACTTAACTAACAATCATCCTTAAATCACGATATCTTTCTTTACCCTCAATCTCATGCAACTAAACCTTTATGCTGACGTGGCCACTACCAGTCCTATCACCATCCCCCATTACTGTTAGGGATGTTAGTCATTCATTCACGTGATGCTCATTAACCAGTGCACACCCCCATTACCGTTAGGGTGCTTATGCAAAGCAATGACACTATAGTTGCACAATTCCTCCGGTGCACACCCCGATTACCGTTAGGATGCTCATGCAAAGCAATGACACTATAGCTACACAGCCTAAATCTAAGTTGGAACCATCTCGCGAGAACTTCGGACCTCGTATGTTCCCAACACACGGTTGTGAACAACAATGCATATATATATGACTCTCACTGACCCGCATCTGTTACAACCTAGTGCCTCAACCTTCCATCACAGTCTCAACACACATTCCATGTCACATCGCATCTATAAAATAATTTAATTAGGCTAGGCACCTCTAAGTCACATTCATTCTCTCACCCAAATGTATATCTCCAGAACAACATATATCCTTGCCTAGATTTCAACTAAGCATAAACCAACATATATTGCAGATTATCAGACAAAGCATATTATGCACAGTAAAATGATAACAAATTATTCAGATATCACAAAACATCACATCAAGCAGTTTACCATAACCAGCACATCACAAGCAGTTCAACAGTGATAAAATCAGACATCCTCGAATATTATAAAATCATCCTAACAGTGATAAACCTACAATCCCCAAATCATCATTGGGACTACGGGGTAGTTTCCAATGTGATTTTGGTATTGTCGATTACACGACCTCTAGTAGGGTTTAGGTCGCCCTACACCATTATTATAAATTATAAGCTACTTATCCGTTCGGATGACAGGATATTTCTTTCTCCCACCTTATCAACATGCACGCTTTCCTGTACAAGATCCGAATGCATTCGTGCTACTGCCACGAACCTCGACACTCTTTCCAACACATCAACAAATCTGCCCCCATCCATACTTACACATATTCTGTTCCATTTTCCATCCCGATAACACGTACGAGTATCACAATTAGTCGGAAACACAGAAATACCAACCGAATCAACAATAGGGTTCCAATCAATAAATCTATTTGAATCAAGAGCTACTGTTTGAGCTTCATATATCTGGCTACAGACCTTTAATTACAAAAATGAACGGTGACAAAGAATAACTATCGTTTCTAAACCTTCTCACATAGTTACGGCCCGATCCAACGGTTAACGAATCTCATATCACAATTCTATGGTGACAGGTTAGATGGTATTCGGGTTGAGTTTCTCACCTCTTAGGCCCACTGTGCTAGATGAATATCTCACACTCTGGAGATTATTTCAAAATTCTAATCATTGGATATGAAGAACCACAAGTTTTGAACCTTCCTCTAAATTTGGAGAACAATCCAACGGTTGAAGAGTGTTTGGTGACTCTCTCACTGCGACTGCTCCAACTAGGTTTTAAAGCTTCCAACAAAGGCTTCTTGTAACTATTGAGGATTCACTCAATTATTCTCCTCTAATCCGAAGTAGTGAATGATAAAGAGAGCTAAGGGGATGAGGAAGAGGATCCTCACTTTGAAATGAAGAAAAAAAAATGATCCAAGATGCAAGCTTTGCCATGATGGAGTCTTAGGTTTTTGAAAGAAATGACTTAGAGAATTTGATGAAATGAATGAATGAATTGCATCAAGTGATGAAGAGGAGAGGGCAGCCACGAAATTGGCTAAGTGTGGGGGGGGGGGGGGGGGGTTTTAAGCCATGTAAAATGAGTGGTTGAGGGATAGGAGATGTGTCCTTAATAAACATAGTTGATAGTTGATGTTAACTAAGCTAGGTTAAGTTAATACATTAATATCTAGATATTTTAGGTATTGTATTTATGAGCATTTATGGTGAAGATGAGTCACCACCATGACTCACCATGGTGACTCATCCCCTCTGAGTCATCATAGATGACTCGTCGTTTTGTCTCCCGGTGTATCTCTGTGCATCCGTATCCGGTTCCGTTGTTTACCCGATTACGATTTTTGAGAGAAAAAAGACTTAGAATGTTTGAAGAACACATAATGAAATGGCTAAGTGTTTGATGAAAGAGGGGGGTGGGGGGGTCGTGTACTCTTGACTCAATTATAGGAGTTTTCCTCACTCAAAATGTTTCTGACCATCTTTCAAGGTAAATTGAAAATCAAAACCTTTCACAAAAATGTTCCGTGATGGAAAAAGATGAAGCGTAACCCCCACAAAAACTTCATGATTTCTTCCTATCTTTGCAGCTCTGCATTTATGTCTCTGGCAACAAAACTTCCTCTTATGTCAATAAGCAGCAAGAGTTCAGAAAGTACTTATCATAAAACCTTAAAACTAGAAGGCACGCCATTTCTAGAATCAGTAAGTACTTATCAGAAGTTGGGTGGAAGGCCCTAAGCACATAAAAGAAGGTTTTGATACTAGGAAAATTGTATCTGCTGCAAACAAGCAAGTACACTAAGATAATAGTAGGGCTGAAACACATCCAAAGAATCAAGTTTATTCTTCTGGCCCTACAAATAAAGAGAGCAAACTCAAGTTTTCAAAAGCCAGGGAGGTAATACTTGAGATTGAGAAAAAGAATGCAGGTGATGGGAAAATTAAGAAAATAGATAGAGGTAAATGGGGCAAAGAAACAAAGCAGCAAAGATAAAATGGATTCACTGGACTATGAAGCATTGAGTTGTGCGTCCCTTGAAGAGAACTCTAAAACTATCAAAGAACAAGGCTTTACCAACATTCTAGCCAAACGAATCGAGGTATGTTCAAGTTTGTAGAACACTATGTGCTCTTTTCTCAAAATAATGCTAGAATAAGAACTTCTATTATATTTCAGTAACTTCTCAATGGACTGGCTAAAGACCATGGAAGCATTGATCTTGAATGGTTATGAGATGTTCCCCCTGATAAAGCCAAGTAAGTCATTCCAACGCCGGTATTTTTTGTATACTACTTGTGAATTTAGGTAGTGATTTTTTCCTGTGGTTTTGGGTTGTAATCTCTTTCGGGTACCTTCTGTTGTTCTCTCTTGCTAGTTGTGGCTTGTAGGATTTTATTGTGATGCCTATGCTGTGTGGGGTTACTGCTTAACAAGGTTATTATCAGCTGCACAGGGTGGGGATCTACTTGAACTGTTTATCTTCTGTAAGACACACGGAAGGTGGCCTTTTCTCTGTTGTGTACAGTTTTGGTTGACGTGTACTGTTAATATAGTTTTATAGTATATTTTTTCTAGAATTTAGAGTGTTTCGATGTATTGGGATAGAGTGCCCCATATACTCCTATTTAATATGAAATTTGCTTTTCAGGAAAAAAAAAATTCAATTCATGTTTATAGAACCTTATTTTTCTGGTGATATTACTAGGCAAAGCATTAATTACTAATATATTTAATGAATTTATCAATAGGCTGGTGGAAGAACATGGACACATTGAACTTGAAGAGTTAAGATGTTCTCCCCCGAAAGCAACGGCAAGTAAGTCATTTTATTGCAAATATTTATTCTATCAATAATGCCCTTGAGAAATAGATAGAAGGGAAATTTCAGTCTCAAATGCTATATATAAGACTCGCATCCACTTTATCATTCTCTAAATGCACCTGCCAAATATGCCTCGACAGCTTATGTGCGACCTGTGGACCATGCCTCATATTTGTTTTGGGTGGGCGGCGTGAACTCTGACTCGATCCGGATATTCAATCCATCGTAACTCCACAAAAGTCTGTTTAATATATATCAAATCATTTATGAAGAAATTGATGCAAAATAATTGCTATTGTATAGATGTAACTACAACCTATAACTAACTAAATGCATTCGTACTCGAAATACAGGAGTGAGCTATTGCCTATTCCAAATATTGGAACTAGCAAACTTGTTGATGATGTATTTCTGATCAATCAATTTTAAGACACTCAGTATAGCTTTGTACTTGGCTTTATTGAACGTTTGTTATGCCCTTTTTCTAGCTTCTAAGTAAAGTTTTATGTTTTTGGTCTCATTGGGCTTTAATGCAAAATCTTGATTAATTTTTGGATTTTATTGAATCCTGACCATTGCTTCATACGCTGGCCATAACTTAGGTTATACTTATCCAATTAAGGTGATCTTTGTGGCATTAGAAAACTAAGGGAAAAAGCTACAACTTTCATGAAGACATTGCAACCCAGTTAGAATGTTAAAAGGGGTCACCATTGCATAAAATGCTAATTGTTTGGTTTTGAGAACTAAAGTGTGCATCATTTGTGATAGATTTGTCCTTGTTGAGATTTTGGGCCTTATACTTGGATGGATTACGTTATGCCATTCTCTTTCTTTCTTGTGTGATTTTCGCTTATGATTGTTAGTTACTCTAGAACTTGACTTGACTCTTTTTAAAGCTTCTAGTTCATATGCTTGTATTGAAGTAATTTAGGCGTTCTTTGTTCTTGATAAGCTACTAGACAAATAAGCCTACCTTACATTCATCCCTTCGTTAGCCCTTTGGACCTATGTATCCCGTTCTTTGTTATAGCTCATTACAAACTTAAAAGTGAAAAACAATGATGTGACCTAGCCTTAAGTGATATAGGAGCTTTGGAATTGTTTTGGGAATAGGTCTTGATTAAGTGTGGGGAGTGAAAATATTTGGCTTTACTAAGAGTTTGAATGTCGGTGCTTGTTGAGTTTGAGCAATTAAAAAATGAAAAAAAGAAGAAGAGAAAAAGCAAAAGAAAAGAAGAAGTGAAAAGAGGAAAATAGAATTGGAAGATGCAAAAGATGAGTTATTTTCTTTGGGATGTATTTCTCATGCTTGGTTAGGATTTATTCCCCATTGGTCCTCTATTCTTTTGGGTTTATAACTTGTTTATCCTTTCATGTATCCCACTTTTTCCTTGGCCCCATTTCAACCATATTAAAGTCCTTTTGATCTTTACATGTATCTGCTTCAAGTTTGGACATCAGAGGCTTGTCAAGCCTATGGTAGTATTTTCTTTCATGAGTGCTTTGAGGAAGACACAAGCTTATACACTCGAGTTTTGAGATGATGCCTTATAAGGATTCCATCACTTGAGATTCACTCTTTGGTTTGGTCTTTCCTTTTGTGCTTGGGGTGTAACTAGTTGTTAATCATGATTATCATGATTCCTTGAGATTCACTTGTACTTTCCCGCCACTATGCATTTCTATGATTCATTGAAAAGTGTGCCAATTGTGTTTTGCCCAGGAGTGCAAAAACTCAAGTGTTGGGGAATTGATCAATCAATTTTGAGACACTCATATAGCTTTGTACTTGGATTTATTGGATGTTTGTTATGCCCAATATTAGCTTCTTATCAAGGTTTTATGTTTTTGGGTCTCATTGGGCTTTAAAGCAAAATCTTGATTAATTTTCAGATTTTATTGCATCCTGATCTTTTCTTATTACGCAGGCCGTACCTTAGGCTATACTTATCTGATTAAGGTGGTCGTGGTGGCGTTGGAAACTAAAAGGCAGAGGTACAACTTAAATACAGAAATAACAACCTAGTTCGGAAGTTAAATAAGTCAAAATTTCATAAAATTCAGAATGTTTGGACCAAATGCAGGATTTGGATTACAACATCTCAACAAGTATAAATGTAATTAGTTGTTTTTGGGCTAATAAACATATTTTGGGCCCATTTTATATCAGACATATTAGTTAACCTACTAGGTTAACCTTGGGAGACTATTAATAGATTTTTTTAGAATCTTATGAAAACAACTTTTGACGTGGGCAATTTGGAGGTTATTATTTTGTTGTGTTTTTAGTATTCTTTTCATCATAATTGCTTTCCGTTTTCTTAAGATTTTCGTGTGAGCCTTCATGGAAGGCTAAACCCTTTTGATCAATTCATCAGTGTAAGGATTTTGTTTTTGGATCTTGAGGTTTGATTTTGATTTTGAATTCTTGTTCTTGTTCTTGATTTTATTTCTTTTCATCTTAATCTCCATTCTCTTTTCTCCATTGCAATTTCTTTGTTGTGTTGATGCTTAATCATTCAATTTCGAAATTGCTTGACTAAACAGGTTAGATGCTTTTTTTTATAAGCAACATTTTAGATGCTTAAATTCTTGCATGTCTAATTCGGTTTGTAAATTGTTCTTAATGATGCTTAATTGTCTAACCCAATTCGATTAAATTCTAAATGCTTAATTGAGCTGGAAATCATTGGAATCAATTGATGCACAATTGGTTAATTTCGAATCAAGCAGCCAATCAAGGATTGTAATTAATTTTTCAGAAATAAGTTATAGGTCCAAATTAGAAATCCTAGCTGGTGGATATGTTGTTTTTAGTTAATTGAATTATCTTTTTAATTATAATTAGTTTACACCCTACAAATTCAAAATCCCCCTTTCGATAACATTCTTGATTGGCTAATAAATTCAAAGATCCTTGTAAGACGACTAATGTTGCATTGCCTTGTACTACAATTTTTCGATTATCTTGGCCCGTGTAATGCCTCAGATCAATTTTCTAACTTAAAGTAATGCAGATATGATAAACATATATATATATTTATTAGCAACACTTTTCTCAAATATATAATGACAATTATCATCTTGTTAATTAAAAGGTGAACTATACCATAAATATCCCACCCTAATAGATGGCATATAGAATAAAATGAAATCACTAAAATTTTGGGAGAGCAACAAATCAATGTAAGAAAATTTTTTTTTAGAAGGATCATTGATATAAAACACTTAGAATCCTATGATGAAAGGCTCTTCCTCATAACCTATCTTACCAAGGTTCACCAATGTAAATCTTAATTCATCGGTTTGTACTCGTTGTTACTGTCGACCCACTTACATTTAAAAACAGGCACTCAAAATTTAGTATAATCAACCTCCCAAATCTTTTCAATGACTCCAAAGATAGATATAGATGCCATAACAGGGTTTATAACTTTTGAAATAGAGAAGTGCATGGACTCAGCCACGACCATAACCCCACTGTTTTGCACGGTACTCTTGTCATCCTGGGACTTTGTATAGAAGGAAAACTTATTGATATCGTATTCACTCCAACATATGATGTAACACCCCCCTTGGGCATTACATAGTTAACTCGTTGCGAAAAATGAAACTAAAATAAAGGCTGGTTGCTTTTCGGAAAATAATTCATATAACTTTCTAAGTGTCAGAAAAACGGGTAAAAAAATTTCTTGCGCAGCAAATGAAGATTCAACATGCAAACATTAACATATAATAACTTCATATACGTTCCTGCATGCTCCATAAAATTAATACGTAATCACAGCGTACGAGTTGATTTTTCAGAAATATATACATAAGTAAAGGATATAATTATACATCAATGAACTGAAAATTCTGAACAACCCTTACTCCAAAAGAATGGCTCTCATAAGCCAGATATACCGACTATCCTCAATAGGGTATACAACAACCTAATATCCTGGTTGAGCTGGTCACTCTAACCGACATTTACTGGGAAGACCCCCCAAGGTCATCCCTAGGATCCACGATCTCTTCAATTATCAGGACGAATGTCCTCAAGTAAAACGGGGAACTCCTCTGCAACGTCTGTATTTGTGTCCCAAGGTACAACGGCAAAAACCAAGAAAACAGATATATTGTAAGGGTGAGACACCGACAAATGAGTTTCATCATGATAACCACATGCGCGACACACAAAACAATAGCATAAACACATATACACAGCATACGAATCCTCAGAATAAACATAATGCTTTAAACAATGGGATTCATACCCGTCAGTCATTGCAAATTTATAAAATTGCATGACACTTTAATAACCATCCTCTAACTTTGATGTTTATTCTCGTTTCTTTTCTTTTTCGTTCGTTCTTTCTTTGTCAAGGTGCACAGCTCACGACTATGCTTACTTAAACATCTAGTTCATTCATTCTTAACACAGGACACACAGTCAAATGTGCTAACTGGGACTTTAACCCACAACACATAGGACACAAAGTCAAATGTGCCAACTGGGAATTTAACCCGCGACACACAAGACACAGATTCAAATGTGCCAAGTGGGAACTGGGACCCTAACCCACGACACACAGGACATGGATTCAAATGTGCCAACTGGGACTCTAACCCGTGACACACACAGGACACATAGTCTATGTACTTACTCATAGGAACACTAGCCCGACGTTTCGGCAATCTAGGTCCTTACTTCTTTCCTCAATTTCCTTTCAACATAATTTTCATTCTGTGAAACACAAATACCAAAACAAAACTCCGAAAACTTATCCAAGTTTATCGGAAATGTTTTCACTGACTTAAAACTCCTTTGCAGGAAATCTTTTCCGCCGAAATTCGTTTATAAAACGTTAAATCACCCTGAAATACAATTTTTCTCAAAATTCCTTCTCTTTTGAAATCTCTTTTTTGAACAACACATCAAATCTTTGAAAAATCATTTCCAACATGTTTTCGTCCCAAATAATAACACTATTTCTCATAGTCTCGCTGTAAATCACTTTTCTGAATCATGTTTCGTTTTGGAATAAATTCTTTTGTAAATCAAAATGACTTTTTCCTTGACAAAAGTTTTCCATATCCACATTAAATTTTTTTTTGAAACTTAACTTATTATAACTACTAGGCTAAAATACACTTTTAGTCCCTTATCTTATTTTTAGGTTATGTTTTGGTCCCTCATCTTTAAAAAGTTCTATTTTGGTCCCTCAACTTTTTGACGTTATATATAAACACCCTTTCCGTCAGTTTTGCACTAATGGCGTTAGGTATCCGCCATCAGTTGTAACACCCTGTTTTTCTTAAAAATGTTTTCTCAAGCTAGTTTATTTATTTTAATTTGTTGGTTAAGGGCTAAGTGGGATTTTAGCCTAAAAGTCCCTTTCTGGTACATGAGCACGCTCGTGCTCATCAGCCAGCAAGCCCGTGCTTAAAGTCAGAAGTGTGTTTCTGATTTTAAGTTGAGCACGACCGTGCTCAATAGTAAGCACGCCCGTGCTCAATGCGTGGACCGCGTCTCGCTGACGTTAAGTGGAGTACGACCGTGCTGAATGGTAAGCACGACCGTGCTCAGGTCCAACGTTATATACGTAAACAGACCCGAGGGTTTGACGTGAAACCCTGTTTTTGGTGCAGCTGCGGCCAGAACTCCTTCTTGCGCCGTTTCTCCTTCGTTCATTGCCGTAGTGGAGTTTTGGAAGCAGTTTAGGGAGATTAGTGGTTCTACCTTGGTCTAGAGGTAATGGTTTCCCTTCCCCTTGTGGTTTCCTTCTTTATTTTGAGTAGGGAACTAATCTGGTTGTGTTCTTTTGTTTAAGGTTCTTTGGGTTAAGCCGTTGGGAAAGAACCGGTTGCAGTTAGGAGCACACGTTGGTTGATAGAGCTACCTTCAATCCAGGTATGGGGAGAAGTGGGATTGTTCTCATTAGGCAGTGGGTAGTGTAAGGTAACGAGGTTCCCTATGACCCCGGTGCTATTATATGTATGTCTGTGATAATGTAGTGTTAGTCTATGACAATATGTTCTGATTGTTATCTGATTGTTATATGCCTTGCGCATGATGGTTGTCTATAGATATGATGCCATGTTGTTATTGACATAATATTGTTGAATGGTTGGCTGTTATTGTGGTTGCTGTTATGATGAGTGCATGTTGACAACACTGTTTAACGGAATATTTAGGCATAATAAACGCACTAAGATTAGGGGTTTAATCCCTAAATAATATAGTTAGAACTTGGCTTCTGTCCCTGCCCAGAACGGTGCAGTCGTGCATTGAGCACGACTGTGCTGAACAGGGAGCACGACCATGCTCCCACTCAAATTCTGGAAAATGGCCGCGCTGCTCAGCACGGCCAAGCAGGTTGAACAGCACGATCGTGCTGCTGAGCACGACCGTGCTGAATGTGAAGCACGACCGTGCTTCACTTAAAAGGGCAGCACGCCCTCACGTGTCCAAGCACGACCGTGCTAGGGTCTAAGCACGACCGTGCTGACCCCCTGGACAGTAATGCAATTAAAGGACTTAAGGGGTTTTTAACCCCATTCCCCTATGATGATAAGTTGAGATAATTAATCAAAGGTAAAGATTAGACAACTTGGTTATTAATTATATAAGATAATTAGATAATCAAATGTTAAGTCGGTATCCGTTGGGTTGCCGCACGTTGATAAGTTGAAGTCTTGGGTGCTTATGGACCCAAGCGCGTTGAGTTGAACCTTGGTGCTTATTGGCCAAGGGAGCCTTAACCCCACGGTTTGGGTCTAAGGTTACGTTGAGTTGACGTTGAAAGTCTTGGGAGCTTCATGGCCCAAGCAAGGAGGTGGTTGAGATTGTTTGTTGTTGTGCCATTTGCATAAAGCATTGGAGTAGTTGATGGGGGAGGTTCGACAAAGGGGAGATCGCCCGAGAGTACGGTGATCTGGCCATCCACGGTAGGTCACCCAAGGTTTGGTGACCGAGGCCCCCCGTGATGAGGCATCCATGGTTTGATGCGTTGGCTATCCATGGGGTTCACCCAAGGTTTGGTGAACTGCCGGTGTTGGTGCTTTTATGGCCAATACGGATATGTAACTCCAAAGTCGTCCATCCTGAGTTAGTTTGGATCCACATGCATAGTTGGAGTAGCGGAGTAGTTGATGCATTGCATAGCATAGCATACTTGGTTGTTATGTTACTGATGGATGTTGATGTATGCTTATGTGTATGTTTACCTTGCATACTATTCCTCTGCTGTTTATATGATTACATGAATCTTACTCCCTGTATTGTTTGTGTTTGGCCTGATTGGCATTTGCAGAGGATGACGAGCAGCCCGGAGAGGAGTGACTCTGAGGAGCTGCCACTCATAGTAGGGTTGTTTTAGTTTAGTTAGTTGTTTTCAGTTGTATTCCGAGGATTTATTTCCGGAACGGTTATACCAGCTCTGAATTGTGACATCGGGGTTGGGTTATTTATTTGGTTATGTTTTTATTTGTTTAAAACTCTTTCTTTACTTTTCCGCGTTGTAAACGAGTTCATGTGGGACTTTTCTACCCATGGACAACTGTTTTCATTTAATTCAGTTAAATGCATGTTTTCCTTATTATTTGTTTTATATTAATTGCCTTATAACATGCTGGGTAGAAGGGTGTCACATTTAGTGGTATCAGAGCAGTTCGACCTTGTTCGGACGTGGTATGAGTCTGTTGTGAGTCTGTTGTGTGACTCTTGAGTGAATTGTCTATACTCGTATAGATAATGATGTTTTAAGTTAGTTGCCTGTAGCTTTTACTCGCTTAAGTTTCTGTATTAAGAGTTGTGTTGGACTTGTACAGGAACTAATGGCCGGTAGAGGACGCAACGATCAGGCGATCGCGGACGCATTGGCACTTCTGGCCAATGCTATCGGGCAGGTTAACCCTAACAGTGGTGGGCCAGCTGAGTTCCAGGGACTGGATAAGTTCCAGAGGAACAACCCTCCATCGTTCAAGGGCGCGTACGATCCGGAAGGAGCTTTGTTGTGGCTGAGGGAGACAGAGAAGATCTTCAGAGCCATGGATTGTAACGATCAGCAGAAGCTCATCTTTGCTACCTTCATGCTGACCGAGGAGGCTGAGCACTGGTGGGAGAACTGCAGGCAGAGGATGCAGGCTGAGGGCACAGCGGTTACATGGGCTGTGTTCAGGCAGAGATTCCTGGAGAAGTACTTTCCGGCGGATATCAGAGACAAGAAGGAGATGGAATTCTTGTCTTTGAGGCAAGGGTCGCTGTCAGTTGGTGACTATGCGGCAAAGTTTGAGGAGCTGGCTAGGTACTACACTCCCTACCAGCATGAGACGGATGACCGTTCGAAGTGTGTGAAGTTTGAGGCTGGACTCCGACCTGAGATCAAGCAGGCCATCAGCTACCAGGAGATCAGAGTCTTCCCTATTCTGGTCAACAAGTGCAGGATCTATGAAGATGCCAGCCAGTTCAGAGTTGCCAGTTCCAGAGGGTCAGATAGCCAGAGTGGCAAGAGGACTGATCAGAGGGACAAGGGTAGGCAGAGGTATGCTCCGACCGGCAGAGATTTCAAGCAGAGTGGTAAGAAGCCACAGTTTCAGCAGGATGGGTTTAGAGGCGGGTTCTCTAACGTCTCTAGGCCCATGAGGTGTGGCAAGTGTGGTGCTACGGATCACTACTCGTCTCAGTGCAAGGAGACGCAGGTTATCTGCTTCAAGTGTGGCAAGCCAGGACACATCAGCCGAGAGTGTGAAGTAGCCAAGACCGAGCCTCCCAGCGCCGGCAAGAATCAGAAGTCTCAAGCCAATCGACTGAAGACCACTGGAAGAGTCTTTATTCTTAGTGGAGCTGAAGCCTCCGAGTCTGATGACTTGATTCAAGGTACATGTTTTATAGATGGAACTCGATTAACTGTGTTGTATGATTCGGGTGCTACTCATTCATTCATATCGCATGATAGGGTCAAGAGTCTTGAATTGCCTGTTACTTTCCTTGAGTATGATTTGTTGGTTTCTACACCTACAAATAAGCCTGTTTCTACTTCTTATGCATGCAAGAACTGTCATATAGTTATAAATGATAGGACATTCATTGCTGATCTTGTATGCTTGCCTTTGAAAGACCTGGATATCATTCTGGGTATGGACTGGTTATCTTCCAACCATGTCCTCCTGAACTGTTTTGATAAAACCCTGATTTTTGGAACTCCAAAGGAGTCTAAGAATCCGGACCTTCTCTCTGCCAGCCAAGTTCAAGCTTCGATGAAAGACGAAGCCCAAGTATACATGATGTTAGCTTCCCTGGAAGTAGAGAACAGCCCTCCTGATGTCGCCAGCTTGCCTGTTGTGCGAGAATTTCCTGAAGTGTTTCCGGGGGACGTTTATAACTTACCCCCAGAGAGAGATGTTGAGTTTACCATAGACTTAGTGCCTGGCACCGGGCCAATCTCCATAGCACCCTATAGAATGTCTCCTCTAGAGCTAGCTAAGTTGAAAGAACAGTTGGAGGACCTGATGAAGAAGCAGTTCATTAGGCCGAGTGTGTCTCCGTGGGGAGCACCTGTGTTGTTGGTGAAGAAGAAGGATGGTAGTATGAGGTTGTGTGTCGACTTTCGACAGCTCAACAAGGTGACCATAAAGAATCGGTATCCCCTCCCTAGGATTGATGATCTTATGGACCAGTTGATGGGCGCTTGCGTCTTTTCAAAGATAGATTTGAGATCAGGGTACCATCAGATTCGGGTTAAGTCTGAGGACATCCCGAAGACAGCGTTTAGGACGCGATATGGTCACTATGAGTATTTGGTTATGCCCTTCGGAGTGACCAATGCTCCTGCGGTCTTCATGGACTACATGAACAAGACCTTTCACCCTTACTTGGATAAGTTTGTGGTAGTGTTCATAGATGACATCTTAGTGTACTCCAAGAGTAAGGAGGAACATGAGGAACACCTGAGGGTTGTCTTGCAGACCCTTAAGGAGAAGCAGTTGTATGCTAAGTTGTCTAAGTGTGAGTTCTGGTTAGAGGAAGTGAGCTTCTTAGGACATGTCATCTCTAAGGGTGGCATAGCGGTGGACCCAGCTAAGGTAGAGACGGTGCTCCAGTGGGAAGCGCCAAAGTCTGTAACCGAGATTAGGAGTTTCTTGGGGTTAGTCGGGTACTATAGGCGGTTCATAGAAGGTTTCTCTAAGATAGCTTTACCCTTAACCCGTCTCACCAAGAAGGGACAGTTGTTTGTGTGGGACGCTAAGTGTGAAGAGAGTTTCCAAACCCTTAAGAATAGGTTGACGTCAGCACCAGTGTTAGTTTTGCCAGATCCTAGTGAACCCTTCGTAGTTTACTGCGATGCTTCTAAGCAGGGGTTAGGTGGTGTGCTGATGCAGAATGGTAAGGTAGTTGCTTATGCTTCTAGGCAGTTGAAAACCCATGAGAAGAACTACCCTACCCATGACCTAGAGTTAGGAGCTGTGGTATTTGCCTTAAAGATCTGGAGGCATTACCTGTATGGAGCGAGGTTTGAGGTCTTTAGCGATCATAAGAGTTTGAAGTATCTCTTTGATCAAAAGGAGTTGAATATGAGGCAGCGTAGGTGGATGGAGTTTTTAAAGGATTATGACTTCGAGCTGACCTATCACCCAGGAAAGGCCAATGTGGTGGCCGATGCCTTGAGTAGGAAAACCCTGCATGTCTCCGCTTTGATGGTTAGGGAGATGGATTTGATTGAGGAGTTTAGAGACCTTAGTCTAGCTTGTGAGTTTACCCCTAAGAGTATTAGGCTTGGTACCTTGAAGGTTACCAACAGTTTGATGGATGAGATTAGAGAGGGTCAGAAGTTAGACAAGTTTCTCTTAGACCAGCGAGATTTGCTCGCTCAGGGTAGAGACCTAAGTTTTAAGGATGGCAGTGATGACATCTTGAGGTTTAAGGATAGAGTTTGTGTGCCTGAGGTTCCTGAGCTTAGGAAGTTGATCTTAGAAGAAGGTCATAGGAGTGGATTGAGTGTGCACCCAGGTGCCACTAAGATGTATCAGGACCTTAAGAGGATGTTTTGGTGGCCTAGGATGAAAAAGGATGTAGCTGAGTTTGTGTATGCGTGCCTAGTATGTCAGAAGGCTAAGATAGAGCATCAAAGGCCTTCAGGTAAGTTGCAACCTTTGAGTATCCCAGAGTGGAAATGGGATAGCATCTCCATGGATTTTGTGTCTGGACTCCCTAGGACTCCAGCTGGTTTTGAGGCTATATGGGTTGTTGTGGATAGACTGACTAAGTCTGCCCATTTCATTCCGATGAATATGGAGTATCCATTGGAGAAGTTAGCTAAGCTGTACATCAAAGAGATAGTTAGGCTTCATGGTGTACCCTCTAGCATAGTTTCAGATAGAGACCCGAGGTTTACCTCTAGGTTTTGGAATAGTTTGCAAGAGGCTTTAGGGACAAAGCTTAGGCTTAGTTCAGCTTACCACCCACAGACTGATGGGCAGTCTGAGCGGACCATCCAGTCCTTAGAGGACTTGTTGAGGGCTTGTGTGTTAGAACAGTCTGGAAGTTGGGACAAGTTTTTGCCCCTAATAGAGTTCACCTACAACAACAGCTTCCATTCCAGCATTGGGATGGCACCTTATGAAGCCCTGTATGGGAGGAGATGTAGGACACCCTTGTGTTGGAGTGAACCTAGTGATAGTGTGGTGCTAGGGCCAAAGATAGTCCAGGAAACAGCAGAAAAGATCAGGTTAGTTCAGGAAAAGATGAGAGTTGCACAGAGTAGGCAGAAGAGCTACCATGATAAAAGGAGGAAGGCGCTCGAATTCCAGGAAGGCGATCATGTATTCTTGAGAGTTACCCCGACGACTGGGGTTGGTAGAGTGATGAAGGCGAGGAAACTTACTCCGAGGTTCATTGGTCCTTACCAAATCCTTAAAAGGGTCAGCGAAGTCGCCTACCAAGTAGCCTTACCCCCGTTCTTGTCGAATCTCCACAACGTTTTTCATGTGTCTCAACTCAGGAAGTACATTCATGACCCTAGTCACGTGATAGTTCCCGATACAATACAGTTAAAAGAGAACTTGACATTCGAGGAGTTACCCCTTCGAGTCGAAGATAGGAGGGTGAAGCAGCTAAGAGGCAAGGAGATTCCTTTGGTTAAAGTAGTTTGGAGCGGGGCAACTGAGGAAAGCGCTACTTGGGAGCTCGAGAGTCAGATTATGGAGGCGTATCCGCATCTTTTCGTTTGAGGTACGTAGAAATTTCGAGGACGAAATTTTTATAAGGGGGGTGGAATTGTAACACCCTGTTTTTCTTAAAAATGTTTTCTCAAGCTAGTTTATTTATTTTAATTTGTTGGTTAAGGGCTAAGTGGGATTTTAGCCTAAAAGTCCCTTTCTGGTACATGAGCACGCTCGTGCTCATCAGCCAGCAAGCCCGTGCTTAACGTCAGAAGTGTGTTTCTGATTTTAAGTTGAGCACGACCGTGCTCAATAGTAAGCACGCCCGTGCTCAATGCGTGGACCGCGTCTCGCTGACGTTAAGTGGAGCACGACCGTGCTGAATGGTAAGCACGACCGTGCTCAGGTCCGAACGTTATATACGTAAACAGACCCGAGGGTTTGACGTGAAACCCTGTTTTTGGTGCAGCTGCGGCCAGAACTCCTTCTTGCGCCGTTTCTCCTTCGTTCATCGCCGTAGTGGAGTTTTGGAAGCAGTTTAGGGAGATTAGTGGTTCTACCTTGGTCTAGAGGTAATGGTTTCCCTTCCCCTTGTGGTTTCCTTCTTTATTTTGAGTAGGGAACTAATCTGGTTGTGTTCTTTTGTTTAAGGTTCTTTGGGTTAAGCCGTTGGGAAAGAACCGGTTGCAGTTAGGAGCACACGTTGGTTGATAGAGCTACCTTCAATCCAGGTATGGGGAGAAGTGGGATTGTTCTCATTAGGCAGTGGGTAGTGTAAGGTAACGGGGTTCCCTATGACCCCGGTGCTATTATATGTATGTCTGTGATAATGTAGTGTTAGTCTATGACAATATGTTCTGATTGTTATCTGATTGTTATATGCCTTGCGCATGATGGTTGTCTATAGATATGATGCCATGTTGTTATTGACATAATATTGTTGAATGGTTGGCTGTTATTGTGGTTGCTGTTATGATGAGTGCATGTTGACAACACTGTTTAACGGAATATTTAGGCATAATAAACGCACTAAGATTAGGGGTTTAATCCCTAAATAATGTAGTTAGAACTTGGCTTCTGTCCCTGCCCAGAACGGTGCAGTCGTGCATTGAGCACGACCGTGCTGAACAGGGAGCACGACCGTGCTCCCACTCAAATTCTGGAAAATGGCCGCGCTGCTCAGCACGGCCAAGCAGGTTGAACAGCACGATCGTGCTGCTGAGCACGACCGTGCTGAATGTGAAGCACGATCGTGCTTCACTTAAAAGGGCAGCACGCCCTCACGTGTCCAAGCACGACCGTGCTAGGGTCTAAGCACGACCGTGCTGACCCCCTGGACAGTAATGCAATTAAAGGACTTAAGGGGTTTTTAACCCCATTCCCCTATGATGATAAGTTGAGATAATTAATCAAAGGTAAAGATTAGACAACTTGGTTATTAATTATATAAGATAATTAGATAATCAAATGTTAAGTCGGTATCCGTTGGGTTACCGCACGTTGATAAGTTGAAGTCTTGGGTGCTTATGGACCCAAGCGCGTTGAGTTGAACCTTGGTGCTTATTGGCCAAGGGAGCCTTAACCCCACGGTTTGGGTCTAAGGTTACGTTGAGTTGACGTTGAAAGTCTTGGGAGCTTCATGGCCCAAGCAAGGAGGTGGTTGAGATTGTTTGTTGTTGTGCCATTTGCATAAAGCATTGGAGTAGTTGATGGGGGAGGTTCGACAAAGGGGAGATCGCCCGAGAGTACGGTGATCTGGCCATCCATGGTAGGTCACCCAAGGTTTGGTGACCGAGGTCCCCCGTAATGAGGCATCCATGGTTTGATGCGTTGGCTATCCATGGGGTTCACCCAAGGTTTGGTGAACTGCCGGTGTTGGTGCTTTTATGGCCAATACGGATATGTAACTCCAAAGTCGTCCATCCTGAGTTAGTTTGGATCCACATGCATAGTTGGAGTAGCGGAGTAGTTGATGCATTGCATAGCATAGCATACTTGGTTGTTATGTTACTGATGGATGTTGATGTATGCTTATGTGTATGTTTACCTTGCATACTATTCCTCTGCTGTTTATATGATTACATGAATCTTACTCCCTGTATTGTTTGTGTTTGGCCTGATTGGCATTTGCAGAGGATGACGAGCAGCCCGGAGAGGAGTGACTCTGAGGAGCCGCCACTCATAGTAGGGTTGTTTTAGTTTAGTTAGTTGTTTTCAGTTGTATTCCGAGGATTTATTTCCGGAACGGTTATACCAGCTCTGAATTGTGACATCGGGGTTGGGTTATTTATTTGGTTATGTTTTTATTTGTTTAAAACTCTTTCTTTACTTTTCCGCGTTGTAAACGAGTTCATGTGGGACTTTTCTACCCATGGACAACTGTTTTCATTTAATTCAGTTAAATGCATGTTTTCCTTATTATTTGTTTTATATTAATTGCCTTATAACATGCTGGGTAGAAGGGTGTTACATCAGTCACCGGAAACCGCTGTTGCCGTCGCCGGAACCATCGTCGCCGTCGCTGGAATCTGGGTTTTAGAGAGAGAAAACCCCATTTTCTCTTTCTCTCTCTTATTCCTTCTCTTCCTCCATTCCTTCTTCCCCCCTTCCTTCTTCCTCCCTTCCTTCTTCCCTCCTTCCTTCTTCATGGTCCATGGCCACCCAGAAGACGGTTCGGTGACGGCACAGTCGTGAGAAGGGGAGCCACCGTCTGGGCCGAGCTTGACCAAATCGAAGAAGATACCATACGTAGTTAACAGCGACAGAAATGGAGAAGACAGAACTGAATCGCCGAGTTGGAGACGACGACGCACGGCGGAGGAAGAGGCGTCTGTGATGGTGCCGCCGGTATCTAGCGCAAACCTCTCAGTCGCGAAGCACCTCAGATCTAGGTGATGGAAGCGAAGCAGAACGTTAAAGCAGAGGAACAGATGGCTGAGACGGCGACTCGAAGCTGTGGCGCAGCGGCGGCAGGAAGCGAACGAGCCAGGCCCTTTGAGACAGCGGTGGTCGGCTCCCTGTGTGCGACAACGACCTCCGATACTGGAATGGTGGAGGAAGAGAAGGGGGAAGAAGGAAGGGAGGAAGAGAAGGAGGAAGAGAGAGAAAGATAAAATGGGGTTTTCTCTCTCCAAAACCCGGATTCCGGCAGCGACGGCGGCGGTTCCAGTGATGGCGACGACGGTTCTGGCGACGTCGGTGCAAAACTGACGGAAAGGGTGTTTTTGTATAACGTCAAATAGTTGAGGGACTAAAATAGAACTTTTTAAAGATGAAGGACCAAAACAGAACCTCAAAATAAGATAAGGGACCAAAAGTATATTTTAGCCTAATTACTATTTGTTTCCATTTTGAATTTAATTCAGAAAAATTAACATAAGTGAAATTTTTTCACAATTTCGTACTCATTGTTACTCATTGACTTACTCCTTCACCAAAACATCATTAAATAATATTATTTTTCACATTTTCTTCCACTTCCGTAAATTAAAACACTTAAGTTTTTTCTTCAAACTTTTTAAAGTTTTAAACCTCAAATATAATTGAGCACTGACCACTGTCAGGCTTCTCAGTCAATTAATCAACCAACAATCAATCCATACATCACCGTTATCACATGCTTTCATAGATAACATAATAAACCACATAAATCACATAAACCACATAGATCACATAAACAAACACTTAATAGTTAACTCAAACACCACGATATCACTAAGAATAAATATACAGACAACCCACAAATAGCATGTAGCTATCAAAAACCCCTCAGGTAAACACCCCTTACCTCTTGAAGTTTCGATTTTCCTCTTGAACTTAGTCTTCTTGATTTCAATTTCCCTCTACTACACAAAACTACAACCAACCACAATTCCTTCACAACAAACAACACAACAAGTTAAACTTTGAAATAAAACTCCCTAACCCATTTTAGAGGGTGGTTCGGCCAAGCTAAGAAATATTGGCTAGGGACCTCTAAAATTTTCATGCTCTTGGATCTATGATCCTATAGTATTAGAAAGACAAGAACCATTGTCATAAATCAAAGATTGAAACAAAAACCCATCCAACCTCTAGGGTTAGGGTTTCATCCATAGCTAGGAAAAATGAGAAGGAAAATTTCTTTGGTTTCAAGATCTTGGATTTTGTAAGTATAGGTACTAGAGAGATTAAATCAAGTGTCATATTTCAAAAATTGAAACAAAACCATCTAACCCATGTAGAGTTAAGGTTCGGCCAACACCAAAAAAGTTGGTTAGGGATTTCAAAAATTTTCAAGCTTCTAGATCTAGCAACTAGAAGTATTAGAGAGTTGAGATCAAGTGTCATAACACTTAAAACATATTTCTATGATTTTCTAGAATTATTTGAAGAAAATCCAAGAAAATGCAAACTTAGAGATCTTGACATGAATGAATGAAAATGAATGAAGATGAAGACAACTATGATCATATGAAGTGAGGGTTTACCTCTTGATGATGAAGAAATGAAAAAAAATGATCAAGTTTCAAGTTTTCTATCAATGGTGTTCTTGGTTCTTTTGAGAGAAAATGGTGTTTTCAAGAGATGAAGCATAGAAAAATGACTAAGTGTGGATGAGGGGGCTTGGGCCGTGTAGCACTTAGGGACAAAGTGGTCCAAATTTTGTTGGGACAAGGTTGGAATTACCATGAAAGTCCAAGGGCAAAAATGTCATTTTACCACCAAAATATCTAGATATTTTGAAATGCCATCATGACGTTGATAAGGTTCATTTAATGCTCGTCCCATCAGTCACATCCATTTACGCGAAAATTTTCAAAAAAACCAATATTGTTGCAAATATGATATAAACCTAAACCGTTTCGTTCACGAGTCAAAATTAGGTTTTCTGATCAGTAAACTTTTACTATCAGTGAAAACGCAGACCCGGTTTCGTATGAATTTTCAACCCAATATTTAACCGTAACCTTCTACTATCAAGTAGAGTCTAAATATGATTTTGTTTTATTCAAAATCATTTTCTAGATCTCAAATGAAATATAAATAATTAAAATTCTACCGATATTGAAAAACAGTAAAAATCGGGGTGTTACATATGACATCAAAGTTAGGCCAATGTGCTAGCCATTTTAATATATCAGAAGCAGTATCATCCTTCAAAATTTTTTCTTTAAACCAGTTTAAGAAAGTTTTGTTATGCTTGTTCAACAACCATTTTTCGTTCATTATAGGGTAATTTTGCTTGACAATGCTTTTGTGATCACATAAGTAAGGTTCAACCTCATCAGTGTTATTCAATATATACAAATGTGCTTGAAGCACTTCCTCCCGACCCATGCTCTTAATAGTAATACCTCGTGTACCCTTACTGTTCCTGCCGAGATCCGACTTGCCGGAATCTCGCCGTAAACATCTGACCAAGAGTGAACGTTGGGGTTGTTTTAGACCGTGGCTTGACAGAATGTTTATGTTCCGGTCCTACGTATCCCAATGGGAATCAAAGCCAAACGTAGTTCTGTGTTCAACCCTTGATCACGTGGTGCATCAATCTCTTAATCTTGTATCTGATGTACTCCGGTGGGCAAGGACCTATTGATAGTCTCTTGATCACAACCGGGACCTCTAATACGCTTAAGAGAGAACACCAAGCTCTAGTAAAAATTAAAGTGTCTTCTCTCTTAGACTCTTCCTCCTTTTATAGAGGAGGAGAGGAGTAGACCGATCCTATTTTCTAGGATCTAGTTTATCTCTTATCACTTATCACTTATCTCTTTTAGCTCAACTCCCATCTCTTTCACTGATAAGAGTTATCTCTTATCTAAAGTAAGGTTGTTAGCTGAGTTTTAGATAAGTGTATCATTAAAGTAGTTAAGCTTCTGAGCTCGGCGGCCGAGCTTACCACCTCGGCCAGTACACAAGCCCCCCAAGCTTCGAGCTCAAAAGAGCGAAGAAGTTTTCATGATAGAAGCCGAGCTTGCCCTTTGAAAAATATCTGAGTTCATGGCTTAGGTTTTTGTTTTCCTTTTTGCCATGCTTTCAGTGACCAATATTGTACCTCGGCCAACTCTTGAGCTCGGTGGCCTCAGTTGGCCGAGCTTAACACTGTCCTTCAAATTAATGACTAAGCTTCACATCTCAGTCCATTATTATCTCAGATCGGTGAGTTTTGTGACCGAGCTTTACACCTTGGCTCATATACCACATCGGCTCATACACAAGCCCCCCAAGCTTTAAGCTTCAAAGAGCGTGAAAGCTTTATTGAAGGAGCCGAGCCGAACTGAGATAGGAACGGTCATGTCAATCTTGTGTTGTGACGTTAGTTTCTCAGTACCCGAGATGAAAAGAGACGTTGCGTTACTTTTAAGACCAGTCTTGCTTGTGACACGTGGCCTTTATGGCCCTATTTCCGAGGTCTACTCTGCGATTGCGCATTTAAAACCCCTATTAGTGGCATCTTGTATTCCGATGTTCTTTCCACGTGTGACTCCAAGATTGGTGTGCCGAACTCACGCAGACTTGAGGAGACGTTTTTCTTCCTTCACACGGTATTCGCCATCATTACCCTCAATAGTTAGTTTTTGAAACGTTACCTTCCAATTTCTTCTATAAATTGAAGGAAACTTGGGGGCATGGTCTCATTTTCCCTTGATCTCTTTTCCTCTCTCGAGCATCCTTCTTCCTCAAGCTTTTTAGACTTCCCTTTCTGTTCAAGGTACGTCCTCATCATCTACTCACTTCCCTTTTCACTTTTACTTTGTTTTAGCCATGGTATCCCAGAATGCCTCTTCTGAAGTTAGAATACTAGAACCAGAGGTAAATCCTATAGGTGGCTCTCCCCATCCTTCTCCTTCTGTTTCTGCTGGTAATCATGCTATTTCATCTTCTTCCTCCTCTAAAGAGAGTAGTTCTGCTACTTCTGAGGCCATTACTGCCCCAAAACGCCGTAAGCGTGAAAGTAGGATGCCTAGGGTTCCTTACCCAGATATTACCATTCCTGGGTATTTCTGGGTAAAACCGGATGTTGGAGCTTTCCACTCAAACTTTAGGAGTCTTGAGTCTTTTCAATGTATAAAATCCGAGATATCTTCCTCCCCTGGAACTGTACAGTTGCTTCCCTGTGCAAATAATGAGCATGTTTTCTTCAGGCTCTTCCTATTGAGCCCCATTTCACTTATGTGTATAGGACTTTGTTCGAGCAGATTGGGGTCACTCTTCCTTTTACCCAGTTTGAGTGTGACATTCTGAAGTTCATGAATGTTGCCCCTACCCAATTGCATCCCAACAGTTGGGCCTTTTTGAAGGCATTCCAGATCCTTTGTAACCAAACTGGAATGGTTGCCACCGCACCTAAGTTTCTTTATTTTTACAAAGTTAGGTTCGGAGACCGAGTTGGTTGGATCTCCCTCAGTGGAGTTGATAGAAGGGGAATTATCGGACTCAACAAGAGTTCGTACAAACATTTCAAGTCGGACTTTTTCAAAGTCCGACCCACCGAGGGGAATGAGTCTTTTTTCTTTGACTCGAGTGGAAAACCGAGGCTCCCTTTTTATTGGCAACCCCACCCCTCAAAATTCTCTAGCTTCGACCTCGGTTGTATGACTGCTCAAGAGCGGGCCGACGTCGAAGTTCTTAAACTTTACCCCCAGCCTCTGCCCTGCGGGAAATTGCTGAAACTGCTGACTTCTTCCACTCGGCGAGCTGATTTTGAATGTAAGTAGCTTTTATTGATAGCTTTTGATCTTACTTTTCGGCTTTATGTTCTGACCGACCCTCTTTTGCAGTGATAATGGGAAAATTCAACTACAAGGCATTGCTGAAGAAGTCGGCTCATCAAGATGCTGGGGCTTCAGCTTCGATCGCCGACATGAAGGGCAAGAAGAAGAAAACTACCGAGGCCGCTGCTCCTGACACTCGTCCTGCCAAGCGGTCTCGGGCCGTTGCTCAGCCAAAGATACCGAGGAGGAGCACGTCGCCCTTTCCCTTGGCTGATGAAGATCGTAATGTGGAGAGGAAAGCTGAAGGAACTCCCCATGTGACCGATCTGACAGTGGAGACCAAATGGTACAACGGCCATTGTAACCCAGGCTTCAGCTCGCTCTGGGGCAACGACTTCAACCCCGGCTCTCTGATTGACAGCTAAGTACTCAAGCCTTCTGATGCTCGGCTTTTGTTGGAGCAGGGGCCTGAGGCGAGTATGGAGGCAGCCGCTGCCTACGCTCTCCGGATTTCTTCCATTACCAGGTTCTGGAGCAATGAACTCTCCACCAACGCAAGGAAGATGGAGGCGATGAGGGCCGATGCAGCTCGTGCTCTGCTGGTAAGGGATGAGCTGGCCCAGGCTGTGACCAAGTTGGAAGAACAAGCTCGGTTAATCGGGCAACTGAAGTCGCAGAAAGCCGAGCTTGAGAAAGCTAACACATCCCTGCAAACCGGGCTGTCTGGCGAGAAAGCCGAAAGGGCTAAATTTGAGAAGATCGTCGAGGAAGCTCAGGCGGAGAAGGAGGCCAGCCTGATGCTCCGACAGTCATTGGATGCTGAGAAGGAGGCCAACCTGAAGCTACAATCCGATCTTACTGAAGCCGAGGCTAGCATCATGAAGGAGCATGTTAGCGGGTTCCTCCGAGTTGTGAAGCAGCTACAGCATTTAACCCTGATACTGATTTCTCTCAAGTCGATGTGGACAAGGATTTCAACAAGGAGGGAATCTTGGTCCCTTTGTCCGAGCTTGAAGACGAAGAAGAAGTTCCGGAAGGGGATGAGGCTGAGCAGCAAGGCGTCGAGGAGGAGTAGACCACGAAGGTGGAATACCTGACCCATCCCTGGATGTTCCTCTTCTGAATGAAGACGACATTAATGCTGAAGCCACCGTTGCTCATGGGGATGTCGATGAGTAGCTTAGATTTTTTCTTCTTCTTTGAAAATGTACTTTGTTGCTTGGGCCATGCCCTTTTGTACTAGGCTTTGCCCTATTTAGTAATGAATATTTGAACTTTTGCTACCAAAATTGCAACTTGTCTTTCTTTTGTTAACTTGGAAAAATTTCGAAGTTTTTCTTTTGATAACTTAGAATTTTTTCAAAGTTTTTCTCAGCTCGGATGTTTACCTTTAGCTTTCTACTGCGTTTCAAAGTTTTTTACCTGGTGAAGCTCGGTTTTTTCCAACTTTGTTAGTTTTGAGCGTGGCCTTTTTTGAGCCTATAAGCTCGACCTTTTTTAATTTTTAGCGTTGCTTGTTTAGGCCCGGCATTTCGACCCTAACTCGGTCGATTTTAGCTCGGTTAACCTTTTTAAGCTTATGCTTGTACCTTTTTGGGTCCGGCATTTCGACCTCAACTCGGTAGATTTCAACTCGGTCAACCCCTTTAGGTTTTGACTTTCCCTTTGGGTCCGGCATTTAGAGCTCAACTCGGTCGATTTCAGCTCGGTCAACCCTTTTAGGTTTTGACTTTACCTTTGGGTCCGGCATTTCGACCTCAACTCGGTGGATTTCAGCTCGGTCAACCCTTTTAGGTTTTCATTTTAAAATGTAAAAACAAATGAATTTTTAGTCCTGTAACAAATACATGTAAATGAAATGGACTTTATTCATTTATTTTCTCAGGCAAGCCTCATTAAAACCTTCCCGGCCAAAACCACATAGGAAAAAGACTAGGGTAGCAAAAAGAGTACATTACCTAGCTTTACATTAGTCAACTAAAATAAAACTTGAGATGAGAAGTGTTCTAAGTTCTTGGAACAGCCTTCCCTGACAACTCTTCTAGCCTGTAAGCACCATTTCCAAGACTTTCAACTATTTTGAATGGGCCAAACCAGTTTGCTGCGAGCTTGCCCTCTTTGGAGTCCTTTCTTGCATCATTTTGCAATCTTAGTACCAGATCTCCTTGAACAAACTCTCTTGGTCGCAACCTTGAGTTGTACTTCCGAGTTGCTTTCTGCTTGCACAGTTCTTCCCTGATCTTTGCTTCATCTCGGACTTCTTCAACCATGTCAAGCTCAACTCGGATCTCTTCCTCATTTTTGCTTCGGTCATGATGCTGCCTTCTGAAAGAAAGTTCGCCGAGCTCAACTGGAATCATTGCATCAGTTCCATAGGTTAGCCTGAACGGCGTTTATCCAGTTGATGATTGTGGTGAGCAATGATAAGACCAGAGGATGCTCGGTAATTATTCAGCCCATGCCCCTTTTGATTGGCTCAACCTTTTCTTGAGCTCGTTCAAAATGACTTTGTTAGTTGCCTCTACCTGACCATTTGTTTGTGGATGCTCAACCGAGGTCACCTTATGTTTGATTCCAAGGTTGGAGTAAAACTCCTTAAGACCTTTGTCAGTGAATTGCTTTCCATTGTCAGTGACCATTGCATAAGGTAGGCCATGTCTGCATATGATGTTTTTCCATACAAAACTCTGGACCTTTTTAGCTGTTATAGTAGCTAATGGCTCGGCTTCAATCCATTTAGTGAAGTAATCCACTCCTACCAGTAAGAACTTCACTTGGCTTTGGCAACAGGGAAAGGGCCCACAATGTCCATCCCCCACATAGTGAAGGGCCAAGGTGACAGCATGGAATGGAGCTCTTCTCCTGGGACTCGCGCCACATTAGCAAATTTCTGACAAGGGTCACATTTATTAGTCTAGGCAGCACAGTCTGATCTCGTAGTTGGCCAATAGAAGCCTGCTCGCAGAACCCGAGCTGCTAGGGATCGGCCACCGGAATGCATTCCACATATTCCTCTATGCATCTCGTCCATTACATACTCGGATTACTCCTTTGTTATGCATGTTAATAAAGGCATGGAAAATCCTCTTCTGTACAGCTCTCCATCTCGGATAGCATAATGACAAGACTTCAGATGAATTTTCTTTGCCTCTTTGGGATCATTAGGTAATTTGTCCGAGGTCAGGAATTCCCAGAATGGCGTCATCCAGCCCCGATCATAGTTCTCGGTTATCAATACCTCCGCACTTTTTATGCTTGGTTCAGGGAGATTTTCCTGAATGAAAGTTCTTAACTGGCCAGTTCTCTTGGTGCTAGCCAACTTGGACAACAGGTCGGCCCTAGCATTTTCCTCCCGAGGTATATGCTCAATAGTGAAGTTGTTAAACTCTGAAATTAAACTATTGACTTTGCACAAATACCTGGTTAATTGAGGATCCTTTGTTTGGTAATCCCCCGAGACTTGTCCTGTTACAAGCTATGAGTCACTTCGGCACTTCAATCCTTTAACTCCAACTTCTTTAGCTAATATCAGCTCGACAATAAGAGCTTCATACTCTGCTTGGTTGTTGGATGCATTGAACCCAAACTTCAAGGATTACTCCAGGATAAGGTTGTCTGGCCCCTCGAGAATTATCCCGGCCCCGCTTCCTTTTAAATTTGATGAGCCATGCACATACAGAAGCCAATTAATGGGTTCAGGACTCGGCTTTGAAGAGAGCTCGGCAATGAAGTCGGAGAGGCATTGGGCTTTCATTGGTCCCCTCGGTTCGTACTGTAGACCGAACTCTGACAATTCTACCGACCAAGCTATCATTCGTCCTGCCAGATCAGGCTTTCGAAGCACTTGCTTAATTGGGTGATCTGTTTTGACTATAACTTGGTGCGACTGGAAATAAGGTCTTAGCCTCCGAGCTGCCATGACCAAAGCAAGGGCAAGCTTTTCAATTACTTGATACCGTGTCTCTGAATCTTTCAAGATTCTACTGATGCAATACACTGGCATCTGTTGCTTCTCTTCCTCCTGGATGATTACTGCACTGATTGCGTAATCATTAACAGATAAGTACAAATACAGATCCTTACCGAGCTCTGACCGAGTTAGAATCGGAGGCGAGGCTAGAAACAATTTCAGTTCTTCAAAAGCCTTTTCACACTCCTCGGTCCAAACAAACTCCTTGGGTTTCTTCAAGAGTTGGAAAAAGGGTCTGGCCTTTTCGGCTGATTTGGGGAGGAACCGAGATAGGGAGGCTAAACGGCCTGCCAGCCTCTGTATTTCTTTCACAGTTTGCGGACTCCGCATTTCAACGACAGCTTTACACTTATCTAGATTGGCCTCTATCCCTCTGTGTGTTAGAATATACCCCAGGAACTTTCCTCCTTGTACTCCAAAAGAACATTTTTCTGGGTTTAACCTCATGTTGTACTTTCTGAGTTGGCCAAAGATTTCTTCCAAGTCGGCAGGATGTTGCTTTGGGTCATCGGACTTTACCACCATATCATCAACATAAACTTCTAGGTTTTTTCCGATCTGATTGAGAAACACTTTGTCCATGAGCCTTTGATATGTTGCACCGGCATTTTTTAAACCGAAGGGCATTACTCGGTAGCAGTAGTTTGCCCCCTCGGTCATAAACATCGTTTTCTCTTCATCTGGTGGATACATTCTTATCTGGTTGTAACCCGAGTATGCATCCAAGAAGGTTAAGATTCTGTAAGCCGATGCTCCATCTACCAATCTGTTAATGTTTGGAAGAGGATAAGAATCCTTTGGGCATGCCTTGTTGAGATCGGTGTAGTCAGTACACATTCTCCACTTGCCATTGGCTTTCTTAACCAACACGACGTTGGCTAGCCAAGTAGTATACTTTACTTCTCTGATAAAATTGGCTTTCATTAGTTTTGCAGTCTCCTCGGCTACAGCCTTTCTTCTTTCTTCGCCGAGCTTCCTTTTCCTCTGGGCTACGGGCTTGGCCTCCGGACATATAGATAACCTGTGGCACAAAAAATTGGGGTCTATGCCAGGCATATCAGATGTCTTCCAAGCAAACAAGTCGGCATTCTTTTTCAAAACTGTTTGTATTTTGTTGCTTCAGTGAGGGGTCAAGCTGACTGCCGATGCTTGTGCACTGACCGGCCTGGGCTCCTAGTTGTAATTTTTCCAAAGATTCTGTAGGTTCAGCTCTAGATTCATACATTTCTATCCTTGGATCTAATTCGAACATGTCATCAGATCTTGCCGAGTTAACTGAACTGACCGAGCTTACCACTTCTGCTTTATGATCCTTAGCATTTTCTGTGATATCCGGCTCCCTAGTTACCTTCACACTATCTGCGTAACACTGTCTGGCCATCCTCTGATCAGCTCTGACTGCAACTATCTCACCCGAATCAGCTGGAAATTTCATGGTGAGGTGAGGTGTGGAGACAATTGCCCCGAGCTCATTCAGAGTCGGTCTCCCGATGAGGATGTTGTATGAAGTGTTGGCATCCACAATGACATATCTGACAGATATGGTCCGGGCAAGCTTGCCCTCACCAAATGTTGTCAAGAGGTCTATATAACCTCGAGTCTTGACCTGTTCTCCGGCAGACCCCACTAGCTTGTCTTCCTGTTCTTTTATCAACTTTTCTGGAATTCCAAGCTTTTTAAAGGTTGCCAAGTACAAAATATCAGCCGAGCTACCCTGATCAACAAGTGTACGTTTGACCGAGGAATTGGCTACTTCAACTGTTATTACCATTGGGTCATCTTGATTAGGATCTAGTCCTTGGAAGTCATCATCTGAAAAAGTAATTGGTGGTCTCGGCCTTGCAGATTTTCTAGAAACCGAGTTGACAGATTGGATAGCCTTTATGTGACGTCTCCAAGCTGAACTCATTGTGCCCCCTCCTGCGAAACCTCCTCAGATGGTATTAATGACTCCTCTGACACCAACATCCGCCTCATCATTAGGAGGTCTCTGGCTGTTTTCCCGATCTCCGTTCTGATTATTACCTCACTGGCTCTCATCTCGGTTACGATTGTCATAACCCCTTCTTCTTCGCCGTCGACCAGCTCGTCCGCCATCATCACCCTCTCGGCGAACGAACCGGTCAAGTCGGCCTGCCTGTACCAATTCTTCAATTTTATCCTGGGCTGTTTTGCAGTCTTCAGTGGAGTGGCCATAGTTTTGATGCCACTTGCACTCCTTACTTCTGTCAGCCTGAGCAGGAGTTTTGGATGGCCTCAGCAATGCGAGCAACTCGGTATTGCACACTTCTTGGAGAATAGCGGCTCTGGATCGGTTCAGTGGAGTGTAAGACTGGTGTCGGGGTTGGGACTGCCTTTCCGAGAACCCTCTGTCATTACTTTTGAAAGCCTTCGGTGGATTGGCTCCTTTATCTCTTTCTTTGTTTGAGATTATGTTCTTTTCTTCAAAACTTCTTTTTTTGGATTCTACCATCTCTTCCGAGTTCATGAACCCTGTGGCTTTTTCCTGAAGTTCTTCAAAGTCTCTTGGTGGCTTTCGAGATAAATATTCAAAGAACGGTCTTGGCCTCAAACCATTCATAACGGTATGAAGGCAGAGTTCCGAGCTCATATAGGGAATTAAAACCTGTTGAGCGCTAAAGCGAGCCATATAATCTCTGAGTGATTCATTTTTCTCCTGCCTGAAATTCACAAGTGAGACCGAGTGCTTTTTATGCCTTCGGCTCGCTGCGAATTGTGCAGTGAACTTTGTAACCAACATATCAAAAGAATCCACTGACCGAGGTGGAAGATTCGTGAGCCAAGTCAAGGCAGGCCCTTGCAAAGTCGTTGGAAAGATCTTGCACATGATGGCTTCCAAATCGGTCACCAAGTAAACAGATGAAACAAAAGATTCTACATGTTTAGTTGGATCAATGGTGCCATTATACTTGTCAATATTGAGAGATTTAAAATGCCGAGGTATGATCACCTCGTCAATGGCATCAGTGAAAGGTAATCTCGGTCGTCTGTCTCTTGCCCTCTCTCTCTGAGTGGTATCCTCAATACGAGATCTGACCCCTGAGGCCTTAGGCCCGAGCCTGGTTCTGGAAGGTCGGCTTGTGTCATCACGAGAAGGTACATAAGTGGGGTCTCTCTGGCTGTCCTCGGGTGAGGACTGTTCTTCCTCGGCATTTGTTGCCGATCTTCCCCTTTTCCGAGTTCTCAACAGCCTTTGGTACTCCGTACGAATCTCCTCGTTCTCCTGACACAACTGTCTCAATTGTGCCATGATCTCTCCCAGTTGCAGATTACCTTCATCGAATGGAGGAGGTGGGGGGTTGTTATGGTTAGAGTTTGATTCTTCAACATGATTTGCACTGTGCTCCCCTCCCTTCGGTCCATTCCGTGTAGTCACCATTAGATCTTCTTATGGAACCGGGGAAAGTTTTTCCTCGGCCCCACGGTGGGCGCCAAATGTTCCTGCCGAGATCCGACTTGCTGGAATCTCGCCGTAAACGTCAGACCAATAGTGAACGTTGGGGTTGTTTTAGACTGTGGCTTAACAGAATGTTTATATTCTGGTCCTACGTATCCCAATGGGAATCAAAGCCAAACGTAGTTCTGTGTTCAACCCTTGATCACGTGGTGCATCAATCTCTTAATCTTGTATCTGATGTACTCCGGTGGGCAAGGACCTATTGATAGTCTCTTGATCACAACCGGGACCTCTAATACGCTTAAGAGAGAACACCAAGCTCTAGTAAAAATTAAAGTGTCTTCTCTCTTAGACTCTTCCTCCTTTTATAGAGGAGGAGAGGAGTAGACCGATCCTATTTTCTAGGATCTAGTTTATCTCTTATCACTTATCACTTATCTCTTTTAGCTCAACTCCCATCTCTTTCACTGATAAGAGTTATCTCTTATCTAAAGTAAGGTTGTTAGCTGAGTTTTAGATAAGTGTATCATTAAAGTAGTTAAGCTTCCGAGCTCGGCGGTCGAGCTTACCACCTCAGCCAGTACACTTACCATCACATCTTCCCTCATGACGAGACGTAGGAAGCCCTACAAGTTCCGCTTCTGACATATAGTATGTACAAAACTCAATAGCTTCTTTTGCAATATACCTTTCAACAACAGATATTTCAAGATGGTGTGGATTGTGACACCCTTTCTGGGGTCATCACATAGTTACCCAAATGAGGAAAATAAAATTATTAATCGCTAGTTACTTTCGGAAAATAAACTTGTTAGTAAATGTTTTATCGTGAAAATGGTGATGAATTTTATTTTTTTAAAACATCCATACATAAACAAACATATCTATATGTATATACATCATCAGTTACATACATACAGCATCACTAGTAGGAGAGTACAAAAGAGCCCTCATCAGTATAGGCTATTCTCCATCAAACTAAGTAAAGAAAGTAAAGACATATACACAACAAGTAACGAGCAGTCCAGAACCATACCAAAAACTCATGGCTCTCAGTAGCCAGATCAAAAACTGACAAGACTCGCTACCTCAAAACTATACCTATAGCTGGTCAAGCTAATGAAAACCATTGGGGAGATCATGATGATCACCCCCACCTCCAGCAGGTGTATCTGGTGAAGATACCTCTGCTCCCTCTCCATCATCGGAAGAGTCATCATCATCAACTGCAGGAGGGTGAAACTCAAGATCATCCTCAAAGTACTCATAGGGGTCCTCCTCAATCTCAGGATCCTCTGCCACTTCAATAGGAGGTACTGCCGGTGCTACAATCTGAAGAGGCTGTGGCTGAATAGGCTGAGGTGGAACAATAAGTAACCCATGCTCGGCCAGAAACTGTAGGTAAATCCATATTGGAGGTAGAGATACCTCAACAGTCTCCACCATATGCGTCCTCCGCTACGGTCCTGCCTCTACGGTGCCGTCGATCTCTCTAGTATGGCCATAATAGGTGGCACTGAGTGCCCCAGGGTTTATCTCCCAGGCACCACCGTGATGTGCTCGATCAAACATGATCGAACATAGTCTCGAATGTGCCAGAGGCATATCCGGGTCCATCTAATCTCAGACGAAAACGTATATGCACAAGTAGAGAAACCACACATAAAACATGCAAGAGTGAGAAACCAATAACTGGATTTAACTCGACAACTACATGCACGACACCACAGATAACACATACACATATACATGTTATATAAACATAAGCATTCATATCAAGCTAATAGTTTATCACTGGGTTTCATACCCCACACATCATCAGTTGAAAAACTATGCATGAACACTTCAATACATCATCTAACTTTGCACTTAATCTCATGAGATATCCCAACCGTAGTGAGTTGATCAAGCTCAATTGCCACACAAGGCAAAAAGGCACGCAGCCAAAACCCATTGCACACTATCCAAACCCAAGGCACAGTGATAAAAACGTAAATGGGGTTTCATTGTCCACCCGGGCACAATGAAGAAAATCGTAGCATGAGATACCTGACGCCGCAAGGTACTCACACATAAATCGGGGCACGTCTGCCAAATGCATGTAACAAAACACTTTGTTCTTGACACTTTTCTTTGTGTTCAATCTCTCTTTTGCCGAAGCTCAAAATGGCTTACGACTACCCATAGTTTTAAACATCTTTAAAACTTTATTAATAACACAGGACCTCAAAGTCCGAGTGCTCAATCACGACACCCCTACACCGATGCACCAGTCATGGGTTCGTGGTAATAGAAAACATCTTAAATGTTTTTAACTCAGTAGACACCAAGTCTACAGTAGACACCAAGTCTACAGGACCTCAAAGTCCAAAGGACACCAAGTCCATAACACAACACGAACCTTAGTACCCCGACGTCTCGGTTACTAAGTTCAAAACCACTTTTAACACAGTTGAGTTCAACTTGATTTCGGAAAATCATTTCAAATGGGAAATAAATCGTAAGTTAAACATTTAACTTTTTATAAAAGATGGTCACTTGAGGCTCAAAGTTGTTTAAACCACGTACTGCCGCTTTAGGATTTCTTGCCGTCGGTATTTTTCCAAGTTGCCGTCTAATTAGCCATTTAAGCCAAATTTTAGCTTTTTTCACTTAAATATTTTTCTAAAATCATTATTAAGTTATTTTCGAAAATTAATTTTATAAAATAACTCTTTATAATATTCCAGCATTTCTTACGTAAAAATCAGCAGTACAAAAATATTTTCAAGGTTTCGTTCTCACTGTGACTCATAAATCACTCTTACAGCGATAAATCATTAAAATAATGATATTTTCCAAAACTCTTTATTTTTCCCAAATAAATATTTTCCATTAATATTATATTCCAATATTTTACCGTTAAAACATTGAATATCATTTACGAAGCTTTTCAAAGCTTTTATCTGATTAGTTAATTGGGCACTGACCACTGTCAGGCTTCTCAAACAACATCCACCACAATATCACAGTAATATTTTCAGGCAGATCATGCATCACAGCATTAAATAATTAATTGCAAATAAACAATTATAAGCAGATAAGGCATCACAGATAAAAATAAAATAACTTAAACAAATTAACAACCACCAACAAATAATTACAGACAATCGAATTACGTTGTCGGAAGTCAAAAACTCACGTACACCTCGGCTTAAGCTTAACCTTCAACAATGTAATCAAACAATTACTACTCAAACAATTAAAATCCTCCTAATCACTCCTAATTGGTCACGGCCTAGACTAGGTTTAGTGCCAAAAATTCTGACTTTGCTTAAGTCTTGGATTAATGATCCAAAATCCTTAAGTCTTTGTAACACTTGTTTAACAACAAAGATTAAAACATTAACTTTTAATTTCACCAAAACCCTAATTTCGGCCAAGACATTAGATTATGGCTAGGAATCTTAGTTTGACATAAGAACATAGATTCATCATTAATACATGTTCAATAGATGATTAACATGATTACTTTCATGACAAGAAATTAAGTTCCTACACCTATTTTCTTGCATGGTTCGGCCTAGGCTAGAAACAAGGGAAGGAAAATTTTGTTTGCAACAATCTCTTAGATCATGATAGTGGAGATAATAATTAGAACGTAGAAAGTGGTTTCACATTTTTAGGATTTTTCTATGATTTACTATGATTTTTCAAAGTTAAGAACAACTAAGAGGAATAACATGAAAAAGTCTCTAAAACAAGAAATGAAATGAATGAATCATAGTTTAGAGATGATGAGGAACATAAATCACCTCTTGGAATGTGAAAATGGGCAAAGAATCACCAAGCTCCTTCACAAATCTAGCTTATGGAGTTTGAGAGAGAAAAGAGAATTGGAGAAGATAGATGAATAGTGTAGAAGAGTGTGGAATGAACTAGAGCTCCCAAGTTGCCTCTAGAATTTTGTATAGCAAGTCCCCAAGCCATGGGCCTTGCGCCACTTTTGGGCCTAAAAAGCCGAAGCCCAATTATTTTTCACTTATATCAACTTAAGGCATAATGAAGACATAGGAAATTTAAGACTAGAATTCCTTCATGGAAATGAATTATTGGACATGAAATTGAGACTTTTGGGTGCAGCCCTTAATGGGTTTGAATGGAAAGAATTTGTCCCACTTCACTTAGTGTATCAAAGAAATTAGTTCAGGGACCAAAATGCAAATAATAGAAAGTTTAAGGATAAAAATGCAATTGTTAAAAATTGCTAACATAACCCTAAGCCACATTAAACTGAAATAGACAACTATAAACACGAGAAGGAGGGTTGAATTGTGTTTATCAGAAATTAAAATAAAGTTGAAAACTTTTCGCACACAGAAGCTAGGTTCGGAAAGGTGTAAAAAGGTTACACAGACAGGTCACCTGTCTGTTGTATCTTTACAGAAAACCACACAAGGGCACATATGAAAAACAAGTTTGATAGAAACACTTTTAACCCCTTAGTTAGAATGCAGATGATATATAATCAAAACAACTAAAGAGTTTAAGGGAGAAGAGATAAACACAGTGATTTATCCTGGTTCACTCTTTAACACAAAGAGCTATGTCCAGTCCTTGGCAGCACCAAGATTTATCCACTATAACGGATCAGGTTACAGACTCCAAGTATTGTTTGCACACCTAGCCTTTTCAGGCTCCAAGACAAGTATTCTTTGCACACCTAGGCTCTTCAGGCTCACTCAGATTTGTTTGAGAGTTTGGTTTGTAATAAATACAATTACAGACAGACAGATCTTTCACTAACACTCAGAGAGTGATTTAAATATAAAGCTTAGGAAAGTCTGCGTAATAACTTCAAATGATTGAAGAATACAGAATGAATAAATGAACAGAGTAATGGCTCTTTAATGCTTTGTAATCTCTGATGAGTTCATCTTCAATGACTTCTGTATTTATAGCCTTCAAACATTTAATATCCGTTAGAGACATTCCTTGCAACGATGGCTTCAAGCAGAGCTTCATTAAATGCAATATAGTCGTTCTGGGCAGCCATTAATGCAATGGAGACGTTGGTTGTACTCTAACATGAAAGATAATGGCTTTATGCATCGTGTAGTAGCCAAATCAGAGTTGTGCAGAATGCTTTTGTACTTTTGCAGAGTACATTTCCCTTCTTGTGTAATAACCGAAAGTACTAGGGAATAAAGCATGTTGGAAACATTCTTTAACTGGAAGTTTCTCTTTGACTTCCTAGGTTGCTTGAGAGAATAACCTTCTGAGTTTCCTGATAAGCGTGAGAGAGAGAGATTCAAGTCTTCTGCATGAGGGGACAGCTTCCAAAAGCTTCATGTACTTCGAGTTCTTAACAAAGAACCTTAGACGAGTATGAGAGCAGAGCAGAGACAGGTTGAAACCAATTTGTACAAAGTCAACAATCCCAGTCAACAGACAGGTTGACTTTTTTGCTTATCCAGACAGGTTGTTACTTAGGTAGACAGACAGGTGAGTTTTGCTATTTTCTGATCTGTATACTAAGTAGACAGGTTAGCAACCACAAGATAGGTTAATTAAATCATTAACCAATGTTTAGTTTTCATCAAAACTTAGGGAAATGCACACAGACATTTTAGAGACTTAACGATCTCCCCTTTTTGATGATGACAAACATTCAGATGATTTAATGAACCTTAGAAAATATCAACTTATAGAATAACAACAAGTAGACAGGTTGAGATTTTCTATATGTGTAGACAGGTGCAATTGAGTTAAAATAACAGTATCAGAGTAATATGAAACAGTCTTAAGTTCAAGATATCGGAGTATCAGAGATTAAAAAGTTCAATTTTAACTATCTTAATTTTCTCCAGATTTGAACATATGAACACATAGCATTTAACCATCTCATACATTTTTCTCCTAATCATCTTACATTTTTCTCCCTCTTTTGTCAGCAACAAAAAGGGACAGACAGATAACAGCAAAGGGAAAAGAGACAGTAAAATTTATTTTTATTCATCATAAGCTTCTCATTTACAAGGCAGTTTCTACAAAAACATCTACCTAGACTGATTAAAAAGAAGATACAAAGAATCAACTTTCTTTAATAACAGCAGCCTAGCATACCTTTCTGCATCCAATTGTCTTCTAACTACTTCTAGCTCAGCTTTAAGAAGATTGAAGCTATTTAAATCCACCATCTGAGAGGAGAAGGCTTCTGTAGACAGGCTGGTTGAAGCAGCAGACGGGTTTGGATACCAGGGTAAGGCTAATACTGGAGGTGCCTTAGGTACAGAGAAGGGTGAGGAGACACGAGGAAAGAAATCTTGATGAATGGTTCTGAAATAAAACAAAGGAAGAAAAGCTAATTTAAATAGAGGTTTGATTCTGACTAGGTCAGTATCAAGAGAAGGAAAGACACAAGATAGTCTTTTACATAGAGACAGACGAGTGACTCTAATTTGAATAGGAGGGGGAAGAGGTTGATTAGCTAAGACAGATGGAGGTAAGGGTAAGAGAGAGTCTATATGACAAAAACGAATTTGACCCTGTTATCAAAAGAAAGAAATATCTAGACCTAGAAGGTAATATTACAACATAGGCAGGATAATGAGATACTTCTAATGTTCTAATGAACACAACAGTAGGGGGACAAAAGAAAATTTCCCTACAAAAGTTATGAATATGAGGTGTGTGACACCCTTCTACCCCGCATGTTAAAAGCCATTTAAATTAAAAACATTTAAAGGAAAGCATGCAAATACTGGATAAAATAAACAATTGTCCATGGGTAGAAAAGTCCCACATGAACCGTTTACAACGCGGAAATCAAATAAGTTTTAAACGATAAAAACATGACCAACCAAAATAATATAACCCAACCCCGATGTCACATACAGAGCTGGTATAACCGTTCCGGAATGAAATCCACGGAATTACAACTGAAACTAACAACTACGAAACATAAACTAGCCCTACGATGAGTGGCGGCTCCTCAGAGTCACTCCTCTCCGGGCTGCTCGTCATCCTCTGCAATGTGCCAATCAGGCCAAACACAAACAACAAACATATATAGGGAGTAAGAATCGTATAAACATATTAGCATGGGAAAAGGCAGTAAAGTAAATAGCAAGCATAGCAGCATTACATCAATCATCAACATTATCATTATGCTATGCAGTGCAATACAGTCCTACTCCGCTAAACCATCAATGCATGTGGATCCACTAAACTCGGGATGAACGACTTCGGAGTTACATATCCACATTGAGAATCTACTCAACGCCGGAGAATCTACTCCTTGGATAGCCAACGCATCAAACCAACGAATGCCTCGTCACGGGGGCGCTAGGAGAATCTACTCCAACCGTGGATGGCCGGATCGCCGTACTCTAGGACGATCTCCCCTATATCGAACATCCCTAAACAACAACTCCGATGCAATGCGTATGCAACACAACAACAACAGCAACACCACCTCCATAACTCCAACGGGATCGACCGAAGGTAACAGCGGGATCAACCGCACCAACTTGCCTCGCGGAATCTACCTGAGGACTTAAGCGGAATCAACCGCAGTACCTGGGGCAAACTCTCGGCCACCAAGGTACGTAACAACAACACCTTAGACCCAAACCGTGGGGTCAAGGCCTCCTTGGCCAAAAGCACCAAGGCACAACTCATCAGCTTGCGGCACCCTAAAGGGTATCGACTTAACATCTCACCACCTCATCATCTTTATTTATCTTTATTAACATTTACCAAATTGTCTAATCAGTTATCATCATGGGGAAGTGGGGTTTGAAACCCCTTAAGTCCTTTAATCTGGTTCTGTCACAGTGGGTTGAGCACGGTCGTGCTCGTAACCAAGCACGGTCGTGCTCGTAACCAAGCACGGTCGTGCTTAAGCACGTGAGGGGCGTGCTCCCCTGTAAGTGAAGCATGGTCATGCTTCTTAATGAGCACGGTCGTGCTTAACAGCACGATCGTGCTCTTTGTCCTGTACGGTCGTGCTCCCTGTTCAGCACGGTCGTGCTCAACGCGCGACAGTGCTGTTCTGGGCAGGAACAGAGGCTGAAACTTAAACCATTTCATCAGATTTTTACTCAATTATTCCTAACATCAATTATCAACGTGTTTTCGGGTTTAAACCCATCATCATAACAGCAATCCATTCAATCACGGCATCAACCCAACAACATCATGTTCATAGAAAAGCAACCAACACTAACATTAACAACATATTATGAACATGAACAGTAAACCAAATAACATGCTAATAACATACCAAAACAGCCAATAGCATACCATCATTAAACAACTAATTTAGCATGTCATTCATACATACAAGTATAAACACATCGGGGTTAGGGAACCCCTTTACTTTACACTAAACCCAAACCTACGTAAATACTACCCTTCTCCCCATACCTGGATTGAAGGTAGCTCTCTAAGACTTCCTAACAGCAACCGGTTCCTCTCCTTTAGGCGGCTCACGCACGAACGAGCCTTAAACAAACAGATTAAAACGGTGTTAGTTTCCCAACCAAAAACGAAAGGAAACTAAAGAAAAGGAATGGAACATTACCTATACGCGAAGTGCAGACGAAACCACGTTTCCCTAGCGTCTCCAATACTCAAAACCACACTGAGTATGAAGGAAAAAGGGAGGAAGGGAGGTTGCAGCCGTACTAGGGTTTCTAGTAGCAAAAAGGAAGTGTACGGCGCAACCCGGGGTCTGCTAAACGTATATAGGTCCGGACTTGAGCACGGTCGTGCTCATCCTTGAGCAAGGTCGTGCTCAACTTAACGTTATGAGACGCGGTCAACAGCTTGAGCACGGGCGTGCTACCTGTTGAGCACGGTCGTGCTCAACTTAAAATCAGAAACACGCTTCTGACTTTAAGCACGGGCTTGCTGGCTAATGAGCACGGGTGTGCTCATGTACCAGAAAGGGACTTTTAGCCAAAAATCCCACTAAGCCCTTAAACGATAAATCCAACTTAAACCAAACCAGCTTAATTAAAATATTCTGAAAAACAGGGTGTTACAAGGTGGAGGAGAGGGAATGACAGATAAGTGAGAGACACTTGCAGTCATCAGAGATTGCAGATCACTCACAAACAGTCTTGATGATATGCCAGATTGTTCTTTGGGAGTTGAGTCCCTGTGAACAACTGTGTACTGACATATATCAGACACAACATCAAAAGATGTTTGGGTTGGGTGAGAAGAGACAGGTGAATGAAAAGGGGAGGCAACTGACAAAGGATTAATAAAAAGGGCAGAGGGGGAGGAAACAACAAAACTTGGAATACCTTGGTGAAGGGGAGAGGATGGTGCTGAAGGAAAGGTGAAAAACTGATCTTCAAAGAGTCTTGTCTTCTTCCTTGAAGGGGACAGAGCAGCAGCTTCAGGGTGATCAACTGTCTGAGTCCCATCAGACAGGTCAGCAGAAGTTGCAGCAGCAGCAGGTTCTTCTGCAGGGATTTCTTCCCTTCCAGCAATGGCCACCAAAGGCATAGGGTAGCCTGACCTTCTTTTTCTGGGAATGATTCCCAAATCAAGAGGTTTGATCTCCCTTGGCTCCTCTAAGGGTGGAGATGTCTACTCCCCCTGAGCAGATGCTTCCTCTTTACTAGGTTCAGACTCCTCTTGTCTGACCTTGGTAAAGGTCTTCACCAGTCTTCTCTTCTTGGTGGGTTGTGCTGGTGCAGCACCAGATTTCCCAGCCTCACTTGTCTTCCTCTTGGGAGAGGGTTTCTTCAGCTTGAATCTAAGGCTCAACAGTCTCAGCAGATTCTTCAGAAACTAAGGGTTCCTCAGGCTTCTGGTCTTGTCCGGCAACCTTTCCAGCAGGTTTCCAGATCCTCTCAGAGATTGGAACCTCTGATTCACCAGTGGAATCAACTGGTTCCTCTACTTTCTCCTTCTGCTTCTGCTCAGCAGCAGGCTTCTTCTTCTTCTTCTTCTTGTCTTCCTCTTCATCCACCAGAGGGATTCCTCCAACCCCCATCATAGACAGGACCTTCTTGTCTATGGGCAGAGCCTTGTCCACGAAATGAACATCAGTTGGAACAAACAGCTTGTTCCTGAACACCCTTGTCAGCAGCATTCCATAAGGATAGGTTGACATGTTTGTCCTTCTGATTAGAGACTCAAGATACATATAAATGAGATCATTGATGTCTATCTTGATTTTGTGAATCAAATGGTACAGAGCAAATCTGTCCATCTTGGTCACATTGTCTCGTGATCCTTTTCTTGGCATCACTCATTCCAGCAGCAATTTGTGCAAGAACCTGCACTTGGGCACCATGCAGACAGGCTTCTTGGTCTCAGGGTTTGGAACTCCATAAACAGCAATATTCACATTTTCAGCTCCTACCTGATCTTCCCAGTCAGGTTTGAAGGCAGTTCCAATCCTTGGACATCTTGTTTCTAATTCCAGAGACCCAATAGGGAAAAGGAGGGTTACTTCAGATGACATTTGAGCCTTGAAGCTCTTGGTTATATCAATCACACTGGTGATGACCACAGCATTCCTCCAGAAGTCTCTAACAAGCTTGGGATGAACAAGCTCCTTGATGTCAAAGAAGGCAGTCCACTTAGAGTATTGCAACTCTTCAGTGACATCCATTCCCCATTTCTTCATCTGTTGAAGATCAACAGTCTTACCAGGAAGAATCTTCTCAACATCAGCCACTCTCATCTCGTATTGCTCAGCAATTTCTTTTGAGGACAGACGCTTTGAAGATGCCATTTTTCAGAGAAGAGGTTACGAGGGTTTTGGAAGAGAGAAGGGTTTGAACGAGAAGAAGACGAAGATAGAAAGACTTTAGGGATTTTGAAAAAGATAAAGTTTGAAGTTTTCTGAAAAATTGCCTTTTAAAGCAATAAAAGCAGGAGAGAGAAATAAGACATTTTTAATTCAAAACGGCACGATTTTTGTGGGGAACTGTAGCGCCCACTTAAGACATAATGAAAACATGGTTTCAAGATAAAAACTGTCGTGCTCATGGTTAGCTTCAGATTAACAAATGGTATTAAATAAATAATAACCATTTTAATAAAACTGTTGAGTTTCAATACAGTGACTCAGTAGAGTCAGACAGGTAATCACAGACAGGTGATATAAAGCTATAAGACAGGTAGCATAGACAGTTCAAAAACCTCAAACATTTTATTCAACAACGCAATGCATGTTTAAATTATCTCTAATAAATAAGAATCTTTCTTCTGCTAAAGGTTTAGTGAAGATATCAGCCCATTGATTTTCAGTTTTAACAAACTTAATATCAAAGATGCCTTTCTAAACATAATCACTTATGAAGTGATGTTTGATTTCTATATGCTTAGCCTTAGAATGCTGAATTGGATTTTTAGTTAAGCAAATAGCACTGGAATTATCACACCATACAGATATATTATGCTCAAAGATAGAGTAATCCTCAAGTTGATGTTTTACCCATAAAAGTTGAGAGCAACAACTAGCAGCTGAGATATATTCTGCTTCAGTAGTAGATAGAGCAATAGTTGTCTGCCTTTTGCTTGACCAAGAGACTAAATTTGCTCCAATGAAGTGGCATCCTCCACTGGTGCTTTTCCTTTCTATTCTGTCTCCAGCAAAGTCAGCATCACAGAATCCCACTAATCTTTATTATTTAGTTCTCAAATATAGCAAACCCAGATTAGTAGTCCCAAGCAAATATCTAAATATTCTCTTAACAGCTTTAAGATGATATTCTCTTGGGTCAGATTGAAATCTAGCACACATACAGACAATAAATTGAATATCAGGTCTGCTTGAGGTTAACTACAGTAGAGATCCAATCATACCTCTGCAGACAGTTTGGTCTACCTTTTTACCTTCATCATCTTTACTTAATTTTGCATTGGTTTCCATGGGAGTTTTCATCAGTTTAGCACTTTCCATTTTGTACTTCTTAAGCATTTCCTTGATATACTTTTGTTGATGAATGTAGATTCCATCACTTGTCTGTTTGATTTGTAAACCAAGGAAGAACTTCAACTCTCCTATCATGCTCATCTCAAATTCTGCTTGCATCAGCTTTGAAAAATCCTTACACAGCTTTTCATTAGTTTCTCCAAAAATAATATCATCAACATATATTTAGACTATAATGAAGTTCTATTTAGAACTTTTCTTAAATAGAGTAGTATCTACTTGTCCTCTTGTAAAACCATTTTGCATGAGAAAAGAACTTAATCTATCATACCATGCCCTAGGTGCTTGCTTTAAACCATATAATGCCTTTTTAAGTTTAAAAACATGATCTGGTTTATCAGTATCTTCAAAACCAGGGGGTTGTTTAACATAAACTTCTTCTTCAATTATTCCATTGAGAAAAGCACTTTTCACATCCATTTGAAAAAGAGTGATTTGGTGTTGTGCAGCATATGACATTAGAATACGAATAGCTTCTATTCTAGCTACAGGTGCAAAGGTTTCAGTATAGTCAATACCTTCTTGTTGGTTATAGCCTTGTGCTACTAACCTTGCCTTGTTTCTGACAACTTTGCCATCCTCATCCAACTTGTTTCTGAAGACCCGTCTTGTTCCAATGACATACTTGTTTTTGGGCTTGGAGACAAGTGTCCAGACATCATTTCTGGTGAACTGGTTGAGTTCCTCTTGCATAGCAAAAATCCAGCTTTCATCATCAAGAGCTTCTTCAATGTGCTTTGGCTCTATTTCTGACATAAAGGCCACATTGCTTGATTCTCTTAAAGTAGATCTGGTTCTCACTCCTTCTGAGGGATTTCCAATAATGAGATCCTTAGGATGATGAGTTTTGAATTTCCAGTCTCTTTCAAGAAGATCTTGACTTGTTTGTTGACTTGTCTGCTCCACTTGTCTGTCTGGTTCAGCTTCAGGTTCTGACTTGGTTAAGTCAGGTTGTTGATTTTCTGACTTGTTTATATCAAGACCTGCAAGATCATCTTCTAGATCTGATAATTCCTTATCAGTCTTTAAGCTATCATTAAATTTGACATGAACAGATTCTTCAATAACAGATGTTCTAGAATTGTAAATTCTAAAAGCTTTAGACATTTCAGAGTATCCCAAAAAGATACCTTTGTCTGTTTTAGAGTCAAACTTTCCAAGTTGATCCTTGGTATTTAGAATGAAGTATTCACAACCAAATGCATGAAAGTAAGAAATGTTGGGGCTTTTTCCTTTCCACAGTTCATAAGGTGTCTTCTTTAGAAAAGGCCTAATGAGTATTCTGTTTTGTACATAACAAGCTGTGTTTACTGCTTCTGCCCAGAAGTATTTAGGGAGATTATTCTCATTGAGCATAGATCTAGCCATCTTTTGCAGAGATCTGTTCTTTCTCTCAACCACTCCATTTTGTTGAGGAGTTCTTAGGTGCAGAGAAATTGTGAGAGATTCCATTCTCCTCACAGAACTGTCTAAACTACTCATTTTCAAAATTTCCCCCATGGTCACTTCTAAGAGTAGAAATACAGAAACCCTGCTCATTTTGTACTCTTTTACAGAATACTGAGAAAGCCTTAAAAGACTCATCTTTGTGGGTTAAGAAGAGTACCCATATATATCTAGAATAGTCATCAACTATGACAAATCCATATTTTCTTCCAGCCAAGCTAGCAACACTAACTGGTCCAAACAGATCCATGTATAACAACTGAAGAGGTCTAGAGGTTGATACTTTGGTTTTTAGTTTTGAAACTTGATTTTACTGTTTACCTCTCTGACATGCATCACACAAAACATCTTTCTTAAAACTAATATCAGGCAAACCTCTCACAAGGTTATCTCTTTTTTATTTTGAAATTAGTTTCATACTAGCATGTCCTAGTTTCTTAGGCCATAACCATCTTTCATCCTCTTTAGACATCAGACAGGTTACACTTTGATCTGAGAGATCAGTCAATTCAATCTTATATAGATTTTGTTGCCTTTTAGCTGAAAAGAGGGTTTTGCCACTGAGATTTTTAACTATACATAAATCCTTGGTAAAGGAGACATCAAATCCACTGTCACATAATTGACTTATGCTAAGCAAATTGTGTTTTAATCCTTTAACCATAAGAACATTTGATATAGAGGGAAGAGGAGGTTTACCACCAATTGTACCAATTCCTATAACCTTCCCTTTCTGATTTCTGCCAAATGCCACATGTCCTCCTTTCTTAAGTTGGAGGTCTAGGAACATAGACCTTTCTCCTGTCATATGTCGCGAGCAACCACTGTCCAGGTACCAACAGTGGTGTTTTCTTTGTGCTGTTGAGGACATCTGCAATAGAGATTATTTGATCTTTAGGTACCCATAGTTTTATGGGTCCTTTTCTGTTAGTTCTAGGAGTCTGTGAAGACTTCCTTCTTTTCTTATGAAGACACTTAGACATAACATGTCCAGTCTTTCCACAGAAATTACAGACAGGTATGGTTTTAATAAAAGTAGATGTAGCAGACACTTTAGAGTTTTTAGTTGATACTTTATGATGTGTCTGATGGACATATCCAATACCTTCTTTGTTAAGGGAGTGCCTCTGACAGCCAAGCAGCTTGGTCAGATTATCTCTACCATTAACAAATTTGGCAAGATCAGAAGTGAGCTCTTCCACTTTCTGTTGAAGTTTTTCAACTTCTTCAGACTGTGATGTATCACTAGAGATCTTAGCTTCATTAGACTTTTCAGTCTTCAGCTCACTGTTCTCTTTGGCAAATTTCTCACACTGTAGAGATTTCTGTTTATGCTCATTGAGGAGCTTAACATGATCTCTCTTGAGGGATTTGAAAGCCTTAGATAAGCAGTTGGATTCCTCCAGCAATTCCTCATAGGCATCAAGTAATTCCTCATAATCAGAATTTACCTCATTATATGAATCTGAGTCAGTGTTGGCCATTAGACAGAGATTTGCTTCTTCCTCTGTCTCTTCATCAGAAGATGTTGACTCCAGATCTTCCCAAGTAGCCATCATCCCTTTCTTCTTCTTTTTGAAGAACTTCTTAAAAGAGGCTTTCTTGAGTTGAGGACATTCTGCTTTGATGTGACCTGGCTTCTTGCACTCATAGCAGACAATTGAGTTCTTGTCTGTTGAAGTGGATTCTTTGAAGTTCTTGTCCTTGTTGAACCTTCTGAATGGCTTATCCTTTCTGAACTTCTTTTTCTGTAAGAGAAGCTTTATCTTTCTGGTTAGGAGAGATAATTCTCCATCACTTTCAGAGTCCTCGGGTTCAGACAGGTCAGCATCACTGGATGACTCGTCTGCCTTCAAAGCTTTAGAAGCTTTTAAAGACTTCTGATCAGCCTTCAGAGCAATTGACTTGCCCTTCTTTGTTGAGATTTCATCCCCAAGTTCTTGCTCATGAACAGTGAGTGTACCAAGAAGTTCATCCATAGTCAAGGTGGTAAGATCCTTGGCTTGAGAGATAGCAGTTACCAAGAGTCTCCACTGCTTAGGCAGGCTCCTTAGTATCTTTCCAACCTTCTCAGCATTAGAGTAAACTTTGCCAAGAGACTTTAGGCCATTGATGATAGTTTGGAATCTTCCTATCATCTGAGCAACAGATTCTCCTTCCTCCATGAGAAACAGTTCATACTTTCTGACAAGTATGGCAATCTTTGATTCTTTGACTTTGGCTGTTCCTTCATGTGTGACAGCTAAGGTGTCCCATATTTCTATGGCAGAATCACAGGCACAGACCTTTTCAAACTCATCAGGACCGAGAGCACAAATGATATTGTATCTGGCTTTGTGATTCAGCTCCCACTTTGTCTTTTCTGCAGGGGTCCACTGAGCTTTTGGCTTGTCAGTGTTGTCATCATTTTTAGGAATGAAAGGACCATCTATAACACCCTGTTTTTCATAAAATGTTTTATAAAGATAGTTTTATTATTTTAATGATGTGGGTTAAGGGCTAAGTGGGATTTTAGCCTAAAAGTCCCTTTCTGGTACATGAGCACGCTCGTGCTCATCAGCCAGCAAGCCCGTGCTTAAAGTCAAAAGCGTGTTTCTGATTTTAAGTTGAGCACGACCTTGCTCGATAGTGAGCACGCCCGTGCTCAATGCGTGGACCGCGTCTCGCTGACTCTAAGTGGAGCACGACCGTGCTCAATGCTAAGCACGACCGTGCTCAGGTCCGGATGATATAAACATTGCAGAGGCCGAGGGTTTGACGTGAAACCCTACTTTTTGGTGCAGCTGCGGCCAGAATGCTTTCTTGCTCTATTTCTCATTCGTTCTTCGCCGTAGTGGAGTTCTGAGAGCCGTTTGGGAGATTAGATTGACCTGCTTCAGTGTTAATAGGTAATGGTTTCGTCCCTTCTAGTTTCCTTTCGTGTTTTGGGATTGGAAACTAACCGGTTGTGTTCTTAATTGACCAAGGTTTATCATTGGAGTGAGCCGCTTTGGGAACGGTACTGGTTTGCTAGTAAGAGCAGTGTTAGAGCTACCTTCAATCCAGGTATGGGGAGAAGGGCATTGTATTCATTAGGCAGTGGGGTAGTGTAAGGTAACGGGGTTCCCCATGACCCAGAGTCGTTGTATGTCTACTTGATATTATGTCTGTTTGCTAACATGATCGTTTAAGTTAATGCTGTTATGTCATAACATGTTTTAGTTGTTCTTGATGCTTGATGAATTATGCTCATGTTCATGATGTTATGATTGATGATTTGATCATGGTGATATTGAATGATTGGCTGAATACTGAGTTATTGTTTTAAGAATGTAACTAGAAAAATTAGGTTTGAAAACGTGATAGATTAGTTGGTTAATTGATCCTTAAAATTTGGCTAAGAATCTGGTTTCTGCCTCTGCCCAGAACAGTGCAGTCATGCATTGAGCACGACCGTGCTGATAAGGGAGCACGACCGTGCTCCCCTTTGAATTTTAGGGGAATGCCCGTGCTGTTTAGCACGGCCGTACAGGTCAAACAGCACGACCTTGCTGCTGAGCACGATCGTGCTGAGTGTGAAGCACGACCGTGCTTCACTTAAAAGGGCAGCACGCCCTCACGTGTCCAAGCACGACCGTGCTAGGGTCTAAGCACGACCGTGCTGACCCCTCCTGGACAGTGATATAATTAAAGGACTTAAGGGGTTTTAAACCCCATTCCCCTATGACGATAAGTTGAGATAATTAATCAAAGATAAAGATTAGACAACCTGGTTATTAATTATATAAGATAATTAGATAATCAAATGTTAAGTCGGTATCCGTTGAGTTACCGCACGTTCATAAGTTGAAGTCTTGGGTGCTTATAGACCCAAGCACGTTGAGTTGAACCTTGGTGCTTATTGGCCAAGGGAGCCTTGACCCCACGGTTTGGGTCTAAGGTTACGTTAAATGTTGATGTTGAAGTCTTGGGAGCTTCATTGCCCAAGCAAGGAGGTGGTTGAGATTGTTTGTCGTTGTGCCATTTGCATAGAGCATTGGAGTTGTTGAAGGGGGAGGTTCGACAAAGGGGAGATCGCCCGAGAGTACGGTGATCTGGCCACCCACGGTAGGTCACCCAAGGTTTGGTGACCGAGGCCCCCCGTGATGAGGCATCCACGGTTTGATGCGTTGGCTATCCAAGGGGTTCACCCAAGGTTTGGTGAACTGCCGGTGTTGGTGCTTTTATGGCCAATACGGATATGTAACTCCAAAGTCGTTCATCCTGAGTTAGTTTGGATCCACATGCATAGTTGGAGTAGCGGAGTAGTTGATGCATTGCATAGCATAGCATACTTGGTTGTTATGATACTGTTGGATGTTGATGTATGCTTATGTGTATGTTTACCTTACGTACTTTTTCCCTGCCGTTTATATGATTACATGAATCTTACTCCCTGTATTGTTTGTGTTTGGCCTGATTGGCATTTGCAGAGGATGATGAGCAGCCCGGAGAGGAGTGACTCTGAGGAGCCGCCACTCATAGTAGGGTTGTTTTAAGTTTAGATAGTTTGTTTCCAGTTGTATTCCGAGGATTTATTTCCGGAACGGTTATACCAGCTCTGAATTGTGACATCGGGGTTGGGTTATTTATTTGATTATGTTTTTATTCGATTAAACTTATTCTTATTTTCCGCGTTGTAAACGAGTTCATGTGGGACCTTTCTACCCATGGGCAACTGTTTTATTTAATTCAGTTAAATGCATGTTTTTCTTTTTAATTGTTTTATACTTAAAAGCCTTATAACATGCGGGGTAGAAGGGTGTCATACCATCTGTGATGACATCCCAGAGATCAGAGTTTGTAGATAGAATGAACCATTGAAATCTATCTTTCCAATAGTTGTAGTTTTCTCCATTGAAGAATGGAGGTCTGGTTAAGGAAGCTCCTTCAGTATGGTGACTTCCACTGGCTCCAGCAGTCATGTCTATTCTTCAGGACCTTTTACCTCTACACTATTAGATGCTCAACCCAGAGGCTGAGCTCTGATACCAACTGAAATAGACAACTATAAACATGAGAAGGGGGGTTGAATTGTGTTTATCAGAAATTAAAATAAAGTTGAAAACTTTTCGCACACAGAAGCTAGGTTCGGACAGGTGTAAAAAGGTTACACAGTCAGGTCACCTGTCTGTTGTATCTTTACAGAAAACCACACAAGCGCACAGATGAAAAATAAGTTTGATAGAAACACTTTTAACCCCTTAGTTAGAATGCAGATGATATATAATTAAAACAACTAAAGAGTTTAAGGGAGAAGAGATAAACACAGTGATTTATCCTGGTTCACTCTTTAACACAAAGAGCTATGTCCAGTCCTTGGCAGCACCAAGATTTATCCACTATAACGGATCAGGTTACAGACTCCAAGTATTGTTTGCACACCTAGCCTCTTCAGGCTCCAAGACAAGTATTCTTTGCACACCTAGCCTCTTCAGGCTCACTCAGATTTGTTTGAGAGTTTGGTTTGTAATAAATACAATTACAGACAGACAGATCTTTCACTAACACTCAGAGAGTGATTTAAATGTAAAGCTTAGGAAAGTCTGCGTAATAACTTCAAATGATTGAAGAATACAGAATGAATAAATGAACAGAGTAATGGCTCTTTAATGCTTTGTAATCTCTGATGAGTTCATCTTCAATGACTTCTGTATTTATAGCCTTCAAACATTTAATATCCGTTAGAGACATTCCTTGCAACGATGGCTTCAAGCAGAGCTTCATTAAATGCAATATAGTCGTTCTGGGCAGCCATTAATGCAATGGAGACGTTGGTTGTACTCTAACATGAAAGATAATGGCTTTATGCATCGTGTAGTAGCCAAATCAGAGTTGTGCAGAATGCTTTTGTACTTTTGCAGAGTACATTTCCCTTCTTGTGTAATAACCGAAAGTACTAGGGAATAAAGCATGTTGGAAACATTCTTTAACTGGAAGTTTGTCTCTGACTTCCTAGGTTGCTTGAGAGAATAACCTTCTGAGTTTCTTGATAAGCGTAAGAGAGAGAGATTCAAGTCTTCTGCATGAGGGGACAGCTTCCAAAAGCTTCATGTACTTCGAGTTCTTAACAAAGAACCTTAGACGAGTATGAGAGCAGAGCAGAGACAGGTTGAAACCAATTTGTACAAAGTCAACAATGCCAGTCAGCAGACAGGTTGACTTTTTTGCTTATCCAGACAGGTTGTTACTTAGGTAGACAGACAGGTGAGTTTTGCTATTTTCTGATCTGTACACTAAGTAGACAGGTTAGCAACCACAAGATAGGTTAATTAAATCATTAACCAATGTTTAGTTTTCATCAAAACTTAGGGAAATGCACACAGACATTTTAGAGACTTAACATAAACCTCTCACATGGATGACCTATTCCTAAGAAATATAGGTTTTGTCCACTTATTGAGTCTCAAAACTCCCGTAATTGGCTCCGTCATTTACCCGATTGAACATAACGTCCGTAAAACGTATATTATTTCACGTTTTGTGAAATAATTCTAAAAATGCACAATCGTAGGAAATAAAATAAAAACCCTAATTGTTTCGTTCAAGAATTAAAATTAGGTCTTCTGATCAGTATAATTATACTGTCAGTGAAATTCGCAGGCCGGGATTCGCCTGACTTTTCAACCTAAATTTTAATCATAGCTTCCTACGATCAAGTAGAATAGAGTGATGAACTCCGTTTATTTAAAATAATTTTCTAAAACGGAAATAACTATTTAAACATATTTATATGTATTTCTGTTATTTAAAACAGTAAAAAGCAGGGTGTTACATGGATTCTTCACATACCCTTTGAAGATCATCATGTATCGCTCAACTGGGTATATCCACCTTAAATAAACTTGGCCACAAAATCTAATCTCCCTTATATAATAACAATTAAAAGTTCAAAAAAAGTTGCGGGTGGCCATGGCATATAGAGGCCACCTGCCTCCTTCCCTCCGCTCCTGATAGTTATGATAATAGTTAAAAAAAATTAATGACATGACAATTTACGATTGACTGGTTATATAAAAATATTAATTAAATCCTTAATTTATTAAATAGATTTGTATAATTTTTTGTGTAAAACCTTGTGCATTATTCATTGACTTTTTCTAACAAACCATTTACGGGTATTTAGTAGATGATTCTTTTTAATTCCTAGGAATCATAAATTCCATGTAATTGGTATTTTTTTATTTAAAAAAAAATACATTTCCACTAAACTAACAATGTCAGAAATGTTTTTTGGCTATATTTTTCAGGCAAAAAAAAAGAAAACATTCTCATGGGATGTGGTAGTAATCCTAGTTTCCTACGGACATGGGAAAATTTTTGTTATTTTAAAAGACTATTATACTCTTACTTTCCTATGGACAATATTAATATTATGTTAAAATATATTAATGCGATTTAGATTGGTCCGTTGTTTGGTCAACCTCGTGTTATATGCTTTAGTCTTGGAGAAACCATCAATCTCATAATACAGATTTTTCTAGACCCGGGCGGCCTTGGTTCGTGATTGAGCAGAGAGTCAGGATCTACTTGGAGGGGAGTCTGTCTCATGCGTTGGGTCCCTTTAGGACAGCTTTGCAGGTTCATGTCAAATGGGATCCACCAAGGAGCGGTTGGTTTGCTTTGAATACTGTACTGGCCGAGGTGATAAGCTCGGATGCCGAGCTCGAAAAGCTTAACCACTTTAACAATACACTTATCTAAAACTCAGCTAACAACCTCACCATAGATAAGAGATAACTCTTATCAGTGAAAGAGATGGAAGTTGAGTTAAAAGAGATAGGTGATAAGTGATAAGAGATAAACTAGATCCTACAAAATAGGATCGGTTTACTCCTCTCCTCCTCTATAAAAGGAGGAAGAGTCTAAGAGAATAGACACTTTTAACTTGAACTAGAGCTTGGTGTTCTCTCTTAAGCGTATTAGAGGTCCCGGTTGTGATTAAGAGACTATCCATAAGTCCTTGCTCACCGGAGTACATCCGATACAAGATTAAGAGATTGATGCACCACGTGATCGAGGGTTGAACACAGAACTACGTTTGGCTTTGATTCCCTCCGGGATACGTAGGACCGGAACATAAACATTCTGTCAAGCCACGGTCTAAAACAACCCCAACGTTCACCCTTGGTCTGACGTTTACGGCCTGATTCCGGCTACTCGGATCTCGGCAGGAACATTTGGCACCCACCGTGGGGCCGAGGAAAAACTTTCCCCGGTTCCATAAGATCTAATGGTGACTACACGGAACGGACCGAAGGGAGGGGCCCACAGTGCAAACCATGTCGAGGAATCAAACTCCAATCACAACAACCCCCTCCCTTCGATGAAGGTAATCCGCAACTGGGAGAGATCATGGCACAATTGAGACAGTTACGTCAGGAGAACGAGGAGATTCGTACGGAGTACCAAAGGCTGTTGGAAACTCGGAAAAGGGGAAGATCGGCAACTCTTGCCGAGGAAGAGCATTCCTCACCCGAGGACAGCCAGAGAGACCCAACTTATGTACCTTCTCATGAGGACAGAAGCCGACCTTCCAGAACTGGGCCCGAGGCCCCAAGGGTCCGATCTCGAACTGAGGAGACCACTCAGAGAGAGAGAGCACGAGACAGACGATCGAGATTACCTTTCACTGATGCCATTGACGAGGTGATCATACCTCGGCATTTCAAGTCTCTTAATATGGATAAATACAATGGCACTACTGATCCAACAGAACATGTGGAATCTTTCATTTCATCTGTTTACCTGGTGACCGATTCGGAAGCCATCATGTGCAAGATTTTTCCAACCACTTTGCAGGGACCAGCCTTGACTTGGCTCACGAATCTTCCACCTCGGTCAGTGGATTCTTTTGACATGTTGGTTACAAAATTCATTGCACAATTTGCAGCAAGCCGAAGGCATAGAAAGCACTCGGTCTCGCTTGTGAATTTCAGGCAGGAGAAAAATGAATCATTCAGGGATTACATGGCTCGCTTCAGCGCTCAACAGGTTTTAATTCCCAATATGAGCTCAGAACTTTGCCTTCATACCGTTATGAATGGTTTGAGGCCTGGACTGTTCTTTGAATATTTATCTCGGAAGCCACCAAGGGATTTTGAAGAACTTCAAGAAAAAGCCACAGGGTTCATGAACTCGGAAGAAATGGTAGAATCAAAGAAAAAAAGTTTTGGAGAAAAAAGCATAATCTCAAACAAAGAAAGAGATAAAGGGGCCAATCCACAGAAGGTTTTCAGGAGTAACGACAGAGGGTTTTCAGAGAGGCAGTCCCAACCCCAACACCAGTCTTACACTCCACTGAACCGATCCAGAGCTGCTATTCTTCAGGAGTTGTGCAATACCGAGTTGATCACTTTGCCAAGGCCATCAAGAACTCCTGCTCAGGCCGATAAAAGTAAAGAATGCAAGTGGCATCAGAACTATGGCCACTCCACTGAAGACTGCAAAACAGCCCAGGATAAAATTGAAGAATTGGTACAGGCAGGCCGACTTGACCGGTTTGTCCGCCGAGAGGGTGATGGTGGCGGAGGAGCTGGCCGACGAAGAAGAAGACGGGGTTATGATAATCATAACCGAGATGAGAATCAGCAAGGTAATAATCAGAATGGAGATCGGGATAACAGTCAGCGTCCACCTACTAATGAGACAGAGGTCGGTGTCAGAGGGGTCATTAATACCATCTCGGGAGGTTTCGCAGGAGGAGGCACAACGAGTTCAGCTCGGCGACGTCACATAAAGGCTATCTGAGCTGTCAACTCGGTTTCCAGAAAAATCGCAAGGCCGAGACCATCAATTACTTTTTCAGACAATGATTTCCAAGGATTAGACCCCAATCAAGATGACCCAATGGTAATAACAGTTGAAGTGGCCAATTACTCGGTCAAACGTACACTAGTTGATCAGGGTAGCTCGGCCGACATTCTGTACTTGGCAACCTTTAAAAAGCTTGGAATTCCAGAAAAGTTGATAAAAGAACAGGAGGACAAGCTAGTGGGGTTCGCCGGTGAGCAGGTCAAAACTCGAGGTTATATAGACCTCTTGACCACATTTGGTGAAGGCAAGCTTGCCCGAACCATATCTGTCAGATACGTCATTGTGGATGCCAACACTTCATACAACATCCTCATCGGAAGACCAACTTTGAATGATCTTGGAGCAATTGTCTCCACACCTCACCTCACCATGAAATTTCCGGCTGATTCGGGTGAGATAGTGGCAATCCGAGCTGATCAGAAGATGGCCAGACAGTGCTACGCAGATAGTTTGAAGGTGACTAAGGAGCCAGATATCATCGAAAATGCTAAAGATCATCAGGCAGAAGTGGTGAGCTCGGTCAGTTCAGTAAGCTCGGCAAGATCGAATGACATGTTTGAATTAGATCCAAGAATAGAAATGTATGAATCCAGAGCAGAACCTACAGAGTCATTGGAAAAATTTCAACTGGGAGCCCGGATCGGTCAGTGCACAAGCATCGGCAATCAGCTCGATTCCTTACTGAAACAACAGATACAAGCGGTCTTGAGAAAGAATGCCGACCTATTTGCTTGGAAGACATCGGATATGCCTGGCATAGACCCCAATTTTCTGTGCCACAGGCTATCTATATGTCCGGAGGCCAAGCCCATAGCTCAGAGGAAAAGGAAGCTCGGCGAAGAAAGAAGAAAGGCTGTAGCCGAAGAGACTGCAAAACTGAAGAAGGCCCATTTTATCAGAGAAGTAAAATATACTACTTGGCTAGCCAATGTCGTGTTGGTTAAAAAAGCCAATGGCAAGTGGAGAATGTGTACTGATTACACCGATCTCAACAAGGCGTGCCCAAAGGATTCTTATCATCTTCCAAACATTGACAGATTGGTAGATGGAGCTTCGGGTTACAGAGTCTTAACTTTCTTGGATGCATACTCGGGTTACAACTAGATAAGAATGCATCCACCAAATGAGGAGAAAACGGCGTTTATGACCGAGGGGGCAAACTATTGCTACCGGGTAATGCCCTTCGGTTTAAAAAATGCAGGTGCAACATATCAGAGGCTCATGGACAAAGTGTTTCTCAATCAGATCGGAAAAAATCTAGAGGTTTATGTTGATGATTTGGTGGTAAAATCTGATGACCCAAAACAACACCCTGTCGACTTCGAGGAAATCTTTGCCCAACTCAGAAAATACAACATGAGGTTGAATCCTGAAAAGTGTTCTTTCGGTGTACAAGGAGGAAAGTTCTTGGGGTACATGCTAACACACAGAGGGATTGAGGCCAATCCAGATAAATGCAAGGCTGTCATTGAAATGCGGAGTCCGCAAACAGTGAAAGAAATACAGAGGCTGTTAGGCCGTTTAGCTTCCTTATCTCGGTTCCTCCCCAAATCGGCCGAAAAAGCAAGGCCCTTTTTTCAACTCTTGAAGAAACCCAAGGAGTTTGTTTGGACCGAGGAGTGTGAAAAGGCTTTTGAAGAATTGAAATTGTTTCTAGCCTCGCCTCCGATTCTAACTCGGCCAGAGCTCGGTAAGGAGCTATATTTATACTTATCTGTCAATGATTACGCAATCAGTGCAGTCATCATCCAAGAGGAGGAGAAGCAACAAATGCCAGTGTATTACATCAGTAGAATCTTGAAAGATGCAGAGACACGGTACCAAGTCATTGAAAAGCTTGCCCTCGCTTTGGTAATGGCAGCTCGGAGGCTAAGACCTTATTTCCAGTCGCACCAAGTGATAGTCAAAACAGATCATCCAATTAAGCAAGTGCTTCGAAAGCCCGATCTGGCAGGACGAATGATAGCCTGGTCAGTTGAACTATCAGAGTTCGGTTTACAGTACGAACCGAGGGGACCAATGAAAGCCCAATGCCTTTCCGACTTCATTGCCGAGCTCTCTTCAAAGCCGAGTCCCGAACCCATTAATTGGCTTCTATATGTAGATGGCTCATCAAATTTAAAAGGAAGCGGGGCTGGAGTAATTCTTGAGGGCCCAGATAACCTTATCCTAGAGCAGTCCTTGAAGTTTGGGTTCAACGCATCAAACAACCAAGCAGAGTATGAAGCTCTTATTGCCGGACTGGTTTTAGCTAAAGAGGTTGGAGTCAAAGGATTGAAGTGCCGAAGTGACTCACAGCTTGTAACAGGGCAAGTCTCGGGGGATTATCAAACAAAAGATCCTCAATTAACCAAGTATTTGTGCAAGGTCAATAGTTTAATTTCAGAGTTTGACAACTTCACTATTGAGCATATACCTCAAAAGGAAAATGCTAGAGCTGACCTGTTGTCTAAGTTGGCTAGCACCAAGAAAACTGGCCAGTTAAAAACTTTCATTCAGGAAAATCTCCCCGAACCGAGTATAAAAAGTGTCGAGGTAATGATAACCGAGCACTATGATCGAGGCTGGATGATGCCATTCTGGGAATTCCTGACCTCGGATAAGTTACCTGCTGATCCCAAAGAAGCAAAGAAAATTCGTCTGAAGTCTTGTCATTACACTATCCGAGATGGAGAGCTGTGCAGAAGAGGATTTTCAATGCCTTTATTGAAATGCATAACCAAGGAACAATCCGAGTATGTAATGGACGAGATGCATAGAGGAATATGTGGAATGCATTCTGGTGGCCGATCCCTAGCAGCTCGGGTTCTGCGAGCAGGCTTCTATTGGCCGACTATGAGATCAGATTGTACTTCCTGGACTAACAAATGTGATTCTTGTCAAAAGTTTGCTACTGTGGCACGAGTTCCAGGAGAAGAGCTCCATTCAATGATGTCACCTTGGCCCTTCACTATGTGGGGGATGGACATTGTGGGCCCTTTCCCTGTTGCCAAAGGCCAAGTAAAGTTCTTGCTGGTAGGAGTGGATTATTTCACTAAATGGATTGAAGCCGAGCCACTAGCTATTATAACAGCTAAAAAGGTCCAGAGTTTTGTATGGAGAAACGTCATATGCCGACATGGTCTACCTTATGCGATTGTCACTGATAATGGAAAGCAATTCACGGACAAAAGTCTCAAAGAATTCTACTCCAATCTCGGAATCAAACATAAGGTGACCTCGGTTGAGCACCCACAAACAAATGGTCAGGCAGAGGCAGCTAACAAAGTCATTCTGAACGAGCTCAAGAAAAGGTTGGGCCAATCAAAAGGAGCATGGGCTGAAGAATTACCGAGCATCCTCTGGTCTTATCATTGCTCACCACAATCATCAACAGGAGAAACGTCGTTCCGGCTAACCTATGGAACTGACGCAATGATTCCAGTTGAGCTCGGCGAACTTTCTTTCAGAAGGCAGCATCATGACCAAAGCAAGAATGAAGAAGAAATCCGAGTTGAGCTTGATATGGTCGAAGAAGTCCGAGATGAAGCAAAGATCAGGGAAGAACTATGCAAGCAGAAGGCAACTCGGAAGTACAACTCAAAATTGCGGCCGAGAGAGTTTGTTCAGGGAGACCTAGTACTCAAATTGCAGAATGATGCAAGGAAGGACTCCAGAGAGGGCAAGCTTGCAGCAAACTGGTCTGGCCCATTCAGAATAGTTGAAAATCTTAAAAATGGTGCTTATAGGCTAGAAGAGTTATCAGAAGGCTGTTCCAAGAACTTGGAACACTTCTCATCTCAAGTTTTATTTTAGTTAAGCAATGTAAAGTTAGGTAATGTACTCTTTTTCCTACCATGGTCTTTTTCCCATGAGGTTTTGGCCAGGAAGGTTTTAATGAGGCATGCCTGAGAAAATAAATGAATACAGTCCGTTTTACAGGACTAAAAATTCACTTGTTTTTACATACAGAGCCTAAAGGGTTGCCCGAGCTAAAATCGACCGAGTTGAGGTTGAAATGCCGGACCCAAAGGTGCAGTCAAAACCTTAAAGGGTTGACCGAGCTAAAATCGACCGAGTTGAGGTCGAAATGCCGGACCCAAAGGTGCAGTCAAAACCTTAAAGGGTCGACCGAGCTAAAATCGACCGATTTGAGGTCGAAATGCCGGACCCAAAGGTGCAGTCAAAACCTTAAAGGGTTAACCGAGCTAAAATCGACCGAGTTGAGGTCGAAATGCCGGACCCAAAGGTGAAGTTAAATCCTAAAAGGGTTAACCGAGCTAAAATCGACCGATTTGAGGTCGAAATGCCGAACCCAAAGGTAAAGTAAAAACCGAAATGGGTCGACCGAGCTGCAATCGACCGAGTTGGGGTCGAAATGCCGAACTCAAAATGGTACAAGCATAAGCTTAAAAAGGTTTACCGAGCTAAAATCGACTAAATCGAAATGCCGAGCCTAACAACAACGCTAAATATCAAAAAGGCCGAGATTTTAAGCTCACGAAAGGCCACGCACAGTAAAACGCAAAGAGCAAAAAACTTCGAAAATTTTTCTAAGTTATCAAAAGAAAAACTTGGAAATTTTTCCAAGTTAAGAAAAGAGGCAATTTTAAGTAGTGAGAGTTTAGATATTCATTACTAAATAGGGCAAAGCCCTGTACAAAAAGGCATAGCCCAAGCAGCAAAATACATTTTTAAAAGCAAAGCTACGCTACTCATCGGCAACCCGAACATCTTCATTAGGCAGAGGAACATCTTGGGATGGGTTAGGTATCCCGCTTTCGTGGTCTACTCCCTCCTTGACATCCTGCTGCTCAGCCACATCCTCGCCCGAAACTTCCTCTTCGTCTTCAAGCTCGGACAAGGGGACCAAGATTCCCTCCTTGTTGAAATCCTTGTCCACATCAGCTTGAGAGAAATCAGCGTCAGGGTTAAAATGCTGTAGCTGCTTCACAGCTCGGAGGAATCCGCTAACATGCTCCTTCATGATGCTGGATTCGGCTTCTTTAAGGTCAGATTGAAGTTTCAGATTGGCCTCCTTCTCAGCATCCAATGACTGACGGAGCGTCAGGCCGGCCTCCTTCTCTGCCTGAGCTTCCTCAGCAAATTTGGCCCTTTCTGCTTTCTCACAGGACAGCTCGGCTTGCAGGGAGGTGGCCGCTTTCTCAAGCTCGGCTTTCTGCGACTTTAGTTGCCCGATTAACCGAGCTTGTTCTTCCATCTTGGTCACAGCCTGGGCGAATTCATCCCTCACCAGCAGAGCGCGAGCTGCATCGGCCCTCATTGCCTCCATTTTCCTTGCGTTGGTGGAGAGTTCATTACTCCAGAATCTGGTAATAGAAGCAATTCGGAGAGCATAAGCAGCTGCTGCCTCCATGCTTGCCTCGGGCCCCTGCTCCAACAAAAGCCGAGCATCCGCAGGCTTGAGTACTTGTCTGTCAATTAGAGAGCCAGGGTTGAAGTCATTACCCCAAATCGAGCTAAAGCCTGGGTTACAATTGCCGTCGTACCATTTGGTCTCCGTTGTCAGATCGGTCACATGGAAGGTTCCTTCAGCTCCCCTCTCCACGTTAACATCTTCATTGACCAAAGGAAGAGGCGACGTGCTCCTCGGTATATCCGGCTGAGCAACGGCCCGAGACCGTTTGGGAGGGCGAATGTCAGGAACAGCAGCCTCGGCAGTCTTCTTCTTCTTGCCCTTCAGATCGGCAGCCGAGCCAGAAGCACCTGCATCTTGGTGAGCCGACTTCTTCAGTAGTGCCTTATAGTTGAATTTTCCCATTATCACTACAAAAAGAAGGTCGGTCAGAATATAAAGCCAGAAAGTAAGTTCAAAAGCTATCAATAAAAGCTACTTACAATCAAAATCAGCTCGCCTAGTGGAAGAAGTCGGCAGTTTCAGAAGTTTCCCGCAGGGTAGTGGCCGGGGGTAAAGTTTAAGAACTTCGACGTCGGCCAGCTCTTGAGCAGTCATACAACCGGGGTCGAAGCTGGAAAACTTTGAAGGGTGGGGTTGCCAATAAAAAGGGAACCTCGGTTTTCCACCCGAGTCAAAGAAAAAAGACTCATTTCCCTCCGTAGGTCGGACTTTGAAAAAGTCCGACTTGAAGTCTTTGTATGAACTCTTGTAGAGTCCGATGATCCCCCTCCTATCAAGTCCACTAAGGGAAATCCAACCAACTCGGTCCCCGAACCTAACTTTATAGAAATAAAGAAACGTAGGGGCAGTGGCCACCATTCCAGTTTGGTTGCAAAGAATCTGGAATGCCTTCATAAAGGCCCAACTGTTAGGATGCAGTTGGGTAGGGGCAACATTCATGAACTTCAGAATGTCACACTCAAACTGGGTAAAAGGAAGAGTCACCCCAATCTGCTCGAACAAGGTCCTATAAACATAAGTAAAATGGGGCTCAATAGGAAGAGCCCGAAGAAAAACGTGCTCATTGTTGGCACAGGGAAGCACTCTTGCAGTTCCAGGGGAGGAAGATATCCTGACTTTTATACAGTGAAAAGACTCCAGATTCCTAAAATTTGAATAGAAGGCTCCAACATCCGGTTTTACCCAGAAATACCCAGGAATGGTAATATCTGGGTAAGGAACCCTAGGCATCCTATTTGCACGTTTACGGCGTTTTGGGGCAGTAATGGCCTCAGGAGTAGCAGAACTACTACCTTTAGAGGAGGAAGAAGATGACACAGCACGATTTTCAGCCGAAACAGAAGGAGAATGATGAGGAGAACCACCTATAGGATTTACATCCGGTTCTAGAATTCTAACTTCAGAGGAGGCATTCTGGGATACCTCAAATGAAGCTTCCATGGCTATGTAAGCAACAAGAAGCAGGAAGGAGGACGTACCTGGAACAGAAAAAGGAATGCAAAGAGGCTTGAGGAACAAAAGCTCGGTGAAGAAGAAGCTTCCGGAGGAAAAACGTAAAAGTGAGGAAAGTGAGGGTTTGCCTTTAGAAATCCCTCCACTTATAGATAAAATTTTGAAAACCAAAAGTAATGATGGCGGTTGCCGTGTAAAGGAACCGAAACGTCTCCTCAGACCTGCGTGGGTTCGGCACACCAATCTCAGAGTAACACGTGGCACGAACATTGGTTTCCACGCTGCAACTCACAAACGCAGCCGCAGAGCAGACCTTGGAAATATGGCCATAAGGGCCACGTGTCACAAGCATGTCTGGTCTTAAAGGCAAGGCAACGTCTCTTTTCATCTCGGGTACTGAAAAACTGACGTCACAAATACAAATTTTAAATGACGGTTCCTATCTCAGTTCGGCTCGGCTCCTTCAGTAAAGCTTTCACGCTCTTTGAAGCTTAAAGCTTGGGGGGCTTGTGTATGAGCCGAGGTAGCGCATGCCCCCGAGGTATAAAGCTCGGCTAGCAAGCCCACCGACCTGATTGTTACGAACCGAGATGTGTATGGGAAAAACAGCAAAGTGTCAAGCTCGGCCAACTGAGGCCACCGAGCTCACGAGTTGGCCGAGATGCGGTAGGTCACCAACAACATGGTAAAAAGGGAAACAAAAAACCTAAGCCGTGAACTCAGGTATTTTCAAAAGGCAAGCTCGGCTCTTTTCATGAAAACTTCTTCGCTCTTTTGAGCTAGAAGCTTGGGGGGCTTGTGTACTGGCCTAGGTGATAAGCTCGGCCGCGGAGCTCGGAAAGCTTAACCACTTTAACAATACACTTATCTAAAACTCAGCTAACAACCTCACCATAGATAAGAGATAACTCTTATCAGTGAAAGATGGAAATTGAGTTAAAAGAGATAGGTGATAAGTGATAAGAGATAAACTAGATCCTACAAAATAGGATCGGTTTAATCCTCTCCTCCTCTATAAAAGGAGGAAGAGTCTAAGAGAATAGACACTTTTAACTTGAACTAGAGCTTGGTGTTCTCTCTTAAGCGTATTAGAGGTCCCGGTTGTGATTAAGAGACTATCCATAAGTCCTTGCTCACCGGAGTACATCCGATACAAGATTAAGAGATTGATGCACCACGTGATCGAGGGTTGAACACAGAACTACGTTTGGCTTTGATTCCCTCCGGGATACGTAGGACCGGAACATAAACATTCTGTCAAGCCACGGTCTAAAACAACCCCAACGTTCACCCTTGGTCTAACGTTTACGGCCAGATTCTGGCTACTCGGATCTCGGCAGGAACAAATACTGATGGAGCAGCTAGATCCGAGTCAGGTTTAGCGGGTTGTGAGGGCTTAATCAAAGACCACAATGGAGAATGGATTTGTGGGTTCTCAAAATTTCTGGGCAATTCTTCTGCCTACATAGTGGAGCTTTGGGGAGTACTAGAAGGCTTGAATCTTGCTAAAGAAAAAGGTTTTTCAAGGATCGAGCTGCAGGTGGATTCAGCAACTGTGGCGAATTGTCTCAGCAAGGGTGGTCAAGGTAGCTGCAAGGGTTGGAGTCTCATCAAGCGCATTAGGAAGCTCATGGAAGGCAACTGGACAATCAAGATTTTAAATGTGTATAGAGAGGCTAATAGGGGTGCTGATTTGCTTGTCAATTTAGCTTGTGATTTAGGTTCCAGCTTGATCGTTCATGAGAGCCCACTTATTTCTCTTCATCAGGTGCTGCTTTAAGATGCTTTAGGGGGGTCAATCCCTAGAAGGATTCTGGTGTAATTTCTCTTTTGGGGTATTAGCCCCGTTTAATACCAAATATATATATATATATATATATATATATATATATATATATATATATAATATTTTTTGTGAGAAACATGTTAAAATATATTTTTGTTTAGGAGGAAAGAACTCCGATATAAAATCATGGTATGAACAGATACAGGTCTACACTATTTTTTAAATTATTTTAATTTTAGACATTTTTATAATATTTTTTATTTTTAAATTTTTAATTAATCTATATTCAAATAGATTTTCGAAAACACTAACATTCTTAGGAAATATATCCTTAAAACAAAATGGGATTCCTAAATAACATTTCTAGAAATACTGAAGGCCTACCAAACACATTTTAAACATTTTCATGAACCATGATTTACAGGAAAAAAGAGAGAAATATATCTGCTAAATGGCCCTTAACTTAAGTGATATGAGACTCCCTGATTCGAATTATATATAATAAATCAATTATAATAATATTTCGAATTACTTACCAATCCACACCCTAAATTTATTGACCATTATATATATATATATATATATATATATGTTCATTAATATATTGTTTATTTATGCTAAAAAATGGTATGCAAAGATATCATAATAGAGAAAAAGATCCCAAATAGGTTGTCACTTTAGAGTTTAGACCCTATCCATCAATAATAAATATATGCATTTATATAAACCCGCATGCATGAACCTGAAAATGATCACTTATGGTATACACAGGAACTAATCTTTTCAAATAATTTTTACATGATAAATGTCACATAGAAAATAGATATAGATATAACGTTTGTAAAAAAGTTCACAAGTTTTGATAGAGCCCCACTAATAATATTTTTTGAGTTTATCTCTTCTCCACAGGACATTTCATATAATAAACATATGAGAAGTTATATTCCCTACTATATCCTCATAATAAAAGAATTTATATTTCCAATTTAAGCTACACAATCTTGGTATAGATTTAATATGCAAATTTTTTTAAAATAATAATATTATCTATAATACTCTAACATTTTGTCATGCAGGGTAACTTACACAAACTTTTAAATGGTCTTATACATTATTCATTGACCATTTAAATCTTTATTTATTAATTAATAAAGGCATGTATTTTATCCAAAATTTCCTTGCATAAGCTTTTAGATATAATCGCTTACAATTTAAGTTATAACAACAACAACAACAACATCAATCAAGCTTTTTTCTAATAGATGAGATCGACTACATAAATCAAAGGATGCCATAGTTCAATCACAAATCATATATATAGACAAACATTGACCTCTAAATCTTTCTTAATGGTTTTAATTACAGTTTTTCTCGATCTCATCCTACCTCTAGCGATTGGGTTATCCTCTACCTGATCTAGTCTCCTTAAAGCCTCTACAATCTTCTTCATACATGCTCAAACCACCTAAGATGAGATTCTACAATATTTTCTACAATAGGTGCTATCCCAAATTTCTCTCTAGTGCATTCATCCTCAATTCCATATTATCTAATACATCCACTCATTTAACACAACATTGCAAGTCTTATAACTGTGCGAAAAAAATTTATCTTGTGTTTGAGCAGTACCTTTCTACCATAGGTAACACTTGAAGCACTCATTCATTTCATCCTCCCTTGAATCCTATGATTTAGATCTCCTTCCAATTCTCTGATCTTTTGCATGATAAATCAAAAAGCACTAAAATCGTGTGACTTGTGGTATGATATGGTATCCAATTTTCATTTCTAAGCTAGGTTTGATGTGCCTCCATCTAAATGTACATTCTATATACTCCGTCTTAGTTCTATTTTTTTAGGTCCGGGATGGAACCCAGGGCATCCCCACACCCGTAGCTGTATGATTAATCTCTCGAGGATGTAAAGTACCAATTAAGAGGCAACTCCTCTACCCACAGATGTAGCTTTATTCCCATCATCAGGATTGAAACTCTAGACATACGATTAAAGGTGTTAGGACCTCAAACGTCTAAAACATTTTCATGTGTTGATTCTCTGAGATTTGATGATTCCAAATATATTAAGTATAGTTGTAGTGAACCATGTGGAATTACTAATGAATCTATTAAAGTGTGAAGACAAATGAAAATTGCTTCACTCGTCTGTTTTCATGACCCGTCTCGTTTTCATTAATTAGCATATATCTGATTTATACGAAGCACCCGTCTAATGGATGACAGCTCAGCATGAAGCATAGAAAGATAAGTCTATCAAATCTCTGAGCACTCTAATAGAAGCTGACGTGGCACTTAAAGACTTTGTCTCAAGTAAAGTACTAAGAAACCTCATAGAGCCACACCCGTCTGAAGTTTAAATTTACACTTGTCTGAAGACTATGACTGTACCCATCTAGCTCTCTACCGTCTGAATAGAAAGTCCAAGTCAACAAATTCAAATTGAAGGAAATCCTATTTTAAGATTTCAAGGAGCAAGGACCTCTGGAAAAACCAAGCAAGAAGAATAAAGGAATTATTCTTTCGAGACTTTACAAAATCTACACCCTACCCTCTGTATAAGTCAGCCATGCCTTTCACTCTTTTTAGTGAAAACCAAAAGTACTTTTTAGAATTGAACTTGAGTGTTACACTGAAAAGGAAATATCCTCTACTGCAAGTACAAACGTCCCACTGTTGCACTATCTGATTCAACCGCGCTTCGGAGCTAAAGTGAACTCTTGGTCTGGTATGTCAAAGCTCAACATCTTCAAGCATTTAATGCTGCCCAGAACGACTCTTTGGAATTAATGGCGTCCCAGTACTTCAAATAAAAAGAAATCACTTTCTGAATAATGTCTCTAACGGATCAAATTGATTTAAGGCTATATATAGAGAAGTCCATGAAGATGTAGAAAAATACAGTGCATTAATTTAAAGAGCATTTACTCCGAGCATTTATTTCTTCATTCTTTGTTCTTCAATCATTTAAAGTTAATACACAGTCTTTCTTACTCTGATATTTATTTCACTCATTGAGTGTTTACCAGAAAGATTTGCAAGCTGTATTAAATGCACAAACACTTTCCTACTCTTTTAGTTATTGAGCCTGAAGAGGTTAAGTGAGCAAATAATACTTGTATAAGAGTGAGGATGGAGAGATTAGGTGTGCAAAGAATACTTGTATTGTAATATGATCAGTTATAGTGGAGAAAACTCTGTACTGCCAAGGACTGGACGTAGACCTATTGGTTTTGGGATGAACCAGGATAAATTCCTTGAGTGATATTATCTCTATCTATCTCTTTAATTTATTTAGAGTTTATCTAACTTACTTTTCTAACAAGGGGTTACATCTGTGAATATCAAATATCTTAAGTTGTCTTTTGCTTTTGTGTGTTGTTCAAAATATTAGATGAGTCACTCGTCTGATAATGTGTTTTCACCTGTCTGCTTCCTGTGTGTGAGAAAATAATTTTTTTTTGTTTAGAAAAAATTTGGTAAACACAATTCAACCCCCTTCTTGTGTTTACTTTAGTTATTTCAAAAGGTCCCTAGCTACTAGCCACTTGGACCACACCTTGGTACCGTCTTAGTTCTATTTAAATGAAAGCCACATGCTTCCAAGACCTGCCTCCATATTTCTAACTTCACTTTTATTTCTTCCCTCGACTTTTCACTTAAGACTATATCACCTGCAAAAGTACACATCATGAAACTGACTATTGAATAAGCTCAATCAGCATGTCAAAACCAAGGTCAAAGACATGGACTCAAAGATGGATGCAAAGATGTACACTCTTGATAAAATGGTTCATAGTTTCAATTTTAGCTATAACAAACTCTAGAAAGGCTAATTTTTTTTGACATAAGAATGGGGACACCATACAATATCTAAAATTTGATGTTCAAATAACAAAACTCCTCAAGAAATATAGGCATATGATGTATAAATAACTAGGCATGGCAACAGTGCCCGGACTCGTGGGTACCTGTCAGAACCCGCCCCGATTTTGACGGAGAAACCCCGCTTTGACTGGGTTCGAGGGCGGGGGCGGGGAAAACCTGCTTTCTATAGGATGGAGCGGGGGTCGGGGATGAGAATGCTGATACTCCCGCCGACCTCGGCCTCGTAATCGCCCCCCCACACACACCAAAAAAAAAAACGATTACAAAATTACTATATTGTCCCTAATTATATAGTTATTGAGTTAGGTTTTTTATCATCTTTCAAATTTCAATTCCCTTAGTCAGCCCATTCCCCTAATGCGTTGTTTCACAAACACCAGAGAGTGAGATACAAGTTCTCCACTTCTCTGCCAGAGCCCTCCGCCAGTCCGCCCCTCTCCGCCATTCGCGAGCCCTTCGTTGGTCTTCCCCTCTCCGCTGTTAGCGAGCCCTCCGCCCCTCTCCGCCGTTGGAGCGTCCTCCGCCGTTCGTGCAATCGCGTGCCCTCTGTTCGTTCGTCGTTCTCCCCCTTCTCCGTCGTGCTTTTCTCTCTGCCCAGATCTGGTAAGGGAAATACAAAAATAGTAAATCTTCAAGCTTGATTTGAATGTATGCACCGATACTTGAAGCTATCCATAGGATTTTGTGGTATCATATTTTCGGTTGTCTGATATGAAGCTACTATTTTTATTTAATATATTTTCGATTGTCTTATATGAAGGTACTGTTGTGTGATATTTTCTATTGTCTAATATGAAGCCTCTCATATTTTCGTATTGACAAATTCCCTATCTCATCTGGAGCGGGGGGCGGGGAAACCCGACCCCCCAGCGGGGGTGGGATTCGTGTATAGAGGCGGGGACAGGGATGGGGAAGGCAAAAATCGCCCCCGCCCTGCCCCGTTGCCATGCCTATAAATAACCATATGATTACATATTTGAATTATAATTATGTTAGTGTTATGAGATCCAGCGGAAAAAAAAATTATTTTATTAAATTTTTAGTCTTAGAACCATAAAAAATAAGCTGGTCCGAACACCGTTTCATCATAAAATATACTAAACAACACTAATTCATATTTAGGCCTCTAGCATCATGATAGAAAAAATAATGATAATGTATATAGGCCTTCTTCGAGAATTGCTTTTGGTATAAAAGTTTTGAAAAAGGTTTCTTTCAAATGAGCTTGCATTAAAATAAAGAGTTAATTGCATTTTTCATCCCTTAACTATTTCAATTGTGCGATTTTGATTACTCAAAAAAATTTAATTGAACATTTAGTCCTCTAATTTGTCGAATTGTGAAAAATCAGTCCTTCCGTCAATTGTCAGTCAACGTGTAGTAAGGACTTATTTTACATAATTTGATAAATTAGAGGACTAAATGTGTAATTAAATTTTTAAGGGACCAAAATCATACAATTGAAAAAGTTGAGGGACGAAAAATGTAATTAATCCTAAAATAAAAAAGTAAAAATATAAACACCTTTATATTTTTTAATAGGTTGATATCAATATATACTTTATCAAATTAAAAGTAAATATATCATTATTTTCTGACACTTTAAAAAAATTTATACAAAATTATTAATATACGTGTATTTTGGATGTGCGTCTAACAATTGTTGTTGTTTTGTAATAAAAAGAGAAATTTTTCAATCTTGAGTAAGGATGGCAATGAGGCGGGACAGGCACGGGTAGTGGCCCCTGTCACCCGTCCGTCAGATGAAAATATGTCTCGTGCCCACTTCATACCCGCCCGGGTACTTGTTAATTTTATGAATATCCACGAGTATCCATGGATACCTATTAAAATATAAAAAATTAAAAAAAATCAACAAAATCAAAATTAACAAAATAGAAGTTCTTAAATAACTAAGTTAAAAAATGAATTTAATTTAGAAGCACTAATCAATAACTTAAAGTACTCATTTAACTAAACAATTTGTATGAGTTTTGATAAAATATACTAAACAACACACTAATTCATATTTACGGATACCCTAGCTACGGGTACCGTACAACCTGCCCCCACCCCATCAAGAAGCGGGCGGAGAAAAACCTTTTTTTTTTTTGCCATCCCTAACCTTGAGAGAAAACTTTGTGACAACTATTGTGATTTTGTAAAGAAAAAATAAAATTTTATGGCTTCTAAGATCATCATCATCAAATTTTCAAGGATTCCACCTAGTATGTCATTCCCATCTACAAATTAAAGGTGTAATTTGTGCTTTATTATTTTGTATAAAATAAATATAGAGGTGTATTGAAAAAATTAATGGTATCACACTAAAGAGTAATTTTTCTAATGAGAATGGGATGCGAAAGAGAAATGTTTCTTGCATACCCATCCACGACACCCAGGGGCGACACCCACACTGTAGCGCTACTGTAGCTAAGGCTGGCAAAAGAATCCGCGAACCAATTATTCATCCGATCCATCCATAATAAAATCCATCCAATCCATCCAATAATAAAAAAACATATTAAATGGATTGGATGGGTTGGATTGTTTTTGTTAATGAATGGACAATGATCCATCCAATATTTTTTCAAATCCATTGGATAAAAAAAAAATGAAATGGATCACTTATTATCCATTCAAAAATTAAAGAAAGTTTGGTTCTAATTACATTTCTGCAGCCTAGATCTATTCATCTTTCTCTAGTACTCTCTCCCTCACATTCAAAAACTGAAAATTCTGAGAATAAAAAAAAAAAACTGAAAAATCTACAAACCAAATAATTATGCAATTTATTTCTTTTTTCTTTTTTTCTGAGAACGAGAACCTACAGAGACACATAACTTGCTTTCTTATTATCCCTAGATATTTAATTCTCTTTGAATAGCAATTACTCTCTCTTTATATAACTCTATATCTCTCGTCTCTTTGAATAGCAATTATTCTTTCAATCAGTTTCTTGATAGCAACTCTCAAAAAATTAAGGTTTCGTGCATAAATAAAATTGTTTTTGCTTAATTTAGGTCCTTCAGATCTTAGAGAGAGAAAATATTTAATATATAAAAGTTATTAAAATAAAATTTTGATGTATAATACATTTTTAAATGGATGGATCGGATATCCATCCATATAAAAATGATTAATGGATGGGTTGGATGGTTTTTTATTAAATGGGTCATGGATGGATTGGATTTTTTTAATATATTTTTAATGGATCGAAATGGATTGATGGATTGTTTTTGTCCAATCCGTTATAATCCGAATCAAAATCCATCCGATCCATCCATTTGCCACCCCTAACTGTAGCGCACCTTTTTTTTTAAATAAAAAATTTGTTTTTTTTAATACTATCATTTTTGTTAATTAGGTGCAAATATTTGGTTAATCCAGTGCAAATATCTGGTTAATTCAGTTCCTTATATGGTTAATGAGTCATCATGAAGCATACAATCATTTTCCCCGACCATGTAAATATTTGGTTAATCACGTGCAAATATATGGTTAATCCAGTTCAGTATATGGTTAATGGGTCATCCTGAAGCTTACAATCATTTTCTACAAACATGTAAATATATGGTTAATCACGTGCAAATATTTGGTTAATTCAGTTCATTATATAGTTAATGGGTCATCCTGAAGTTTACAATCATTTTTCACAATCTTGTAAATATTTAGTTAATCACGTGCAAATATCTGGTTAATTCAGTTCATTATATGGTTAATTTGTATGGAAAATTATTGTAAGTTTCAGGATGACCCATTAACCATATAATAAACTGAATTCACCAGATATTTATACGTGATTAATCAAATATTTGCACGTAATTAAAAAAAATATTAGTATTAAAAAAGCTAAATTTTTATTAAAAAAAAAAGAGCTACAATAGCATTACAGTACCCAGGTGTGCAAATAACGGGACTGCATAAGAAATGGTGATGAGCTGCTATTGATGTTAATGAGCTCAATCCTCAAGGCCACACCACCTTTTGTTGTTGTGCTGTGCAGGTGTGTAAATAAACTCTGGCACAGCCACAGGAGGGAACTTCTGACTCAAACTTGACCCATCCATCCATTCACCCCATTCTTACTTGGCCCATCTTAACCAAACAAAATCACTTGTCGTCCCCCTCTCCCTCTTTCAAACCCATCCCTCTCTCTTTCTTTCACTGTCTGTGACTCTGACTCTTCCCCTCCTTCCTCTTTTCTTTGTAAATTGTACCATACCTGCAACCTCTTCTTCTTTTTCTTCTCCCTCTGTAAAAGCCTCAAAGGTAAAAATTCTACAATAAACTCAAATAAACAGTTCTCAGTAATTCTAGCTCAAAATTAACAAAAACAAAATCAATACAATTTTATATGTAATTCTATTATTTCCTTTTGCTTTTGTTTTCTTTTTCACCCCGAATCCGAAGTGATCTTGATCTTACTGTTGAAACCAGCTTCTCTTTCTTCTCTCGGGTTACATCACAACGACGATTTCTGTGCCTTAATATCATAATTTCAATAATATTTTTGTGTCATAGTTTTGCAATTGATTATTTCCGTTTTAAACATTCGTGAATCTCACATTTCGTTGTGGCTTCGTTTGCTTTGTGTTTCTGGCGTGTTAGAAATGTCTAGGGTTCTCGTCTTCTCCGGCTTTGATTCTTTATGATTTATGCTATCTGATTCTTCTGATGTGGAATGAATAATGATGACGGAATAGTGAACTTATTGTAATTTCTTTGAATATCCAATAAGCTAGTAACTGCTTCCTATCAAATTTGTTAGAAAATTTTGGGTTTATTCATTTCTAAATGATATTCACTAGTTACATTAACAAAATGCAATTTAGCTGAAACCATTTTAACTATCATTGTCTTGTGCTGTCTGTATTTTTGAGTTATATTGATAGCATATAAGTGGTTGCTGTTTGTTGCTGTGGCCATTGCCAGTGCTCAGAATGAAAAATAAGGATATTGAGTTACTCCTTTAATATAGTTCATCTTTGTTTGAAAATTTTTATAACGGGTGTGAAAATGTTGTTTTGATTAATTTCAATTTTTTTCCTCAAGGAAGTTAGTTTCATGTGTTTTTGTCAGGGTTAGGTTTTGTATTGAGCAATGAGTAGACCAACCACGCGAAGTAAAAATAAAAGGCAGAGACAGGGGGATGATGGTGTGTGCAATTCTGAAATATGGAGGTACTACTAACACATGTTCTTTTGTTTTAAAAATTTAAGTTATGAAATGAAATGGATCTTGTTGCTCTTTTCTGTGCATGTTTTTTTTTTAGATAAGCCAAGTGTATGTTTATTGTTTAAATATCCTTCTTGTGTAGGAATATTTACGAAACAGGTGCAGTAAGTGAAGATGATATGAATAAATTGTATATGACATGGAAGCCAGTCTGTTCAGGCTGTCGTGTCAATACCAAAGACAACCCGAATTGCTTTTGTGCTTTGGTTCCACCTCCAAATGGAACCCGTAAGTCTGGCTTATGGATCAAGATGTCTGATTTTATTGAAAGTCTTGGTCCTGACCCAGCCAAGGACCTTCGAGCTTCTGCTAATTCACCTGCAGGCCTGACAAATCTTGGTGCAACATGCTATGCCAACAGTATACTCCAGTGCTTGTACATGAATAAATCTTTCCGAGAAGGCATATTTTCTGTAGAACCAGATGTTTTACAACAACAACCAGTGTTATATCAACTGGCCCGGCTTTTTGTACAATTGCACATTAGTAAACTGGCTTTCATAGATTCTTCTCCATTTGTAAAAACACTGGAGTTAGACAATGGAGTTCAGCAGGATAGTCACGAATTCCTGACATTGCTTCTGTCATTGCTTGAGCGTTGCCTGAGCCATTCCAAAATTCCAAAGGCAAGAACCATAGTTCAAGATCTTTTCCGGGGAAGTGTGTCTCACGTGACAACGTAAGAATCATTGGTTGTGAGCAATGTATTGACTAATATAGTATCATTTTTTCTCGCAAATTTTAGTATGTTACTAGTCTTCATTTAAAAAATTAACTGTGGGGACATGGGGCTGTGAAATATTATAGATTTGTCAAATATGTGATAATTTACTCTTTTATTTTTGACCTCCCCGATGTCCCCTCCCACACACCAAGAGAAAATAAAAAATCCCAACAAACAACCATTTTGGGGATGATGTAAATGTTGCTAACATGTAACACCTAGGATAATGCAGCTATTGGGTGTTGTTGAATCTTCCTATAAAATGTGTACATGAGTTTGTTTTCTCTGAAAGAATGTTTTTCATATTACCAATTGATGATGCTTTTGATTATCTTTTTGTGCTAACTTGGCTGTTAATACATCTTTGAATACTGTTTGGTATTAATAATATAATTCATGGTACCAGTTGTTCTGAATCATTTTATCATAATTGCTCAAAAGCTAAGCATGGGCACTGATATGGACATGGGACACGACACTGACACAGATGTGGTGGCACAACAAAATTTGATGTGTCCACGTGTATTTTGTAGTGTCGAGTTGTGTTGTGTCTAACACGAAGTGTCTGACATGTTTCCAACAAGACCCCTTTCTTGAAGTGTCTGTGCTTCATAGGTTAGAAGTGACTGGTAATTTATGTTCAAATGATCTCAAATAATTTCCTTATATCTTCTACTTCATATTTATGTACGTGGACAGTAGCTGTGTTTGTGACCATTATACCCATTTCTTAATTTATCACTGCATTATTATGCAGGTGTTCGCAATGTGGAAGAGACTCTGAAGCTTCTTCCAAAACGGAAGACTTCTATGAGTTGGAGTTAAATGTCAAGGGATTGAAAAGTTTAGATGATAGCCTAGATGATTACCTAACTGTTGAAGAGCTTCATGGAGACAATCAATATTTTTGTGAGTCATGTAAAACAAGAGTCGATGCTACTCGCAGCATCAAACTGTGCACATTACCTGATGTATTGAATTTTCAACTTAAACGCTATGTCTTCCTTCCAAAGGTATTGTGATAAACTTACGAGTAATTTCCATTTATTTTGTTATTGTGAGCATTATGCAACTAGCATCATGCATTTTTAATTATCCACTTGTTTTTTTCTCTGGTGTGATTATAGACTTTTTTTTTTTTTTGGTTAGGATAAGAGAGGTGTATTACTGTACTAGAAAAGAATGATATGGAACTTTTCAAAAGAATAAATATCATATGAAGAAAAAAATTTAACTATAATGGAAAAGTATATATCTCGCTGAGTATCTATTAGAGTGTGCTCTGAGAATCCTTGTAATGGAAGACCGATGATAGAACTGGACCAGAATTACACACAAACAAGATTGAAATATAGGTGTAGTTTTCTCATTGAACTGATATCAAAGTAATATCCAGACAGAGGGGATGATGGAAATATACAACGAAAGATAAAATACCATAAGAAATGAAATTATAGATAATCCCAAGCAATTTGAGAGTGCCCCGTTCTTTCCCACCATATTCCTTCTACACTTTCCTTACCTTCTTTCTTCGTTCCCCTCTTTATATTTTCATCTCCATAGACACTTACACTGCTATGTGACCAGTTATTAAGCAGTTACTTGTCTGTGTGAGCGAGCAGTTACTTACTTGAGGCAAGTGTGGGAACCATAGTGTTTTGAAGACCTAATCCTCTGTATTTCCTCCTAACATACAGCTTAGTCTTTAACAGGGACCTATCAACCAATCAGGAAATTGTTGATGATTTATTCCACTTGAATATAAAATTGAATATTTCACTATGCATTCTGTTGCAGTGTAATAATTAGGAAATATTCTGTAAATGATTAGGGAATATTCTGTAATAATTAGGATTACAATCCCTGAAATAAAGGGATTCAATTAGAGAGATTTGCTTAGATTATTTTCCAGATTTAGGATTGATATAGTTTCCTTTTCTTTCTCTATGTAATCCTCTATATATGCTGTGTATTATGTATTATCAATATATCAGAAAACATATTCATTTTTTTCTCACATGGCATCAGAGCTCTAGGTTAGTTCCTAGGGTTTCTGCCTCATCTTCAGGCAGCCGTCATCACTGTCACCCTGCAGCCTTCATTGCTGCATTCAGCCTTCATTGCTGTGTTTGTGTTTTCTGTCACCCTGCAGCCTTCATTGCTGTGATCTTGTTTATTTCCTGATCCGTTTTTCTTCCTTGTGTAAGTTCAGCCTTCATCGCTGTCATTCTTTTTTCTCTGTCACCATTTGAGCCTCTGATACAGAAACCTCCATTATCAACAACCCTAAACCCACTGAAGAGCCCAAAACTAACCAAATGATTGGAGAACTGCAGAACATCCGAGCCTCCTATAGATTTAATGGAAAAAAATTATCTCAAGTGGTCTCAATTCGTTCGCACATATCTCAAGGGAAAAGGGCGACTGGACCATCTTCTTGGAACAGGACCGAAAAAGGGCGATCCGACTTTTGAAGCATGGGATGAAGAGGACTCCATGATAATGTCTTGGTTATGGGATTCCATGGAACCCATGATCAGTGACACTTGTATGTTTCTGGCTACAGCAAAGGAGATTTGGGACTTCATTTGTCGCACATACTCTAAGGCACAAGATGCTGCTCAAGTATATGAGATTAAAGTCAAGACCTCGGCCACTAAACAAGGAGACAGGTTTGTCACAGAGTATGCCAATCTGCTGCAAAACCTGTGGCAAGAGCTTGATCATTATCGGGTTTTTAAGATGAAATGTGAAGAAGATGCAGCCACCTTGAAAAGCTTCATTGCAAAGGACCGGGTATATGATTTTTTAGCAGGATTGAATCCTGAATTTGATCAGGTTAGGGTTCAAATTCTTGGTAAGGCAGACACACCATCTCTAGAAGAGACAATTTCCTTAGTACGAGCAGAGGAGAGCAGAAGAAGTGTTATGCTTGAGCCACCAACCATGGATGGATCAGCCCTAGTAACCAAAACAGATCAGCCAGGAAGAGGGAAGAGTGATCAGCCTAAACAAACAAGTTGGGGGAACCAGTGGAAGGGAAACAAGGACAACCTTTGATGTACCTACTGCCATAAACCGTGGCATACAAAAGAAAAATGTTGGAAACTGAATGGTAAACCCCCAAACAATGAATGGGGAAACCGAGGAGGACAAAGGCATCAAGCTCATATGGTAGAGCAACCTGATAATGAAAACAATTTTGCAACAGGGGGACTCAATAATGAAGAAATTGAGAGGCTCAGGAGCTTGTTGGGGTCTCTTGAAAAGCCTTCTGGAGGCTGTTCTTTAGCTCTCTCGGGTATACATGAATTTTCTTTATGCATGAATGTCTTTGAAACATTGCATGACACCTCTTGGATAATAGATTCAGGTGCCACAGATCACATGACACCTAAATCTCAATTTTTTCATACCTACAGCCCCTGCCCTAGTAACAGAAAAATTATAGTAGCAAATGGCATGCTAGCTACTGTTGCAGGGGTTGGAGATGTCCATATTACACCTACCATCACTCTAAAAGATGTCCTTCATGTGCCAAAATTATCTGCAAACCTTGTTTCAATTCAAAAACTTACTCATGACCTTAAATGTTATGCTACCTTCTTTCCCTCCTATTGTGTTTTTCAGGAACAGGGCTCGGGGAGGAGGATTGGACTTGCTAAAGAAAGGAGCGGACTTTACCATATTGAATCATCTCCAAACCTTGGGAAAAAATTGTCTTTATCTTTTCTCAGTTCATCAAATAAAGATGTCATCTGGTTGTATCATTTACGCCTAAGTCATCCATCTTTTAGTATTTTAAAGTTTATGTTTCCTCATTTGTTTCAAGGCCTAGATATGTCTCAGTTTCATTGTGACATTTGTGCAATGGCCAAACACACTCGTGTTCCTTTCCCTATTAGCAATAAAAGAAGTTCTCATCCTTTTGATTTGATTCATAGTGATGTATGGGGTCCTTCTACTATACCTAATGTTTCTGGGGCTCGATGGTTTGTCTCTTTAATTGATGATTGCACACGGGTTTCGTGGCTCTTTCTCCTTAAACAAAAATCTGATGTTAGCATTGTTATTCCTAACTTCCAATTAATGATTCAAAATCAATTTGGAGCCAAAATAAAATGCTTTAGAACAGACAATGCTAGGGACTACTTCATCCAAACCTTGTCACCCTACTTTCAATTACATGGTATTATACATGAGTCATCATGTGTTAACACCCCTCAACAAAATGGGGTAGCTGAGCAGAAAAATAGGCATTTACTTAACACCACTCGAGCCTTGCTCTTTCAAGGAAATGTTCCTAAGACCTATTGGGGAGAGGCTGTCCTCACTGCCTCATACATGATAAATAGACTTCCCTCATCTGTGTTGGACAACAAAAGTCCTGTAGAAGTTCTAAACAGTTTCTATCCTAATTTCAGAACCTCTAATGGCCTTATACCGCGAGTCTTTGGGTGCACTGCCTTTGTGCATGTTCATCATCAACATAGGGGAAAGTTGGACCCCCGTGCAATCATTTGTGTCTTCCTTGGTTACTCATCCACTCAAAAAGGATACAAGTGTTATCACCCATCATCTCGAAAATTTTATATTTCTGCTGATGTCTCCTTCACAGAAAATAAACCTTTTTTTTTCCAAGTCCTATCTTCAGGGGGAGATTTCGATGATGGAAGATAGTCCTTGTGAATTTGAGTCTCACCACAAGCCCTTTGACCTTCCTCATGTATCAACTCCCGTCCGTGTTGAGTCTAAGTTCTCTGAATCCCCAAATTCTGTTGTTGAACCAGTTTCTGCTGCTGAACCTGTGTTTGAGTCAACTGTGTCCGCTGCTGAACCTGTTTCTGCTACTAAACCTGTGTCCGAGTCTCTAGAGTCTAGTCCTAAAGATAGGTTCACAGGGTTCCCAAGGTTCTCTAAGGTGTATTCAAGAAAACAGATTGCTCCTGACATGACACAAGTCCAAGAATCCAACTCAAGTCCTGAGAATGGAAGCACAAGCAGATCTGACCAATGCCTTGAAATACCTCCCGAACCAGCAGACATGCTGGACTTACCAATTGCAGTTAGAAAAGGTACTAGAGAATGCACAAAACGTCCCCTTTATCCTCTGTCTAATTATGTCTCCCTTAAGCGCTTATCACCAGCCCACAAAAAATTCATTTTGAGCCTAAATACCATTGCTATTCCCAACACTGTTTCTGAGGCATTGTCAAAAAGGGAATGGATGGATGCTATGAGAGAGGAGATGAGTGCTTTAGAAAAGAATAAAACATGGGAGATTGTTAATGCACCTAGAGGGAAAAATATTGTTGACTGTAAGTGGATTTTCACAGTGAAATACAAGGCAGATGGGTCCCTTGAGAGATACAAGGCAAGGTTGGTGGCCAAAGGGTACACTCAAACTTATGGAGTTGATTATCAAGAGACTTTTGCCCCAGTTGCTAAGATGAACACCGTTAGAATTCTGTTATCATTGGCTGCACACTGTAATTGGCAACTCCTACAATATGATGTCAAGAATGCATTTCTCCATGGTGACTTAGAGGAAGAAATCTACATGAACATCCCCCCTGGATTTGAGGGAGGCACAGGTAACAAGGTATGCAAGCTGCGAAAGGCTCTTTATAGACTAAAACAGTCTCCTAGAGCCTGGTTTGGGAGATTTGCCAAAGCTATGAAGGAATTTGGGTATAAACAAAGCCAAGGAGACCACACTCTCTTTATTAAACATTCAGCTGCAGGGGGAGTGACTGCTCTTTTGGTCTATGTTGATGACATTGTGGTGACTGGAAATGATGAGAAAGAACAATATGAACTGAGGCAGAAACTAGTGAAGGAATTTGAGATAAAGGAGTTGGGGAAACTGAAGTATTTCCTTGGTATTGAAGTGGCATATTCCACTCGAGGGATATTCATATCTCAGCAGAAGTATGTGACTGACTTGTTGGCAGAAACTGGAAAAATTGGATGCAAACCAGCCTCTACCCCAATGGATCCTAATCATAAGTTGGGGGAAGCTAAAGAAGAACCATCTGTTGACAAGAGGATGTACCAAAGGTTAGTTGGAAAACTTATATACCTTGCTCACACTCGACCGGACATAGCATATTCAGTGAGCATGATCAGTCAATTCATGCATGATCCGAAAGAATCTCACCTTCAAGCTGCTTATAGAGTGCTGCATTACTTGAAAGGCAATCCGGGAAAAGGAATTCTGTTCAAAAGAAATCAGAATCTTACTCTAGAAGCTTATACCGATGCTGACTATGCAGGTTCTCTAGTGGACCGAAGATCAACTACAGGGTATTGTACTTTCCTTGGAGGTAATTTGGTAACGTGGAGGAGCAAGAAACAGAATGTGGTGGCAAGATCATCAGCAGAATCAGAATTCAGAGCTATAGCTCAAGGATTATGTGAACTCCTCTGGCTGAAAATTATTCTAGATGATTTGAAAGTGAAATTGGAAGGTCCTATGAAGCTCTATTGTGACAACAAGTCAGCTATTAATATTGCTCATAATCCTATACAACATGATAGAACAAAACACATTGAAATTGATAGGCATTTCATTAAAGAGAAGTTGGAAGAAGGGTTAGTGTGTATGTCCTATGTTCCATCAGAACACCAACTTGCTGATGTCTTAACCAAGGGATTGAACAGTTCAAGTTTTCATGATATGGTATCCAAGCTGGGAATGGAAGACATCTATTCCTCAGCTTGAGGGGGAGTGTTGCAGTGTAATAATTAGGAAATATTCTGTAAATGATTAGGGAATATTCTGTAATAATTAGGATTACAATCCCTGAAATAAAGGGATTCAATTAGAGAGATTTGCTTAGATTATTTTCCAGATTTAGGATTGATATAGTTTCCTTTTCTTTCTCTATGTAATCCTCTATATATGCTGTGTATTATGTATTATCAATATATCAGAAAACATATTCATTTTTTTCTCACACATTCCATTGCAAAGAGACTAATATATACACACACACACACACTTGACTATTAGATAGTGGAAGATGATTCCTAGAACATTAATTATCTATGCTAAGTTCTAGGAGTGTAAATACAATGAAAAGGACTCCACTGTCCACACCGTCCACGTACATACTCGTAATCAACACGCCCCCTCAAGCTAGAGACCATATATATTTGATGCAACCTGCTTGTCATATATATATGCTATCCTAGCATCTTGTAAGGACTTAGTCATCATGTCTGCTTGTTGATCTTTAGTACTCACAATGATGCCTGATGGGATCTTTTCTCAGATAAAGTGATAATCAACTTCTATATGTCTAGTCTTTTCATGAAAGATTGGATTCAAAGAGAGAAATAAGGCTGATTGGTTATCACAACCAAGTTCCATAGGGCCTATCTCGCAAAACTACAACTCTTGGAGCAAATAATTTAGCTATAGGAGTTCGCAAGTAGTATTAGCTATAGCACAGTACTCTGCTTTTGTGCTCGATCTAGCAACAACAGTCTGCTTCTTGGTTTTCCATGAAATCAGGTTACCTCCAATAAGTGCACAGTAGCCTGAAGTGGACCTCCTATCACTAGCATTACCTTCCCAACTCGTATCTGTATATCCAATGATATTAGTATGATCCCTGTTCATATAAACATGCCCTTTACCAGGTGATCCTTTGATGTATCCTAGGATTCGAACAACTGCATTCCAATAGGTGTCACATGGTGAGTTGAGAAACTGACTTACAAGGATGACTGGAAAAGCAAGGTCCAGCCGAGTCACGGTGAGATAATTTAACTTCCATACCAATCTTCTATTTGCCTGGGTCAGGATAAGGCTCCCCCCTCATTAGTAGAAGCTTAACAATTGGGTCCATAGGAGTATCAATAGGTGTACAATCAAGCATCCTGTTTCTTCCATAATATCAAGGACATATTTCCTTTGAGAAATAACGACACCTATTCTTGATTGGGCTACTTCAATCCCAAGAAAGTATCGCAATTGACCAAGATCTTTAGTTTTAAAATGTTTAAAAAGGTGTTGTTTAAATTCCTTAATGCCTTCTTGATCGTCATTTGTAATGACAATATCATCCATATACACCGCGAGATAAATAAGTTTATTCAATGATGAGCATTTAAAGAATGCAGAATGGTCGACACCTTACAACGAATCATGCCAAATTGCTGAATGACTTTACTAAACTTCCCAAACCAAGCGCGAGGTGACTGTTTTAAGCCATATAAGGACTTCTGTAGCCTGCAAAAAAGACCCGACTCCCCCTGAGTAACAAAGCCAGTTGGTTGCTCCATATAGATCTCCTCCTTCAGATCACCATATAAGAAGGCATTTTTATTATCCAGTCAATACAAGGGCCATCGTCTCATGGCATCCATAGATAAGAACAAACAAACAGATGACATCTTAGCAGCAAGAGAAAAAGTATTAGTGTAATCCAAACCATTGATCTGAGTGTACCCTTTTGCTACTAGTCAGGCTTTCAAGTGGTCCACCTGCCCATTAGAACCAACTTTAACGATAAATACCCACCAACAGCCAACTGTTGATTTTCTAGGAGGAGTTGAGACAAGGGTACATGTATTATTAGATTCCAAAGCAGTCATCTCATCAATCATTATATTGTCTGTCGCCATCTTGGATGGGATAGTACTTCCTGAACATTCGTAGGAATGGTAATAGATGACAAAGCTTATTACTCTTATCGATGGGTCTAACGCATAGGCAGTTGGTATTGGTCAAGCTTCACCTCCTCCATCCTTAACTTCAAATTCAGTCTAGTTTGTATCTAGGTGTCCTTTTAATTTAATTTCAATCAGAGCCAAATTACCCACACTTTAGATAGTTCCATAACCTTTAACTCTGATTCCGAACATATTCAAAAGTTATATGGAGGCCATGAAGAACAAACACTATAAGCATGTTATCAAGCTTATCCGCCATATTTGTGCATCATCTTTAACCAATATCAATTTAATCTCCTCACAGTTGGATTGTGCTTTATTCACATTAGAGGGCAAATCAAGGTTGTTCATCTGCATTGCCACCAAAATAAGAATCGTCTCATATAGTCGTTATATATAATTAGCATAAATAGATTGAGCTTCTTCCAAATTTTACAACATGTCTTGTAAGGACGAAAATGCACCATTAATCTTGGTTCAATTGATTGCCATTACAGCGAGACAAGCTGATAATTTACCCGTTGCCACTCATCCTTCTCAAATGCATCAATGTCAGCTTCCTTTTTAGTAAGATGGCCAGACAATTCTTGACCCAGAAACCATACCTCAATAACATTATGCCAATTCACATAATTCTTACCATTCAACTCCTCTGAAGTAATGGTGGGCCCCCCAAGAAAATGTGAATGAAACCAAGCTCCTCTCTGCCATGGAAGAGGTTCAGAAGAAATGACAAAGAAATTAAATTGCACTGAAAAGATAAGAACAAAGCACACAAGATCCAAAGGAGGGGTAGCACAATGACAGACCCAAAAACCAAACAAGGTCAAAACAAAACCGGGAAGAGACGACAAAGATGGTGGTGGAAGCGACGATGTCAATGGCGGCCGGGAGAGTGGCATGTGGATTGCATGCACCGGAGAATGAAGTTTCTGCCGGTGGCACATGGGGGTAGTGCCAAGACAGACAACCGGTCGATGACTTATATGAGGTGAATGCCAATGTTACTTTGGAGACAGACAACCAACAAACACTGAGTCAAGGCTAACATCAGCTGAATCCCAAAACCATGCACACACTTTGCTACTAGATAGTGGAAGATGATTCCTAAAACATTAATTATCTATTACTAAGTTCTAGGAGTGTAAATACAATGAATACATGAATACAATGAATAGGGCTCCACCATCCACATTGTCTGCTTACATAATCATAATCAACAATCAATAATCCCTATATATGTACAAATACAAATTCTAGGCTTACAAAATTTGACGTCCTCTTTACCCATGTGCGCCAGAGTCTTGAGAACTCTCATTTTTAAAAGAAAATTTCTGTCCATACCAAAAGTGTCAATAAATTTCCCCCCGCGTGCGTATCACCATTTAGTGAAAACATCTCTCTGTAAATGCTTTAACAAAAAGACATGCAAGAACCTTGATCTGTTCTTCACTCAGCGGCATGTGTTTTGCGCCCCTGTTCTTGTTTCTAATTCTGCTTTTTGTATTTCTTGGTTTCTTTTAGGAGGAAATTTTGTCTTCTTTAATATAGTTTCTACTTTTATAAAACAAAAAGCAGAAAGAACCTTGAATGGCTATAAAGAAGAGATGCTTGATTTAGTTCACAAACCTGTTGGTGCTTCACAAGTTTAATGGTATATTATCTTGGACAAATTTTGAAATTCTTTCTTACGGTAGCAACCATGCAAGGATGGTTTTCTGAATAGATGAAACTATGTTAATTGTTACTCCTTTACTTTCTTCTATAGTTCTATTAGACGTCGTGTAGCAGTGGTTTTGTATATCTTATTTTTCTTTTGATGAACTATTATAATTAGAACTTTTAGCTACCTAGCGGCATCCCGGGGTATCCCCACAAGCTTCGGCCCTTTGGACCAGCTATGAGACTAATCCTCATTCGGCTGCTTAGAGCAGGGAATTAATCCTTGGTTTTCGCAACCTCCAAACTAGAGTGTCTCCCACCACGATTTGGACTTACGTTCTCCTCTTTATGGGGTCGAGATGCTTACCACTCGACTAACCCTGGGTTGGTTATTTCTTATTTTAATCTTTGTGTAACACTGTAACTTTCCATCTCTTCCATTGCTTTGGTGTTGGTAGGATAGGTCATAGATTTTATAATGGTTATGGTGTTGGATTTTTCCTTCATGCTATGGAGTAATTTTGATTCTAGATTACTCAATATTTTTTTCTGTTAAATGTATTCATTTATTTATCTATTTCCTCTGACAGACTACAACAAAGAAGAAAATTACTTCTGCATTTTCATTTCCGGCCGAACTTGATATGCGACATAGATTGTCTGAGCTGTCTCAGTTTGAAATGGTATATGACTTGTCAGCTGTACTGATTCACAAGGGAAATGCTGTTAATAGTGGCCATTACATTGCTCATATCAAGGATGAAAACACTGGGCAATGGTGGGAGTTTGATGACGAGAATGTCACTAACTTGGGTCGTCATCCGTTTGGAGAAGGAGCTTCTAGTTCTGCTTCTGAACATGTTAAGGCTGATGTAGTTCATTCTAATTGCTCAGAAGGAAGGATAGCTGACAGTAATGGAAATGGTTTAGATGCCTCTCATTCACAATCTTCGCTTGTGGAGACATTTTCATCTAGTGATGCATACATGTTGATGTATCATCTTAAACACACAAAAAATGTTGGTGAAAATGGGGGCATGGTTTGTGGTGCTGACCATAAAGAAAGAGAGGGTGATGCGGTTACTGCACCAGACATTGCTCATCTTCCTTCTCATCTTTGTGAAGAGATTCAAAATTTCAATGCCTCATATCTTGATTCTTGTGAGCAGTACAATAATAGGAAAGAGATAGAATTGAGTCGTATCAATGAGAGGAGACAAGAAGTCCGATCTGTTTTAGCTGAAGCTCCTGTTCAACCACTGGAGCAACCGTTTTTTTGGATTTATAGTGACTGGCTTCGCCAGTGGGCTGACAACATAATTCCTAAGTTAGTGCATACTTTTTATGTATTATTGGTTAGGAACACTTGAATGGATTTTTGTTCTAATAGTGTGGCTAAATTATTTCCTTCCTGCGTTAGCTTTAACGTTCCTTCTGTCAATTATTAAGGTTGGGTTATTTCACTTGATTTATACGGTACTTTCTTTTGATGTTAATGCAGTGCTCTTGACAACACATCTATCCAATGTTCACATGGGAAAGTCCCTGTATCAAAGGTTACCTCAATGAAGCGATTGTCTTCTAAAGCATGGGATAAGTTATTCTCTAAGGTAACTGTATTTTGGTCAGCTATTATATAATTGTTTTCTCTGCTTATTTATCTGCATGAGTTATGTTGCCATTCATTCGATATTTTGGAGCTCATCTTAAATCAAAATGTAAAACGTTTATTGTAATTACTTATGAATGGTAACATGGCTTGGGAAAGGATAAGTGAATTTCCTGTTTCTTTCTATTACATAATGTGTTGGATAATACTGGTAGGAGAGATGAAAAAGAAAATTTATCAGAGGGAGAGACAAATCTAGTGTCCTACAGGTGAGTTACTGAAGAATTTGAAGGAGTGGGCTGTTTTTGTCATGAAGCACCAAGCTCACCTTGTTTCTTGCTGGTGATGTCAGCAAAGAAACTGTTGTCATATATGGTCTGAGGAGGAGAAACATTTTGACAAATGACAGTCTTTGATGAAATATGTTTTCTAATTTGTTTGTGTTTGAGAATGAGAATGCAGTGCACTTGTCTGATTGAAATTACAGCTATATAAAAATAACAGGAAGTTTAAGCTTCTGCTGAAAGTTTTAAAAGCTGTTGATTATGGTTTATTCATATATGTTAGAAAATCAGAGAAATATCTGATAATATCTTTTCATATCTTAGCATATCTTAGGTATCCTAGATAATCTCTTAGGATTTATTTCTTATTTATATTTTATGTTTTGATTCTCTATTTGATTAAGATTAGGATTCTACTTTTAATATAAAGAGGACTATTGGGTTGTCTTTTGTAATCACATCGTCACTACATCAATTCAATATGAGTCTTATTATTTCTTAGTTTGTTTCTCTCTTTTCCTCTTTCCCTACCTAAAAACCTTCCAATTCAACATGGTATCTAGAGCCATACCAAGGTACCATCCTCCGTGACTTGTACTGTCACTATTCCGCCGCGGAGTTCCACTAAGTATGAAAGAACTCTAATCATCTTATCAGTCATACAAAATCCTGCCATTTTTTCTCTTCTCTATTGTGTTCTTTTCTGGTGCGTTTTTTGTCTTTCTGACCCTCGTTCTTGTGCTGTCAGTTGCCATCAGCCACCGTCTGCCGCTGTCCGCTGACCACACCACCAGACTTGACGTCGGCCGATCTGTCCAACCTCCAGACAGGGCCGCCGTCCACCTCCCGACGTGCCTCCACGCGCGTCTTCTTCCGATCTACGCGTAGCCGCACGCGCGCACATTCCTTCGGAGCATGGGGGCGCACCTTTCCGGCCGCGGTTTCCAGCGCCGAACTCACCGGCCTCCGCTCTTTTTAGATCTGTTTTCACCTCCCTTAATGGACCAACCACCTCGATGTGTTTGACTCTTTTTGGTTATGTTTTGCTTCTTCAGTGTTTGTCATGCAGTTCTTATCCATAAATGGATCATACCAATGACTTTTGTTCCCACCGACGATCATTCCGGTGGTGACTCCTTTCCCACCGATGAGTCATATTAGTGGTGACTTTTGTTCCCACCGACGATCATTCCGGTGGTGACTATTTTACCACATATGAATCATAGTAGTCGTGACTTCTATTTCCGTCGATGGTTGACTTATGTTGGCTATTACTCACACTAGCCTAACTCATTGTCCCAGATGCTTTGACCGGGCTCTTTTCCTAGATGCGCTGGCCCGTCTTTCTCCCAGATGCACTAGCCTTGGTCCCTTGTCCCAGATGCACTGGCCTCGTCTCAGTCCCGGAAGTAGATGTCTGACTTAATTTCAATTTGAAATAATTTGGGTCTCCGAAATTGTTGTTGAAGCTTCCAAATACAGTTTTGAGAAGTTCGGACCTTGCTGCTAGATTGCTTGCCAAGAAATTTCTGTCAGGCTGATGATCATTCCAGCTATCTTGCTAAGTTATCTTTCCAGTAACTCTCTCCGGCCTCTCCAACATTCTGGAGTTGCCTTCCAACCATTATTTTTGTGGAACTCAATTTTTTATTTTAAATTTTAATTTGAGGGGGAATGCATTGTTTTCGTGTAACAAGCTTAAAGCTTAGTAAGCTTTAGCTTGAGGGGGAGTGTTAGAAAATCAGAGAAATATCTGATAATATCTTTTCATATCTTAGCATATCTTAGGTATCCTAGATAATCTCTTAGGATTTATTTCTTATTTATATTTATATTTTATGTTTTGATTCTCTATTTGATTAAGATTAGGATTCTACTTTTAGTATAAATAGGACTATTGGGTTGTCTTTTGTAATCACATCGTCACTACATCAATTCAATATGAGTCTTATTATTTCTTAGTTTGTTTCTCTCTTTTCCTCTTTCCCTACCTAAAAACCTTCCAATTCAACAATATATATCTGCTCCAGCTTTGCCATTGTTGCTGATATTATGTCCATAACATGTTTCTTTTATTGGCTTGTAAAATTCAGTACGGTGGGGGCCCGAAGCTGTCTCATGATGACCACTGTTGGGATTGTCTGATTGATGGGGCTCAGGATGTGGTGTCAGCTGACACCTACCGGGATCAAAGAGAATCACTGAAGCAACTTGCACGGGATATTCTTGATGGAAACTGTCAAGATGGAAAGTACTATGTATCCAGACCATGGTATGATTGTAAATCTTTTCTGATGTCATTTCTGCCCCTACAGAAGGGGATGGGCATAGTAAATATTTTGAGTTTGACTGGCCCAGTCATAGAGTAATCTATCATCTTTTCTGGTCAGTTTTAATTTCTTTGTATTATCTTCAATATGCTATTAAGATTTTTTGAAAGAAATGGTACTAAATCCTGTTACGCTGATGAATTTACTTTTGCAGGTTGCAGCAATGGTGGAAAAGAAAAGTCCTTGATGCTCCATCTGAAGCTGATGCTGGACCAACATCATCTATTAGTTGTCCACACGGGCAACTTATGCCTGAGCAAGCTGCTGGTGCTAAGCGGGTGCTTGTTCCTGAGAGTTTCTGGCGCTTCTTATATGAAGATGCTATTTCTGTAAAACTTGATGATCCTCTGGTTTGCCCTACTTTTCCCGTAGACTCCAGAGAGTGTACCGAGTGCTGTAATGAATTATCTGAAGTGGCTTGCTTGGAGGACACTTTGAGGTTATTCCATTTATACTTGCCATTAATATAGAGCTGATCTAGTCAAATTTTAAAGTGACTTCTGTTTTTATGCTTCAGATTAGTGAAACAAAGGGAACGTCAGAATCATGAGAAACTATTCCAGGGTAAAAGTATGCCACTCTCTCGGCATTGCAAGTATTTCTTAGTTCCTTCTTCATGGGTTTCAAAATGGAGAAATTACGTCAATCCAGCTGTCAAGAATTCAGATAAACCTGAAACTTTAGATGGGGTAATTGATTCACTGATATGTGAAAAGGTATTTTGTTGCTTTACCTTGCTTTTTCTTCATGTTTTGCATCCTGTTCTGTTATAAAAATTTGGTTTGTTTTATTCACTATTCAGTATAATAGCATTTTGGTTAAATCTGAGTTGAATTATTAAGTATCTACTTATTATGAGTAAATTTACTTTGAAAGGTTATTCCACGCAAAATGTTTTAAGGATTTAGTAACAAACTCTTAACTCTTAAGTTGATGATGTCATTGAGTCTTCATGTTTATGATGTCTCCATTCTGTTAAATTTAATGCTTAACAATTGTGTTGACTTTTGTTTTTGTTTTGTTTCAGCACTCACGACTCGTTGAAAGGCCTCCTGAACTGATTTTCAGACGCAATACTATAATCCCAAGAGAGTCTTCTGTATGTTAGGAAAAAATTTGTGCACTGTAGTTGTGACAATGCATGTCCATGCACACATTGGAATGTTATGCCCTAATGATATTATCTTTTTTAACTCAGAAACTAAATTCACTACTTTTTTATGCTTTAGAAAATCCTTGTTTTTAACATTAAAAAAATTATAAATTCCAATATCAAGTTTCTCTTTCTCTGTCTGTCCCTGCATTTTTCTAATATCAATGCGGCTTTTAAGTTTCTTTTTGTCTCCTTATCTGTCAGTCTTACTTCTGTCCACTTTGTGGATTCTAGGCAGGTGACTTAACCATCATATTTGAGAATGATTGGAAATTATTCTGTAAAGAATGGGGTGGTACCGAGACCAAAGGAATATCTGCAATAATAGATGATACTAATGAATCAAAGAATGCTTTGACTGGATACTGTCAAGAGATGCCAATATGTGAGGATCAGCTGGTCACGTGCGATAGATTGAATAATGAAAGTGGGAATGAACAAATTCTGATGAAGACTTCTCCAGAGGTAATCCTAAACCCCACCCCATTTTGTTGACTATACTATTGCTGGCCCCGACCCTCCTTTTCTTGCACCTTATTTTTTGGAAATAATATCTTTCACATTGGACAAGAATTCCAATGAGTATTTTCTGTAATTTTATGAAACTAAATGTCCATGCTCATGTTTTTCTCTTGTACATTGAATGAAAGTCCATGTCCTTAATTTTCCTAATTTTCCTGTTAGCTCTTTTCAGCACAGGCATAGTACAAATACAATAACCCTTGTCTGAAATAAACTTTGGAGTTGTAATGCAAGTTTCTGAATTAAAGCAATCATATCTTGAGAAAGCTGATTCCTGATGTGTGCATCATGCCCCGACCGAAAACAATTGGACTTAAGCTATTAATTTAAGTGAAGTTTGAAAGTTACCTGTTTGAATTTTGTTCTGCTGAATCTATATTGCTATCCACAATTCCATATTCTTTCCCACATAAGTTCTATAACCAACTCATGTTGTTACACTTTTGTGTTGTGTTTGTTTTAATTTCTTCTGATATTCTTGTACCAAATTTACTGGAAACTTCTCTCTCTTTATTTGATAATAATATATTGCAATTCTCATTTGAACTGTAATTTCCCTGTTCAATATGCAGGTTTGTGAAAGTTGCATTGGAGAAAGAGAAAGCTGCAAGCTAATGCAGAAACTACACTATTGCAATGAGGACATATGCGTAATTCTTGTCCGTGGAAAGGAGGTCCCTAAATCAATCTTGGAGGCTTCCAAGGCCATTACTGAAACAGATCGGCGGGTTTCCAAACGCTCCCGGAAGACTAAAAATGAGAGTTCGATTAATCTAAAAGTTTCCGCTTCAACATCAATTTACCAGCTGAAAATGATGATATGGGAATCCTTTGGGGTAAGCCAAATATGTGCTCCATGCATATCATTTAGCTAGGTTTAATTATTGCTGATAAACCTGTTTTTTTTATCACATTACCTAGTTAGCAAGGTAGTATCTTCAGCATTATTCTTTATATTGCTTTTTATTTGGTGAATTAATTTGTATATTGCTGAAATCGATTGCACTGCTCCATAATGTCTAATTTATGTTCCTACGTCTGGTAATTGTCCTCAGGTTGTCAAGGAAAATCAGATATTACAAAAAGGTGATAAGACAATTGACATTGATGATGAAAGTGCCACGCTTGTGGATGTAAGCATATTTGCTGGAGATCAGATTATAGTGAGGGACTCTGAGATTCATGAAAATCGAGATATTGCTGGTAAGCTATTTGATACTTACATAGTATTTTTATCTTTTTCCTTATACAGAAACGATCATATTCATCTTTTGCAGATGAGCTTTGTGATGAAAAAATGGATACACCCCATACAGAGGAAGGGTTTCGTGGAACACTTTTGACATCAAATATTTCATCTCAAGTTGTTTAGGAAGCACACTTTCAGAATCATCTTTTGTAACATCTGCTGGTGTGCATATATTTAAGCCAGAGAATCTATTGAATGAGAGAAGTTTGGTACAATACAAGTATGTAAATCCATGTGCCCAGCCCCTAGCGAGAACTGAACGCTATTGGTCCTCTCAGCCAATTTAATGGCAAATTTTGGAATGTATTTCTTTTTATTTTCATAATATGAGCAGAAGATCAAAGGAGGAGGCTACCTCTTTTTAAAAGCGAGCATGTCATTTACGGTAATATTTATAGATGGATTGCCAGTAGTGGAAATCAAATTTAAGCAAAAAGTGCATCAATCTTTATCAGCTAAACTAATCAACATGTGCTCCTTATTTTATTTTTTTTACTAGAAGTAAAGCATGCGGTCTTAAATAAATGCTGCTTTAAGAATTAAATATAGCAGTAGTAAAGTAAAACCGAGAACAGAAAGTTGGAGAAAATATACATTGAGGGAAGGAAAATATTCTGAGATAATTACTTTTATGTGGATCTTTTGATTTGGTTATAAGTTTAGTATTTTTTTTAGGGAGGATTATTCTTTAAATTGAATTCTTATAAGATAATTAACAAGGTCAAGATTATAAAGGACAAAGATGAAAATGTTTCTTCTATATTTCTAGCCAATATGATGTCGAACGTCCACTCTTATGAACTTAATCAAGATACAATTTGTTTTTTATTATATTTTTATTTTTATATATTTGATTTGAAGCATGAGGTCAGTCTTTTTTAAAATTATTATTTCAATAAAAAATAGTTCCTAAGTATGGAATAACTTTTTTTTTTTTTTTGTAAGTTATTTACAGTAAAATAAAATTTTAAAAATAAAAAGGAAATGATATTTCGTTCTATAGTGTTTAGATAACTTTCTTTTGAGCTCTTAAAAAAAAAAAAAAAACACTTTCTTTTGAGTCCAGCTTTTATCCTCATTAATATGTAATACACATAGTTCATTTAACAATTTTAAATAAAAACTTGACATATTTTGGATTTTTAGTTCAATTACGCTATTTATTTTTATGCCTAGCTGAATTACGTTATTGAAGATAGGAGGGTCAGATATTTTAACCAGTAAGCAGCCCATGGAATGCACGTTTAATGTTTATTTAATTATTATTTATTAATTAAATTTGTCATTATGTGTGCAATATATAATTTAACAGAAGTGATTTTTGAACACCCGATTTCGACACCATGCATCGCGACTTCGTATATCTTCCGGAAATTAAATTCCGGAGGTATAAAATGAAAATTCGTATGTTTTTACACTTCCTGAAATTAAATTATGGGCTGTAAAATCGCGACATTGTATATCTTCTGGAAATTAAATTCCGGAAGTGTCCGATATAAAATGAAAATTTGTATGTTTTCACACTTCCTGAAATTAATTTCCGGACGTGTAAAGTTTTACACGTCTTGAATTTAATTTCCGGAAATGTAAAATGAAGTGTGACATGATTTTTTACAAGTCTGAAAAAAAATTGAACCCCTGGAAACTAAATTCCGGAAGCTCTAAACACATATGACACTTCATTTTACACATTCGGGACCCCGGAGTTTAATTTCTAGATGTGTAAAATGAAGTGATGTATTTAGAACGTCCGGATTTTAATTTCGGGGGCTACAACTTTTTTCAGACTTGAGAATTTTTACACGTCCGGAAATTAAATTCCGAATTGTCATATTTTATACGTTGTCCGACACTTCTGGGGTGTTCAAATAACAACACTGATAATTTAATATGAAAGTAATTTCTCAGAGTAAGACCCCAATTTGGTCCCTGAAATTGTAACATCGTATCAATCTAGTCTATGAAATTAACAAAATTCCAAAAACGTTCCTGAAATTATAAAACATTAATCAATCTAGTCTCTCCGTCATCCCTAGTTACTTAACACCGTTATGTAACACCCTATATGTACAATTAATTTTAATTTGGTCACTGTGGTTTATTGGTGTTATAACACCATCACATGATAGGTATCGAATTTAAAATAATTGCCATATGCAGAGATCAAATTCAAATTTTCTTTGAATTTTTCCCTACAAGTGACGATAATTTTGCAATTTAGTCCTTATACTTTAACTCTAATAAACGATGTTATAATAACAATAAATGAGGAGGAGCAACTTAAAAATAATTATATATATAGAGACTGATTCCAAAAAAATCCTTGTATGGAGACCAAATTCAAAATAAGTGTCCCATATAGAAACAATAGGAACAAGTGATTAGTTTAACCTTTCACCTTATCTAGTAGATTATTTGCATGTAGGTAATCGATTGTTCCAACTCTTCTAATCTATTAAACAGGTTCAGTGTTCCATAGGGTTTATCCCTTAGTAGTTTAATCGATTATCCCCTCTCAGATAACCGATTATCATGGTTCTGTTCTTGCATTTTTACTCTTAGAAGGGTGTTAATCAATTATCTTCTACTACATAATCGGTTATTCCTATCTGTTCGTCAAAATTTTCTCCTTTAAGAATAGATCTAATCGATTATTAGGCTTTTGGTCAATCGATTATCTCTATTTGTTTAGCAACTTCTCTCCTTTAAGAACAGATGTAATCGATTATTTGGCTCTTGTTTAATCGATTATCTCTTAGTTCATCAATTTCTCTCCTTCAAGAACAGATCTAATCGATTATTTGGCTTTTGGTTAATCGGTTATCCCTCTTAATTCATCAACTTCTCTCCTTCAAGAGTAGAGCTAATCGATTATTTGACTTTTGGTTAATAGATTAGTATCGTTCAGTCTAACATTTGCACTCTTACCAGGAGAACTAATCGATTATTCTTACACACTTAACAAATTAGATGGGTTTTAAATTTAGGTGACCTTCTTCGCATGAGCTATTAATCTATTATTAAGCTTGAATAATCGGTTATTTGAATACAATAGGTGAGGACTCGAGCTACAAAAGCTTTCTAATCGGTTATTTTGAATTGTGCAGATCGTCTCAAGGAAATGCCAAATGCAGATTTAGTAGCTCTCTCCAATTCCTTTGTTGACATGTACGAGATTCCCTTGTTGGCTTGTTTTTTGCAGTTATCTGGAGATTGTTGTGCGGTACTAGCTGCTCTTGTGTGAACTGCTCCTCTGGTTATTAAGACCATACACTTATGTTTTAAACTTTGCATGGATGTGTGCACTGTGATGCTCGTGTTAATGTAACCATGGTAAATAAATTTGTATTGTGTTGTGTGAGTTATCAGTTATATTTTCCTTTCATGGCCATGCTCGTGGTCAAAGATTTAGAGCTGAAGGTCATGGCTCGTGGGAATTCTCTTGCCACAGCTGATTTGTAAGTATATATATTGGACCTAGTGCAAATTGGAAAAATAGGTTTGTTGGATAATGCATCTACAAATATATTACCTTTCCTTGGCATACACTTGATTGTGTGATCAAATCCTAACAGCTTACTCAAGTAATGTTGTTGGGCAGGAGTTTGTATAACTAGGTTCATGATTTCCTCAAGACTTTTGTGGTCAGTAAGAATGCTGAACTTTCGGTCCAAAAGATAATGCCTCAATTTCGCTATAGTTTGAGTAATATGGCGTATAGTTCATGCACATAAGCAGAGGCATGCAGAGGATGGTCAATTTGATAATTTCTAGCTATGATATGCAAAGGGTGATTTAGTTTGGTCAATACCATAAATAAAGTCTCACTGACCACAGTCTAAAAGTGCTAACTGCTAACACAAGCAGTGTAGTCATACTCTTCGACTATAGATAGTCATAATATAATGCTCAACAAATTTGTGGTTAATACCCTATCAAGCCTAAAAAAACACCCCATATTTGTTTAGCATTCTCAAGGATTGTCCATGCTAGCATTGTTTCTACCTTGGCTGGATCATCCTTGAATCCTCGGTAACTATGTGGTCCAAATATTCAACTTGCTACTAAGGGAAAAAAAATGCATTCACTCATCTTCGGGTAAAAAAAAACAAAAAGTCAGCCCGCAAGTCCAATATTTGAAAAAATAGTAGCCCTGTGTAATTCATGAAGTAGCCCATCAATGATTGGGATGGGAAATTTTTCCTTAATGGTGACATTGTTCAACACTCTATAACCTATACAAAACCAACATGTCTTTTATTTCTTCTTGGCAAGGAGGAGAAGGGACTTCGGCTAGGCCACATAATCTGAGCCTATAGCATTTAGGCAATCAACTTTTCAACCCTGATTTTTTTTACAATAATGTTATTCTGACTCCCCAAAATTAACATCTACGGTAACAACTCTAGCACTACTGTTTACTTTTTTTTTTTTTATTTACAAATTTTGACTTTTAAATTTTTTTTTACAAATTTAGCTTTTTTGAATACTAACATTTTTTGTTAATTACGTGCAAACATCTGGTTAATTCAGTTCATTATATGGTTAATGGGTCATCCTAAAGCTTACAATCATTTTCCACAACCATGTAAATATTTGGTTAATCACATGCAAATATCTGGTTAATTCAGTTCATTATCTGGTTAATGGGTCATCCTGAAGGTTGCAATCAATTTCCACAACCATGTAAATATTTGGTTAATCACGTATAAATATTTGGTTAATTCAATTCAATATATGGTTAATGGGTCATCCTGAAGCATACAATCATTTTCCATCATTGTACATACATTAACCATAGGGGTTTTGACCAAACTGACCCACTTTTAGAAACTATTTACCAAAATAACCTAGTTTTGAAACTATTTACCAAAGTAACCTAGTGTGCCACGTGGCGCCGGCCCCCCACCCCCCAACTAGCTCTAACTTATTTATTTTCTAACACTCTTTAATTTTTTGCACAAAGTTTAGGTAAATGTTACATTGTTTCTGATATCATTAATTTAGTTTTTTTAAATATATAATCATTTGTCAATATTCTATTACTTTTTGCTTTTTACACTGTTCTTTATCACTTATTATTCTGGAAGTGTTTACTGTTACTTTTATAATACCATATATTTGTATCATTTAATATGATATTTATTTGTGTTTTTTATTTCACCCCTTCTACCGTCTCCCCCTTCCACCAACATATATCTGTTAATTCCTTTTACACTCTATTATAATAAATGTTAAATTTAATTAATTGGTTTATATTCATTTACTAACATTCTGCTATTTTTTTTTTCGTTAATCATTGTCATTTATTTTTCTGATAATGTTGAAGTTAATTCTTATAATATATTTTTTGACAGATCTGGTAATTTGTTTATCTGTATTTTTTTATTATGTCCTTTTTTTTTAATTCAGAATGTACCATTTTGTTTATTATATTTATTTTGTTTTGTTTTCTTAGTTATTATTTAAGTTGTTGTTATTTTTTTTTTTTATTTATGTTATTGTTGTTATTTACTGCACACGTGAGAAGCGGGTAAGTGTCGGCATGATATTTTGACTCCTTTATTCTCCGTGTTTTTTGGACATTCAAGCAAAATGCCAAGTTGAAGAAATCTTTGATGACACTAGGTATCTGGTCATAGACACTCCAAAAAATTCTGAGACGCAATGATTTAAAGCATTTTGCGGTGTTTGATAATGTTTAATGTAGATTTAGCTACATCCTACTTAATTCTCTTGTTGTGCATCGTCATCTCCCGCCACCAAAGTCCATGACATCCTCCGAGATTCAGATCAATGCCCGGTTGACCATATTCATAACCATATAATGAACTGAATTAGCCAGATATTTGCACGTGATTAACCAAATATTTACATGGTTGTGGAAATTGATCGCAACCTTCAGGATGACCCATTAACCAGATAATAAACTGAATTAACCAGATATTTGTACGTAATTAACCAAATATTTACATGGTTGTGGAAAATAATTGTAAGCTTTAGGATGACCCATTAACCATATAATGAACTGAATTAATCAGATATTTACATGTAATTAACAAAAAATGTTAGTATTCAAAAAAGCCAAATTTTATTTTATTTTAAAAAAAAAATCAAAATTTTAAAAAAAGAGTTGCGGTATTGTAGTGCTACAATAGCACTACAGTACCGTAGTTGTCCCAAATGGGGAGTCAGAATAACATGACTCTTTTTTTTTTATAGTTGGGGTAGTAACTATAGGGTCTGGCATTAATAGGGGTCACATATTGTTTTAGGTGAATGGAAATTATGGAATGGTTAATGGCTCGTTTGGATGGAAGGGTCAGAGGTTCCTCAAAGACCAGGTTGTAAGTTTGAAGTAATTGTTGGATGAAGGCTAGAACAGGAGGATTATAAGTGTGGAATGTAGGAGATACAATGGAAAGTTGAAAAAAGGAGGAGATACTTTCGCTGATGGCTAACCTGGCATGATTAGCATTCAAAGGTTGCGGATTGAAGTTGGTAATATGACGAGTTTCTCTCGTCTATATAAATTGGTTCAAAGTATCATTTTATTTTTTCTAAAATCACGATCTACAGAGGATAGAATCAATTATGGAGGCTTAACGTAAAACCAAACACACACATAAGATGTGTCAAAAGTGCACTATCATGTCAATATCTTAAAATCATAATTCAATTATTTAAATAAAAAAATTACATCAATTTTTAAAGATATTTTTTTTAATAATAATAAAAATAGTGGGTATTACAGTTTCATCTTTTACTATTTTATTTTTATTTGAAACATTTTTTTTTTCAAAATCATCCTTTAATAATATATTGCTATTTAAAAAATGTATATTTTTATTTGAGGCTTATCAGTTTAATCTTTTAATATTTTTTTTATAAAACATGAATTTTCTAGCACAATTTCATATTTCATTACTTTGTAATTATCATTTCAAGAATTAAATTTTGTCTCTCAAATTTATCTACTTTTATTAAAATTATTATGCTAAACAATAACTTTTATCATTAAGATTCATTTTTTATTTTATTATTATCATTTTAAATATTAAGTTTTTCTCTCATGTTCATCTTTTGTCATATTATTATTATGTCATCTAAATTTCATCATCTATCATTTTATTTTTTTATTTTATATTGTCACCTTTCTACTTTAGGGACCCAATTGAAAATTTTATATAAGTTCAGGGACCCAATTAAAAACTTTTTAGTTTAGGGATCCAAGTGAAAATTTTATACAAGTTCAGGGATCTAATTAAATTTTTTTTTAGTTTAGGAACCTAATTGAAAATTCTCAAATAGTTCAGGAATCAACTCAATAATTAAACCTAATTACTTTTAAGGTTAAATATGATTTTAGTCCCTTATTTCTTTTACAAAAAATCGGTTTTAGTTTTCCCGTTTGGAAAACGTACTTTTTTAGCCCCCATTTTTTTAAAATGTGTTAGAAGTGGTCCTTACACCACACATTTTAGTCCCTCATTTTTTACAACTACATATTTTTAGTCCCTCATTTAAGGCAAAAATTCGGTTTAAGTCCCCCGTTTTTCAATCGGAAGTGTGGTGTAGGGACCGTTTCTGACACATTTTAGAAAACGGGAGACTAAAAAAATATATTTTCCAAACGGGGGATTAAAACCGATTTTTTATCAAAATTGAGAGACTAGAAACATATTTAACGCTTACTTTTATGTGGATCTTTTGATTTGGTTATAGATTTAGTATTTTTGTTTAGGGAGGATTATTCTTTAAATTGAATTCTTATAAGATAATTAACAAGGTCAGGATTCTAAAGGACACAGATGAAAAATTTTCTTTTCTATAATTCTTGCCAATATGATGTCGAACGTCCACTTTATGAACTTAATCAAGATCCATTTTTTTTTATATTTGAAGCATGAGGACAATCTTTTTTAAAAGTACTATTTCAATAAAAAATAGTTCTTAAGTATGGAATGACTTTTTTTTTTGTAAAAAATAATAAGGAAATGAATTTCGTTTTTTAGTGTTTAGATAACTTTCTTTTGAGTCTAGCTTTTATCCTCATTAATATGTAATACACATAGTTCATTTAACAATTTTAAATAAAAACTTGACATATTTTGGATTTTTAGTTGAATTACGCTATTTATTTTTATGTCTAGTTGAATTACGTTATTAAAGATGGGAGGGTCATACATTTTACCTAGTAAGCAGCCCATGGAATGCATGTTTAATGTTTATTTAATTATTATTAATTAATTAAATCCTTAATTAAATTTGTCATTATGTGTGCAATATATAATTTAATATGTAAGTAATTTCTTGGAGTAAAACCCCACATTGGTCCCTGAAATTGTAATATCTTATCAATTTATAATCTGATATTTAATTGTTGGAGGCTAATTATTACATATTCTGATAACTAATTTCAGGAAGCGAATTTACAGAGGCAAAAAAGACTTTTCATGTTCCAAAATTAAAAGTAAGGGTGAATGTAACACCTGTGGTAGTGTAGGTAGCAGGAGTCATGAAGTTTCTACTGAAGCCTTATTGATTTTGTATATTAGGCTAGGGTCGCAGGAGTGCAAGAAGATGAGATAGGATTTTGTCCCATTTGAATTTTCATGTTGAAAAAGTGTAGTCGAGATGAAATGCTAAGATGTTTCACACTTTGCTGTTTTTTTCAATAACTTTTGACGTGCCAATCAAGATGTCCCGCACAATAACAATTACACAAGTACAAGTTCTGCAAATGTGGTTGGACTCACTGATAAATTAAAAACAAGAAGTACTAAAATGAAAAAATCGATAAGTATATCAAGATAAAGTTATGGATTTTATTATAAAACGATTTTTCTAATCTGTGCAACCTTGTACATGTTAAGAAATCAAAAATAAAAATATTGTATTGAAAGTTACAATATTTTTATTTTTTATTTCTTAACAGGTTAGAAAAATCGATTATAAAACTGCAAAAACTTGTTATATCAAGTAAAGTTAGAGGACCATTGGTGGTGCCCAAACTAAACAGGACCACCATAGCAGCCACCATGTAACAAAAGTTATGCTCAAAGGTATGCAAGAAGATCCTAGGTTTTCATAAATTTATAAAAAAAATTTAAATTTAAATTAATAAAAAAATTTTGGATAAATGAATCAACAACAGGAATCTTGGACACCACAAATAAAGTTTCTTTAATTCGGAAGTCACCCTAATTAGTCCTTTGAACAGAGTGTCTCACCGCAAATGAAGTTTGTAATGAAGCCTTTTGGATTTATATATTAGACTAGGGCCGAAACCCGCGAAAGGCCCAAATCCATCTGTTCTTCTCCCTGGTGTACAGCATCTGCTCCAAATTCATCCATCCTGTTACAGAACAATGGCAGTGGTTTCCAAGATATCATCACTATTATCCCCCACTCCGAAACTGATTTACCATCTTCGTGGCATAACCGATTCTTTTCTCGTTTCTTCTTCAACCACTAGGGCCATTAGCAGCAGCAGCAGCAGCACTCTCACAAAGAAGCAGAAGCAGAAACTAGCGTTGGTGAAGGAGAAGAGAAGGACCCGTTCCGACAAAGAATTCGACAAGGATTCAATAATTGAGCGTTACGGAGGAGGAGGAGACAACCCTTCTCATATCCCTGTCATGCTCGCCGAAGTGCTAGACGTTTTCTCCAACTCTTCCTTAACCTCCTTCGTCGATTGCACGCTTGGTGCCGCTGGCCATTCCTCTGCTGTTAGTATCTTTAATCTTCTCTTAAATTATGCCAAAATTTGTGCCCCAATTTGCAATTCCGTCAGTTTTTTTTTTGGGTAGATAACTTATGGTTAAATTATGTTTTTAGTCTCTATAGTTTTAACTTGGTTCCTATATTTTTGTCTTTTTATTCTTTTAAATGAATCCTTATATCTATGAGCATTTTCACCGGTCACCAACATTACATTACATTGGTCTGAGTGGAACTCCGCTCGGATCCCATAAGTAAGGTCTCGGGTTCGAGCCCTATGGATTGAAAAAAATGTGATTGGGAGGAAAGACCCCACTAAAGGTGGCTAGCTAGCTTCCCGGGTAGAGATTAGTCATATGGATACTTTGCATCTATAACATGTAACAAAAAAAAAAAAACATTTTCACCAGTCCCGCTGTGTTACTATAATACTATGCCTATTTCATATTTGATAGCAATATGCCACATATCTGTAAATGTGTTACATGTGGAATTAATAAAGAGAGACTTATTTGAAAATCTTTATATAAAACATGTAAGCTAGCCTAAATATGAAGATTCTAGATTGTGGATCTCATCATCTGATATGGTCGCAATATTGCAGTTGCAGTGTGATTCTAAATTAAAGAAAAGTGCCACATAGAAATGATGATGTGGCTGCATCAGATTCAAAAACAAATATTTAGCCACCAAAAATTTCATGCAGCGACAGCCGTAACCTGCATTGTGAGCAATGCCCACAATCATAGCGGCCGCAACTGTAACCACGATTAAAACCATGGCCTACACTATAGGGACAAAAACTTAATTTAACCATTTTTATTCTTAATGTTTGTGAAGTTATTAATTTGGATGGAAAATAAAACAGGTGATTAGTAGTCATCCGGAGTTGAAGTATTTTATTGGGATGGATGTGGATCCTGTGGCACATGAGATGGCTCAAGCTCGGATCGATTCTGTCTTGCATAGTGGTGACTCTAGTGTCAAAGTATTTACAGTGTTAAGAAATTTTAAACATATAAAGTCTGCACTTATAGAAACTGGTGAGGAACAGTTAAGTGCTGCCGGCGTTGATAGCATCTTAATGGACTTGGGAATGTCATCCATGCAGGTTTGTTTTCCAGCTTCTATCTGTAGAATCCTAATTCTGTATAAATACAAGCATTTTCTTTCTTTTTTCACTAGTTTGTTTGTTTGAAGGGGGAATAGAGGAGGATTGTATTGCCCACTTTTATACTTTTTATATTGCTACATCAACTTGCTTGCTGTGTTGTTTTATTTGGTATCCGTTCTTATGGCACTAAAATTGTGGTTGAGTATTTTGAATCTTTGATCAAGTCTCAATCTGGAGTTTTTTTCTTTTTCTTTTTTTTTTACTTTTAATTATATACTTTTCTTCTGTTTCGTTAGGTGGACAATCCTCAGAGAGGATTCAGTGTGCTTGGTGATGGACCCCTTGATATGCGTATGGATCCTCAGGTATAGTTTCAGATATTTTTGCACTTTAGGGAAACAATAGATAGCCATAAATTGTTTTCTGGAGACTACATGCAATATTACTGAGTGCTGACCTAGTTGTATGAGTGGGAAGTGTGGCACTGGATAAATAGTTTTTAATGATGTTTGTTGCTTTTCTTTTCAGTCTCTTTCCTTAACAGTACGTACTTTCAGAGGAACAGACTAAAGAAGATTGGAATCTTGTGGTTAAGGCCCGTTTGTTATAGATTAAAAAATAAGTGATTCTGACATTCAATAATTTAGAGATTATTTTTATAGATTTTTAAAAAAAAGCAGAAGCTATTTTGTGTTTGTTTACAATTATAAAAATCACTTTTTTAAAGATAGTTAGTGATAAAAAATGATTTTCCCCAAAAACTAATGAAAGTAGCTTCTCACTAAACTCATTAAAAATGGTTTTTTTACTTAAAAATGATTTTTTTTTTTACTTAAAAAAAGTGATGTTATCATCAAATAATCTATAACAAACACCTTCTAAATATTTTTTAATCAGTTTAACTGATGCCTTGTTGCTCGAAAGGCCAAAAAAGTTATGCCTTGTTGCTAAATGATAGAACTGGATCAATCGAGAGAAAGAGAAAAACACTAATAGAAGAATATACTGATATTATTCGCTGAATATCCCTTGGTCAATATAGAAACGAAGGAATGTTGGAATGTTTGAATATTATTCCTTGAATGAATGTGTACAGAAAGTTACAATATATAGACAAAGGTGATTTAAATCTAATCCCTAAAATTAAGAGATCAAATCTGTCCTAATAATGAACAAAATAAAAAACTAATCTGTCTAATTAAAACTGATAGAATCAGCCATAAATACAAGATATGATATGATATTATAACACTCCCCCTCAAGCTGGTGAATGGATATCTATCATTCCCAGCTTGTAAGTAAGACCATGAAACCGCTCTGTGGGAAGTCCCTTGGTGAAGACATCTGCTAATTGGAACTCTGAGGGCACGTACTCCGTAGCTATAAGACCATCATCCAATTTTTCCTTGATAAAGTGTCTATCTATCTCTATGTATTTAGTCTTATCATGCTGGACTGGGTTGTGAGCAATACTAATGGCAGACTTGTTGTCACAAAGTAATTTCATAGGAGCTTCATACTTTATTCTGAGATCATCCAGAATGATTCTCATCCATAATGATTCACATATCCCTTGGCCATAGCTCGAAATTCTGCTTCGGCACTAGATCTTGCAACGACATTTTGCTTCTTACTTCTCCAAGTCACTAAATTTCCTCCCAAAAACATGCAGTACCCTGAGGTGGATCGCCTGTCTACAATCGACCCTGCATAATCTGCATCTGTATAGGTCTCTATGGACAAGCTTTCCCCTTTTTTGAATAATAATCCTCTTCCTGGGCTTGACTTCAAGTACTGGAGGACTCTATTCACTGCTTGCATATGTCTCTCACGTGGATCATGCATGAACTGGCTAACCACACTGACAGCATAGGCTCTATCCGGTCTAGTGTGGGATAAATATATCAATTTCCCTTCTAGTCTTTGATATTGTGCCTTGTCCACCCTTGGGCTTTCCTCATTGTTTCCAATCCTGTGATTCTGTTCAATAGGTACCCCTGTGGTTTTGCAACCTAGCTTACCTGTCTCTTTAAGGAGATCCAGGACATATTTCCTTTGGGAAATAAAGATGCCTTGTTTGGAGTAGGCAACCTCTAACCCAAGGAAGTACTTCAACTTTCCCAAGTCTTTCATTTCGAACTGTGCAGCTAGTTTCTCTCTCAGAACCCGTTTCTCAACCTCATCATCACCGGCAATGATCATGTCATCCACATAAACCAACAGAAGTGTGAGCTTGCCATCCTGAGAATGTTTAACAAAGAGGGTATGATCTCCTTGGCTCTGTCTATAACCTAAGGACACCATAGCATTGGTGAACCTTCCGAACCAAGCCCGAGGAGACTGCTTGAGCCCATATAAGGCCCTTTTCAATTTGCACACCTTGTTCCCTCCACCAGTAGAGTCATACCCTAGTGGAATATCCATATATACTTCCTCTTCCAAGTGCCCATGTAGAAAGGCATTTTTAACATCAAATTGGTGCAAGTCCCAACCAAAGTGTGCTGCCAAGGAGAGAATGATCCTGACTGTGTTCATCTTTGCTACCGGGGCAAACGTTTCCTCATAATCAATCCTATATGTCTGAGTGTACCCTTTTGCAACCAGCCTTGCTTTGTACCGACCAAGAGTACTATCAGACCGATATTTCACTGTGTAAATCCATCTGCACCCTACTATCCTTTTGTCCTTGGGCTTCTCAACAATTTCCCAGGTCTCATTCTTGTTCAAAGCACTCATCTCTTTATGCATGGCTTGAACCTAATTCTTATCCATTAAGGCCTCTTGTACTGAAGTGGGGACTCTGGTAGAATCAATTGCTGAAATAAAACTCTGATGCTGTACTGATAGGTTTTTAGTGGACACAAACTGAGATATAGGGTATTTTGCACAATTTCTTCTGGCTTTTCTTAAGACTATTGGCAAGTCATCAAGATTAGGTTCACAAATATCATGTAAAGGATTCAAAGGCTCAGAATCAGGAATGCTTACCTCTGGTTCGGGCGACTGAAGCTGCTGTTGGACCAGGTTGGGTTTTTTCCGATAATACACCTGTTTGTATCAATCAATAGGAACCGATTCTTTAGGTGTCTCTGAAGTACCAGAAGATGATGCCACATCCTTCACCAAAGGAGTCAGAAGAGGAATAAAAGACGAATCAGGAGACTCAGCTGAAATAAAAGATGACTCAGGAGACTCAGCTTCTGGATCACTCTCCCCCTGAAGCTGAGGACGAATGTGAAAAGACTCGGATTCATGAAAAGTGACATCCATGGAGACATAGACACGACGACTTTGAGGATGATAACATTTATACCCCTTTTTGTCTGGTGCATAACCAATGAAGAAACATTTGACAGCCCTGGGATCCAACTTACTACGATGTTGACTATGGACATGAACAAAGGCAACACAACCAAAGACACGACACGGGAGATTCTTCATGGTAGGAACGGAGGGAAAGAAGGAAGTCATTAGTTGCACAGGACTAAGACCATCTAGGACACGGGAGGGCAATCTGTTCATCAAGTATGCGGCAGTTAAGACAGCTTCCCCCCAATAAGACTTAGGGACAGACATTTGAAATAGAAGTGCTCTTGCAATTTCTAGGAGATGACGGTTCTTTCTTTCTGCAACCCCATTTTGTTGAGGGGTATCAACACAAGTGAACTCATGTAACACACCATGTTCTTTATGGAATTTTGTGAAATGTTGATCCACATATTCCTTGCCATTATCAGATCGTAACCTTTTTATAGACTTTCCAAACTGGGTTTGAACCATGCAATAGAAATTCAAGAACAATGGAAACACTTCTGTTTTATTTTTCATAAGAAATATCCATGTGACCCTAGTACAATCGTCAATAAAAGAAACAAACCATTTTGCACCAGATATATTAGAATTAGAGGAAGGTCCCCACACATCAGAATGAATAAGATCAAACGGTTCACTACTTTTATTATTACTTGGAGAAAAAGTTGTGCGATGGTGTTTCGCAAACTGACAAACATCACAAAGAAAAGACTCAACAGACTCTTTTTTAAATAATTGTGAAAATAAAGACTTAAGAATACTGAAAGGAGGATGACCGAGGCGTTTGTGGTGAAGCCAGATCTGAGATGCAGCGGAATCTGAACTTGTCTGATGTCTGGATGTGGACACCATCTGACTGGTACTACCAGGAGTCCGATGAAGGACATATAACCCTCCCTGTTCCTTAGCAACCCCAATCATCCTCGCCGTGGTAAGATCCTGAAACACACAATGAGAGGGAAAGAAGGTCACTGTACAATTTAAATCTCTAGGAAGCTTATGAATAGAAATAAGGTTATTTGACAAATGAGGGACATGAAGCACATTATGCAAAGGAAGGGAAGGTTGAAGTGAAATTGTACCACATCCTGAAACAGGGACATGGGATCCACTAGCAACCGTTATGTGATGCTTACCAGATAATTTAGAGTAAGTGGAAAAATATGAGGGATAAGGGGTCATATGATCAGTAGCACCAGAGTCAATAATCCAGAGATCCTCAGATACAGTACTAGAAACATTAAAGGATAATGAATTTAAATTCTTACCAGTCATGGATAGAGAACAAGTGCCAGAAGGCTTACTCATAGAATCCAACAGAGTGTGCAAACGATCCATCTCTGCTTTACTAAGCGCCGGAATTGCCTCCCTGGATGGTGGTGCAGATACCTCTGTATCCTCAAGAACCAAATCAGACACTGTTTGATTAACTTGCCTTTGTTGACCGCCTTTAAAACCCCCAGAACGTCCAAGAACCTTGTCCCTGCCATGGAGTTTAAAACAAGTGTCCTTAGTGTGACCGGACTTCTTACAATAATTACACCAACGCTCGTCACGTTTAGCAGACGACTTCCAAGAGGAGGATCCAGGCTTTTCAGATGACAACCCACCAATAGGACCTTTGCCGGTGGCCAAAGCAGAACCATCACTTGAATTATCATTATTCAACATGACAGCCCTACGACTCTCTTCCCCCCTAACTGTGTAGAATACCTCGGAGAGAGAAGGAAGTTTGTCCTTACCTAAAATCTGAACTCGGATAGGATCATACTCAGAGTTCAAACCAGAGAGAAACTTAAACACCCGTCCACGCTTAATAAATTTGGTTAAAGTGGCGGAATCCTCAGTGCATTTCATCTTTAAATCCTGGTTTTGGTCCAGCTCAATCCATAAACCATTTAGAGTACCATAATAATCAGTGACGGGAAGAGATCCTTGCTTAGTGTTAAAAATTGTGTTTTCCAATTCATAACAGGCAGCAATATCTTGTTTCATAGAAAAACTCTGACTACAACTATCCCAAATTTCACGTGCAATTGCAAAAAACATACAATTCTTACTGATGTCTGGGATCATAGAGTTCCAAAGCCAAGTCATAATCAAAGAATCTTCATCATCCCATATATCGAACTGTGGGTCGTCTGCCTTCGGAGGATCCCCGACAATGTGAGCCAACTTCCGACGACCCTTGAGAGTGGTGCGAATGACCTGGGCCCATTGGAGATAGTTCTTACCGTTGAGGTGATAAGAAAGATGTAAAACCGGGAGATCATTTGGATTCAGTGCAGCAACGGCCTGGGGCGGAGGCGGCGGCGGCGTGACGACGGTGGATGTCTGGGTGTCTTCTGTAGTCATGCTGTTTGGGCCTGAAACTGGTCAGAAAAGGACGGGGAGGAGCTGGCGATCGGAACGGTGGCCGTCGCACGGTGAACGGCGGTCTGGAGGGCGGCGCGTGGCACTCACCCGCCGGCAGAGCAGTGGCGCGTTGGAGGCGCGTGGGGGCGCGTGGAGCGGCGGTTCTGGATGGGTTTCTGTGGGTTGGCCGGAAAACGCCGATGAGCAGTCCGGCGAGGGTGGTGAGACCAAAAACGGCGGCGGCGGGTGGTGTTTGGCTGTTTTACTATTCAGGAAGCAATAAGGCTGCAAAGGAGACAGCAATCAGGCTGCTCGGAACCGAAAAAAAAACAAAGGCAAACCCTAGGAACGACCTAGGCTGCTGATACCATATAGAAACGAAGGAATGTTGGAATGTTTGAATATTATTCCTTGAATGAATGTATACAGAAAGTTACAATATATAGACAAAGGTGATTTAAATCTAATCCCTAAAATTAAGGAATCAAATCTGTCCTAATAATGAACAAAATAAAAAACTAATCTGTCTAATTAAAACTGATAGAATCAGCCATAAATACAAGATATGATATGATATTATAACAGTCAATGTGATCTAGAGGAAGAAGATGATACAACTCTAGGGTATTAGAGAGACCCAGAACTCTCCCCTTATCCTTCCAGTTCCTAACAATGTTCCTAACTACCTCTCTCCCTTATTTCTGTTTATATACGACAAGTGACCCTAACCGACTAACTAATTCTGTTAGTTAGGTGCAGGTCCCCTGTCCATCTCTTATTGCTCCTAGTGTACACCCTTTTTACTATAGGTCTGCTATCACTAAATAAGCTTTGTTTATGGTAATTAAGCAATAGCTTCTATCTCTGCCAAAGCTCAAGCAACTAGATGGAATTACTAGCATTTTTATATTTTTATAATTGCATTGGACAAGATGGTGTCCAAGATGGATGCCTCAATCATATTAATGCTAGAATTGATTGCACATTTATTCATAGAAAATTGATTTTACATTTATAATAAGGAATTTTAGTTTTAAGCTATTCTTTTAGACCTCTGTTTGGACATGTGATCTGCAGTGTAGGAGCAACTTCTAGAAAAATGTGGACGTTGGTTCTTTGAAATATTTGGGAATAATTAAGATTGTCTAAACCAATACATATTTCCATTTCTTGGATGCCCTTTTCTAGATATATGGTGATTTATGCTTCTATCTAAGCCACTTCTCCAAGTTGGAAATTTCTTTGATGGCTTTCTTCAATCTTTCTTGTTAATCTAATGTGCCATTTTCCTTTTCCATCCCACTAGAATATTGTTGAGTCTTTGATTATTCAGGTAACAATTTCCTATGGAATGATAATCTGTTGCCTGCTTGCTGTGTAGACATTCATAATGTTTCTTTCCTATTGAACTGATGGACAGGCCTATGACAGGCAAGTCTTAAAGCAGAAGACATATTAAATTCTTGGCCAGATGCTGAAGTGGGCCGTATCCTAAGGGATTATGGGGAAGAAAGTAATTGGCGTACTCTGCAAAAGAAGATTGTTCAAGCCAGATTACATGGTGGATTGCATTCCACTAGTGACTTGCAAGATCTTATTCGTCATGTCACTCCTGCATCGAGAGGTACATACTTCTCCAGCTTTCTTTTGCAGTTCTGGTTCTCTTTGACTAAATGAAGCACGGGTACTCCAAAAATCGTGACGTACCCGTACCAGGTACTTATTGGGTACCGGTACTTGTTGGGTACACGTGGGTACATACCAGATACGTAGCAATTTTTTTTTATTTTTTATTTTTATTTTGGTAGGCAGATTGGGTACAATTGGTACATCTCGAGTACTGCTCTACGTCATTTTGGGTTGAAAATTAGGGTATTTTTAAACTCAACTACACTAGATATTGAATTTGTGAATCACAGAATCAATCACATAATGAGATTGACACTCTTGGGGTGTAAGTAACTTTCATATTCATGGCTAGATCTTCTAATGTTGAACAATTTCAATATTGTAGATTTTTATTGTGAGATGTTTTATTGTCATGTTGAACAATTTAAGTTCCTTTTATGTTATATATATTTAATAAATCTGAAATTTATATTAGGCGTACCATGCCTTGGTCTTTTGGAAAATGAAGTATCCCATACCCGTATGCGTACCGGGTACCGTACCCATACCTATGCAACTTCATGTCATTAATTGATCATTAGATATGTTGTCTTTTCTTTATGTACTCTAACAAGTTATTTTCACTGAAATGCCATTCCTGATCTTAATGTTTGCCGGGGCATTCAAAGAGTGTTTATAACATGAGTTTGCAGTCTATAAACTTAATTATTCATACAAAATTTTAATTACATTGTAACAGGTGGAAGGCAAGGTTGGATAAAGACAGCAACCCGAGTGTTTCAGGCTCTGAGAATAGCTGTCAATGATGAACTGAAGACTCTTGAGGATTCCCTCCATTCTTGTTTTGATTGCCTTGCACCTGGGGGTAGGCTTGCTGTGATATCTTTCCACAGTCTTGAGGACAGAATTGTGAAGCAGACATTTCTTGATATAATTAAAGGGAGTGAAGATGTTGGTGAAGGGGAGAGCTACAGTAGTGATTTGAGTAATGGGATTAAAGAAAAAGAAGCATGGATTAGACATGTAATACATGGATCAAATGGAGCAATTCTCACAAAAAGACCAATCACGCCATCAGGAGAAGAAGAGAAATTGAACCGCCGAAGTAGAAGTGCAAAGCTCAGGGTGATTCAGAAGCTTTAAAAATAAAACATGTAAGATTGTTCGTTGGGGTGGAGCCCTTAGAAATTTGTATCCATAATCTTGTACGTGTACCCTTGCTGTCCTCTCCTTCATATTCATCTTTAGGATATAACTAAGGTGGTGTTGTGTATGTTGCACGCTTTAAAAGAAAGAAAGGGTGGATTCTAGGATGAGGTACCTAAATAGGTGCCTCACCCATGAAGCACCAATTTTAACCATCGGATATAATATTAAAGTAATCAATGATTCATATGTAATGGTTCAAGAAAACAAAAAAATGAAAAAGACTATTGCCCTTCACTTTCACCAACCCCTGCATCATAGTGACCATCACCAACAATATCATTACAGCATTGATTCTGAAGGAAAACCCACCACTCAAAACAAAAATGGCTATTTCAAATATGAACACCAGAATAAAAACAAAAAATGTGAAGACCAGAACAAGAAAACAACACCACAATAATAAACATAACATGGTTACTCCAAAACAATGAAGAAAAACTTAATTAAACAAAATTAATCTCAGAAGTAAGAACAAACAATTAAACTAACTGAACAATTTTTTTCTTTGAAAAGGAAAAGAGGGTGGGACATGCCGAGTCGATGCTTCAGATTTGTCTTAAACAAAAGCGAACCGATGCCACAATCAAGAAGAAAAGTTTGGAAATGCATCCGCCATTCAAAATGAGAGGCCATCGTCAATGGTGATAGACCCATGAACCTGTGTTTTAGATCTACTTCATAGTGCTTTAGATCTATTTCATGGTGCTTCAGATTCGTCTTCATGGTGCTTCAGATCTGCTTCACAGTGCTTTAGATCTGTCTACATGGTGTCAGTGGATCTGCTCAGACGAAGGTGTGACTCAATGGCGAAAGAGAGGGTCGCGCCCGACGGTGCAACGCTCAGAGGAGATAGCGGTGCGCGACATAAACCTGGACTGGTGAAACATAGTGCATCAGAGAAGATGAGTGATGACGACAAGGAGAGAGAAACGAGGGTGCGTGAAGGAGATGAACAACGGAGAAGACGCAGCAGTGGAGGAGACCAGGTGGAGATGGAGCGACCGGCCCGAGAACGTGGCGGTGCAACGACGAGGACTGGCGTGCGGTGGTTGATGGGTTGGTGGGGTGATAGTGAAGGTTATGGAAAATAGGTTAATGATAAGGGTATAATTGAATTTTTACATGATTATTTCATGGTTCATTGGTGAGGCACCTATCTAGATACCTCATCCTAGAATCCAAAAAAAAAAGGTGCATCCATGCACCTATCACTCCCTTGTTTTATTAATTATAAAAATTGACAGGTTAAGATCGATTACTGTTTACCTGAACTAGTTTTTTTTTTTAAATTATTGTTTAAAAAACGATCTCCCATCCCATCCCACTACCACTACCCCCAACCACCACCAACCACCAGTCAAAAAAAAAAAAAAAAAAACCATGGACCATTATTCTCCCTCACCACCACATCCATCATTCAATCTCCTTGAAACCTACACATAAACTAATATGCAAAAAATCCAACACTCCAACACAAGAATTATACCAGCATAAAAAAAAATGCAAATAATTTATACAAGAATTAACAAATCATAAGAACCATTTGAAGCTCCAATGTTCTTTACGGTGCACCTCCTACACTCCAAAGACAACATAATTTTTTAAATTGCTATTTTCTTATTAAAAGTAATTTTTGGAATTTTTAATATATTAAGTATTTTATTTTTTATAAAACACAATTCTTAACGAGTGCATTTTGCAAGTTTGATAAATGATTAATCAAGTGCTATTTGCAAGTGGTTACCAAGTAATTAAGTAACTGATTGGACAAAATTTGTACCTAACCTGAGGACGGAGTGTATTGTAACACCCTCTTGATGTCACTTGTCTAACTTGATGCGGAAAACATAGATTAAACGTGGGGAATTCTTAAATCCTACATCCAGCTAGTTGAGTTTCAATCCTCCATGAGTTATGACCGGGTCTAACCGGTTATCCTATAATAGTAAATTAATTTTAATGTTTGAGCGTAATTACTTGCTGGTAACATAATATAGCACCCGGATCTTTCTTTTTCATTCAATTTGTTAAAGTAAATCCTTTACATGATCATCAACACCAAATATTACAATTCCCCAGGTTCAGACCAAGACCATCTTCATGTCATTTGAATTTAAAATGCTGGTTCGTTCATCATCGATAAAGGACGAGTCCCATTTAAAATTAAAATTCTTGCAACTGATTTCTAATTCATCTATTGTATAGGCAAAAATTAATGAATAATTTGAGGCTCAACCAATGTCAACACTAGACTGCCATTATTGAAAATCTACGATTCCTTCTAGAAAAGCCATTAAAGTAGCAACACACAACAAAGAGCTTTGAAGATGTTGGACCTTATATTTTGAAACAATTTTTTTTTTTTTTTTTGTGAAAACAGAGCAATGGTGTGAGGCGATTTCCAGAACACTTCAACACAAGAAGCACCCTCTGGTTTATCAACACAGGACCAACCTCTCTCTCTCTCTCTCTCTCTCCCCTCTGTTTCTCTCTCATCATCGCGCTTTCACAAAATCTCAAGATTTCTAGCTATTTTCAGCACCGATCGATCTTGACCGATGACACGAACAAAAGAACCCTTCCTTTCTCTCTATCGCTAATTTGGAGAAATTTCATCACCACCCACTATTTATTCTTCCTTCGATCTGCCAGCGAGAACTTTATTTTCTAGGGGTTTCACCCCTATTGTTTAGAATATAGGGTTTCAAGAGTGGAATTTGATTGGAATTGATGTTCCTTATCAGGGCGAGAAGGTACTTCACAAACCAGGACGAGTGGACAACGGTCCCAACGGCTTGACAAAGGTTAGAGAAAAAGCTTCTCTCTCTCTCTCCCTCCCTCCCTTCCTCCCCTCAAAAGCAACCTCACATCCCATTACCATTACTCTCTTATCCGGTTTCCCATTACCATACTTGTTTTTTAAACCGGTTAAACTAACTTCAATCTGGTTCATTGAATTATAATATTAATATATCCACGGTGGAGTGTTAAGCACCAATCCTCTCAATTTGAGAGTGAGGATTGAAGACAAAGCCATTAAACTTTGGTTGCTTTCGGAATGTAATATAAGTAAACAACTATGTTTCGAAAAACGGTCTAAAAAATTTGCTTCGATGTAACAAAATAAAACATGAGGACTATGGAAGGAAAGATACATAACATACATCATTATATACATCTATGAGATAATGCATAAAGCATTCACCGAAGCGTATAAGTTTCTGAAAATATTAACATAGTTACAACTGAAAAGAAGGTTCATGGCCCACTATAAAAAAGAACAGACTCTCAAAGTCAGATATACAGACCTAAAAACCACTAAGATACGACTGCCCCAAAAGAAAAGAAACCCTGCAGCCGGTCATCTAATGGAAATCATTGGGGAGACCCCCATGGTCGCCCCCACTATGGGAGGGTTCAGATGGATCCTCCTCCTCCTCCTCCTGAGCTGGATCCTCGACTCTTGACTAGATCCTCCTCATCCCCCACGACAAGAAACTCAATAGTCTCCAATCCGTGTCCATCTGAGGATCTCGCCCTCTCAAGAGTACGAGGAGCGGGATGAGTTACCAAGGGTGCTGGAGGGGGAACTGAGGAGCTCTCTCCCGATTTAGTGAGGAACTATTGTAAGAGCCTCAGGGGTGGCAATGGAACCACCACTGTCTTGTTACTGCTCTTAATAATAGTCGGCCCCGCAGTGGTACCCTTCGTAGCATCGAAAGGTCCAGTATAAGTAGCATGCAGGCCACCGGGGTGTATGACCCACGCACTCTCCCTATCACGATCAGTGAAGTCCAACGCCAGCGTCCCTGAATGCAGGCAGGGGCCTATAGGTAGCATCTGTACTCGAAACCAAGAGACATAACAGAAGATCCACAAATATATGACAAGGGTGAGATACTTGTATATAAGTTTAACACAATAGCCGCATGAGCGACACAACAAAGATAGAGACACATAAACACAATGATATGTATATAAGCATTCACATAACAAAGTCTCATTACAATAAAACCCACACAAGGGAGTTATACTCAAACAATCATCATAAATTGTAAAAATGCATGAGACTTTAATAATCCACTTTCTATTTCTTAATCTCCAGAGATACTAACTTCCCTTCGTCGAGCGATAGGCCCACAATACTCCCACAATACAATTTTTCTCAGAAGTCAACCTCTCAATTTAGTTCTGAGCTACAATTGTTCAAAGGTATCATGTCTCAACCTAAATAATATTGTCCAGTCTCTGATTGAGTCCATCCGTGTGACAGTCAATTACCACAACTCGGGATCGCGAGACATCGATCTTTTGTGGCGTTCGAACCCAGATATCCCTATGGACCTAATGGTCTTAACTGGCTCAACTTGTCAATCCACAATGGATTGTAGCTCGAAAACCATGACACGTCTGCCAGTTCATGCATGTAAAACAGATGATTTTTTGTTTTCTTTTTCGTTTGTACTTTTGTGTCAAGGCACAAAGCCCACGACTCATTTTAAAAGGCATCAAGCTCATTCATACTCAACACAGGATACATAGTCCGAGTGCTCAACTCACGAAACTCTAGGCCGATACATCGATCACTAGGTTCACAGATACAAGACACTAAGTCTAGTCATACATAACACGGGACCCATAGTCCAAGTGTTTAACTCAGAACTCTAGCTCGACATCTAGGTTCAGGTAATTTACAAAGTAAAGGGTAATCATTAGTTCCAACACAGTTTTCATTTTTCGTAAACAAAACACAAAAACTTGTTATTGTTTACCATAAAACACTTTCGTATTTTAAACAATTTACAGGAATTCATTCCCTCTTAAATTCATTTCTTAAAAGCTAAATCTTCAAAGTCACCATCTAAAATGATTTTGACTTGAAAGAAAACCTTCAATAAAATTTACACCTCTAAGGTATTTTTCTAAGATTTTTCCGTTGAATAAAACTTTAATAAAAGAGACTTTTCTTTTCAAAGGTTAAATACTTCGAGAAGATTCTTTTCTTGACAACTTTAAAATATTTTCAAGGCTTTCTCCTTTTCTAAATTTTTTTTAGAAAGTAAAGATAAAACAATTTCTCACTATTTGTCCTCAACAACACTCACTTCCTAAGTCTTATTCAAAAATCCTCTTTAAATACTCAACTTAGTGAATTTTAACAAAGTGGTCATCATACCATTTTAACTTAAAAGTCTTCCACTTAAAAGAGACCAAACTCTTTAATTTTTTTATTAAGGCTTTTAAGCGGCTTAATCTTCATTATCAAGCTATAGTCGATGCTATGCTCTCAACCAACCAGTCATGCAATATCACAATTCAATACATACATATAAGCATCAAGAATTAAATCCAGCAATCATAAAAATAAATAATCCAAGGCAAGCAACACCACAAATTATGCTTGTCCCTTCAAAACAACATTCATCAATTAAATTAAACAATTACCAAAGCACATACTTAAATCACATTTAGCACACCACATTGCCACCACAAACTAATAAAACTCATTCAATCAAAACAAACTCTCATGAGATAATCTCCTCTTACCTCCAATAGACAAATTGAAACACTTTTCTTCAGAGCTGTACAGTTTGTTCCCGGCTCAACGAAATCTCGTGAGTTAGGACACCAACACTCAACTTTTAACAACAATCATGGCACCAAGCCAAAACAAGCATTTTATCCAAGTTAAACAAGTTAAAGATTTATGGCACTCATGACCCAAGGTCACCAAGAGGGGATAAGTGGGGGAGGAAATTTTTGTTTCTCAATCTCTCTTAGGTAAAGATAAAGGGTAACTAGTCAGGCTCATGCCAAATTTGGGGATTTGTTTCCCTTTGTACAAAAAGTTGCAAATTTTTAAAATCCAAGGGCAAAAATGGAGACATAGGTTCGATCATGTGAAGAAAAATAGGAATAGATTTTTGTTCATCAAACCACATGGCAAGCTTGAAGAGTATGATCATGGAAGCTCAAATATTAAATTTCAAGACTTAAATCAAAGGCTACAAGAAGTTATGATTTTTTTCTACCCATTTTCAAGCTTAATCCTTTTTGAAAAAAAAAATAGACAAGCACGTAGATAATCAATCCATCATCAACATTAATGAAGCTAGGTTGAAGAAAGGTTACCTCTAAGTGGTGATTCTTGAAGAAGAAGGCTTGAGCTCCTTGAAGAAATGAGAGTAAAGAGAGAAATGAGTTTTGTGTGAAAAATGAAAGTGAAATGTAAGTGGGACTGTGGGAGAGGGGAGTCTGACGTGAAACAAGGAGGAGAGGAGAGAGGAAACATCTTGTTTAGTTTCGTTAAGAGTAGTGCTGTACTACTTTTTTTTTTTTTTTCTTTCTCAAATTTTAACTTTTTAAAAAAAAAAAAAAATTAGCTTTTTTAAATCCTAACATTTTTTTTGTTAATTACGTTTAATTTAAATATCTATTTAATTCAGTTCATTATATGATTAATGGATCATCCTAAAGCTTACAATTATTTTCCACAACTATGTAAATATTTGATTAATTACGTGCAAATATCTGGTTAATTCAGTTCATTATCTGGTTAATGGGTCATCCTAAAGCTTACAATCAATTTCCACAACCATGTAAATATTTGGTTAATCACGTGCAAATATCTGGTTAATTCAGTTCATTATATGGTTAATATATGTACAATGATGGAAAATGATTGTATGCTTCAGGATGACCCATTAACCATATATTGAATTGAATTAACCAAATATTTATACGTGATTAACCAAATATTTATATGGTTGTGAAAAATGATTGTATGCTTCAGGATGACCCAGTAACCAGATAATGAACTTAATTAACCAGATATTTGCACTTGATTAACCAAATATTTACATGGTTATGAAAAATAATTGTAAGCTTTAGGATGACCCATTAATCATATAATGAATTGAATTAACCAGATGTTTACACGTAATTAACAAAAAATGATAGTATTGAAAAAAGCTAATTTTTTTTAAAAAATTTAAAAGTCAAAAATTGTAAAAAGAAAAAAATTTAAACAGTATCATTTCAGTAACACTACCGTAACGTACTGTAATACTACAGTATCATAGTTATGCTGTAGTTGTCAGATATGGGGAGCCCGAATAACATTTTTCATTAGTCATATTGCTGACAACTTGATGGCCTGTCTCATCCATTATTTTATCTACTAAAGTGTCAAACACTCTGCTCTACTTCCCTTACTACTTTGAACTTGGTTCGGATACCTTTGAAAGTCTGGGGTTTTCATGTTTTTGTTTATTTTTTTAAACCGATATCGAATTAAATATAAATATTTTACTTGCACTACGACTTTTGAAAAACATCTATAAACAATTACAAAACATTCAAAGCACTCATAAAACTCTGAGTTTTATTTTTAGGTCGAGTTTGGGTTGTCTAACCGATATAAGATAGGTTGTCTAATCGATATAAAACTACACTGTTAACTAAAAGATAGGTTGAGTTTCATCTGAATTTTAAACTCAAATTTGGACTACTACACCCTATAATATAATAGGTTCTAACTATGATTTTATTTTCCCCAAAATCATTTATTGATCATAGATAAAAATATAAAGATATATAAATACCAATAATAAAAAGTAGACAAGCACAAATAAAAAGTAGGATGTTCATGTATATAAATGAAAAAAAAATGCAATGCATACATTCTATTTGACTACTCAACTGTGTTTAGGAGCATGTTTAGGAAAGATGAATTTTTAGATTTTAGCTTTTTTTATCCCCAAAAAGTTATTTTCAAAATAATGTAACATGTTTGCCACTTTGTTTAAATTTATGAAAAAAAAAGTTTTTTTGAGGGGAAAAAGTTGTTTAAGCCATCTAATTTGTTTTAGCTTAAGATTGTTGTGATATGATTATTTTTCATTCTTAAAACTCTATTCCCCGTTTATCCTTACAAAACTAACTTCTAAACAAATATTATTAAATTATATAAATAGCTTCATACCCTTTTTCGTAATTTATTATATAAAAGTGTTTTTTTTTGCATACCGAAACGAAATAGATTATCTTATAATTACTTTTCAGTAAACATACAAAAAAAAAAACAGATTGTAATTATAATTAATTATTACAATAATCGATTCAGAATAATTTTTTTTACAGCTTTCTCAAACACACTTTAGGTGATAGATGTTTACTGATGTGTTATTTATACGGTTAAATGGGAAAATTTTTGGAACAACTTTTTATCAATGGTTAATGCAGTTTAAAAATATAGTTATGATGTGTTGAACTTGGTTTATCAATATGCATGTAGTAAAGAATAACTGACTAACCATCCACTATATTAAGCATTGATGGGTATATCAATGGATGATTAATGTAGTTTAGTGGATGGTTAATAAGGTACCTATCTACAACATGTTTATCTATTAACCAAGTTCAATATATTATTAACCACAATTTTGAACTAATTAACCATTAATAAAAAATTGTCCCATTTAATTCTACAAATAACATTTGTGTGTGTAGTAGTGTTTTGGGTGGCTTGCATTGTTGACCTGTACGGAATTGGGGAGTTTTTTCATTTTCAAGGAATCGATATTATTATGACATTAAACAAATATTAAAAAAAATAAATGCGTGAAAATGCTATTCGTTTTAACTGCGGTGGCGGTGCAAAGCTATTACAACCGCAGTGTCAAACCATTGCAACTCCTCGACATTCAAGCTACTGCAATTTTTTTCTATTTCACTGCTCGTAAAATATTTTTATTTTTCTTTTCATTCTTTCAAATCATAAATAATAAAAATAAAATAAAGGAGAGGATTGGAAAGCGGTTAAAGAGCGCATTCGGCGTGTCAGAAGATGAGATGAGAGCACGGTTTCGTATACCTCCAACTACCAACTACCTTATCGTATACATTAATGGGTGATTATTCCAACCAACACTTTCTTTTCACTCTTCTTTGCAATGGTTTCTCTGTTTTCGCCAAATTCCTCTTTCCATTAATTACTCGGTGCTTTCATTTTGCAGCGAAGGCTTTCTTGTTGAGTAACACATGGTATAGACATGAACAACTCTGGCTCGTACATTCTTCCTCCACCTTCCCAAAATTAAGCCACGGGTTAGTGTATTTAACCTTACATTGTAGTAGTAATAGTAGTGGTAGTCAAGGTTTTAAATTGTGATCGTGGTTGTGGTTGTGTTTATTGAAATCGTGGAAAATTGCGGCTGCTATTTCGGTCGCCTTCGGTTTGGAGACCTCCAAGTCCAAAACTAAGATGTTGTGCGGTCGCGGACCGTAGTAGCACCTTTTGTTTGTGGTGCTTTGTCAAAGACGTGAGAGAAGCAATTATTTTTATTTTTCTTAAGAATTTGATTGGTATACATTATACATTGTCAACCAAACATAATTTGCCATGTCTGCCATAAAAGTCATCCATATTATGATTTGTGATTGGTATGATAGGGACTAAGGTATTATGGCACATCAAGTAGTATGAGATACTCAAGTGGAGTACTTAAGTGGCTTGGTTCTCCCTCCTTAACGGCTAGCTTTTAAGGGATAGTTCCCCGAGTACTTGTGCTTGAGCGATTATCATATATAAAATAATTTATAGTATATCAAAATTCAAAATTAAACTCTTTACTTAATTTTGTTTCTGTTCGATTACATGCCTCAAATCTTGTGAACTGTGGTCATTGCTAATAGTTGTTACTTTTGGTCATACATTTCTTTTTTTAGGCAGAAAATGGACATGAAGGTAAATGCGGTAACTTCCTCAGATTCAAATGCTAAGAAAGCAAATTTATTTGCTGCAAAAAAAGAGAGAATTAAGCTGCCAACATATGATGATGGTCTTGGAGACAAGAAATACCACATTAGTGAATTTCTAAGCCACCCTTGTGGAATTGCAGCGGTCCTGAACACGAGGGCCTTACAATCATTTCAGTCTCTTGATACTAACACATACAGGTATGCCTCTTTAATTCTTTTTTACTTGTTTAAGTTATTCTTTTAATGGTTTGGAATTTGGATATTGCAAATATTGTTACTTTTTCTAACGTTATGAGCTGAGAAACAAGAGGTTCTCACTTTTAAAGCAATTTTTCTAGGTTGATCCTATTTGTTCCAAGGACTATTTATGTCCCACTCACCTTTAAGGGCTCTTCAGTCCCGCATAACACAATAGCAAAGTCGAAGTCCTAAGGCTTGTATAAGTAGGAATGCTATTTACTCCTATGCAGAGAAGGACCGAGGCTCCTTGTCCACGTTCCTCATGCGAGCCAAGAGCTTGTCTACTAATCAAAACCTAACAAGCCAAACATCAATAAACCAATGAGCATGTGAAATTGTGGGCATAGAGAAGGAAGGTTTAGATCTTTTTGTCCAGGATGCACATCTGAAATGATGGCAATTTGTATGCCTGGATTATCAATGTGGACTAAATTGGGGTAATACTTAGTTTCTCCTCCTTATGTGTTTTCATCTAAATCTTGATGTTTAATTAGAGCCAAGTTTAGGACCAGATTACATATTAAGTGCACACCTAATTTTTTGCTATATCTGGCACTGTCAACACAGATGAATATGACAGACCCTGCTTTGAGTTTCGCTTAAAAGGCAACTATCCATTTTGTGTTTTTGATAAGTTCAAAGTATTTCTCGTTAATGAAGAACATGCATAGATAAGCAGCTGATTTGCAGGATTCCCCAAGAAAGTTGAGCAGCATCTTTATTTAGGTGCTGATACTGACATACACTAAAAATGAAATAGTTCAGCAGATAGAATCAGTTGCACCATATTCTAGATAGGTTGAAATTTCTATTCCTTATATTTGAAATACATGATCATATAAACAATTGTGTAACACTCCTGGATTCTAGACAACAAATACTTATTTCTCTGCATGCTTTTATGAACCCTAGCAAATATCTTAATGCAGTTGTGTTGTTGCAGAAGTATAAACCTGAAATCAATTAATTATTTCTTGTTTGTGTAGGTGTGCACTGCCTAAACTTCAATTTTTGAGCTTTGAAGCTGCCCCATTGCTGGATCTGCGGGTTACCTCAACAGATGAAGATTGCTTGGTTGAGATGCTTTCATGTAAGGTGTGCCACTCCCAAAAAATTATAAAGAAAATAACATGTTTGGAACATGATGTAACAAGTTTATTTTTTGGTGAGAGCGATAGAGGGACCTTGTTATTGTGAGAGGCAAGAGAAGTGAATCTTGACTATTAAATCTTATTTGAATGGTTAAAATTAGAAGATAAATATATTTGACTTTTTTATGTGGTCATGTAATCATCAAGTAAATTTTAATCTTGACCTAGATATGCATGGTTGCGTGGTCAAGATTTGTTCCTCTCGCCCTCTTAAAATAAACACTCCTCTAACTAGATACATTCACACATACACACATAATTGAGCGGAGATTAAGACAAGAGGCTCACACTACTCATGATCAGTTTGGTTTTATGCTTGGAAGGTTGACCATGAAAGCAATACACTTGCTAGTTGCTACGACGTTTTCTGGAGTGATATCAGAGGGATAAAAAAGACTTACACATGGTTTCCATTGATTTAGATAAGGCACATGATATGGTGCCAAGAGAGATTTTGTGGAAGCCCAGAAAAAATGGGTTTCATATTGCCTATACTCGAGCTATCAAGGATATGAATGAGGAGGTGACAACTAGTGTGAGAATACTTGATGGGGCCACAAAGGATTTTCCTATAACTATAGAACTGCAACCGGGGTCAACTTTGAGCCCTTATCCTTTTACCTCGGTCTTGGATGTGCTTACTGAGCACATTTAAGAGCTGGTGCCGCGATGTATGCTTTTAGGAAATGCTATAATCCTAGTTGGAGAGTCGAGAGAGGAAATCAATGGGAGGATAGACATATGGAGACAAGGTTTGGAAACACTTGGCTTTTTTTTAAGTAGAAGTAAAACGGAGTATATGGAATGTATATCAAGAAGCATATCAGTCCTATCTTAGAGGTGAAAATTGGAGACCATACCATACCACAAGTCACATGGTTTAAATATCTTGGGTCTATCATACAAGACGACAGAGAAATAGAGGGAGATGTAAACCTTAAGATTCAACCGAGGTGAATGAAATGGAGGATGGTCACGAGTGTTATATGTGATAAAAAAAGTATTGCTCAAGCTAAAGGAATGATATTGCACAACTATAAGACTTGCGATGTTTGTGTGGGACTGAATGTTGGGCGGTAAAAGGTCAACAAGAGAATAAACTCGGTTGAGAGTCGGGGTAGCACCTATTGTAGAAAAAATGGTAGAATCTCCCCTTAAGTGGGTTTGGACATGTGTGGAGAAGACTTGTAGAATCCCTAGTAAGGAGAGTAGATCAGATGGAGGGCAACCTAATCGTTAGAGGTGTAAGGAGACCGAGAAAAACTATAGGCGAAACCATTGAGAAGGATTTAGAGGCAATGTTATGTATATGAACATGATTTACAACAGAACATTATGACATCGTTTGATCTATGTAGTTCACCCCGCCTAGTGGGAAAAGACTTGGTTGTTGTTGTTGTCAACAGATCCTAACTCCGTGTGTGATTGCGAGTGTATGAATGTATATAGGAATAGAGTTGCTTAATTTCTAGTTTTCATTCGCTTTCAAGAAATATTAGTCATATGCCTAAAGCTTGCATATTAATGCCCTTAGATTTGATACCACAATATAGATAGAGTTTGATTGAACCTGCATGTTTGCAACATTGCTTTAGTCACTCATTTTCAATTTGTCGGATGCTTCACTATATTATTCACAGTTTGAGGGTTCAGAAGTTGTGGAAGAGCAAAACAACCACTTTTCAGGTATCTATAGATGTACTATGAACATAGTGAATGATCGCAGTCATGCATTCTTTACTTTGGGATATAAACTTTTCCATCATTAAATTAAATTATAATTTTTTTATTTGCTATGAAGATCCCTGTATAAATTAACTGATCTGTCTTCTCTAAATAAAGAGAAATGTGTTTGGTTCAGCCCATTGACTGGATGTTGAAAATGATGCTACTCCTTATAGCATAGCCCATGCCATCTTCAAAAGCCCCCCTCCATTGAAAATATTGGGAAGAACTCACATTTCAGATGGGCACAAATAGAGTAATTTGAAATGTGGTAGGACTTCATGTAGTTGACCAAATGCAAAACCGTTTAGTTGGCCCTTAATGAGATTACTTTTAGGCCCTGTTTGGTATGTAGTATGAGGCTTGTAGTATAATTTTATACTATACAGTTCATTTTATCATGTCTATGGTGTGACATATGACAGGATAAAGTTATCCAGTCCACCTGTTTTTATCCAATACGTATAAGATAATCAAGTGGCCTGAGGAGACCTAATTGGATTATTTTGTATCATATTGGGTAGAAATACATTAGTTTAATTAGTCCCAAATCAACCCTACCCTCCTGTTCTGCTTTCACAGTGTATTAAAACTTATACAATGTATAACTTACTTTGTACTTTCAACTCTTATACCATCAGGCTTTATATTATCAAACCTTATCCTGTGCTATGTACCAAATAGGGCCTTAGCCTCTTCCATCGACTGATGATCTAAGGAGGATTAAAATGGATCTTCTCTATATCTTAAGAGAAACTTATTCAAGAACTTTTGAAATGATGTTCTTTATAAAACTTTTTCAACACAGCTATCCGCTGAATTCAAGTCTATTTGCATGTTTCATGTGACTTTTTTGTTCTCTTTCAGTGGTTTTTCAAGTCTATTTGCAGGTTCCAAGACTAATGCTTATTAATTATTGCTATGCATTTGCAGCATTCATGATCAATCACATGACATGGGGTGGTGATGATGCTGAATCATTTTTAGAAGTTGATGTTAAGTTGAATCTCTCACTTGAGGTTGTTCTTATTCCTCATAAAAGATATAAATATTGTGTACACTGTTTTTAACTGAATTTATTCCTTCTTGCTGGTAAAAGAGTGGTAATCCTGTATGTTATGATGCTTGAATTGGTTTTCAAGGACCATGAACTGCCGTATGTAAATTATATTGTAGCTTCACGGGAAAGCCGGGGATTCAGTTCATATTTTACTACTGTGAAGGTTCAACTCTGATTTGTTTCTGTTTATGAAACATATGAGTTGGCTCGTCCTTGTCATTAACATTTTTTAATCCAAAACTATTTCTATATTAACTATATTTCAGTATGATATTATTGATTTTCGCATTTGCCTCCCATCTTTAAAAAGAACTCTGTTTTGCAGATCTACACACGTCCATTTACCATGTTGCCTACATCTGCTGTTGAACGTCCTGGAAATTTGTGAGTTATTTAGTAAATAATCTTAATTTTATCATTTTAGATTATCTGCTCTAGATTCCATGTGGTAGTGTTCTCTGATGATATATTGTTACATAAAGTATTGCATGCTGATTTTCGTTTTGAAATTATAAACTATTGCTGAATGCTGACTGTAGTTGGCCATTTATACCAACTATTACATGTGGTGATGTTCACTAAGTTCTTTGTCATTCATGAACATGAGGAAGATATATTATAAGATTCACTCGTGTGAGATTGAAAGATTTTAATTTTATCACTGGGAGTCGATACTGGCATTCCCAAGTATGACATAATTTCTTGTAAGTTTAGATGGAATTTTTAGTGATTCTTGAGGATGTGCACAAAAGTGCTACATTGTTATGGATGCTGGAGTCATATTCATCATTTAGCTTATAGTGGCCACGTGATGGGCTTTCTAGGTTCTAAAGTAGTAGCCTCTGGGGAGAAACTCTTCATAATTTGGATATTAAATGGGGAATTATGGGTTGAGGTTTAGAAAACAAAAGAACTAAAAAATCTACATGGAATTTGGTGATTTTTCTTCCTTTCAACATTCTGTGGGATATACTTTAAGTTCAAGTAGCCTTTTGTGTGTCAAATCATATTGTTTCTTTAGGACAGTCAGCTCTGCTGAGGTTTTTTTTTTTTTTTTTTTTAGTCTGTTCTCTTTCAAGAAAAAATTCATCTTTTTTCTTATAAAAAATGAAAAACTTCTGGTTTTGCTTCTGAAGATTATATATCTCGGCTGAAACTTTGCTTGCTTATGATAACAACTTCAAAATCTTGCAACTAAGTAAATATAAAACTTATGAACTGAATGACGATTTTTGTCAAACTTAAGTGATACTTTCTCTGAAAACATATGTCCGTATTTCTCATTGCTGCACGTTTGTCCTCTTGGTATTATATGATTCTACCTGAGTTTCAACATGCAACTTATTTTCTGATGAATTATAATATAGAAGCGTGGTTATGTGCAGAATGATGCAAGCTTTAGTGGACAAGCTCGTGCCACTGTTGCTTCAGCAGATGATGCAAGATTATGACGAATGGGTTCAAAAGCAGTTAGAAAATACTCCGTAAATATGGATTCTAGCTAATAACGAGCTTTTCTTTTTCTTTTTTAATCTTTGTCAAAGTAGATTCATTTTATTTAGGTTTGTAAAGAATGAAATCAGTACCAACATTTTCAGTATTATACTATAAGTAGAAATTTTTCAGTTAATTAAATACATAATGACTTCCATGTTCCTTGGAAAAGAAGGCAAACTTCTATTGATTATCAGAAGTGGAAGACACCGGTTGTTGAGCTGTTATGCCATTCCATTTTTAGGGTACAGAGAACCTGAACCTTTCTTAACTGTTTGGAATCATTACAAAAACATGTTTGGTATTCATGTTTCTTTTCATTTTCATTATGTATCTGTTTTTGTCTATCCACATATATTTCTATGCTGTGGCCCAGTAGACTTTCATGATTAAATATTTGAAATCTCCATGAGAGATGCTTGGTTAGAATATAACCCTTCTTTTCCCTTCTAACCCTCTTTTGTTTCTATTAGAACTCATTCTCTGTTAACTCGGCTTTCAAATATTTTCCCATCTCCTAAGTTGTTTCTCACCTGCCTGATGATTTCAACTTCTTTGTTTTCTGTCCTTTTGCCTTTTACAGATCTTTACACTTCTTTGTCTTTCCTTTGTTGTTTGACACAATTTTCCCTGTCTTTAGTTGGTAAAAATTTGTGTCCTTATGTTCCTGGTCTACCTTGGTATTTAGACACAATGTATTCTTTCTCCTGTGATAACCCCTCTCTTTGGAAGAAACATCCTTTAAAATTTATGTTCATCCTCCTTCACCCGTTTCATCTCCAAAAGTGTCTCTCTCATCATCTGTGTTCCCTTCTTCTCAACCTACTCTTGCTATCTATGATCCAACAACACATCAAAGTGGAGATGAGGTTTGTTGGGTCTTGACTTGGTCACGAAACCTCCATAGAGGTAATGCACCATGGAAGCAAACAAGCAAGAACATCAAATATGCAAATCAACCAATAACAAGAACTAATCGAAACTCAAGAAGATAAAACGGTAAAAGAAAAGATGAACACCGGGATTTTAGTGGTTCGACCATTGATGGCCTACGTCCACGGGAGAGAGCACAACAAGTCTTCCTTCTCCCCTTCACTATCTTGATCATAGAGATACAAGTGCTTTACAATAGAAACTTCCCTCAACCCTTGCCTATTTCTTGCTACTCCCATGAATCACACATCATGCCTCCAAGAACTACACCAAGGTTGATATTTCTACTTCTATACACTTTCACTATCTCTCATTCTCTCAAGATAGATATGCCTCACACTCAAATCCCTCTCTTCTTTTCACACATTACATTGTGTCACTCATGCATCCATAACCTATTACATGATATGTATTTATAGACTAATACAACCAATCACTAATAGCTTTGATGAGTCATCAATCCATGTAAGTCTTGATGTAGCCAATCATTGTGAAGCTTTAGGATCCAAATTAGTTATGCCTAACTAACTAACCAACTTCATATTAATGATTTAGAGGCATTAATCAACAAGGTTGAAGCACATTTATCCGAGCTTCGTGTCTTGTTGATCTATCTCGGGAGAAAATGATTGACTCTTTTATTATTATTATTTTGGTAAAGAATGTACACTATCAATGATGCAATACAAATTTGATTCTATTGTTTCTCACACTGTTAATCATATTGCTCTAGTTGCTCAATTTCATAAATAGGAAGTTAGTATTGAATTCTGTTTTTAAAGGGAAAAATATGATAAATATTCTCCTTTCCGCCATGTCAAAAGGAGGAGGGAAAAAAAAAAAAAGGAAAGAAGTAAGGCTATATGTTTAATGAAAAATAATAATGTGACATGCTTTGATAGGTACGTGAAATTATTAACAAGATATAATAATCTAATCAAATCCAAATGGCATAGGTTAAATAAGTTAGGGAGATATATAAAGAAAAATCTTTATATCATAAATGTTTTGAGTACATCATAACATGTTATGATATAATAAGTTCTTTGTGAAACTATCAACAAGTTATAATCAAAACAAATCCAAATGGCATATGTTATATAAGTCTAGGAGATATAGAAAGAGAAAAATCTTTATATCATAAGTGCTTTGACTACATCATAACATATTGCTTTGATATGATAAGTTTTATAAAGTGCTATGTCTATGTTTTGATATGTATTCCTCTATAGTTCAATTATAATCTTAAGCGTCTGAATCAACATATCTATACTAAAGCATCTTATGGTTAAAGACTGTTAATTATTTAAATCTTTTAAAGCTGAAAAAGAATATTATTATTTTATCATTTATTCAGTCTTTAAGCAAAGTTCAATAAATCATATAAATTATTTTTCATCCTAAAAAAGGGGAGGTTGTTAAGTCTTCAAGCATCTATTGGACTTAACTCTGTTTTTGATGAACCCAAACATTTGAAGAATGATTCAATTGAACCATGTGAATGTTGTTAATGATCTATTTGAGTGTGCAAATTGTTTAGTATCAAAAGGAGATTATTTTATTAGAAACAAATTCGTTCAAAAGCTCTCTAGTCTGCAAAACGAGGCCAACAATTGGAAGATCAAGCGTCTAGTGAACCTTAGATCAAGCATTTATTGAGCTTTTGAATAAACGCATGACAAGTTTGTATTAAAGCATTCAAGATCCGATGATCAATTGTTGAAGATCAAGACCTCATATGAAAATGTTTTAAGGAAGCAGAAACTCTTCTGAGTTAATATGAAATAGCATTTTATCTTCTCTATTCATTCTTGTATTCTTTAGAGAAGTTGTTTATGTTAAGGCTAAGTTTTTGACGTATCTAATTATGATGAATCCAAACAAAGAATGATTTTAATTGAACCTTTTGAAATCTACTAATATGTGTATGAAGTGTAAGTCATAAAACAAAAGTATTTTTTGTAAAACAACACATCTAAAACAAGGCGTTTGTTTTTACTTACAAAATGCATCTGACTTCAGGCACAGTGACAACAAGTTATGAAAATGTGTCTGACCTTACAAAGTGTCTGAAAGTGTTTCATGATACTTTCGTTCGAAAGACAAGCATATTCCTTACCATTTTCAAATCAAAGAATATTGATTCAATAGAACAAAGCATAAAGGTACAAAGCCCTGCTGCAAAATTCCTTTTAATTTGTTGCAACAAGTTAATACACCTTTATGCGGTCATATACTGGTGTTGTACAAATAAGGAAAGTCGTGCTGCCCAAAGTCAGAAAAGCAACTGCAACTGCAACTGCAACTACTCTGACTTATGCTGCACTCTGATAAAGCTATGCCAAGAAATACGTTCAACTTGTCTTGAAGCTCTCCAACGATTATAATCATTAAATGGAGATTCAGAACAACTCTTTGGCATTAATGAATGAAGAAAAAAAATATATTCATCTCTCAACGGATTTATTGCTGATGAGTATAAAAGGAAGACTTTGAGGACTGCTTGAAGACACTGACCAGAACTTAAACATCTAGCATTCAATACTCTTCTAGCATTCAATACTCTTCTCGCATTCAAAGCTCTCTAAGTTCTTCTTTCTGAAAATACTTATCTGCTCAATCATTTGTATTTATTGAGAAGTTATTTCTGCGGTCATACCAACCTCATTTCTTATTCACTCATTGAGTGTTACTCTGGTTGACTTGCAAAGTTGTAAACTTTGAAGCTGCTGCTTCATTTATATCTTACTATTTGTAGAGTTTGGAGAGGCTTGCTGAAAGAATACTTATAAGGAGTCTGGAGAGGCTAGGTGTGCAAACAATACTTGCTGGTTGAGCCCGAGGAGGCTAGGTGAGCAAATAATACATGTTTGTAACCTGATCAGTTATAGTGTAACATTTGGTGAAACCAAGGACTGGACATAGCCCAAGGTTTGGGGTGAACCTATATAAATCTCTTGTGTCAACTTCCTTACCCTTATCTCTTTAAGTTTGCTTTATATATATATATATATGCTAACTGGGGATAAAAGTATTAAGTTTTAAATAAACTTGTTTTTGCATCAGACGCATTGAAGTGTCTGATCCTGCTTCTTTGAAAAATCATATTTTCGAAAACGTTTAAGTAAAACACAATTCAACCCCCCTTATCGTGTTTTCATCTGTTCATTTCAATTTATGCAGTCATACCAATCTTCATATTTATTCACCCTTTGAGTGTTGGCTTGTTGATTTGCTATTGTAATGTGACGTTTTTAGTTCACAACTCTTTCTGAGTGTTTGAGCTTGAACAGTTGTTGAGTCTAAAGATGCTAGGTGTGAAAAGAATACTCGTTTATAACCTGATCAATTTTAGTGAAAATCTTAGCAAAGCAAGGACTAGACGTAGTCTAAATTTTAGGGTGAACCAAGATAAATATCTATATATGGCTATCCCATCCCTTAAGCTTTTAATTATTACCTCATTGTTTATATTATTTCTAACCAAGGGGTTAAAGTGCTTTTCTTAAACTGTTCAGACATGTCCAAGCATTTGTTCTTTTTGTGTGGCGTCTGCTTGTTGTAGTTTTGCGTAAAACATCATTCTTTCTAAAAGGCTAGTGTAAACATAATTCAACTCTTTTTCATGTGTTTACTTGTGGTTATTTGTTGCATAATTTTAGAGTTGTGTTGTGCAAATGTACAAGTATACACAGTCCAACAAGTAATAAAGAGTGAGTAAGATCATTCCCATGAGGATTAAAATAAATTATAATAACAGTTTTCAAATCAATAATCTATTCACTAAAATTTAAATGAATCAAGTAACCAAGTAACATGATAGAGTAAGTGATTGGTTTTTGCAAAAAGTAGAGTGTTTAATAGTAACAAAAACAATTTTGACAGATACTTTAGAGAAATTTGCTAATGCATTATGATGGGTCTGATTGGTATATCCCAAACCTTCTTTGTTAAGAGAGTTTTTCTGAGTTAACAAAAACTTAGTTATATTGTCTCTTTCATTAATAAATTTGGCAAGATCATAGGTGAGCCCATTGATAACCCTATGACTTATCTAGTTTTATCACTAGTAAAGCTATGGTTTTTAAGCCAATTGGTTGAGTTTTATCTCATTAAAACCCAAATTTAGCTTTAACTATCCTTAAGTAAGGTTTGGAGTCTTTCTGTTAATTTTTAGGAAATTAATTAAGAAATTGAGTCAAGTAAACATGATGTGCTTAGTTTCAGGGAACTGTTCTGGAATTGAGTTGAAAAGTGAAGCCGGAAGAAATCTAGGAAGAAAGAAGAAAAATGGTGTATGCTGATCTTGAGCAGTTCGCTTCGCGCAACAACAGTCGTCCTGCGAGCCAGAGGAGCAAAATTCGGGGGCCTCTGTCTCGCCTCGCCAGAAATGTCTCGCCCCGCGAGACTGCGAGTTTGGGCATGGCATATTTGTCAAATTAGCCCTGTGAGATTCTATCTTTTTAGATTAGTATTTAAGCAATATTTTAGTGCGAATTTTAATCCTAGTTTTCTAAGAGCTGCATCTCGCTTAGGTTTACAAACTCAGTTTTCATGTATTCTCTTGAATTGCTTATGATTATGAATGCGATTATGAGGAGCTAAACCTCTTGTCTAAGGAAGTGACGTAGCTGCACATGGCGGCTTAGTGAATTTGTGACATTTTCTATCCCCTTTTTCTATTTCATTGTTTCTTAGTTATGTTTTTATTGCGTTGATCAAAACAGCTCGTGATTGACTAGCCAATCATGATGAGTTTGAGAGGAGATTCATGATTCATGGTTTGAATTAAGAACACAAGTTGAATATTGATAGAGATATAGTTGGAGACTTGTGCAACCGATATAGGGAACCAAGATCTTAATGAATTCTTGTATGTTAACCATTATAGCGATATAGTTGATTGGTATGCAAGAGTGTTTTCTTTTCTGCTTGACAAAGGCAATAGAATAATTTAAGGTTCTTGGTTGACATTGAATTGAATTATGAATAGAGAACTGATCACAATTAGATCTAATCTTGATTGTGTAGGTGAAATCGTGACCTTAGATCTTCCTAATCATATTCTCTCTGCAATATCTATTTGTGATTCTGTTTATTTAATTGCGATTTGGTAGTTAACAACAAAATCTGATTTGATCCCATCATAATCTTCTCTATCCGTTGACTTGGTCAAATTAATTATTGATTTAGATTTAGATAAATTGGTTATCAAATCCATGTGTTCGATCTTGGAATTACTTGTTGTGTTTTTATTACTTGCTTTGATCTGGTACACTTGCCGAAGCCCATCACTAATCTACTTTCTGTTGAAGTTGAATCACTTCTTCAGAATGTAGAGTTTCAATTGAAATCTTAGTTTCAAACTTTTTTAGTCTTTAGCCTACTATTTTCCTCATCCAACATTTCACTTTTGAGATTTCTGTGTATACTCATTAGAGAGCTTAACATATTGCCTCTTGAGGGATTTGAAAGCTTTGGTCAAGTAGTTGGACTCTTCCAACAGTTGATCATATGCATCATTCAACTTCTCAAATTCAAATTTTACCCCAGTGTCAGATTCTGAGCGTGTATAAGCAATTAAACACAAGTTTGCTTCATGTTCCTCCTCTTCACTTTTAGTGGAGCTATCTTCTAAATCCTCCCATGTAGCCATATTTCCTTTCTTCTTTTTGTTGGAGAACTTGTTGGGAGCTTGATTTTTGAGTTGAGGGCACTCAAATTTTATGTGTCCTGACTTTTTGCATTCATAACACACAATAACATTTCTGTCAGAGGATCCAACTTCCTTGTCGAACTTTTCTTTGTGGTAGTGTCTAAATGGCTTGTCTTTCTTGAAGTTTCTTTTCTTCCAGAGCTTCTTCATCTTTCTTGTGAGGAGAGACAATTCATCATCATCATCTTCTTCAGAATCATCTTCACTAGATTCATCAAACTCGTTTGTGGTTCCTCAGCCTTAAAGGCTTTGCATGTTGCAGCTTTGGTTGATTTCTTTTCAACCTTTAGAGCAATGGATTTATTTTTCTATCCATTGTTCTCTTCTATCAACTCTTGTTCATGAATTAGAAGTGTTCCAAGAAGCTCATCTAACTTCATAGTTCTAGATCTTTAGCTTGAGAAACAATAGTAACTAAGGGTCTCCATTGTTTTGGAAAACTCCTGAGAATCTTTTGGATATGCTCTCCAGTCTTGCATGTCCTTCCCAAAGATTTTGGGTATAGTTTGAAATCTCCCATACATCCGACCAATAGTTTCTCCTTCTTCCATCTTGAAGAGTTCATACTTTCTGACAAAAATGCTTACCTTGGTCTCTTTCATTTTGTTGGTTCCTTCATGAGCAACAACTAAAGATCCCACATTTCCTTAGCAGATTCACAGACACGAACTTTTCCAAACTCTTCTCTACTGAGGGCACACATGATATCATATCTTGCTTTGGCATTGAGTTGCCACTTTGTTTTCTGATCAACTGTCATGTTTACTTTTTGGACTTCTGCTTCAGTATCATCTTTAGGTACATCTCTGTACATAGTGGCCTTCTTCAATGATGTCCCAAAAATCAGAGTTAGTGGATTGAATAAACCACTTCATCTTCTCTTTCTAGTAGATGTAGTCTTCTCCATTGAAGTATGGATCCTTGACATGGAGGCTCCTTCAGCAGGATGGTGACTTTTGCTTGTGTTTGCTTTACCTGCCATTTCAGTGTTCCAAGATCTTTTTCCTCCATACTGTGAGGTGCTCAACCCAGAGGCTAAGTTCTGATACCAATTATAATAACTAAAGCAAACATAAGAAGAAGGGTTGAATTGTTTTATCAAACTTTTTCAAAAACACATAAAATATTTTCGCACTCAAAGCAGGCAGAAATATTTTGAAAATATCTATTAAAGGAGTGATTTGTATAATGGTTTTGAATAGCAAAACACGTGAACAGAAACATAGATAAATATTTGATATTCATAGATATAACCCCTTTGTTAGTAAATAGGTTAGATAAACTATAAACCGATAAAGAGATAGAGAGAGAATATCACACAACCAGATTTATCCTTGTTCACCCCTTAACTGTCAGGGCTACTGTTGTGTAAATCGCAAGTGCACGATTCTGCCAAGTAGTAAAATATCGTTCCACTAGGATTGTATTGATGAGTACCAGTTACATACAATTATGATTATCTAGATATATTTGAGTTTAGTAGAGTGACAGTAAGAATTGCAAATTCTTGCAATTAACAAATGGTAGAAAAAAAATTATAAGAATTTCTAGGATTCGAGTTCACCACATAGATGATTAACAGTCCGTAACGATTTCCCCCTTTCTTTACTAAACTACTTTTGAAGGTGATTTATCCTAGGTAATTATCGTTTCCTTTCAGAATACGCTAATGTGCCCAATCAGACCAATTCCTACTTTCATGGTAATTGAATCTAGGTTGAACCCCTTAAGAACAGTGATAAATCGAAAAACACCTCAAGCGAATTTATCTACTTTCGTGATTAAAAACATAGGTTCAGTTTTTAGAGTTCAGATGCTAAGGTTCACCTTTCAGTGTTTCCCTAATATCAAAATCGTGTAAACATGTGGCCAAGCATATTCACAAGCAGTTGGCGTGCTAAAAACTAAATCAAAAGCAATTTAATATTGAAAAGAGGAGAAAATCAAGATAACATGTTAATACATCATGGGCTAAAATCAAATCCTAGAATAAGGGAACTACTCAAGCATATTCAAAATACAATCCATAAGAACCAAAAAGAACATTCAGAAAACTAGAGGTGAAATACAAAAGAGGAGAAGGAAAAAGAACTCTGAGAGTTTCCGCTGAGAATCCTGATGTCCTCCACTTTTGTCTTGTAAAATCCCTTGATTCCTTGTGTTCCTTTGTGTTTTCCAATGTGTTTCCTCTCCTTTTTAGAGCCCCTAAATCCCTTTTAACATCCCTTTCAATTTGTAACCACTCCTCCCTCAATAAAGAAGCAATAACTTGGCAATTATATTTCTGACGCACGCGATCCATGGCATGGCAGGTTCCACAGCCAAGCCGTGGATCGTTCCAGCACCTTTAAAATTGCGAATAGCATGGGATCTTGAAGTTCCATGGCCACGGCAGGTTCCACGGCCAGGCCGTGGATCTTTCTGCACTTGATTCCTGGCGTTCCCCTATGTTCCACAGCCATGGCAGGTTCCATGGCCAAACCATGGAACTTTCAGCAGCCAAAAGAAATTGATCAACAGCATCCGTGGGTGTGGTACATTCCATGGCTAGCCTGTAAAACTTGCAATCCACCTACTTGTGCAATAAAAACAAACAGAAATCATCCGAACTAAATATAAATTCAAAAATGCATGCTAAATGCTAAAAATTACCAAATACTATGCTAAAAAATGCAACTATTAAATGCTAACTAATATGAAAATATATGCATGTTTCACACACATTAGCTACGTCCAGTCCTTAATAGCACCAAGTTTTCTCCACCATAATTAATCAGGTTACAATACAACTATTCTTTGCACACCTAGCCTCTCCAGGCTCACAATATAAAATAAGGATTTTTTGCTCACATTGTCTCTTCATGCTCAACAACTAAGAGAGTTGTAAAAGAAGCGTTTGTAATAAATACAAGTTGCAAGTCTTTATGATGAACACTTAGAGAGTGGAATACATATCAGAATCAGGAAAGACTACGTATTAACTTCTCTATTGAATATCAATGATTGAAGAATAAATGACAAAAGAATGAAGAATTAAATGAGCATAGTAATTGCGCTTGAGTTAATGTTAAATCTTGTTCTTCATCTTCATGGTATTCTTTATTTATAGGCTTCAATCAAATAAATCTGTTGGAGACATTCTTCAGAAGTGATTTCTTTAATTCAAGGAGTTGGGTCACCATTAATGCCAGAGAGTCGTTCTAAGCATGTATTAAATGTTTGGGGATGTTGTAATTTGACATAGCAGACCAATATTCACTTTTAATCTAAAGAGCAGATGTATCAGAGGTAGCAACAATATGTCTTTTGTAATTTCAGCAGAAATCATTTCTTTTTTGGTGCGACATTCAAGTTCAGCCGCATAAAGTACTTTTTGTTTGTACTTAAAAGAGTAGAAAGCACGTTGTGTTGCAGAGAGGAGGTAGCGTGCAAATTACTTAAAGTCTCGAAGGAATTACTTTTATTCTTCTAGTTCGTTTTGTCCACAAATTCTTCAATACTTGGAGTCTTCAGAGTTAATAAACCTTGAAGTGACTTTGTCGACTCTGACTTTCCACATATACGCTTGAGATTAGACGAGTGTAGACTTGTGAGGTTTCCTTGTACTTTGCTTAAGACAAGTATTCATACGCCACGTCAGCTTCACTAGACAAGTGCTTCATAAGAATGGTAGATGCATTCTTCGTCTTCTTTAATGTTGAGCTGCCCGTTGTCTTGAAAGCTTCATTAGATGGGTCCTTCAGATGGGTCCATAAACACACGTCAGGAGAACAGACTACCTTTCCTATTATCACTAAACTGGTGATACTCGACGAGTGAAGTATTTTTCATTTGTCTGCACACTTGAACAGATTCATTAGCAATTTCACGTTGTCCAATATAATAATACTTTATTTATTTGGAATCATCAAAACTTAGAGATTTATACACCCCAAATGTGCATTAGACGTTTGAGGTCCTAACAGCTACAACCAAGTATTCTAAACCTCTTCGAGTATTCTAACCAAGTATTCTTTCTCTATAAGCCTCCTCAGTCTCGAATCTAAAAAAAAAAAAGTATTCAAAACACTTGCATCAACTCATCACAGCTTTGATTGCTTGAAATATTTCTCAAAATGTTGTTCTATCCCTATTTCTTTTCTAAAGACTTAAGGTATTTGTTGGCTTTAAGACTTGAGAAGGTCTACATGCATTTCATCTTCTAATGGCTTTAAAAATATATGTTCTCATGTAGCATTAAATGCTTAAGTTCGTTGAAGCATGCTTGGTCCGATAGCTTGTTCAACATATTCTGAAAATCATCCTTGGTTATCATCATAAAACAAATCAGTGAAGGTTTTGTTCTAATATACCTATAAGTTTTATTTTACTATTCCTTTTTTAGGATAGACATCTCAGAGGCATCATATCTTTGTCGAAGATTGACTTGCCTTTTAAAACTAGAAGCATACTATGTTCAGAGACTTTGTCTTCAGTGGATAAATGCTTTGTACGAACGATATTTGAAATTACATTGGACATCAGTGTTTTCTTGAATCAATATAAGCATGGAATGGACGCAAGATAAAGATTCTTCATAAAAACAACTAATTAAGGGTAAGATTATTTAAAATGGTCTTTGGATCTTTTACTGAATCTCTCTATGTCCAAATTAGTTAAGATAAAAAACATTCGATAAAGAGCTTTGGACTTTCATTTCTTTGCATGAAACAAAACTAGTTAGATCAAAGCTAACTTGTTCATCCTATTTAACAACCTTGTTATCATCAAAACCTTGAGGGGACAGAAACCACAATCGCATTTGGTTCCAACTTCATTTATCGTTATACATGGTTGACATACATCTTACCTTCTTTTGGGTATTGTTTGTTGTTGTGTTTTGGATTATTGTATCTTACATATGTCGGAGCAGATAATGCACCTGGGGAATCTTCACATCATCTTTAACGATGAGAATGGATTTACCCCTAACCAGGGGCGGAGGGAGAGGGGGACCAAGGGATGCCATGGCCCCCCTCCCCATGTTGTCATCTTATATTATATATATATATATATATATATATATATATATATAAAACAATTAACTCTTATAAAAAATGATTGGCTCAAATTTAATTAAAATATAAGTACAATTTCAAACACTTAAATTATACTTTTTTAGAATTCTAAGATAGATACAATTGTTTACATTAAAAAAAGAAATTGATAAAAATAGACCACATGATAATAGATGATTTTTTACTCTATGAAATGTCGTGTGTACAATTGAAGAAGTGAATGTTTTAGATATAAATCTATTTGAGTAATTTATATTATATTAAGTTATTATGAAATTTGAATCATATAATTTGTTTTTATATATTAGTTAATTTTTTATGAATTAAAGTAGTATATACTGTCAGTGTAAAAAGATTTACACTGACATCCGCTAACATTTTGACATGTGTGCTTTTATTTTAATAACTATGAGAGAGAAATAACAATTATGCTGATTTGTCAAGATATCATTGGATATTTGCGTAAAAAAAATTACACTGACACTGTATAAAAATTAATTAAACTTATTTTTTATTACTATTTCATGTTATGTAAATTAGATTTTGGCCCCCCTCATCGAAATTTTCTGGCTCCGCCCCTGCCCCTAACTCGCAGTGTCACTACATGGGTGGCACTACTTTTGAGATAATGTCAGGAGTGTTATTAGCTTTCTCTTTTGGGGGGCCATGGATTGTGTAATGATGCGTCCCTGACCTCCTATGGGTGCCCCTGACTCCTACACCCACCTACCATGCACCTTCCAACCGTCTGTGAGCCATCCACACCCTCATCCTAACTTTGGGAGGGGACCACCTGGCTAGATTGAGGATTCAGACAACAACTCAGAGGCTACACAGTAGGAGAGATGTAGGGGAAATGGTACATTATATGTGACTTTTATTTGCTGTGGCAACCATCACCCAAGAGGGGGGTGAATTGGGTTTTAAATAAAGATGAAATCTTTTTCGATAAATTAAAAACCCGTTTAAAATACAAATAGAAATCGTAGTGGACAAATAATTCTTTTCAAGTTAAGGCGCTTTGAAAATAAAACGTGATAAGGAAAAAGGCGGAAACGTAAAGAGCATTAATTTAAGTGTGATAATAAAAAGAGATAGGGAAGAGAAGATGAACACGACGATATATCCTGGTTTGGCCACAAACTACCCATGTGGCCTACATCCAGTCCCTAAGGCAGCACCACCAAGGGTTTTCACTCAACACTAGCTTTGAAACAGGCACACCTAGAAACCTTTACAATGAAGAGCACTACTCATAGACCAGGTGTATCACCTCCCCCAGTGAAAGATCCTCAAACAATAACCCAAGAGATATCACCTCTCTTGTCAACCACAAGGAATATCACCTCCCTTGTAAACACTTGGAAATCACATCCAAGAAACCCCTACAAGAGGTATACCCTCTCTTGTAAGAATGGTAACCAAAAGATGGTTTGTGTCAATCCGACTCTTCCCGATATAAAGCACTCTTAATAGTGCAGATAAACAAATTGAAGTGCAAATACAAGAACACCTATATGGTGTATAATGCTCTCTAAAAGTTCTAAAGTCAAGTGTAAGAACAAGGAGATGAGAGAAAAAATTATCAGAGTTTTTAGCACAATTATAAGATGATAATTTCGTGCTCTGAAATCTGCTTAAGTTTCTTTTATGTAGAAGAAGTGAATAGCCCAAGGAAATTAGGTTAAGCTCATTTGAAAACTTAGTTTTGAGCATAATAATCGATTATTTAAAAGCCATAGTCGATTATTTTGATTCAAATTGAAGGCGCCTCTTTGAGACAGTCGCATCATAATGGATTATGGTAATCGATTATTTCAGCATAATTGATTATACAATCGATTATTGGTTCTCTGTTTGAAATCATGCGAGCACTTAAAACATATAACCGATTACCCAATGAGTATAATTGATTATTCATATTCAAATTCAAACTTAACGGCTAGAAATGATTTATTTCTCATTCAAATGCAATTAAAGCCAACTAAGTTGATTTAAAAACATGATCAGAATAGGATAATCGTTTATTACAATTCAAATTTTCTGATTTCAAATTCTTAACAACTCTATAATTGATTACTTAATAAAGCATAATTAAGAGCATGATAATCGATTATATTAATCGATTATTCCTTGATTCAAATTTGAATTTTGAAAAACATAAAGGCTGAAAAAGATTTCTCAATTAAGTTCAATTAAAAGCCATTTAAGATAGTTTTTCAAAACTGATTTATGTGAGAGTCTGATCGTTTTTAATTATGAGAGTTTTATTAACCATTTACAGAAAATCTAAAATAAGCAATACAATTAAGAAAAGTCCCTTAACCCATTTGACTGCTTGTTTGACTTTTTGCCGCCTTTTGTAATTAAGTCTTTCTGACTTCCCCTTTGGTCATTCACCAAAACTAAAGTATCTGTCAAGGCATATATTCACATTCTCCCCATTTTTTATGATGACAAACATCTCATGGAGGGATTTGCTCAAGAATAGGGTTAGAGCAGTTTAAGCAAATATATCAGAGTTCTAAGTTCTAACCGCAGTTTGCTCTACTCCCCCTCACTCTATGCATATATTCAAATCCACTCCCCCTGAATCATGCAATCATATAACTCTCTCCCTTTCGACATTTTCAAAAAGCGGGAAAATAAAGTAAAGCAAGGCATATGTTTAGGTTATTTAAAGCAGCTAAAAAATAACACACAATGAGCATAGATATATACACCATTTATTAAGATAAATAAGTTGTATATAATGGTGCAATTTTATAACCACATTGATATAATAACCACTGTTATTAATTATATGTTATGAATTTTTGAAAACTTTAACAAATTAAATAACCCTTTTAAAATTATTTTGAAAATGATTGATTATGATAAAATATGCAATCACCAAAATGTAGAAAATATAAAAGATAGCGGAAAATAAAAGAGATAGGGAAGAGAAGATAAATACTGCGATATATCCTGGTTCGGCCACAAACTGTTGGAACCAAAATGGTTATGGTTAAATAATCTCTTAAGTTTTTTATGCTAACAAAAAGATTAAATCTGTATGGCAAAGTTATGTTAAGAACTAACACGTCTTCTCAAGTGTGCAGGACTGTTTTTAGTATCACTAGACGAGGAAACTAGTTTAAAGTTCATTAGAAATAGCATAAAGGCTTATCGGGTCCAAGGTTTACTCGCTAAACGAGCCCTCAAAGGAATATAGTAAAAATCTAGTCTATAAGGTAATCGCTAGATGAGCCGCTAAAACTAACTAAGCTTAAAAGGCACTAGACGAGAGTCTAATGTACTTATGTAAGAGGTGCTAGACGAGCTATTAAAATCTATCAGAAAAATAGCAAGTCCAAAGACTTGTAACTAGACGAGTAGTTAATTGGGCTAGCTGATATAAACAGATCTAAGTTACACTAGTCCACTCAGTAAAAACAACTAGACGACAAGTCAGCAGACTACCCAGTTGCTCTTTTTTAAGGTTAAAGAATGTGCGCCCAAAGATATGCTGGAATTGAACCCGTCTAGTCAAAGTGAATTTATTTTCAAATGATTGTTTTATTTAATATGAAGGCATCTATGTCTTCACTTGTTTTACTTAAATTGTTTATGACATTATTTCTTGGTAAGAGAAACATAAGTACCATCGAATACACAAAACTTTGTACTCTGACACACACGTTGCTGTAAAGTTGAATAAAGTACAAAGAAGGAAAGACAGAAAGCTACTTTCGAGTACAAGAGAGAAGTGATAGAACCATTTCCAACTCTACTGATAACCAAGAGTGCTTTTCTGAAGATCACATATTAAGTTATCAGACTCAATGGATCCCAATTTAATGCTATGACTAAACGGATATTTTAAAGACCGTTGAAGAAGAAGAGAGCTCAAGCTGAAGACCTTCTATAAATACTGGACGAACCTAGTATAGAAGGGTACCGAAACTGAACAAGCAAAAATTACTGAAAGCACATAAACTCTGTCAATTCTTTTCTAGATTGCTTTGTAACCTTGATCTTAAACTTTCATACCCTCATACATAGTGAATTTCTTAGATCAAAATCTTAAATCTCAAAGTTAGAGTGAGCCTGAAGAGGCTTGGTTGAAAAGCATACTTGTAAGCCTGAAGAGGTGTTGAATACTTGTTGTTATAAGCCTGAAGATGTGTTGAGTACTTGTAAAGCTATTGGATTATAGCGGAGAAAACCTTCAAGTAGAAGGGACTGGACGTAGCTCTTGGTTGGAAGAGAGTGAACCAGGATAAATCACTTTTGTGAATCTTCTATCCCTATCTCTTTACAGCTTTCGATTATACTAACTGTGGGGATTTGGATTTAAGTTTATTAACTCTTTTAAAAAGATATTTTAACTATATGTATATTTCTTTTCTTGCTTGCAAAAAGGTTTAAGAAAAGGTTTTTCGAAAAACTGTTAAGAAACAAAATCCAACCCTCTTCTTGTGTTTCTCTTTGTCAACTTCACAAACTACCCACGTGGCCTATGTCCAGTCCCCAAGGCAATACCACTAAGGGTTCTCACTCAACACTAGCTTTTAAAAAGGCGCAGTTAAAAACCTTCACAATGAAGAGCACTCCTCACAGATCAGGGATATCACCTCCCCAAGTGAAAGAGCCTCAAACAATAACCCAAGAGATATCACCTCTCTTGTCAACCACAAGAAACACCTAAAAGAGATACACCCCCTCTTATAAGAATGGTAACCAAAAGATGGTTTGAGTCAATCTGACTCTTACCAATATAAAGCACTCTTAATAGTGCAGATAAACAAATTGAAGTGCAAATACAAGAACACCTATAAGGTGTATAATGCTCTCTAAAAGTTCTAAAGTCAAGTGTAAGAACAAGGAGATGAGAGAAAAATTATCAGAGTTTTTAGCACAATTATAAGATGATAATTTCGTGCTCTAAAATCTACTTAAGTTTCTTTTATGTAGAAGAAGTGAAGAGCCCAAGGAAATTAGGTTAAGCTCATTTGAAAACTCAATTTTGAGCACAATAATCGATTATTGAAAAGCCATAGTCGATTATTTTGATTCAAATTGAAAGGCGCCTCTTTGAGACGGTCACAGCATAATAGATTATGCTAATCGATTATTTCAGCATAATGGATTATGCTAATCGATTATTGGTTCTCTATTTGAAATCATGCGAGCACTTAAAACATATAATCGATTACCCAATGAGTATAAACAATTATTCATATTCAAATTCAAACTTAACTGCTAGAAAGAAGTTATTGCTCATTAAAATGCAATTAAAACCAATTAAGTTGATTTAAAAATGTGATCAGAAAAGGATAATTATTATGCTAATCGATTATTGCAATTCAAATTTTCTGATTTCAAATTCTTAACTGCTCTATAATTGATTACTCGTTAAAGCATAATTAAGAGCATGATAATCGATTATATTAATCGTTATAATCGATTATTCCTCGATTCAAATTTGAATTTTGAAAAACTTAAAGGCTGAAAAAGATTTCTCAATTAAGTTCAATTAAAAGTCATTTAAGATAGTATTTCAAAACTGATTTATATGAGTGTGTGATCATTTTTAATTATGAGAGTTTTATTAACAATTTACATAAAATCTAAAACAAACAATACAATAAAGAAAAGTCCCTTAACCCATTTGACTGTTTGTTTGACCTTTTCCACTTTTTGCAATTAAGTCCTTTTGATTTCCCTTTTTGTCATTTATCAAAACTAAAGTATCTGTCAAAGCATATATTCACATTACTTGTTGACCAACATTGGTGAATCTTGAATTAATATATATATATATATATATTGGTATATGATGATGTACATCTTGATATCTAGTTGTATATATTTCTAGCTCTCAACACCATGTAATCGCTTTAATTGTATTGTGATGAACTTTCGACCTTTTACTAACCCCTCATGATGTGGAAACTTTAAACCTGACTTATGTTTTGGACTATGTATGTGACTTGTGATATATCAATGAAGTGTGAATGTTAGTTATGGTTGCCAAACATGTGTTGGCTTTTGGTTAATTAAGTATATGATGAATTAAATTTGATTATGTTTGACAGGTGTCAGTGCCCGCAGGCCATGTATTTTTAAATTTTTTTTTTTTTTTGGTGATAAAAGGCCATGTATGTTGATTATATGTGTATATATGAATGAACATGTCACATTGTTGTGGATTGATATAAGTAGTAGTTGATCTTAGGACACATTACAAGATAAAATGAGATACTAAGGGGTGTCTGTGTCTCACATTAGTTTAAATTTTTTTTAAAAAAGATCATTGGGAAGTAATGTATTTATTATTTTGAAAAATGATGTAGTTAGTTTCTCCATAAAAATGTGATTCTTTTTGTTGTCAATTTTTTATTTTTTGTGTTAACACTTTAATTTTAATGGATTAGGATCCTGTCCACTTAAATGAAAACGAGACCTTCCTGTTTGACAAATCACACCCTTAGATATAAAACAAAACTTCATCAATGGCTTATATTATAACATGTCATTCCCATTAAAACACATCAATTTATTAAACTACATGATTTGTTGCTTTCACCAAAAACAGGACTGGGGTCTTCTCCCGTCCCTTCTCTGCTTCTTTACTTCCACCCAACACACTGCGATTGTAATGATAACGACTTTGCGTCCACTGGCTTCGCATCCTTTTGCTTGGAAACAAGTCTTCACAATCAGAATGTGTTGTGGTGTGGAAAGATTGACAACAGAAATTGATTGGTTGCCCACGATGTGGTGGAGGGTTATGCTATTATTTCTGTTGTTGCAGGTGAGGGTCGTGAGGCTATCAAGGAGTGCAAACACTTTGAGTCCATATTTGCTACTGTCAAGGGGCGATGCTATTATTTCAACTGTAAAATTGAATGATGTAAAATTGTTTTAGAGCAACAAAGTGGTAGGTCACATCTGGTGTAGTAGCTACGAAAAATGGTACCAACTTAACGTGGCATTATATTGTTCCGATGTTTAGTTGTTCTTGCTTTCTACTTTAAGCATCATTAATGGAATAATCTAGTGGACTTAACCTTCTTGACATTCCTAGTATAACGTTTAGTACCTTCTTAATCAATTAAATAAACAATAGTATTTGGCTACAAGTTTTTTATAACAAAACTTCTAAATACTATAGATACATGCAATAACTTCTTAGTGGATTGGACCAGACAGTCTTGGTGTCCTCAATCATGACGAGACTAGATTTTGGGGGCTGCTATTTGCACCTTGCTTTTTCCTTCCCACACCTTGCAAATTTTTTTTTTTAAATTTGTTTTCCAAAAATGCCCTTTTCGTTTCGTTAGTACGTTCATGTTGGTATTTTCTGGAAATTAAATTTCGGACATTCAAAATATTACTACGGAAATAAAAAAATTACACTGTTCGAAAACTTATTTCTAGAAAAGTTCCGGAATTTACAATCCGGAAATTGACTTCTACTTCCAAAAAATAAAATCCCAGAATGTTCCAGAAGATCAAATCCGGAAAAAGAGAGACCAGACAGAGTCCCAATATACCAGCCTTCAGGACTTCGACTATAGCATCCTCTGCTGTTTTTGCGTAACCTTGTTCATCATGTAATTTCACCAAGGAATATGTCAAGAGAAGTAATGTATTACTCTCACATTCACCAGTGAAATTAACCATTGCTTCAAACAGAGAAAAGCTAAAACATTACATACCCATTGAAATTCTATTTTTTTCTTGTTGTTTCCGTTAAAAGATTGAAATCTGTGCAGTTTGGAACCCCATTAACACGGTTGTAAGCACATGTTATCCCACTGGCTCGCCCTTGCAGGATGCAACTCTGAAATGGAGGCTGATATGTGTCCGCTAAATCTTGCAAGTTGACCTGAATCGGAAAACGTTTTGGAAAATTTAGAAGTAAATAAAAAAGTTAAATTAAAGAATGAAAGAAAGGGAATAAAAAAGCACTACAAGAACTAAAACCTTACTTTTAGCCTTTCACAGCTCAATGCTTAACGATGAAAAAAGTAATGAAAAGGTCAAACAAACTTATGCGAGCGTCGACGACAAAGCAATCCGTACCATTCCAATTATCCAACATCATTGGGATTTGATTTTCCGGAACATTCCAGATTTTATTTTAGGGTTTTATTTTCAGGACATGGAATTCAATTTCCGGATTTTAAATTCTGGAACTTTTCCGAAAATAAGTTTTTGGACAGCTTTTTTTTTTCCTGGAGTATATTTTGAATGTCCGGAATTTAATTTTCGAACTGTTTCTGGAAAATAGTTTCCAGAAAAGTACCAACGTGAACATATTAACGAGACAAAAAGGACATTTTTTGAAAAGAAATTTATAAAAAATTTTGCAAGGTGTGAGAAGGAAAAAGCAAGGAGCAAATAGCAACCCCCTAGATTTCTAGGAGTGCAACTACTATGAACATGGTTTTTAAGTGCCACAAAGACATGATGCACGGCAAATTTAGCAGCTTTATGGAAGGGAAGGAAGCAGAGACAGAAACATTTTTTATGCAGCAAGAACGTCTTTTCTACTCATCTTCTCTGTTTTCCTTTGTGTATGCTAACTTATAACTGAGTACATGATGGTGGAAAAAGGATAGCCAAAAGGCCACTAAACCAATTGAAGCAGGAAGACAACATATAACTGTTGGTTAATGAAACCGTGTGTTTTAATGAGCATGACATGTCATGATATAAGCCATTGACAAGTGTTGTTTTACATCTAGGATGGTCATTTATCAAATAGGAAACTCTCCTTTTTCTTCCAAATGAAGAGGATCTAAATCCCTTTTTAATTATTAAATCAGTGCTCACGTGCATAAAATAAAAAGCCCACAAATCTTATTGTACAACGCGGTTTCCTAAAATGACTTGACATTAACACTCCGTTTGGTTGAAGGGAGGAAAGTAAGAGGAAAGAAAGTGAAAGGAAAGAAAGTGAGTAGAAAATGAGACGATTAATTAGTTGTTTGGTTGAAGAGAAAATAAGATGAAAGAAAATTAAAATTTTTCTCTCCCTTTGTTTGGCTGAGTAGAGAGGGAAAGGAAAGAAAAAATTATATGTATGAAATGACCAAAATACCTCTATATAATAATTTAAAAAAAACTTGTTTTTATTCTTTTTCTTTTTCACGTTAGAGCCCAATTCTTTCAGTCTGCTGTGCCTTGGTCCGCGTGATAGCCTTGGATTGTGTGTTTTCCACTCCATTTTGGGAGAAAAAAAATACGGATGGGTCCCACCTTTTTTTCTCTCCCCTCCACTATTTCTATAGAAACCAAACGAGGGAAAGTTTCTTGGTTTATGTGTTTTCTATCCCATCCTTTTCTTTCCCCTAACTTTCAGCCGTTTCAAACACTGCGTAAACTTTGTTTGGTCGGGATGAATAAGGGAGGAAAGAAAATGGGAAAGAGAGAAGGTTAAGTGAGTTTCTTGGTTTATGTGTTTTCTATCCCATACTATTTTCTTTCTATCATGTCTTGCAAAGAAATTGGGAAAAGAGGAATCAAATCTTGTAAAATATCAAATATATCCCTCATCTATTAAAACAGTCTCCTTATCTAACGGATTCCAATTCTCTACCGTTTGGGCGCCAAAAGTCTGGTGACTTTGGCTGCCTCTGGGCCGTCGGATCAATCCGACGGTCCTTAAACCTGACACGTGGCATAAGTTTTTTTTTTTTTTTTTTAAAAACTGAAAGAAACGTTAAAAGTTAAAACAGAGGAAAGAAGTTGGGGACGTACGCACGTGACAGCAACGCTCCACCTCCTGCAGCCACTGCTCCGCTGCCGCACCGTCGCTGTGCCGCCGCACCGCACCGTCACCGCCGCTCGGACCACCGTATAAAGGTAACATATTTTGGGTTCAAAAAATGAGCTTTCTTTATACTATTTCTCTGAATCTTTGTATTTTTGTAGTTGTTTCCTTCATGAATTTGTTCTACCTTGTTCTTTCCTTTAGTAAAAACCAACAATTACCTTGTTCTTTCCTTCATGAATTTGTTCTAACCTCATGGGTTATGATTTTTTTCAAAGCCATGGAGTAAATATATAGGTCCAATAAGGAACAAAATCAGGGTGTAAGGTCTTTAATTTGAAGGGGTTAGAGGTGGTGGTGGTTGAAGCTTTATGCTTGCCCAACCTATTTATTGTTCAGTTAGAACTTAGAAGCATATTATAGATATACACGTATTATAGAACCATTTTGAGTTTTGTTTTGGTTCTTTCTAGTGGTTTTTCTTATGCATATATAATTAAATAGAATAGTTTCATGCATACCAATATTTACTGAGTAATTACCTTGTGATGGTTGTAATTGTAGGAAGCTCAAGCTCGTTATTTTTTATTTTTTGGACTTCACTTACCTACACTTTGCTTTATACTCTGCTTTTTCATCGTTCTTCAAAGGGAATTAGAAACTATGGTTTTATTGTTTAAATAATTTGTCTATCATTTTAATTATTTAATTCTTGGTTCACTTGTTAGGTTCTTTGATCAAACATGACATCTTCAAATCTTGATTGGAAACCAAGGATTGGTATGGAATTTGATAATAGAGAGGCAGCTTATGAATTTTGGCTTGCATACAGTGTACGTGTTGGCTTTGGAGTTAGAAAACGTTACTCGAACAAGAGAAAAAAAGACGGTATTATATCATCATGTAGGTTTACCTGTTGCAAGGAAGGAGTACGAAAGAATGACAAGAGAGATGCTACTGTTAAAAAACACAGAGCCGAGACTAGAACTGATTGCAAAGCACAGATTTCACTTGTATTAAGGAATGAGAAGTTTGTCATCCATGAATTTATAGAGGACCATAACCATCCTCTACAACCTCCAGAGACAACACACATGCTTGCGTCCCACAGAAAGATAACTCAAGTCCAAGCATATGATATTGATATGGCTGTAGACTCTGGGTTAAGGGAAAAGTCAACATTTCAACTTATGAGCACACATGCAGGAAATAGAGCCAATCTTGGATATACACGGGTGGATGTAAGAAATTACCTCAAGGCAAGAAGACAAAGAAGTATGGTGTATGGCGAGGCTGGATGTCTTTCGCAATATTTTCAGCGGCAATTATTAGAGAATCCGTCATTCTTTCATGCATACCAAATGGATATGGAAGAACAAATCACAAATGTATTCTGGTGTGATGCAAAAATGGTTTTGGATTATGGGTATTTTGGTGACGTTGTGTCATTGGATACTACTTATTGTACCAACCGTGCCAATAGACCACTTGCTCTGTTTTCTGGTTTCAATCACTATAGGGGTTCAGTTATTTTTGGTGCAGCGCTATTGTATGACGAAACAATTGAGTCATTTAAATGGTTGTTCGAGACATTCTTACAAGCACACAACGACAAAAAACCTCGAACTATCTTTACTGACCAAGACCGGGCAATGGCCAGGGCACTTGATGAAGTGATGCCAGAGACTCGCCATGGTTTATGCACTTGGCACTTGTCACAGAATGGAATTAAACATCTTGGAAACTTGATGAAGGGCGGGAGTTATTTTTTAAGAGATTTGAAGAAATGCATGTATGACTTTGACACCGCGGCTGATTTGAGATGGCTTGGACTAACCTGATCAACGAATATAATGTTCATGAAAATAACTGGATCAAATCAGTTTATGCTATAAAAGAAAAATGGGCTTCGTGTTACATGAAGGAAGCATTCACACTTGGGATGCGAAGCACACAACTTAGTGAAAGCCTGAATTCTAACTTTAAGTCTTGTATGAGACCGAATGTGGATATTATCCAATTCTTCAAACACTTTGAACGGGTTGTTGAGGAGAAGAGAGACAACGAGTTGACTTGTGAGTATGAGTCCTTACATAAGCTTGCAATGTTAAGATATGAGTTGTCACCAATACTAATACAAATGGGAAAAGTGTACACACACACTGTATTTGATTTGTTCCAGAATGAGTTTAAGTTGTTCTTAGCTTCATGCATATCAGAGAGAAATGAGTCTCCCTCTTTATGTCAATATGTCATCACTAGGGTCAACCATGAAGGATCCTAGAGAGTATCATTTGATCGTGCTACAACCTCAATATCTTGTAGTTGTAGAAAGTTTGAGACATTTGGCATACTTTGTTCACATGCACTGAAAGTGTTTGAAGCACATGATGTTAAGGTCATTCCTGAGAAGTATATTTTAAGAAGGTGGACAAGAGAAGCCCGTTGCGGCGTTGTGCAAGATGTGAAGGGAAAGGAGGTTGAAGGAGATCCAAAACTAGCTAACACACGAAGATTTAGACAACTTGTCTCTAAGTTCATTAGATTGGCAGCCGAGGTGTCGAACTGTGAAGAACACCACAAGATTGTAGATAACAGTGTAGATGTCATGTGTAAGCAAATAATGGAACTTCGTTTGCAAGTTAGAAGCAATGAAAGTCCTAACAATGATAACCCCCCATTTGTGAGTTATGATGTTACGCAACCGAAGGGATTCAGCATAGACCTGGCATACAGAGACATAAGCGACAGAAGGGTTGGGTTGAGTGTCAAAACAATAGGAGAAAAGGACCTCCACCAAGAGCACAAGCACATGGTCAATCATCTCAGGTATATTAGCCGATGTGTATTACTTATACTAACTACTTGTACTATCACTTGTAGTAACTTTACATAATTATTTTAGGATAAAGAATTAAGCAAACATCACTCAGGTGAAGTATCTTGTTCGGCACCTCCAACTTATGAGTCACATCAACCACAAGAGGAACAATTTAGTTTCACGGCATTTTGATGGTAATGTATTTGGTCTTAAAAAAGGATTATCATAAATATTTCATTTGCTCATCATGGTGTTGATTAGTTTGAGTTATTATGTAGGCACCCCTTAATGATGCAGACACTGCAAACATTAGAGATTGATGGAGTTGATGGAGTTGAAGTGGATTGATCAAAGTATTGTTTTGGTTGATACAATATTTTTTGGTGTATTGACCACAGTCAACCATTTTTTTGTGTAATTATTGTTGGAACCAAAATGATTTGGATTAAATAATCTCTAGGTTTTGATGTTAACAATAAGAATTAATTTTGTGTAGCAAAGTGTTAATGCTTTAAATCTAACAAGTGCCTTTAGCCTTAAAGAATCTCTGTTCTTATAAGCTAAAATGTTAAGTCTTTTCTCCTTGCAAATCCGCGTCCATATGTTTTCTATTGAATATCTATGCTGAAAGTATGGTCGGGTCCACTCTCCATTATAACTCCAGTGCCACGTCAGTGGACGAGCGCTTGAATGCTTTTAGTGGACGGAGAATTTCTCTTCGTGTAGACGAGAGCCCTTAGTCTGCTATTGCCACGTCACTGGACGGAGATTTTAGTTATCTCAGGTACTGGCAAGACCGTTGTTTTGAGTAGACGAAGTTTTGGTTGCCACGTCAGTGGACGAAGCCTTAAAACTCTTTTTGCTTATCTTGCCTTTACGCTAGTTTGCTGGACGAAGATTTTTTTTTTAAGCATTTATACCAATTTGAACCAAAGCGAATTTATTTCTTATGATTGATATTCATTTCATTTATAATGGTTCTTCTCGTTTTCTATTAACGATTCCTTTTGCCTTGTTCCATTGAGAGAGACATAGTACAAGTCAGGACTTGCAAAAAGCAGAATAGTACACTGCAAAACGTTTTTGTACCCTGTCACCTTTTACGCTGATATAGTTGGAACTTGTACAAAGGAGGCAAAAATTTTTTTGCAAGCTGCTTTTGCTCAGAGGTGTGCTTTTTCATGCAAGAATTTGTCTCACAGTACAAAGGCCTCGAGCAAGCTGAGTCACAACGGATATTTACCTAGTTGACTCTATTTCTAAACGGGTATTTCAAATACAACCGTTGAAGACTCTGAAGAGAAGATCAAGGACCCTATAAATAGAAGACTAAAGCTTTTGAAGAAACAATTTTTTGCGTATACAAAGAAATCTCAAGAAATCTCTCGCGAAGCAAATATTTTCTTATTCATTCAAAAGCAAAAGTCTGTAATATTATAGTTTGAATATTGCTATAATATTTATCTGATCTTAAACTTTCATACTCTCACATATAGTGAGTTAGAAGATCAAAGATATCAAAACTCTTTATTAGAGGTAGAGCCTGAAGAGGCTTGGTAAGAAAGAAATACTTGTGAGCCTGGAGAGGTGTTGAATACTTGGTGTAATCTATTTGAAAATAGTGGAAAAATCCTTCAAGTAGAAGGGACTGGACGTAGCTCTTGGTTGGAAGAGAGTGAACCAGGATAAAACATCTTGTGTAAATCTTCTTATCCCTTATCTCTTTTGTTTTACGTATTTATACTAACTGTGGGGATTTGAACTTGAATTTGTTAATCCTTCAAAAGACTTCTTTTCTGTGTGCTTTATTCTGTCTCCTTAACTTTGTGTGAGAAAATCTTTTTGAAAAGGCTGTTTTCGAAAAATATTAACAAACACAATTCAACCCCCCCTTCTTGTGTTTGCCTGTGTCAACTTCAGTTGGTATCAGAGCTCAGCCTCGAAAGGGTTGAGCATCTAACAAGTGCTGAGGAAGTACGATCCTATCACCATGGATGCAGAAGGACAAGCTATCAACAGACCTCCACTATTTGATGGAACAGATTACGACTATTGGAAGAAGAGAATGATGGCCTTCCTAGATGCACAGAATCTAGACATCTGGGAACTGATAGAGAATGGCTACACTGAGCCAAGAAGTCAAAATCAAGTTGTACTGGCTAGAGCAGATTGGAGTGTTGATCAAAAAGCTAAACATCAACTAAATCTCAAAGCCAAACATTACTTGATGTGTGCTATTACCAGATCAGAACATGATAAAGTTCACAGCTGCAACACAGCAAAAGAAATCTGGGATACACTGGCTCTCGCTCATGAAGGCTCATCACAAGTGAAGGAGTCAAAGATAAGCATGCTGGTTCACCAGTATGAACTCTTCAAGATGACTGATCATGAGTCTATAGATCAGATGTTTGGAAGATTTCAAACAATAACAAACAGTCTCAGATCTCTGGGAAAGGTATATGAGAATAGAGATCATATCAGAAAGATTCTGAGAAGTCTCTCCAAACAGTGGAGACCAAAGGTCACTGCTATTCAAGAAGCTAAGAATCTGAATACTCTCTCTCTGGAAGAACTTCTAGGATCATTAAAAGTTCATGAACTTGAACTAAATGAGGAAGACAATTCCAGAAAGGGAAAGTCCATTGCTTTAAAGGCAAAGAAAGCAAGTTCTTCAAAAGTTCTCAAAGCTGCTGAGTCTTCAGATGATGCTGAACCTTCAGACAGTGATGAAGGATCAGATGAAGATGAACTATCCTTCATCTCCAGAAAGATACAACATATGTGGAGAAGAAAAAATAATTTCAAGAGAAAGCCATTCAACAAGAAATTTTCTAAGGAGAAGTCAGACTCTAAAGAAAAAGGTCCACCTTTGTGCTTTGAGTGCAAAAAGCCTGGACATTTCAAAGCCGACTGCCCTGACCTAAAAGAGAAGAAGAAGTTCTTTAAGAAAAAGAAGGGCTTAATGGCTACATGGGAAGACTTGGACTTATCCTCATCAGATGAGGAAGAGGAAGCAGAGGAAGAGGCAAACATTTGCCTCATGGCAGACACATCATCAGAGAATGAGTACACTGATGATGATGAGGTAACAGATTCTGAACCTTCAACTCTCAAAAATGCCTTTGATGAATTACTGCATGACTCATCCATATTATCTCATGAATACAAAAGTCTTAAAAAGAAGTTTGCAAAATTAACCAAAGAATATGATAGAGTTTGCATGGAAAAACAAAGTTTGTTTCAAGAAAATGATAAGCTGAAATCAGAGAATGTCAGTCTAACTGACAAATCTGAATGTGAGCCTGACAATTCTTGTGAAGTTGCAAAACTAAAACAAGATGTAAAATACTTGACAGACTCTCTGTCAAAACTGGTAGGAGGCTCAGATAAGCTTAGTCTTATCCTAAGGTATTCTAGGTCACCCCTTGATAAATCTGGCCTTGGTTATGACAATAAGAAGTATGAGGCATCTTACACTAAGTCAAAACCACCTATGCAGCAAAGAGCTTCAAAAGCTCCAGCTAGGTATGCAAAAACCAAATCTGGCCCGTCCAACACCTTTTGTAAAGTGTGTGGAAAAAGTGGGCACTCTACATCTAGATGCATACATAATAGGCATACTAAATATTCTCGTCCAAAGAAAACTAACATGAAAGGACCCAAGTCAGTTTGGGTACCTAAGAACAAGATAATACCTGTTGCAGATCTGCTTAACAACAGGAAAGAAACAAACATCCTGGTACTTGGACAGTGGATGCTCACGTCACATGACGGGAGAAAAGTATATGTTCCAAGACCTTAAACATAAGGATGGTGGCTGGGTGACATTTGGAGGAAATCAGAAAGGAAAGATCACTGGTATAGGTAAAATCGGTAAACATCCTTTTCCCTCCATTGATAATGTTCTTTTGGTGAATGGTTTAAAACATAATCTACTGAGCATAAGTCAATTATGTGACAGTGGATATGATGTTTCTTTTTATAAGAACATGTGTTATGTCAAGAAAAATGATGGATCAATTTTATTCACTGCTAAGAGGCAAAACAATTTATACAAAATTGACTTGGAGGACCTCTCAAATCAAAGTGTCTCATGTTTAGTGTCCATTGAAGATGAACGTTGGATTTGGCATAAAAGGCTAGGTCATGCAAGCTTGAGATTAATCTCAAAGCTAAATAAGCATAACCTCGTGAGAGGTTTACCAAACCTTAAATACAAATCTGATGCTCTCTGTGATGCATGTCAGAGGGGAAAACAAGTCAAAGGTTCTTTTGAATCTAAGAATATTGTAAGTACCAAAAGACCACTAGAACTGCTACACCTTGATCTTTTTGGTCCAACAAGGACTGCTTCTATCAGTGGTAAGAAATATGGTCTAGTCATTGTGGATGACTATACTAGATGGACATGGGTTATGTTTCTTGCTCACAAAGATGAGTCCTTCAAGGTCTTTTCTGTATTCTGCAAACGTGTACAGAATGAAAAGGGGATGGGTATAGCTTCAATCAGAAGTGACCATGGGGGAGAATTTGTCAATGAGCTATTCAATGAGTTTTGTGAAGAAAAAGGAATTCAACACAACTTCTCAATACCAAGAACACCACAGCAAAATGGTGTGGTAGAGAGAAAGAACAGATCTCTTCAAGAGATGGCTAGGACTATGCTCAATGACAATTCTGTCCCTAAGCACTTCTGGGCTGAAGCTGTGAACACTGCCTGCTACATTCAGAACAGAATATACATTAGACCAATTCTGAATAAGACTCCCTATGAATTGTGGAAAGGCAGAAAACCCAACATATCTTATTTTCATCCTTTTGGATGTAAATGTTTTATTTTAAATACAAAAGATCAACTTGGTAAGTTTGATGCAAAGGTAGACAATGGAATTCTTCTAGGATTTTCTGAAACCTCAAAAGGTTTTAGAGTGTATAACTCAAGAACGTTAACAGTAGAAGAATCTATACATGTTAGATTTGATGACAAACAGCCTGATAAGAAATTATCAGAGCTAGATGAAAGTTTTGCAGATCTTGACTTAAACATCACAGGAGAAACAAATGAAGTCAAAACTGATGATCCAGTTGAAGACCCTTCTCATCAACCAGAAGCATCCACCTCTCAACAAGACAATGCTCAGAGAACTTGGCATTTCAAGAATTATCATCCACCGGATCAAATAATAGGAAATCCAAGCGATAAGCTAAGAACCAGATCAACTTTCAGAGAGCAAGAAGACTCTGCATTGGTGTCTGAATTGGAACCAAAAACTGTAGATGAGGCTCTGCTGGACAATGGTTGGATTTTGGCAATGCAAGAAGAGCTGAATCAGTTTGAGAGGAGTGAAGTTTGGACTCTGGTAACCCTACCTAAGAATAAATCTGTTATAGGAACAAAATGGGTTTACAGAAACAAGCTTGACGAAAATGGTAAGGTTATAAGAAATAAAGCAAGATTGGTTGCACAAGGTTATTCTCAAGAAGAAGGTATAGACTATACTGAAACCTTTGCACCCGTTGCAAGATTGGAAGCAATCAGAATTTTACTCTCATTTGCTGCACATCATAACATTATGCTTTTTCAAATGGATGTAAAAAGTGCTTTTTTAAATGGTTTTATCAATGAAGAAGTTTATGTTATGCAACCACCGGGTTTTGAGAATGAAACCCAACCTGAACATGTATACAAGCTTAAGAAAGCTTTATACGGCCTAAAACAAGCCCCAAGAGCTTGGTATGATAGGCTAAGTTCTTTTCTAATGGATAATGGTTTTGTCAGAGGAAAGGTAGACACCACCTTATTTAGAAAATCAATTAATTCCAACTTCATTGTAGTACAGATCTATGTAGATGATATTATTTTTGGTGCTACTAATGAATCTTTGTGCAAAGAATTCTCAAAGCTAATGCAGAAAGAGTTTGAAATGAGCATGATGGGAGAACTCAAATTCTTTCTTGGACTTCAAGTCAAACAATCTATAGACGGGGTGTTCATCCATCAAACTAAGTACACAAAGGAACTTCTCAAAAAGTTTAAGATGGATGATTGCAAACCGATGAACACACCTATGCATCCCACGTCCACACTGAACATAGATGATAAAGAGAAAAAGGTAGATCAGAAGGTATACAGAGGTATGATTGGATCTCTCTTGTATCTAACTGCTTCTAGGCCTGATATAATGTTCAGTGTTTGCTTGTGTGCTCGTTTTCAATCTGATCCTAGAGAATCTCATTTATCAGCAGTTAAAAGAATCTTTAGATATTTGAAAGGTACTACTAATCTTGGTCTGTGCTTTAAGAAAGATGGAGATTACAGATTAGTTGGCTTTTGCGATGCTGACTATGCTGGAGATAGAATTGAAAGAAAAAGCACCAGTGGGGGATGTCACTTCATTGGAGCTAATCTAGTGTCATGGTCAAGCAAAAGGCAGAGTACCATTGCCCTATCAACCGCTGAAGCAGAATATATATCAGCTGCAAACTGCTGCTCACAACTTCTCTGGATCAAACACCAATTGGAGGACTATAATGTGTCTGTAAGTAGTATTCCACTAATGTGTGATAATACTGCTGCAATTAATCTGTCTAAGAATCCAATTCTTCATTCTAGGGCTAAGCATATAGAAATCAAACATCACTTTATCAGAGACTATGTGCAAAAGGGTGTTTTTGATATTCAATTTGTAGATACTGACCATCAATGGGCAGATATCTTTACTAAACCTCTTGCTGAGGACAGATTTACTTTTATCAGAAAACATCTTAACATGCTGTATGTGGTTTAAAATGGTATATGTATTGATTGCATGTTTTATCTGCGCGTCCACTAGTTTTGGCATCCAGAACTTGTGAAGTCTACGCGTCCACTACTGTTGGTGTGCCGCGTCCACTTCATATGTTTTTATGCGTCCACCCTCAATCTTATGTGGACCCAATCTTACATACATTTGTCTTTTATATATATGAACTCAGTTATTAAAACGTTTGATATTAATCATTTCCTTGCTGAGTCAGCGACTTCCATCAATCCCATCGTAACCTTTTTTACGGTCCCAATATACCAACGCCGTTTTTTCACTAAAGTCTTGTAATCAATCTTTTTTTTAATTCCCTTGAAAACTGTTGGTATTCGAAAACTCTTTAAAGGTAACTCCTTTCCCTCTGAAAAACCTTTCGCTACTCTTCATCTTTGATAACTTCTCTCTGAAAAGTTTTCGAACTCTCTTTCTTCAAACCTTAACCTACTCAAGAACTCAACAATGGCTTCAACCTCAACTCCCGAACCTGCCTATGTTACTGACATCATCAATATCGCGGCTGAACATCATTTTAACTTCGAAATTTTGTGTGAGTACAACTTGGATGTAAGCAAGTTCATCAACGCTGCTGGTTGGGACGGATTGTTTCTGGAAAAGGTCTCGATTTATCCAGACTTAATAAGGGACTTCTGGAGGAAACCAACGATTACTGAAACTGAGATAGTAGGGTTTGTCCAAGGAAAGAAGATAACTGTCTCTGAGAAGACCATCTCTGATGCAATCGTTTGTGCCCAAGAGGGTTTAATCATGACAGAAAATGGGAAGAAGATCTTGGTGGTACTGAAACCATCGCTGTTACACTGATGCGAGATGACACAGTGAGGCTCCTCAACTTGCTCCTCAACCTGCTCCCAAGAGAGCTAGAAAACTAATTCTGCCTCAAGACGATGATGAAGATGATAATGTTCCACTGGGAACAGTTTTAAAGAGGAAAGCAGCTGCTGCTGTTGATGCTGCTGTGCCTACCAAGAGGAGGCAACCTGCAAGGAAAGCAAGAACCTTTGCAGCCTCTGAGGTCAACACATCCTCTGATGTTCCTCCTATTAATGTGAGTGATGATGTCCCTACCCCAAGTGTAGATTTCTTTGATAATGTATATAGACCTTCTTTACCCTCACCCTTACCCTCACCACAAAGAGAACAACCTGACCAAACCACAAATTCATCTTCACCACTAAATAGCCCAACTCACTTAACCTCACCTCAACCTACACCACTCAAAAACCCTCTTTCCACCCATTATTCCTGATTCAGATCCCTGGTTTCATCAAGAAGATGATGGAATCTGCAGAGGTGCCCCCTTCCCTAAACAACTAAGAAAACTTTTTCCACCAATCATACCTTCATCCACTTTTTTTGCCAATAGGTCCGAGAACTGGGCTCAGGTCAAAAGAAATTGGAAAATTCTGTTCCATACTCATCAACCTGACCCTGAACTTAACCTTGAAACTCCTCTGACCAGGTGGTACTCCCATCCTGAGTATGACTATGAACCTTATGAGGAATACCCTTGGACCACCAAATACCCAAACTCTCAGCCCCCAAAAGGTCCCTTTCCATCAGAGATGAACACCCACCATGGCCCTCTCCTCACCCATCTACCCCTCAACCGTTTCCCTCCAAGAAAAATTTACCCCAGCCTACAAAAAAACCCCACCTCTGATTCCTCACACTCAAGGAGTAGCACGACACATCATTCCCGTATGGGAAACAGATCCTAAAAGGAACCATCTGCCTACCTTACCTGAGAGGAGAGCTCGATCATCTAGGCACGTTCCAATTATTCTGGATGCAAACACACAATGGATGAAATTTGAGCATCCCAGCATCTATGGAAGTGCCTCAGACCACTTTGCAGATCAACTGATTTACAACATTCTGAAGTGGGAGTTCAGCTACTTCCAGATTGAAAGAGCTGCACGATGGGTTCCTATCACTTGGCTGAGACACCATAAGGAAACTCGAGTAGGCATTGCTCCCTACCCCATCTGTCCAAGACTTGGCATGATAGACCTCAACAAAGACAAAGACATGAGGTGCAGAAGAAATAAAGGGGTCATGCCTGAAGCTCACTCTGCCATTCTGGACTTGTCTCAGGAACTCTTTGATCACTCCGAGCTTGACTTCTATCTATATATGGAGGATGTGCAGAAAATTGGAGAAATGAAGGCTGCAGACTTCTGGTTATCTCACATCATCCATTGCACCAGGAAAGCCTCTTCTTCTGGTTTGACTCAAGAAGAGAAGAAGGAAATTCCTAAGTACAGAGGAAAATGTGGCCTATCCAAAGCAAGGCACATGATCTACAAAGATCTGTGGGGACTTCCTATTACCAGCAGGGATGTGGAGGAAATCATACCTATCCACTGGGCAAAGGATTTACCTCAGAAACCTATCACAGTTGCCACTGCACCTCCAGCAACTTCTTCCTCAGATCAGGCAGCCCAAGAGTTAATTGTAGAAGGCCCTGAACTTGATGAGCAAATGTCTTCTCAGCCTACTTCAGTTGAACCTTCATCTGCACAAGCTAAGCAGTCTGCTGAGGCTGGTGTCTCTAAGCAAGGAGCTGAGTCTGCTAAGACTTCTTCTCAACCATTAGCTCTTGCTATGGTCAGAACAGCAGCCCAGGCTCAAGACACTGTCTCTGACACTGCTGAGAGCTCAAGACAACTTAACTTGCCACCCAATCTTGAAGACATCATTGGGAAAATTGTTGATGATAAGGTTGGCAAGATAGTTGAGGAAAAGACTGAGCAGATGGCTCAACAGCTTGAAGAAAGGGTGCAGAAGCAAGTTCAAGACTCTCTGGCCCCTACAAATGCAGTGATGAACCAAATGCTGGCTCTGATCTTGGAGTTTCAGAGAAATCAAAATCCCCAGCCTAATCAACCACCTCCTCCACCACCTCCTTCTATCTAAATTTTTTTTCTCTGTTCTTTTCTCTGTCTTTATCCTTTTCTTGTGTGCTGACAATGATGGTCCACTCCCTTTTGCCTTTTTGTCTGATGACAAAAAAGGGGGAGAAAGGAAAGATTAAATTTTATAATTAATACAGAGATTTTTTTTACATAGTTGTCTGCATATGCATAAATATATACTCATCTTGCTGATACTATGCCTTGACTTCATGATTATGCTTCAATACTGCTTTGAACTCTAATGTTTTATAGGATGCTATCTTGATTTGTTAATCAATGTTATTGCAAATGAGACTTGACTTATTATGCCTTAACAGCATTTATCTGTTGACTGCCTTGTCTTAGGGGGAGCCTTGTAAGCTCTCTTAAACTTTGCAAAATAAATTTAATTAGTTTTTGTCATCATCAAAAAGGGGGAGATTGTTGGAACCAAAATGATTTGGATTAAATAATCTCTAGGTTTTGATGTTAACAATAAGAATTAATTTTGTGTAGCAAAGTGTTAATGCTTTAAATCTAACAAGTGCCTTTAGCCTTAAAGAATCTCTGTTCTTATAAGCTAAAATGTTAAGTCTTTTCTCCTTGCAAATCCGCGTCCATATGTTTTCTATTGAATATCTATGCTGAAAGTATGGTCGGGTCCACTCTCCATTATAACTCCAGTGCCACGTCAGTGGACGAGCGCTTGAATGCTTTTAGTGGACGGAGAATTTCTCTTCGTGTAGACGAGAGCCCTTAGTCTGCTATTGCCACGTCACTGGACGGAGATTTTAGTTATCTCAGGTACTGGCAAGACCGTTGTTTTGAGTAGACGAAGTTTTGGTTGCCACGTCAGTGGACGAAGCCTTAAAACTCTTTTTGCTTATCTTGCCTTTACGCTAGTTTGCTGGACGAAGATTTTTTTTTTAAGCATTTATACCAATTTGAACCAAAGCGAATTTATTTCTTATGATTGATATTCATTTCATTTATAATGGTTCTTCTCGTTTTCTATTAACGATTCCTTTTGCCTTGTTCCATTGAGAGAGACATAGTACAAGTCAGGACTTGCAAAAAGCAGAATAGTACACTGCAAAACGTTTTTGTACCCTGTCACCTTTTACGCTGATATAGTTGGAACTTGTACAAAGGAGGCAAAAATTTTTTTGCAAGCTGCTTTTGCTCAGAGGTGTGCTTTTTCATGCAAGAATTTGTCTCACAGTACAAAGGCCTCGAGCAAGCTGAGTCACAACGGATATTTACCTAGTTGACTCTATTTCTAAACGGGTATTTCAAATACAACCGTTGAAGACTCTGAAGAGAAGATCAAGGACCCTATAAATAGAAGACTAAAGCTTTTGAAGAAACAATTTTTTGCGTATACAAAGAAATCTCAAGAAATCTCTCGCGAAGCAAATATTTTCTTATTCATTCAAAAGCAAAAGTCTGTAATATTATAGTTTGAATATTGCTATAATATTTATCTGATCTTAAACTTTCATACTCTCACATATAGTGAGTTAGAAGATCAAAGATATCAAAACTCTTTATTAGAGGTAGAGCCTGAAGAGGCTTGGTAAGAAAAAAATACTTGTGAGCCTGGAGAGGTGTTGAATACTTGGTGTAATCTATTTGAAAATAGTGGAAAAATCCTTCAAGTAGAAGGGACTGGACGTAGCTCTTGGTTGGAAGAGAGTGAACCAGGATAAAACATCTTGTGTAAATCTTCTTATCCCTTATCTCTTTTGTTTTACGTATTTATACTAACTGTGGGGATTTGAACTTGAATTTGTTAATCCTTCAAAAGACTTCTTTTCTGTGTGCTTTATTCTGTCTCCTTAACTTTGTGTGAGAAAATCTTTTTGAAAAGGCTGTTTTCGAAAAATATTAACAAACACAATTCAACCCCCCCTTCTTGTGTTTGCCTGTGTCAACTTCAATTATTTGGAATTGAAACTGATTGGTACAATCTGTTATTACTTGTATGGAAATAGTATGTTATTACTTTTACTTATTGGTTTTTGGTACTATAGTGTAATCAGAAAAATTCTGCAGCAATATCAGAAAAATTCTGCAGCACAATATCAGACAAATTCTGCAGTCTGTTTATTACTTATTTAAACTGTTCACAATGCACAATATCAGAAAAATAGAATTTCATTATAGAATTCTGTTACATTACAATTCTGTACAAGTACAATTACAATTTTGCAGCACTTTTACATTACAAATCTGAACAAATTTCTCCTGAAATGAAGATTCTGTCACAGTATCCCAAGAAACGAAGGTTCTGCATAACTGCCAATTCTCAAAAACTGGTTCAGTTTCTGCATCAGCATGCATATCAATCTAGAATAAAAACTTCATCCCCACCTTATATCCTTGTTGATTTACAGTTTCTGTGGCTTTAAAGTCAATCAATTCAGCAGGAATCAAGCTGCAATTCAACAGTTTGTGTGGAATTTCCTGTGTTATCTCTCTAGTGAAATCAAACTGTGCAGTGTTCTTATCACAAGATTGAACATCAGCATCATATGTTGTTGATTAGCTTGAAAATTTCATCAGCCAAATTTTCCTTGACACCATCACACACAGAAAAGATCCAAATCCCACCAGCATAATGAGGGATGATGCTTCAAGGTCCTATTTTCAAAGGCAGAGGCCCGATGCTAAGTTGCCTTTGCAGAACCAGAGCAACAGTGATTCCAGATCTCAGGCTCATGAAGAAGATATGGGTGTTCGATATGAGGGAAGGAGGGAGGGGGGAGGCGGATCTGGAGGAGGGAAGGAGACGGATCTGGAGGAGGAAGGGAGGGAGGGACGCGGATCTGGAGGAGGAAGGAAGGGAGGGACGCGGGTCTTGTAAGATGGCTGGGACGGCGGAGGCGACGATGGGCTGACGGACGGCGGCGGTGTGGCGTCGCGGCAGGGAGAAGAGGGAAGAATGGAGCAACCGGGTTTAATGAGGGTAGGTTTGGCGTCGAGGTGGAGCCAACGTTGGAGCGGTGGCGGTGGAGGGGCGCCGGAGAGAGGGTTCTCAATGGTGAAGGGGTAAAGGCTTCGGTGGGTTTTGGATATCCCTTCACGATTTCTGTTCAGTTTTTTTTTTTTAAAAAAAAAAAAATGCTTATGCCACGTGTCTGGTTAAGGACCGTCGGCAGCCAAAGTCACCTGACTTTTGGCGTCCAAACGGTAGAAAATTGGAATCCTTATCTAACAGTTCATAATTGTGTATTCCAGAAAAATTCATCTTTCTTTCCACCTTTTCTCTTAACAACCAACCCTTGAGATTTATTCTTTTCTCACCCACCTCTTTCTTTCTACCCAAGTTGTTTTTCTTTATCTTCTTTCTTTCTATTTTCTTTCTCAAAACCAGAGAATGGTGAGAGAACCACTCAGATTCTTTTGAAATATTGTTTGCTTTTTACAATAGGTTGCACGCAGACTGTGCTTAATATTCCAAAAGGCATATTCCACTAAAGCCTTAGAGCGTATGAGCGCCCACAATTGTTGTGAATTGGAGATATAGAAGGAGATGTAACACACCATTCATACCAAACCTGTTTCAGATTCCATGAAGAGATCAAAATCAATGATATAAAATGAAAAAATAAATACCAGGATGAAGAAAAATATGATGAAATGCAGCAAAAAGATACAAAACCAACCTTCAAAGAACGATGGCGCCAGAAATGCACTTCCAGGGTAGAACCACGATCCACACAAATAGGTTTCCTCAATGGGAAAAACATTGGAAACCTGCGGAACAGGCCAAAGTAAAATGTTCGGGTGAGGAACCGAGTTAAATTCCATTTCATTTATGATTTCCTAAATAACTTATACATCTTTACAGTTCAAAAGAAAGGCTTGGGCTAAAGATCTCATTTATTGCACTGTTTTGTGACATCGGGAAAGAACACGAAAATGTTACACAATCCCTCAAATCTTATTCAACACACAACACATTATCCCTATGGAAGAATTCTCTAACAAATCATCATGGAAAATATTACGAAGTCAAAAATGGTTTCTGATCCGATTAATAAATGCAGTGAAATGAACTTTCCATTAGAAGTTTTGTAACCGTCCAACCTAACAAATTACCACCTAAAAAAAGAGACCCTTTTATAAGGAAGTAAGCAACTGAGCAACGGAAGAATACAGGTTATTAATCCAAGCCTCAAACAACTACAGAATCCCCATATCTGGAAATAAATTCACTGCTGACATGCAAGGTAATAATTGGCAAGGATGGTGGATTAAAATGGTCAAACAATAGTCACCAAAATTCACATCAATTTTCTCTGTTCATTGCATTTTTCCTTACAAGGAAAACGTCATAATGATGTCATCAAATATATTTTACAAGGACAGTCCAAACTTGAATGCCTCAATATCTTTAGTGTACTAAATTCTTCAATATTTACTTTCTCAGTTTATCCTCAAAGTCAAAATTCAGGTATTTAATTTAAATATATTAGCAACAATCTAAATATGCTTTGTCTGCATGTGGTTGAATTTGATTTACAACATTCCTGTAACAATTTGAAATTGTTATGCCATTGTGTCTGATTGAGAGGGAGTAGAAATATTTCTGGGGGGTAGGGAAGGGCAACTGGGCAAGGCCAGGCTCTGTCATTGTGCAATGTAAACTGTGATTTGGTGAGTATGGCCAGACACGAATGGCAGGACATTTTCAAGAATAATTTATTCCATGCCACTTTTATGGGATAAAGTGATCTCCTTACCTTCTTCCTGCTGCTCTGCTGGTGGTTATTTTAGTGTAGAGCGAGATTTTGGTGGATATACACAGATTGACATGCTTTGCTTACATGTATTTTATTCTATTTACTTAGATTCTTTTGTATGTTGTGGTTTCTCAAGGAGGATATCTTATATCCTTTGATGAAGTGCTTTCCCTGTTACTACTCTAATAAAATTTCATTCTTTTTTCCAAAAGAATAAAATAAAAAACGGGGAAACAAAGGCCAATACCAACTGAACACATTTGGTGTTGCTGTTGAAGGTCTAATTCCAAGATGCACATCCTTGTAAAGAGTTGCATCAAAGTAGCCAGCAAATCCTGTAATCAAATTATAGGAAAGGTCAGTATCAAAAAAGTAAACAAGGGTTAGGGGATGCGAGAGTTGGACAAACTTGTAATTTGCACATATGAATTTGACTACACAATATGAGAAGCTAATTATACAAATAATTTATTAATTTGAAAGGCTACAATAAAACACTCAATGGCAAGCACACCAACACCCAAAAACTATGCTAATAAGACTGCCCCATGTCCCCAATACAGCACAGTATATCTATTAAACGACCTGGGATATTTAATTTATTACATATCAAATGTTGTGTCACCAGCACAGCCCATCTTAAACATAATTGAACATGAATGAACCAACTCTCCCAAAAGCGTAAGCAATTAGGTGAAGGCACGCGAATGGTTTATATTATCTCTAATATGCTCCCTCACTCAAGAGTCCTATGACCTTGAAGAGCAGGTAATGCACAAGGCCATCTACTATGTGCTTGAAATTCAGCTTTTATTTATTATAATGGTGGCTGCAAGGATGGATCGAGTTTTAGACCACTTAGTCATAAAGGCCTTGATACCATATCATAAACTGATACTCCAAAAAGCTTAAGTTGTTAGGTGAGAGTAAATGGATGGTTTTTATTATATTTCTAGCAAAGGAATTCACAAATTTCAAGGCAACACTTCAAATATATTTTGCATCCTTCTATCCTTTTATTCTTCTACACCTAATTTTTATTTTAAAACTACCACCGTAAATTACCTCTATCTTAAAAGTATTAACCGCAACATCATTTACCTTCCAACATTATCATCTAAATCAAAATTTGAGTATGCTTAAATAAATCTATTGGCAACAATCTGAATTACTGATTTTTTTTTCTCATGGGTTTTGGTTTATGTCTCCAAGTACTTTTGTTTTCTTTTGTTTTTCTTCTTTTTATCAATAAATTATGGTGACATAAGGCCACCTTGCCTTAAAATTTTGTTAGGAACCCAAATCAGAAAAATTGAGAAACTCAGAAACAGAGAAATGGAAATAATAAATTATTGATGAACGGAATCAGAACAAAAAAGAAGAAAGAACTCTCCTCCAAGGATTTCCTCTTCTCAAAGGGTTTCCCCTTTCACATCTAAGCCAATTGCTTAATTCTTAAAAGATTTCAATTCAAAATAAATGCCTCTACCCTTATTTTCCTTTATTTATATCCCTTGTAACTAACTAACTAACAAACTAACTAACTAATCTCCTATTACTAACTAACTGCCCTTCTGTCCTAGCAACTTTCCCGCTGGAAGTTCAACCTTGTCATAGTGGAAATGAATTAGACGTACACCATCCAAAGTAACTTACTCTAGCGGCTGAGAAAACCATTTGATGAGAGCCTGATCACTCTAGTCCACCTATTAAGTAACTAACAATATTGTTTGGTTGAATGGGAGGGGAGGGGAGGAGAGGGATTATTTTAAATCTTTGCTGTTTGGTTCATTGTTTTGGAGAGGAGGGGAGGGAGCAAAATCCCTGCTGGGTCAATTTTGGCTCCTATCCACTATTGGGGGATTTGGAGGGTAAGTGAGGGGATTTAAAATATTTTGAATAGATTGCCTAAAATATCATCACTTATATGTTTTGAATTTCAAATTTATAAAGGTTTTAAAGTAAATTGGTTTTAAAATCCCTCCCCTTCCATCCTGAAACAAACATGAAAAGTGTTATTTCCCCTTCCCTCCTCTCAACCAAACACAATATCGAATTAAAATCCCTCCCCTCCATTAAAATCCCTCCCCTCCCGTCCTCTCATTTCAACCAAACACACCACAAGTGAAATCCCGACAACATTATAGGTGAGTTAGTGTTAAAAGTTGTACTTGCATTATGTCTTAACCAAAATAAGTAACTTTTGTCCCAGAATAAATACAATATAATGGACAACTGCCAACAATTTCTACAGCCTTCAGAGGTCTCATCCATGCACAACCAACAGATGGCTCCATGCACAACCAACAGATGGACATAACAATTGTTCACTTTATGACAAAAAAGACACACAAACAGATGTGGACATAAAATTACTAAAAGTTGGAGTTTAAAAGTGAAAGATATTCAGAGTAAAATCAAATATATTATTATGGATCAATCATTTCATGAAGACTTATTCATTCAATAGGAGTAGAAAGACCCTACATACCATGTACCATTGCAGACCCAGCATCATTAGGCATCACAAAATGCAATTTCTTATAATGCTGGCAGCTTCTGTCTTTATCAAAGTGTGGGTGAGTAAAGGTAAAAACCTAAACAAGTCAAATGCAAAACAAAAAAACCAGCAGAAACCACTTAATTTCAAGTTTCTGAGGAAGAAAAGTAAGTTATCTAAAAACTAAATTGATTATTTAAACAAAAATATTAAGTAAAGCATGAGGTTGAAAAAGCATAAAGATCAAACAGTGGGTAAATTAAAGGAAAAGCAAGTAAAAAAACTGTATGAGAAGGTACTAACAGGTTGAGTTGGTGCAAGGCGAGCTACATTGTGCATTTTCACAACATAGGCAGTTTCGAAGTGTGAAATATCTTTATGTGCCTTGACCTGAAATATAGCCGCAAGCAATGAAATGACAGAGAAAATTTATATAACAAAATTTGACAGGGGGAATACAAGAGATATACGCCATTATATAACTTTGAAGCTGTCACTGGTTGGAGGAAACTTGTATACCTGAAAGTGGTAATAAACACTAAACACTAATACAGTAAAAAAAAAAAAAAAAAAAAAAAGCACACACACACACACCAAAAGTTAGAATGCATAAATTCATTAACCATTAAAGTTCATCAGGCTGACCACCAATATCTGTTATGGCTGACCACCAATATCTGATAAATGTATCTACTTTTAGTTACGTGAAGCAGTGGCTCCTAGAAACAATCAACTTTTGGCGACAGAACGTCTGAAAATGTATGATGTATCCAAAGGTGATGAAGGTAAAATTTGTTGCTTATTACTAAACTTCAAAAAATTAATGTCATTGCAGTATTTATGAAAAAAAAACTCCAAGGATACTATTTTCAAAATTACTCAAAATGGTTCATCCAGCACTGCTAATCTCAGGTTACTTACAAACTGGGTTATGAGAAGAAAGCAAGTGCTCCATTGAGCAAAATATCCAAAAATTCACATGTTGACTGTCTAAAGAATGTAACTCATAAAGACATAAACATTAGCCATTCATCTTGAGGTGGGACTTAACATACATTGGTGTATATTACTAAAAACCTAGCAAGTGGGACTTAACAAAGATAAATCAATAACATATGGAGTGAAAGGAATTTACATACGAAGATGGTATTGAAATTCCATCTTTCTTTAGAATCCGCTTGGCTCCATCAAGGCATTCAGGAGACAGCTCATTGTCACCAAAAGAACCTAGCAAATCACTGACCTATATTCAAGACAACAGCAATCAGACACTCAGCTTAAAGAATTAAAGTTAAGCAAGTGAGGAAGTATGACTGTACAAATATACCATTATGTCAGCTGGTTCAGGGGCATTCCAGAAACGTACGTCTCCTATGGATATGGTAACAATATCCATCCAGCCTTTTGACCTAATTAATTCCTGTTCCAACAAATAAATGTCAATCCTATGATTATTCAAAAGACTACTGGTTCCGAAGAGGGCTCCCTTAAACTGAATTTGTCTCTAAAGTTAGCAAGTAAGAGAATATCCGCCTTTGATTTGATAAAGTGAATTAAGATCTCAGCACGCTAAATGATCTGAGGAAAGATACACCCTTACTTGCTCATTTTAGAGACAAAGAACTATAGAGCAGCCTTTCGTTTCCAAAAACTACAGGTAATATTGTCATCAAGAAAATTTTCTAAAACAAAGGGGAGCAAAGCAAATCTTTTTATTTATGCACTGAAACAACAATAAAGACAATCAGAGGGCCTTCTTAAAAATGCAAGAGCATGAACAATAAAATAACCGAACCCCCACTCTCAAGAACAAGAGCTAAAAAGAATGTCAGAGAAGTGCCAATAGCTGTACTAATAAAATTACAAACAATACAAAAAACTTCCACTGAAGAAATTACAATGATCTATCTATCTCTAATACAAATTTCTTATGATTAAAGCTTCTATCATAACAAGTCATTACACTTAGAAAAATGCACTCTTCAGCACCCATAGTTACAAATAGACATATATGATAAAGAGACATGTACCGGAACAAAAATGAAAAGCATCATGGAGAATTTGCAGCAATGGCAGACATTCAAGCAATTTATAAATGATTAACTGGAACTAATACTGAAAAGGTAATTCCATATAGTAGTTGACAGCCACAGGTTATTTCAATTATAACCACAATGTGGAATAAGCCATGTATTTTTAAAAAGAAAAAGAAATTGAATTCAGTTGCTTCTGTAATATAAAAATAACTTTATATTAGAATGTAAATTCATGGAATCACGTTAAACATAAGATGTAAGAATAAGATTTACAACTGACATCAAGTGCAACAATAGCGTGATGATTCTTTTCCACGGCATAAACTCTTAGCTTCCGCCCAGTTTCCTTTGCTGCCTACATATGAAGATGATAAAAGTCACTCCAAAGAATAGTACATTACCCAAATCAACATTTGTCACATACTGGTAAAAGATCACACCTGTATTGATGCCTGCACAATAGCCCCACGCCCTGCACCAACAACCATTAATACCTAGCCACAAGAACAACAAAATAATCCTTAGGTATGCTACAAAGGATCCAGAGTGGTTCATATTTATCATGCACTAAAAAATAATCAAAGAAAAGAAACTACAAAAAACACATCTTACTGTGGTAATCTCTGATGCCTTTTCATCAGGAACCCTGTCCAGCAATGCTTGACAAATTGCTTTTTCATACTAGCATAAAGAAAACTGCCAATTAGATGACAAGTGTGAACACAGAAGAAACCAAAACCACCAGTTGTCAAAACCTTGAGCACCAACAAACAAACATGATGGCAAGCACCAAGGCTTCTTTTTTCAAATACTTTTTGACCAAGTAAGCACATGTTTCTAATCAAATGCCTACCAAATAAGAACAACAAAATGTTATATATTTACAAACTAAAGCATTCATAAATTTAAACACTACCTACACCATATAACATAATCTAGATCACCCCAACTTATACTAGTAAAAAAATAAATAAAAACAGACAACAGCAATTGAAGAATAGGAAATACCACATCATAAAAGTCAAGTTGCACTGAATTGCTACAGTTAATGGACTTGTTTACTATTTATTAAGTACTTCAAGCAATCAGTTGTTTAACAGAGAGTCACACCCAGTTGACTTAAGTATTCACATAAATCAACTCCCAAGCTAAAACAGTTTCATAACTTAGATTAAATGTGCAAGCCAGAGGAGACCAAAAAAGGGGCAAAGATAGACAAATAAAGATAAATGTATGCATGAAGTTGAGAATGCCTCACACACATTGCCATACCTGAATGCTTTTCGCTATGTCTTTCTCAAAATTCTCATAGGTCTTAGCCTCTAGATTTTTCTTAATAGGCTGCAGAAGAATTGTAAAACTTCAAATGAATCAAATCATTAAGCTAAAAGTGGGTAGGACATGAAGCAACATGATGCAATTAAAAAAAATTTACTTACCAGTTTGGTGTATATTAAAATTTATTAAGAGCCACAAGGTACAATCTTATTTAGAGAGTACTACTCTCAATCCACTAAAAAGATAACATGTGGACAGCATAATAATACATGCCACTAGATTAGGTTAAAATTATTATATAATAGTATTTAAATCAAATAGGAAATTTTCCATCTCACATCATTTTTCTACACTTTTTACAATGGTTAACAGTTGTGGTTAATAACATGTATTTGTTGGGTCAACTACTATCCTGTACATCCTTTAGCAGTGTAAAAACTGGGGTAGAAAAAACTGTGTGAGAATTCCAAAGTTAATCTCCAATTATGCTTTAACTTCTCAGGTTCAGCACTTAGATTTCAATTTACTTATTATGTTATTTTCCAGAAATCTCTCTAGCATAGTTGTATTCAGTTGTTCCCTTGAATTGAGGGGTTTGGTTATTGCTGGATTAATAGATTCAATGGCAAACCTGTTGCCATGTTTCTTTTACTAAAAATTCAGTGGTATTTTCACCAATTATGAATAAGATGGAAAGTCAGAGTTTTCGACTCTGAAAAAAAAAAAAATCAAGTATTGCAAAGCGGGACAAAGAATACTTACGTGTAATGGTATCTGCAAAACATCCCTGAGACCAAACTGGCATAAAATACTGAAAGAGTCAAGAAGATGATAACAAATAATGCTATGACTTTCTATTTGACACGTGTAAATATATACCTCAAGACATTCTTGCTCAGGAAGTGGATCCAGTCGTTTGTATATAGAACCAACATAGTCCAGATATGGCCGTAAAGGATGTTTTTGTGAATCTAAATTGCAAAAAACTGATTAAAAACAGAAGATTCCTCACTTCCACAGAAGTAGAAGAAAGAAGCAGAACACCGAATCATAACTTTCACAGTACATACATGTGAAAGATAAAGTATCTAGATGTGACAGTCTGACATATACTGCATGTAATCTTCAATGTAGACTAACTAAAAGCGGCTCATATAGAATAACTAGGAAAATACATTTCCAAAAAGAAAGAAAGAAAAAACTGACTAGAAATAGATAAATAAAAGATAGATCAATAAAACAAGAACAGGAACATACCAGCAGCAGAATGAGAATCAAGAGAATCTCCAATTGCTTCGGGATGAACCGAATTTCCAGATATGACGATCTAGATACATGTTTCGAGAAAAAAGTTAGTACCTAGAGGTGAAAATCATAGAAATGTAAGACTGCACATTTTTTGCATTCTACCTAATTAAATTATTTAGAAGTTTTAAATTTATTTGCTAAGTGGATTTATCTCAAAGTCTTGGCACATTAGACTGCCCAGCAGATTTGCTCACCAGAGCTCACCATCCTAATCGTTCCCGTACCTTGGTTTCCAAACTCAAGTGGTTTCTTCAGCACCTACTTGAGTTGGAAGGAGATGTTACAATATGATATTTATTTGTATTTATTTGTATCTAATTTGATTGTATATTTATTTGCATTTATGTCAGGATTATTCTTGTATTTAAGTGTATTCATTATGGGATTCTGGTTGTAAAAATCCCAGTCCTATAAAGTAAGACCTATTACTTTAAAATTATTCAGAAAAGTACCTAGTTATGTTTTCTCCATAGTCTCTCCATTTCAAACGACAAGAATACAAGATTCACAAAATTTGGGTTTTACCTGCATAGAATGGTTAAAGAGATCAGTAACTAATTTGTGCATACGCCTTGAGAGGTATTTAGTATTATCACGATCCTTAGTTGAAAAGTCCTGGCAAAAATTCAATCAAAACTATTATGACTCAGACAAGAATCAGCAGCACGATACTTTATATTTGTTGGATGCATTATAATTACAAAACAAGATGTCCTTACATCAGTATGTATTATAGCTATAATAGCAGGCTCCCCAAACCAACGTTCTAGTGAGTTATCAGAAGGCAGGGGACTCCTAGTAACAATAGATGATTGAGGAAATTAATAAAGAATTGATGTGATTATAGAGAAAGTTGAGCAATTAAAGTCAAGGAACAAAATGTAAGATGAAGGTATAAAGTGTCATCGTAGGTATAAACTCTAAAGTACTCACAAATTATCAAGTGCAATCTTCAAACGACTATGATGCTCACAGAGCAGACGAAATGAATTCCATATTTCCCAAGAATCAACCTGAAAATCAATAAACACCATATGAATCTATGGTGTTATGGCTTGTTGAACATCACATTAAAAAAACTCACTGTTCAGAAGACTAAGTTGTTCCATGAAGAAGAAGAAATAGTTAGGAAAAATAGCAAGTCCACATCATGAATTTCATTTTTTTTACTCACCAAAGTACCGGAGCTTGCACTAGAGTCATCATCAGGATTCAATGGAATCCTAAGCCACAACTTCATAACAAAGTTACAGATTGACAAACAAGTATTAGAATGGTGAAATAGCATTTGTGAAGGACAAGGAATCAGTCGTAAAACTTGAACTTAGAGTGGTACCTGCATGTCCCTTAGGCGCGGTAAGATTTGATACACACACCTAGCATAGTTAACACATGAAGTCCCCTTAGGAGCCGGAAGAAGGCAAGCCTGCAGCACATGGAAAAAATTAAAAAAACCTTATGCAGCATACAACAAATAAAGGATTTATTTTTGTTGGTGACCACCTTTCAAAGTAAGACATAATGTCAAACATGAAGAAACTTTATATCATACCGAGCTGGACAGTTGAGGTGGCAAAATCAACAGTAATAAATGTAACTTAACTACAAGAGTCAGATGTTAGCGGTTGACTCCCTTAACACTTAGTTGTTGAAACAGTATACCATGTCAAATGTTCTTTGAAATTCAGTATGGATTTGATGGAGATAACCCATAGCGATTTGATGGAGATAACTCAACAAGTTCGTTCATTGACATGTTTGGTTGCTTATACTCAAAATATACTTCCTAACATCAAGGTCCAAATCAAAACAACTCCTGAAATCATTTCACTTCAATTATTCTTATTAAACTATGAATCGGGAGTATAGACAAGAAAATCAAATGCTTTCTGCCAGGGAAATTTAAAATCAAGCATTCATAATTCCAGCAAATAACCACTGGTTTCAAACTGGACAAATAAATTTGGTTATAATCTTACCTGTAAAGAGAGATAAGAGGCCCGAGCTATTTCTTCTTTGAGAACAACTTCAGATTCCTTCCTAAGGGTTTTATCTTTTGAATCCAAGTCTATCCATGAGCTAATTTTTCCTATAAAAAAAATGTAAATTATATGAGAAGCTTGAGATTGTTGTGAATCCAACAACATTATCATTAATGAACAGAATATTTACAACAAAAGACTTTATAATATGAATAAAGAATTAGGTTCACCAAGTGCTCAAAAAATTCAACATCTATGAAACACTAATAAGAAAGCTAATAGCGTTAAATAGAAACCTAAAGGCCGAATTCAGTTTTTTGTTTTTTAATTGAATGTTTCGTGTGTTGCTACCGACATCAGTGTAATATCATAACAGTAACCCATATTCGCTTAAAAATTATAATCCTCGCCAAATTCTTTCCTCATCAAATGATGGAAGGATATGAGTTTCCAATTAATAAGGGATGAGAGTAACTTTTATAAAAATTAGAATAAGAGCACACCAAATTCATAAGAAATAATAGGTAGCACATACCTACTACACAAGAATTCCATTGTTGTGCGCTCACGGCGAAGTCTGAACCAGCAAATGGCGAAACAGTACGAACTTCAAAACTGCCAAATTGCGGTTTCCCCAAGGTTGGTCGATAACCAGGATTCCTCTAAATTACACCATAAAAATCATTTTTCAGTGATCATTGAAAACAAACTCAATAAAAAATTTGAAACAAAATATTATACATATAAAGAGATTCAAATTCACAACGCACGTAGCCTCATCCTAGTAGTGAACATCAAGAATGCGTATACGACTAATTTTTAACTAGAATCTTTAAAGAAAACGTTGAAAAATGAAACGAACCAGTGGAGCAACAATGAAATCGAAGCCTCCAAAAGTGATATTGAAATTGATGACAAACGGCATGGCGTTGCTGAACTCCGTCTCTACACCGCAAAGCCGATTATCGGAGGTATCCCCTTCTCTTTGCCCGAGCGGCATTTTCACCAAACCTTCAATCGCAACAAACAACACAAAGACAAGAGTATCACACCTTCAGTTGATAAGATCTTATTCAGAAAGATTGAGATAGAATGAGAGAGAAGAAGAAGAAGAAGAAGAAGAAGAAGAAGAAGAAGAAGAAACCTGGAGTTGCACAGTGACGGTTACGAGAATTGAGAAAGGAGAAGAACAGAGAAGAAAGAGCGGGAGAGAAATAGAGTGAGAGCAGAAGAGACAATTTTGATTATGAAATTGCTAACAGATACTATTTATACTCTTTGATGGTCAGTTATTGTCACAGATGACTTATGACTATTCTATAACCGCTCGCACGTGTCTTCGATTCCAGCTCAGCTTCTAGATTCTTCTAACAGCATCACCAATGGACGAGATTTAAGGAACCCACTTTGGTTCCTTATATCACCTTTAAGTGGGTCCTATTATACCACATCATTTTTAAGGAATTCACTCATTTTTCACTCCAATGGTGCACATGATAAGCAACCCACATTTTTATACTTTTTTATTTGCACATATTATATTAATTCATTTATTTTAATCAATATATAAAAAATTTAAAATATTTTGAAATATAGCAGTTGAATATTAAAGTTGTACAAATAAAAATCAGTGTTATTCCCTCATTTACGGTGACCCAAAATTTCAATTAAATTTTTGCCTGACCCATTGTATATGACCCAAAATTTCGTGACCCATTCTCTAATATGACCCAAATGACAAATACCCATCCACATACCCCTTCAATGTCCACTCTAGAATGTTCGGCCCCACATACCTCTCCTTTCTCTGATTTCTGCATCCCTATCCTCTTCAGAACCCGCATATCCATCTCCTTCCTCACAATTCCATCTCCTCTTTTTCTCTCTCGGTTAGCAAGCCAGCTGAACTCAGATCGTCCCTTGGAGGTGCGTCCAGGCAAGCCAATTGACGCGTCCATGTGAGCGGAGCTCCGGCAAGGTGGAGATACAACTACGGCGGTGGAGCTCCGACATGCAATATCATATCTATATATTTCTGTATTTTTTACATTTAAAGTTTCGATTTTTAATGTATTTTGCCTTTTGTTTGTCATATTTTTAATTTTTGTTGAAAAATAATGATTTTGTATTTTGGTTCTTGGATCTGTATTCCATTTCTTCATCTCCTTTCTGTGCATGTCATTTTTTTGCCTCCATTTTCCTTGTTGATGCCGTGCTTTCTGGTTTGTAAAAAGCAAGGGAAAACATATTTTAATGTTAAGCAACAGTTCCTTATATAAGGAACCTGTGCTTATTTTTAAGGAACCCAACTTTTAAGGAACTGCCAACTAGGCAAGTTCCAATGGAAAATTTTGATAAGGAAAGGTTCCTTATCTTATGGAACTCCCTATGGAACCCTTGATAAAGATGCTCTAATAATACTGCTAATATTACACATTACTCATTAGTCACTGGCCCAAGTGCATGTTTAACTTTTGTTGTTCATAACATTGGCTGCTTCTACGATATGGCATTGGCTTCCATCCTTCATTGTGAGGTTGGAGGATGGATGGAGGATGGAAACACATAAAAAATTTGAATGGTTATGATTGAAGAAAGGTAAGATGGGTAATCCCTATTCTTTTCCTCTTTTCTTTCCCATTTCTGCTCTTTGTATCTCTCTCAACTCTCTCATTTTTACACCTATGTTGGTCGCGGCGGGAGGTTGGGGGCGGAGGAGAGATTGAAGCAGTGGAGACGATGCCAAGGACACAGATGAGAGTGCAGAGGAGGGCGGCGGGATGACGACGAAATTAGAGTCGTCGACGGCGGAGGACTCTGATTTTTTTAACAAATTTTATTTACATTTAATTCCCAAACAATAGCTTTCAAACTCTCAACTTTTTTTTAAAAATAAATTAAATTTTGTTCTTTGTAATTTACAGTCATTTTCGTTCTTGTAGTTATTTTTTTCCTTTTTAAGTCAACCTCACGTCACAGAAGTTTTCAAACCTGTTAGATAAAAAAGCATTTACTCAAAAAATAAGGACTCAATAGAATTGGAAAATTAAACACCGCATACATATTTTTTATGAAAAAAAATGAGATCTAACTTTATTATATTGTATTATAACGATGTTGTAATAAAAGCTAATAACAAGTATCATAAAAACAACTATAGATATAAGCACCAAAAAAATACATATAACAATAGAGATTGAATTAAAATGAGTGTAAAATCTTTTTATAACCTCTTTAGCTCTTTTCCACATGCTCCTAATAAAAATAAAAATAAAACACATGAGAATATACATTCCCAATGTGAAAGACATTCCAATCTCAAAGTATTATCAACAACAAAAAAACAAATTTGCTTTTTGTGTCGCACACAGAGAACAAGAAAGGAAGAGTCAATCCAAACGCAAGCCTCAAAAGGCTTCATTACAATGCAAAAAGAGATCTCCAAATGAATGAAGTATGTTAGTTCCCTAATTGAAGTTGTCCCTACAACCATGTTCACGCCCCTGAAAATAAAAAAGGCAATCACAAATTTAGCCTTTAACTGAACATTGCACCGAGCAGAATTAACATTAAGTGATGATTACTACATACCAAAATTTAAAATAGAACGGGCGTCAAAGGTCTTCAAATCTTGCACAATATTATGATATCAAAGGAACAAGTAATCAGAGCTAATGGAAACTAGATTGATAATCAAAATAAAATCCATAAGATCAAGAAGTAACCCAAAATGTAGCTGATCAATCTCTCTGTTTCATATGCATTTTCACAAACACTTGGTGCTTGTTACTTAGCTCTAGTTCAAAATCCTCAAAACTCACCTACCCGCTAAAAACCAACAACGAACTATTTCAGCAAACATCAAAATCCTTCATGGTATGCCTAATTGATTCAATAATTTACCATGAAAACCATCAAAATCTATGCGGCCCTCGAACCCACAAGGAATTTGAGTTCCAACAATTAATTTACCTACATAATAAAGGAATGAACAATAACAGTACTATACCTTGATTGTTCGAAGATGCAATGATACAAAACAAATGGATTCTTCCAAACTAGTGTAGAAACGAAGATGAACAGAGCGAACTGGATTCTTGCACGATCTGGAATTTTCGGCTAGTTGTTTGAACTCAAATTTGCACTTGCAATTTGTGACTTAGCGAATTTGATTTGCAACTTGCAGCTAGGGTTTGAAATTCGAAATTGGGGAATGAGGAAAAGAGACCAGTAACATAGAAAACCTGATACGATTCTCTTTCTTTTGTGTTGGATGAAAATGATTCAAAAAGTTTTTTTTTCATTTTTGTGTTGGATAAAAAATGATCCATTTCTTTTTTCTTTTTTTTTTGGTCCAGTGGATTTAGGAAAAAATGGGATGGGCCATTATCCATCCATTAGTGAAATGGATCCAATCCAATCCATTTTGTTTTAATATTATTGTTGATGGATTGGATGGATATTAGTATGAATGGGCTGGATGGACAAATGGTTCATGGATTGCTTTGCCAGGCATTATATATCCAATATTTTTTACATTTATAAAGTGCGGACGTGTTAATAGCTAGGGGTGATCAGAAATGTTTGACCCGCCCGAAACCGACCAATCCGATGCATGTCTTTTTGAAACGGGCGGGTTCACACGATTGGGCGGGTTCATCGGTTGAAAAAATAGAGTTAAAATGGATAACAGTGGTCGGTCTCTGGTCTGGATTTCTCAATCCATCGATACCCGACCAGACAAAAAAAAAATTAGAAACAGAAAAACAATATCTATTATGATGGGTGTGGGCAAATACAAAGGCCCAACTCTTACCTTCGGTGACCCAACCCTCCACTACCCCACTACTCCACTTCACATACTTACTCAGTCAGATTGAAGATAAATTATAGAACACATTCAGTACACATATGTGAAACCCTAACATCCTTATGAAATGAAACCCTAACCACCTTAGTCCTTACCATTGACGGCGACGCAGCAGCAAGCAGCCAACATCCAGCAACTAGCAGCGGTGTACAGCCACACCACATCGTCCAAGTACCATTTCTGTCGTCCTCTTTCCTTTGTTCTCTTTCCTTCGTTTCCCTCTTTCAATTTTTGGTCTGGGTTTCTGACATTCGTTTCTTTCTTATGCATTTTCGCTTCTGTCTCTGTGATTTTCATTCTTCCTTTCCTTTGTTCTTCTCTCCGGCGAAAAAAAAAAAGGTTTTGAGATCTGTTCATCTTCATGGTTTCAGATCGTGACTTCGTAACCTACTTGAATCAACTTCAAAGAGTAAGCATTTCAACCTAGCAACTTTGGTTTTCCTTTTTTTTTTTTAATGTGTTTTTTTGTTGTTCAGTTTTTAAATATTTGGCTTTATTGGGTTTCCATTAATTTTTTATTTAATTTTATAATTTGTTTTTCTTTCTCTAAATTTATTTTTTTCCAGAAAGTAAAAATTTGGATTTGAGGTTTGAACTTTGAAGGAACCCTCATTGGTAATGTTCTCTTTCACTGGTCTGTTGTATTCCTAAATGGCAACCCTCATTGATTTAATGCCTACTTGCAGTTGCAGCTTGCTTTTAGTTTAATCTGCATTTTAACACTAATTTTTTTTTTTTTGCAGGAATTTCAATTCAAAATATTTGCTAGAGTTGAGCTCATGGCTATCTTGTTTCCTTGTTTGAAGAATCAGCAGGGCTACCTTATTTGAAGAATCAGCAGATGAAGAAGCTTTTATGATTAGATAGAAACCTTATTTTCTTATGTATTTTGCATTTGTGTATGTATTTATAGAAAAGTAACTTCTAGGTTTCTATCTTCATGAATTATGCATGAAGCTATGAAAGGCAACTTCAAGTATGCCTATTTAAAAGCATCAGTTGAGAATGCTTGTTATTTATTTATTTTTACAGGGAGAATGCTTGAAAATATAAAAGTATACTAATCTAACATAAATTAAGAAAAGCAAGTAGGCCTTTGGGTTATTACAACTAAAGTTTATAATGGGTCAATGCATGAATCAAGGCCCAATTGTGCATTTAGTTTATAAAATTGACCAAAAAATAAAAAAATTATGTTCAGAATTTAATTTGGCCCAAAAATCTAATCTGGCCCAATTTTGGCCCATATCCGTATCAACCCACCCGACGCCCGCCCAAACCGCCACCCGACTAAACCGATCATCCAAATGGGCGGAAATGGGCCATAAAATAGCATGGTCGATTTTCGACGAATTGGCATTTTTGGGCCCGAAACCGACCGAACCCGACCATTGCTCACCCCTATTAATAGCGCTTCCATGGGCAATGTCTTCAATCCTCCTTGAAGAAGTAGGAGGATCCTTCCACACTCATCATAAGCCATAGATATTGGAAGTTGCAACCAGATCAACCAGTAATCCTTATGACATTGCAAGTTGCAACTCCACTGGATTACAGGTTCCTCTTCCTCTCCCCCAAAACGCACTTTCTCTCTCACAACCCTCCTTTCTTTCAGATCCAGGTTTTCCACGGCGGAAGAAGCATGGTGATGGCTTCCCAAACCGCTGTCCCACGGCTGTCCCAAACTTGGGTCTTCTACCGCAAAATTTCAATCTCGCAAAATTTTAAGGAAAAATCTCGCAAAATTTATGTATCCTTATGCTGGTTGCAAAGAGCCAAGTCCTAGCACATCATTTCAATCTACACAGGAAGGGTTCAAAGGAACATGTGTAGGGATAAACTAATGAATACATATTACATGGCACTGATTGCGGGAAAGGACAATTATAACAAAAGTAACATAGAATGATCACATGATTCATTTAAAAGACAATGATGGAACAACCACATCCCAAAATCGAATGAACATGACCTGAAGGAAAGTGAAGATAAATCCACTTAGTTTTTGTCCCTTAACATAGGAGTCTGATTAGGGGTGTAAGTGGACAGGGTAAACCCGACCAACCCGACAAACCCGAACCGAACCAACACATAAAAAATCGAAGTTAATTGGTTCAGGTAAAAATCCGAACCGAACCAAAGGAAACCAACCATCTTTGGTTCGAGTACTGGATTTTAATTCTCAAAATCGAGTACCCGACTACCCAACCCGACCATGTTGCAATCCTAATTTCTCCCCCAAATCCTTTCCTCACCTAACATTCAATCGACTCTCTGTCTCTCAGTTCTCACATCTATCAACTCTCTTTGTCTCTCTGCTTGAATTTCATTGTGGGGCTTCCGCAGTGCCGCATACAGTCGTGGCCTACAGACCTCGGAGATCGGCATCCTCGGCTCGTCGCTCCTCCATCGTGGTGTTAGCGTGACCACCAGACTGTCTTGCTTCGTGACCAGGCTCCTCCGTCGTGCTTTGTCCTTGTCCAAGTCGCGCCGTTGTCCGTCCAAGACGCTCCGTCGAGGTCGCGTCGTCCTCCGCTTTGTGGTGAGTTCTATGCATTTCTGGTGGTGCAAGGAGAACGCAAGAAACGTTTGGGTTAGAGGTGAAGAAGAACAGAGATGAAGATGAAGCAGAAAAGATAGGTTAGCGGCAGAGTGGGTAGGGACTAGTGTTACTGTAATTTGCTATGAAGATGGAGATAATTGAAAAGATGGAGCAGAGATGAAGAACAATGCATTTTAAATTATTTTTTTTGTTTTATTTTTTATTTTTAAATTTTTTTAATAGTGAACCCATGAAGCAGAGATGAAAACAGTGAATTTAAGTTTTTTTGTTATTTTTTTTTTATATGTTCATTTTTTAATAGAGAACCCGATGACCCGATCTTAACCAACCCGTACTTCATCGGTTTAGTTTGGTTTGGGTCATGTACTAAAAAATGCAGGAAACCGAACCAATCAAATTTGATTGGTTCGGACATTTTTTCTATCAAAAATCATACCAAACCGACCCGTTACACCCCTAAGTCTGATCAGTTGAGGGATGAACACAACTCAGTTTATTCTTTTACAGCAATGATACTTTGAACATTTGAGATTATTTTTCTCAAACAAGAACTCCCACAATGTCAAGATTATTTTTTCCTTTTCTGGGTTTCTTTTAATCCTTGTTTCAGATTTAAAAAAATGTTAAGTTGCTTTAGGATCACTCCAATCTCAGAATTCATCATTTTCATTTTCTAAATGATGGGTGCCATTATTAATTGCGATGAAACGGGTTTTGCAGAGATTGGGATACTTTAGAAGTGTGAAAGAAGAATTTAATTATTGAAGAATTAGAAGAATGAAGTGAGAAAAAAGAAGAAATATGTTGAAATGAGTGGCAGAGGAATAGTGAAAAGGAAGAGCAGATCGAAAGAGATGATGTCAATTTTTTCAAAAAAACAAAATTATTAAAAAATAATATTATTACCAGTTGCATTTGACCGGGTAACCTGTAAAATAATGGGAGGATCGATCCTCCCCTTCCCATCTAGAGGATTGTAGAATTGCCCGCTTCCATGAGGTTTCGTTGTTAACCTACAAACCTTTAATAATGTTTCCTCAAATAAACATGTTTTTTTTATATATAAAAAAAATGTGCTCCACCTCTTAAAGTTGTTTGTCAAAGAGGCGCTATTATACGTTATAACTTTAATATCGTTTTATGACTATAATAACACTTGCTTGAGGACGGAAGCCGGAGGGAGGATGAACTGGTTCAAATAAATTCAATAGCATAAAATTTAAAAGATTAAATCAAATGATTGCAATAATAACTAAATACTTGAATGCAAAGAGGAAAAGGTTGAGAAGAGTGCACAAACTGATTTATTGGCTCAGCCACAATGCGTGACCTACGTCCAGTCCTCAAGCAATTGCCTGAGGAGTTTTTCATTTATCGAATTGTTTCTTACATGGACTCGATCGATGAACCTTCCTCACCTTAGCCCCAAGGTATAGTTACAATGGTTTCTTTCACACAAGGACATCACCAAACCTCCCTCTATCTTAACCCGAAATAGAGTAATAATGGTTGCTTTCACTCAAGGATACCACCATACCTCCTTTTACCTTAACCCAAGATAGAGTAATACAAAGATGTTATCAACAAGAAGTGATTGCTCTTATCAATGAGATACAATGAATTTTAAAACTCTCTCAAGTGTAGATAAGCAAATTTCAGCACGAACAAAAATGGCAAAGCAACTTGAAACTCTTTCTCTTTACAAGTGTATTGTCTTGATCTTTTCCTAAGGATGACTCTATAAAGTGGAGTTCTTTTCTTATAGTTTGCTAGCCAATAAAGAGAGCAAAATATCATAAGAGAGCCTTTAAAAACGTGTGGAAATGTTGTATGCCTTTTTTAAGTAGTTGTTATTTTAGCTCCGGTAGTTGCTGGTTTGCCCAGTAGGTGCTGTTTTAGTTGTTATTCTTCTCTGGTTTGAGTATGACTAACATTTTGAAATTTCTAGCTATTTGAAGGATCCGGATTCTCTCCTGCTATTTGTCTCCTGCTCCTCTCCAGCGATCAGATCTGGACCATTCATCAGATCTAACGGTCCAGAAAAATCATGATTTTTAATATTAAAAAAATAAATAAAAGTTTAAAAAAAAAAAAAAACTTCTCTCCTTGCCCCATCGTCTACTCCGTCCCTTCCATGTTTCTCAACCCGCTGCAATCGATTCACCGCCGCCATGGAAATTCTCTCCACGCCTCCATTCAAAGGCCTTTCTCCCTTTCTCTCAGGGAAGCCGCTAACTGTGCCATCCATGAGCATACCCTTTATCTTGTATATTGATATTATGAATTTGAGATCCAATTTATTTGAAACTCCAGACAAAAGCATCACTTGCTACACCAAAAGCTAGTAAATTTAGCAAAGGAGTGTCCAAATCAAAATCTTGGTGTCGTCTTTTTCTTTGAGATTGAGTCATGCTTGTCTCTGGCACCAAATTGCTGCATTTGAGCTTTAAGTTTTAAGTAGTGCATAATTTATTAACCTTCATATGAATGGTTGCCGCGGGGACAACAGAGACGATAATGGAACGGAAGGAAGAGGACTGTGGTGGCGAAGATGACAAGGGAGTGTGAATGTTGTTGTCACGGAAGTGGGGAAGAGAAACCAGATGACAATGGCACTAGTGCCTAGTGGGACGATGGAGAGAGGACAAAAAAGTGTATGTGTGTGTTTTTTTCTCTTTAAATCTCAACCATCAGATGTATCCAACGGTTGAAATCCTTGCTATAGAGAGGCTAGACGAAACACTTGCGGGAGAGGATCCATATTCCTATTTGAACCAATTAATTCTTCCATAAATGTATTTGACCATTGGAGATCAAAGAATAATGTTATTTGATCCTAATTAAAAATCAATTAATCATCAAATCACATAATATATTTAGGGAAGATATTTGCTATTCTTAAATGGAGAGATTTGACCCATAGTCAATCATATATCAACATATTAATAGGGGTAAATCAAATCTTCCAAAATACTCATATGCTCAATAATTTAAATGCTTCATCAAAACTTAAAAGCTAACATTATCCACCTTTTTTATGATGAAAAAATAAATGAATTTGAGCATGGTTACAAGTTGCATTTTATCAGAGTTGGCAGCAAATAAAAATTTAAAAGAGTAAGAGTTAAAGAAAACTCCCCCTTAATCCATGACGCGTATGGCAACTCATCTTACTCACCCTAAACTCATGCGTGGCTTTAACAATATACTTGGATACCTGTTCATTTCTTTTCTCCCCCTTTCAGCATCAAAATTCAAAAAGAGGTAAAGCACAACAAAAATGATCCAAAATGTATATAGCAGCATACAAAAATGGATGTAATAATGGACAAAAAAAAATGATATAAGATGCTACATTAGAGTCGAGTAACAACAAGAGAAGATATAGAATGCTCTGGTCAGGATAATATGCCAACGTAACTAGCACCATGTCCATATTTAGAGGTTTATAAAATGAGACAAAAGAATAAAACAACAAATAAAATATTATTCAAGTTTGTGGGAAAAAAGAATTTAAAGAAAGAAAAAAAGATTGGAGAAGCTTTGGTTAAATTTTATGGATTAGAAGAAAAGATTTTGAGAAGACATCCAGCCAAGTGAGAAGAAAGTGGCGCGAGAGAAAAAAGGAATGAAAGAGAGAGATAAAGAAGGAAAATAAAAAGAATTAGATGTTTAAGTTTTTATTTGGAATTTTGAAAAGAAAGCTTGAAGAAGAGAGTGTCGAGACATAGAAAAGAAGAAGTGAGAGAGAGAAAAAATAGAGAGAAGAAGAAAAAATAAAGAAAAAAGTTTTTATATTTTTTTAACTATGAAAACTTACGAAAAAGTCCTTAAAGAAAAATATAAATACCGAGTGTATCCTTGAGTTATTGATGGCACCAGTGGCTCTATAAAGAGACTGAGAACAATAGCTAGCAACTACAAATAGCAAATACCTTGTAGTTTCTATTTTACCCAATAGTTGCTATTTTTGAGAGCATCAACAAAACTTAAAAACTTTGAAAATAAAACTTAGAAAAATCTTGGACATGGTTCCAATCACTCATGAATGGCATTATTATCATATAGAAACATCATCCCAGGCACTCTAACAAACAAAACGAAATAAGCATAGAATATTAGCATAGAGCACATGTAAGATTAGCATGCAACATATAATGCATATTAACAATTATTATGAGCCACTCAAATTTGTAATGGTATACATAAGTGAGAATATTGAACCATTCAATTTAACCAAATAAAGCACAAAGGAGTCATTCAAGGCTAGTCAAACCAATTTCATTCATTTGTCGTTGTCTCCAAAAGTGAGGTCTCCTTGGTATAGTCTCTGGTCACGAGCCAAGAACACTCATAGGTCTTTAGAGTTTGTATTCAATCATACCTACAAAACAAATTCACCTTGATTTTGGTACCCAAATTTTCTTGGGCCCTTGGAAGTTAGAGCTTGAAGAAACATCCCTAGTAACCTTAGGGATCCAGATTTTGTTAGAGCCAATTTTCTTAATAGCACATGCCTTTTTTTCCACAATAATTGCATGTCACATAAGAACATGTAGAGACACTCATTTTCACAGAAAAGTTCTTGAAATATTTTTCACTTTTGCATTGATTAAATCCTATTCCGGCTTTATCAAAATAATATTTTTGCTTTCCCAAGAGAATATCCAAATTTTCCTTTCCTCTTACAAAAGTTGGCAGGGTCTTTGGTAAGTTCCTCAACCTTTTCACTCAATAAAACATTTTCATCAGTTAATTTCTGTTCATTTTCATTTGAAATGTTTTCTAGTTTCAAAAGTTCTACTTCTTTTCTCAAATTTTTCATTTTGTCCCTCCGCTTAGAAGCCTGCCAGGAGCCGCTCCTTGTCCGTGCCTTCACCGGGTGTCACATCTGCAAACTACCGGCAGTCATACCCGACTCAAGGAGATGGAAACTTAGGCATGACCGAAACATGACTCCATCGTCTCGAGCTACTTGATTGTTGACAGGCGACCTAGAAGCTCCAACAAAATCCTAACTTCATAGTCTTTCGTTCCCCAGTCCCGGAGGATGCATCCATGTAAGCGGACCGTCTCCTACCCAAAATGGACCCGATGGGGCTGCAGTGCTACCATCATCTTCGCATAACATAATATAGAGCCACAGCCAGACAAACAGAAAATGAGGTGAGATCTTCATTCATCATACAACATATAGTAGGCATGCAGTGGTATGATACACATACATATGACAACATACATATAACCATATAATTATCCATTCTCATTCAACGATTCAGTATAACCAGGTAATTAACAATATATCCACACATACCCGAAGGCAAACAATATCTCTCTGACAATAAGCTTATCAAGCCATGGCAGACACTGTCAATTCATAGAGACACAAGAATGGAGATAACTGATTGAAACTGCATGGTCTCATACCTACACAGCCTCAATGAAGATCTAACCCTTACTCCGGAGCTAAGAGAATGTTAGGACAGAGTGGTTAGAGCGATTAGGCATCGTGTGCGAATCAATAATAACAGTCACATGCGGAATTAAAAATTATTTTGAAAAACTCTCAATAACCTGGACCGGCTAGCATCTAGTCGTAGATGTCAGTGTATTGTATGGAACGCCATGACCAAGAAGAATCACCAACTGGCCATACGTGACCTTCCTACCTAGACCATTTAAGATCGTCACTAGCACGTCCGTATGCACACAGACATGTAAGCCAACTTCCTAGGCACAGAGGCCTTACTAACAAATTCATTTGAATCAAGCCGATAACGGCATGTGTGTTCATATTTATCCACCGGATAAATTTTGGGGTTCCTTACAGAAACCAAAAGCCATTCTAGAGGCAAAGCAGACAGTACCAACATGTTGGGAATCACCCCTCGTTAGACTATCCATGTTTTCAACGATTTAATACATTATGAAGGTTGGTCATTAGTCACCAACACATTAGACCTTTTTAAGTCCATTCCCAAACGGGATTACTTGTTGAGCAAGTAACCTTAAAATACTCTTTGTCATTAGGTATTATGGATGTAAGGATGAGTGAATCGTTCTTACTTTATAACATATGGTCTTGTTTCACCATAAGTCATAGAATATTTAGTTCCTATTTTCACTAAGTCATTTTTGACTTAGGTTTTCCAGTTAACTTGAAATGCTAGTCTTGAAGACTAAAATCTTTTTGGTTCAAAATCAACATCCTTGGCTAAAAGCAAACAATTTTGAAGTAAATTCAAACAAAGATATATTGGTATCAAATTTCTCAAAAACAATTTCTCAAAAACATTTGAAATACATAAAGACGATTTTGCCCCTTTTTACTGAATTTAGGACCTAAACTTCGTGTTTTCAAAAGTATGATTCTTTTTCTCGAATCTTTCACTCTCTTAGGTTCCAATACCCATGTTAAGGTATTAAAATACTGATTTCAAACTTTACGTTACAGTTTGCTCAAAAAACCTAAAGTTGGACCGAACGTCGCTAAATTCGCAATTCACGTAGTTCCTTTTTCAACAATTCTTAACCCTAGAGGTCCAAACTCATTTTTGAATCGTAGGATACTTAGTTAGGTATGAAAAACATTTTCCAACTATCCAAAACAATTTTGACCGAAAATCATGTCTCTGTTCATTTTATATGTTCGATTCTTTAAAAATTCCACTTTAGGTCCGTTAAAACACGATTTTTTTTCCTCTTAAGACATAAACTCAAATTAAAGCTATTTTGGAGTCACTGAAGCCTCAAAAGTCATATTTCACAACCTTAAAAACATTTTTTCAAACTTTCATTTTCTTTTTGGTTTTGTTACCTTTTAAAACCCACAAGCATCCATAGAATTGCATAGTTTTAAGATTTAAGGTTGTATGCCATTTTTTCATCAACCTTGGCCGAAACCAAGCATCAAATAAATGAAGGTTTTCACTTCACTAACCAAGCTCATATCTGTTAAGTCTCTAAAATGTCTGTGTGTATTTCCCTAAGTTTTGATGAAAACTAAACATTGGTTAATGATTTAATTAACCTATTTTGTGGTTGCTAACCTGTCTACTTGGTGTACAGATCAGAAGATTACAAAACTCACCTGTCTGTCTACCTAAGTATCACCTGTCCGTATAAGCCAAATAATCAACCTGTCTGCTGACTAGGATTGTTGACTATGTGCAAACTGGTTTACAACCTGTCTCTACTCTTCAACTTATCTATGGTTCTCTGTTAAAGAACTCGAAGTACAGGAAGCTTTTGCAAGCTGTCCCCTCATGAAGAATACTCTAAGAACTCTCTCTCACGCTTATCAAGAAACTCAAATGCTTTCTCTCAAGCAACCTAGGAAGTCAGAGATAAACTTCCAGTTAAAGAATGTTTCCAACATGCTTTATTCCCTAGTACTTTCAGTCATTACACAGAAAGGGAAATGTACTCTGCAAAAGTACAAAAGCACTCTGCACAACTCTGAGTTGGCGTCTACACGATGCATAAAGCTATTATCCTTCATGTTAGAGTACAACCAACGTCTCCATTGCATTAATGGCTGCCCAGAACGACTATATTGCATTTAATGAAGCTCTGCTTGAAGCCATCGTTGCAAAGAATGTCTCTAACGGATATTAAATGTTTGAAGGCTATAAATACAGAAGTCATTGAAGATGAACAGAAAGAGAGTTTACAAAACATTAAAGAGTCATTACTCTGTTCATTTATTTACTCTGTATTCTTCAATCATTTGAAGTTATTACGCAGACTTTCCTAAGCTTCACATTTAAACCACTCTCTGATGTTAGTGAAAGATCTGTCTGTCTGTAAGTGTATTTATTACAAATCAAACTCTCAAACAAATCTGAGTGAGCCTGAAGAGGCTAGGTGTGCAAAGAATACTTGTGTTGGAGCCTGAAGAGGCTAGGTGTGCAAAGAATACTTGTGTTGGAGCTTGAAGAGGCTAGGTGTGCCAACAATACTTGGAGTCTGTAACCTGATCAGTTATAGTGGATAAATCTTGATGCTGCCAAGGACTGGACGTAGCTCTTTGTGTTGAAGAGTGAACCAGGATAAATCTCTGTGTTAATCTCTCTTCCCTTAATCTCTTTAGTTGTTTTGATTATATATCATCTGCGTTCTAACTAAGGGGTTAAAACTGTTTTATCAAGACTATTTTTCATTTATACGTGTGTTGTTTTCTGAGAAAACTACAACAGACAGGTGACCTGTCTGTGTAACCTTTTTACACCCGTCTGTGCTTAGCTTCTGCATGCGAAAAGTTTTTAACTTTATTTTAATTTCTGATAAACACAATTCAACCCCCCTTCTCGTGTTTATAGTTGTCTATTTCAGTTAGTATCAGAGCTCAGCCTCTGGGTTGAGCATCTAACAGTGTAGAGGTAAAAGATCCTGAAGAATAGACATGACTGCTGGAGCTAGTGGAAGTAACCAGACTGAAGGAGCCTCCTTAACCAGACCTCCATTCTTCAATGGAGAAAACTACAACTATTGGAAAGACAGATTTCAATGGTTCATTCTATCTACAAACTCTGATCTCTGGGATGTCATCACTGATGGTCCTTTCATTCCTAAAAACGATGACAACACTGATAAGCCAAAAGCTCAGTGGACCCCTGCAGAAAAGGCAAAGTGGGATCTGAATCACAAAGCCAGATACAACATTATTTGTGCTCTCAGTCCTGATGAATTTGAGAAGGTCTGTGCCTGTGATTCTGCCAAAGAAATATGGGACACCTTAGCTGTCACACATGAAGGAACAGCCAAAGTCAAAGAATCAAAAATTGCCATACTTGTCAGAAAGTATGAACTGTTTCTCATGGAGGAAGGAGAATCTGTTGCTCAAATGATTGGGAGATTCCAAACTATCATCAATGGTTTGAAATCTCTTGGCAAAGTTTACTCTAATGCTGAGAAGGTTGGAAAAATACTTAGGACTCTACCTAAGCAGTGGAGACCTCTGGTAACTGCTATCTCTCAAGCCAAAGATCTTACCACCTTGACCATGGATGAACTCCTTGGAACACTTACTGTTCATGAGCAAGAACTTGGAGATGAAGTCTCAACAAAGAAGGGCAAGTCAATTGCTCTGAAGGCTGATCAAAAGTCTTTCAAAGCTTCTAAAGCTTTGAAGGCAGACGAGTCATCCAGTGATGATGACCTGTCTGAATCTGAGGATTCTAAAAGTGATGAAGAACTATCTCTCCTAACCAGAAAGATAAAGCTTCTCTTACAGAAAAAGAAGTTCAGAAAGGATAAACCATTCAGAAGATTCAACAAGGACAAGAACTTCAAGGATTCCACTTCAACAGACAAGAACTCAATTGTCTGCTATGAGTGCAAGAAACCAGGTCACATCAAAGCAGAATGTCCTCAACTCAAGAAAGCCCCGTTTAAGAAGTTCTTCAAAAAGAAGAAGAAAGGAATGATGGCTACTTGGGAAGATCTAGAGACAACATCTACTGATGAGGAGACAGAGGAAGAAGCAAATCTCTGTCTAATGGCTAACACTGACTCTGATTCAGATAATGAGGTAAATTCTGATTATGAGGAATTACTTGATGCCTATGAAGAATTGTTGGAGGAATCCAACTGTTTATCCAAGGCTTTCAAATCTCTCAAGAAAGATCATGTTAAGCTCCTCAGTGAGCATAAACAGAAATCTCTAGAGTGTAAGAAATCTGCCAAGGAGAACAGTGAGCTGAAGACTGAAAAGTCTAATGAAGCTAAGATCTCTAGTGATACATCACAGTCTGAAGAAGTTGAAAAACTTCAACAGAAAGTGGAAGAGCTCACTTCTGATCTTGCCAAATTTGTTAATGGTAGAGAAAATCTGACCAAGCTGCTTGGCTGTCAGAGGCACTCCCTTAACAAAGAAGGTATAGGATATGTCCATCAGATACATCATAAAGTATCAACTAAGCACTCTAAAGTGTCTGCTACATCTACTTCTATTAATTCCATACCTGTCTGTAATTTCTGTGGAGAGACTGGACATGTTATGTCTAAGTGTCTTCATAAGAAAAGAAGGAAGTCTTCACAGACTCCTAGAACTAACAGAAAAGGACCCAGAAAACTATGGGTACCTAAAGATCAAAAAATCTCTGTTGCAGATGTCCTCAACAGCACAAAGAAAACACCACTGCTGGTACCTGGACAGTGGCTGTTCGCGACACATGACAGGAGAAAGGTCTATGTTCCTAGACCTCCAACTTAAAAAAGGAGGACATGTGGCATTTGGTGGAAATCAGAAAGGGAAGGTTATAGGAATTGGTACTATTAGTGGTAAACCTCCTCTTCCCTCTATATCAAATGTTCTTATGGTTAAAGGATTAAAACACAATTTGCTTAGCATAAGTCAATTATGTGACAGTGGATTTGATGTCTCCTTTACCAAAGATTACTGTATAGTTAAGGATCTAAGTGGCAAAACCCTCTTTCCAGCTAAAAGGCAACAAAATCTGTATAAGATTGAACTGACTGATCTCTCAGATCAAAGTGTAACCTGTTTGATGTCTAAAGAGGATGAAAGATGGTTGTGGCACAAGAAACTAGGACATGCGAGTATGAAATTAATTTCAAAACTAAAAAGGGATAACCTTGTGAGAGGATTGCCTGACATTAGTTTTAAGAAAGATGTTTTGTGTGATGCATGTCAGAGAGGTAAACAGATAAAATCAAGTTTCAAATCTAAAAACCAAATATCAACCTCTAGACCTCTTCAGCTGTTACACATGGATCTGTTTGGACCAGTTAGTGTTGCTAGCCTAGCTGGAAGGAAATATGGATTTGTCATAGTTGATGACTATTCTAGATATACATGGGTACTCTTCTTAACCCACAAGGATGAGTCTTTTAAGGCTTTCTCAGTATTCTGTAAAAGAGTACAAAATGAGCAGGGTTTCTGCATTTCTACTCTTAGAAGTGACCATGGGGGAGAATTTGAAAATGAGCAGTTTAGTCAGTTCTGTGAGGAGAATGGGATCTCTCACAATTTCTCTGCACCTAGAACTCCTCAACAAAATGGAGTGGTTGAGAGAAAGAACAGATCTCTGCAAGAGATGGCTAGATCTATGCTCAATGAGAATAATCTCCCTAAGTACTTCTGGGCAGAAGCAGTAAACACAGCCTGTTATGTACAAAACAGAATACTCATTAGGCCTTTTTTAAAGAAGACTCCCTATGAACTGTGGAAAGGAAAAAGCCCGAACATTTCTTACTTTCATGCATTTGGTTGTGAATGCTTCATCTTAAATACCAAGGATCAACTTGGAAAATTTGACTCTAAGACAGACAAAGGTATCTTTTTGGGATACTCTGAAATGTCTAAAGCTTTTAGAATTTATAATTCTAGAACATCTGTTATTGAAGAATCTATTCATGTCAAATTTAATGATAACTTAAAGACTGATAAGGAATCGTCAGATCTAGAAGATGATCTTGCAGGTCTTGATATAAACAAGTCAGAAGATCAACAACCTGACTTAACCAAATCAGAACCTGAAGCAGAACCAGACAGACAAGTGGAGCAGACAAGTCAACAGACAAGTGAAGATCCTCTTGAAAGAGATTGGAAATTCAAAACTCATCATCCTAAGGATCTCATCATTGGACATCCCTCAGAAGGAGTGAGAACCAGATCTACCTTAAGAGAATCAAGCAATGTGGCCTTCTTGTCAGAAATAGAGCCAAAGCACATTGAAGAAGCTCTTGATGATGAAAGCTGGATTCTTGCTATGCAAGAAGAACTCAACCAGTTCACCAGAAATGATGTCTGGACACTTGTCTCCAAACCCAAAAACAAGTCTGTCATTGGAACAAGATGGGTCTTCAGAAACAAGTTAGATGAAGATGGCAAAGTTGTCAGAAACAAGGCAAGGTTAGTAGCTCAAGGCTATAACCAACAAGAAGGTATTGACTATACTGAAACCTTTGCACCTGTAGCTAGAATAGAAGCTATTCGCATACTGATGTCATATGCTGCACAACACCAAATCACTCTTTTTCAAATGGATGTGAAAAGTGCTTTTCTCAATGGAATAATTGAAGAAGAAGTTTATGTTAAACAACCCCCTGGTTTTGAAGATATTGATAAACCAGATCACGTTTTTAAACTTAAAAAGGCATTATATGGTTTAAAGCAAGCACCTAGGGCATGGTATGATAGACTAAGCTCTTTTCTCATGCATAATGGTTTTACAAGAGGTCAAGTAGATACTACTCTGTTTAAGAAAAGCCATAAAGAAAATTTCATTGTAGTCCAAATATATGTTGATGATATTATTTTTGGAGCAACTAATGAAAAGCTGTGCAAGGATTTTTCAAAGCTGATGCAAGCAGAATTTGATATGAGCATGATAGGAGAATTGAAGTTCTTCCTTGGTCTAAAAATCAAACAGACAAGTGATGGAATCTACATCCATCAACAAAAGTATATCAAGGAAATGCTCAAGAAATAAAAATTGGAAAGTGCTAAACTTATGAAAACTCCCATGGAAACCAATGCAAAACTCAGTAAAGATGATGAAGGTAAAAAGGTAGACCAAACTGTCTACAGAGGTATGATTGGATCTTTACTGTACTTAACCTCAAGCAGACCTGATATTCAATTTAGTGTCTGCATGTGTGCTAGATTTCAATCTGACCCAAGGGAATCTCATCTTAAATCTGTTAAGAGAATATTTAGATATTTGCTTGGTACTACTAATCTTGGTTTGCTGTATTTAAGAACCAAAGAATACAGATTAGTGGGATTCTGTGATGCTGACTTTGCTGGAGACAGAATAGAAAGAAAAAGCACCAGTGGAGGATGCCACTTCATTGGAGCAAATTTGGTCTCTTGGTCAAGCAAAAGACAAACAACTATAGCTCTATCTACTGCTGAAGCAGAATATATCTCAGCTGCTAGTTGTTGCTCTCAACTCTTATGGGTAAAACATCAACTTGAGGATTACTCTATTTTTTAGCATAATATATCTGTATGGTGTGACAATTCTAGTGCTATCTGCTTAACTAAAAATCCAATTCAGCATTCTAAGGCTAAGCATATAGAAATCAAACATCACTTCATTAGAGACTATGTTCAGAAAGGTATCTTTGATATTAAGTTTGTTAAAACTGAAAATCAATGGGCTGATATCTTCACTAAGCCTTTAGCAGAAGAAAGATTTTTATTTATTAGAGATAATTTAAACATGCATTGTATTGTTGAATGACATGTCTGAGTTTTTAAACTGTCTGTGATCACCTGTCTGACTTTGCTGAGTCACTATGCTGAAACCCAACAGTTTTATTGAAATAGTTATTATTTATTTATTTATTTAATACCATTTGTTAATCTGAAGCTAATCATGGACACGGCAGTTTTTACCTCGAAACCATGTTTTCATTATGTCTAAGTGGGCGCTACAGTTCCCCACATAAATCGTGCCATTCTTAATTAAAAATGTCTTTTTTCTCTCTCCTGCTTTTGCTGCTTTAAAAGGCAATTCTTCAGAAAGTTTCAAACTTTATCCTTCTCAAAAAGCCCTAAGTCTTTTCGTCTTCGTCTTCCTCTCGTTCAAACCCTTCTCTCTTCCAAAACTTTCTTTTTTCTCTCTTCTCTGAAAATGGCATCTTCAAAGCACCTGTCTCCAAAAGAGATTGCTGAGCAATACGATATGAGAATAGCTGATGTTCAGAAGATTTTACCTGGAAAGACTGTTGATCTTCAACAGATGAAGAAATGGGGAAGGGATGTCACTGAGGAGTTGGAATACTCTAAGTGGACAGCCTTCTTTGATATCAAGGAGCTGGTCCATCCCAAGCTTGTCAGAGACTTCTGGAGAAATGCTGTGGTCATCACCAACGTGGTTGATGGAACCAAGAGCTTCAAGGCTCAAATGTCAGCTGATGTGACTCTCCAGTTTCCTATCAGCTCTCTGGAATTGGCAACCAGATGCCCAAGGATTGGAACTGCTTTCAGACCTGACTGGGAAGATCAGGTGGGAACTGAAAGTGTCAATATTGCTATATATGGAGTTCCCAACCCTGAGAACAAGAAGCCTGTCAGCATGGTGCCCAAGTGCAGGTTCTTGCACAAGCTGCTTCTGGAGTGTGTGATGCCCAGAAGGGGGTCAAGAGACAATGTGACCAAGTTGGACAGATTTGCTCTGTACCACTTGATTCACAAAATCAAGATAGACATCAATGATCTCATCTACATGTATCTTGAGTCTCTGATCAGAAGGACAAATATGCCTACCTACCCTTATGGAATGCTGCTGACAAGGGTTTTTAGGAACAAGATATTCGTTCCAACTGATGTCCACTTTGTGGACATGGCTTTGCCCATAGACAAGAAGGTCTTGTCTATGATGGGGATTGAAGGAATCCCTCTGGAGGATGAGGAAGAAGAGAAGAAGAAGAAGAAGAAGCCTGCTGTTGAGCAGAAGCTGAAGGAAAAAGCAGAAGAACCTGCTGATTCCACTGGTGAATCAGAGTTTCCAATCTCTGAAAGAATTTGGAAAGCTGCTGGAAAGGTTGCCAGACAGGATCAGAGGCCTGAGGAACCCACAGCATCTGAAGGATCTGCTGAGACAGTAGAGCCTCTCAGATTCAAGCTGAAGAAACCCTCTCCCAAGAGGAAGACCAGTGAGGCTGGAAAATCTGGTGGGGTTTCTGCACAACCCACCAAGAGAAGAAGACTGGTGAAGACCTTTACCAAGGTCAGACAAGTAGAGTCTATGCCTAGTAAAGAAGATGCACCTGCTCAGGGGGAGCAGACATCTCCACCCTCAGAGGAGCCTAGGGAGATCAAATCTCTTGATTTGGAATTCATTCCCAGAAAAAGAAGGTCAGGCTACCCTATGCCTGTAGTGGCTGTTGCTGAAAGGGAAGCAGTCCCTGCAGAAGAGCCTGCTGCTGCTGCTGCTACTGCACCCTCTGCTGACCTGTCTGCTGGAACACAGACAGTTGGTCATCATGAAGAAGCTTCTCTATCCCCTTCAAGGAAGAAAGCAAGGCACTTTGAAGATCAGCTCTTCACCTTCCCTTCTGCACCATCCTCTCCCCTTCATCTAGGTATTCCAGATTCTGTTGTTTCTTCCCCCTCTGCTCTCTGTGTCAACCCTTTATCTGTTGCCTCCCATTTTCATTCACCTGTCTCCTCCCACCCCACTCAAACATCTTTTGATGTAGTGTCTGATGTATGTCAGTACACAGTTGTTCACAGGGACTCAACTCCCAGAGAACAATCTGGCATATCATCTAGACTGTTTGTGAGTGATTTGCAATCTCTGATGACTGCAAGTATATCTCACTTATCTGTCATCCCTTCTCCTCCACCTCACATTTTGAACCCATGTAGGGAGATTTTCTTTTATCCCCCTATTGTGTTGTTCATTAGAACATTGGAAGGATCTCACTATCCTGCCTCTGTTGTAATGTTACCCTCTAGATCTAGATACTTTTTTCTTTTAGTCACAGGGTCTAATTCCTTCTTCTCCCGCATAGACTCTCTCTTACCCCTACCTCCCTCTGTCTTAGCCAATCAACCTCTTCCCCCTCCTATTCCAATAAGAGTCACTCGCCTGTCTCTTTGTGAAAGACTCTCCTGTGTCTTTCCCTCTCCTGATTTTGACCCAGTCAGAATCACCCCTCTGTTCAAAATAGCATTTCTTCCTTTATTTTATTTCAGAACCATTCATCAACTTTTCTTTCCCCGTATCTCCTCACCTTTCTCTGTACCTAAGGCACCCCCAGTTTTAGCCTTACCCTGGTATCCATCCCTGTCTGCTGCTTCAATCAGCTTGTCTACAGAAGTCTCCTCCTCTCAGATGGTGGATTCAGATAGCTTCAATCTTCTTAAGACTGAGCTAGAAGAAGTCAGAAGACAATTGGATGCAGAGAGGCATGCTAGGCTGCTGTTAGAACAGAAAGTTGATTCCTTGTATCTTCTTTTTAATCAGCCTAGATGAGTAGTTGTAGGAACTGCCTTGTAATTGAAATGCTTATGATGAATACAAATCAATTTTACCTTATTATTTTCTCTTAATTGTCTCCTTTTCTCTCCACTGTTATATGTTTACTCTTTTTGTTGCTGACAAAAGGGGGAGAAAAATGTAATGTAAGATGATTAATGTAAAATGCTTGGAGAAAAATATGTGATATATGCTAAGTGTTCTGGAGAATATGAACATTCCCTCTGTTATTTTGAACTTAAACCTACTGCATATTACTCTGATGCTTCTCATTGAACACTAATGAATCTGTCTGCACATATAGAAAATATCAACCTGTCTACTGTCTGTCATTCTGTACTCTGATTTTTTTCAAAGGTTCATTAAATCATCTGAATGTTTGTCATCATCAAAAAGGGGGAGATTGTTAAGTCTCTAAAATGTCTGTGTGCATTTCCCTAAGTTTTGATGAAAACTAAACATTGGTTAATGATTTAATTAACCTATTTTGTGGTTGCTAACCTGTCTACTTAGTGTACAGATCAGAAGATTACAAAACTCACCTGTCTGTCTACCTAAGTGTCACCTGTCCGTATAAGCCAAAAAATAACCTGTCTGCTGACTAGGATTGTTGACTATGTGCAAACTGGTTTACAACCTATCTCTACTCTTCAACTTATCTATGGTTCTCTGTTAAAGAACTCGAAGTACAGGAAGCTTTTTCAAGCTGTCCCCTCATGAAGAATACTCTGAGAACTCTCTCTCACGCTTATCAAGAAACTCAGAAATGCTTTCTCTCAAGCAACCTAGGAAGTCAGAGATAAACTTCCAGTTAAAGAATGTTTCCAACATGTTTTATTCCCTAGTACTTTCAGTCATTACACAGAAAGGGAAATGTACTCTGCAAAAGTACAAAAGCACTCTGCACAACTCTGAGTTGGCGTCTACACGATGCATAAAGCTATTATCCTTCATGTTAGAGTACAACCAACGTCTCCATTGCATTAATGGCTGCCCAGAACGACTATATTGCATTTAATGAAGCTCTGCTTGAAGCCATCGTTGCAAAGAATGTCTCTAACGGATATTAAATGTTTGAAGGCTATAAATACAGAAGTCATTGAAGATGAACAGAAAGAGAGTTTACAAAACATTAAAGAGTCATTACTCTGTTCATTTATTTACTCTGTATTCTTCAATCATTTGAAGTTATTACGCAGACTTTCCTAAGCTTCACATTTAAACCACTCTGAGTGTTAGTGAAAGATCTGTCTGTCTGTAAGTGTATTTATTACAAATCAAACTCTCAAACAAATCTGAGTGAGCCTGAAGAGGCTAGGTGTGCAAAGAATACTTGTGTTGGAGCCTGAAGAGGCTAGGTGTGCAAACAATACTTGGAGTCTGTAACCTGATCAGTTATAGTGGATAAATCTTGGTGCTGCCAAGGACTGGACGTAGCTCTTTGTGTTGAAGAGTGAACCAGGATAAATCTCTGTGTTAATCTCTCTTCCCTTAATCTCTTTAGTTGTTTTGATTATATATCATCTGCGTTCTAACTAAGGGGTTAAAACTGTTTTATCAAGACTATTTTTCATTTATACGTGTGTTGTTTTTCTGAGAAAACTACAACAGACAGGTGACCTGTCTGTGTAACCTTTTTACCCCTCTGTGCTTAGCTTCTGCATGCGAAAAGTTTTTAACTTTATTTTAATTTCTGATAAACACAATTCAACCCCCCTTCTCGTGTTTATAGTTGTCTATTTCAATATCCACACATATCCATCCATATGACACCAAGCATCGCAAAGGTATATAGTTTAATAATCTCAAGCACACAACTTTCTACTTATTTAATGTCATGCATAAATGAAATAATTTGTAGTAAGAACTTTTCTAGTAATCAACTAAGTTATATGATCAAAATAAATAAATAAATCGAATAAAAGAATTATAAATATTTTTGTTACACAATGAACATAACATAGGTTAATTATTTTAAATTAAAAATAAACATATATAATTAATAAAATTATTCAAAACATTTATCAATTTATACTTATTTAATTGTATATCATAATTTGACAAAATTATAATCAGTTACTCGAATATGCTTATTTAATTAATAGCATTTTTATCATATTTATCAACAACAACTATTATAATAATTCACATACTCTATAGATTAAATAATTGAAAGCATGATATATTATTTAGAAGTTGTTGAGCTAAGGGACTAAAAAAAGAATATAATGAAAAAAAAAATCATTTTTAACATAATTTGTAGACATTTTATATCAATTATTTGTTAGAGTGTACACTAAAAAAACATTTTTTCATGAAAATAAATATATAATGAATTTAAAAAAATAAATACTTAAATGAATTAGATGTATACATGAATTAAAAGTATATATATTTCATTTTTAAATTGAAAAATCAAATTTATTTTGTAGAGTTTAGACAGCAAAGTAAATATTAATCTTTAAAAATTATTTTTGACATAAATATCAAATTACTTATTATAATATTTTTTATTTTTAAATAACTTAATGATGTTAAGCTAACAATTAGTCAGTAATAAAAAATGGGGCAACTGTCAACACCCTATTTTGACCGGGTCTTTCAGTTTTCATTAGAAATTTCAAAAAAATATAAAAAATATAAAAAAATGCAAAGAAAATAAAAAAAAGTAAAGATAATAAAAAGATTTTATTTTTATGTTAAACACTTGGGTTTATTTTTGTTATTGGGCCAAACCAGTTAAACCTATTACTCAAACCCTAGCAGCCATGTTTGTTATCCCTCCAAAATTTTGATTTAGAGATAGAAATCCCTTGATCCTTAATTTTTGCAGATAAGATTTGGCATATTTTTAGGATCAGATCATAGTGAATTAGCATTATAAAAGGAACGATTTAGAGAATAACAAAAAAAACAACAGTGTGGGCAAGAGAGTTTAAAAAAACCTCTGAAGCAAATACAGAGAATAGAAACTTGAGTGTGAAAAAAAATACAGAGGAGAATTGCTGTCCTAAAAAATGAGCTCACCTCCATACCGGACCAGAACCTCCACGCACGGTGGTGCCTCGCCCTTCTCCGCCCAGATCCGGACCAGAACCTCCACGCACGGTGGTGCCTCGCCCTGCTCCTCCATACCGAACCAGAACAGCCGCGAGTCGCAGTCTCCTTCCAGATCGCGTCACGAACGGACCACCACGAGTTCGGCCCGAGCCTGCCTTCTCCGCCCAGATCCGGCCAGGACCTCCAACCCCACCGCGTGCGAACCGCGCCGCCGCTCTGAACCGGAACCGCGGCGTCGCGACCGCGAGACGCCACCAAACCGCCGCGCCACTGTTCCTTTTCCTGTTCGTGAGAGCAGGTAGAAGAAGAAGAAAGGTTCTTCTGCATTTTTTTTTTAAAAAAGTTTGTTTTTATATTGTATTGGGTTTTAGTAGTTTTTTTTTGTTTTCCTTTTTTTTATTTTGTTAATTATTTCTGAAATAATTATTTGGATTAATCGTTGGACTTAAGCCCAAATTAAGTGGGTTTAAAATGTTTTTTTTCTTAAAAGGAATTGGGCTAACAAGAAATGTATGAAACTAGATTTGATCTTCTTGTGTTGAAATAAACAAAATAGAATGATGTAAAAAGCAATATTTAAAAATATTTATGTTGGGATTGCTTTGTGAAATGTTTCACACTCAATTCTTTAAGTACGAGGTAGCTCTGTGGACGTATCTGCCATGTTCTGTCTCATTTAGGGGTTCCTTTTTTTTTTTTATAAATGAAATATAAAAAAAAACCTTCTTTAATAAAATAAAAAAAAACCTTTTCATAAAAAATAAAAGCAACCAACAAACAACTATTTTTTACAAGAACTACGTGGTTTTGAGTTTCCCATTGCAGCAGGGAATACGTAGGAGCGTGGTCAATCATCCCGTCAAACCGAAATTAATTTTTCCTTTATTTTGTGTTCTTTTTAATTTGCTAATTTAGATAATTAATTAATAATTATTTAATGTTTATGAGTTGCTCTATGACAAGTGTCATGTTCAATTTTTAGCTTCGAGGTTGCCCTATGGACTTATGTGCCATGTTCAACCTTATTTAAGATTTACCAATAATATTTATTTATTTTAAAAAAAAGAATTGAAGAAACATAAAATATTAAATAAAATATATCAATAAATAATTTCTTCCTTGTAAATATTTTTGGGGTAAAAATAAATAATTTAATTTTGCGCAATTTATTTAAGGTATCATTCTTAGAATGAGCGATGTAGGGTGCTTAACACCTTCCCTACTCGTAACCGACTTCCGAACTCATTTTTGGTTTCAAAGACCGTTTTTTTAGGGTTTTTCCAATTTTTTATCCTAAATAAATAAAATTGGTGGCGACTCTACTTTTTCTTAATCAATCTTTGTATCGCCGTCCTCGTCGCGATTTTCGGTTTGCGACAGGATGGATGTAATTTATAACCAATTTTGGGGTATGATGTTATTTTAATAAACTTAAATGTGATGGAGTGTAATTTACTCTTAAACTAATTATATCTCCATAAGTCGCACACGGGTTCATACTAGTTTGAAATCAATGACTTTGGGTAACTTAAACATTTCTTGGGAATGGAAGTGGTAAGAAGCAAAAGAGGACTTCTAATCTCCCAAAGAAAATATAGTACTTTAGAAGGTTGTAAACCATCTGAAATGCTGTGGACCTAAATTTGAATTTTAGAAGAGCATTGGATAGTGTTCAAATTGATGGGGGATATAACAACAGTTAGTAGGAAGGTTAATATACTCATCCCACACAAGACCAGATGCACTCTCTGGTAGAAAACATTAATGATGTCCGGAAAGGCCCTTTTTTTTTTTTTTTTTTTTAGAAAAATGAGCTAAGATCTATATAATAAGTAATTTGACATAAATATCAAATTACTTATTATAATATTTTTTATTTTTAAATAACTTAATGGTGTTAAGTCAACAGTTAGTTAACAATAAAAAATGGGGTGGAATATAATTTATAACCAATTTTTGGGTATGATGTTATTTTAATAAACTTAATTGTGATGGAGTGTAATTTATTCTTAAACTAATTATATCTCCATAAATCGCACATGGGTTCACACTCGTTTAAAATCAATTACTTTGGGCAACTTACACATTTCTTGGGAATGGAAGTGATAAGAAGCTAAAAAGGACTTCTAAACTCCAAAAGAAAATATAGGTCACGTTTGGGTAAACAACTTAATTAAGAGCTTATCACATAAGACCTTATCGCATGAGAGCTTATGCCATAAGAGCTTATGAAGAAAGGGGCAGGAGAGGATTCGAAGGGGGAATACACGAAAGGGCCATAAGCACTTATTAAAATTCCATAAGCTTATTCCAGTGACTTATGAATATAAGTCAAAAACTCCTTATGAGATGACATAAGTTACTTTTATAAGCTCTGTCAAACACACTGCATAAGAACTTATGTCATCAGATAAATCAAAAGGAGATTAAATAAACTCTTCCAAACACCATCATAATGTACTTTAGAAGGTTGTAAACCAACTGAAAACGTTGAGCACCTAAATTTGAATTTTAGAAGAGCAACGGATAGTGTTCCAGTTGATAACATACTGATCCCACACAAGACCAGATACACTCTCTCGTAGAACACCTTAGTAATGTCCGGAAAGGCTTTTTTTTTTTAATAGAAAAATGAGCTAAGAACTATGGAGTCATTTACCAACTTTAGGGAATTTTAGCTACTAGGATACGCACAAAAAAAAAAAAAAAAATTGTCAGTAGCCCACAGCAGTGCAGTGTGCAGATGTAGAACTCAGAGCTCTTTGCTCAAGGAACTTGTGAGCTGATTTGGTTAAAAAGGCTAATGGATGAACTGCAATACCTCGTATGGGTCCCATGAAGTGGTATTGTGACATTAAAGTTGTCATTAGTATGACCCATAACCTGGTCGATCATGATCGAACCAACCATGTTGAGATATAACCAAAGGAATAATCTCATGATACATGTAACCACAAGACAACAGATATTCTGACAAAGGGGCAGCTTAGACCAAGTTTTGAAGTGCCGGTAGGCAAGCTGGAATCACAAACATCTACTCATCAGCTTGAGAGAGTGTTGATATTAATGACAGATCACAAAATAAGAGTTGTTCTGTGACAGATCTCACCCCTAGGAGTTATTCTGAGAATCCTATCTCTTGTTCTATTCTGATTTGTTCCTTTTATATTTCCTGATTATTAGCTTTTATACCTTTCGAAATGTTACTGATTATTAAGTCCCGATTTAGAGTGCTTATATTAAGAAATATATTTTGTATATATTTTGTATCAGTCAACATCAAATACAATCAATAGAGAACAAAATTTCTTCTCTGTTCACAGAATGCACTAACATCCATGCAGACTCTGCATAACATTCCAAGAAGTAAAATTCCACTAAAGCCCCACCGAGTAGGAGCTACCATTACTGTTATGAATGGGAGATGAAGGAGATGCAACACACCACTCATACCAAACCTGTTTCAAATTCCATAGAAAATTACTAATATGAAATAGAAAAAAAGTTTCAACGATAAAGACAAATATGACGAAATGCAACAAATGATACAAAACCAACCTTTGTGGAATCACAACAGCGCCAGAAATGTACTTCCAGGGTAGAACCACGAACCACGCAAATAGGTGTCTCTAATGGAAAAAACATTGGAAACCTGCAGATAAAACCAAACAAATTGTACGGTTGAGAAAGAGAGTTAAATCCACATTCTTTTATGATTTCATGTAAACCAAATCAAACTTCATTTTTATTTACTGCACTATTTTCGTTTTGGAAACAATTTTGATCCACAGTGAAGAGAGAAAAAAAATAATAATAACATAGGATTAGGCTTAGACATCCTCGTAAGTATTGTTCATCAAAAACAATTTACGACTGTCCTAACTAGAATGTCTGATCTTTAAAATGCTTCATTCTTTACTTTCTCACTTTATCCTTTAAATCGATATTCAGATGGTTAATATAAATATGTCAGCAAAATGCTTTTGTATCTATCTGCGGCAAAATATTTCAGAATCATTGAGTAGTCATTTTGCCCTCAAGAAATGTCTTTCACATTCCTCTACCAAATTCAATTAATAGACCTCTTGCTGAAATGTAGTAAGTATTAATATTTTCATAATATATTTGCAAGTTCCAGACCACTGTGTTCTCTCCCCAAGTTTGTGGTTTGCCTACTTGATGTGTTTTATCCTATTTACTTTGACTTTTTGTATGTTGTGGTTTCTTTAGGGAGAATACCTTATCCTCTGATAATTTCTCTTTTGAAACTCAAATAAAATTTCCCCTTCATCCCAAAAGAAAATAAAATAAAGGAGAAGCATATGTCAATACCAACTGAACAACTTAGGTGTTTTTGTTGAAGGTTCAATTCCAACATGCACATCCTTGTAAAGAGTTGCATCAAAGTAGCCAGCAAATCCTATAATCGAAGTGCACAAAAAGTCAGTATCAAAACATAAACATGGCTTAGGGGATGGAAAAGTTGGACAAAACGGCTAAATTGTACAGATGACTGGCACTGCACAAGCATAGAAAAGCTAATAGAACTAATCTGGAAGGCTATTTAAATTTAGTAAGCAATGCCAACATCTCAAAACTACGTTATAAGACTGCTCCCATGGGCCATGTCCCCCCAATACAGCAGAGCAATCAGATGTCTTGTGTCACCATCACAACCTATCTAAATATAATTGGACAGACAATTATGAAAGGGAATTTACACCAATCAATCGTACACGGCATCAACACAAAGTTAATCATGTGTGCAACTGGCCAGATAAATTTCAAGCCAATACATCAAATATATTTCCCGTCGTCCAACCCTTTTATTCTTCTGAACTTATTTTCATTTTGAAACAACCCCAAATAAAATACCTCTATCTTGAAAGTATTAAGGAGGGCAACATTTACCTTCCCACTATATTCTCTGAATCAAAAATTAAAGATGCTTCTAAATCTATTGGCAACTATAAAAACTTCTCTCTCTATTTGTGGTTTGAGAATTTGAAATTGATTTAGCGTGATGCCATGAACTACTTTAACCTACGGTATGTTTGGAGGTTTTCAAGTAAAGAGGAATTCGGGCAGTGCTAGGGAGATTGATGGCTCTATATCTTTGAAGATGAGTGTAACTTGAGTGGACAAACTCAAAGTATCTATCTCAATTCTAGTTTTGTTTCTAAGGACGGTGAAATGATGTTATGACAATATAGGTTAGGTCATCCAAGTTTCTACTATTCAAAATACTTGTTTCCTGAATTTTGTTCAAGAATAAAAGTACTTCTTCATATACTTGTGAAATCTGTCAGCTTGCTAAGCATCAACTTATCCTTCACAACCTTACAAACCATCATCATCCATAGCGATGTTTGGGGACCTAGTCGCGATCCTACACCTTCGGGCAAACGTTGGCTTGTCACGTCTGTTGATGATCATACTAGGTTGACATGGGTGTATTTGATGAATGATAATTCTGAAGTGGAGACAATTTTCAAAGCCTTATTTAAAAAGGTGAAACTCAATTTCAAAAAACAATTCAGATTTTCCGTAGTAATAAAGGCAGAAATTTTTTTAATAAACATCTATCATTTCTTCATGGAAAAGGAAATTGTTCATTAAAGCTCTTGTGTTGATATCCCCCAACAAAGTGGGGTGGCTGAACAGAAAAGTAAACCCTTGTTAGAAGTAGCTCGTGCATTACTTCATCGAAGTATGTTCCTAAATGTCTTTCGTGAGATGCCATTTTAACCACAGCCGATTTGGTTAATAGAATGCCTAGTAAAGTTTTGAAGTTTGTAACTCCTCTGGAAATGTTTCTCAATGTTTTCTCTTCAAATAGATTGTCTTCCTCCTTTCCCTTAAAGATATTCGGGTGCATGGTTTTTGTCTACCTTCATGAACACAACCGAAATAAACTTGGTCCTCGGGAAAAATTGTGTTTTTACCGAATATGTTCCCACTCAAGACATGTTAGGAACCCTGAGGTTAACGTGTATTTTAGAAAGAAAAAGGGAGATAGTAGGGGACTTTTTTTTTTTTTTTTTTTTTTTTTGAGAGAAGATAGGAGGGGACTTAATTCCCACCTAAACAATGTAAAAGGTGTGACCTCATTGTAAGTTTGTAACTACCCGCTGCACACAGGGAAGCAGGGGTATTAGGAAAGCAAGGGTGTGAATCAGCTATAAGGAGGCAGCCAATACAGAAAGGGGTGGGAAAGAAGAAGGAAGCAAATGAATTGGGCTGGAGAGACCAGCTACTATCGAATTGCCTGGGTTATCTTTGTGTATGTTCAGTGTCCATTTCCGTTTCTGTATTCTCCATAATTCAGACCCCACTGATTGTGATATCACTGATATCTGCCTGGGTTATCTATGTGGTGCATTTTTTATCCGGTTTCTATCACATTAACACACTAACATGTGCACACAAAATTACTAAAAATTGGAAGCTACAAATTAAAAGATATTCAAAGTAAAATCAAATATCTTGAAAAAAAACATTTCAATGAAATAGGGAGCAGAAGAACCCTACATACCATGAACCATCGCGGACCCAGTGTCACTAGGTATCACAAAAAGCAACCTTTTTATACCGCTGATTGCATTCCATATCATAGCGTTTTCTATGAGTAAAGGTAAACACCTAAGCAGGTCAAATCAAGACGAAACAAAATCAGTTGAAACTACCTAATCTTGACAATCTGAGGCAGAAAAGTAAACTCTCTTAGTAAATTTAAACAAAATGATGTAGCAAAGCATGAAGCTCAAACAGCATAAAGAACAGAACAGTGAATGAAATGAAGGAAAAGCAAGAAAAACAAATTGAATTAGAAGCTACTAACTGGTTGAGTTGGTGCAAGCCGGGCTACATTGTGTATGTTCACAACACAAGGAGTTTCAAAGTTTAAACCATCTTTACGTGCCTTAATCTGAAATATAGCAGCAAGCATTAGAATGAATGTTGAGTTTATATACAGGCAAATTGGAAGGAGAAGTATAACAGATGTACATCATTATAATACTTTGAAGCTGCCACTGGTTGGAGGAAACTTGTGTACCTGAAAGCAGTAATTAAACACCAACACAATAACTAAACCAACAAAAATAGAGATCAAAAGTTAAATGGTTCAGCTGGCAGAACATCAATATGTGATGAATCCATCTACTTTGAGTTACATGAAGCAATGGCTCCCAGTTTTTGGCAACAGAAGGGAAACTACATGGCAGTAAAACTTGATGCTGATTACTAAAATTCAAAAAATTAATGCCAGTGCAGTACTATACAAAAAAAACCAAAAAAGAAAAGAAAAGAAAGGAATATTCAATATTATTCAAAATGGATCATCCAGTACCCCCATTCTCAGGTTACTTACAAACTGAGTGACAAGAAGAAAGCAACTGCTCCGTTGAGTAAAATATCCAGAAATTCATATGCAGACTCTCTAACGCATGTAACATACATATGGAGTGAAAGGAATTGACATACGAGGATGGTATTGAAATTCCATTATTCTTTAGAAATCTCTGGGCTTCATCAAGGAACTCAGGAGACAGCTCATTGTAACCAAAAGAACCTAGCAATTCACTAACCTGCATTCAAGACAACAGGTATCAGACACTCGGTATAAAGAACAAAAGTTAATGAAGAGAGTAATTATGATTGTACAAATATACCATTATGTCAGCTTTTTCAGGGGCATGCCAGTAACGCACGTCTCTTAAGACTGGTATGACACTATTCACCCAGCCTTCAAATCTAATTAATTCCTGTTCCAACAAAACAAAAATTGTAATGCCAATGATTATTAAGAAGATTCCTGGTTCCAAAGAAGGCTCCCCAAAAGTGAGTTTGTGTGCTAAGCTGAGCAAGTAAGATTCTATCTGATAGGAACTAGGTCCTATCTAGCAAAGAAGGGGACGCTATTATTAACCAACAGAAGGGAATTGCAGAATAAGTAAGAACAGAAGCTCCCAGGTATGGAGCAAACTCCGAATCCCAGATACAAGCCCGAAAATAGAAAATGACAATGTTCTATGTGAACTCCCTCTTCTTTTGCATTAGGTCCCCTTTATCCCCTAACTACCTCTCCTTTTCAGATCTTGTTTCTCTATTCAAAACTACTTTTCCCTCCATCTACCTTAAGCCTATGAGAGAATACTTGTAGGACTTTGGGCTTGAACTTGGATGACCCACCAATGCCGGCATCTTTAAGAACTGCCTTGTCCTCAAGGTAGAAGTAGGGAAACTGCACTCTAATACTGCTCTTTTCCTCCCAGGCCACCTCTTCTGTTGGCTGATGCTTCCACTGGATCAACCACTCAGTCACAGTTTTCCCATCGTTAGATGTTTCGCATGAAGCTAGGATTGCCTCTGGGGTTACAAGGATAGCATCCTCCATTTCTAGGCCTCAAGGCAGTTCAGGTTTCACTGGATGGTTCCGTCACTTTTTAAGATGGGAGACATGGAAGACGGGATGTGACTTAGTTGTTTCTAGCAGCAGCAACCTATAAGCCACTTCGCCTACACAGCAACAACCTGGAAGGGACCATATTAGTGAGCTGAAAGCTTAGGACTGATCCTCCTAGCCATCACCTATGCTGAAATTGGCATCCATCTGGTGAGTGTCTGCGCTGATTTTCACAGCCTGTTGTGCACACTGCAAGTTTAACTTCAATTGCCAAAGAGCTTCACCCCTCTCACATGGTACTTTAGCTACTGAATCAACCAACATCTAACTAGTGAGATAGTGTGCAATAGCTGGTGGAAGGCGGCCATACAATGCCTTAACAGAAGTGGTCCCTGTGATGGAGTTAACTGTGGTATTATACCAAAATTCAGCTCGAAGGACCAGAAGGACCAATGCTTGGGCTGCTCAGAAAGCACTGCAAGTAGGTCTCCAAGCAGCGGTTTACCACCTCAGTTTGGTCGTCAGTCTGAGGATGACATGAGTTGCTCATCTTCATGACTGTACGTCAAAGGCGAAATATTTCGTTCCAAAAATCTCACCACTACACTAGAGAAACCGTGTATCCTGATCACCTCATTCACAAAGTACTCCGCAATAGACACTGAGGTAAACGGGTGTTTTATGGGTGTAAAATGAGTATACTTAGACAACTGATCAACTGCAGTTTGCAACCATGATGAGAAATTATGAGGAATAGGGAGTGGCTGCAGCAAACCCGCAGGAGCCAAGGTCTGATATTTATGCTGTTGGCAGATATCACAGCCCTGGACATATTGCATAATCTGTTTTCAGGAACAAGGACCCAGCCAACCTCTTGTAAGTTTCCATAGGAGTAGAGTTGAATTCTTGCAGCAAAGAAGGGATAAGGGAGGCTGGTGAGAGATTACTAAATGTCATTTAGAAAAGAATAAGTCACCTATGGCTTCAGCCACCCCTTGATTACCTTAATGATTCGATACCCCCCACAACCCTCCTTCATTCTCTATATATTCACACTCCTTTCCATGATTCCAGCACCTTCTATACCAATTCCTTGCTGCCAAGTGTCCATTCTGTTAGAGCCACCTTCTATTCCCTCCTGCCAAGTGTCCATTCTGTTAGAGCCTTGCATATCAACCTCCTCCAATCCACTTCCCAGCTCCTTTCCCATCCAACATGCATTCCCCTTCTCCTTTCTACGATATATGAATTAAAGGCCCATGATCAAGAGGCCCATCATGGGTTCTTCTTCCCATGATTCCTATCTGAACCATGGTTTTGTCTTGTCACCATCTTAACACCTAGGTTTGTCGTGTTCTAGGCATAAGAGGTCTTGAGTTTCTCATCCCCTTTACCATGGGACTAGTAGGTGAGGGGCTACCGAAGAAGCAACCTTGTCCCTACCATTTAGAAGATATCCTAACCACTCCATCTCGTGCCAATTTCCTCTCCATCATGCTTGCAATGGATATAATCTTGTAACGGGTAGGATGTTCCAATGCCTTAGACCTCCAACTTGATCTCTTCCTTCAATCCTTCGAAGAAGAGTCCCAGGTACTAATCATTGAGCATGGGTGGGATATGAGCAACAAACAACTCAAACTCCTCAACATACACATCCGCGATCCTCTCCAGGTGAAGCACTTTTCTTAGAATTCGAGCTTTAGGCATAACTTAACCCATAACCAGCTTAAGAAGTGACAATTGTCCAAGCCTTATAAAGGCTACTTTGGCCATATCTCTAGTCGATGTAGGATCATAACACACCCCCTCACACCCAGACTCAACATTTGAAGCATGGACAAATGTGGGTGTAATAATTGGCCCAATAACATATCTAGTATAGGCTCTACTACCATCTTAGAATTTGGGCTTTAGGCCTAACTCAACCCCAAAAGTTAGCTCAAGAGGTGAGGATTGCCCAAGTCTTATAAGGGCAACTTTGGCCATATCTCTAGTCGATGTAAGATCTCAACAACTTTCAGTTGTGAAAATGGATTCTCATAATGGTGATCATTGTATCGATCAAACAACGCTATCTTAAGCTTCTCCCAAACGAAGACCAGATTTGCCTCCTTCAAGATCTTGAACTAGTATTGGGTCATCCCTTCCATGCAGATTTGCGAGAGCTGAATTAATAACTCTAGTGGAGTGCCTTGTACAGCGAAATACGCCTCAGTCTAGGAAACCCACCCTATTGGTGGTAGAAAGAGGGGAGGTTGACACGCTTAGCGATAAGATGGTAGTCATCAGCAATGGCTGACGAAACTCCAAGAGGATGGGTCTGTGCAGCCTTGCTCTGCTTGTTGTTGATGACCAAGGAAGTGAAAGGTGAGTCTGGTTGTCGTTTCTAGCATTGGAATGCCTCTCGTATCTCAACATGTAGTGCTGCGAGGGACTTGGTAATGTCTCAACGCTACATCAAGGAACCCAGTTTGGCTGAATGGTCGTTTAGATGAATGTGTTCCATCAGCGCCGAATCGTGATTTCGCAACAATACCTCCTGATTTTTTTAGAGTGGATTTGACAACCACCATATGGTATCCAAGGCATTAATTTGCTAGGAAGCCATACAAATTTGCATACACTGGAATCTCCCTCAAACCTCTTAACTAAAGCACCAACTGATAGGAACTTCCTATCAAGCAAAAAGGGAGACAATATTATTAATCAACAGAAAGGAATTACAGGAAAAGGAATAGCATAAGCTTCCAGCTATGAAGGAAACTCCTAGCCCCAAGGCACTAGCCTGAAAATAGAAAATGACATAAGGTTCTAAGTGAACCCCTTCTCCCTTTACATTAGGTCCCCTTTCTCTCTCCCTTAACTAACTCTCCTTTTCAGATCTAGTTTATCTTTCCAAAACTACTTTTCCATCCACTTACAGTTGCACACTCCTCCCTCCATCTGTCTTAGGCCTACGAGAGTTTACTTGTAGGACTTTGGGCCTTGACTTGGATGACCCATCAGTATCCACTCTTGATTTGATAAAGTGCATGGAGATTTCAACGCACTAAACAATCTTAGGGTGGATACACCTTTACTTGCTTAGGTTAGAGGCAAACTCACTTTAGAAGAATCTTTTCCGCTTATAAAAAAAAAGGAAGAATCTTCTCCGATTCATAAAACAACAGGTAATATTGTCATCAAGAAAATTTTAAGAAACAAGAGGGAGAAAAGCAAATCAATTACTACAGCACTTAAACAACATTAAAGATTATGAGAGTGCCTTCTTAAAAAATGCAAGAACATAAACAATAAAATGACATGAACCCCCCACTCTCGAGAACGAGAGCTAAAAATAATGTCAGAAAAGAGCTAATGGATGTGGTCACAAAATTATGGACAATCTTCTCACAAAAGCTTCCACCGAAAATGTTACAATGATCTAACTCAAATACAAATTTCTTATGACTAAAGCTTTTAGGATAACAGTGTCATTACACTTGGAATAATGCCCAACTTACTTGTGAACATGCATATTTACAAATATACATATATGACAAAAAAAAACATGCATTAAAACAAAAAAGAAATACATCATGATGAATGTGGCACTAGCACACATTCAAGCAATTTAAAAATGTGTAACTAGAACTAATGCTGAAAAGATAATTCCGTATAGAAATTGACAGCTTCAGGTTATTACAATCATAAAGAAAATGAAGAATAAGCCATTTATTTTTCATAAAAAAAGAAAGAAAGAAAAAGAATTTGAATTCAGCTGCTTCTGTAATATGCAAATAGCTTTATATTAGAATATGAATTCATGGAATCACCATAAACATCAGATGTAAGAATAAGATCTACAACTAACATTAAGTGCAAAAAATGCGTGCTCATTCTTTTCCACGGCATAAACTCTTAGCTTCCGCCCAGTTTCCTTTGCTGCCTACATATGAAGTTGATAAAAGTCACTTCAAAGAATAGTATATTAACCAAATCAACATTTGCTGCATACTGGTAAAAGTACACACCTCTAATGATGCCCGCACAAGAGGCCCACGCCCTGCACCAACAACCATCAATACCTAGCAACAGGAACAACACAATAACCTTTAAGCATGCTACACAGGATCCAGAGTGGTGCATATTTATCATGCACTAAAAGATAACGGAAAAAAAAAGCATCAAGAACAAAACGCAAGAAACTTATCTTACTATGGTAGTTTCAGATGCCTTTTCATCAGGAACCCTGTCCAGCAAAGCTTGACAAATTGCTTTTTCATACTAGCAGAAAGAAAACTACTGATTAGCTTACAAGTGCACACAGGAGAAACCAAAGCCACCAGTTGTCATGACCTTGAGCACCAACAAACAAACATGATGGCAAGCACCAAGGCCTCTGTTTGCAAATATTTTTTTTAAGAACATGTTTTTAATCCAAAGCCTACCAAATGAGAACATTAAAGTGTTATATACATAATACTAAAAGCATTCAGAAATTCAAACACCTTCTGTACCTGCAGCATATAATATAATCTAGATAACCCCAACATATATGAGGAAAAAATAAATAAAAACAGATGAAAAGCAATTGAAGAATAGGAGTATAGAACAGGCCACATACATAAGTCAAGTTACACAGGATAGCTACAGTTAATGACTTCAATGTTTATTAGGTACTTCAAGCTACTCAGTTGCTCAACAAAGAGTCACGCACACCCAGTTGACCTACGATTCACTATTCACATAAATGAACTACGAGCCACGGGAGACCCAAAAATAATGGCCAAAGATAGACAAATACATCACACCCATTGCCATACCTGAAGGTATTTCACTGCGTCTTTCTCAAAATCCGCATAGGTCAGAAACAATGAATAATTCTTAAGAGGCTGCACAGGAATTGTAAAATTTCGAATCACTGATCTAAAAAGTGTGTAAAATACGCCGCAAAATAGGGCAATTAAAAATAAATTAGTACTGCCTCTTGACTCAAATACAAGTAAAAAAATATATAGTATGTGGATTCAAATATAAGCAAAATCTAACTAATTCAATCATATTTAATATTAGTATTTCAAAAATCAAGAAAATTAATCAATTAAGTCAATTCTCCTTTTACTCTTCCAAGAGCATTACACACCCTCGAGGCAATTAAAGGATAAATTAATAATTGTAACTCTTTTTTTTTAACATAAATCAAAACAATTAAATTAAATTAACTAATTTTCTTAATAAGTGTTAAATTAGTTAATTTTACTTATAATTGAATCAAGAGGTACTACCAGTTTGGTATATGTTAAAAATTATTACATTATTAATGAAATAATGAAATAACGAAATAGAGTCTAACAATAGGTGCCATTAATTAAGACTAAAGACTGTTTTTTTTTTTTATGAGACATAATGACTATATATATATATATATATATATATATATATATTGTAAAAAAAAAAAAGAAGAAGATATATATAATGTATCATGTCTCATTTTTTTTTTTAATCAAGGATCATGTCTCATATATATATATATATATAGGAAGCAACTCAAGTGAGAGGAGTGTGTTATTATAAGAGATGAGATGAGTAAATCTGGACCTTTGGATCATACATGAATGATCAAGATTAAAACATAACGTCATGTGACTTTTTTAAGTGATCACATGATCACCTACTAACTTCTAATACTGACCATCCATATATGGTTTAATGACCCAGATTTGCTCCTCTCACTCTCACTTGAGTCATCTCCATGTTGGAAGTATATATGAGACTTATAAGAACTTTGCCATTATAACCAAGGCAGACCTAATTTCCTCTCATGTTTCATAGTTTATACACCATTAGTTTGGACTTCATTTTGGATTTAGATTTGTATTTTGATCAAATAGTTTTTTTATTTTTATTTTTGAAAGGTTTTGATGAATTAGTTTAGATTTGTATTTCTTGTATTGTGATAATTTTGGATTTGTGTATTTTCATGAATTCTAATGAACTTGTATATTTATTAAAAAGATTACCAAAACTGAAAATTTGATTTAATCCAAACCAATTTATTATATTAATTTAGATTAGATTGGACCGGTGAACCAAATCAATTGGACGATTGCACCAAGCAATTTGGTAATTGGCTCTTTTTCGTCAAAGCTAATTCAATCTAATTGGCAAACACCATTTCTTTTCTTTCTTTAAAAAAAGCCTTTTTTTTTTGAATTTTTTTAATGAACCGGCCGGTTTTCCGGTTCCAGTTTTCCAATTTTAGCCCGGTTCAACCGATTTTTTGTGATTTATAGCGGTTGAACCTCTTTTTCCGTTCTGTGGTTCGACCAGGACGGGAGAGGGGTCCGGTCGACGGTCCAACCGGTTGAATCGGTCCGGTTGGACCGGTTTTTAAAACACTGAAAAAAAAGACTAGAAAGGTTGTTTTCTAGAAGCTTTTTTTTTAAATAAAGTTTTTATCAGGAACTAAGGAGGATTCAGTGGCAGTCTTGTTGCCATGTTTCTTCTACAAATTCATGCATTTTCACTGATAATGAATGAATAAAATGAAAATCCCTTGTAAGGGTCACTTGTCATGCATTTTCACTGTGACTAAGTACAGACTAATCGGGTTAAAGAATACTTACTTGTAAGGGTGAGTTTAAAAAATCCCTGACACCAAACTGGCATAAAACAGTATAAGGGTCAAGTAAAAGATAATAGCAGATAATGCCTTTATATTTGACACCAGTAAAGATTGATACCTCCAAACTTTCTCGCTCAGTAAGAGGATCCATTCGTTGGTATAGATGACCAATATAGTCTCGATGTGGCCGAAAAGGGTGTTCTTTTGAATCTAGATTGCAAAAAATAGAGGGAAATGGGAAGAAAACAGTGAAACTTAAAATCCACAATCCGCAGTGGTGGGGCGGTTCAAACGGAAGGACTAGGAAGATATAAAAAAGAACGGACCAAAAAACAAATTAGCAAGAGTGGTCAGTGAGTCAGTGTAAAGTTTTTCCCTTTGATTTTAAACTTGTGATTGATCCAGATTTTATACTTTTAAGATAACTACAACTATATACAAATATTTATGATAATTTATAAGGGAAATTCTAAGGTACCCCCATAAATTTGACTGATTTGGAACAGTTATATTCAGACCAATACCTATACAGTGTTTCATTTAATAGAGTCAGAGCACCTCTTTGACTGAAAGTTTCAGACTTTGCACTTTAGCCCTTGAGTAATTTTTTTTTTGTACCTTTTTCATTTTTAATAATATTTAATTGAAATTTTTTTTTGACAAAATTTATTTAAAAATTTAAAAACTAAAAATATGTTTTATGTTTATTTTCTTCTTGTCTTCAACCTTCATCCCTCGTCACTCTGTTGGCTCCCTCCCGCGGATGTTGTTCTGATCCTCACATGCGGCGGGCCATAAATCCATCGCCTTGAGGTGCTGCGGCACCGACAGCATCGGTACCCCATCTTTTAAGAGTCTCGATCGAGTTGATGTGGATTGTTTGGAGAGGAAACTATAACCATTGTTGCCACCATCAGGAGAATCCCGTATCGTGTTACAGCGGATTGGAGAGAGTGGTTGGAAGGCATGATTCTTGTGTTCAGTTTTTAAGTAAGATTTGTGGAATGAGTTTTAATATATGACGAGAAATGAAGCAACAGATCTGAATAACAAACTGGTTGAGATACTGCTGATTGAGATAATGTTTTATAATTGTAACAGAGTCTGTTTATATTCAGTCGAAAAAAAGAGTCTGTTTATATTCAAAATCAAATTAATCTGTCTCTTTAGTTTTTTTTTTTGGGTAAATATCTCTTTAGGCTTTGGCTTTAGGACTTAGGTGTCATCCTTATAAGGTTATTATGCAACGTGTATACATAGGATACAATGTACAGAGAAATACATACAGCAAATAGAGAAAACCCATCTCCATTCTTCTAAATACACTTTCTATTGATATTTTATTAAGTTTATGTTGTTTTTATCTTCGTGGATAAGGGAAAGAGTTGCCATAAGAAGAATGAGAAGAGGAGATCATGATGGACGAAAACGATGAGCAGAAACAGAGACAGGGAGAAGAAGAAAGGTCTTTTAGGTTTCAGACATTTCTAAATCGCCACACAATTACAAATTAATTAAAAAATTTAAATTAATTCATATTTATTAAATTCAAATAATGTTTATTAAATTTTACCAGGGTAAAAATACCATTTTACTATCAGGGACTAAATAGCAAAATCAGAAGTTTATTAATAACATGATGCATTAAATGAGTCTCCTTCTAATTATTGGTCAATTAGTTTAACTGTATCAAATCAGTTGAATTTTCATGGGTACCCTAGCAGCTCCCAATTTATAATTGGTTGATTATTTTACACCAATCATACATGCCACTAAAATCCTAGAGTAATGTTATTTTGACACTTTAGTGTTTTAGTAGGCTATGAATCACTCTATTCTTTCTCGCTCTTAATTTCATTGGTTCATAACCTACTAAAATACTAGGATGTCCCTCATTGTGTCCAATTTGGGTGTCAAAATAACATTACTCAAAAATCCTATTACACATAATGATCATCTGAAATTACAATAAAATCAATAAAACAAGAATATGAACTTACCTGCTTGGGGCTGATCTTGTTTTCCAGATATAATGATCTAGACAAGAAAAAAAAAATTGAAGATACTATAAGATTGCAAAGGTTCATTATCAAGAATAAAGTAATTATGTATTTTTTATTTTATTTTTTATCTCAAAGCTCTAGCCAATAGTTTTTTTTTTTTTTTTAATAAGCAAAGATAAGCACTAGCCAATAGCTGGATACTAATTCTTTAGAGAATTAGAAATCACTAAAATTTGTTTTGTTTTTCCAAATACACAACAGCAAGAATTTAGTCTATGAACAATAATTAATTTCTCCCCTTATTGTGTCATCGAACTCTTATTATTGATATATCAATAAGAATAGAACATATGATTTTATCTAATTAATTAACACTTCCGGTACGAAGTTGCGAGTAATTGGGTAAAAAAACATATATTTTTACAAGAACACAAGATTCAAAGAATTTGGATTTTACCTGTATCGAATGGTTAAAGAAATCAGTAATTAACTTCTGCATACGCCTTGAAAGGTATTTATTATTACCGCGAGCCTTAGTTGAAAAGTACTGGCAAAAAATCAATCAAAACCAATATGACTTAGACAAGAATTAGCAGCAGCATACTTGATATCTGATGGATGCATCATAAATCACAATATGTCCTTACATCATCAGTATGTATTATAGCTGCAATAACAGGCTCCCCGAACCAACGTTCAAGTGAGTTATCTGAAGGCAGGGGATTCCTAGTAACAATAGACATGCTTGAGGAAATTAATAAAGAATTGGTGCAACTGTAGAAAGTTGAGCAATAAAAGTCTAGGAACGAAATGCAAGATCAAGGTATAAAGCATAATCTGTCAGAGTTACCAATTCTGAAGTACTCACAAAATATCTAGTACAATCAACAATTGACTATGATGGTCGCATAGTAGACGAAACGAATTCCATGTTTCCCAAAAATCAACCTGAAAATAAAAAAGCTTGACTAGAAAGGTGGCTGAAAATAAAATAAACCTGAGTTTATAAGCCTTCATGTCTACAAAAGGCTTAAATTTTCTATTTCTCAATGATTTGATACTCAGCAAAGTTACATGATATGAAAATCGGTATTCCAGATTCAGGCCCAACATGACCAACCCCATTATGATATGACCTTCATAGCATGATTTTAGCATTTTCACTCACCGAAGTACTGGAGCGTGCACTAGAGTCATCATCCCCCATTGGAATCCTAAGCCATAACTTTATTATGGAGTTGCAGGTACAGAAGGAAGTTAGCATTTTTTATATGAATGGCGAAATGACATTCATTAAGGACGAGGAGTCAGTCATAAAGTTGAACTTAGTGTGGCACCTGCGTGTTCTCTGTGTCCTGTAAGATTTGATTCACACACCTAGCATAGTTAACAAAGCATGTTCCCTTAGGAGCTGGAAGAAGGCAAGCCTACAACGCAATTAAAAACAAATTAGAAAAATCGTATACAGTGTACAACAAATAAATGATTTCTTATTGTTGGTGATAATTACAAACATGAAGCAACTTTATATATATAATAACCAAACAGCATGCTCTGACCCATTCAATACACAAGCTACTTCGTAGCTAAAACCAAGAAGGGCGGGAACTCAAATTTGGTTTTACCAAACCACACCTGTATAGAGAGATAAGAGGCCCAAGCTACTTCGTGTTTGATAGCACGTTCAGAATCCAGCCTAATGGTCTCATCGTCTGAATCCAAGTCTATCCACGTGCTAATTTTTCCTGAATAAATGAAATGGATTATACGAGAAGCTTGACGCAGTTGTGAATCGATCCAACAAGATATCAATAAAAAATAGAATATTCATAACTAAGAGTATTAAAAAAAATTAGGCTCCGCTGGTCCTCATCAAGATCAACATGGATGAAAACTTGTCTATGTTGTAGCTTCATTATTACCTCCCTTTGTGTAACTCACACCCATGGACCAAAGTAAAATTATAAAAAATAAAAAATAAAAATAAGTTTAATGCAATAATGCCTTAGTTTAGAACTATAAGTGCATTTTGCAGTTAACAATAAACTATTGGCTATTATATTTTCTTTATCTCCTACACTGTGGATATCTGTAAATGTGCCTGATAGCTCACGTTCTATAGGATTTCAATTCATTGCTAGTTTAGTGATCCTTTGGATTTCTCCCTTCTCTTCACTCCTCCAACTAACAAGCAACAATGCCTCTTAAAATTTCCAAATAATAAAGCATGAAACTAGCAAAGCAGTAGTAATTTTTATTAAAATTTCCAAATTCATAATAAAAATTAGAAAACTAAAACTAAACATTAGAAAATAGTTCGTTACTCTTACCCACTATATGATCGCTCCATTCCTCCGTGGTCACCTTATAGTCTGAATCAGCGAATCGCAAATTTTCATAGATAATGCTTGGCCGACATTCAGGATGCGCCTGAATCACACCATAAATTTATTTAAGAAACTACAAATGGATCATTTCTCAGCAAGTTATTTTCCAATTACTATCTTTTATTATAAGCATTAAACATGATTGCTTTCTGTACGCTAACTGATCAGTCACATAATAGTAAAGAAAACAACCACACAAAATGTTATGATTAAATATTTAATTTCCTTTGAGCAACAACATTCTAGAAAGATCGATGATGCTAACAATTCTATGATAATTTATGATAACCGTTTCTGAATGAAAATGTTGAGAAAGAGAGCAGAAACAGAATGAGACGAACCAGAGGAGTAACAACAAAATCGAAACCTCCAACAAGGACATTGTGAGCGATGACGTTTGTGATATCGTAGCTGAACTCCGTCTCTACACCGCAATAGCGAGATTTGCCTGTATCACCTGCTCTTTCTCCGAGAGGCATTTTCACCAACCTGCAGTTAACACAGAGAAGAAAGAATCAGAAATGGTGGTGAGAACTCAGAAAGGAGAAGTAAAATTGATAGAAACAGAGTGAAAAAATGAGAGAAGAAGAAGAAGAAGAAGAAACCTTCAGTTACAGTTTCGGAAATGAAAAGAAGAGAGAAGAAAGATCGAGTGAAACTAAATGAGAGAATCGCAAACAGGAAGAGAGAAAATTTTGATTACGAAATGAAATTGCGCGCTAACCAGATATTCAGAGTACTACTACCTATTTATACCACTCGATGACCCACCAAACGCAGTGTTTAAATATGCAGAAACATTTATGCATGACCTCACTAATCACTATAATTCTTCTGCTACAGTTACAGCTGATTACTTAAAACGGTTACGACGTAACCGCTCGCTCGTGTCTCCGTTGCAGCTCTGCCAGCTCAGCCTCTCGCAACCACTCGCACATGTCTATGATAACAGCTCAGCTTCATTCAACTTAAAATGCAAGAAAGGTTGTGTTGCAATTAGAGCAACAAAAAAAAAATTGTATTTCATGTCTTGATTATTACTTGGGGCTGAATCTTGGACTACCTTGGAGAATTAATTGAAGCTGACCTAAGGATAAACTTCCCGTAAAAAAAAAAAAAAATTTAAATTAATTGTAGTGGTTTAAAGAGGAACCACTTGAAGAGAGTAAGTTCTAATTTTCAAATAATTAAACAAAAAGAATCTAATTTCAATCTTTTAATTCAGTTTTCAAATCGATTTTTTATTTGATTTTAGTTTGAATTTAATTTGAAGGATCGATTTAATTGTGATGTAGTAGGTGTAAAGTTTTTTTTAGATCTAATGGCACTATTTCATATCATATCAGTTCATCCATTTGGTCTCGTTTAAAGGAGTATATTTCAACTGTTAAAGAGAATGTTATTTGGCAGCTTGGCACAGGGTCCTCAATTAACTTTTGGACAGATCACTGGTGGTCTCTTCCATTAGTTTCTTTGCTGGTTATCCCTAATCATCTTCATAAGCATTTAAAGGCTAAGGTGAAAGAATTTTTTATTGATGGGAGATGGTGTACTCCTAACATCTTATATCAACATTTATCCTAATCTTGTTACAGAGCTACATCATATCAACATACCTCAATTCCAAAGCTCGTATTATCTTATATGGAAAAACTCAGGCTCGATGAACTCCCTTTTAGATATGCATATGTATTTCATAAACCAATTGGTAATCCATTAAATTGGTGCAAACTGATCTGGAGTCATGTAATTCCACCATTCAAATCTCTATTAATTTGGAGGATTATGTACAACCGAATGCTTACAGATGAGAACCTATGGTGCAAGGGCTATGTCATAGTCTCGATTTGTAGTTTTTGTGGCTGTGCAGCTGAGTCGACATCTCATCTATTTTTCAATTGTTGCTTTGCTCAAAAGCTTTGGCTTTGGCTACGCTCAATTCTAAATATCAGCATTGATACTAGTTGGGTTAAATATGTTTTTGGTCCTTATAATTTTATTTTATTTTTTTTTAGTCCCTATAAAATTTTTCTATCAACTTTAGTTCCCGCAAAATTCCCAGTTACCACAAATGGTCCCCGCCGTTAACTCTCTGTTATTAACTGCTGAGCTAGCTGGCAGGACACCACATCACCACTTTCCACCTGGCCTTCATTAATGATGTGGCATTATTTTTATGATTTGATTATATAATTATATAATTATTTCTTTCCAAAATGGCTATTTAACAATTCTTTACTTCTTGTAGTGGTTCCTGAGAGATATTGTTTTTTACTTTACGCAACCCCACTCCTTTCTATCCCTGTTAGCACAACAGTTATGCTCAGTAACCATGACAAAATAACACCACCAATCGACTGTTTGTATTTTACTCTTTCAACTTTTAATTTCGTCAGCATCCTAACATTCTTCCTTTTCTGCTCCTCCACCAGTTCTGCATCAACTTCCTCTTCACTCTTTCCACTACCTTGTACTGCAACTTAATCGGCCCATTTAATTTGGTTAATGAACAGAAATTGATAACAGTCAGGTATTGGAAAATGAGTAAAAATGGAGAAGAGTCAGATCTGGAAAAATGATGCTTACCCTCCAATTTGGGCATCTTCAAAACTTTCTTCCTTGGTTTTTCTTATTTCTGGATGTCAAGAGCAACAATGGTTCATTATTACACCCACATCTCCACCTCTGAACAGCCACGAAGAAGACGAGTTGCAGACCTTCACCGCGGATTCCACACTTAGCAGTGACCTTCGCATAGTCAGAAATGGAGATAAGAGGAAGATGGAGATGAGAGGGAGATGGAAATGCAGGTTAGGTTCAAACGGCTATTTGGACATTGAACCAATTACAAAGATGGAGAAACAGGGGCTGAATCGCAGGCAGGTTAGGGTTCGAATTCCAACATCAATTTGGAGATCGAACCAATTTATGCACAATTGGTTAAAAAAAAAAAAGTCAGCAATGCCACGTCATTAATAAAGGCTTGGCAAGTGGTGATGTGGTGTTAATAACAGAGAGATAATGGCTGGGACCATTTGTGGTAATGGAGAATTTTGTAGAGACTAAAGTTGGTAGAAAATTTTTATAGGGACTAAAAACAAAAAAGTGAAATTTTATAGGGACCAAAAACATATTTAACTCTTAACATTTATATTTGTTTTAATTTTTGAAGGAAGGTAGTTAGATGCAATTTTATATTATTTTTCTCTTATTTTTTTATTGGGATTCTTATATAAAAATTGATTGCTTATAAAGCAATCGTCATTACCCGTGGATGCTATATCGTTCTACTCCAACGATGCAATTCAGGAAGAGCGGGTTCTTATTCTTAAGAACTAGTTAAGCAACTCCCATTGAAGTTGCTCCTACACTATTAACCAATTATTCATTGTCATGCCATCAATGAAAATACCTACATCGGAGAAAACTTATACAAAAAAAACAAAAGAAAAGAAAAGGAAAACTTAGGTGTACTTTGATAAGTATTTTAGGTGTAGTTTTTTCACTTAGAAGAATACATGTGATTTATCAATGCTAGGCCTTAGTTTCTTTCTTGGTGACTTCTCTAGTACCTATCATAAATATTGGGTAACTTTTACCCTGATTAGTTGGTCCAATCAAATTATGCCACCTCAAATATAGTATGACTCTTCATTTTTTATATTAAAAAGTCATTACTATTTTTTAAAAATAATTATTAATTTTTTCATTTAATTTTAAATTTAAAAGACCTATATGCCCCTTTCATCCCTTGCACCACTTTCGTCCACTGGCCACCATGCCAGCCAAGCATAGCTCTGCACTTCTGAGTTCACGTGATCCCCACCAGTCCCAAACAAAATCAAGCTCCACTTTCATCCTGTCGTCACCACCCGTTGTGAACCGCTCTTCCCCTCCGTGCACCGTCGCTGATCGCAGATCCAAGGGACGGACAACCACCCTCTGCACGCTGTCACGGAACCACGGCGAACCACCACAGAAGGACGTGCGAGCCCTCGGAAGCGCCACCATCGCAGAGCACGAACCGCCGCGCCCCATAGCATCTCCGCCAATCGCCACGCCTTCCAGCCGCTGTCACACTCCTCCACGAGCAGCAATGAGAGCCCATTTGCAGGGAGTAGGCGGTTTAGGTCTAGGTGTGTGTGTGTGAAGATCACTTGGTTTGGGTCAAAAAAAAAAATGGTTTGGGCCCAGTCTGAGAATAACCTAATGGAGTATTGTTTTAGTGGCCTTTTAGTTTTTTTTTTCTTTGGCTGAAAATTATAAAAACAAAAATATAAACAATTCATCTTCTACAAATAAATAAAATTTATTTTTTTATGGAAAAATAATATTTATTTTCAAAACAAATAATATAAAAATCAGAATATCTTATAAAACTTATAAATAATATATATGTTTGGATAAAACTTGTGAATAAAAATATAAGCATAATTCTTAAAAAATATATACATATAAACATATTTATTTATATATGCATATTAAATACATATTAATTACTATAACTCTACCAATTAAATATTAGGTATTTAACATATAATTTTATTATAATTCATTATCCAATTTTAATAATTATCTTAAATATTTGTATATATGTTTGATTATAATATATATTTTTATATATTTACTTAACAATATTTTAATTGGCGTTTTTTTATTTGTATACATGCATGATTATAACAATAATTTTATAGACTTTAAGTATGGTTTTTCTCTGAAGTAGAAGTATTGAAATAAATTTCGTTACTTATATTAAATAATTTTTTTGGGGTTAAAAAGGTAATCCTTTTGGATATGTACATAAGTGAAAGATTTTAACTTAAACAACTAATAAAAAAAATCCCACTTAACATTAAAAAAACAGCAGAAATTGGTGAAAAGGTAACACCAATATACACCTTAGCTTAAAAAGAAAAAAAAAATTGATATCCAAAAAAGAAAAAAGAAATAAAAAAAACTAACACTTGATTCCATAATTTGAAAATCATACCGTATGACCGGTTTGACTGTTTGTGCAGGGAACTATTCATGTGTCCAGTCTGTTCATTACAAAAAGTCTGGTGATTTTAGTGCGAGTGAGAAACGAATACAAAATCGATTAAAACAGGCAAAAATCTGTGGTGAGAACCGATTTGAATCCGTAATTTATATATACATGTTTAATTACATATTTTTACAAGTCTTGCATGCATATTTTCACTCAACGTACTATGCTCAATATTGGATACAGTGCCTTACATTGAGTCTTAAATGAACCTATACTCTATTCTTAACGTATTAAATAATGTGTATTTAACATATAAATTTATTATAAATTGATTAAATTCATTATCTTGGTTAAATAATTATCTTAAATATTCGTACAAACGTCTAATTTAGAGTAAAATACAATATGAGTTTAATAATATGCACTATGTGCCAACGTACTCTTTGGTGCCAATAAGTGATTAACTGATTTATCAGTTAGTTTACTTGCAATGATTCCCTTAGGTAAATTTTCGAAAACTGAATTAGAACATAAATTATTTATAGTATATTAATTATGCATAAAATGATATCAATTATTTTAATTAATTATATATACTAGAAATTAATTAGACATATACATAAAACTTATGAATAAAAACACACATACATATATATAATAGGTTACTTAGGTTAATTAATAGGTTACTGGAGTCTCTCTCAGGAGCTAGGGTTGCCCCTTGTTCTGCCTTGTCCAGTTTGTTGTTTTTTGATTTTTCCAGGGCTTCCTTAATAACAATATTAAACTAAAAACACCAATTAAAATATTGTTAAATAAACATGTAAAAATATAAAATATAACCATATATATGTAAAAATATTTAAGATAATTACTTAAATTGAATAATGAATTTAATCAATTTATAATAAAATTATATATTAAATACCTAGTATTTAATATGTTAGAATTAGAACTAGGGTTAAGGGTTAGAATATTGAATATGTATTTTATTTATATATAAATACAAATATACATATATTTTTAGTCACAAGTTTTTTCCATAAATATTTATATTATTTATAAGTTTTACAAGACATTTTAGTTTGTAGATTAATTGTTTTGAAAATTAATTTTATTTATTTTTAGAATGGGAATTTTTATACTTTATATATATATTTTTATAATTTCAGTCTAAGAGAAAAATAGTTTTTTTTTAATACAAAAAGAGAAAAATAGCTAAAAGCTCACTAAAACAAGCCTACATTAGGCTGTTATCACACTAGGCCCAAGCAATTTTTTTTTTCCAGAAACAAAGACCCAAACCATATGGCCTTCACTTTCACACACCCTAACAACTGTGTCTGTCTGCAACGTGCAGTGCTGCTCGCGGAGGAGCTGCCACGGCGTGACGACTTCGCAATGGGATGGGCGGAGAAGGCACGGTGGTCCGTTCTGGTCTGCGGCCGAGGACCAGAAGGTGTGCTAGAGGTGCTTGGCTTGTATCTGTTGCGGCGCGCACCTCTGCATCTGTGTGGAGCGGATATGCGGCGGCGCGAGGAAGGCTGGGCGGCGCGCGGAGGGGCTGAAGGTGCGTGTTGGGTTGCTGCCGATGGTCGATGGATGAGGCTGTGATGTCCATGGATGAAGGCTGCTGATGCTGATCTCCATGGATGAAGCATCAAGGTCGCTGATGCTGATGGTGGATGGAACTGGGGAGGGGCAAACAGGTCTTTTTAGGTCTAAAATTGAATAAAAGAATTAAATGATTTTTTAAATAAATAAAAATGAGTTGTCAAAGTCAATAATAAAGTGTCACACTATAAATGACATGTTATCATCTAATTGGGCCATCTAGTCAGTAAAACTTACCCAGTAATTATAGTAGGTACCAGAAAATTTACCTTCTTTGTTTTGCTGTTTTCTTTTCTTTGCCACTGCACCCAATAAAAAAAAGAAAGAAAAAGAAACACACCCCTATACTAGAAGTCTAGAATGCTATTTCCATCTCCACCTCCCTTCACCCAATCGCAGCGAGCATGTTTGTAGAACAACCAAATTTGTATGATATCTTTTCGATAGAACTTAAATATAACAGATAACAGTAAGCCAAAACAAACACTAGAATCTCCTTCCTCATAATTAGCAACAGAATTCAGATTCCAGTGTTCGTCGCAGATATCCCTAGTCGCCTTAAATATATAAAAAAAAACACACACACACAAAGAGGAGATAAGACCCATGCCATCATAATGTAGCGCTGAACTAAAGCTGCTTTGATTACAAGGAATAAAAGAAGCAAGGTTCGGACTGAAAAGGAGCCCAATTTATAAAGAAGCTAGTTTACTGCAACACTGCTTAAGCACAATGTACGTCCATAGAGAAAATCCAAGAAAAATATTTACAATAATAACTTTCAGAATTATTCCGCACAATTGAAAGGAAATAATAGAAAGTGCCCATGCAGCAGCATATGGTTCCTACTTTCAGTAATACACTTCAGGATGCTTTGCCATATTCACTCCTAAATCTGCATCATAAACATCTGAGGAATCTTTACCAAACTCACCCTTATCGCCTTCTTCTTCCTCAAAGAAATCCTCCCGAACGTTGCCGGCTAACATAAGGGCAATCAACCAAAGCAGAGATGAATCAAGTGATAAAAAGGCACCACCTCCAAGGAGACCAGTTTTAGCTGTAGGGCATGCATAGTTGGCATCACTATGTATGTTGCGTGACAGGTGAATCTGTTCAGTGATTGTTGGCCATAACAGCATAGCTGCAGCTAATCCGGCAGTAAACCTAAGCAAATACATATACACCATTTCAAAGAAGAAAAATCATTCAGCTGAAAATGAGAACAATAGATATAAGAAAGTAAAACTGACAGTAGCAATAATCGAAACTATAAATCGGTAAGCTACAATTGAAGGCAGCATTTCATGGAGTACAAGTTAGTACCAAGCATCAACAGCATCTAATTATGTCTAGTGGTTCAGAGAACAAGCATTTGTAAAATTCTTTTCATGGCTGACTACTATCAATACCACTCTATTCTACTGTTTCCACAATGTACTAGCAGCAACACATAAGGGTTTGCATTTTCATTAACCAAATGCAGACTCATATTTATAAAATAAATAATTAAATAAGTATTTCAGATGGTACATTGTACATTGAGTGAATCACAAAAATCAAAGTAAGCAGAAAAACTATCTACGGCACATGGATTTCCATGAACAACGAAAAAATAACGATAACAAAATTGCATAATGTAATGCAAACAAAGGAAAAGAAAACAGTACTTACAATGCAATATTGAAGAACACGGTGAAAGTAGTGTGTTTAAACATAACCCCTTGTGGAATAGACTTTCCTTTGTAAGGGTAGAACAGAGACAGATAACCAGCCACTGTGGATGCAATAAGAAATGCTGCTGAAAGATACCCCAATGCAACAGTTGGATCCCTTGGGTACTTGCAGGTGACACCATTCCCATTAGGTACTGGCGTTCCAGCTGCAGGCTGTAACAACAAAAATATACATTATTTTTCAAATTGGAGTAATTGCCATAGAGATCCTTATTTCATCAGACTACAAATTACAAATTACAGACACCAGGTGAAGGAGATGAACAACATCAGCCTTTAAATTGCAGTTTTATGATAGTCTCCAACCCCATCGCGATTGCAATTACAATTTCACAATTTAAAATCATGATAGGCTTTAAATTACAGCAAAATGTCACATCCGCACACAACATAGTTAAGATGTATAGATGACAAGATGGCTAACGTTGTCGGATTTGTGGTAAATGATGTACAAACTTCGGTTAATGTTGTCAAAATATCATATGTTCATTATTGAAATTATAGACACAAGGAGAAGGAGATGAACCCATTCCATCCACTACGATGCCTATTTTATACACAAATGGCCTTGTTTGGATCATTACCTTCTTGTTTTCAGCGATAACGCCCAAAATGAAAGAAACCACGCCAAACAACGACACAATCAAAGCCATTTGTTTCATCGTGGCAGCCATAGTGCCCTGCAAAATTAAAAAAACAATTTGAGCTACTAGTGGAATTAAAAAAAATAAAATAAAAATAAAATAAACTGTTTCGAGAAGAGAAATTACGCGCCTGATCCAGAAACAGGAGGTGGTGGAGGAGACCTTGGAATCAATTCACAGAATGGATTGAATTCAAGTTCTCCTGTATCGCTTGGCCTCCTAGTTTGGTTTGTGGGGAAAATACACGAATAAATGGAGAAGCCACGAGCGAGGAATTCGGGTGATTCCGCAAAGATACCAAAAAGTCAACAAGCCTTTATTTCACCGTCGGATTTGGGAATCATTTTCCAATTTTCGTGTGCAATTTTTAATGCTGGAGATTTGAGAATAAAAACAAGATCGTGTATTTGGATATGAATTTGGTTTAGATTCGTCGTTTATCAATTTTCATTTCCCTTCATACGAATCATATCCATTTTTGGCCAAACGTAGCTGTCTCTTTTCATGCGTATTTTTAAATTTAGAAGAAAATTTAAAATAAAACTATGTATTCTGATATAAACTGAGTTTATTTTCTTTCCTTTCATGTTCAATTTTATCAAACATGGCAGTCTCCCATTAGTATTATTAGAATTCTTATATTATATTTTTAATATAGACAACAGATAATAATAACAAACAAAATTGAGCAATATAATAAATTCATGTGTTTGGATGTAAATTGGGTTTAAATTCATCATTTAATTATTTTATTTTCCTTTCTTATCAATTTTTTTTCATATTCATTTTTACTAAACATGGTTGTCTCTTGGAAGCAGCTGAGACTATTACTACTCTATCTTGCCTATTCACATAATTAGTTAGTAGTCCTTGTAAGTTGTAATGCACTAAGCTTAATTTTAATAAATTGCAATAAGGTTTTTTTTTTCCTCAAAAAAAAAAACTAATTGTAAATCATTCCATGTGTAATTTTTACCTTGTGTTTGGATGAGGAAATTAAAAATTCTAGAAAATTTAAAATTCTAGATAATTAAATTGCTTCAATTGAATTCTTTTTATTTTTTTATTTATTTTGAAAGGAATTCCTTTTATTTTTAAAGTATATTGTTTGGATAATTTCTTCATTATAAAAATTCTTTATTTAGATAGAATAATTAAATAAAGATTATATAAAAACATAAAAAAAATCATTTTTTATCCTAGTAAAAAAATATCATGGTGATTGGTGACGGTGCAACAACCATGGTGATGGTGGTCCAGAAACCAGTAGTTGCAGTCCAGCAACCAACGGTAGTGATGGTGGTGGTGGTGGTGGTGGTGGTGGCGGCGGCGGGGGCAAGATTCATAGGCGAGAACAAGGAAGAAATTTCAAATTCTTAGTTTTGATGTATTATTTCAAATTCTATAATTTTAGTTTGAAACAAAATATACCCCATAAAATTCCTTCATTTTTAAAATTCTAAATATTTAATATCGAAACAAAAAATTTGACAATGATGCATTTTAATCACTCTCTAAAAATACATTAGTCCCTTAAATTCCCTCATCTGAATTCCGAAAATACTCTTAGGACTCGTTTGGTGGTCAGGATAATAGATGCAAGATAGGAAAAACTATCATATTTTGTTTGAAAATATTGTTTGGTGAGCCATCAGGATAGAATAAATAATGTCACATTATCATGTCCATCTAGTTAAAAATCTATCCTGAGGGAAGGGCTGGGTTAGAACTCAACAGATAAGATAAGGTGATTTAAAATATAATAAAATATAAAAATATTTTATATATAAATAATTAAAGTATAATAATATATAACATGGATAAAAAAAGTTATAAAAAAATAAAATAAAATAATAAAATATTAATAATTAATTTAAATTTTTATTTTTAATTTATTTTGTCACAAGGTTAATTTTGTTATTTATATTATTTTTAAAACTAAAAAATAAAATAAAAATTATCCTAATAATTTAACTATGTGTAAAGTAAAAAAATAAAAATGAATATTTAAAATTATAAAAAAAAACTAATTTAAGTTAAACAATAATTTAAAAATTTAAAATATTATATGTAATTATATTATAAGGATAATTTTGTATTTTTATATAAATTAAAAAAATAAAAAAAACTTAAATCTTTGAAAACATTTAGAATAAAAACGAAAATTTTAAGATTCATACTAAAATTATAATGCTATCCACTTGGTTATCTGGTGGACACCAAACGTCGGATATGATAAAAGCTTATCCTGCTCATATCATATCCTACTTCTATTCTGTTCTCATATCCTATCCGCCCCTATCATATCCTGACCATCAAACGAGCCATTAAGGTAGTTATTATAAGAGTCAAACATTTTAATGATGTGGCAACTCATAATTGATTGTTATTATAAAAAAAAAATTACATTGACAATACATATAAATTAAACTTATATTAATTTTGTTATCGGAATGTTTAAATATTTATGCAAATTATAATTTAACACAATAGATATGCAATATGTTACAAAATTTTAACAGTTTCATCTATTAACATTTAATTCTTAAAAGACTTATGTGAAAAAATAAAAATTTAAAAAAAAATTCTTTGACACTATCTACTTTTTTAATTTGATATTTATTTTTGTTGTTAAGTTTATAGCTTTTTACACAGACCCGTAGGGTAATTAAAATAAAGATTTATTGTCTGATGGGATCCGATGCATTAGTTGTTCCAAAAAAAAAAAAAAGATTCATTGCCTATTGTGCAATCATTTTTTTTTAACGGAGCTATTGCGTAATGCTTAAACGAGAGTAATTGCGATATTTAATTAAAAAACTTAAGATAATTTCTATTTAAATTTATTGAAAAAGATATATTCCATAATATTATTGTAGCAATCTTTGTCTTGAAATGCATGGTTTAATAGTTATGGCAATAAATCAGCAAATTTAAAAAGGTATTTAAAATAAAAGAGTAAATTACATCTGACCACCTTTAAGTTTATTAAAATAACAATAAACCCCAAAATTAGTTATAAATTGCATTCCACCCCATTTTTTGTTGTTGACTAACTGTTGACTTAATACCTTTAAATTATTTAAAAATAGAAAATATAACAATGGTTAGTCAACGTTAAAAATTGGGGTGGAATGTAATTTATAATCATATTTGGGATTTGTTGTTATTTTGATGAACTTCAAGGTGGTTGAGTGTAAATTACTCAAAAAATATATATATAAAGAACCTATATGTTCCCGCCAGAATTGGTCTTGGACCTAATAGATAAAGGCCCACGAATATAAAGGATAAGAATGGAAGCCCACGAGGTGTTTCCCATCATGACTCGAGATGGTTTCCAAGAAGAACATCTCGGAAGAGGACAAGTCTGCAAGGCAGATTGCGTCGAAGTAGTAGTAGCCATTCAGGCCGACCTGGTTCCAGTTAGTCGCTCGAGGTCATATACACAAGTCAGGATCTTCAGCATGATGGCCCATCTGAGGTTCTCAAAAGGTGAAGAGCTCACAAGGACACATCATAGTTTTGGAAGGATCTAATGATGATTGGAGAGAGAAGGAGGATCTTCCACACGCACCCGCAAATGCTAATGAACTAGAGGGCCCCACCTGGTGTAACCTTCTCTCCTGACGAGCACGCGAAAGGACCCCTATATAAGGCAGTCGTATCCTTCACTAGGACACGCTGTACTATTCACACACCTTACACTCGTAGACGATGGCCTAATTGTATACCACCTCTTTGTACTTGAACTCTGATTAATACAACCACCACTTGAGATATTCATACTTTATTGTTCAACTCGAACACTATAGAATATATAATTATTTAAATTGAGATAATTGTTTGATGTACAATTATTTTTATTAAAAATCAAGACATTGGGAATCATTAAGAAGAATATATAGTTATTTTACATTTTTTTTGAAATTTTTTATCCAAATATGGAAAAAAAAATTTAAAAGGCAATTCCGCAAATGTTTTTATTATAATCTTTGTCCAGAAAAGAAAATAATAAATAAAAATAAGTACTTTTCAATAAATACCAACGGTTATAATAATTCATTAAAATAATTGAATTGGACGACATTTTTTAGACATAATTTTACCTAAAACTAAAAATAATTAAAAATAAAAATAAGTAATTAATAAATTTTATAGTTATTGCAATTAAATTAGATATACCCAATTCAAGATTACTAACTGAGCATCACATCAAAGACAAATGGAGCAGGCACCTCATGATTCGAATCTGAAGTTGTCATAGGGAAACACAAGAAGGGGTTGAATTATATTTCTTAACAGATTTTTCAAAACCCTTTTTGAAAATAGTTTTGCAAGCAGACAAGAGATAAATACACACAATGAAAACTTCTTTAGAAAATAGTTAATAAAACTCAATATCAAATCCCCACTGTAAGTATAAAATAAAACTGTAAAGAGATAGGGATATAATATTCACAACAAGAGATTTTATCCCGATTCACTCTATTCCAACCAAGATCTACGTCCAGTCCCTTCTACTTGAAGGTTTTCTCCACTATAATCCAATAGCTTACAAGTATTATTTCACTTGCCTCTTCAGGCTTACAAGTTCTCAAATATTCAACACCTCTTCAAGAACTCTGTAACACCCCGTTTTTCGTTAAGCGCTTCTGTGTGTGCCTTGTTTGTTTGGTTAAGCCTTAGGGCTTAGCTTAAAGTTGTTGTTGAGGGCTAAGTGGAATTTCTAGGCTTAAAATCCCTTTCTGGTACATGAGCACGACCATGCTCATGTCCAGCACGCCCGTGCTTAGAAGGCGCGTCTTGTGACTGTCTGAGTCACAAGCACGGCCGTGCTCAGCGCATGACCTCGTCTCGCTGACCCTAAGTTGAGCACGCCCGTGCTCAATGAGGAGCACGACCGTGCTCATGAGTGAACGCGTCTTGGTAACGCTGATGTAAGCACGACCATGCTTAATGGGGAGCACGACCGTGCTCGGGTCTGGGTTTATAAATAGAAGGCAGTAGCACGAGGGTTACCGTGTTAAACCCTCTTTTGGCACATTGGACAATCCTAGTGTGGCAGAAACCTCTTCTCTCTTCCTTCCTTTGAACCCCTTGAAGTTCTTGGTGTTCTTGCTCTGATTTTGGGAGAGAAGTAGCCTGACAGTGTTGTTTAAAGGTAACGTTGTCTTCCCTCTCTCTTAGTCTCCTTTCTATTATTAGATTTAGAGACTAATTGGTTATCCTTTTCTTGTTTGGCCAAGGCTTGGGAAACTCGTGGAGCCGCTCGAGGGAACGTGTCTAGTTTGCCAACGTTATCGTTTTAGGGAATCTTCATACCAGGTATGGGGAGAAGGGCTAGTATAAACATGTAGGCTATGGGATAGCGCAAGATGAAGGGTTAACCCATGACCCGTTTTGCATGCTAATTGTCTAATTGTTGTTATATTTTATTGTATGATGGTATCTGCTCTGGATGATACGCTTTCAATTGATGATTAGTATGCCTATGTATGTATGATGTTATTGATGTGATGTATGCTATGATAATGATGTTGCTTTGATGATGAGACTGTTATAATAAGGATGATGATGTTGTGCTCTTAATGAGTGTTGACTGTCGAGGGTGTTAATGCCAACAATGATGTTAAAAGATGTTAATAAATCTTTAATAGGATTGTTAATGATATAACACATGAATGTAGTGTGAGAAGGTGTGAGAAGCGAGAGTGTGTTCATAGGGTTTAGTTAGAGACCCTAGGATTGATTAGTGAGTGTTCTAGGGACATTAATCACGAAGCTGTGATTAAAGAATTAATTCCCCATGATGATAAGACATGAATATTAATAAAGAACAGTTAAGATTAATGAAGCTGATGTTCAATGGATTAGTAAAAGCCAATAGGTCGAATCTGTGAACTATCCCTAGGATTCGGGAAAGGGTTTCTGACCTTTTCTGCCTAGATCCGTACGGTCACGCTCCATTGAGCATGACCGTGCTTAACAAGGAGCACGTCTGTGCTCCAGTTAAATCCCAGAAAAGGGCGCGCTGCTTAAGCACGCCCATGCTCACTTGTGCTGACAGAACGCAGAAAGCTGGACAGGGGTGGTTCACCCCAGTTGTTCCTGATAATAATAAAAGAAGACACAAAACAAAGTGAAGACAAGCTAGATAACTTAAAGATCATAATGTATCTTGGTAGCCGAGTGGTCAAGGGGGCATCGTTGCTTAATGGTCAAGGTGGTAATCTCTGGTATTGTAGAACCAGAGTGTTAATAATTAAAGTGAGAAGATAACATTGTTGATGTTGTACCTTGGTAGCCTAGTGACCAAGGGGGACCTTGATGCTTAATGGTCAAGATGTTGAGGCTCTGATGCTTTTTGTCCAGAGTGTTGTTTAATGTTTAAAGTTAAAAGATTAAAGATGATGTTATCTTTGGTGCTTGTTGGCCAAAGAAGTTAAGCCATAATAAATGGTGTTGGTGGAGGTAGTAGATAAACGGTTGTTTGTTTGTGTGCATGCATCATGCATGAAGTTAATAGGGAGAAGTATTGGCCTAGGGGAGGTCACCCGAGAATAAGGCTGTCTGACCATCCACGGTGATCTAAGTGATCTGGCCCTCCGTGGTGGCGCACCCGAGAATAAGGTGTGTCGGCTATCCTAGGGGTCCCACCCATGGTTTGGTGGATTACCCCGACGTTGGTGCTTCTTTGGCGAATGTGGAAATGTAACTCTGAAGTCGTATGCCTGGTGTAGATGGATCCACATGCATTCGGAGTAATGAGTTACATTGCATTATATGATTGATGTTATATTGTGATATGTTTGTTGTGTTAGTATGATGATGTATAATGTGTATGTGTTATATGTTCATCTTGCCAACTATCCTGTTGCCGTTATGTTTATATATATGGTTCTTACTCCCCGTCTTTTGTTGTTGCTTTGCAGGTACCCCTTTTATGTTGTGTAGAGGACGATGAACAACTTGCTGAGGAGTGACTCTGAGGTGCCGCTTCTAGTAGTTTAGTTTAGTTTAGTTTAGTTGTTATCCAAGTTGTTTATCGGATTGGTTATACCAGCTCTGTAATGTGACATCGGGGTTGGGTTTCGTTTTGTGTTTCAATTATGTTATGTTTCTTTTATAAACATGTTTTTTTTTCCCGTGTTATGTTACAATGCAGCAGCCTCTGTCTGGTTTTTATTATTATGATATAATACGCATGTGTTCTTTTCCTTTTTTATATCTGTGTTATCGCTTTTGAATGCATGCGGGGTAGAGGGTGTCACACACTCAAGTATTCTTCTTCAGTCAAGCCTCTTCTGACTCACTCTAACTTAAGAGATTAAAAGATTGAACTAAAAGCAACTCACTATGTGTGAGGATATGAAGGTTTGAGTTCAGGTAAGATTACAATGAAGGTATTCATGAGAAGTTTGAGCAGAGATTTCAGACTCACTCTAACTTAAGAGATTAAAAGATTGAACTAAAAGCAACTCACTATGTGTGAGGATATGAAGGTTTGAGTTCAGGTAAGATTACAATGAAGGTATTTCAAATATCAGAGCTTCGTTGTCTTCTTTACTGGGGTCGTCCAGTATTTATAGACGAAGTGCAGCTTCAGCTCTTGTTTCTTCAACGGTCTTCAAGATGTATTCGTTTAGAGGTAGCATTTAATGCTAGGATCCGTTGAGTCTGATAACTTGATATGTGATCTTCAGAAGAGCATTTTTTGTTATCAGAAATGCTCAAAGTGGTACTGTCACTTCCCCGTTGTACCCGAAAGTTGCTTTTTATCTTTCCTTCTTTGTACTAAGTCAACTTTTGCAGCAGCAGGTGTCAGAGTACAAAGGTGTTTATGTAAACAATGGTACTATGTTTCTTTTACCAAGGAATATTTGAGTAAACATTTAAAACAACCAAGGTATTCAAAAACATACAAGGCATATCTAATATACAATCATTTGAAATAAAAGCACTGACTAGATGGTTCTGAAATAGTACGTCTTTGGACTATGTTTATACCTTTGATCAAAACAACTGAGTAGTTCATTACTACATTGTCTAGTATTTTATCAAGTAGACTAATGTTAACTTATTTTAACTTTCATCGGGTAGTTTACTTAGCGGGTCGTCTACTTTTATCGGGCTGTCTACAAGTCTTGGGACTTGCTATACATATTGGACTTGTTCATTGCTCCGATAGACTAGCGCCTCGTCTAGCGACCTTATGTTAGACTGGTTATTTTCTCGGTTGGACTTGTGGCCCGTCTAGCGACCCTAGTGTGGACTAGCGATGCTTTTGGACTAGTTTAAAATAGCTTTAGACTAGTTTCTTCATCTACCGATCTAAAGGCAATCATGCACACTTGAATAGACGAGTTAGTCCATAACTTTAACTTTTTCATACAAATTTAATCTTTTTGTTAACATCAAAACTTCAGAGATTATTTAACCATAACACTTTGGTTTCAACAATCTTCCCCTTTTTGATGATGACAAAAACTTATCAAATTTGATTGAACAAAGTATAAGAAAGCCAGAAAGCTTCCCCTAAGACAAAGCATTCAGATATTTTAACAAGTCTAATATCAAACAATCAGATATGCAAAAACAGATAAGTCATGTATCAGAGCATATATAACTTAAAACATATACAACAGGTATGCATGTATCAGAGCAAAAAAAATATGCATGCATCAGAGCAGTTATATACTAATTTAGGAGACATGTTTTCCAAAAACTTTTCAAATTTAATTCTCTCTATATTTCTCCCCTTTTTTAGTCATCAAACAAAAAGGTAAAAGGAGATAGACCATCATAGTCAGTTCAAAAGGAAAAAAAGAGAGGAAAGCAGAAGGAAAAAAAGGGTTTAAGAGGATGGAGGAGAAGGTGGAGGTGGAGGTTGTCAAGGGATGATCCTTGTCAAGATTGGAGCTTCCTTTTTTGTGTGTTTAGTGTTAATGTCAGCGTGGAGGGCACCATGTTCTGGTTCCTAGGGGATGACGGCGTTGAGGCAGAAGACAAAAGGGTCGAGAATGTCATTTTGCTTTATAAAATTTTAAATATTATTATTTAATATTTAATTAATGTTATTATTTTAATCTATTATTTTATTATAAATATTTGCAGCTGAACATGCCACGTGCCAGAACGCTTGCCATGTAGGCATGTTATGTTAATTTTCAAATGACCAATTGATGGAGGGACTAACATTGCAAGGTTATAAAAATATGAGGACTAAAATTGCTCAAAAAAGAACTAAGGGGACGAATTTCACCAAAATGAAAAATCAGAAGGGTGAAAAATACATTTTAATCATTTACTATATAAAAGTATTTTTTTTACACAACCAAAATGGAATAGATGATCTTAAAATCTCTTTACAACAAACACATCCAAATATAAAACTGACTATATTATAATCAGTTATTTAAATAATAAATTTTTTTAAGCTAATGTTGGAACCAAAGCAATGATGGTTTCTCACCTCTTAAGTTTTTTTGGTAACAAATTATTAAATTAAGTTGAAAATGTATGTTTGTTTGTATTTGATACTAGTGTATGGACCCGTGCCATGCATAAAGAACATGCTATTTTTTTTTTAATTTAATTTTTCAATATGTACTTGTTGATTTCACGTTTTGAGATTTAAAATTTTTTGTAGTGAATTATATATAAAAAGTTGTTAAAAATTTATTTTGTCTGAATCGTCGATTAGTGTAACATATGTTAACTTAATAATTATTATTGATATATTATAATACTGATAATGACTCTTAAATGTAAGTAAATATATACTGTTTACTATACAATTTTAGTATAAACAATATAATTTAAAAATAAAACATGTCCAAAGATATATAAAAAAGCCTAAAATTTGAAAATAAACATTAAAGTTTTGTTGTGAATTTTATTTTCAAAGCAACATTATAAATTAACACTAACCATTTCTTCTCTCACCACCTTAGTATCGTACTTTTCTAAACATTTAATAATAAATATGTATTTTAAAGCAACAACTTCATTTTAAGTCGATTAATCATTTCTTGGTGTAATTTATTTAAACGTAGTTACTAAATACGTCTCAATGATCTTCGTAATGATATGACTTTTTATGGAAAAAAAATATATTTATCAATCATATTATTTTTTTTCTTTTATCTTAAAAATCTATTTGATTTAATTGTCCTCTTTCCCCGTGCAAGTCAACCATTTTTATAAAATACATTTATCTATCATATTAATTTTTTCTTACATCCTAAAATCTATTTGATTTATTTCTTCTCGTTTTCCAGTACAAATTAACCATTTCTAAAATATATTTATCTATCATATTAATCTTCTTCTTCTCTTTTGAAAATATACTTGATTTATTTTTTTTCTCTTTGCATGGTGCAAGTTAACAATTTTTAAAAAAAATATATTTATCCATCATATTTTTTTCTTCTCTCTTAAAAATTTATTTGATTTATTTATCCTCTTTTCTCGTGTAAGTTAACCATTTTTAGAAAATATATTTATCTACCTGTTCTCTCTTAAAAATCTATTTGATTTATTTCTCTTTTTTTCAAGTGAAAAATAACAATTATTAGAAAATATATTTATCTATAATGTCATTCTTATCTTCTCTCTCGAAAATATATTTGATTTATTTATCCTCTTTTCCATGTAAGTTAACTGATTTTAGAAAATATAACCATCTTCCATATTATTTTTCTTTTTCTCTCTTGAAAATCTATTTGATTTATTTTTTTTCTCTTTGTCCGGTGCAAGTTAACCATTTTTAGATAAAATATTTATTTGTCATTTTGTTTTTCCTTCTCTCTTGAAAATCTATTATATTTATTTCTCCTCTCTTCTCATGCAAGTTAACTATCTTTAGAAAATATATTTATCTATTATATTATTTGTTTCTTTTCTCTTGAAAATCTATTTAGATTAATTCTCATCTTTTCCTTGTGCAAGTTAGCCATTATCTATTTTGAGAACGTGTTTTTGCCATAAAATATATTTATCTATCATATTAATATTTTTCTTCTCTCATAAAATCTAGTTAATTTATTTATTCTCTTTTCCTATGCAAGGTAATTAACCATTTTTAGTAAATATATTTATCTATCATGTTATTTTCTTTTCTCTGTTCCTTATGAGAAGCTCATTTCCCTGTGCCTGGCACTGGATGTTATGCATATTTGTTTAATATTATAATTTTTTACATCTTTAAATTATAAAATTTTGATTTCTATGCGTATTTATTATTGGATGCCATTTTTATATATAAAATATCTAATATTATTAAATTTAGTTAACTAATGTGTAAATTAAAACAAAAAATAATTTTTACGTTTTGGAACATTTTTTTATTATAATGTAGGACATATAAAAAATTTTCGGAATGATAAGACAAACCCTATAAATATAGTTTATTAAATCAATTACATCTAAATATATATTAATTTAATTTTTTATCATATAATTAATTGTATATTAATTAGGTAAAATAAAATTCAAAATTTCTTTGATAAAATAATATATTCAATAAATTAGTTTGCTTCTTACTTTGCATTAATATTTGTATTTGATTTGTATTTGCTTCGCTGCTTACCTGCTATTATTACATTAACTATTCCCACCTTTTTTTTGCTTTGAATTAAATCAGATTAGATGACCCTACAACTAATTTTTTTTTTCACATTTGAATAGGCGGTTTCATTTTGAAATCAAAAAATTAAAACATAGGAGCAAATCTATATCAAGAAATTAAAACATTTCATAAACCCTATAATAACACAATAGAGAGTTTGTCATGAGATGACACCAGTACATTTTCCCTATAAATTAGAGTCTCAAATGTACATATTAATATTAATATTATTATAGATATATATCATTAAAGAAACTACAATCCTTAATTGAGATATTTAATCCCATTACAATTCATTAGTTTTGACCATGTCGACTTTAAATGATAAATTGCTTTAAATTGTTGAATTTTTAAATTGTAGTCTAAAATTAATTTAAATTATTGATATCATATCATTTTACGTGAAAGATACATTTATATAAGTTTCCTTATACGATTTGGAGTTCAAAAACCTTCCTTATATGATATATATTTTAAATGGCTCAGGTTTAAATTACTGAGTATTAATGAGTTACGGATTTAAATTGCTTTAAATTGTTGAAATCATATCAACTTTAATAAAGATATATTCATTCTCTTTTTTGAAATTGCTTTAAATTCAAAATTGATTTAATGTCGTCAATAAAAATTTCTAATTCAAATTCGAGTTAATTCAAATTTCCGGCCAATAAGGAAACAAATATCATGTTAATGCCATTTTTTAATATCACTTAATACAAATTAGTTGTAATCAATATAAATTTCTAATTCAGATAACAACCTTTATGTCAATGAAGATCTCCAGTTCAAATTCAAATTAATGCCATCAATAAAAAATTATGGTTCAAGTTCGAATTATTTTAAATTTTCAATCAATAAAGAAACAAATATCGCATTAATGCCAGCAATAATTGCATTGAAATAATGTCATAAAATATTTGAAATGTTTAGAATAATAATGTCATGTTAATGGAAATAACGTCGTTTATGAAAATGTTTAAAAACAATTGCAATTATGGTGAATTTTAAAAACAGGAAACCAGAAGCTAATTAATTATGCACTGATTGTATTATAGTGAATTCAGAATCGTGCTCAGAATAATTTTGAATTGTTGGTCGTATAATAAATTCTAATCAATGCAATATTGAATAATGAAGTTTCTATTTTGCATTTATTTAATGACAACGATTCTATATCATTTCCTTCCACCAAATTAACCCAAACAACATGGAATTCAACTATTGATATTGATTATCACGCTATTATTTATTTTAAAAAATTAAAACGCTAAGTAAAAAAACCTTGAAGAATCTTATTAAAAAAAAACCATGAAGAAGGGGGACAACTTTGTTGTAGAGAGACTCTTCATCATGATTATCATTGTCATCCGATTCATCTTCTTCTTTGTAATCTTCATAAAAAAAAATAGAAGAGAATGTACCCTTACCATTTGAAGATTTGGGACGGTGCTCTAGAAAAAATTAAAAAAAATATAGAGAGAATCAAAGGGTTCCAAATTTCAGAACCTTGCAGTGATAAAAAAATGAACCATAGATAATCTTTGAAGAGATGAGAGTCATTACTTGAGATGAGAGATAAATGAAGGAGCACAGAGCAGGACGTTTTTGAAGAACCTAAGAGGAAAAAAATTAAGAGAATTCCATTTTCAAAATCATTCAAGCAAAAGTCAATGTCAATCAATTCCATTTTCAACATGGATAAAGAAAAAAATAAAGGAAAAAATGGAAGGGATTGGTAAGATTGACAAGCATCATTTTCCCTCTATAACTAATGTTTTGTTAGTTGAAGGACTTAAACAAAACTTATTGAGCATAAGTCACTTGTGTGACAGTGTGTCCAATGTTTCCTTAAATAAAGGTGAATATATAGTCAAGAACCCCGATGAGTCCATTCTGTTCAATGCTAAGAGGTAAAACAATTTTTATAAGACTGATTTGTGAGACCTCTCAAATCAAAATGTATTATGTCAAGTGTTTATGAATGATGAACAATGGATTTGGCACAAGAGACTTGGTCATGCATGTAAGGAAATCAGACATCCATAGGTCATATTATATGATTTTTAGGGCACAGATTGTTACTTGTTGAAGACATGATTACCAGAAATATGAATCAACTCTTGAATGCAAGTTCCTGAAATGAAAGACCAAGCCTTCTCGCAGTTGTTTAGACACTCCTAAATCACAGTTGTCAATGGGGCAAGCTGTCGAGTAACTGATTATGATATCCATGATGGCAGAGGGGACCTAGCCAACTACATATATAATAATAATAATAATAATAATAATAATAATAATAATAATAATAATAATAATAATAATCGTAGCCGCCTTCCATTACGGGCCTACAGGTTAAGGCCTACACTTTCGTCCACATAGATTAATAATAGGTGCTAATAGCTCATTATGAATAGATCACTATATTAGCTGGCTTAAGCATCATCAAATGGATAATAACAATAGTCCGTTTTTCGCAAACCGAAAACCACAATTGATTGTTGCACATAGGAATTATTAGAAAAAAATTCTAACAATACAAGCTTGAGGTTAATGTCAAAGTTAAATAAGTATAGATAAGAGGATTACCATATCCCAAGTACAAGTCTAATGTTCTCTGTGATGTTCGTCAAAAGGAGAAAGAAGTCAAAACTGCTACACCTTGATTTGTTCAGTCCAACAAGGATTTACAATACCACCTACTTATTTTCATTAATTTTTCTTTTCATGACAAAGATTTCTTAAAATAGTGTTGTGGAATAGTTGTGCATCCTTTCCAATGATTCTTAATAGTCATTCGTAATCATTTATATATCATTTACTTGTTTCAATTTAATATTATATATCATTAAACTATCTATGATTTAATTATATTTCCATATAATTATTTTCATTTACTATACATTAATTGTGCATGGTGAAAAAATGAAAACTTAATCTTAACTTTTTTATATTTTATTTTTAATGTACTTTCGTATTTACTAACTAATTACCATTACTACTAATGTTTTATGGGTACTAGTTGAAAAATCAAAAATAAAAATTTTATAATAAAAGATAATATATTTAATATATTATAAATTAAAAAGTTATATTGTTCAATAAAAAATTTCGATCTTATAATTTCTTAAAGGCTTACTTGCACTTTTGGTCTCCTAAGTATCATGATTGTGCGATTTTGGTCCCTCAGGTTTCAATTGCAACAATTGGGTCCCCCAGGTATCGCGATCGTGCAATTTTAGTCCCCCATTGGTCCCTCATATATTATGATTGTGCAATTTTGGTCCTTCAGATATCACAATTATGCAATTTTAAATGTCGGTAACCTACATGACACACTTGGGACTGATTTGACACTTAGTAAGGTCGGCTTGATAACTTACATGACATTCTTATATAGCATTATTGACACCTCACATACTTAAATTGAAAAAAAGGAATGTCATATAAGCTATCAAGCTGGTCTCACCAAGTGCCAAATTAGTGCCACGAAGGCTACTGACATTCAAAATTGCATAATTGTGATATCCGGGGGACAAAAATTGCACAACCGTAATACCTGAGAGACCCAATTGGCACAATTGGAACCCGATGGACTAAAATTGTACAATCACGATAACTGAGGGACTTAATTGTTGTAATTGAAACCTGAGGGACCAAAATCACACAATTGTGGGACCAAAGTGCAATTAAACATTTCTTAAACATTGCTAGCAGTACTAAAAGAAAAGAGAAAACAACTCTTTGTAGAAAAGTATAAGAGCATGTTTGAGAAAGCTGGATTTTTCTCATTTCAACTGTTTTATCTCTAAAATGTTGCCTTTAAAATAATCTAACATGTTTGACACTTTGCTTAAATTTATAAAAAAGTTTTTATTTTAAAGAAAAAAACTGTTTTATGCCATATATTTTATTTTAACTTAAGATTGTTGCGATTTGATTATTTTTTATTCTCAAAACTCTCTTCCATGTTTATCCCTACAACACTAACTTCTAAACAAATATTATTAAATTATACAAATAACTCCATACTATTTTTCGTGATTTACTATGTACAAGTGACAAATTTTTTTTGCACCACCCAAATTAGGGGTGAGGGTGGGACGGGTTGGGATGAGTTTGTTTGTCCCTTACCCGGCCCTAAATATTGATAGGGCCAATTCTTTGAACCTGAACCTGTCCCTAGACCCGAAGGAACCCTATGATATGCGAGTTGGTTTAAGATCGGGTCTAAATAGGACGAGACCGGGTTGACCCGAAGTTAAATAAATTCTTTTCAAACTAAACTTCTGTAAGTGAGAAAAAATGTTTTTTTTTTATAAGCCAAAATATCGGCAAAAGATGCTACCTAAAAGCCACCAACTGATCTAGTGTCACCAAATAGATGCAAAACTGGATATTACAAAATATCAACAAATCCTTTTGCTGAATGCTTCCTTGATGCTCGTGTTACCAAAGTGACATTGTTAAAAATATGATATTTTCATCAAACTGGATTCTTTCAATATTACAAAAGCCACATAATATATTAAACGTGAAACATAAGCTAGGGAGGGATAAAAATAAAAGTAGATTTTTATTATATGGGACGGGATGGGTAACCTGAAGGTCAACCCGGACCCGTCCCTGACCGGACACCGGGTCATTAAATGGGACGCGGGTTCATCTTTTCTCTTCTGCGGGATAGGGTCAGACCCGAACCGAGCACTACGGGTTTGGACGAGTTTTAAGGCAGGGCCAGGTTTTGCACACTCTAACCCAAACGAAATAGATTATCTTAAAATCTTTTTTCAGCAAACAGTTCTAATTATAATTTTTTTTTTCTGGGGTTTACTGATTAGTGGTTATACTTATGCATCTTTAAGCTCCTGCAATTTTGGCTTGTTTCTTTAACCACTTGTATGAAAATGCATCAACTTACATGTCCATTTTGTGCTCCAGCAGCTTTTCTTTAACATTAGACTTTACCCAACTTCATTACCTTTAACTCCCGAGTAGCCATAATATTGTTGAAAAAGTTACCCCAAGTTGCAGAAAAATGAATACAGAATGTTGATAAGATCCTATACCAATCAATATATTCATTAAAAAGATAATAAAAGAAAAGAAAGATGCTATCTGCAAACTGAGTGAGCGACTAAACATTGGGAGACAATTCTTCAAGATAGTCTTCTCTTGCATTGTTTACCAGCATTAGGGAAGACTGCCAGAAAAGTGACGATATAAGGGACAAGAAGGCCGCGCCACCCAAAACACCAGTCTTTGCAGTAGGGCAATCAGGCTTAGCGGAGGGGCTCACGTGATGGACATTGTGGATCCAGTGAAGTTGCTCTGTGATTGTGGGCCACAATGTCATTGTGCCTGCTATTACACTGATAGCCCTGAAATAAATATGATGCCCAATAAATATGATTCAACAGATCATTGTATGATACTCCCTCCGATCTATAATATAAGCAAAAATTTCTTAATTTTTTTGGTTCAAAATATAAATAAATCTCAACTACTTTCATCATATTTAATAAAATTATTCTCAAAATACCCTTCATTTAATGTAAGTTTTGTTTTCCAACGACTTCTTTTATTCTCAACAACAGAAGCCTAATAAATAAAAGGAATGATAATTTAGGTAACAAACTTAATTTTTTATTTTCAATGACTCTTTTAAATGATTAACTAATTTTCTCAATAAATATGAAATTAGTTTTTTTTTGCTTATAATATAAATCGGAGGGAGTACAGTGGTTAAACTTTATGTTTAGATGAAAGATAAGGAAGGGAATGAGGAAAAAGTAAAATTGGACAGCAACCACAAGTAATAATTAAATTAAGTAAAGGAAAATAATCATTCTTTAAGCATCCAAAATAGCATGAAGTTGTCAAACATAGCAATAGCATTAAGGTTTCATTTTGTTAAAACAAAAAGCATTAAGGTTTCATATCCATTCAAAAATATACTACTAAGGTTTTGTAACTGGGAATTTCGGCCCAAGTTTAACGATGTATGGGCGTGGCTTTGACTTATTCAAACCAGCAAATCTGCACTTCCTTCAACTTTGATCCTCGAAGGATCATGGTATAACCACTATTTCGGAGATAAGAGATAAGCTTAATCCTAGTAAAAAGAGGACTATAAATAAGAAGACAATCAGAACACATAAGACCAACTTTAATGAATCACAAAAAACTTATTAGACTATCTTTGAGTGACGGTATTCCGGCCAATATTAAAGTCCAATTTTGGACGGAACAGTCACTTATAATCTATAGAAAATGTAATTTATAGGATAACTTCTTTTAGAGAAAAAAGAATGTCAAAAGATTCAACAACTAATTGAGGGACCTAGAAGTCTATCTCTTCTTTTTTATGTAGCTCATTGAAAAAAAAAAGTACCATGGCTCCATGGACAAATTCATTAAGAAAATGAATTTGAGAACCAACTTATGATGATACAATTAAATCAACGATATTTCTTTAAATCAAGTGGAAGGTAATCTCATAATTCTCATATTTCTTTACCAAAGATCAAACAATTTCTCATCTTTCTTTACTTGAAGATCAAACAAGGATACTCTCGCCCTCACTTCTGGTAGGTTCAAAATCTATCAAAACTAGCATTCGATTTTTCTATAAATCTATAATTTATAGGATTTTTTTTAAAAGAAAAACGAGTATTAAAATCACAAAAATTAAATAAAGGAAGAGATAAATTTGCCATGGTTTGGTTTGAGAAAATATTTTATATTTTCATTAACAAATGTAAAAATGTCATATTTTTATCTTCTTTGAAAACAAAAAAAAGTTGAAAACAAGATATATTTTTTGTACTTATTACTAAAAATAAAAAATAAAAAATAAAATGTTTATCCAAACTAAAGAGACCCCCATTGAGTAAAAATGGAAAAGTTGTGATCTTTGACCGGGTATCCCACAGACAAACAAAGTCATTAGACTAACACTCGGTTTGGGGATGGTGACTAAGTAAAACCCTCTTCGAAATGGTGACTCCAGCGTTTGAATCTCTCACAGTGTCGTTTCTTATTCTTCTGTAACTCATTAAAAATCATTGTAGAATCAATTTAATAATCTATTAAGAGAGATTGCAGTCTTGTGTGAATATATATGTATGTATATTATAAACCATATATATAGTTATTTTCGTGTTGTTTAATTGGATAAGTTTCCTCCGTCAGAAAAAAAAGAAAAAAACGAAAGTTTCCAACTTAACTAGTAGCTTTAGAGCGATAACAGAGTATGTTTTGAGAAACTTACAGAGCCAAGACGAAGAAGATCGACAAGGTTGTATATTTGAACAAGGCAGAAGACGGAACAGAGGTTTCATTGTATGAATAGAAAATCGAAATTAAACCAATGAAGGATGATGCTAGGAGAAACCCGAATGAGCAATACCCCAATACCACAGTTGGATCTTCAGAGTACTTGCAAATAAATGTGTCTTCCTCTTGTATGGGGATTCCCATTGAAGGCTAACAAAACCCAAATAATAACAGAATTGCATAAACATAATGTGGTTACTAAACGCAAACTCTAAAGAAATTTTATGCTAAAACATTTTCTTAACCTTAATCAGATAGTAAGTTACCTTTTTATTTTCAGCAACAATTCCAAGTGCGAAGGAAACTAGACCAAGCATTAGCACAATGGTGGACATCTTTCCTGTGGTAAGCCCCATGGTGTTAGCTGCAACGAAAAAAATTGTGATCAAAAGAACTGACCTACTAAAACCAATTATTTATATTTAGTGTTTGAACTAAGTTCTATTAGGCATACGTGAAAGGTAAACATGAATCAACCCTAACTGAGATTATCTCCATAAGGATAGGAGAAGAGTTGTTTCATATTGGATAAGTATCTTACTAGAGTGATAAGTTTCGAAATTTCAAACCTAACTCTATCTTTTGAAAATAATGGAGGGTCCCAACCTTTAGTAACTACCTTTATCTTAGGCTTAATTGTACTTTTGGTCCCTCTATTATCGTCGATGTGCAATTTTGGTCCCTATACTTTTTTTTGGGTACATTTGGTCCTCATATTTGTCTAATGTTACACTTTTGGTCCCTCCATCAAATATATGTCAATTTGCTAATGAAAATTGCTCATGTGGCAGTCCATATGGGTTAAAATATATTAAATAATTAATAAATTAATTTTTTAAAATAAAAATAATCAAAAATAATTTTTTACTTATTCTAAAATAATTAAATTAAAAAAAAAACTCAGTCAGTTTCCCTTTCTCTATCGTCGTCTTTGAAACCCTGAAGCATTGAAGCATCTCATCTGAAAAAACATTTTCCCTGAATGGTTTATCCTTTGGAAATAGACTTGAATTGGCATGATCAACATGAATGGTGGGAGGCTTTGGTGAGAGAACGAATTGGTCCAAACGGATATCACCTTATGCATACAACATTCACACCACCCATCCAAGATCCTTGTCTCTGACTATACATTTTATTTCTTCTCACAAGTCTCAACTATTCTTCCACCATCACTCATATGGCCATGGCAACCCAAGCTTCTCTCTTCACACCACCTCTGTATATATCTAAACCCAGTGACCGTGTCTCTATACCATGGAAACAATCATCCACCATGTCCTTCACCAGCCCCAAGCCCCTCAAGTTCACAACTTAACCAAAAACAATCAGAGCAGCTGCTGCAGAGGAGAAAACAGAGGCACCACCAGCAAAGGAAGAGGCACCATCACAAGCATCTCAAGCACCTAGTCTCACTCACGCCGTTCACCAGAACCGCCTTCGACCCATTCGAACTGGCGGAGGAGAGCGGCGGCACCAGCAATGCGGTAGTGGCGGTGGTGTTGCAGCGGTGATCTTCCTCGAGTTCTTCTTTATCTTCGATCTTCACTTCGATTTTGGTTGGCTTCCTTTTCAACATTTTTTCAGGCTGCAGATGTGAAGAAGCAGCAGAGGGGACACGCCTAATCTGAAGCAAAGGGTTTCAAGGATGATTCGATGATAGGGAAGGGGAACTGTACCATTTTATTTTTTTTTTAATTTTTAATTTAATTATTTTAAAATAAGTAATAAATTATTTTTTATTATTTTTATTTTAAAAATGAAAAAATATTTAATATATTTTAATTCATGTGGACTGCCACATAAGCAACTTCCATTAGCAAATTGACATATATTTGATGGAGGGACCAAAAGTGCAACATTAGACAAATATAAGGACCAAATGTACTCAAAAAAAAGTATAGGGATCAAAATTGCACATAGACAATAATAGGGGGACCAAAAGTGCAATTAAGCCTTTATCTTACTAGTCTGTCCGTATTTCTAATTTTTTTTTTCCCGTTGTGTGCATTATATTGTTAGTGTATAATATAATTTGATAATTTTAATAAGATGTGTATGTTTGATTGGTAATTTTTGTGATTTTATATCGTTGTGTCTAGGTTTGATTGGTTTTTGTCTCACACACACACATCTATCATTATCATTGTGTAGATAATATTATATTATATTGTAGATAAATGTAAACATAAATAAAGTCCATAAGCAAATCTTTATATATAAAAGTGGCAGCCACTAGATCATTTTTCCCTCCAAAACTAGGGGCACTTTTGTCATTAAATTTTTTATTTTCTTTTTAATATGTTTATTTAATTCATTAATTGATGTTATCATTTTCTAAACACTAGTAAGTTACCCGTACATTCGCACGGGTCAGTTTCGTTTTTTTACACATGTTCAAAACAGTCTGTTTGTAAATAATCTATTATATACTAATAAATTAATATGTGCTTAAATACAATGAACTTATAACAACAAACTTAATCTAAACCAAAGTATGCTTTCTCGGTGTATATATCTTCATGATCATGCTTATCGGGTGTATCTATCCAAGCCAAAACATGTTTTCCGTGTAGACTTGAAAACACATGGAATATTACAATGTATAACAAATAATAATTTTCTGCTATGTATTTCAGATATATTTGTACTATTAAGGAACGAAATATTTCATAACTATATATAAGTTCTATTTGTGTAGAGACTACTGTAGAAGATTGGGTTTGCTTTAGTCCTTGACCTGTATTTAGTTCATGTTCCTCAAAAAATAGTAGGTAAAATCCATTATAAAAATAAAAATATTAGAATAAGCATTACAAAGAACCTAATTGTTTTTCCTCTTCAAGTTTTATCTAAAACAGTACCATTAAAAAAAATTGGAGCGATGTCTATTTCATATTAAAAAGGGTTAAATATGTTTTTAGTCCCTCATTTTTTACAAAAGTTCGGTTTTAGTCCCTCGTTTGAAAAATATACTTTTTTAGTCCCCCGTTTTTTAAAATATGTCGGAAATGGTCCCTGCACCAATATTTTTTAGTCCCTCAATTTTGACAATCACACATTTTTAGTCCCTCATTTTTTACAAAAGTTCGGTTTTAGTCCCTCGGTTTTCAAATGGAAGTGTGGTGCAGGGACCATTTCCGACACATTTTAAAAAACGGGGGACTAAAAAAGTACATTTTTCCAAAGAGGGACTAAAACCGAACTTTTGTCAAAAACGAGGGACTAAAAACATATTTAACCCTATTAAAAAATATACACTGTAACACCCTGTTTTCATAAAATGTTTTTATAAAGCTAGTTTTATTTGTTTTAAAATGTTGGTTAAGGGCTAAGTGGGATTTTAGCCTAAAAGTCTCTTTCTGGTACATGAGCACGCTCGTGCTCATCAGCCAGCAAGCCCGTGCTTAAAGTCAGAAGCGTGTCTCTGATTTTAAGTTGAGCACGACCGTGCTCAACAGTGAGCACGCCCGTGCTCAATGCGTGGACCGCGTCTCGCTGACGCTAAATGGAGCACGACCGTGCTCAAGGATAAGCACGACCGTGCTCAGGTCTGGACGTTATAAACATGAGCAGAACCCGAGGGTGACGTAAAACCCTATTTCTGTTTTGGCAGCCGTCATTAGTTTCGGCCAGAGAGATCTTTTTCCCTATTTCCTCTTCTTCCATTGCCATAGTGGAGTTTTGGAAGCTAGTTGGGAAGCTTAGTGCGTTTGGGTTGGTGTTAAGGTAATGGTCCCTCTTCCTTTGTCAGTTTCCTTTCATTTTAATGAGAGATACTGATTAATTGTGTTTCTGATCAACCAAGGCTTAGTACCGGAGTGAGCTGCTTGAGGATTCGAGATCAGTTCGTTGTTGGGGACCGTCAGTAGAGCAACCTTCAATCCAGGTATGGGGAGAAGTGGGATTGTATTCATTAGGCAGTGGGTAGTGTAAGGTAACGGGGTCCCCATGACCCCGGTGTCATTGTATGCTGTATGCTTTATATGTTGATTATTGTTACTCATATGATGTTGGTTGATTGATGTTGTGACTGATGTGTTAAGGGTAATGTTGATGATATTACTTAATTGATTAATTAGGTTAAAAACGTATTCAGTTTAAGAAGTTGAATCCTTAACATAATTGGTTAGAACTTGGTTTCTGTTCCTGCCCAGAACAGTGCAGTCGTGCATTGAGCACGACCGTGCTGAACAGGGAGCACGACCGTGCTCCCATTTAAATTCTGAAAAATGGCCGCGCTGTTCAGCACGGCCGTACAGGTCAAACAGCACGACCGTGCTACTGAGCACGACTGTGCTGAGTGTGAAGCACGACCGTGCTTCACTTAAAAGGAAGCACGCCCTCACGTGTCCAAGCACGATCGTGCTAGGGTCTAAGCACGACCGTGCTGGCCCCTCCTGGACAGTAATGCAATTAAAGGACTTAAGGGGTTTTAAACCCCATTCCCCAATGATGATAAGTTGAGATAACTAATCACAGATAAAGATTAGACAACCTGGTTATTAATTATATAAGATAATTAGATAATCAAATGTTAAGTCTGTATCCGTTGGGTTACCGCACGTTGATAAGTTGAAGTCTTGGGTACTTATTGACCCAAGCATGTTGAGTTGAACCTTGGTGCTTATTGGCCAAGGGAGCCCTGACCCCACGGTTTGGGTCTAAGGTTACGTTGAATGTTGATTTTGAAGTCTTGGGAGCTTCATGGCCCAAGCAAGGAGGTGGTTGAGATTGTTTGTTGTTGTGTCATTTGCATAGAGCATTGGAGTTGTTGATGGGGGAGGTTCGACAAAAGGGAGATCGCCCGAGAGTACGGTGATCTGGCCATCCATGGTAGGTCACCCAAGGTTTGGTGACCGAGGCCCCCCGTGATGAGGCATCCACGGTTTGATGCGTTGGCTATCCATGGGGTTCACCCAAGGTTTGGTGAACTGCAGGTGTTGGTGCTTTTATGGCCAATACGGATATGTAACTCCAAAGTCGTTCATCCTGAGTTAGTTTGGATCCACATGCATAGATGGAGTAGCGGAGTAGTTGATGCATTGCATAGCATAGCATACTTGGTTGTTATGATACTGTTGGATGTTGATGTATGCTTATGTGTATGTTTACCTTGCGTACTATTCCCCTGCCGTTTATATGATTACATGAATCTTACTCCCTGTATTGTTTGTGTTTGGCCTGATTGGCATTTGCAGAGGATGACGAGCAGCCCGGAGAGGAGTGACTCTGAGGAGCCGCCACTCATAGTTAGGGCCTGTTTATTGTTTAGTTTGTTTTCGGTTGTATTTCGTGGATTTGTTTCCGGAAAGGTTATACTAGCTCTGAATTATGACATCGGGGTTGGGTTATTTATTTGATTATGTTTTTATTTGATTAAACTTATTTTTATTTTCCGCTTTGTAAACGAGTTCATGTGGGACTTTTCTACCCATGGACAACTGTTTTATTTAATTCAGTTAAATGCATGTTTTTCTTTTTAATTGTTTTAAATGCCTTATAACATGCGGGATAGAAGGGTGTCACATACACAATGAAGATGTATTTCATATTTGATCATTGAAAGTTTAAAGCATTATCTTGAATCAATGAAGATGTATTTCACTGGAATCAAAAGAATGGGGATTCTCTTTTTACTATATCAGATTTTGAAATAAATGATTTAAATTTAATCTATGAAAGAAGTACATGATCCAATGAAAAATTGCTGCAGCAACTGCCACAATAAAGGCTGGAGAGTTTCCTCCTCCAAAAAACTGATCCCATGATCCATTTTCCAAGGACACCGACATCTGTTTTAAACATGAAAAATATATAAACTCAGTAATCAAATGTACATCAAATTGTGATATTTGGGAGAAATAAAAAATACAAATCAAATGTACATCAGAACTGAATGACGACATAAAATAGAATTATGTAAGGAAAGAATCGGATTCATTGGAAGATGAGAAACAAGTGGAAATCTTGTATTTGCATTGTCTCTAGCTTTGATTTTAAAGTAACTCATATCTATAGGGAAGGTAACCATTGTGCAGACAAATTAGCCTCTTTTGGGGTAGTTTCTAAGTGCTTTACTTGGTGGGATTTGGTATTTTCTTTCATTAGGGAGGACTTTTTCCATAATAAATGGGGTCTCCCTAATTATAGATTCTCTTAGCTTTTGCTTTTCTTCATGGGTTTGGTTGGGGCCCCCATGCTTTCTTTGTTTTTGTTTTTTCTCTCTCTCTTTTTTCAATAAATTCATAGTATGCTACAGATGATTGTTGGGGTTTGAGGTGCCAACCTAGTTGGGATCTCTTTTCTCCTTAGTGATGCTTCTGCATACCTTCTTTTGTTTAAAAAAAAAAAAAGCCAGATGGACCTCAACCTCTCCATTTTGCAGCCTAATTGTTTACTATTGTTTATATTAGTTGTTATATGCTTTTGTTTTTTAAACAAATTTGTTTTTTTTTTATTATTTCAAACTTATTGATATTTATGATTTAGATCAACGTTTATTCCAGGTGAAGTTAAAAATAAAGACCAAGCATGTTGCAAGAACATTACATATTTGGTACTGTTAATGATTGCAAGTTGTAAACACCATTATGATATTTGAATTCTCTTTGGCATTTTACAGAACCACCACAAACTCATTAGTTTCTTTTATGTGGCAAAGTAAGATCAAGAAAAGTAATTGATCATTGGAGATATGTGTGCCTATGTCAATTTTGGAGATACTCAGGGCAAGAAAGCTTGCAAGATCAATTACAAAAAAGAAAAAACAGTAACCTTGGCTGTGTCAATTATTGTTGTAAACACCATCATGATATTAGACTTCTATTTAATCTTGGATGTTGAACTATTTTTGCTTTTAGGGAAAGAATGAAATTGAAATCATTAAAAAAAGAGTAAATCACATTCCATCATCTTGAAGTTTATCAAAATAACAATAAACCACAAATATAATTATAAATTACACCCACCCCAAATTTTAATGTTGACTAATCATTGACTTAACACCGTTAAGTCACTAAACATAATAAATTATTTATAATTAGTTATTTGATATATACAATAAGAAAATGTTTTTAAAGATTAATCCTAGGCTTTCTTGGTTACAAAATAAAGTTAATTTTTAATTTGAGAAATAAAATGTACAATTTGAAAATCTAATATAAGGAAACATAATTCATATAAATATTTATTTTTTAAATTGATTTTATATATATATATATATAAAATCAATGGAATGTATGATTTATTATAATAATTGCCTTTAATAAAGATAATGAAAATATTATTTAAGTAGACATATTTGACTAAAGAATGAAGATAAATATGTTTATATCTTCTAAATGAAGATAAATATTGGATTAAATTCACGTCTTTTTAACTATCTAATATATAAACTTTTAAAAATAACTTTAGTGTAAAAACAAAACAAAAAGCATGTAATATATATATATATATATATATATATATATATATATATATATATATATATATATATATATATATATATATATATATATATATATATATATATATATGTTTATACAATAATTTTTTATGCCATGTAGAGACAAAATAATTTGAAGCAAGAACTTTTCTAATAATCAACTATGCTACAGGCTCAAATAAATAAATAAATCCAATAAGCAAGAGTATTATATTTTTTTTATTACATAATGAACACAATAGGTTAATTATTTATAAATTAAAATAAATATATAAGTCACAAAATTATTCAAAACTTTTGTCAAGTTATATTTATTTAATTTTAACAAAATTATATCCAGTCTTATACTCGAATATGTTTGCTTAATTATTCAACAACTATTATGATAATTCATATACTCTGTGCATAAATAAATTAAAAGCATGATATAAATTTAGGATTTTTTAAGCTAAAAGACTATAAAAAAGAATATAATAAAATATTTATTTTCCACATAATTGATAAACGTTTTATATTGATTATTTGTTAGAATATACACTAAAAAATTACTTTTTTATTAAAATAAATATATAATGGATTTTAAAAAATAAAAGCTTTGGGTGGTGAATTTTAAATAACTTAACGGTGTTAAGTCAACAGTTAGTTAACAATAAAAAATGTGGTGAAGTGTAATTTGAGACCAATTTTGGGGTTTGTTGTTATTTTAATAAACTTAAAGGTGGTGAAGTATAATTTACTCTTTAAAAAAAAAAAAGCAAAGAAGCCTATCGTGGAAGCTTTGTATAGAAGGGGATTTGATTTTGGGAGGGTGAATTGAGACTAATTTTGGGTTTGTTATTATTTTAATAAACTTAAAGGTTGTGAAATATAATTTACTCTTTAAAAAAAGAAAAAAAGAAGCAAAGAAGCTTATCATGGAAGCTTTGTATAGAAGGAGATTTGGTTTTGGGAGGGTGAATTGAGACCAATTTTGGGGTTTGTTGTTATTTTTAATTAATAAACTTAAAGGTGGTGAAGTATAATAAAAAATTTATTTTCCACATAACTGATAAACGTTTTATATTGATTATTTGTTAGAATATACACAAAAAAAATAATTTTTTTATTAAAATAAATATATAATGGATTTTAAAAAATAAAAGCTTTGGGTGGTGAATTTTAAATAACTTAACGGTGTTAAGTCAACAGTTAGTTAACAATAAAAAATGGGGTGAAGTGTAATTTGAGACCAATTTTGGGGTTTGTTGTTATTTTAATAAACTTAAAGGTGGTGAAGTATAATTTACTCTTTAAAAATAAAAAAAAAAGCAAAAAAAGCTTATCGTGGAAGCTTTGTATAGAAGGGGATTTGGTTTTGGGAGGGTGAATTGAGACAAGTTTTACGGTTTGTTGTTATTTTAATTAATAAACTTAAAGGTGGTGAAACATAGTTTACTCTTTAAAAAAAGAATAAAGAAAAAAGCAAAGAAGCTTATCGTGGAAGCTTTGTATAGAATGAGATTTGGTTTTGGGAGGGTGAATTTAGGGAAAGAATCAAATTGAAATCATTAAAAAAAAATGGGGTAAAAAAAGGAAAGAAGCTTATAGTGGAAGCTTTGTAGAGAGGGGGGATTTGGTTTTGGAGGGAAACAAAAATGATGGGAGAGTCATATGTGGCAAGGGAGAACACACTTTTTATATAGTAGATAGATATCTCACTTTTACGTTACCAAAGCAATGAGAGGCCACCTCAAGAGTCAAAATGGTATTAAGGCTGCAACAAATTGAAACTTGATATTTTAATTCCATTGTATTGGAAGAAGTAATGTCATTAATTGAAAATTTTCTATCTATTTTTTCATTGGCTATGGGAAGCAGCGCTAATTTTAAACATATTTTAAATACTTATTATTCGTCATTCTCAGAGTTTATTAATTGCTTAATTTAATTCCAGTGCCTCTTATAGTAGATCAAAGGTCATGCTGCAACGTTCATCTACCACTATATTTTGAAGCAACCCCACAAATAGACAAGTTCAAACGCGAAATGGAGGAGCTTGGGAGCTAAGAGGGTCAGTGCGATGTGGAGGACAACTGTTCTACTGCGTGGAGCTTGCAGCAGACATGCGACAGGGAGGAGCTACATCTGATGCGGTTTGGGATGGTGGCGAAACGAAAGGACACGGTGGCGGCTGAGGCAGTAGGTGGCGCTGCTACTGCTTCTCTTCCCCCTTTTTCTTTTTCTTTTTATTCAAATTGGTGGGTTTGGATTTGTTTAAGGAGTGTATTGACACTGACGGGGAGCTTTTCGTTGTTGAAATCTTGATATATATAAAAGTAGCAGGCACTGGATGATTTTCCCCTCCAAAACTAGGGGCACTTTTGTCATTTCATTTTTTTATTTTCTTTTTAATATGTTTTTTTTTTTTTTAAGCAAGGGGCCTCATTAAAACCTTATGATGCAAAACCCTCCTTAGGGATAAAAGCATCAACAAGGAAAAAGAGTGCTCATTTTATTAAAAGAAGAAAAGAAGTACAAAAAATATGAGGGGACATAGACCAAACCCATGAGAGCTAATGAAATCTATAATTAGGAAGCCTTACCTTATTCCTAAAAAAATCCTCCCTTATGGCAATAGGGATGAAATCTAACCAAACTAAACCAGAGATGGAAAGGCCATACATGGCTAACTTATCAGCACAATGGTTTCCCTCTCTATAAATATGAGACACAGAAAAATTCATTTGTTTCGTGAGCAAGACACAGTTGTTCCACCTGTTCCTTAATCTCCAAGGAACAATTTTGTTGTTTTCAAAAACAGCCACTACAAATTGGGAGTCACACTCTAGCCATAAGTATTTCCAACCTTTCAAAAAAGCAATCTCAATTGCATTCATAGCACCCAATAACTCAGCTTGGAGAGAGCATTGAGGACCAAGATTCACCGAGAAGCCACCAATAAAATCTGAATTTTCATCCCTAAAAATACCCCCACAGGCAGCAGGGACAGGGCAGCCTTTAGCACAACCATCAGTGTTACATTTCACTATATTTCTAATAGGAGGCTGCCATCTAACTTCAGTAATTCTACTTACAGCAGGCGGGTGACAATCAACTTTGAAAGCCTTGATAAAGGAGAAATCCGAAATTGAATTAGAAGTGGTACCTTTGGAGTAAGTACCAACCAAGGAAACGTTTGAGGAGATCACAGCAATAGCTGAACTGATAGCAACCTTCCTGTTATTGAACCTCAACTGATTCCTACAATGCCAAATAACATACACAATATTGAGAACACCTGCAATAATCATGTCATGAGCTTGGCTGCTCCAACCCCGAGAGCAAACATCAAGCAATGAAACAAAGCTAGTGCAGTCAATACCACATTGCAGACAACTCATAAACCACTGCCAAATTGACTGAGCAAATAAACAATCCAAGATAACTACAATGATGTGGCTAGAGTGTGACTCCCAATTTGTAGTTATCATTAATTGATGTTATCATTTTCTAAACATTTCTCACTTTTACGTCACCAAAGCAATGAGAGGCCACCTCAAGAGTCAAAATGGTATTAAGGCTGCAACAAATTGAAACTTGATATGCATTGAAACTTGATATTTTAATTCCATTGTATTGGAAGAAGTAATGTCATTAATTGGAAATTTTCTATCTATTTTTTCATTGGCTATTGGAAGCAGCGATAATTTTAAACATATTTTCAATATATTATTATTTGTCATTCTCAGAGTTTATTAATTGCTTAATTTAATTCCAATGTCTCTAATAGTAGATCAAAGGTCATGCTGCAACGTTCATCTACCACTACATTTTGAAGCAACCCCACAAATAGACAAGTTCAAATGCGAAATGGAGGAGCTTGGTAGCTAAGAGGGTACGTGCGATGTGGAGGACGACGGTTCTACTGCGTGGAGCTTGCGGCGGACATTCGACAGGGAGGAGCTACGTCTGATGCTGTCTGGGATGGTGGCGTAACGGAAGGACACAGCGATGGCTGAGGCGGTAGGTGGTGCTGCTACTGCTTCTCCTCCCCGTTTTTCTTTTTCTTTTTATTCAAATTGGTGGGTTTGGATTTTTTTAAGGGGTGTTTTGAGACTGACGGGGAGGTTTTCGTGTTTGAGTTTGCTGAAATATATATATATATAAAAGTAGCAGTCACTGGATCATTTTCCCCTCCAAAACTGGGGGCACTTTTGTCATTTCATTTTTTATTTTCTTTTTAATATGTTTATTTAATTCATTAATTGATGTTATCATTTTCTAAACATTTCTCACTTTTACGTTACCAAAGCAATGAGAGGCCACATCAAGAGTCAAAATGGTATTAAGGCTGCAACAAATTGAAACTTGATATGCATTGAAACTTGATATTTTAATTCCATTGTATTGGAAGAAGTAATGTCATTAATTGGAAATTTTCTATCTATTTTTTCATTGGCTATGGGAAGCAGCGATAATTTTAAACATATTTTAAATACTTATTATTTGTCATTCTCAGAGTTTATTAATTGCTTAATTTAATTCCAATGCCTCTTATAGTAGATCAAAGGTCATGCTGCAACGTTCATCTACCACTACATTTTGAAGCAACCCCACAAATAGACAAGTTCAAACGCGAAATGGAGAAGCTTGGGAGCTAAGAGGATCCGTCTGATGTGGAGGACGACGGTTCTACTGCGTGGAGCTAGCGGCGGACATGCGACAGGGAGGAGCTACGTCTGATGCGGTCTGGGATGGTGGCGAAACGAAAGGACACGGTGGCAGCTGAGGCTGTAGGTGGCACTGCTATTGCTTATCTTCCCCTTTTTTCTTTTTCTTTTTATTCAAATTGGTGGGTTTGGATTTGTTTAAGGGGTGTTTTGAGATTGACGGGGAGGTTTTCGTGTTTGAGTTTGCTGAAATCAAAAAGGAAATTCATTGTTAATAGGGTGCTTCATTGCATTTTCAAAATTTGAAATTGTTGATTTTTGACTTACTGCCAGCTTGGTCATTATAATATTTCATGGTGAGTATGCATGAAATATTTTAAATCCGGAATAGTATCTAGACTCAATATTTTAAATCCTTTTCACTCCAATTGCAGGTTCTCTTTATAGGTTTAAATTAACATTTGTTTTTTTGCTTCCTCTTTTTTATTTATGTTGGAGATGTGGTTGATTGGTTTACAGGCAGTTTTAAATTTTCTTAGCTTACATCATGTCTTGGGGATATGTAATGCTGCCTTAGATTGATAAGCAATGTAGCTACTAAAGACATTTAATGCTAAAAGTTCCAGAGGTAACAAGCATCGAAGAAAAATCTAAGAAACATAGCTGCATATCCCGTTTCTTGCCATCGTTTTCCCAAGATTTATGCATACTATCCTGTCCATTGTTAGGGTATCCAAGTTCCTCATTCAAAAAATTATGCAAGACATATATTGATTCATTATTTGCTTGACATATACTAGCAACATGCCAAGTATTATTTGCATCAATTTAAGGGTTATATTGAACAAGATGGTACAAAGTGTTGGTTTTCAAGTTGATGTCAACCCGGATGTGCTTCATTTTATAGCAGACAATTGTGATGGGGATGCTCGGGTGGTCTTGAATGCATTGGAGATTGTTGCTGTTACAGTAGTTGCAAGGGTACAACAGCTCTTTGAAAAGGAACAAGGTGAAATGACGAATGTTGTTATTACTCTTTATGATGCAAATGATGCACTTCAGTGCAAGCACCTTGCTTATGACAAAGTTGGGGAAGAGCACTACAATCTGATTAGTGCGTTGCATAAGTCTAGGAGGGGAAGTGATGCTGATGTAACAATTTATTGGTTGGCAGAATATTGGAAGGAGGGGAAGAGCAAGCTTTGAATTTATACGGTTATTTTTTGTGTAGACATGATTCTCTTTTATTTTTGTAAGATTATAATAATAATTTCATAACATGCTTCTTATGTAAAGACATACACACCTCATTTGTATTAAGGGAATATAGCAAGTTTTGATCATGGGGTGAGACTAAGGAAGTTCAGGGAATATAAGCATTTAGCATCTTATGGTTTTTTTAAATTTTTTTTTTTTTAAATTCAATCAATTTTGAAGTTGAATAAATAAAAATGTGATGGGTATGGCGATGGTGTAGCTAGAAACTTAGCAGTCAATATTTGAGTTTTTTTTTTTTTTTTTGCCTTGAGAAAACATTATTATAGTAATAAAAAATTTATACACCATTAAACATGCTCTAACACCATTAAACATCGTCTATCTTTTAGTGATCGTTTGGTTGAGAGATTGTTTAGTGAATTTGGGAAATTAAGTGAATGGTTACATTAAAAAAGTAGAAAATTAAATACAGGAAATGGAAACGACACAACTAATTTAGTGAATTGTTCCCATGTATTGAAAAACGTAGAAGAATTAATAAGGACATACAATGGAAAAGATACAACTCTTAATTGGAACTTGGAAGCATATTGAGTGAATTTGATAAATTATGTAAATTGTTCCAATACATTTAAAAAAGCGGAAAAGTAAATACAGGGAATGGAAACGTGTCTAAATACTGCAAGATTTGAAGAATCTTACCAATCCGATGCATGAGGTACAATAAGAATGAGTTATGACAATATTAATAGAATATAAAACGTTCATCAAAGAAACTCCAACAATTAATAAGCAACAACCTGTGTGTGTCTATATATATATATATATATATATATATATATATATATATATATATATATATATATATATATATACATATATGAGTGTGCACGCGCGCGCGCACTAAATAATATTTATCAACAGGAGCTTCAGCGATTTGTTTGCAACATGTAAACCCATTGTGTCATTCATGCTTCTATTTTTTTATTTTTCAAATTTAACATGATCATGTATTATCTTTTTAAATAATATGAAATTATACCGCCGACACATGTTTCACCCGTGCATCGCACGGGTCCATCGTCTAGTTAGAATAAAATCAAAGTGTTATTATAATGTAAATTAACTTTCCAAGGGTATTTTATTTGTTATTTTATTGGTTAGCTTGACGGTTGTATATGTAATTACGTAAACTCATGCAATTACTTATTAAGTTATTGTGTTGACCATCTAATGATGGATTGGGGAGTCCATGTTGAAACTGGAAAAACAATTGTGTAGATCAAAACCTGCTATTACCTTTACAAATAGTTATAGATTTGTGTAGACAAAAATAATTAAATAAGAGAATATGAAGGGATGTGATATTAAGGGATGAAAAAAATAAATATCAGAAATGAGTTTTCTGACGACAATTTATTCAATGAAGCCATGTTTCTTTCACTTCACCTCTCAGCAAAATTTCTTTTCTTTTTGTGGATTTAGATAGGTTTTGTTTTCTTACTCTAAAAAAATTTCTTTTACTTTGTCTATAGTAAATCCACCTTCCATGTTGTCATGGTCTACTGGGATACTGATAATCTCCCTACATAATGATAATTGGCTGGATTGGATACTGTTAATATTCATGCTTATAAAAATGGAACGGTGTTGATATTTACCTTTGACTATCACTGCCTTGATTCTTCCTTGCTAAAAATGCAGGCAGATTGTATACATTCTGGCTCTACCTCATTTGGGAGATTTGAAAGTGAACCTTTAAGGGATGAAGATCTGTTATTCCATTTGTGTAAAGAAACGTACAAGAGAAAGGTTTTGATGGAATAATATTGTATATTCAATTGATTTACAAAAGCTAGTTAAAAAGGATTACAGATGAGAAACTAAAGGCTAAAGTAAAGCTAATCTAAAAGGAAACGTACAACAATAAAACATATCCTAATAAATACAAATGATAGAATCAAATCCTAATAAATACAATCATATCCTAATAATAGAAAAAACAAATCAGCAACAAATATGGCAAAAATTGATTGATTTGTTGCTGTTGTGATTTATTGCTGATAACACTCCCCCTTAAGATGTGTGTAAGTTGGACAATCCCGTTGATCAAAAAAAAAAAAGTTGGACAATCCCATCTTGCTCTTTAATTGTAAGAATTGATCTTTGCCCAAGGATTTGGTAAGTAAATCATCAATTTGATTAGCAAAACTGACCTTCATAGTTTAATGAGGCCGGCTGAAATTTTTTCACGAACAACACGGCAATTGATCTCTATGTGTTTAGTGCGTTCATGATACACCGGATTTGAAGCGATATGAAGCGCAGACTGGTTGTCACAAAATAGTGGTATTGGTTTAGAAGGAGATAAACCAATATCATTCAAAAGATATGAGAGCCAAGTAATCTCACAAGTTGTATTGGCCATTGCTCTGTATTCCGCTTCAGCAGAGGAACGAGAGACCACACTTTGTTTCTTTGTCTTCCAAGAAACTATACTAGGGCCTAGAAAAAATGCAATAACCTGTGGTAGAGCGTCGAGTGGTTGGACAACTAGCCCAATCTGAGTCATAGTAGCCTTGAAGAGATAGTTTTGAATCAGAAGGAAAGAAAAGGCTTGCCTAGGTGTGGTCTTTAGATAACGAAGGAGGCGAATAGCAGCACTCATGTGTGGTTGACGAGGAGCATACATGAATTGACTAAAAATGTTAATAGGGTAAGCAATATCAGGGCACTTTACTGTGAGATAAATTAGACGACCCACAAGACGACGATATGGTGCAGGATTAGTTAGAATAGTACCATCAGAAGGAGATAATTTCAGATTTTGTTCCATAGGGAAGTCAACAGGTTTGGTAGCAGTAAGACCACTATCAAATATGATGTCAAGAGCATATTGTCATTGCGATAAAAATATACCTTGCTTTGATCTTGCAACTTCGATACCCAAAAAATATTTCAAGCGACCCAAGTCTTTAATTTTGAAATGTTTGTGTAAAAGATCTTTAACCAATCTCATAAGATGTAAATCTTAACCTGTGAGAACAATGTCATCGACATAAAGAAGCAAAAAAACATAACTAGATTCACGATGCAAGCAAAAAAGAGATGGACCAGCTGTACTATGTGTGAAACCAAATTCAATAAGAACTTCATAAAATTTGGAACACCAGTTTCGTGATGCCTGTTTAAGACCATATAATGACTTATGTAACTTACAAACAAGGGTCTCCCCCTGACATCTAAAACCTGGTGGCAATTGCATATAGACATCTTCGTGTGAATCATCGTGTAAGAATGCATTATTGACGTCAAGTTGATGAAGAGGCCAATTTTTAGTAACAGCAACAGATAGAAGAACTCGAACTGTAATAAGTTTGGCAACTGGAGAAAAAGTATCAAAATAATCAACCCCTTCAATTTGGGTATAGCCTTTAGCAACTAATTGCACTTTATACCTTTCAATGCTTCCATCAGATTTACGCTTAATCTTGAAAACCCATCGACAACCAATCGGTTTCTTCCCAGCTTGTAGTGAAACTAAAGACCATGTTTTGTTTTCACACAAAGCATCAATCTCAGAATGCATTGCATTGCGCCATTCCGGAAAGTTCTTAGCCTCGGAGTATGATTTTGGCTCAGACTCAATAGCAATTGAAGAAAGGAATGAACGATGAGAAAGGGAAAAACGATAAGAAGATAAGAAATTGCAAATAGGATAAAGAGTACCAGGAACAGGGGTTGAAGAAGACGCCTGTGATGAGGTGAGGGAACACATGTAGTCGTCGAGATAACGGGGTCTATTACATGCTCGAGTTGGACGAGTTGGCGCTGACGAGGAAGGTGCCTGGGTAGGTGGTGATGGCGCAACACATTCAAGAGGTGGGATTTGAATAGGATTGGAATGCATGGGAGGTGGTGTTGGCGCATCACATGCAAGAGATTGACTCTCAATAGAATTGTGCACATCACATGCTCTAACACGGTCTAGAAGATGGGATTGGATTATTGATTGTTGGGTAATAGGTGGGAAGTATGGGTCAGGTGGTGAGGTATGTGTTCTGGGGGAGTTAGGCGGTGAGTTTTCTGGGAAAGGACAAAGAATGGGTGATGAAAAATTCTCATTAGTTGGCAGCGGTAAAACTAAGGGAGATTCTTTAGCATTAACTATTTTATAAGGAAAAATATGTTCATGAAAAATAACATCTCTTATTACATAAATTTGTTTTTAAAGATAAATCAAGTATTTTATAACCTTTTTGACCATGGGGATATCCTAAAAAAACTCCCGGAGAAGCACGCTTATCAAATTTGTGATTGATGTATGTGTTGCGGCCATATACCAAACAACCAAAAACCTGAAGATGAGAAAGATTTGGTTTTTTATTAAATAATATTTCATGAGGTGTATGGCCTTTGAGAACTGTCGTGGGTAAACAATTAATTAAATAAGTAGCTGTTAATACAAAATCACCCCAAAAATCTAAAGGTAAGTTGGATTGAAAATGTAAGGCACGTGCAACGTTTAGTAAGTGTCTATGTTTACGCTCTACAATACCATTTTGTTGTGGAGTATAAGCACAACTTGATTGTTGTAATACTCTCAAGTCTTTAAAAAAAGATTAGTTTGGGAGTTAAAAAATTCACGTGCATTGTCGGATTGTATTTTTTGAAAGTGTGTTTGAAATTGTTTTTCAACCATTTTAAAAAATTGAGGGATGATTGTATTGACTTCACTTTTGTGTTGCATAAGAAAAACCCATGTACTTCTAGAAAAATCGTCAACCACAGTAAGAAAAAATTTTGCACTAGAGGAATGAGTTTTATTGCAGGGTCCCCAAACATCAAAATGTACTAGTTCAAAACATTTAACAATAGAAATGCTACTTAATGGAAATTTCAAACGAGTCTGTTTTGCCAATGGGCAAACGATACAAGGGCATTTATTTGAAAACTTAATGCTAGAATCAATATTATTGAATTGTGGAGATATAGTTGAGGCTGGGTGTCCTAAGCGCAAGTGCCATAAATCAAAATGAGAGCCAAATGAAGCGGCGGAGAGAAAGGTGGTAGGAGAGTTGTCCATGAGATAGAGACCCCCATGTAAAAAACATGAAGTAGGAGTAAAAGTGACCCAAGAGTTAGTATCGCGGAAAAGTTTGCTAATGGACAAAAGATTAAATTGAAAGGATGGAACATGCAAGACATTTGGAATTAAAAGATCCGAATTTAAATAAATGGAACCAATATGATGAACTGAGACAAGTTTGTTGTCAGGTTATTTAACAAAAGAGGAGATCTTGATATATGAATGAAAACATGAAAGATCAGATACCATATGATCAGTTGCACCTGAATCTAAAATCCAGAGAGAAGAACCAAGTTTAAAGGAGGTAAAACAATGAAAAGAGATACCTGCAAAATTTGCTAGAGACTGATCATTACCAATCTTAATAAGAGAAAGTAATTGTTGTATTTGAGTCTGAGACAAATTAACCAAGGGCTGAGAATCTGGAGATGAAGCAATAACAGCAGTAGTTGGATGACTTTGTGAAGCAGAAGGTCTTGAGCCTCGACTATCACGAGAGGAAGAACCATGATGGAAACAATTGTGCTTAAAGCTTGCTAATTATGCTATTTCTAATAGGGATAGTTTTTGGTGGGATCTTCCACCTAGATTCATTTTGGAAGACTTTAATCGTAATATATTAGGTCTGTCAAACTTTAGATTTAAATGATGTTTGTTTCATGGGTTTGGTTTGGCTCCCCCATTCTTTTTGTATTCTTTTTTATTTTTATTAATAAATTCTTGGTGTGCTGCAAATGGTTGGTAGGGATTATGGTGCCAACCTAGTTGGGATTGCCTCCTCTACAGTTATGCATTTGCATGGCAATTTTTGCTTAAAAAAAAGTTATACGTACCTGATGGAGAACGGAGATTGTCAATGGCGGAAAAGACACAAGCTGACCCACGCGAAGAAGAGACAAAAGAAAAGAGTACTCCAAGGCGTTGAGGGTATTAGCGCAAAAGTGGTGTGGAGGGAGGGGGATTAGTCAAGGGTCAGGGTTTTAATTTGGGGCTGAGCCTTTATTTGCTTTTTTTATATAAGCGATGGTTGGGCTTTATATGTATAAAAAATTTTAAGTAAAAAAAAAATTTTGAAATTTTTGGGAGAGCCAAGGCTCCCCCCTTTAACTTAAATGCTCCGCCCCTGCCTAAGATATGGATTGTAAAAAAAAAAGAAGAAGGTGGGAATCACATTTCAAAAACAATAAATTAAGCCCGTTGAGAAATCGGTTGGAACACGCTTGAAACAATATCAACTTCTCACTAGACTAAAAAAATAGGGTTAAGACTACCTTGAACCACCTAATGGGTAGTGCATAAATGCAGCACCAGTTTTCAAGTTACTTTTCTTGTTTTTGTATTATTTTTTAATAATTTTTATTTTGTAAATACCATTTCTACCCTCGCTTTGTGCCCCTCTTCCACCACCCGCTGTCGATATGGACAATAGTATATTCCCATAACCAACAAAGTTTGATCCAAGCAGATTTGAAAACCAAGCAACTATCCTACCTTACTGCTTCATTCCATTTGGAGGGGGAGCAAGAATGTGTCTAGGATATGAGTTTTCCAGGATTGGAACCTTAGTGGCAATTCATTATCTTGTGACTCGGTTCAATTGGAAGCTATGTGCAGACAATAAGTTCAGTAGGGATCCAATGCCAGTACCCACTCAAGGGTTACCAGTTGAATTTTGGCCATGGAAATTTTGTTAGCTGTTATTTCAATAACTGCTGGTTTTCTAACCAAATGTAGTAGAAATAAATCAATGTTGGTAGAATAGAGGGTCATAGATCTCCAATGTACTTTATCATAAAACGACATCGCTTCAAGATCTGAATGAAGAACAAGAACCCAATAGTTGGACAATCAAATTTTCCTGAAAAATAAAAATAGAGAGAACCCAAAGAGTTCAAAAAATCGCAGCAGTAAATAAAAAGATGGAAGAAGAATGCATTACAGATCTGAGTTTGTAGATGAGTTTGCAGAACTCCACCCACCTCGACGTCGAGGCTCCTCCGAGAGAAAGCCGTTAAGGAACCCAAAGAGTCCAATATAGGAGCAAAGGTGTTCTAGATCTTTGGGATTGTGATGGATTGAGAATGCACAATCGTAGAAATAGAATAGATTATCAGAGAGAAGGGGGGGGGGGGGGGGAAGGACGGTGACAGGCGTCCATCTAGTTGGTGGTTGTGGGAGAAAGGTAGAGAAGTGATGGTGAGGGCAAAACTGTCATTTGAATTTATTTTGGTTACCTGTTTCACAGGCTTCCAGTTTCAATCTAAGTCATTCAAATAATTTATTATTAAATCTAAGGGTTAATAACAGTGATGCACATTTGCAGCACCTATCATGATTTACCGTAGACCAAACCTGTGTCTTTGAGATGTTAGTTGAGGGCTTACTGACTTCTCATTAATGTTCAATAAATGAGAACATTTTGAAAAATACCCTCAAATGCTATTCATTCACTGAAATTAAAAAAAAAAAAGGTGGAACTATGCAAATTTACACTTAATGCACTTGATATTTGTTTTTAATTGTTTAATAAGTGAGTTAACAAATGTTAGCGACCAATTCTCTTAAAATATATTACTTTTATGGCGAGTTCTACCGTGCACAACCTTGATAGGTGGTCCACGGTGAACAAGTTTTATTTTTAATCTAGGTCGTTGGATTGCAAAAGCTCATGAGATCTGATAATACATCTTTTACATCTGATTTTTTCACTTTTTCTCCCCTCTTCCCTTCCTCCGCCCATCCCTCTCCCAGGCAGCCACCTCCCCTTCCACCACACCGTCCATGCCGAACAGTTCCTCGTCACCAACCTCTTCATCAATATCGAACCCCTCCTCCACTCCTTCGCAGTCTCCGCCGCCCCCTGCGACCACTGCCACCAGTTCCTCCAAGAACTCCCCTCCACCCCTGACATCAACATCCTCATCACCTCTCCCCCAATCCCGCTCCCACAACTTCACCCCACCCTCACACTTCCTTTCTCATAGCTTTGGCCCTCATCACCTTCTTCCCAAAGGGGTCCCTCTCCTTTTGGAACCCCATCACAACTTGTTCCTTATTCACCCCAATAGGGTTAATGGGTATCCTAATAACAAGTTAAAGGTTGCAGCTTTGGAAGCTACTATTAACTCTCATTCACCTTATAGTGGGTCCCCTTTCTGTTTGGCTCTGTTAGATTGCCATGGGAAGATATATAAAGGATGGAGCAGTGGTCAAACAAGAACAAACTGTCTGGCTGTTGTCCAAACTGCCACTTCAACACATTCCTTTGCACTTTGCACTTCTGCATCAGCTCCTTGAATTAACAAGGAACATAATTGTGTACAAAGAAAAGAAGAAAAATGGTAATTATTTGAGTGGATTTGTAAGATGAGTTTATCGCCATGAATGGATGCAATGATGGATAATGATATGTTGTATAATAATATTAATCCTCTTATTATGATGCTTTTGTGGTTCAAATATTTTAGTGACAAAGCCTTGATCCTTTATCTTGTATATACTGTTGGATCTCCATTACCAGAACAAGGGGGCTGGCCGGGGGTTGGAGGAGAATGGGGACGGGAGGAGAGAGTAGTATATAGAAATGATTTGGTGTGGATGATTTTGATTAAAATCTGTAAGCCTGAGGAATCTAACGACTGTATAAACTTGTTAACCGTGGACCATCTATCAAGGTTGTGTATGGTAGAACTCGCCTTACTTTTACAGTAATTGGCAAAATCTTTTAACTTTGGTTCATCTAAAAATTTTTCCTCACCATGGGCTGAGAAATTTTTCATATGCACGTATGAGTGTTGATAATATATCGATCAAAATGGGGGGAGAGGGAGACAAAGCAACTGACTACCGGAAATCCTACCCAATTACATTTTGTTCTGGATTAGATCAAGACACTTTTTGTTTGGATAAGCTGAACAAGACATAAGACAGCGAGGCGTTGGACAATGGGGAGACAAACACCTTAAACGTTAAGATTTTTGTATACGCATAGCATGTCTAATTATTTTAAAAATTAAAAGCATACCTTCAATAAATTGCAGCATAGCAACCTGTTGATAAACATAAAGAAAGAACAGCCTAGTAGAACATAAATCTTCGTTACTCTCAAATATTGGTTGGAACACATGAATAGTTCTGACAATTGGCATCTGAAGACTATGGAATGAAGTAAGGTAGTTCTCTCGGAACGGGCACAACGAGAACATGATATACTTTCAGGTTTCGGGTGTGAATTTCGTTTCATGAGAAAATAAGGTATTAGTTTTTGTTTTTGTTTTTTTTTTTGTTTTTAATGATCGTGCCAAGGTATTAGTTAGGAATTTTAAATAAAAAAAAATAAACTATAGTATTGTCCTTTATCTCTATTTTTTAGGTTTTAATTTGGTACCTTTATTTTTTATTCCAAAATGATCTTTTATTTTACAAAGTTATATTAACGTGATTCTTCTTTTATTTTTTGTTCCGAAATGGTCCCTAATTTTACAAAAGCAAAACCAATGTGGCCCTTTTTTTTTTCCCCGTAAAATGATCCATCTTTTATTTTTATTTTTATTTACATAATGGTCCCTTATTTTACAAAAATTATATCAATTTGGTCCTCTTCGTACCATAATTTAAATGGAAAAGACTACATCGAAACCTAAAAGAAAGATAATTGACCAAAACGGAACAAATAATAAAAAATAGACCAAATTAAAATTTAAAATAAAGATAAGAGACCAAAGTATAATTTAGCCATTGAGTTTTTATTGGAAGTGATTTTTTTTTGAAAAAAAATAATGTATTTAATATATTGAGAATATATATGTTTAAATTTTCAATGAACAATTATCTTATCTGAGTTTCTTAAATAATATAGTTAAGATAGATTTAGCTTCACTAAAGTGAGTAAAGTTTTAAAGTGAAATAAAGTTCTATCCACCGTTAATATGATTAAGTATATGATTTAAGGATAGATATTCTCTTACTTTTTCATAGCACAAATTCATCTAGTCTAGCACCAATAACTTAAAATAAACTCATTTATTACAAGAGGTGAGTAAGCATGTTGGAATTTTCTATATTTTTTGAAAAAGGCATGGAACCACTTCGCTGTGTATGCTTGCTTACTTCACCCAAGGAGTAAAGATTCCCCACCATATAACTCCTCTCTCTCATAATTCATAACGCCCGTTTCTCTCTCCATCTTTCTCTCACTCCTCCTACATCTCCCTCTCTCTCTATCTGTACTTATGTGAAAGCAACTCAGCTGAACCACTTACCAAAGGTTCTGCACTTCTGCTCTGTTTTTAGCTTTTGTGAACGCTTCAACTTTGTTGCTTTATGAAAATTTCCATCTCGGTCCTTCACTTGGCTCTTTCCTCTTTCTGATTTTACTATTGTATCACTGATTCACCCTGTTATCTTCTAAGTTTCTTCACTGTGGAGTGGTCCTCAGTTATCAAATCTGTTCAGTGTGTGGTTCAACCATTCTTCAAGCTCCGTTTTGTTTTCCTGGGCTTCTTGCAGAATAAATCAGCAAACTTGTCAAAAACCCAAAAAATATAAAAAGCAACTTTCAGCTCCAAATTTGCTTACTGTTACAAAAGACCATAGATTTGATCTTTCTATTTGTGGTTGTTCTATTTATGGAGTTAATGGGGGTGGCAAAATTTAAAGGGGTGCTTTGTTCTTGTGGTTTTTGCTGCATTGTTAGTGGGTTCAGTGAGTGGAATTGGTGTTAACTGGGGAACACAATCAACACACCCTTTACCACCATCCACTGTAGTGAAAATGCTGAAAGACAATGGTATTCAAAAAGTGAAGCTTTTTGATGCTGATCCCAGTCTTTTAGATGCTCTTAAGAAGTCTGGGATTCAGGTGATGGTGGGTATTCCTAATGACATGCTCTATACACTTGCTAACAGTGTTCAAGCAGCTGAAAAATGGGTTTCCAAGAATGTTTCAGCTCATGTCTCATCTGGGGGTGTAGATATCAGGTAAACCCTTTTGTCTTGTCTTATTTATGTTTGAGTTCAGCCATTGGTTTATGCAACTCATAGTTTTGGATATGAATGATTGTATTGGTTTCTGCATTTCATGTCATGGAAGGATTTGTTTGGGTTTATATTCCAGCTCCTGTTATTTACTGTCATTTGTATCTTGTTCCACTTTGTTAAGCTGTGACTTTGGCAGATCTTAAATATTTGTTACATTTCAACTAGAAGAGACTTCAAATGGATGGAAATTATGTGTCTTTCCTAGATGTAATTTAGTGGAATATACGTGGTGGAATCTATTGCAACGTGCTTTGGAAATTGGAATCATTAGACAGCAGACTTGCTTTGATTTTGTTTGGATAAAGTTGACTTGGTTTGATTTAGAAATCAAATCTAGTCAAATTGATTTGACTTGATTTTGTAATCAATTCAACTCAAATATGGCCAAGTCTGAGCTAACTTCTGTTGGTACATACCTAAAATAAAAAGGATGTCAAAATCAAAACTATTTCTATTTGATAAATTTCCAAATAAAGGATTTCCTTTGTATATTAAATCAATTCCCAAATTCTGTGTTTGGAAACAGTGTTTTAGTTTCAGGGATTCTACTTGTGCCTACCATCTTCCAATGAATCTGCCTTCTTTCCACAGTTCCATTGGTTCTTTTTGGAAAATTGTTTGGTCCAATTTTGTAGCTTTCAACTACTTAAAATTTTCCTCGCAACTCTCCTGTATGGCGTTTGGGAAGCTACAAACATAGACATTGGATTGAAATTATGCCCCCTTAAAGTTGCTTTATTTTTTTCCTCTTAGATAGTCCAATCTCATCTTCACCTCCATGTTTGAGAGTGATTCTAAATCAATATGTCAGAAAACCATATTCCCTCTTTGCTGACAAATTAGCGAAGACTATATATTTGTTAAAGATAGAACACCTGTTATATTGTATTCTGTTAGTAATATACAATCCTTGTAGTTCTCAGTGCCTAATTATATGCAATTGATGTTACCCAAAATAAAAAGTTTGTTTTTATTTCTTTTTCGTCCAGTATCTAGAAAGCCATGTTTAGCTTTACATGTGAAGGTTATCCATGGATAATGATGTCTATCAGCTGAATGTGTTTTTCTTTCATTACCACCAATCCATGACAAAGCACACGTATACTTTCTTAGAAGTGGTTACACTTTCCACTGTAATCGTTGGAAATTTTGTTTTTTCATCGACTTAGTGTTTGTCCTGCTGCTTTTTTTAGAACAGGTTTTTATGGTCAGTGCACTGCCTTTGGCATCCCTGGCTGAGTTTGTTAGTCCTAAGGGATTAAAATTATGTATGTTATCTTATTCTTTCTTCAAAAATGTATTTCTTATAATCCTCCTTTTCTTGAAACTAGTCCTTGCTTGCTTTTATGTGCTACAATTTGAAATCTAAATTTATTGATTCATTAATGATCACTTTAAATTTCTGCTATCATGTTTTTGAAACTGTTATTGTTTGCCTACACTGAATTGATTATAACCACCCAAGAGTGAGATTCAGATATGATGCTAAATTCTTGTCTATTTGTATTAAGTTGTTGACGACATTTGACGAGGTGAGGACTTATAAGTAAGACATGGATCATCAAAATCTATATCGGTTTGAGCTGATAAGAAGATATAATATGATTATTTACTCTGTTGCATTTGTAAAATTAAAATATTGAAATGTGTTCGTAATTTTCATGGATATCAAGTGTTGTTAGATCTCATAGGGAGTTGGATTGAAAGAGTTTCGTTCTGAAGGAGAGTAATCAAGGAAACCTGTGTGTTCTACAGTAATGTTTTGGAACTTCCTTCCAGAAGTTCCATCTCATGTATAATCTTGTATCTGTTCTTGCAATGTTTTTCCATTTCTTTTTCTGCTAGTAAGTGACTTGTTCATGTGTATGTCAATGTTGCCATTGTCTGTATTTTCTTAAACATTATTTCCTGTTATTTTTCAAGGTACGTTGCAGTGGGAAATGAACCTTTCTTATCAACTTACAACGGTTCTTTTGAAGCTACAACTCTTCCAGCTCTTCAAAACATCCAATCAGCTCTTGTAAAAAATGGTTTGGGCAATGTGGTTAAAGTCACATGCCCTTTAAATGCTGATGTTTATCTAAGCTCAACAGATAAACCTTCCGATGGCGACTTCAGGCCAGACATCCATGATCTCATGCTGCAGATTGTCAAGTTCTTGAGCCAGAATAACGCTCCATTTACTGTGAACATCTATCCTTTTATCAGCCTCTATTCTGATCCCAGTTTTCCAATGGACTACGCCTTTTTCAATGGCTTTCAGACTCCTATAAACGACAACGGAAGGATCTATGACAATGTCTTCGATGCTAACCATGACACTCTAGTATGGGCACTGCAGAAGAATGGTTTCGGAAACTTGCCTATAATTGTGGGAGAAATTGGGTGGCCTACAGATGGAGACCATAATGCAAATTTTCAATATGCGCAACGTTTTAACCAAGGCTTTATGTCGCGCTATGTTGCTGGAAAAGGGACTCCAATGAGGCCTGGTCCTATTGATGCTTACTTGTTTAGCCTCATAGATGAAGATAACAAAAGCATTCAGCCGGGTAATTTCGAACGCCATTGGGGGATGTTTTACTATGATGGACAGCCGAAATACCCGCTTAACCTTGGAACAAGAACAAATGGCTTAGTAGGTGCTACTGGTGTAGCACATTTGGCCAAAAAGTGGTGTGTTTTGAAGCCCTCAGCAAACCTCAATGATGATCAAATTCCACCAAGTGTGTCTTATGCTTGTCAAAATGCAGATTGCACTAGCCTTGGGTATGGAACTTCATGTGGAAACTTAGATGCTCGTGGTAATATCTCTTATGCATTTAATAGCTACTTCCAGGTGAATGACCAGATGGACACTGCTTGCAAATTCCCTGGCCTTTCTGTTGTCACAGACAGAGATCCTTCAGCTGGAAATTGCAGATTCATAATCATGATCCAGACAGATTCTGCTTACCTACATGGGAATGGGAGAATTTGGTTCCTTAGAATAATGCTCTTTGTATTTTTGTTTTTTACTTTTCTGTAATCTTTAGTCTTAAGATTTTAGCTTTTATATTTATTTTTGGAGAAAGTAGACTGTTTCATTTCATATTCAATATGTCAGATGGAGTCAATGGAAGGCATGTTGAGACTGTAGAAGCTTTGTTTATACTTGACACAATTTTCCCTAAAATCTGGATTCCAGAGTCCAAATATGTTTGAAAATAACAGCTTGAAAAAAATTGTGACCACATTTCCTTTTAAGATGGATTCCAGAGTCCAAATATCTAAAGATAATCCAGGGATAATCTTTTAGACGTAAGGGTATATTGAAGACACTTAATTATTCAACAAAGAGTCAAATGTAAATTTAGGCTCTCGATGTACTTTATTATTTTATTGGATTATTTACCCAAAGAAGAACTATAGAGACTGGTGAATCTAGTATCCATAAATTCAACTTCCAAGCCAACTATATTAGACCCTACACTTTTCTTAACCATTGGATCAATTGTTCCAGAATGTTCTTAACCTTATCCAAAATGCATCTAAAAAATGGATTTTTCTAACACAATGTTATACATGTTAAAGAATTAAAAAATAAAAATATTACATTGGAAATAGTAGTTTTTAGACTTTCATGGATTTAAATATACAACTCTAAACACAAAAATTTCTATTTTTAATTCCTTAACATGTATAATACTGTATATGTTAGATAAATCATTATAAAATAAATGTCTAAGGTAAGGTTCTAACGCTCATTTAGATTTTAGTTTTCATGTGTAAAATGTGGAAATGTGTCCATGCACATCAATGTTATCAAATCAGTCTCTATCGTTGCATGGTGTGTCAACACCCATTAGTAACTATCGTACATGGACAAATTCAATATACTATTACCCACAATTTTAAATGTCATCAACCATTTGTTGATTGTTTTGTCCTATTTCTTATGTTCAAATAACATTGCTGTATATGTTTTGTCAATAAAAAAATATCATCTGATACAATCTTAATCTCTTAACTTCGAATGATATTGCCTCTTTTCTGGTGCCTTTCACTCTCACCATTTCTCAGCATGGAATTTCAAGTCTAGAATCTTTGGAACCTCTGCGCCTTGTTATTGTGCATACTTGGATAGTCAAAATTCACTCTTCTAACATTTTGTACGGGGTTTAAAAGTGAACTAAGCATTCTGTACGTTTTGAGTTTTTGACTAGCAGTTCTCTGAAAGAGCGCAAGGCTTGTGAACACTTTATCCATTGCTTGACATCAGCAAAGTTCCATAGTTTTGGGATTCATTTCAAGCTTCCGAATGTAATCTCTAGATCTTATATCAGCCTGCAGTTCAAAGGAAGGTGTAACGACCAGATACTTCTGATTGTATGTCAGTAACCAAGAAATGATACATAGCCAGTTATTCATAGTTCAATTTTTTAAGAAAAAAATGTTTCTAGCAGAAGTTATATAATGGAAAACCTAGCCAAGCAATCTAATGTAAACATGTACAACCAGCAAATTGGGGAAAAAAGTACATCAGTCTAACTATCATTATTTGATATACTGAATTTTTGTAATAAGGATATTAATAAACGAGATGCAGCAACATTTCATGGATCATAAAGACAATAGTTTGTTAGAGAAGATTTTGAGTTCAACTACAAAGTTAAGGACTTAAGGGGAACAATACAAGTATACAACCCACTACTATGGTCTATGGCATCTCCTCTGACTATACTACCCAGGTGCTTTATGCAACTTTTCCAGTGAATCCAAAAATACAGAGTGGCCGTCAGATACTGGAGTAATAAAAATAAGGCAATAACAGCTAGTAACTGCTATGATTAAGTAGCTGTTAGTTAGTTGAGAGGGGTAGGTTATAAATAGTCACATCGAATAGGAAATTCGTTTGGGGGAGAGCCCATGTTTCTCGAAATCCTGGAAGTTCATTCATTCTATCATTCTTGTAGAGTTTCCCCTTGCCCATTCTGCTATCAGCCTGATACAGGATTGGGATTTAGGGTTCTTGTCAATAAAATCTAGTTTTTCTTATAGTTCCTGATCTAATTTCTATAAACTGGTATCAGAGCTCCCAAAAATCGTGGGAGTTGTTCATCTTTAGATCAAGAATGGAAGCAAGATTGGAGAAAGTCAAGATTCTTAAAAAGGTACAGAGGGAATGACGTTGGAGTTGCTGGTAAACATGACCCACACCACAACAAGAGGTCTGAGTGATAGACCAGCCTCAGGTGCATCAGAAATGAATGGGGTTGTCAACGGTAGATCTAGTGGTCATGATGAAGATCAATGGAGAAAGTTGAAGATACTGCAGCTTTCATGAGAAGAGGCCTTCGGGAGGATAAATAGGGTGGAACGATACTTTTCATATCAAAGGCGTCTCGGAGGAGGAAAGGCTACAAGCTATGCTAGTAGCAATGGAGGGAAGAGCTCTGAGTTGGTTTCAATGTGGGAGGTAAGTACTGTTAACCCTTCTTGGGAAGGATTTGGGACAGCTGTAATTAGAAGATTTCAACCATCAATGATGCAGAACCGATATGAGATGTTATTGAGTTTGAAAGAAACATCAATAGTGGAAGAGTATAGGGAGAAATTTGTTGTATGCTGGTCCCTTGAGGTGCACTGACAAGAATACCTTAAAGGTATTTTCTTGAATAGGTTAAGGGAGGAAGTTAGGGAAGAACTCCAGCTGCATCCGATGGAGTCACTCTCGAAGAAGATGGATTACACACAGCTGCTGATCGAGAAAAACCAGGCATTGGGCAGAGGGGAGTTCACCATAGGAAGCAGACTGAGAGTTCCTTGCAGCAGCCACCCATCATCCAAGACTGCTACTTAGGAAGTCGCATCCAAGGCTAGTGTGTTCCAGAAAAGGGGAGCTCAGAGGTGGAATCTATAAGCAATTGACCGACCAAGATACCCACCACTCAACTGGTAGGTTTGACAACGGTGCCTACTAACACTAGGCCGAAATGTTAGATACTTGAGCAAACAGAAAATTACAAATATTGTTAGGGAGATGACATTTAGAATAAGACAGTTGAGTTAGTTACTAGCAATTGTATAGTATTAGTAGTTTAAATAAGAGAGAAAGGAAGAAAGGGAGAGGATTCTGTATTCTGAAAGTGGAAAAGAGAAGTGAGAGGGAGAGTTCCAAGTCTCTCGAGTACTTGGGGAATTCAGTATAATATTCATTCTCTCCTTTGTGGGTATCACTTTGATACTGCTCAGGGGCTCTGTCCAATCAATAATATCACAACATTTTCTGTAATTTTGATCCAAGTTCTATCAGTGGCCTATTACAAAAGACTTCCAACAACTTGTGAACAAGAGAAGAGTAAATATCAGCTTAATTAGAAATAAAAGATTAAAAGCATAAGGCATAAATATTCCATTTATAGGTCTGGTTCATGTATTCTTTCTGCAACTTCTGTTGGCAATAGACATGTGTATTATGTACATGCGGAATCAAGTAGATATCACATGCTTTAAAATGGCAAATAGTTTCACCTGCCTAATTGCCTCGGGCACACGATACTTGCATGTCATCTGAACAATTGTAATGGCAGTATGAAGTGATATCCTGTGACCAATTGATATAAATATTGGCTTAATAGATCCCTGTGTAGATCTCATGGCCTGGACATATTGTTTGGGAAGAAAAGGAGGAAAAAAAAATTAGCATGCTAAATATGTCAATAAAAAGTGCATAAACACATGAAACTGGATTTTAAAAGCTTATGTAAGTTAAGTTTGCAGCATTTAATAACTCGTTTTTTCACTAAGGCACAGCCATTTTGCAATGGCATATGCTCATCAGCACGTAATTATTAAGACCAATAAGGACAAGTGTCATTAGTTCAATTTCTTACTGCTCCCCATATATGCCCAGAGGAACCGACCAAAGTAATAAAATCTTCAGAAGTTTCTTTGGCTCCAAGACGTTCTTTCACTCTGGATTGATTAAGACCATCCACATTATGCAACTGGAACATATAAAGCTAAAGAATTAGTATTCAGGTATCTACTCAGTTCTTCTGAGTTCTTAACTACAAAATCACAGATAGAATTGAATTGCTGAATTGATGGAGAAGTGAGTGAAAATCTATATATAGAGACTCATCAGTATTGTGACACAATAAAGAACAAAAAATAATAAATGTGGTTTAATTATAAGAAGAATCAATTAGTGATACTATCAAGACTGACATTCTTTCCAATTCCAATCGTTGGGAGATTGGCCACTACTCCAAGATGACATGCCAGACCAAAACCTGCACAAGTTAAAGGTTTAGAGAGTTTCTCAGTTAAACATGGGTAGCAAGCTAATATTTATGCATTATAAATCAATTATAACACATGCAAAATTCAGAAGAATCTGAAATAACCTCTACATTCTTAGGATAGTTATGCTAGATAAGAAAAGAGTTTAACATTAGAAATTGAGCAAATAAAAGTCCTTTGGCTGAGAAGAAAAAAGTATAGCCCGAAATGGCATCCATCAATCAGGGTACTTTTTCATCCCAAGTGAATATTAGTGCTTACTGCCTTTTCAGTTACACTATACATCGTGCTATTCAATATTCAATGTTGCAAATCAATCAAAAGTTGAAACAGCCAACCATCCTATTAAGTATGCAAAATGTTTGATTCAATGCCCCATCAGTCTAACAGAACAGTCAACAATAACAAATGGTTCCTCATAGTAAAGCTGCTAGAAATATATCCAACAGAAATTGAATAATAATAATAAGAGTATCTTTGTAAATATCATATTTCATAAAAGTTCAAATGTATGACCCTTTTAAGAAGAGAAAAAAATCATTAATCATGTAAAAAGAAAAAAAAATCTTATGTGCATTATACAAATAGCAGTATAATTATATTCATGTATAAGCTATAAAGCACTTGCCTCGGGGATGCAGTATTCCATTTCCATCAACCATTAACAACTGTTAACAAATATCAAAATAACCTATTCAGATGATGAAGACATGAAGGTAAAAAAAAAAAAAAAAAGGGAGCAAGTTCTAAAGGCATCAAACAAATTCATATGAATGATATGATTTATTTTTTTAAATGTAATACACTCCAATTACCTGAGGGTAGAAAGGATTACCATTCCTTTTCATTTTCTCCAGAATCTCTAAAAGCACTGGGGCCTAAAATGATAAAGGCAACCTAATATATGAGTTGAAACAAATAATTTAGACACCAGAATAATCACTTAGAGGCCGTTAGCTTTGGTTTCAATTTGATGTTTGTGAGAAATCCAGGGATGTGAGGGATAGAGATCATACTCATCGGTTAGAAAGAGTGCATACTCATGAGGTAACATTTTGTATTGATTGAAAAAGATAATGAAATGTGATACATGAGACTCTATTTATAGAGTTAGCTAACTAACACAATTAACTCCCTAACAAAATATTAACAACTTTTAACAAATTCTAATAGAATTATTTATACTCCTAACAATGTTTTCATTAATAATTACAAAAATGAAACATTGTTTTTATTTTGTTTCGTATTTGCCAAGATTTTGTAGGAATCAGTGGAAACAACATTTGCAATTATTAATGAAATCAAGGAATGAGCTCTGGAAACAAAGCAAATGAGCTCTTATTCTGTTTTTTAAAAACTCTCTCAATAAACCTTTTATTATAGGTTGACTTGAATACAAAATAAACTAATCCACAGACACACTAAAAAGTCTACAAGCAAGAAAGAAATTTTTTTAAAAAAAAAAAAAAAAAAAACCTCTCTGAATGCAAGGAAGCCTGGCACATAAGGGACCTGCACAGTGACCAAAGAGAAGTCTTGATAGACAACTTGTAGAGTGTTGAAATCCAACACTACAAGGGTACCACAAGCCATTGATGGGTTATCCTTTGAGAAGCTTATATCAACCCCACCAACGTATCTTAACCATTCCTCTTTGGAACCACCATGTACTGTGCTTGTTGTGTCTGTGGGTAGTTTCCATGTGAAACTATCCTCTGTGACCAGTTTTTCCCTTAGAATATCTTGTGCTCTGAAAAATTGATTCATTCAATCAAAAGAAAATTAATTGATTATTAAAGAAGGAAACTTTAGAAGAATACTCAATACTCAATTCTGGAAATGTAAGAAATTTACACACGCTATCCAGGAGTGGTGTTGTTGCGACGAAGTTGAGGAGCAGGATTCTTCCGTTTCGGATAATTTTTCCATCGCTCGAAATCAAATACAGAAGTCGGTACCGACTTGAATCTTATGACTTTGGCGTCTATCGAGTAATTCATCAATTTATTAATTTAATCCCGAGTTTTTATTAAAAGGATTAAAAGTTTTAGATAGACAGGACATTGAAATTAAACTTTTCTTTGTTACGTTTATCATTGACGTGTGATTTTAATTCTTACATATTTTTCTTTTAATATTTTGTCCCCTATTTTTTTAATTTTGTAAATTCGATTCTTTTATTCAATGTTTGTCAGTTTTTTAATAATCAATGTTGAGGAATCTCTCTTTTAAGCATAGAGAACTTTGGTTGAGGTTCTCATTCTTCTACATCTCTGATCTAACATGATTCAAAGGTTCTTTTATGCTATTTACTTGTTGTCCATTTTCTTTCTGGAACCTTTTTGTGGTTCCATCACAAGATTCTTTACTACAAAAGCTCAACCAGAGGTTCTATGCGCTTAGAGTGATGATTCTTCTCTATTAATCATTGAAAAATTTATCGACATTAGATGGAATGACCAAATTTGTAACATTTAAAAAAAAAAATAGGAAATCATATGTGCCAAAAAAAAAAACTTTAGGAAATAAAATCACATATAACCAATAGTATGACTACATTTAAGAATACATCTTAGTCGTAGAGCTAAACTTCAAGGAAAAAAGACTTTTTTCTCTATAGGGTTTTCTAGCTTGTGAGATGTGAACGTTTTCTTCTTCTCGTGTGAGAAGCTCTTGCTGTTTTTTCTTGGATACAAAATGCTACCATGGTGGACGTCAACCTGGGGGACCTTTCCCTTGATGGAGATGAGGAAAAGGAGATTAGTTTGGGTGTGGCTGTGGAGGCAGAAGAATCAAACGACATTCGACTCTGATTGGTGGGTCGCTTTCTCACAGATAGACCTATTCGAGTGATGATTATGAAGGAATGTATGGCAGGTATCTGGAGACCGATGACAGGGGTGGTAATCAAGGAAACATCTCCAAATCTATTCCTCTTTCAGCTATTCCATATGAGAGATTTGGAGAGTGTTACCAAAGGAGGCGTGTGGTTGTTTGATAACCACTTGTTGATTCTAGGCTGTATGCAGATTGGAGTTGCCATTCAAACTATCCCGTTGCAGCATGTTGAGCTGTGTGCAGGCTCGCAACCACTACTACAGAAAAGAGTTTTAATAACTTTTTTTTTCCCTTTTAGTAGCGCTTAGAAATGCTATTTATTCACCCGCTACTGAAGGTGGAAGAAAAGATAGCACTTCTAAAGCGCTATTGAAAGTTGGGAATAGACAGTTGATAAGCCTCCAGCTTATCTATTTTTACAGCTAGAAAGGAAAAGGTTCTGATGCAAATTGAGCGATTTAACCTCGCTAAACACCCAAAGTTGGCTTCTTTTGTCCCTAAGAAAGGTTTTTAGTCTCTTAAGTAGTTTTTAGGATATTTTAGTTAATTTTGAGTCAATAAAGCATTAATTGCTATTTTTGTATTCCATGTTAAAAGTGAAGCTCGAGGAAGCTAGGAAAAATGAAGAAAACAAGCAACAAGGCAAAATTGGCCATTCGTCTCGCGAACAGAAGCTCACGTCGAGAGCCAGAGGAGCAGATGAAGTAGGAACAGGCAGTCATTCAGTCTCGCCTCGCGACCCAGATTCGGAGAATTGAAGATCATTCTGTCTCGCCTCGCGAGAATTGACTCGCCTCGCGAAAGATCCAAATTTGAACTGGCGCCAACTTAAGATTCGCCTCGCGAATCCCTGCTCGCCTCGCGAGCTCGCGCAGATCTCAAACATTATAAGTAGCTTGTTTTAGGTCAATTGAGAGTTTTTGAATAATGATTGTAATCCTAGTTTGCTTAGAGCTGTGTAGTGAGTTTTATTTCAGATTCTTTGAGGATGAATGCTTTCAATACTTTGATCGTTGTTTTCGTCTCTATGAGGAACTAATCCTCTATTCTAAGGGAACGATGAAGCCACCTTTGATGGCATAGTTTATCGAAGTAATATTTTCTTATACCCTTGTCACTTTTCTTGTTTCTTAATTCTGATTTGTTTGCGTTAATCATAAAGGTCTGTGGTTAACTAGTCTAGTGCGTTGATGCTGACAGGCGATTCGTACTTAGGACTTGAATAAAGAACACCGTTTGAATATCACTAGGGATAGGGTAGGAAGCGGTGCAACCGCTATAGGGAACTAAGAACTTAATAAATCTAATTGTAAGTTGAATATATTGGCAGATTGACAACTCACAATTTGAGATATTTCCTTTTGGAAATTGGCAGTGACATTAGGATAATTGAGGGTTCCTGGTTGACAAAGAAAATTAAATTGAACATGGGGATAAGGAGATAAATGCTTCGGTAACTTGCTTGATAAGGTAGGTGGATTCGTGATCTTAGAGCCTTAGTCATTAATTAATTCTTGTTGTTATCTGTTAGCGCAATTTAGATAATTGATCTTGTTATCTTTTCTTATCTGATTTTCTCTCTCTTCTCAACCTCTTGTTATTCACTTAGTCAAACGATTTGAATTACCTCGATAAATTGGTTAAATTGGTCTTCGAATCCTTGTGTTTGACCTTGGTATTTACTTACCATGTTTTATTACTTGTAACAAAACGGTACACTTATCGGATCGTCAACAACAGCGCTTCTTCAAGGAAGCGATATTTAAAGTAAGGAATGGATAGCGCTTCTTTAAAGAAGCACTATATATTCCCTTTTTTTTTTTTTTAATGATTCACATTGTTTTTCTAGATTTCCCTCCCGCACTCAGCAAAACCAAGACATTAAACAATAATCCATCCCTTTGCACTTAGCAAAACTCAACAAAACCATACATTTACATACAAAAAGTTACATAAAAATTGGTAAGTATATATAAACCAAACGTCAAAACCGTATAAGCAAACTAACTAATATACTTTACGCAATTCGTGAAAATACGTACACATAACCAATTCTAATATTTAAGTACATATACTAAAAAGTAGGTAACCTATACTAGACAATAACTATAGCTAACTAATACATGCGCGTACTACTAACAAATATTAAGCTAACCAACACACTCGTAATTCTAAACAATTTCTACATGTGGCTTCCATCTTCTGCCCGAAGGCACAAAATCCTTATTGCCGGCCTACATAAGATACACACACAGATCACTTGCACATACACACAAGTCTAATATTATATAGGAGAGACACTAGCTAGCATAATACCAGAGTATGTTGTACCCTTTAGTTGTTGATAAAATTCATAACAACATATCGATCGACAGCACTCTTCCTTAAGTTGAGTAAGTTGATCATTAGAGTATGCGACACATTTACATTCAGGAAAGTAATGCAAAATGAAAATTAAATCAAGTTAGAATTAAAGTACGTTCGAATGATCAAATGTAAGAGTAATGAAATTATATAAACTATAATTGAAATTAAATACCGTTGTTGGGATTTGCATTTGGTTCTGAACAACGATATCTTTCATAAAGTTGAGAACGTAGTAGCCACAGTCGATGTAGTTCAGTTGGCGGGGCACTATAGATATCAATTTGAACATGAAAATACAATTTGTGATTTTTTTTCCTTTGTTCTTTAGAGATGAAAATGAAACATTCTTACATATATGATAAGACTGTGACAACTACCATGGCAGAGCTAATTTAATATGCCCATTGATATAAAGCCTTTACTTTATCTTGCAACTAATTATTACACTACAAGAAAAATTGGTATTAGCGAAGGCCAAAGGCCGTCGCAAATAGCAAAAATCCGTCGCAAAATGAGTGTTTCCGACGGATTGCGACGGCTTCGGATCCGTCGCTAATACGATCTTCGCAAACCATTTCTGACGGTTTTTTTAAATTTGTGACAGCCTTTTTCGTCACAAATTTGCGACGCCCTTGTCCGTCGCAAATAACAAGACCCGTAGTGACAGCTTGGCCATCACAAATAACAAGACCCGTAGCGACGGCTTGGCTGTCACAAACACAATTATATATTTTATTTAATAAATAATTTAATTAAATTATTTTTAATTAACTAAATATTTAAATTTTGACCAGGAGTAGAGGCAAGGGGGGATCTAGGTATTGTTCCTCGAGTATCCCCACAATAACATTAGAATCAGGCACCCATTTGCCATCAAACTTAACCACCGGCACCTTCCCTTGAGGGTTCACATCCAAGAACCTAACAATATCAACCAAAGAAGAAAAAAAGCAAGCTTGTTATCAGCCCAAGGAAGATAAATAGTGAGAATAGAAACTCATAATAGGGATCATTATCTACCAACATCTAAAAACTATCACAATAACATATTTTATATTAAAAAAAAAAAACAACAACTAGTCCTTACAAAACGGTGGCTGGACGAAAGCTAGACGATCGCCAAACGGCTACAAAGAAAAAAAAAATGTAAAAAATGCAAATGAAGATGCCAAGATGCAAAGAAATGATGAAATGAAGATGAGATGATGAAATGGTGGACAGAATCAGAACCGTCGGTGGTCGTATGGGTTGCCAGAGTGCGGTGGCCGGATGGGAGCACAGAGGCAGCGCGCTTGTCGTCGTGAGAGAGGGAGTGAGGACTGAGAAAATGGGTTTAAGTGGAATGAAGGTTATGTTTCTGAAATGGGATTTAATAAAAAAAAAATTACTGATTGCCAGGCGGTCGGAAACTGGTATCCTCAAAAATTGAATTGTCAAATTAGCGATGGCCTGGCCGTTGAAAATAGAAAAGTGCATTAGCGACGGCCAGGGCCTGGCCGTCTCAAACAGGCATCATCGAAAATTGAATTCTCATATTAGCGACCACAATGACGACAGCGGCCACCGCAAATCACCATAGGTCGTCGGAAAGTACCAAAATTCACTCGCCTCTATTAGCGATGGCAAAGGTCGTCGCAAATAACAATTTTACCGATGGCATCATGGTCATCGCAAATAATCCATCGCTAATCACCATTATTCTTGTAGTGTTATTGAAAGGAGGAAACTTGCCTGTTATACCTTACTAGTTACAATGGCTAGAGCTAATTTAGTATACTCATTGATAGATACTTAAAATGTTTCTATTATATTAAATATGTCATTTAGGGAGCCCACCCCATTTGTTTATGCCCAAACAACAGCTCCAACAAGCAAATGTCATGGTGCTAGGTTCTCTTTTTAATTTGCAGCACCTGCTTATTATAAATGCTCAAAAAAATATTCCCATGACTTATTGTTGTGAATTATAGAATATTCATAATCCATCCACTTGAGATGCAAGTTTAGAAACTTTGAGGCTCCAACCAAAAGCTTCAAAAGTCAGTGTCGAACTAAGAAATCAAAAGCTTCAAAAGATATAGTGTCAAACTAAGAAATTCTGATTTTAAAATAGCATACGGTTCTAGCAAGCAAGATGAAAATCTTAATTTTTGTGTAGATTAAAAAGTTGAAAAACAATAGGACATAAAAGGATCATCTTTAGAGAAAGTTGATGATGCAGTTGCTAGAACCAACATTTTTAACACAATAGTTAAAAGACTTACACCCGTTAACCATGAAATAAAACGGCAGGCAAGAGATTCTTCTATTGGATAATGAAATCTCCTTCAATGAGGCCATCATTGAAGAAATAAAACCTAGTTGTTCTGGTTCATGAGCAGGGGGTAGTTATTGGTAAATAAGATTTCCATATTGAAGAATGGAAATTTTTCACAGCTGATCAATTTGGTTGCAAGTATTCATAATCACAAAACCACAAAAGGCCACAAGATAGTCTCTAAATACAAGAAAGACAGTCCACATATCTATTTAACAAATGCAACCAACTAAATACAAGATAGTCTCTAAATAAAAGAGAAAACATAGAGTAGTAGAATAAAAGCGTAATCTCATCTAAAAACCCTTCCATTGTGTTAAAATTCAACAATTTCAATCATCAATATATTATCCATGTAAAATTAAAATAAAATAGAGCAGTAAGAAGGGCAGAAGAAGGGCCAATGTAACAAGAAGTACCTTATCAATTGAATCAATTCATAATGCATTCTCCAGCATTTCCACAACTGCAATCACAAAACAAGGATATATAGGAATATGCATCAATAGTCAAGGTAATTAGGAAAAATTTGTAGCAGACATGTTCCTTCAATACATAACTCAATTTACACATTTATAGAATTATTTGCAAACGGAAAAGAGATTTCTTCATCCCAAAGAGATATGTGGAATACATGGGTTTTTTTAATCCGAAAAATACTCTGGTCTTTGATTAAAAGAATCTGAGTTTCTTGCCACTCAAATAGAGCAATAAGAAGGGTAGAAGAAGGGCCAGTGTTGAGCGAAGAAGAAGCAGAGGTGGTCGAAAGTTGAAGAAGGTCCAAGTGAGTGAAAGAATTAGGGATTACCTGGAGCTTTTGTGTTCTCTCTATCGGCGGAGCTTCTGAGTGAAACGCACGCACTGTGTGAGATAGTGGTTGAGTGGTGGCTGTGAAACATGCACGCTGTGCAACGTTGTGTGTGTGGCTGTGCAACGGTGGTGGTTCGACGGTGGTTGTGGTGTGTGGTAGTCGTGCCAAGAGAGGTTATAAGAGTCGCAGAGGAGGAAGGGATAAAGTAGCGCGAAATTTTTGAGAGTGAGGGAAAAGTATGGGAGGGAAAAATTATTTTTAGGGTAAATAATAGATAATGTTTCTCTAAGGAAGAGCTATCTTAGGTAATGAATATATTGCACTTCCTTAAGAGAGCGCTATCTATTCATCACCAATAGGTAGCGCTTCCTTAAGCAAGCACTATCTATTCCTACCTATCAACTTTTAATAGCGCTTCCTTGGGAAAGCACTGCCATAGGGTGTATCTAAGATGGCATTTCCTTATGGAAGCCTTATTAAATGTGTTTTGCCTCTCTTTTAATAGTGTTTCAGTCAGAAACACTACTAAAGGTGCGCTATTTAATGTATAATCTGGCATATTATTCCGATTGGTTTCATGACAGAGATGGTTGAGAAGCTTTTGGGTAATTTCATTAGCGAATTTGTGGAGTATGATCCATCAAATAACACGAGCATCTGGCTCAACTATGTGTGCCTTCATGTGAAGGTGGATGTCAGGCTACAATTAAAGAAGGAAAGGAAGGTTAGGGGGTCTGGGGGGAGAGTGGAGTGTGGTGACTTTCAAATATGAGAAGCTAGGAAATTTCTGCTTTGTGTGTGGCCAATTGAGTCATATGGAGCAGAAGTGTGATGTTCTATTTGCCACAGAAAACAATGATGGATCTCATGGATGGGGTGTGGAGATGCGAGCAGAACCGCACGGCTAGGAGGCAGTGGAGGAGGACGATGGCTTAGGGATGTGAGAACAAACCCTAACGGCCCAATAAATCCTATGTTTGGATTTCATGCAAATAATGATTATGCTGGACCCACAAATGATAGCTTGAATTCTAGAGCGGTTAATAACAACATTAATAAGGATCAAGCAAGTGCTAATTATCAGGCGGTGGGTTTCCTAAAATCAAGGGTGGGTGACATGGAAGGAAGGGATATGACTTTGAATGTGGGTGCACGTGAATCAGCCCACCATATCATGCATGGTCCTCATGCAAATCAAGCAATTCAAGGTGTTGCTGTTGGAGTATCCCAAACTCCCCACATTAATCATGTGATCCTGAAAATAGAGTTGGTTAACTCAGATGAAGCTGGTAATCAAAAGAAAATAAGGCGTAACATGGTTGGAACAGTAACCAACACTTTGGCCATGGAAGATGGAGAAATCACTAGCTTACTTTCTGCTACTCAGTGTGATCATTTTTTATTAGCAGGTTCTGGTTCCTAGACCTTCTAGAAGCAATGAGTATCCTCAGTTGGAACTGTCGAGGCCTAGGTAACCCGCATGCAGTTCCTATTATTAAGGACCTAATCTGGTCTCACAATCCGAAAATTATTTTTTTTATTTCAAACTTTGGTTCATGCTAGCAAAATTGAGGAGATTCGTCGTAAAGTTGGGTTTGATTTCTCTTTCGCATTTGATTGGGAAGGAAGGGGTGGTGGTGTTTCAGTTCTTTGGAAAGTTCTAGTCAGTGTAATATTATTAATTATTCTCTGAATTTCATTAACATGGAAGTTGAGGACCCTTTGAGAGACCGCTGGAGGTTAATTGTTTTCTATGGTTTTCCTAATAGAAGTAGAAGGTTCGTGGAAAATTTTTATCTAATCTAGCTAAGATGTCTTCTCTTCCGTTGTGTATCATTGGCGATTTCAATGATATTATTTCTATTGATGATAAATGTGGTAGAGTTCCTCATCCTACTCGTCTTCTGAAATGGTTTTAGAGATACTATTACAAGTTGTAATCTCTCTGACATTTCTCTTGAAGGTTACCCTTTCGCTTGGTCTAGAGGTTTAGGCACAGAAAATGCAATTGAGGAGAGGTTGGATAGGGCAATGACTACGGAGACATGGTTTTCTTTATTCCCCAATGTTCGACTGCTCAACATAATGGCAACAATTTCAGATCATTATCCTATCTTGCTTATGTATGATGCTCAACCAAAATCTTTCTTTCATAGAAAATTTAAATTTGAGAATTCTTGGATTTTAGAGCCTGACTTGCATGATGTGGTTTCTAATAGCTAGAGCTCAACGAGTCTCAACCCGATCATCACCAAACTAGAGAGCTGTTTTAGTGATTTGTTTCTATGGGGCAAAAAACTGAGATCCAAGTTTCATGATGAGATAGAAAAGTGCAAGGCAGAGTTGGAAAGGTTGCACAGTAGAAGGGATATTGAATCTGTCCAATGCTTTAATGGCCAAAGAAACCGTCTCACTACCTTATTGTTACAGGAGGGAAAATTTTGGAAACAAAGATCAAAAGTCCATTGGCTTCGCGAAGGTGATCAAAATTCAAATTTTTTTTTTCATTCTACAGCTTCGGTCCGTAAGCGTAAAAATACAATCCAGCATCTCAAGAATTATGATAATGTTCTTGTTGATCCTCATGAAGGTATGTGTAATATTGCTAAAGATTAGTTTAGTAATCTCTTTGAAAGTGGTAATGGTCAGTATGATATTGTCTCCAATCTTATTGATGCTCGACTAGATGATACTGACAATGCCATGCTTTTAGCTCCTCTTGTTCATAAGGAATTTAATATGGCCATCTCATGTATGAATTCAGATTCCGCCCTGGGTCCAAATGGGTTTAATCCTGCATTTTATAAACACTTTTAGGATCTTTGTGGTGATGAAATTTTTCAGGCTGGCTCTATTTGGTTGGAAGATGGTTTTTTGCCTCCTGGGATTAATGACACAAATATTGTTCTTATTACCAAATGTGACAGTCCTACCTCTATGGGTGATTGACGTCCTATTTCTTTATGCAATGTGATCTATAAAATTTTATCCAAGGTGCTTGCTAATCGTCTGAAGAAGGTTTTGCATAAATGCTTTTTCGATTGAGCAGTCCACTTTTATTGCAGGGAGATTTATTCTAGACAACGTCTTGGTTGCCAATGAGATCATTCATTATCTTAAATGCAAAACCAGGGGTAACAGAGGCGAGATGGCTTTGAAAATTGATATCAGTAAAGCCTATGATAGGGTGGATTGAGGGTACTTAAAGGCAATCATGATAAAGATGGGTTTTTCTCCTCGCTGGTTTGGATGGATTATGATGTGAATTAATTCTGTGACCTATTTTGTGAGTGTGAATCATGACCCGGGTTGGCCTATCTTTCCTGGCAGAGGCCTCCGGCAAGGTGACCCTTTATATTCGTACCTCTTCATTATTTGTGTGGTAGGTCTCTCGACTCTTATTAAGAGGGAGGAGAGTAAAGGTTATTTACATGGTATCAAAATTTGCAAGCGTGCCCCAATTATCATTCATCTTTTATTTGAGGATGATAGTTTCATGTTCTTCTAAACCTCAGAGAGAGAGACTTTTGTTTTGAAAAAAATTTGCAGGATTATGAACTTGCTTCAGGCCAGGCTACTAATTTACAGAAATCTAAAGTCACTTTTAGTACCAATGTGTCTATTGAGAAGCATGATTTTTTTCCTCTCTTCTAGGAGTTCATGCCAGGCCAGCTTGGGTTCTAGTAAATATCTTGGTTTGCCTTCATTAATTGGGCGAAACTGGAGATCCACTTTTAACTATGTGAAGGAATGAGTATTAATTCTTGGGCTGGTAAGTTTTTATCCAAAGGAGGTCGTGAAGTTAACATTAAATCTGTTTTGCAAGCTATCCATGCATACTGCATGAGCTTTTATTTAATTCCTCCTTCTCTTTGTGATGATATCCAAAAGATTATGAATTCCTTTTTGTGGGGCAATGGTAATAGAGCTTCGAAAGGTATAAACTGGTTATCTTGGGATAAGCTGGTAGTAAAAAAAAATCTCATGGAGGCATGGGCTTTCGTAACCTCCAAGGCTTTAATTTAGCCATGCTAGGGAAACAAGGCTCTAAATTTTTTTCTAGCCAATGATTCTATTATTTCTTGTATCTTCAAAGCTAAATACTTTCCGAAAGGGGATATTTTGGAATCCCAACTTGGTCATAATCCAAGTTATTCTTGGCGTAGCATCTGGAGTTCCCTGGTTTTGGTTAAAGAAGGAGTCAGATGGAGCATAGGCGATGGCTCTAGCATGTCTCTAACGGATTAAATTGATTGAATGTTATATACAGAGAAGTCCATGAGGATGATGAACAACACAGTGCATTAATTCAAAGAGCTTTGACTATACGCATTTATTTCTTCATTCTTTCATTTTTTATTCTTCAATCAATTGAAGTTAATATGCAGTCTTTCTTACTCTGATATTTATTCCACTCATTGAGTGTTTACTAGAAATATTTACAAGCTGTATTAAATACACATACACTTTCTTATTCTTTTAATTGTTGAGCCTAAAGAGACTAGGTGAACAAATAATACTTGTATAAGAGTGAGCCTAGAGAGCTAGGTGTGCAAAGAGTACTTGTACTGTAATTTGATCAGTTATAATGGAGAAAAATTGGTGTTGCCAAGAAATGGACGTAGGCCTATTGGTTTTGGGGTGAACCAGGATAAATACCTTTAGTGATATTCTCTTTCTCAATCTCCTTATTTGTTTATGAGTTTATCTAACCTGGTTTATCTAACCTGGTTTCTAACAAGGGGTTAAATCTGTGAATATTAAATATCTTAGTTATTTTCTGCTTGTGTGTGTGTGTTGCTCAAAACATTAGACAAGTCACTCATCGGATAATTTGTTTTCACCCATCTTTTTGCTGTGTGTACAAAGAGAATTTGTGTTTAGAAATTTTTTTATAAACACAAGCCAACCTCCCTTCTTGTGTTTACTTTGGTTATTTAAAATTATGTATGTAGCAAGTGCCATAGACATAAACCCCATATTTTAGAATATGTCAAACTTAAAGGGTCACTGAACGCATATTGGAGTTGGATTGCACGATGTTTCAGTTGCTTGTGTTCCCATTGTAAGTAGGATAGCAACAATAACAATGTTCAGATTATTGAGTTGGGGTTTATGCAGGTGGATTTTGATAGACTACGGTATAAAGATGAGCATTTTATTTTGACATCTCAAGCTCAAGAAGTGTTTTATGTCACTAATTCAGTGGATAAGAAATATAAAGTTGACACAAGGAAACACAAGAAGGGAGTTGAATTGTGTTTCTTAACAGTTTTTGAAAAATCATTTTCTAAAACCTTTTTGCAAGCAAACAGTTAAATAAACACACAATAATTTTTTTTTTAAAATGTTAAAAAACTCAGAATCAAATCCCCACAGTTAGTAAATGGGACACCTTCTACCCCGCATGTTAATTATAAAACATTTATATAAAAGAGGTAAGATGAGAACATGCATTTATTTTATAAAATAAAAACTGGATAGAAAGCACCACATTGTAATGTCTCAACATCGCGGAAAAGAAACATTGTTTTAAAAATGAAATAAAAATAAAACATAACATAAACATAAATGTAACCCAACTCTGATGTCACATACAGAGCTGGTATAACCGTTCCGGAATAAAATCCACAGAATACAACATAAACAACTAACTGATAACAACTATAACTACTGATAAATTCTAACTAGAGTTGCGGCTCTTCAAAGTCACTCCTCCACTAGCTGCTCACCGTCTTATGCATAAAGAGATACATGCCAAAACAGAAACAGAGAAAACGGGGAGTAAGAAAACATGTAAACACATCGGCATGGAGATAATAAGCAAGATGAACATACATCATAGCATGGCATAGCAATATACAACATATAAAATCAACATAATATAATTACACATGCTATCTTAACCAACATATGCTATGCGGTGCAACACTACTCCTCTACTCCATTATGCATGTGGATCCAAACTATCTCAGGAAGGCAACTTCGGAGTTACATATCCACATTGGCCAAAAAGCACCAACGACGGCAGTTTCCCAAACCATGGGTGAACCCTTTGGATAGCCGACAAACCATACTCTAGGATGCGCCACCACGGGGGTGAACGGTTCACCAAACCTTGGGTAAACCACCCGCGGATGGCAAGATCGCTGTACTCTAGGATGACCTCCCCTATGTTGATCTTCCCCCACTAACAACTTCAATGCGTGAATGCATCGGCACAACAACAAACAAATAGGGCAACCACCTCCTTCGCTTGGGCCAATAAGCATCCAAGTCTCATCATCAACACCTTAACCCTTATGAGTCAAGGCCCCCTTGGCCAAAAAGCATCAAGGTTCAACTTATCAACACCTTGACCAAAAAGCATCGAGGCCACTTTGGCCAAAAAATAGCAAAGCATATCAACGTGCGGCAACGCATTGGGCACCGGCTTAGCCAACTTGTTAATCTTGTTTCATCTTAATTAGTCGTTAATTAAGCTATCTAACTGTCTTCATTCATCTTAATTAGTCTTTAATTAAGCTATCTAACTGTCTTCATTCGATTGGTGTCTTATTTCATTATTGGGGACATTTGGGGTTAAACACCCCTTTAAAACCTTTAATCTCGGATTCTGTACAGGATGGGGAGCACGAGCGTGCTCACCCTATGCACGGGCGTGCTTGATGCACGGTCGTGCTCCTGTTCTGCATGGCCGTGCTTAAAGCGCGACCAACTTCCAGAATTAAAACTGGGAGCACGGGCGTGCTCCCTATTCAGCACAGGCGTGCTCCTAGAGCTGGTCGTACTGTTCTAGGCAGATTCATGGTGTTCTTGAAGTCAAAAACTCCCTAAACACTCTCAAATCAACTCCTAGGGTACCATTTGGCGTAAACCTCACATCTATTAATCCATATTTTATGAACATATTAGGGGAATTATTCCCTTAACCATTATGTTAATTAAGAGTCCTATCTTTGCCAGTTAGGGTCTTATTAACAAACCAACATCAACAAACATACATTCTGCCAATACTCATAACAACATTATCAATAGCACAACTCGACCAGTTAATCATAATGTTACTTATTAATCATCATTCATAATTGGCATCAATACAGATACATGAACTAGGCATCAACAGACATACCATTAACCAAGTACCAATTATAGCAATTAATCTAAATGAACATATAATCAAATATAACATGGTATTTACAACAGTTAATAACAACGAGGCTATGGGGGGAACCCCTCATATTACGCTACCCCTTGCCTAATGATTACATTATCCTTCTTCCCATACCTGGTACGAAGAATCCGACAGTGACAACACAAACGGTAAACCACGCGTTCCTCGAGCGGCTCAGTTAGCTTTCCAAGCCTTGATCAAACAGAAAGGGTTAACCAATTAGTTCCCAAATCTAAATAACAGAAAAGGAAACACTAAGAGGGAGGAATCGTTACCTATAAGGATCAACACCGACGAACTAAATGTTCCCAAGAGTCTCTAAAGCTCCAACAATGCAATGGGTTTAGAAAGAATAGGGAAGAAAGGGTTTTGTAGCTTTACTAGGGTTTCTGCTTGGGCAAAAATAGGGTTTTAAATGCAACCCTCGGTTTCTGTGCCACTTTTATAAGCTACAGACCTAAGCACGGCCGTGCACCTTACTAAGCACGGGCGTGCTTACTTTATCGTCTCCGAGACGACAATCCCTTGCATGGTCGTGCTTCATATTAAGCACGGTCGTACTTGTGATCCAAACGGTCACAAGACACAGCATTGAGCACGGGCGTGCTGGACATGAGCACGGTCGTGCTCACGTACCAAAAAGGGATTCAAGCCTAGATATCCCACTTAGCCCTTCAACATCAAATCTAATTTAAGCCCCAAGGCTTAAACAAGCAAACAAACACAAAAGCACTTATCGAAAAAGGGGTGTTACAGTATAAATGTAAAACTATAAAGAGATAGGGATAGGAGATTCACAAGGATATTTTATCCTTGTTCACTCTCTTCCAACCAAGAGCTACGTCCAGTCCCTTCTACTTGAAGGTTTTCTCCACTATAATCAAATAGCTTTACAAGTATTAAACACCTCTTCAGGCTTACAATCACTCAAGTATTCAACACCTCTCCAGGCACTCAAGTATTCTTTTTCAGTCAAGCCTCTTCAGGCTTTCTCTAACTAAAGAGATTTAAAGATTGATCAACAAGCTCAATGTGTGTGAGGGTATGAAAGTTTAAGATCAAATGAGATTACAATGAAAGTATTCGAGGGAAGTTTTCGTAGAGTTTTGGCACTTTTGAATATCAGAGCTTCAATCTTGATTTTGGGTAACCTTCTTTACTGGGGTTGTCCAATGTTTATAGAGTTCTTCATCTTGAGCTCTTTCTTCATCAGCAGTCTTCAAATATATATGTTAAGATGCAGCATTAAATGCTAGGATCCGTTGAGTTCTGATAACTTGATATGTGATATTCAGAAAAGCACTATTGGTTATCAGTAGAGCTGGAAATGGTTCTGTCACTTCTCTCTTGTACTCGAAGGTAGCTTTATGTCTTTCCTTCTTTGTACTTTATTCAACTTTATAGTAGCATGTGTGTCAGAGTACAAAGTTTTGTGTATTCAATGGTACTATGTTTCTCTTACCAAGAAATAGAGTTATAAACAATTCAAACAACACAGGAAAGGATATGAGGACATTCGAAATTAAATAATCAATCATTTGAAATAAATTCGATGTCTGGATGAGTGAAAAACATATCCGTCTTTGGACGTGTATTCCGAACATAGAACAAGAAATAACTAGGTAGTCTACTGATACCTCGTCTAGTGGAACTTAACTTTGTTTTTATCAGGAAGTCTGGTTAGTTACTCGTCTAGTGGAACTTAACTTTGTTTTTATCAGGAAGTCTAGTTAGTTACTCGTCTAGTGGAACTTAACTTTGTTTTTATCAGGACGTCTGGTTAGTTACTCGTCTATCTCTTATCGGGTGGTCCATTCTTTTCTCGGGTGGACTACAATATGTATGACTTAACTATGTTTTTATCAGGCAGTCTAGTTAGTTACTCGTCTATCTCTTATCGGGTGGTCCATTCTTTACTCGGGTGGACTACAAGTCATTGGACTTGTTGTTTTCCTGATAACTTTATAACCTCATCTAGTGCCTCTTATACTTGATGTACTTAGAAACTCGTCTAGCACTTTTTAAAATTAGTTATTTTTAACTACTCATCTAGCGATAACCTTTTAGACTAGTTATTTACCACATGAGTTTGAGAACTCGTCTAGTAAGTAAATCTTGGACCCACAATGCTTTTAAACTTTCCTAAGGAAACTTTAGACTGGTTTCCTTGTCTAGCGATAAGTAACACAGTCCTACATACTGGACTAGACAAGTTAGTTCACAACATAACTTTGGCATTCAAATTTAACCGTTTTGTTAACATCAAAACTTGAGAGATTAATTAACCAAACCCACTTTGGTTCCAACAAAGTGGTCCATTTTTCTTTTGACTAACATGATAAATGTCCATAACATTGATGATGAAAACAAAGAAGTTACTGATATTGAGGAAGATCCTTTCTTCATGACATCGCAATCTGTAACACCCTCGATTTTTCATTGCTTTCTAATATCGGTAATAAATATATAAATAATTATATTTTTATCCGAGATTTAGAAAATGATTTTGGATAAACCAAATTCATTTCCATGATATACTTGATATCATAAGGTTACGATGAAATTTTGGGTTGAAAATTCAGACGGAACCTGGTCTGTGTTTTCACTGACAATAAAAGTTTACTGCTCAGAAAACCTAATTTTAATTCGTGAACGAGACTATTAGTGTTTTTATCGTATTTGCTACGATATTGGAAGTTTTGAAAATTTTCGCGGAAAAAATAAAATATTATATTTGCTGCGGGCGAAAACATCGAAATATCTCTAGGAAAACCTGAGTCAGATGAACCAGGGGGTCAGCAGCGGAGCTGAGATGGCTGATGTGACTGATGTGACGAGCATTTATGACGATCCTATCTGACTCATAATGGCCATAATGGCACATAAATGCCATTAGATATTTTTATGGTAAAATGACCATTTTACCCTTGGTTTTCTATGGAAATTACAAGGCTTGCCATTGAAATTTTGGAACCATTTTGCCCTCCCCTACACGGCTCTACTCCTTTTTCCCTACACTTAGGCAATTTTTCAACTCACTTATATCATCTTCATGAATCAAGACTCATTTCTCTCAAAAACCCTAATCGGGAATCGGGAACGTTTGTGCAGAGATATATCGGGAAACAGACCGACAAGTCATCTATGATGACTCAAGAGGAATGAATCATCATGATGATAATTTACTCTAGTCATCATGAAGACAAAGAAAATATCTAGATATTTTGAACATTAACCTAACCTACCTCTGGTTAAAACTAACCAAGGTTAACTAACCATGATTTGCAACACAAAATATCTTCTCCCTAACATGTGGTATAGGAGGCAGCCTCACCACCTAAACATCCTCATCCACACAATTTCTAAGGCTCCAAGGCTGCCCACCCTTCACCATTTGTAACCATGTATTCATTTTTCATTTCAACCACAAAATTAAACAAGGCTAAATGGCTTATTTCCCTACCACACATCATATTTTAATTTATTTTAACACAAAAATTCTTTTTTTCATTCTCCTATTCTACCTTGCTTGTGCGCCAGCCATCATCCCCCACACTTAACCATTTTCTCTTCATCATTCATTAAGAACACCAATAGAAACTGTATCGAAGTTCTGACCCTCTTCTGTTCTGAAACTTGAGAAACTTTACACATTAAAGTTGTTCCTATTCATCTCTTATTTCCAACGAGCTAAAGATCATCAAAAACGGATAAGTATTTTGTGAGATATGCCCAAATTACCAAAACAGCTCGAAATCCACAGCATCTCACTAGAACAGCGGAAAGAAGGCCCTTTACGCCCATGTTATGATCTGAATCAAACCAAACCTTCAACATCAAAGTTGTTTCTGTTCTTCTTAAATTGCCAAAAAGCCAAAGTTTGTAATTTTTAGATGAGCAGATAGTAAGATATGCTCATAACACCACCATATCCTCAAAGCTGTCAAATTTTCAACTAAGCTTGTTTTGATCATTTCTCTTCATTTCTTCAATCAACAAGAGGTAAACCCTCATCTATCATGATCATGTTGTCTTCTCCTTCATTTATTTTATAAGTTTTATGCCATGAATCATCATCATCCAATTTCATGAAGTTTTCTTCAAAAGTCACTAGAAAATTGTAGAAATATCCATTTGACTTGAAACCAATTTCTATGATCTCCATATGACTTCTATTTTCATCATCCAAGAGCTTGAAAAATTTAGAGATCCCTAGCTAATTCTTTTTAAGTTGGCCGAACTTATATAAAATGGGTTTAGGATGATTTTCTCCAATCTTTAACTTGATTTCTTTTTGGTTGTTCATGGTTAGGTTTTGTGGGTTCAAAACCTTATGATTTAGGTGAACAACATCCTTCTCCTACTTGAGATTCAAGTGATCTACAAGAGGTAAGGGGGGAGATATCCTACCTTAATGTAGATATGTTGATGGTTTATTTAGTATATATGTTTTGTAACTCATAAGTGTATATTATTGATTTATATGTGTGTGATCCTCTTGGAGGATTTTATTTGATGTTTGGTTGTGGTATGATATGTCATATGGTTGTTTTGGTTCCAATGACCTTAAGTTGGAGCCATGCTTGTTGTTTGCTTGATGTGTTAAGAAAAATGCATAATACATTTATTTAAGGCCATTCAGCCATAACTGGTTGAGGGAGTTCCATGAGGATTTAATTTGGTTGGATAATTTTTATAAGGAGTGAATGAGTATATAAGAGTATAAAAATTGGTTTGGATTGATTTGGATATGTATGTTAAAAGATATGAATTTTTGAGTCTTTAGGGACTTTGATGCAATTTATGGAAAATTGTGGGACTGAACAATAAATATGAAAATATGTCATACAGTTGAAGTGAATGATAATATAAGACTATATAAATTGGTTTGGTATTAATTGGATTAATACATAAAAAGTTACAAGCTTTTGAGTAAACAAGGACCTTTTTGCAAATATTGTAAAATATGAGACCAACACATAGTTGATACTATGTTCAAAAAGGCCATTGTGCCAAGGAAGCTAAGCTTCTCAGTAGTAGAGGTTTCATAAAGAGCCCGTTGTTCCACAGAGAGTTTGAGATCACGTGATTATGATAGTACATACATTATGATTATGATTTGAGCCTTGTGTGCCATGATAGCCACACATGGTGCCTGAAGGTGGGCGTAGATGAAACCTATACTAACTATTCCTTTCCAAAATATCAAATTAGCTCCAATGTTAGAATCGAATATTCCTTGAGGCTGTGTAGGAATGAGACTATACAATTTCGACCAGTTTCTCTCTATTCCTGTCTTTCGATGGGCAAACCGAGTCCGGTATGCTTGATAAGCTTACCGTCGAGTCTGGTATATTATATTCTTGAAGTTTTGAGTTGCAGAAAATGGGAGACAAAGAGAATATATGACTGTTGTATTATGCACTTGTGAGTCGTACCACTGCATGTCTGCCTTATGTGTAAGATAAATAGAATCTCACCTCCTTATTTTTATATTGCCTATGTCGGCTGGTGTCTTCTGCATTGTTTTGAGAAGATTGAGATGTCAAGATGTTCCTTGACTGACGCATCATAGAGATTGAGGTTTGAGCATGCGGATGATATGTTGGAGTTTCTAGTGGACGTTTTCCAAACTGTTGATGGGTTCGTAGACCATGTTTTTCCTCTTGGCAGAGGAAAGGGCTTAGCTCAAGAGTTACTTTTTTAGTGACTCTAGTAGTGTCTTTTGTGATGACGTCGGTAGTGGACTCAAATAGAGTTTCCACTAGATCTCGTCAGTTTGGTTTGTCCTTCTCACGATGTATGAGAAAGGATTGTCTTTTCTGTTTTAGTTTGGCCAGCTGTGTATGTCTGAGAGTTAATGTTAACGCTCATGGAGCTGCGACTCCAAGTATCTTATATTTTAGGAGCTGTGTCTTCACATCTTTATGTTGAGTCTGTACATTCTATGATTTCTGTGTATGAGTCGGGTTGGGTATTATGTAAATGATTTTCGAACTCATAACCCTAATTGTGATAATGGAATATTTTATTGTCCATTTATTTAAAACAAAGTAGTTATATTTACGACTTACGAAAAAGGAAAAAAATTACCCCATTCTTTTATTGCCAAATTTAATTAACCTACTTTTCGGCCTTCAAATGTCACTTACTTTGTAGCACCCGAGAAGGGTGTTACACAATCACTTGAGACTTGATCCACATAAAGATGATGGGCTTATATGATGGATGATCATGACGGATGATTTGGATCAATCCATCATTTCATACTAGTAAAGGACATATAAGCCTCAATCAGAAGAGGAAAAGGAAAAATCGACTTAAATATGTATTTCTTTTTCTAATTAATTTTATATTTATTCTTTTTATTTGTTTTATCTGTATGTATTTCTCTTATACTCCAAAGACGTTTTACATGACGGATCTCTAATTCTGTTGCAGGTAAACCCAATGACGATATTGCTACCAACACTCAGCAAAAGGGGTGCTGAGGTGGATTGTAAAATTTGATGTAGTACTTACTACTATATTTACTTTATCAAATCCATCCATCGATTCCAGCTCTATTTAGCAAATTTGAGTGTAGTGCCCGTGAACGCATATTTTTTCTTGAAATCTCAAATTTTCATGTGCTGCATGTTGTGAGACAAGTCTTGAATATTTTGTGTTTTTTGAATGATCGATTCTGTTACATTAAAATTGTTGTTGCTCAAATATGTGGTTTATTTAAGAATTCGTTCAGTTTGATAATAAAATTTGGGATATTTATGATGTTTCTTTGATATCCTGAACGCTATTTTTTGCATTTTGAATGTTTTTCGATTCATTGAATGATGCCTTTTAGATATTGAATATAGGGGAATGTATGGAAAGCAGGAAAATATTTAAAATAATGAGGGAAGTGGACAACACTTCTTTAAGGAAAAGCTATCGTAGCTAGGTCCAACTATAATATTCGTTTCTTGAACAAATGCTATCTTAATGGTTAACTAAGAGAGTACCTCTTAAGGTAAGAACTATCTTTAGTCTGAACTTACAACAACGCTTCATAGGTACATCTTCTGAAAGCGCTATCATTGTTTACCTTTTTTAAATAGCTTTAAGATAGGTAGCACTTAAAAGCGCTATACAATGTCAAAAATAAGCATTATTAACAGTCGAATCGAGTTACCACCAATGTACCCTTATCCTAATTGTCCAATTAGAATAATTGGGTCTATTCCACATTCTCTGTTTTCTGCTGTCAACCACTATATCACTCCACTAGAGCAACAAAAGAAAAGGGAGTGGGTGGGTCATGGTGACACGACATAGGAAAAAAGAACAAAACTGGAGCCATAAAATAATAATAATAATAATAATAATAATAATAATAATAATAATAATAATAATAATAATAATAATAATAGAATGAGTGATTAGTCGCACTGCAATAAGAAGATGGGTTAGTGATTACTATCCTTCCATTATTATTTTCTAATTTTGTACTGGCTTCAACTCTAGGTGATTCCAATAATATTTCCTATCTAAAATGGAGAAATAATTAATATTTTGGAAGCGAAAACTGTGACACCTTGCTACCCCGCATGTTATAAAGCATTAAGGGACAAAGATATAAACCAAACATACATTTACTGAATAAAATAAAACATTTGTCATTGGGTAGGAAGGTCTCACATGAACGAGTTCTCAAAAACGCGGAAATAAAAACAAGTTTAAAAAACAAATAAGACGTATCAAGATAACATAACATAAACACCCAACCCCGATGTCACAATTCAGAGCTGGTACAACCGTTCCGGAAAATATCCTCGGAATACAACTGATCAAAACTAACTAACAAAGAAAAGCCCTAACTATGAGTGGTGGCTCCTCGGAGTCACTCTTCTCCGGGCTTCTCGTCATCCTCTGCAAGATGTCAATCAGGCCAAACAAACAAACAAACAGAAAGAGGGGAGTAAGAATCATGTAAACATATACAGCATGGAGATAGGAAGCAAGGTAAAACAAACAGCACAGCATTGATGTTTTTGGCATTTCTGCCACTCTCACTCTTTTACCTACCCTGTAAATATTCATGAGTAAGGAAGTCAGAAAGAGAATTGGAAGAGCCTTTGAGAAATTCGATTTGAAAATCAAAAGCACTTAAAATTGCTTGCCATCTGGCAAAAATTTGTTTTGATGCCAAATTTTTAACATCCTTTTGTAAACAAACAAAACCTGTAGAAATTCAAGATCTCCAACAAGAGATTAAGAATTTGAAGCAAGAGGTTAAAGAAATCAAACAAGAACAATCTGTTCATAAGTTAATTTTGTCTCAATTAGCAGAAGCCCAATCAGATGACTCTGATGTGGAAGAAAAAATCTGAATCAAGTATCATTAAAAATAATGAACAGGATAATCCTACTAATGTTTAGAAAAGCAAAGATCTATAAGAAGATCAAGCATTCTTGAATTTAGTTAATCAATTAAAAATTCAAAAATTTCATATCAAGATCAAAATTATTATTGGAGAATTTGTTCTTGATACTACAGCGCTTTTTGATACATGTGCTGATTCAAATTGTATTCAGGAAGGATTAATTCCTACCAAATACTTTGAGAAAACTTCTGAAAAGTTAAGTGCAGCTAATGGTTCTAAACTTAGAATCAATTACAAGCTGTCAAAAGCCTTAATAGAAAATCAAGGTCTTCAAGTTGAGACCCCTTTTCTGTTAGTCAAAAATCTTAAAAATGAAGTGATTCTTGGAACACCGTTCATAAGATCACTGTTCCCTCTCTCCATTACACATGATGGAATCACAACTCAACATTTGGGAAAGACATAGTTTTTCCCTTTATTAGAAAACCAATTATTCGAGATTTGAATTTTCTCTATTGTAAAATTAATCAAATCAATATCTTGAAAGAAGAGATTTCTTTTAAGAATATCGAGTTACAACTACAACAACCAAGCATCAAAAATAGGATCCAGATCCTATCTGATGAAATTCAGAAATCTATCTGTTCTGATCTGCCAAAAGCATTTTGGAATAGAAAGAAGTATGTTGTAGACTTGCCTTATGAACAAGATTTCAATGATAGGCAAATCCCTACTAAATCTAGACCAATCCAAATGAATCATGAACTTCTTAGGTACTTCCAAAAGGAGATTAATGATTTCTTGAAAAAAGGATTGATTAGGGAAAACAAATCTCCCTGGTCATGTTCAGCTTTTTATGTTAATAAACAAGCCAAAATTGAGCGAGGTACACCCCGCTTAGTGATCAATTACAAACCTTTGAATCAAACTCTAAGATGGATAAGTATCCAATTCCTAATAAAAAGGATTTGCTTAGCCGTCTAAATTTGGCTAAAATATTCTCAAAATTCGACATGAAATCTGGTTACTATCAGATAGAAGTCAAAGAGAGTGATCGTTACAAAACAGCGTTCACTGTCCTTTTGGGCACTATGAATGGAATGTAATACCCTTTGGACTAAAAAATGCTCCTTCAGAATTCCAGTGAATTATGAATGAGATTTTCAACCCATATTCAGACTTTACAACTCGTCTACATTGATGATGTATTAGTCTTTTCTCAATCTATATATATCACATACATCAACATCAACATTGTCAAGTATGCTATGCCATGCAATGCAACACTACTCCGCTATTCCATCTATGCACGTGGATCTAAACTAACTCAGGATGAACGACTTCGGAGTTAAATATCCACATCGAGAATCTACTCAACGCCGGAGAATCTACTCCTTGGATAGCCAATGCATCACCAACGAATGCCTCGTCATAGGGGCGCGTGGTTACCAAACCTTGGGTAACCTACAGTGGATGACCAGATCGCCGTACTCTAGGACGACCTCCCCTATGTCGAACATCCACCAACAATAGCGTACAACAAACAACGGTCAACCGCCACCTCCTTTGCTTCGACGGAAAACAACCGAAGACTTCAGCCGAATCGATCGTAGCGGAATCTACCGCAACACTTAAACCTTTAGCGGAATCAACCGCAACACTTTAGACCCAATCGGGTCAAGCTCCCCTTGGAACAAACTTTCGGTAACCAAGGTACAACATCAACAGCACCATAGACCCAAACCGCGGGGTCAAGATTCCCTTGGCCAAAAAGCACCAAGGTACAACTCATCAAAGTGCGATAAACCAACGGTTACCGACTTAACCATCTTAATTAATCTTTAATTAAGTGATCTAACCTTCATCATTGATTTAACTATGTCATCATCATCGTTGGAAGATATTGGGGGTTAAAAATCGCTATTTAAGTCCTTAATCTCAGATTCTGTCCAGAGAGATGAGTACGGTCGTGCTTAACCCCAGCACGGGCGTGCTGCCACTTAAGTGGAGCACGGTCGTACTTCCTTTTGAGCACAGTTGTGCTCAGATGCATGGACGTGCTCCTCTAATGCACGGCCGTGCTGAATGCGCGGCCATTTTCCAGAATTCAAATTGGGAGCACGGGCGTGCTCCCTGTTCATCACTGTCATGCTCAATGCACGATAGTACTGTTCTGGGTAGAGTTCAACATCAATTTTAGCCGATTAAATTTAGGGATTAATTCTATTAATCCTAAGCTAGTTAACAACATATTCTAGGGCTAAACGTCATTATCAACATAGTAACAACACTATCATCACAATCATGGTATCAACCATTCAACCAACAACATTATACTAATAGCAACCATCAACATGTCATCATGTTCATATAACCAACATAAACATCAAGAACGTAGTATGAACATAGGTATAGAAACAGCATATTAACAACCAAGATCATGTTATCATAATCAAACAAACCATCATATTAATCATATACACATACACAACAAATCGGGGTCATGGGAACCCCTTTACCTTACACTACCCCCAATGCCTATGATATACACTACCCTTCTCCCTATACCTGGATTGAAGGTCGCTTCAACATAAGCTCTTGACAGCAAACTGCCCTCGGTTCCCAGAGCGGCTCAACACAAACTCAACCTTAGCCAAACCAGACACAAACCCATTAGTTTCCTATTTAGAAAAATTATGAAAGGAAACCACAAGGGAAGGGAACCTTACCTCTAAACTGAAACAGATTAAGAAAGCTTCCCAACCAGCTTCCAAAACTCCACTATAACAATGGATGAAGAGGAAATAGGGAAGGAGGCACACTAGGTCGCAACAGTGGCTGCTGTAACCAACAAAATAGGGTTTCACGTTAACCCTCGAGTTCTGTGCCAAACATTTATAGTTTGAACTTGAGCACGATCATGCTCCCTACTGAGCACGGTCTACTTAACTTAGTGTCACCGAGACGCGATCAGCACGTTGAGCACGGGCGTGCTGGCTAATGAGCACGGGTGTGCTCAATTACCAGAAAGAGACTTTTTAAGCTAAAATACCACCTAGCCCTTAGCCAACAACTTAACAAAACCAACTTAAACAACCAAACAAGCTTTAAAGAAAAGAACTTACGAAAAACAGGGTGCTACAAGAACCATTAGTCCTCCAATGATTAAAGTGTCACCAATTAGGTCCTGCAAAATTTTGTGTCACTAATTAGGTCCTTTAAAGATGCAAAATGTCATCGCGTTGATCCTTTTGTTGATCACCGTTTAAGAGAAAGTGAACATAGGCATTGTGACAAGTCAAGTGGTTAGGTCGCTGTTAAATATCAACTGGGTTGCTACCTGATTGTTTTGCTAGATCGTAACTGGAGGGAAGCAAAAAATAATATAAAAACCAAAAGAAAAGAAACGGGAGAATGAGTTAGCTGATATGAATGAGTTTGATATGAATCATCTGATATGAATGAGTCTTTTGAACTCAATTATCTGAAAATGAATAAGGCAACGACAAAAACAATGCAACCACGTGACAATCATCTAACCATTTAAACATGCCAAGTATGCATAAGTTAACTTGCTTTTCTTCGGGGGCCAATGAAAGGATCAACATAGTGACATTTTGCATCTTTCAAAGACTGTGTGTTTGGTTTAACATTTGTAAAACAGAGTTTTGATGAACTATGTTTTGATAAATTGAGTTTAACAAACCGGATTTTGATTAAAAATGAGTTTGTAGTAATTGATTTATGTTTTGATACTTTATTATTAAAAAAAGAATTGGTAGAATAAATGTTGTTTGAATTGTGCCATTCAATTTACTTTTAAATGTGTAGTTACTGTCCTTCAACTTTTAGATGGGTATGAAAAGTGATTAGTTTTTAAGGATAGTATGGTAAAAGTAGTAATTGAAAACTCAATTGAGTTTTGGAAAACTCAAAATCAAGAAATTTTTGTTGCTACCCAAACCCAAGTTTGGCCCCAAAATTGATTCTCCCAATTGGAAACCAAATGTCATTAAAGAATGGCAAAAGTATTCTTGGAGTTACTAACTCACATTTGTCAAGTGCCAATGTTAAACCAAACATGCACTAAGTGTGTGTTTGGATTCTTGTTAGGAAGGCCTAATCGGTCGTTTGGACAATAATAAAGAATATTTTTTGCTCAAATACCTATTTGAAACCTTCCCAACAAGAATCTATACACATAAAAATTTTAAGAACCAATCCAGAGATCGAACCGGAGATCAATTGGTATAATAGGTTCGACCAATGATGAAACAAGTTAACTAATAAATAAGGAAATAAATAATTATATAATAAATATAAATTTAATAATGACCAGTATAGCTAGTTTTCAATGTGTCACAGATACTATTGTTCCCAATACGTCACCAATGTTGTTTTTCAATACTCTTGTTCCTAAAAGGTCACCAAACCGGTTCCCAATATTGTTTCAATGATCAATATATCAATACTATCAAACTTGAATATAAGCACCATTGTTCCCAATACATCACCAATGGCAAATCAATTAAAATTCACATTGCCCAACCCTTTCACCTTCCTTCCTTTCCATTGCCTAACTCTCGTGAGCCCAGAGTCACATGCTATCAAAACATATTAACGAAAAACAAAGTCACTAATGCTGAACAAATTTGCCGGAATGTCACTCGACATGTTGTCAATGTCCAACCTCCGTGTATAGAACCACACCAGATCCAACAATCCATGCGTAATTCGACCACTTGACTGCTATAGTGTCACGACACCCCTTCATGTCATGATGGTGAATGGACAGTCACGACCTTGGTTGCTTGCCATTGACTCATCCCAGCAACCACCACAGCTAGATTGAATCATCCTTCTTCGGTTTTGCCCATTTGTTCATCTTCCAAACACCTTTTGCATTGTGTATCCATCAATAGTCCACCATTTATGTATTGTTTGGAATACAAGAGAGAATGAAAGGAAAGAAGTAGGATTGAAATAAGTATGAGAGAAGAGAGAATGAGTAGAAAATGAGTATATTTTAAGGTTGTCTGAATTAAACGAAGTAAGAGAGAAGTAGAAGAGAAAGAAAAGTTAAGTTTTCTTGTAAAGGCATATTTGTCCCTAGTAACATATTTTCAAAGACCAAAACAAGTGGGTAGTATTGTCATTTCATTATTTCCCCCTCTTTCTATGTTCTCTTGTCATGCTTGAAGAGAAAAAGTTTTTTTAGCGGACCCACTTAAACCTTTCCATCTTCTCTATTTTCTCTTCTTAACAAACAATGAAAAGGCCTTTTTCTGTCACACTGCTCTCTTCTCAACTTCTCTCCCTCTCTCCAAACTCTACAACAAATAAAGCATCAGTGAGAGAAGCTACTTCCCAAAAGCCATTTCATAAATGTTTAGTACCAGGACAATTTTTACAAATCAACTCCGATTTAACTTCGATTCGAACGGTTCGAAACAATTATTTCTGTTTCTCTAAATGAATCGAATTGTAGACACAATCGATTCCCGATTCAACTAACTAAATCGATCTGTCTAGTTTGATTCAAAACATTGATACCCATCTTAAATAGATGATACAAAATTTTTAAAATCTATATGGTTATAGTATAACCTTTGAAGGAGTGAGTTCAATGTTTTCTCGTTTTGGTATGTAGCCAGAGGTACTTTTTGTTTTACAAATGGTAACTAAAATGATAATGACTAGCATGAAGCACCTCATTAAGTGCCTCACAGATGAAGCATCACTGGTAACCGTAGGATTTATTGATATTTAAACAAGGGCATTGATCAGTCATGGCAAAAAATAAAAAATGATAGGCTACCTATGCAATTGGTCTTCCACTCTTCACCATATGTTTAATAGTCATACATATATGTCTAAAATTATAGAAATATCCTTCCCGATATGCAGTGCCTTCAATGTGATCCCCAAGTTCAGGTTTTTGTTCCTAGACGGAGGAAGGCCAAGTCAAGATGCTGGTTGGTTGGCGACGGAACTAGAAACAAGAGCCATACATCAAAAAATATCAACTTTAGATTTGAACAAAAAATGAACTTTAAAGGAACAAACTCACTTCAAATCTTAACAAAATACACAAAAAATACTAAAATAAAAATGCAATTTTAGATTTGATGATAATCAACTTCAGATCTACAGACCAACTTCAGATTTGAAATCTATTGATTAAACCAAAGAAGTACAAAATATACAAAATCTATGCAAAAAAAAATATCCTCAGATTTGATATGGCAGTACTATAGTCTTCTTTTGTGCTTCAACAACTTCCATGACTACTTTAGATCTGACCTTCTCCTTTTATGCAATCTCGTATGCAGCGAGAATGGGGATGGTAGCAGGTAGACAACTGCTCCAGACCCATACTTAGCTCCTCAGCCGAATTAGACAACGGTTGCGGAAGAAGGCACTGTGGTGGAGCTTATTGTTTCGTTTAGCTAGATCTCGCTTTCTTGGGCTGGTGTGGTGTGGACCAGGGTTGGATAAAAATGGATCTGGGTTGGATGAAAGAGCGTCCAGATCCGAGGTCGTTGGCGGAGGAGGGGAAGGGGAAGACGGTTGGTGGCACCACCGTTTGAGGAGAACAAAAAGGTTGAATCTTTGACAAAAAAAAAATGAAATCTGACATGGTGGTGGTGGACAAACGACAACATGATGGTAAACGACACTGTGGTGGTGGATGATGGTCACGTCTAGGTATTGGTTGTCGAAGAGGGGTGGGGAAGGGGAGTGGGAGGGGTGGTGGTGGAAGAGGGTGATGATGAAGGATTGGGATAAAAATATACATTGAAAAATAAAAGAATTTAAAAAAATAATAAACTGAAAAACCTGTTATCATTAGTAATTTTTATAGAAATGATTTTTGGATATATGAATTAAACATCGTACACAAACACCGTAGTTTTGAATGATACTATGGAATAATGAAATACATGATTAGATATAATAAATTGGGGTTTTTTTTTTTTGGGGGGGGGGGGGGGGGGGGGGGTTGGGTAGCTCAATTGGTTTATGCTAAAAGGTAAGGTGTTACGGAGCAGGAGGTCCAGGGTTCAAAGGCAAAGAAGATAAACAAGTATTTAAGAATACAATTATATGGTTGTTGAACAATTTTATTGTTGTCAAAATAACAACTCAATTTTTATGCCTTATTAGGGGAGGCACCTAAGGCTATGTTTGGAAGGATGGTTAGTAATGGAGTGGAGTGATTAAAAGGCATTGACCCATTATTTGGGAGTTTATTAACTAACGGAGTGGGATGGTAACCCAAACCACTCAATCCCACCCAAACCCCCAATTTTTATATCTTTCAAATTGGGGGTTTGAGATTTTTTCATTAAACCTCCAAACAATAGAGTGGTTTACTTCCACTACTCCACTCCATTACTAACTACTCCACTCAATCCCCTTCAAAACTCCCAAACATAGCCTAAGGGTATGTTTGAGAGGATGGGGTGTGATGGTTAGTAATGGAGTGGAATGGTAAAGACCCATTCACCCATTATTTGAGAGTTTTTTAAACAATGAAATGGAATAGTTGGGGATGGGAAGTCAAGCCACTCTAATCCATCCAAAGCCTCTATTTTTATACCCTCCAATTTGGGGGTTTGCGATGGAACACTTCCATCTTTTTTATTATTAAATATAAATTTAAAATTTTAACCCTCCTAAACAAAACATTGTTATGAACAATGAAATATAAAAGGGGTAGTATTGGAAATAAAATTTATAATTCACCTCACTCCATTACTTACCATTGTGACTTCCTCACAATAGAGTGGTATGTCCCTCCATTCCTTCATTAAAACTCTCAAATAATAGAATGGTATACTTTTATCACTCCACTATTTTCCATTCTAAAACCGCATCATTACTAACCATTCCACTCTATCCGTTCTAAAATTCCCAAACATAGCTAAAGGTGCCTCATGATAAACGTGACCAACTGAAACATGATATATCCCTTTGTGGTTACGTGGCAATATATGAGTTAAACATTTGTGAATTGTGACCATCAAAGTAAAAGTAACAATTTTGTATCTGAAAAACAAAGTAACGCACAAAGAATGGTCCGAGTGGTTTCAATGAGGTGCCGATTTTTGCGTTCGGGAACTCCATTTTGTTGAGGTGTATGAGCACAGGACATTTGGTGAAGAATTCCATTGGAAGCCATAAAAGTTTGAAATTGTTAGGACAAATATTCTCGGGCATTATCACTACGTAAAGAGCGAATGAAGACACCAAATTGAGTTTTAATCTCCTGATAAAACCGTTGAAAAATTGAAAATAATTCAGACCCGTTTTTCAATAAAAATAACCATGCACAGATTGAAAAATCATCAATAAACGTAACAAAGTATTTGGACCCATAAGTGAAAACAGTAGGAGAAGGACCTCATACATCTGAGTGAGCTAAAGCAAAAGGGGACGAAGCTCGTTTATTGACTCGAGCGGGAAACTGACTATTAGTGTTTTTGCCTAGTTGACATGACTCACAATGCAAACTAGATAACTTGGAAAGACTTGGCACCAACTTCTGGAGTTTGGGAAGACCAGGATGACCCAACTGAGCATGTATGGTAAGAGGAGAATCTGTGGCAGGGCAAACCTAGGACGGGGTGGAGAGCTGGTAAAGGTCATAAGACTCACATCCGGTGCCAATCGTCCGTCCCGAACTCCGGTCTTGTAGGATAACAGTGCCTTTAGCAAAGGTAATCAAACAATCATGAGAACGGGTTAAACAATTAACAGAGAGTAAATTAAAAGGACACTTATGGACATAAAGGGCATAATCAACTGACAAGGAAGGAAGTGGATGGGCAGTTCCAATACCTTGGGACTGGGTTTGAGAACCATTAGTTAAAGTGACAGTTGGTAAATAACCCGATGTAGAAAGAGAGGAGAAAATAGCCTTATTACTAGAGATATGATCAGACGCACCAGAGTCAAGAACCCAAGGACCAATGGAGGGTGAATAAGATATGCAAGCAGATGAATTACCAGTATGTGCAACCAAAGCAGTGGATCTGGAGGACTGTCGATACTCAAACCACTGAATAAAATCTTCATAATTAGCCGGAGAGGCTTTAGGAGGACCCATGGTCTTAGGAGGATTTGTGGAAGTAGAGGTAACCATAGATCAGTAACAAAATGTCCAAAACGACGACAACACGATACCTGAAAACCCGAAACGGCCACGTGCACAGTGCGTCAGTAGCAAAAGTGCTCGGATTGGCTTGGGAGAGGTGGCATTCGAACCGCCGGAGAAAGGCGACCACCACATTGGAAAGATCGTTCGAAATGAAGCTACCATGCGTCGGAGGAAGTACAACGCGAGCGACTGCGCACATAATGGATCTTACACGAGTGCAGACGCGTCTGAAGGCGGATGACGGTGCTGTCTAGCCAACTGGACAGATCGGCTTCCTTCGAGTTGAGTGGTGGGGTCGGCGGCCGGAAAATATGAAGGACGGCAACGAACAGCGGTTGACAACGGCTGATGGGACAGGAATGACCGCAAAATGTGCCGCAATGACGTTATGGCAGTGAAAAGGGGCAAACCGGAATAGGAACACGGTTTGCCAAGTAAATTTCTCACCGAAGAACAGTGGGTTCACCGGGTAAACACGGTTTCAGGGTTGCCTCTGTCTGGCTCTTGATACCATGTTGAAAGTGAGAAAACAGAGGCATAGAGATGGTGAAACCATGTGTCTCAACTACACAACGAAGTCCGTTTTATATAGGTTTAATGAAATAAGTACACAACGAATATAAGAGATTCTATTCCTATTACAAGATATGATATGATATGATATGCCTAAACCTAACTTAAATGTGATCCCCAAGTTCACGTTTTGGTTCATGAACGGAGGAAGGCCGAGTCAATATGTTGGTTGGTCAGCGGCGGAACCAAAAACAAAAGGCATACAAAAAAAAAAAAAACCAAGTTTAGATTTGAATAGAAAAACAACTTTAAAAGAACAAACTGACTTCAAATCTTAACAAAATACACAAAAAATAGCAAAAGAAAAATGCAAATTTAGATTTGACGAAAATCAACTTCAGATCTACAAACCAACTTCACATCTGAAATCTATTGATTAAACCAAAGAAGAACAAAATACACAAAATATATGCAAAAAAAAAATCCTCAGATTTTATATGGCAGTACTGTAGTCTGGTTTTGTGCTTTAGCAGCCTCCATGGCTGCTTTAGATCTGGTATTCTCCTTTTATGCAATCGCCAATATAGTGAGAATGGGGATGGCAGCAGTCAGACGATTGCTTCTGACCCATACTCAACTCCTCAGTCGAATTAGACAACATTCAATGCAATTTCTTCGATGGTGGTGGGACGGTTGCGGACGATGGCACAATGGTGGAGCTTATTGTTTCGTTTAGTTAGCTCTCCCTACTTTCATGGGTTGGTGTGGTGTGGACCTGAGTTGGATGGAAAAGCGGCTAGATCCGAGGTCGACGACGGAGGAGGAAGAGGGTTGGTGGCACCACCATTTGAGGAGAACAAAAAGGTTGAATCTTTGATAAAAAAAATGAAATATGACATGTTGGTGGTGGACGACGAATGATGGCAAACGATGGTATGGTGGTGGACGACGATCACGACTGGCTATTGGTTGTGGAAAAGGGGTAGGGTGGGGAAGGGGAGGAGTGGTGTTGGAAGAGGGGTTAGGTTGAAGGGTGGGGATAAAAATATACTTTGAAAAATAAAAGAATTTTTAAAAAATAATAATAAACTGAAAAACCTGTTATCATTAGTAATTCTTACGGAAATGATTTTTGGATATTTGAATTAAACATTAAACATCGTACACAAACACCGTAGTTTTGAATCATATTTTGGAACAATGAAATACATGATTAGATACAATAAAATGATAAACAAGTATTTAAGAATACAATTATATGTCCCTAAAAAAAAAGAATACAATTATATGGTGTTAAACATCATACACAAACACCGTAGTTTTGAATCATATTTTGGAACAATGAAATACATGATTAGATACAATAAAACGATAAACAAGTATTTAAGAATACAATTATATGTCCCTAAAAAAAAAGAATACAATTATATGGTGTTGAATAATTTTATTGTTGTTAAAATAATAGATCAATTTTGGCTAAACCCCTATTTTGGTCCCTTATCTTTATTTTAGTTTTCATTTTGGTCCCTTATCTTCTTTTTTTTTTTCCCGTTTTGGTTCCTTATCTTTCAACCGTTAGCTTATTTTGATCCTTTCCGTCAGTCTGCCGCTGTAAGTCGCCGGAAACCGTCGCAGCCAGTCGCCGGAACCGCCGGTGACTCATGGCGGATAACTAATGTCGTCAGTGTAAAACTGACGGAAGGGACCAAAATGAAAACTAAAAAAAAGATAAGGGACCAAAACGAAAAAAAATAAAGATAAAGGACCAAAATAAAGATAAGGAAGCAAAACAGAAAAAAATAAAAATAAAAAACCAAAATAAAAACTAAAATAAAAATAAGAGATCAAAATATTAATTTATCCATCAAATTTTATGCCTTACTGGGAAGGCCTCATGAAAAACGCGGCCAACTGAAACATGAGATGTCCCTTTCTGGTTACGTGGCAATATATGAGTTAAACATCTGTGACCATCGAAGTAAAAGTAACAATTTTGTATCTGAAACACAAAGTAACGCGCAGAGATAGAGTGTGAGTGCAGATACTCAGTTCTGTACTGCACAAGTTTCACCCACCCCAGCTCATTTTATTACTGCATTTCCACCTCGTGTCTGCAAAAGCATCTCTCCGAAGTTTCTAGAGCAGAGATAAAAAAAACCCCAGGTGCGTTTTTTCTCCTATTTTTCTTTCTCTCTCTTTTCCCCTTTGGATTTGAGGTTGATGCGATGAAATGAATGACGTTAGCTGCTTCTCATTTTACATGCCATTTCTCTGTCTAATCAAAGCTCAGGTTTTTTTGGGTTGTTTATTTTTATTACTAATATTATTTATTTATTTATTTATTTATTTATTTTCTTCGTTTGTTAATTTTCTTTCTTGATCTCTCTGGAGAACTTTGGAAATCACAGTAGCATTATAAAATTTTGCCTAGGATTTTCACCTGTTTGATATGCATTTAAAGTTATAATCTTTTCATCATACGAAGATGGATATGATAATTTATTTATTTAAATGATCACTGGATATTGTTGATTGATTACTTATTCAAATGATAATTTATTTATTTATTTTCATTCATCTGAGCAAACCTGTGTTGTTTTAAGTAGGTGTTTTGAGATAGTTCTGAGGAAGAGGACCAGTTCATCCCATAAGAATCAACACATTGGTAAAATGGCAATCTCTGATACCAATTACAACTACTATTCTCAGTCTCATGCTTTGGGAAGCAATGTCAAAAGCAACTCAATTTTCAAAGCCCCTATTCTGTTTGTCGGTCTGGATCCTAAGGGTTTGTTGGATTCTGATTCAGTTAGGAGTCCCACTTCTCCACTAGATGTTACATGGCTTTCAAATCTAGGCAACCCCTTTAGAACCCCAAGGTCATTATCCAATGAGGGGAACCAAAAGAGATGGGATTGCAGCAAAGTAGGTCTAAGCATTATAGATTCTTTGGAAGACTGCTGCAAGTTTTCTGGGAATATTCTCCTCTCATCAGAGAGTAAGAAGCAGCCTAGTCTCAGTCCCCAAATGGTGATCAAAACCCCAAATTGTAAAACCAAGTTGGATTCTGTTGAGGCATCTAAGTCTTTACCTAAAGATTTTTGTAAGCTTCCTTATACCCAGAAAGGTTCTATATTCCACAAGGATGAATCCTATGTTCATTTTGAGATTGGAGAAACCCTTCTAGAGAATGAGGCATTTGGAAAAACTGGTTCTTGTTCATTGGACTCCTTGAGTCCAATTAAAGACCTATCTGGTTTAACTGGTTCTAACACTGAGTCTCACTCTGACAATTTTGCCTTCAACCAAGTGAGCTCTCCTCCTCATTTTATTGGAGGAAGCCAGAATTCAGACACCTTACTGCCAACGAACCCTGTGTCCATATGCTCCTCTAATGACTTTGTCAAGTCTCTATCTCCCAGTGAGATTGAACTCTCTGAGGACTACACTTGTGTAATTTCCCATGGTGCTAATCCCAAAACAACTCATATTTTTTGTGACTGCATCTTGGAAACTCATTGTAATGATTTTAAGAACCAATGTAAGAATGAAGAGAATATGGAGGGAGTGTCCTCCCTGGTGGTTAACAGGTCACAGACTCCAAACCAATATCCCTCTAGTGACTTCTTAAGTCTCTGCTACCATTGCAACAAGAAACTGGAAGAGGGGAAAGATATTTATATATATAGGTACGCTAGCACTGTTTCTTCTCTTTTGTTTTGGATTACAGATTGTTTGATAGATAGAATTTGATTTCAAGATTGGCTTCCTTTGTTGTCCTGCAGAGGTGAAAAAGCATTTTGTAGTTTAGATTGCCGTGCCGTTGAGATCATGACTGATGTGGAGCTAGAGGAGTCCAATCCAGCTTCTGAAAACTCTTCAAACTGGGAATTTGGTGAGGAGCTTTTTGAAATGGGCAACCTCACAGCTACATAGAGGCTGTTATGCCATTAACACTGAGGCCATGAGATGAGTAGACGCACCTGATCATCTGTTAACATAAGAGCTGTTTTGTGTGCATCTATTAGCAGCCATAGATGATCGATCTTTTTTGTGTATCGTTGCGTTTGCTTTGCCATTGTTTTTTTCGCATTCATGGTCTTGGTGGAAGATGGCTCTCTTTCAGCTAGTTTTGGTTTCCATATATAATGGATATATGTGTTATAAAGTTATATGATAGGTTAATCTTACTTTTGATGCAAAAATAAGGGTTGAAGCCAAATTTTTCTGGCTTACCCCTTATTGAACTTGCCTTGCATTATCTCTGTATTATGTGTACAACCCAAACAAGTTTTTCAGTTGAAGGGTATGCTAGTATGATAGTGTAAAAGCTATTCCCTTTCCGTTGAACTTTTTAATTGCAAAATCGGAAACATAAATTATTTAGACCTTTCTGTCTTTGGTCCTGATTAACAAGTAAGCTTTACATGTGCCTTAGCCATTTAAAACTTGATGGAATATTTGATTATCTTCACAGTTTCACTTCCATAGAAGATAGGACCTAGTTGTAAGTATAAGTCCTCGACAGGTGGGAAGATTATCCCCTACTCTGGGATAGGTGCTTAATAATACTGCAATGTGTTGTGATTCTTATTTTTGTGATGTTTCTTAGATTTCGCCTCTTGTTAAGGGTTGGCTATGTTTGGATGTATGGAGTGGAGTGGTAAAAGCCTATTAATACATTGTTTGGAAGTTTTTCATTAAACCTCCAAAGCAATGGAGTAATATAGCATTATCTTTTGACTCCATTTCATTACTAGCTATTCAACTCCATTTTCTTCAAAACTTCCAAACATATTAGGTATGGAAGTGGCACCAACTTAATTTATAGCCTATGCTTATTCCAAATTGTACACTTCTTTATTCATGTCAAAATATGGTTTGCGACGTATAAAATATGCATTTCTTGTGTCAAAATTTAGGGATAATTGCCAAACTTGATTTATGATTCACAATTTCGTTAATTTTTTGTCGTAATCGTATAACTCTCAAACATGATTGGAATTTCACAATAGCCAACACTTACAGCTTCGGCACCATCGAATAATTGTAATTGCCTCCGCCCAAAGGATCTTCTTCCTTTGCGTCACATTCACCAGCAGCTCCAAACAAGGCTCGAACCTGTTTTATGGTGTGAAATTTTGTAACATGTTTGTTGGATTCTGTCAAAGTATATATCTAATTGTCACTGTGCCTTCACCGATGAATTTCGAATTTTCTATATTTTTTCAGCCTCAACGAGTATCTGACTATAGTAGAAAACAAAATTTTCAGTGACATTATCAACATCTTGGCCTCTTGCGGGGTATCGTTGTTGGTCGAAAGGTACAATTTCATACGACATTTGGATTTATTAGGTAGTAGTATATGTACCCGTGCCATGTTCGGAGAATATGCTGAGTTTTTAGGATTTCATCAAAAGATGTAATTGTTGATTTTATGTTTTTGGTTTAAATTTTTTTGCGAGGAATTATATACCAAAAGTTGTTAAAAAATTATTTTGTCTGAACTTTCGATTGCAAAGTGTAACGGATATTAACTTAATAACTATTATTATTGACTTAATAATTATTAAAAGGTAGATATAAAAAATGTTTGTATGGGGAGAAAAAAAATAAAGGAAGAATGTTATTTAAAAAAAAAGTTTATTTAAAAAGGATTTTTTTTTCCTTTTTTGACAAGAAACTTATTTCATTTCAATAGCAATAACATCAGCAATTTAATGGGGAATATAATCAAAAAACATGAGAACAAGCATAAACAGTAGCCATCCTAGTAAGAGTATGAGCAATTACGTTGGCTTGCATCTTAGCAAACTGAACCCTAAAGTTTCTTAAAGCAGAAAGTATTTGTCTGCACTCCAAGACAAGAGTTCCAAAATCGGACACATCACCCTTGTTGTTGTTAATACTATACACTGCAATTTTGCAATCAGATTCAACCTCAACATGAACCAAGTTGCTGCTAACTGCCCACTGAAGAGCTGAGAGGATGCCCAGGGCCCCCCCTTCATGCTGCTCCAAGACTGGAGAGAAGGAGATTGTTTTCGCACATATAAAGGACCCTTTGTCATCACGGGCACAAAAACCAATCCTAGTCCTACTGTGATTTTGGTCAAAAGTAGCATCCACATTTATTTTAATATAGCCAGGGCTAGGTTTTGTCCATTTGAGCTCCTTATGCAAAATGCTAGCACACGGCAGAGAAGAGTACTCCAGCAACTTGTTGGCAACTGTCCATTCAGCAAGCATGTTATTGGCTCTTGAAAGGATCTGATCGCTAGTCTCAACCACATTGTTCCACACCTTCTCATTTCTGGAAAACCAGCAGCTCCACATGATAATTGCCGGAAACACAGTGGGGGTGGATGCGTATATGGGCAATTTTGTAATTTCACACACAAACATTAGAAATGTGAGGGTGGATGTGTATATGGAGGGGTAAATATAGCAACTCCCTATTCGAATTGGTATGTCACCCCACAAGTATAAGCACACTTCTTCTTAAGAACCAACAATTGGAGTAGGGTTCTTGTTAAGCATCCAATTTTGTGAAGTGCTTATATAAGCACCTATGCTTAAGTTGAAAAAGTGGGGAGATGGTGGGCCCTATTATGACTTAATAAATAAACTAATGATTAAATATAAAGACATGGGTTTATTGGTAGGCCTTATTCAGTAAATTTTTTAAAGGTGCTGGGTTGGAGACATGTGGTGCTTAAGTTGTAAAAAAAAAAAAAGGAGTGATATGTAAGGGTGAGACCCACTTAAGATCCCTTAAAAGTAAAAATGTGAGGTGCTGGGATGGACGAGATGAGATTATGGTTAAATAAATTTATTATACTTTAGCATTAGAACATTGACTTTGCAGGTAAGTTCTCTCAGGGACGCAATCCACTTTCACTCGTCTTTGATTATAAAAGTGCAAGCCATCATCCATGAGCCAAGCTCTAAAGGGAAAGTTATTTTCAGTAGTCTTCATATAGGTGTACAAGATTTGTAAAGAGAACATGCAAAGAGGTAGTGCGTTAGTGAAAGAGATGCAGAAACTGCCACAAACAACATGTAACATAATCTTAACATTAACTAGATGACTGTTGGGTCGTTGGATGCATCGAGTAGTTATTGTATTCATATGAAAATAAGGGGTCTTACTAACATTTTTGAACACTCTACACTCTTCACCCACACAAAAAGATGAGTAACTAGTTGGAGTGTTCGTCATCCGCCCTGTCCCACTAACCGGTCCCAATCCGAAGCTAATTATGATATGTTTGAGTTTTAGAAATTTGATCGGCGTATTTCAGGTCAGGTTTTAGTTATATTTCAAGTCATCATAATCCAGTCTGATATCCTATATTCTTTTAAAGTATATATATTTTTTTATAATTAGGTTTTAGTCGTAGGACTTCTAAACTTTGACTTCTAAACTTTTTAATCAATTTTTTTTCATAATATGATTGATATATATATATATATATATATATATAATTTTTTTTGAAATAGATTCTTTAAAAAATATGGCTAAAATGCCATTTTGGTCCCTTAACTTATTTTTTAGATTCAGTTTGGTCCCTTAACTTTTAAAATGTTCAATTTGGTCCCTTAACTTATTAACTTATTTTTTTGATTCAGTTTGGTCCCTTAACTTATTTTTTTAGATTCAGTTTGGTCCCTTAACTTTTAAAGGGTTTAATTTGGTCCCTTAATTTGTGTCTGTTGATAAGGGACCAAACTGAATCTAAAAAATAAGTTAAGGGACCAAACTGAATCTAAAAAATAAGGTAAGGGACAAAATTGAACCTTTTAGAAGTTAAGGTACCAAACTGAATTAAAAAAAATAAGTTAAGGGACCAAATTGAACATTTTAAAAGTTAAGGGACTAAACTGAATCTAAAAAATAAGTTAAGGGACCAAAATGGTATTTTAGCCAAAAAATATCTTAGTTTTAATTTTAGTTTTTTACTTCTTTAATTCTATGAATTATACCAACATATAGGGTTGACTTGGTTCTATCCTGAATATTACCGGGTCATAGTTGGATCGGGTTCTAGACCAAGAAACTATATTCAAATATGAGGTTAGGTCCGAGTCAATCCAAACCCGTCTCAACCCATCCCATGAACACATCTACTTATAGTAAACATCCTTTCCATTTTTATTTTCTACGTTAATTGGCTTTTTAAAGATTACTAGCTTCAACATTTCGAGTAGTTCGTAGCTTGTTCTAAGTGTGGAGAAGTTGCTTGTAACATCCCTGGCTGCTTTATGGATTGACGACTGTCCCCACAAACCAACACGGGTCTTTTCAGCGTGCTTTGTCCTCACTCACACGCTTCCCGGGAAAACTTTCGAGGAGGTCATCCATCCAAAAATTGCTCCAAGTCAAGCACGCTTAACTGTGGAGTTCTTAAGTGATGGGCTCCCAAAAAGAAGATACATCTTGTAAGTATAGGCAGTACCAATCAATTCATATAAGCCATCCTCAACTGTATAGTCCCATACCTACACAGTCTCAGGATCCCTCTCATTCCGGTGTGTAATCGGTTCATTCATGTGTCCCTCCACCTAGAAGCCTACCAGGAGTCGTATTGGGAGAGGTGTCGCTCTAACATCATTTGTAACATCCCTGACTGCTTTATGGATTGACGATTGTCCCTACAAACCAAGATGAGTCTTTTCAGTGTACTTTGTCCTCACTCACACGCTTCTCGGGAAAACTTCCCAGGAGGTCACCCATCCTAAAATTGCTCCAAGTCAAGCACGCTTAAATGTGGAGTTCTTAAGTGATGGACTCCCTAAAGATGCATCTTGTTAGTATATGTAGTACCAATCAATTCAAATAAGTCATCCTCAACTGCATAGTCTCATACCTACACAGTCTCAGGATCCCTCTCATTTCGGTGTGTAATTGGTTCATTCATATGTCCCTTCACCTAGAAGTGAGACACCCCGCTGTGCCCCTTTGTGCCATTTTATTAATTATTTATTTAATCGTGCTCTTAACATTAAACGTGTATTCCGAAACACGTAACAATTAAAACTTAACTTATAAACACACATCGGAAGAAAAATTCAAAGCAACACCATATATATAACGTACATACCATAGGTTTATGCATCAGAGTATCTAAAACACTGTCTAGGATATCCCGTCAGTAGGATCCCTAACAGGCATCTTAAAACAACTATTAATAGCGGAAAAACAAAATGTCTTATAAGACTCACTGGCTCTAGACACTAAACTACATTGCTGGAAACCACATCTCATCCTCTCACATCCGGTTCATACTGAGTTCCATTCAACGCCATCCCATAAAAATAAAATACAACACACAGAAAGATACAGGGGATAAGAAACATTTCTATCATCATAAGAGCGGAAAAGAGTCATAGCATATCATACAATAAATGTCACAAACAATCAACATACATAACTAACAAATCATCCTCAAATTAATGTATCATCCTCTACCCCAATCTCATACAACTAAACCTTTATACTGACGTGGCCATCGCTATTCCTATCACGTTAGTCAGTAGTCTAGAACGGTTCAGTACCAATAACTTTCGAACGCATCAAAGACTAAACAAGTATTAGTCTAAAATGGTCCAGTGCCAATAATATACGAACGTGTCAAGGAGTATCAGTCCAAAACAGTCCAGTGCCAAGAACATTCGAATGCGTCAAGAACTAAAAGAGTATTACGGTAGTCTACCTCGACATCCACATCCGTAGGGTACTCACTCGCAATATCCGATATCCCAAAATATAACATCCTGACCTCGTGTGTTCCACTCACACTGCTGTGAATAACAATACAAACACATGAACCTCACCAACCTACATTGATACAACCTAGTGCCTTAACCTTCCATCAAAGCCTTAACACATATTCTATGTCACCCTTCCTCTTTAAAATAACTCATTTAGGTTAGGCACCTCTTGAAGTTGACACAGGCAAACACAAGAAGGGGGGGGGGGGGGGGTTGAATTGTGTTTGTTAATATTTTTCGAAAACAGCCTTTTCAAAAAGATTTTCTCACACAAAAATAAGGAGACAGAATAAAGCACACAGAAAAGAAGTTTTTTTTTTTTTTTTTGAAGGATTAACAAATTCAAGTTCAAATCCCCACAGTTAGTATAAATACGTAAAACCGAAGAGATGAGGGATAAGAAGATTTACACAAGATGTTTTATCCTGGTTCACTCTCTTCCAACCAAGAGCTACGTCCAGTCCCTTCTACTTGAAGGATTTTTCCACTATTTTCAAATAGATTACACCAAGTATTCAACACCTCTCCAGGCTCACAAGTATTTCTTTCTTACCAAGCCTCTTCAGGCTCTACCTCTAATAAAGAGTTTTGATTTCTTTGATCTTCTAACTCACTATATGTGAGAGTATGAAAGTTTAAGATCAGATAAATATTATAGCAAGAATTCAAACTATAATATTACAGACTTTTGCTTTTTTGAATGAATAAAAGAGTATTTGCTTCTCAAGAGATTTCTTGATATTTCTTTGTATGCGCAAGAGTTATTTCTTCAAAAGCTTTAGTCTTCTATTTATAGGGTCCTTGATCTTCTCTTCAGAATCTTCAACGGTTGTATTTGAAATTCCCGTTTAGTAATAGAGTCAACCTAGTAAATATCCGTTGAGACTCAGCTGGCTCGAGGCCTTTGTACTGTGAGACAAATTCTTGCATGTAAAAGCACACCTCTGAGCAAAAGCGGCTTGAAAACAGTTTTGCCTCCTTTGTACAAGTTCCAACTATATCAGCGTAAAAAGGTGACAGGGTACACAACGTTTTGCATTGTACTATTCTGCTTTTTGCAAGTCCTTTTTTGTACTATGTTTCTCTCAATGAAACAAGGCAATGCGAGTCGATAATACAAAAAGAGAAGAACCATTATAAATGAAAAGAATATCAATCATAAGAAATAAAATCGCTTTGCTTCAGATAGGTATAAATGCTTAAGAAAATCTCCGTCCAGCAACGAGAGTAAAGGCAGGATAAGCAATAAGAGTTTTAAGGCTCCGTCCACTGACGTGGCAACCAAAACTTCGTCTACTTAAAACATCGGTCTTGTCAGTACTTGCAATATCTAAAGTCTCCGTCCAGTGACGTGGCAATAGCAGACTAAGGTTATTATTAGAGAGAAGCTCTCGTCTACACCAAGAGAAATTCTCCGTCCACTAAAAGCATTCAAGCGCTCGTCCACTGACGTGGCACTTGAGTTAAAAGGGAGATCCTTGATAGAGTGGACTCGACCACTCTTTCAGCATAAGATATTCAATATAAGACATATGGACGCGGATTTCCAAGGAGAATAGACTTAACATTTTAGCTTATAACAACAGAGATTCTTTAAGACTAAAGGCACTTGTTAGATTTAAAGCATTGACACTTTGCTACACAAATTTAATTCTCATTGTTAACATCAAACCTAGAGATTATTTAATCCAAATTATTTTGGTTCCAACAATCTCCCCCTTTTTGATGATGACAAAAACTAATTAAATTTATTTTGCAAAGTTTAAGAGAGCTTACAAGGCTCCCCCTAAGACAAGGCAGTCATCAGATAAAAGCAGTTAAGACATAATAAGCTAAGTCTCATAAACAATAGTATGATTAATAGATCAAGATAGCAGCCTATTAAACATTTAGAATTCAAAGCATTATCGAGGCAAGTATACAAAAAGAATGTTAAGGCATAGTATCAGCAAATATTTATGCATATGCAGACAACTATGTACTTTAAAAAAAATCTCTGTATACTAAAATTTAATCTTTCCTTTCTCCCCCTATTTTGTCATCAGACAAAAAGGCAAAAGGGAGTGGACCATCATTGTCAGCGAACAAAACAACACAAAAGGATAAAAGAAACAGAGAGAAAAAAAAATTTTAGGTGGAAGGAGGTGGTGGAGGAGGTGGTTGGTTAGGCTGTGGATTTTGATTCCTTTGAAATTCCAAAATCAGAGCCAGCATTTGATTCATTACAGCATTTGTAGGGGCTAGAGAGTCTTGAACTTGTTTCTGCACCCTTTCTTCAAGCTGTTGAGCCATCTGCTCAGTCTTTTCCTCAACTATCTTGCCAACCTTATCATCAACAATTTTCCCAATGATGTCTTCAAGATTGGGTGGCAAGGTAAGTTGTCTTGAGCTCTCAGCAGTGTCAGAGACAGTGTCTTGAGCTTGGGCTGCTGTTCTGACCATAGCAAGAGCTAATGGTTGAGAAGAAGTCTTAGCAGACTCAGCTCCTTGCTTAGAGACACCAGCCTCAGCAGGCTGCTTAGCCTGTGCAGATGGAGGTTCAACTGAAGTAGGCTGAGAAGATTGTTGCTCATCAAGTTCAGGGCCTTCTACAATCAATTCTTGGGCTGCCTGATCTGAGGAAGATGTTGCTGGAGGTGCAGTGGCAACTGTAATAGGTTTCTGAGGTAAATCCTTTGCCCAGTGGATAGGAATGATTTCCTCCACATCCCTGCTGGTAATAGGAAGTCCCCACAGATCTTTGTAGATCATGTGCCTTACTTTGGATAGGCCACATTTTCCTCTGTACTTAGGAATTTCCTTCTTCTCTTCTTGAGTCAAACCAGAAGAAGAAGCTTCCCTGGTGCAGTGGATGATGTGAGATAACCAGAAGTCTGCAGCCTTCATCTCTCCAATTTTCTGCACATCCTCCATATATAGATAGAAGTCAAGCTCGGAGTGATCAAAGAGTTCCTGAGACAAGTCCAGAATGGCAGAGTGAGCTTCAGGCATGACCCCTTTATTTCTTCTGCACCTCATGTCTTTGTCTTTGTTGAGGTCTATCATGCCAAGCCTTGGACAGATGGGGTAGGGAGCAATGCCTACTCGAGTTTCCTTATGGTGTCTCAGCCATGTGATAGGAATCTATCGTGCAGCTCTCTCAATCTGGAAGTAGCTGAACTCCCACTTCAGAATGTTGTAGATCAGTTGATCTGCGAAGGGGTCTGAAGCACTTCCATAGATGCTGGGATGCTCAAATTTCATCCATTGTGTGTTTGCATCCAGAATAATTGGAACGTGCCTAGATGATCGAGCTCTCTTCTCAGGTAAGGTAGGCAGATGGTTCCTTTTAGGATCAGTTTCCCATACGGGAATGATGTGCCGTGCTACCCCTTCAGTGTGAGGAATCAAAGGTGGGGTTTTTTTGTAGGTTTGGGTAAATTTTCCTTTGGGGAAAGCGGTTGAGGGGTAGATGGGTTAGGAGAGGGCCATGTTGGTTGTGCATCTCGGAGGGAAAGGGACCTTTAGGAGGCTGAGAGTTTGGGTATTTTGTGGTCCAGGGATACTCCTCATAGGGTTCAAAGTCATAGTCTGGATAGGAGTACCACCTTGTTAAAGGAGTTTCAAGGTTAATTTCAGGGTCAGGTTGGTGAGTATGGAACAGAATTTTCCAATTCCTCTTAACCTGAGCCCAGTTCTCAGACCTATTGGCAAAAATAGTGGATGGGGGAATAATTGGTGGAAAGAGTTTTCTTAGTTGTTTGGGGAAGGGGGCACCTGTGCAGATTCCATCATCCTCTTGATGAAACCAAGGATCTGAATCAGGAATTATGGGTGGAAAGAGGGTTTTGAGTGGTGTAGGTTGAGGTGTGGTTAATTGAGTTGGGCTATTTTGTGGTGAGGATGGATTTGAGATTTGGTCAGGTTGTTCTCTTTGTGGTGAGGGTTGGGGTGTGGGTAAAGAAGGTCTATATACATTATCAAAAAAATCTACACTCGGAGCAGGGGCATCATCACTCACATCATTAGTAGGAACATCAGAAGATGTGTTTACCTCAGAGGCTGCAAAGGTTCTTGCTTTCCTTGCAGGTTGCCTCCTCTTGGTAGGCACAGCAGCATCAACAGCAACAGCTGCTTTCCTCTTTAAAACTGTTCCCAGTGGAACATTATCATCTTCATCATCATCTTGAGGCAGAACCAGCTTTCTAGCTCTCTTGGGAGTAGGTTGAGGAACAGGTTGAGGGGCCTCATTCCCAGGCTCATTGATAACAATGCCTCTGGTAGGCCTTCTGGGAGCAGGCTTTCTGACAGCCACAGTTTTCCTTCTAGTTCCTCTCTTGAGACCAAGAATAGCTGCATTGTTGGCCTCAACTGCTTCTTCCTTAATCTTCATTTTCTCTTCTTGCTTTGACATTTCAACAAGCTTGTATGTGTCAAGGTGCATGCTACTTAGGTTGCTCTTTCCAAATATGGCAGCTTGCATCCCCTTCGAACGAAAGATCTTGTCTTGTTCTTCTTGAGGCTTTGCATCTAAGTAGTCATACAAGCCTTGCTGCTTGAAGACTTTTGATAGAAGATGAGAGTAGGTGATGTGGGAGGCGGTTTCTCTGTTTGCAATGGCATCCTTGAAGCGATGAAACAGGATCCATGGAAGGTTTATTTTAGTCTCATAGACCAAGTTGCAGAGACAGAACTTGTGAAGGGCAGAAAGGTTGTCTTTAGACCCTGCCTTGTGAAGCACTGTCTTGTTCAGAATCTGATGAAGAATCCTGATGTGATCCTTCATTTCAGATGACTTCCATGAGTGAGTCCTCACTGTGTCATCTCGCATCAGTGTAACCGCGATGGTTTCTATACCACCAAGATCTTCTTCCCAGTTTTCTGTCATGATTAAACCCTCTTGGGCACATACGATTGCATCAGAAATAGTCTTCTCAGAGATAGTTATCTTCTTTCCTTGAACAAACCCTACTACCTCAGTTTTAGTAATCTTTGGTTTCCTCCAGAAATCCCTTATTAAGTCTGGATAAATCGAGACCTTTTCCAGAAACAAACCATCCCAACCAGCAGCGTTGATGTACTTGCTTACATCCAAGTTATACTCACACAGAATTTCAAAGTTGAAATGATGTTCAGCAGCGATATTGAGGATGTCAGTAACATAGGCAGGCTCGGGAGTTGAGGTTGAAGCCATTGTTGAGTTCTTGAGTAAAGGTTTAGGTTTGAAGGAGAGTTTGAAAACTTTCAGAGAGAAGTTATCAAAGATGAAGAGTATCGAAAAGTTTTTCAGAGGGAAAGGAGTTACCTTTAAAGGGTTTCCGAATACCAACAGTTTTCAAGGGAAATTAAAAAAAAGATTGATTAGACAAGACTTTAGTAAAAAAACAGCGTTGGTATATTGGGACCGTAAAAAGGTTACGATGGGATTGATGGAAGTCGCTGACTCAGCAAGGAAATGATTAAAATCAAACGTTTTAGTATGACTGAGTTCATAAAAAAAATTTTAAAAGACAAATGTATGTAAGATTGGGTCCACATAAGATTGAGGGTGGACGCACAAAAACATAAGTAGTGGACGCGGCACACCAACAGTAGTGGACGCGTAGACTACACAAGTTCTGGACGCCAAAACTAGTGGACGCACAGATAAAACATGCAATCAATACATATACCATATTAAACCACATACAACATGTTAAGATGTTTTCTGATAAAAGTAAATCTGCCCATTGATGGTCAGTATCTACAAATTGAATATCAAAAACACCCTTTTGCACATAGTCTCTGATAAAGTGATGTTTGATTTCTATATGCTTAGCCCTAGAATGAAGAATTGGATTCTTAGACAGATTAATTGCAGCAGTATTATCACACATTAGTGGAATACTACTTACAAACACATTGTAGTCCTCCAATTGGTGTTTGATCCAGAGAAGTTGTGAGCAGCAGTTTGCAGCTGATATATATTCTGCTTCAGCGGTTGATAGGGCAATGGTACTCTGCCTTTTGCTTGACCACGATACTAGATTAGCTCCAATGAAGTGACATCCCCCACTGGTGCTTTTTCTTTCAATTCTATCTCCAGCATAGTCAGCATCACAAAAGCCAACTAATCTGTAGTCTCCATCTTTCTTAAAGCACAGACCAAGATTAGTAGTACCTTTTAAATATCTAAAAATTCTTTTAACTGCTGATAAATGAGATTCTCTAGGATCACATTGAAAACGAGCACATAAGCAAACACTGAACATTATATCAGGCCTAGAAGCAGTTAGATATAAGAGAGATCCAATCATACCTCTGTATACCTTCTGATCTACCTTTTTCTCTTTATCATCTTTGTTCAGTGTGGACGTGGGATGCATAGGTGTGTTCATAGGTTTGCAATCATCCATCTTAAACTTTTTGAGAAGTTCCTTTGTGTACTTAGTTTGATGGATGAACACCCCGTCCATAGATTGTTTGACTTGAAGTCCAAGAAAGAATTTGAGTTCTCCCATCATGCTCATTTCAAACTCTTTCTGCATTAGCTTTGAGAATTCTTTGCACAAAGATTCATTAGTAGCACCAAATATAATATCATCTACATAGATCTGTACTACAATGAAGTTGGAATTAATTGATTTTCTAAACAAGGTAGTGTCTACCTTTCCTCTGACAAAACCATTATCCATTAGAAAAGAACTTAGCCTATCATACCAAGCTCTTGGGGCTTGTTTTAGGCCGTATAAAGCTTTCTTAAGCTTGTATACATGTTCAGGTTGGGTTTCATTCTCAAAACCCGGTGGTTGCATAACATAAACTTCTTCATTGATAAAACCATTTAAAAAAGCACTTTTTACATCCATTTGAAAAAGCATAATATTATGATGTGCAGCAAATGAGAGTAAAATTCTGATTGCTTCCAATCTTGCAACGGGTGCAAAGGTTTCAGTATAGTCTATACCTTCTTCTTGAGAATAACCTTGTGCAACCAGTCTTGCTTTATTTCTTATAACCTTACCATTTTCGTCAAGCTTGTTTCTGTAAACCCATTTTGTTCCTATAACAGATTTATTCTTAGGTAGGGTTACCAGAGTCCAAACTTCATTCCTCTCAAACTGATTCAGCTCTTCTTGCATTGCCAAAATCCAACCATTGTCCAGCAGAGCCTCGTCTACAGTTTTTGGTTCCAATTCAGACACCAATGCAGAGTCTTCTTGCTCTCTGAAGGTTGATCTGGTTCTTAGCTTATCGCTTGGATTTCCTATGATTTGATCCGGTGGATGATAATTCTTGAAATGCCAAGTTCTCTGAGGATTGTCTTGTTGAGAGGTGGATGCTTCTGGTTGATGAGAAGGGTCTTCAACTGGATCATCAGTTTTAACTTCTTTTGTTTCTCCTGGGATGTTTAGGTTAAGATCTGCAAAACTTTCATCTAGCTCTGATAGTTTCTTATCAGGCTGTTTGTCATCAAATCTAACATGTATAGATTCTTCTACTATTAAAGTTCTTGAGTTATACACTCTAAATCCTTTTGAGGTTTCAGAAAATCCTAGAAGAATTCCATTGTCTACCTTTGCATCAAACTTACCAAGTTGATCTTTTGTATTTAAAATAAAACATTTACATCCAAAAGGATGAAAATAAGATATGTTGGGTTTTCTGCCTTTCCACAATTCATAGGGAGTCTTACTCAGAATTGGTCTAATGTATATTCTGTTCTGAATGTAGCAGGCAGTGTTCACAGCTTCAGCCCAGAAGTGCTTAGGGACAGAATTGTCATTGAGCATAGTCCTAGCCATCTCTTGAAGAGATCTGTTCTTTCTCTCTACCACACCATTTTGCTGTGGTGTTCTTGGTATTGAGAAATTGTGTTGAATTCCATTTTCTTCACAAAACTCATTGAATAGCTCATTGACAAATTCTCCCCCATGGTCACTTCTGATTGAAGCTATACACATCCCTTTTTCATTCTGTACACGTTTGCAGAATACAGAAAAGACCTTGAAAGACTCATCTTTGTGAGCAAGGAACATAACCCATGTCCATCTAGTATAGTCATCCACAATGACTAGACCATATTTCTTACCACTGATAGAAGCAGTCCTTGTTGGACCAAAAAGATCAAGGTGTAGCAGTTCTAGTGGTCTCTTGGTACTTACAATATTCTTAGATTCAAAAGAACCTTTGACTTGTTTTCCCTTCTGACATGCATCACAGAGAGCATCAGATTTGTATTTAAGGTTTGGTAATCCTCTCACGAGGTTATGCTTATTTAGCTTTGAGATTAATCTCAAGCTTGCATGACCTAGCCTTTTATGCCAAATCCAACGTTCATCTTCAATGGACACTAAACATGAGACACTTTGATTTGAGAGGTCCTCCAAGTCAATTTTGTATAAATTGTTTTGCCTCTTAGCAGTGAATAAAATTGATCCATCATTTTTCTTGACATAACACATGTTCTTATTAAAAGAAACATCATATCCACTATCACATAATTGACTTATGCTCAGTAGATTATGTTTTAAACCATTCACCAAAAGAACATTATCAATGGAGGGAAAATGATGTTTACCGATTTTACCTATACCAGTGATCTTTCCTTTCTGATTTCCTCCAAATGTCACCCAGCCACCATCCTTATGTTTAAGGTCTTGGAACATATACTTTTCTCCCGTCATGTGACGTGAGCATCCACTGTCCAAGTACCAAGATGTTTGTTTCTTTCCTGTTGTTAAGCAGATCTGCAACAGGTATTATCTTGTTCTTAGGTACCCAAACTGACTTGGGTCCTTTCATGTTAGTTTTCTTTGGACGAGAATATTTAGTATGCCTATTATGTATGCATCTAGATGTAGAGTGCCCACTTTTTCCACACACTTTACAAAAGGTGTTGGACGGGCCAGATTTGGTTTTTGCATACCTAGCTGGAGCTTTTGAAGCTCTTTGCTGCATAGGTGGTTTTGACTTAATGTAAGATGCCTCATGCTTCTCATTGTCATAACCAAGGCCAGATTTATCAAAGGGTGACCTAGAATACCTTAGGATAAGGCTAAGCTTATCTGAGCCTCCTACCAGTTTTGACAGAGAGTCTGTCAAGTATTTTACATCTTGTTTTAGTTTTGCAACTTCACAAGAATTGTCAGGCTCACATTCAGATTTGTCAGTTAGACTGACATTCTCTGATTTTAGCTTATCATTTTCTTGAAGCAAACTTTGTTTTTCCATGCAGACTCTATCATATTCTTTGGTTAATTTTGAAAACTTCTTTTTAAGACTTTTGTATTCATGAGACAATATGGATGAGTCATGCAGTAATTCATCAAAGGCATTTTTGAGAGTTGAAGGTTCAGAATCTGTTACCTCATCATCATCAGTGTACTCATTCTCTGATGATGTGTCTGCCATGAGGCAAATGTTTGCCTCTTCCTCTGCTTCCCCTTCCTCATCTGATGAGGATAAGTCCAAGTCCTCCCATGTAGCCATTAAACCCTTCTTTTTCTTAAAGAACTTCTTCTTCTCTTTTAGGTCAGGGCAGTCGGCTTTGAAATGTCCTGGCTTTTTGCACTCAAAGCACAAAGGTGGACCTTTTTCTTTGGAGTCTGATTTCTCCTTAGAAAATTTCTTGTTGAATGGCTTTCTCTTGAAATTATTTTTTCTTCTCCACATGTGTTGTATCTTTCTGGAGATGAAAGATAGTTCATCTTCATCTGATCCTTCATCACTGTCTGAAGGTTCAGCATCATCTGAAGACTCAGCAGCTTTGAGAACTTTTGAAGAACTTGCTTTCTTTGCCTTTAAAGCAATGGACTTTCCCTTTCTGGAATTGTCTTCCTCATTTAGTTCAAGTTCATGAACTTTTAATGATCCTAGAAGTTCTTCCAAAGAGAGAGTATTCAGATTCTTAGCTTCTTGAATAGCAGTGACCTTCGGTCTCCACTGCTTGGAGAGACTTCTCAGAATCTTTCTGATATGATCCCTATTCTCATATACTTTTCCCAGAGATCTGAGACTGTTTGTTATTGTTTGAAATCTTCCAAACATCTGATCTATAGACTCATGATCAGTCATCTTGAAGAGCTCATACTGGTGAACCAGCATGCTTATCTTTGACTCCTTTACTTGTGATGAGCCTTCATGAGCGAGAGCCAGTGTATCCCAGATTTCTTTTGCTGTGTTGCAGCTATGAACTTTATCATGTTCTGATCTGGTAATAGCACACATCAAGTAATGTTTGGCTTTGAGATTTAGTTGATGTTTGGCTTTTTGATCAACACTCCAATCTGCTCTAGCCAGTACTGCTTGATTTTCACCTCTTGGCTCAGTGTAGCCATTCTCTATCAGTTCCCAGATGTCTAGGTTCTGTGCATCTAGGAAGGCCATCATTCTCTTCTTCCAATAGTCGTAATCAGTTCCATCAAAGAGTGGAGGTCTGTTGATAGCTTGTCCTTCTGCATCCATGGTGATAGGATCGTACTTCCTCAGCACTTGTTAGATGCTCAACCCTTTCGAGGCTGAGCTCTGATACCAACTGAAGTTGACACAGGCAAACACAAGAAGGGGGGGTTGAATTGTGTTTGTTAATATTTTTCGAAAACAGCCTTTTCAAAAAGATTTTCTCACACAAAAAATAAGGAGACAGAATAAAGCACACAGAAAAGAAGTTTTTTTTTTTTTTTTTTGAAGGATTAACAAATTCAAGTTCAAATCCCCACAGTTAGTATAAATACGTAAAACCAAAGAGATGAGGGATAAGAAGATTTACACAAGATGTTTTATCCTGGTTCACTCTCTTCCAACCAAAAGCTACGTCCAGTCCCTTCTACTTGAAGGATTTTTCCACTATTTTCAAATAGATTACACCAAGTATTCAACACCTCTCCAGGCTCACAAGTATTTCTTTCTTACCAAGCCTCTTCAGGCTCTACCTCTAATAAAGAGTTTTGATTTCTTTGATCTTCTAACTCACTATATGTGAGAGTATGAAAGTTTAAGATCAGATAAATATTATAGCAAGAATTCAAACTATAATATTACAGACTTTTGCTTTTTTGAATGAATAAAAGAGTATTTGCTTCTCAAGAGATTTCTTGATATTTCTTTGTATGCGCAAGAGTTATTTCTTCAAAAGCTTTAGTCTTCTATTTATAGGGTCCTTGATCTTCTCTTCAGAATCTTCAACGGTTGTATTTGAAATTCCCGTTTAGTAATAGAGTCAACCAAGTAAATATCCGTTGAGACTCAGCTGGCTCGAGGCCTTTGTACTGTGAGACAAATTCTTGCATGTAAAAGCACACCTCTGAGCAAAAGCGGCTTGAAAACAGTTTTGCCTCCTTTGTACAAGTTCCAACTATATCAGCGTAAAAAGGTGACAGGGTACACAACGTTTTGCATTGTACTATTCTGCTTTTTGCAAGTCCTTTTTTGTACTATGTTTCTCTCAATGAAACAAGGCAATGCGAGTCGATAATACAAAAAGAGAAGAACCATTATAAATGAAAAGAATATCAATCATAAGAAATAAAATCGCTTTGCTTCAGATAGGTATAAATGCTTAAGAAAATCTCCGTCCAGCAACGAGAGTAAAGGCAGGATAAGCAATAAGAGTTTTAAGGCTCCGTCCACTGACGTGGCAACCAAAACTTCGTCTACTTAAAACATCGGTCTTGTCAGTACTTGCAATATCTAAAGTCTCCGTCCAGTGACGTGGCAATAGCAGACTAAGGTTATTATTAGAGAGAAGCTCTCGTCTACACCAAGAGAAATTCTCCGTCCACTAAAAGCATTCAAGCGCTCGTCCACTGACGTGGCACTTGAGTTAAAAGGGAGATCCTTGATAGAGTGGACTCGAGCACTCTTTCAGCATAAGATATTCAATATAAGACATATGGACGCGGATTTCCAAGGAGAATAGACTTAACATTTTAGCTTATAACAACAGAGATTCTTTAAGACTAAAGGCACTTGTTAGATTTAAAGCATTGACACTTTGCTACACAAATTTAATTCTCATTGTTAACATCAAAACCTAGAGATTATTTAATCCAAATTATTTTGGTTCCAACACCTCTAAGTCACCATTATCCTCACATCCAAACCAACAATTATCTCTCGAACAACATATATCTTTACTTAAAATCCACTATGCACAATATTAAAAACCAGGCAGATCATGCATAACATAATATCAGAAATACTCAAATACCACAAAATATCACATAAGCAATTCAATAATAATAATAAATTCAATCAACCTCAGATAAGATAAAATCATCCTAACGTCAATAAACCTACAATCCCCGATGCATCATTGGTTTTACAGAAAAGCTTTCCAATGTGATTTTGGTCTTGTCGATTACTCAACTACTAGTAGGGTTTAGGTCGTCCTACACAATTATTATAGAATATACTACTTATCGTTTCCGACGGTAGATTGGTTCTTTCCCCCACCTGAGTTAGCACTGAAATCCCGAACTCGACGTTCCTCGCTATCGCACCACAGCTTAATAGTTTCACCTTGAACCAAAACAACATAACTATAATTAATCAAACAAACCCAACTATACCCACTTTATGCTAGATTCGGCCATTCAATTCAAATTAGGGCTAGGATCATTTTCTTATTCTAATCTTTTGGGTACTAACTACTCAGGTCTTAGATAGCTAGGATAAATTACTTATAAGTTGGAAATATGGAATAAAAATCATCTAACCACTTAGGGTAGGGTTTCGGCCTCAAATATAAAAATAGGTTAGAAAATTTCTTCTAATTCAAGATCTTGGATTTAGAACCTACACATTTTAGATAGTTGATATAAATCATGACTTAATTAAAGATTGAAGAAAGCTTATTTTGTCCACATGAACATCAATTCGGCCAAGCATAGAAAATAGGGTTAGGAAATTATTTTGATTTCAAGCTTCTAGATATAACAACTATAGGTTTCAAGGAGTTAAGATCAAGTATCATATCTTAAAAATTGAACAAAACTTCCTTTACCCAAAAATACCTAGTTTCGGCCTCAACAAGAAAATAGGGAAGGAAAATGTTTTTGATTACATGCTCTTGGATAATGAAATTAGAGATCATAACTAGATCACAGAAATTGGTTTCACATTAAAATGATTTTTCTACAATTTTCTAGAAATATTTGAAGTTCTAGATCTAGAAATGGAAAACTCGTGAAATAGGAAGAAAATGAATTTAAGAAGAGAGGATATGATCATGGATGATCATGTTACCTCAAGTGTGTGAAGGAAATGAAGAAATGATGATGATCTTGGCAAGTTCTTCAATGGAAACACTTGAAGCTCTTGAAGAAGAAAATGGAGTTTTGTGTGTTTTTTGTGAAGAAAAGAAATGAAATAGATGAAGAGTGAAGATGGGGTCCAACCTTGGGGTATTTATAGGATAGATCTTAGCCTTTGTTTGGTTTTTAGGAATTGAATTAATGGGTTTTGTGAATATTAAATAATATAATAGTGACCTATGTTTAATAATTAACTTAACTAAGGTTACTTTGCTAACTATGGATAATAAACATGTGGCTCATATTTTATGAAGGGTGTGACTGATTCTTGGCCACAAGAATTAGCCATGGTTAATTACTTAACCATGGTTAGAAATTAACTAAACTTCGGTTAGGTTAAAATTAAGGGCATTTTGGTCATTTCACCTAAATTTATATTTAATGCTTCATAAATTCTTGGTGAGTCATGGTGGTGACTTACCCCATGACTCAGCTCCTCCGGTGTCTGATTTTGTCTCTGCACCTCCCTTCTCGACTCCATCGGTTTCCCGATTAGGGTTTTACTCTCGAATAAAAGCATAATATTTCGTTTTCAGTTGAAAATTTTCAAAACAACCAAACTCGTTGGAAACACGATTTAAACATAAAGCATTTTGTTCACGAGTCAAAATTAGGTTTTCTGATCATTAAAATCTTACTGTCAGTGAAAACACCAACCGTTTTCCGTTCGAACTTTTACCAAAATTCGTCCGAATAAATATAATATTTTATTTCTGATCAGAAATTTGGAAAGTAGGATTCCTCACGGACATAATATAAAAAATCTACAAATTTTAAGTTTCGGGTCAAATTAGGGTTTTCTGCTGGTATAAAATTATATTGTCAGTAAAAACGCAGACCGGGCTCCATCTGAATTTTCAACCCAAATTTTTACCATAACCTTCTACCATAAGAGAGACTATAAATATGATTTTATTTTATTAAAAATCACTTTCTAACTCTCAGATTAAATATAATTAATTATATTTTAACCGGTTAAACAGCATAATTAAAAATCAGGCTGTTACAAGAAGCCTGCTAGGAGCTGCTCCCTATTCGTGCCTTCTTGCACCAGCAACCACTCCCCGCCCTCGTCAGCCACGGGTGTCACATGCCCACCAGCTTTCGCTTGGTTCGTCCCCGAACCACACCGTACTAGGAGAGGTGCCGCTCTGATACCATTTGTAACATCCCTGGATGCTTTATGGATTGTCGACTGTCCCCACAAACCAAGATGGGTCTTTTCAGCGTGCTTTGTCCTCCCTCACACGCTTCCTGGGAAAACTTCCCAGGAGGTCACCCATCCCAAACAAGAACACACAGAAGACTCATGACAGACTCATACCACGGCCTGATAGGACAGACCTGCTCTGATACCACTAAATGTGACACCCTCTACCCCGCATGTATTTATAAAGCGATAACACAGAAGGAATTAATTATATTTTTCAAGATAAGATAATCAAATGCTTATTCTTTATATAAAAAGAAAACCAACGGGTAAAGGATACCACATTGTAACAAGCTTCTCAAACATGGAAAATATAAAACATGTTTAAAAAGAAAACATAACATAAACAAAACATATAAACGAAACCCAACCCCGATGTCACATTACAGAGCTGGTATAACCAATCCGATAAACAACTCAAATAAACAAACTAAAACTAAACATAAACTAAACTACGAGTAGCGGCTCCTCGGAGTCACTCTTCAGCAAGCTGCTCATCGTCCTCTACATGACCAAAAAGATACATGCAAAGCAAACAACAAAAGACGGGGAGTAAGAATCATATATATAAATGCGGCAAGAGGATAGTTGGCAAGATAAACATACAACACATAGCAATCATAACATAATCATCATACTAGCACAATAAGCATATCGCAATATAACATCAATCATATAATGCAATGTAACTCATTACTCCAAATGCATGTGGATCCATCTACACCAGGCGTACGACTTCGGAGTTACATTTCCACATTGGCCAAAAAGCACCAACGCCAGGGCAATCCACCAAACCTTGGGTGGGACCCCTAGGATAGCCGACACACCTTACTCTCGGATGCGCCACCACGGGAGGCCAGATCACTTAGATCATCGTGGATGGCCATATCACCTTACTCTAGGATGACCTCCCCTATGTCAATACCTCCCCCTATTAACTTCATGCATGATGCATGCACACAAACAAACAACTGTTTATCCATTACTTCCATCAACACCATTTATTATGGCTTAACATCTTTGGCCAACAAGCACCAAAGATATAATCATCTTTCATCTTTTAACTTTAAACGTTATATAACACTCTAGCCAAAAAGCTCCAGAGCCTCAACACTCTAGCTAAAAAGCAACAGAGCCTTAACGCTCTGGCCAAAAAACACCAGAGCCTCAACACTCTGGCCAAAAAGCACCAGAGCCTCAATACCTTGACCATTAAGCATCAATGCCCCCTTGGCCACTAGGCTACCAAGGTTCAACATCAACAACGCTATCTTCTCACTTTAGTTATTAACACTCTGGTTCTCAAGCACCAGAGCTTAACACCTTGACCATTAAGTATCAAGGCCCCCTTGGCCACTCGGCTACCAATGTACATTATCATCTTTAAGTTATCTAGCTTGTTTTCACTTTGTTTGGTGTCTTCTTTTATTATTATTAGGAGCAACTAGGGTTAACCACCCCTATTCGGCTTTCTGCGTTCTGTTCTGTACAGGGAACCACGACCGTGCTTCCCCCAGCATGGGCGTGCTGACTGTTAAGTCAAGCATGGTCGTGTTGACTATTGAGCACGGCCGTGCTCAATGGAGCGTGGCCATACTGTTCTGGGTAGAAGGGTTGAAGAACCCTCGTTAAGTTTCCTAGGGCATTAAAAGATCAAACCTATTGGCTTTAACTACACCATTGATGATCAGCTTAATTATTCTTAACTGCTCTTCATATCTTATCATTATGGGGAAATTAATCCTTTAATCACAGCTTTGTTATTAATGTCCCTAGAACACTCACTAATCAATCCTAGGGTCTTTAACTAAGCCCTTCATGTCTTATGAACAACTAGGAACACATCCCTTAATTTTCATTTATCATTGTTAACGTATTTTAACGTCTTAAACATCATTATCAAGCCCTATTAATTAATTAGAGACTTATTAACATCATTGTTGGCATTAACATCCTCAACAATCAACACTCATCCATAGCATGACATCAATATCATTATACAGCATCATCATCATCATCATGAACATTCACTCATGGTATTATCAAACATGTTAACATCATCATCATAATAACAAGTCCAAACATGCCAAACATAAACATTTAAACATACAGATATCAAATAGGCATATATAAACATGTTATCAAGCAAACAGTCATATAAGCATTTAATCAAACACCAGGGTCATAGGTTAACCCTTCATCTTACGCTACCCCATAGCCTACATGTTTATACTAGCTCCTCTCCCCATACCTGGTATGAAGATTCAGATTCAAAAGAGAGAAAGAAGATCCACCAGGGTCCCATCTCACTAGCGCTTGTCTACAACCTCAAGAACGACAAAGAGACACTTTGGTTCAACTCTAAGATCAATAAATCAAAAAGAAAAGATCAAGAACTTGAGAGAAGAACACAAGAGACAAGGTGCACGAATTTTAGCTTTTCTAAAGTCCCAAATAGCAAGCACAACGAACCCCTATTCGTAGCGATGTTCTCATATCAAGAAGCGGTGAAGAACGGTGCAAGAACGGGTTCCCTAGAGAGAGTTTTAGGGAGAAAAACCATAAGGATTCAAAGAGGAAGGAGGGAGGCAGTTTCTTGAGTGTTGGGGTTGTGTAAATTAGGTTTAGGTCGAGTCTAATGGTATATATATGAGTTTGGGTCATTAAGGGCTGATTTAGAAGCCCAAAAACACGTTTCTGATGCGCGTCTATTCGCGGGGCGAACCCTAGAGTTCCAAAAACTGTCTATCAGATTCATGGGGCGAACAAATGCTCGCGGGGTGAGGCCTAAAAAGCAGAATTATTAGGCAAAAACACCCGAAATAAGACTTGTAGATAATTCTCTTAGCTTTCCAACGCATCAAAGATCACCTTAATCAGACATCTAGAACTCAAGATATGGCCAAAACGGTGAAATAGGTTACTAGGACTCTAAAAGGTTGAACCTTTCTAAGGCTAAACTTCCCCAAACATGAACTTAGGCATAAAAAAAAAATATAACATATATAAATGCATTAAGCTTATTTACGAAAAACAGGGTGTTACATTGCCCCACATAATAATATATGTTTTGATGATGACCTAATCTACATACTCAAAATGATTTGTGAAAATGTAAACCATCATAAAAATAAGCTCGAAAGAATGTGACCTACAATAATCTTAAAAAAAATATTCAATGACATTTTGCCTCTTATCCAATGTCATTTGGTCTCTTATACACCAGTGTTATATAGAATAGAAACTTACATTACATATGGATAATTATTTAAATTTTTAAGCCCTCTAATATAAAATAAATTTCCTGACCATGATCATATCCATACGTTGTCATTGGTGAAAAACCAATGAAACACTGAAGTACTATAGTACAATATATGTCAAGACAACATTTAGTAAAGGAAATAAAACAAATAAAAAATAAAAATCAAGTCAGCCTATTGTGGGCAAGCTAATTTTTGGTCAAGATGGGTTGTCCAAAAATATTATTGGGATTGAAATTTTAACTTATACTTTATATCGAGGTAATTGGGTCAGCTCATCAGGCTGAACCCATTTTGACCCCTAATTTTCTAAATAATTTTTTAAGATGGAAATATTATTTACCAATAATGGAAAATCCATTTAGTTTCCTCTTAAAACACATTTTTTTGCTATCATTTTACACCAAATAATAGTTAAGTTATTCTTTGTAAAAAAAAATAAAAAAAAATAGTAAAGTTACTCTCTAAATTCCTATAATTTTATTAATTTTTTAATTAGTTCTTTATTATTTTAAAGTTGTTAATCTAATTGTCATAGTTTAAATTTTTTATTATCAAGTCTTTAAAATTAACATTTTTTAAGCATTGTCAAATGCTACCACGTGACGTTTTCACATGTGATAAAAATATTTAATATGGCAACATATATAATTATGTGTAGTATCTTTATAAATAAAAAACATGTGACCTGCACATGGTTTTCTATTACGCACTTCTTTGTCTTTTATCACTTCTCGCATTCTTTTTCATTCATGTATCATTTGATATTAGACATATTTTGATATAAGTAATGTTATTTGGACAACAAATAAAATGGTCAATGGCGTTCAAAATCATGGTTAATGGCGTGTTGAATTTGGTTAATGGATACATCAAGATGGGTAACTCATTAACCATCTACTGAGCTTCATTAACCAATATTTTGTACACAATTAACAAAGTTGTCGGTTAACGAGTTATATAAGAATCTACTACAGACATTCATTAACCAACTCGAACATGCCATTAACTATAATTTTGAACGTCATTAGCCAGATGTCAGAATGTTATCAAGTTTTATTGTTCGAATAACATTTCCGTTTTGATATTCATGGGAAATTAATATGGGAATAAAAATTTATCATTATTGGTACAAGAGATAAAAAATCAATATAAGGAATGGAAGATGCCTATAAAAAAAGTTTGTAAATAAAACTTGAAAATTTTATTCCCTTGTGTGAGGATGAGAAAGAAATACTTCTGGGAATGGATTCTCGAAACTGTAATTTGTTTGAAAATAAAATATTACATAAACCAAATACCACCATACTGAAAATGTCTTCAAGGACTAGTTAAGCATAGGCACAATTTGCTCAATTTGGAACAAGAACATCACAACCAAATAAATACAAGAATAATCAGATCAAAAGAAAAAAGACAAAAGAACTAGCAATTGGAACACTCAAAACTTTGCAGAGACTAATAAGGGTGGGAATAAGTTAGGTTAGACTTTGCTTAAATATGCCCGACGTGTTTAGAAAAATGAAAGTTAAAGCTTGGCTTGTTACCTGTTAAAGGCTTTACTTTAAACCTGGTCTAACATTTTTAGAAACCTAGCATGACCTGTTAGTATAACATCCTTCTCGAGCGATACATTGTTCGTGACATTTTAAGGTTTGAAAAGTAGGTTAATTAAAATTTTCTTTAATATAACAGGGTAATTTTTTTGGCTTTCGCAATACTTAAATATAAATGCTTGGAATAAGGTAAATGTGCAATAAAATATTTTGCATTACAATTAGGGTCATAAGTTTAAAAATGACTTACATAAAATCCAACCCGACTCATAAACAGAAAACATAGAGATATACAGATCCGGCATAAAGATATGGAGATGCAGCTCCTAAAATGTAAGATACTTGGAGTCACAGCTCCATAATGATAACACTAACTGCCAGACATACCAAGCTGGTCAAACTAAAAGATAAAAGACAATCATTTCTCATACACCGTAAGAAGGACAAACCCAAATGATGAGGTCCAATGGAAACTCTATTTGGGCCCACTAATGATGACGTCATCGAAGACACTGTTGGAGCCACTACAAATGTAGCTCCAGGACTAAGCCCTTTTCCCCTTCTCGAGGAAAAGTCATGGCCCACAAACTAACGACAGTCATGCCCAGCTCAAGGAGAGGAAGTTCGGGCATGACTAGGGGTGTAAGTGGATCTGATCCGAACCGAACCGATTTTGGTGGTTTCGATCGGATCATCGGATCAAATCAGATCAAAAACAACAAATCTGATTACTTTTCGGTTCAGATATCGGTTCCAGGAAATCTGAACCCGGTGGAACCGAACCGAACCCCTATTATAATAATATACCTTATTATTTTTTTGTATTAATTTATCATATTAATATTTATATCTTATATTACAAAGTTAATTAAAAACTTATGAAAAGCATTTCACTTGGCACAATATACACACTCGACACTCACCTCTCACCCACCATCATCCATCACCAAGTTTGAAACCCTAGGAATTCCGGCGACTCTCTTCCTCCTGATGGCTTCTTGTTCGTCCAGCTATGGCTCTTCTGAAGTTGACACAGGCAAACACAAGAATGGGGGGTTGAATTGTGTTTGTTAATAATTTTCGAAAACAACCTTTTTCAAAACAACTTTCTCACACAAGGATTGAAAGGCAGAAGCACACACACAGAAAAAGATCTTTTAAAGACTTAACAAAATCAAGTTCAAATCCCCACAGTTATTATAAACAAATAAAATTGAAGAGATAAGGGATCAGAAGATTCACGCAAGCGTTTTATCCTGGTTCACTCTCTTCCAACCAAGAGCTACGTCCAGTCCCTTCTACTTGAAGGTTTTTCTCTACTATTTTCCAAATAGATTACATCAAGTATTCAACACCTCTCCAGGCTACAAGTATTCCTTTCTTACCAAGTCTCTTCAGGCTCTACCTCTAACAAAGAGATTGATTTCTTTTGATCTTCTAACTCACTATGTGTGAGGATATGAAAGTTTGAGATCTGTTGAATATTATCGAAATATTCAAGCTAAGGTATTACAGACTTTTGCTCTTGAAAGAATAAAAGATATTTAGCTCCTAGAATCACTAGAGTTTTTCTAACAAGGTTTCTGTATTTGCAAAAGTTGTTTCTTAAGATGTTTAGGTCTTCTATTTATAGAGACCTTCCTCTTCACTTGAAATTCTTCAACGGTTGTTTTGAATTTTCCCATTTAGAGATGGAATCAAATGCGTAATATCCGTTGTGACTCATATCTTGAAACGTGGCCATCGGTTACAACTCTTGCACAAACTTGGCACACCTCTGAGCAATTGCAACTTGAAAACTGTCTTGCCTCCCTTGTTAAAGGTGGCAGGGTACAAGGCGTTTTGCATTGTACTATTTTGCTTTTGCATTTCCTCATTTGTACTATGTTTCTCTCAAGAAAACAAGGCAATAAAACAGTTAAAGCAAATAGCAAGGACCAACATACATTTGAAATTAAATATCAATCATTTGAAATAAATACTTCTATGTCGTCGAGGTAGCATCTTCTGAGCATATACAATATTCATAAAGAAAAAGAACTCGTCTACTTAATAGAATGTGTCTACATGCTCATAGTTAAAAACTATTTTAGCTCGTCTGCTGACGTGGCAAATTCTCTCGTCTACTATCAAGTCTTTGGACTTGCTATATATCAGTGAGTTACTTGACCTCCGTCTTCTGACGTGGCACTTAAGCTCGTCTACTCATAGGAGTTAAGATTTCCGTCTACTGAGAGTACTTTATATTGCGTCTACTCAAATATATTGAAATAAATAAATATACCAAAGATTTTGAGCAGCTCGTCTATATGGGTGGACGCGGATATTAAGAACCTCTTTCAAGGTTTCCAAAACTTATTAAATTTTGAATATTGCTGCAAGACTAGATATAGCATGTTAGATCTTAACTAACACTTTGCTATGCAAATTTAATCCTTTTTCTTAAAATCAAAACTCAGAGATTATTTAATCCAAATTAATTTGGTTCCAACAATCTCCCCATTTTTTATAATGACAAAAACTAATTAAATTTGAGTAAGCAAAGTCTAAGAGAGCTTACAAAGCTCCCCCTAAGACAAAGCATTCAAACTTAACAGGAATAAAATATAAGACATGAACTCAGCAGCATATATCATATATAACTTATTAGATCAGTTCAACTACTTATCAGACAAAAGATAGCATTAGAGCATATAAACAACTATGCCAAACATGTAAGACAAATAAAAACATGCATATGCAGACAAAAGTATACTTTCAAAAACTGACTTTCATATATATATAAATTTAATTATCTCCATTCTCCCCCCTTTTTTTGTCATCAGACAAAAAGGTAAAAGGTGGGGACCATCATTGTCAGTAAAGAAATAATCAAAAGGAAAGCTTAAGAAGATGGTGGAGGTGGAGGGTTTGGATTTGGATTTGGGTTTGGTGGAGGCACAGGAATTTGTGTTGGCAGATTTTGACTTTGTTGAAAGCTCAGCATGATGTTCATCATCTGGTTCATCATGACATTAGTTGGAGCCAGGGCCTCTGCAACTTGTTCCCTCACTTGCTCCTTGACCTCAACCTTTACTCTCTCCTCTGCAATTCTTCCAATAATTTCTTCAAAGTTTGGAGGCAGTGAGAGTGTGGGTCTTGAACTTCCAGCACTCTCTTGAGCATTTGCTTGACTAGTAAGAGTGTCTAAAGTTCTGGAGGATTGAGGTTGCTCTGAAGGATGAATCACAGTTAAAGCCAATGGCTGGGATGAGTGCTTCTCAGAAGTGCTTGGCCTAGAACTAGACTTAGCAACTTCCTCATTAGCAGTGATTGGAGTAGGTGGAGGTGAGTCAGTAAGATGAAGAACAGGTGGGGGCAGCTCTTTAGCCTAGTGGACTGGATCTTCTACATAGATTGGACTTATGGTAGGAATACCCAAAATGTCCTTGTAGATGAAGAAATTGAAGTTTGAGAGTCCACATTTGCCTTTGACTTTGGGAATGAACTTTTTCTCTTCCAAAGATAAACCAGATGAAGAGGCCTCTTCTGTACGTTTCAATATGTGAGCTTTCCAAATATCGACTGCCACATCTTCTTGACTATCCTCAACAGGTTGTGCCAACCAGTAGTTTATGACATTCTGATCTGTGTCTTTGACATCTTCAGGATTGATCAAGCAAGATTCTGGAAAAGGCATCTTTCCAGTATTCCTTTGTTTCTTCTTGTCCTTGTCCTTGTTTAAATATATCATTGGAAGTCTTGGACATATCATGCAGGGCTTGATTCCAATCTTTGTATCCTTCAAGGTATCATTCAACCAAGTTGGAGGCACAAAATTAGCAGCCCTTACAACCCTGAAGAGCTCAAATTCCGACTTCAGCATGGCATACATGATGTCATCAATGATATCAGATGTTTTACCATATTCCCTTGGATGTACAAATGTTTTCCAATTTGTCTTGTTATCCATGATAATGGGAACATGTCTGAAGGATCTAGACCTTTTGTCTATGACATTTTGTAGGTCTTTCTTAGCAGGATCCTTAGACCAGTCAGAAATTATGTGTCTTTCTACACCATCAGTGAAGGGTTTGAAAGGAGGGTATTTAACAAGGTTTGGATAAATTTTTCTACGAGGATATTTCTTTTGTGGTAGCTGAGTGATGAGAGGTCCTAATCTATTGTACATTTGGGATGGTGGAGGGCCACGAGGAATGTCAGGATGGGGTTTATACCAGGGTTTGACAATTATTTCTAGTTTATACTCATATTCTGGCAAAGGGTACCAGGGTCTGTTTGAAACAGGTTCTAGTTCATGAGTATGATATAGAATTCTCCAATCCCTCTTTACTTTGGCTATTGATTTAGATTTGCCATAATAAATTTCAGAGGGGAGAGTGTATGAAAAGTGTATCTTTTTCATCTTAAGGAAGGGGGCACCAAGGATAATTCCATCATCTGGTTGGTTGAACCAGGGATCATCCTCAGGTATCAGAGGTGGGAATTGTGGTTGTTTTGGTGAGGCTATTTGTGGTTGGTCAGGGGAAGTGATTTGTGATGAAGATGGTGTGGGGACATATACATCATCAACAATATCAGGTTGATTTACAGACACATCAGGTGCAGAGACAACATTGATTCTATCTTCTAGGCTAGAAACTAAGGCATCTACTGCTAATTGAACATGATCATTAGCAGGAAGAGTTACCTCAGAAGTCATAGCAGCATTGGCTTTTCTTTGAGGTTGCTATCTTCTTGTTGGAATATCAGCACTAACAGCCTTTTGTTTCTTCAAAATTGCACTGATGGGAATTCTGTCCTCAACATCTTCATCATCTTCATTATGAGATAGGACCAGGTTCCTTGACCTCTTCTGAGATTTGGCAGGTTGAGGGGCCTCAGCAGTGGGTTCCCTAATTACAATGCCAGTAGCAGGCTTCTTAGGAACTCTTGTCCTCACTGCAGTGGTTTTTCTTTTGAGAGGTCTCTTCAGCCCTAAAACCTCAGCATTATTATGCTCAATTTGTTCTTCTTTCACTTTGAGCATTCCTTCTTGCTTGGCTAGGGAAGTAGTAATATATGTACTCAAATTCATATTGGCAATGTTCATATTACCAAATATAGCAGTTGACATGGCCTTTTCTGGCAGAATTCTTTCTTATTCTTAACTCATCTTAGAAGCAATAAAATCATAAAGATTTTGAGAATTGAAGATCTTTGATAAAAGATGACAATAAGGAATATCAGTGATCTTCTTCCTAGTCACCACAGCATCCTTGAATCTTCCATATAGAATTCTGGGAAGATTGATTTTTGTCTCGGTAATTAGGTGACAAAGCCAAAACTTGTGTAGGGCAGACAAGTTATCCTTTGACCCTGTTTTATGAAGAATCACCTTATTCAGTATCTGATGAAGAATGCGAACATCATCCTTCATTTCTGCTGACTTCCAAGAATGAGTTCTGACTTAATCTTATCTCATGAGTAAAGCAGAAATTGCTTCTGAGCCACCAAGATCCTTCTCCCAGGTTTCAGTAATGACCTTTCCTTCTAGAGCGCAGTTGATTACCTTAGAAATGGTCTTCTCTGAAACTACTATCTTTCTCCCAAGAATAGTACTAGAAATTTCATCAGAAGTTACCTAAGGGTTCCTCCAAAATGCCCTTATCAGGTCTGGGTAAATAGAAATCCTTTCTACGAACATACTGTCCCAACTAGCGGCAGTGATGTTCTTGCTTACATCTAGGTTGTTTTCCTTTAACATCTCGAAATCAAAATGATGCTCAATGGCAAGTTTCAATTTCTCCACATTGAAATTCTCCGATGAGGAGGCCATTGTTGAAGAAAGAGGGTTAGGGTTTTGCAAGTCAGAAAACAAAGAGTTGAAGTGAGAGTTCGACGACGAAGTTAACGAAAGGTTTCCTCAGAGGGAAGGGGCTTGCTTTAAAGGTTTTGAAATTCAAAGGTTTTTCTTTTGGAAATAAATCAAAAAGAAAATGTTTGATAAGACATGTCATAAAAGATAACACGGCTTTGTTATTTTGAAAAAGTAAAAAAAGGTTTAGAAGGGATTGATAGAAATTACTGACTCAGTAAAGAGAATGTATGATAAATTTGTCTTTGAAACAAAATAAATGCAGTTAATAAATAATGTATGTATATACGAGTTCATGCAAAAAGCAAGTATGGACGCGACATGTAGTGGACGCGGCACACAAATACAATGGACGCGGTATGCAATAGACGCGCACTTAAAAACATGTAATGAACTTAAAATGCTTTAGACTTACATACATCAATAACAAAAATTTTCAAGACTGAAAGACATGATCAATCCACACATAGCATGTTAAGATGTTTTATAATAAAAATAAATCTGTCCTCAGCAAGAGGTTTAGTAAAGATATCTGCCCATTGATGGTCAGTATCTACAAATTATATATCAAAAACATCTTTTTGCACATAATCCCTTATAAAATGATGTTTAATCTCTATGTGCTTAGATCTAGAATTCAATATTGGATTCTTAGACAGGTTAATTGCAGCAGTATTATTACACATGAGTAGAATACTACTTACAAACACATTGTAGTCCTCCAATTGATGTTTGACCCATAGAAGTTGTGAGCAGCAACTAGCAGCTGAAATATACTCAGCTTCAGTAGTTGATAATGCAATGGTACTTTGTCTTTTGCTTGACCATGAGACAAGGTTAGCTCCAATGAAGTGACATCCTCCACTGGTACTTTTTCTTTCAATTCTGTCTCCAGGATAGTCAGCATCACAAAAGCCAACTAATCTGTAATCTTCATTTTTCTTAAAGCACAAACTCAGATTAGTAGTACCTTTCAAGTATCTAAAATTTCTCTTAACTGCTGATAAATGAGATTCTCTAGGATCAGATTGAAATCAAGCACATAAGCATACACTGAATATTATATCAGGTCTAGACGCGGTAAGATATAGAAGGGATCCTATCATACCTCTATATACCTTTTGGTCTACCTTTTTCTCTTTATCATCTTTGTTCAGTATGGACGTGGGGTGCATAGGAGTATTCATTGGTTTGCATTCATCCATTTTGAACTTGTTTTGGAGTTCCTTTGTATACTTGGTTTGATGGATGTACACCTCGTCCATAGCTTGTTTAACTTGAACTCCAAGAAAGAACTTGAGTTCTCCCATCATGCTTTACAAATTCTTTCTGCATTAACTTAGAAAATTCTTTACACAGAGATTCATTAGTAGCACCAAATATGATATCATCAACATAAATTTGAACAACTATAAAATTGGATTTAATGGACTTTCTAAACAAGGTTGTATCAACCTTTCCTCTATTAAAGCCATTTTCCATTATAAATAAACTTAGCCTATCATACCAAGCTCTAGGGACTTGTTTTAGGCCGTATAAAGCTTTCTTAAGCTTATATACATGTTCAGGTTGGGTTTCACTTTCAAAACCTGGGGGTTGCATCACATATACTTCTTCATTAATAAAGCCATTTAGAAAAGCACTTTTAACATCCATTTGAAAAAGCATTATATTATGGTGTGCAGCAAAGGAAAGTAGAATCCTAATTGCTTCTAATCTAGCAACTGGTGCAAAGGTTTCAGTATAATCTATACCTTCTTCTTGAGAATATCCTTGTGCAACAAGTCTTGCTTTGTTTCTTACAACCTTACCATTCTCATCAAGTTTGTTTCTGTAGACCCATTTTGTTCCTATAACTGATTTGTCCTTAGGCAAGGGTACTAGAGTCCAAACATCACTTCTCTCAAACTGATTCAGTTCTTGTTGCATACCTAGAATCCATCCATTATCCAGCAGAGCCTCCTCTACTGTCTTTGGTTCCAACTCAGAGACTAGTGCAGTATCTTCCTGCTCTCTGAAAGTTAATCTGGTTCTTAGCTTATCATTGGGGTTTTCAATGATTTGATCTTGTGGGTGATAATTCTTGAAATGCCAAGATCTATGAACATTGTCTTGTTGAGAGGTGGATGTTTCTGGTTGTTGAGGAGGGTCTTCCACTTGATCATCAGCTTATACCTCTATTGTATCTCCTGAGATATTTAGATCAAGATCTGCAAAAGCTTCATCTAGCTCTGATAATTTCTTATCAGGCTGCTTGTCATCAAACTTGACATGAATACATTATTCTACTACTAGAGTTCTAGAATTATATACTCTAAAGCCTTTTGAAGTTTCAGAAAATCCTAACAGAATTCCATTATCTACTTTAGCATCAAACTTACCATGTTGATCTTTGGTATTTAGAATATAGCATTTACAGCCAAAAAGATGAAAATAAGAAATGTTGGGTTTTCGTCCCTTCCACAATTCATAAGGAGTCTTGTTCAAGATTGGTCTAATGTATATTCTGTTCTGAATGTAGCAGGCAGTGTTAACAGCTTCAACCCAGAAGTGTCTAGGGACAGAGTTGTCATTGAGCATTCTTCTAGCCATCTCTTGAAGAGATCTGTTCTTTCTCTCTACCACACCATTTTGATGTGGTGTTCTAGGTATTGAGAAATTGTGAAGAATACCACTTTCTTCACAGAACTTGTGAAATAGCTCATTTTCAAAATCTCCCCCATGGTCACTTCTGATTGAAGTGATACACATGCCTTTTTCATTCTGTATATGTTTGCAGAATATATAAAAGACCTTGAAGGACTCATCCTTGTGAGCTAGGAACATAGCCCATGTCCATCTAGTGTAGTCATCTATAATGACTAGACCATATTTCTTACCACTGATAGAAGCAATCCTTGTTGGACCAAAAAGATCAAGGTGTAGCAGCTTTAGTGTTAGTACTAACAACATTCTTAGATTCAAAAGAACCTTTGACTTGTTTTCCTTTTTGAGATGCATCACAGAGAGCATCAGATTTGTACTTAAGGTTTGGTAGCCCTCTCACGAGGTTATGCTTATTTAGCTTTGAGATTAATCTCAAGCTTGCATGACCTGGCCTTTTGTGCCATATCCATCGCTCATCTTCAATGGACACTAGACATGATACACTTTGATTTGAGAGATCCTCCAAGTCAATTTTATACAAATTGTTTTGCCTCTTAGCAGTGAATAAAAGTGATCCATCATTTTTCTTGACATTACACATGTTCTTATTAAAAGAAACATCATATCCACATTACATAATTGACTTATGCTCAGCAGATTATGTTTTAAACCATTTACTAAAAGAACATTATCAATGGAGGGAAAATGGTGTTTACCAATTTTACCTATACCAGTGATCTTCCCTTTCTGGTTTCCTCCAAATGTAACCCAGCCGCCATCTTTATGTCTTAGGTCTTGGAACATACACCTTTCTCCCGTCTTGTGACGTGAGCAACCACTGTCCAAGTATCAAGATGTTTGTTTCTTTCCTATTGTTAAGTAGATCTGCAACAGGTATTATCTTATCCTTAGGTACCCAAACTGACTTGGGTCCTTTCTTGTTAGTTTTCATTGGACGCGAGTGTTTAGCATGCTTATTATATATGCATCTATATGTAGCATGCCCACTTTTTCCACACACTTTGCAAAAGGTGTTGGACGGGCTTGACTTAGCTTTAACATATTTATCTAGAGCTTTTGAAGCTCTATGTTGTATATGTGGTTTTGACTTATTATGAGATGCCTCATGCTTCTCTTTGTCATAATCAAGGCCAGATTTATCATAAGGTGACCTAGAGTACCTTAAAATAAGACTGAGCTTATCTGAGCCACCTACAAATTTTGACAGAGTGTCTGTCAAATATGTTACATCTTGTTTTAGTTTTGAAACTTCACAAGAATCATCAGGCTCACATTCTAGTTTGTCAGTTAGACTGACATTCTCTAATTTTAGCTTATCATTTTCATGTGCTAAGTTTTACTTTTCCATACAGACTCTATCATACTCTTTTGTTGATTTTGCAAACTTCTTTTGAAGACTTTTGTATTCCTGAGACAGTATGGATGATTCATGCAATAATTCATCAAAAGCATTTTTAAGAGTGGACGGGTCAGAGTGCATTACCTCATCATCAGTGTATTCACTTTCTGATGATGTGTCAGCCATGAGACAAATATTTGCCTCTTCCTCATCAGATGAAGATAGGTCTAAGTCCTCCCAAGTAGCCATTGAGCCCTTCTTTTTCTTGAAGAACTTCTTTTTATCTTTCAGATCAGGGCAATCAGCTTTGAAATGGCCAGGTTTCTTGCATTCAAAGCATAAGGGTGGACCTTTTTCCTTGGAGTCTGATTTCTCCTTGGAAAACTTCTTGTTGAACTGCTTCCTTCTGAAGTTACCTTTCTTTCTCCACATGTGTTGAATTTTTCTGGAGATAAAAGATAGTTCATCTTCATCTGATCCTTCATTACTATCTGAAGGTTCAGCATCATCTGAAGATTCAGCAGCCTTGAGGACCTTTGATGAACTGGCTTTCTTTGCCTTTAAGGCAATAGACTTTCCTTTTTCTGGAATTGTCTTCTTCATTCAGTTCAAGTTCATTGATCTTGAGTGATCCGAGAAGCTCTTCTAGAGAAAGAGTATTCAGATTTTTTGCTTCCTGAATAGCAGTAACCTTGGGTCTCCATTTCTTGGATAGACTTCTCAGAATCTTACTAATATGATCTCTATTTTCATAGATTTTTCCAAGAGATCTGAGACTGTTGGTAATTGTTTGAAATCTTCCAAATATCTGATCTATAGTTTCATGATCAGCCATTTTAAATAGTTCATACTGGTGAACCAGCATGCTTATTTTTTATTCCTTCACCTGAGATGAACCTTCATGAGCAAGGGCCAGAGTATCCCAGATTTCTTTAGCAGTGTTGCAGCTATGAACTTTGCCATGTCCAGATCTAGTGATGGCACACATCAAATAATGTTTTGCTTTGAGATTTAGTTGATATTTGGCCTTTTGATCTGCAGTCCAATATGCTCTAGCAATAGCAGCTCCATTTTTTCCTCTAGGCTCAGTATAGCCATTTTCAACCAGTTCCCAGATATCTAAATTTTGTGCATCCAAGAAGGTCATCATCCTCTTCTTCCAGTAGTCATAGTCAGTTCCATCGAAGAGAGGAGGTCTGTTGATAGCTTGTCCTTCTGCATCCATGGTTGTTGGATCGTACTCCCTCAGCACTTGTTAGATGCTCAACCCTTTCGAGGCTGAGCTCTGATACCAGCTGAAGTTGACACCAGCAAACACAAGAAGGGGGGTTGAATTGTGTTTGTTAATAATTTTCGAAAACAACCTTTTTCAAAACAATTTTCTCACACAAGGATTGAAAGGCAGAAGCACACACACAGAAAAAGATCTTTTAAAGACTTAACAAAATCAAGTTCAAATCCCCACAGTTAGTATAAACAAATAAAACTGAAGAGATAAGGGATTAGAAGATTCACCCAAGCTTTTTATCCTGGTTCACTCTCTTCCAACGAAGAGCTTTCTCCACTATTTTCCAAATAGATTACAACAAGTATTCAACACCTCTCCAGGCTACAAGTATTCCTTTCTTACCAAGCCTCTTCAGGCTCTATCTCTAACAAAGAGATTGGTTTCTTTTGATCTTCTAACTCACTATGTGTGAGGATATGAAAGTTTAAGATCTGTTGAATATTATTGAAATATTCAAGCTAAGGTATTACAGACTTTTTCTCTTGAAAGAATAAAAGATATTTAGCTCGTAGAATCACTAGAGTTTTTCTAACAAGGTTTCTGTATTTGCAAAAGTTGTTTCTTCAGATGTTGAGGTCTTCTATTTATAGAGACCTTCCTTTTCACTTGAAATTCTTCAACGGTTGTTTTGAATTTTCCTGTTTAGAGATGGAATCAAATGCATAATATCTGTTGTGACTCATATCTTGAAACGTGGCCATAGGTTATCACTCTTGCACAAACTTGGCACATCTTTGAGCAATTGCAACTTGAAAACTGTATTGCCTCCCTTGTACAAATTCCAGCTATTCCAGCGATAAAGGTGATAGGGTACAAGGCGTTTTCCATTGTACTATTTTGCTTTTGCATTTCTTCATTTGTACTATGTTTCTGTCAAGAAAACAAGGCAATAAAACAGTTAAAGTAAATAGCAAGGACCAACATATATTTGAAATTAAATATCAATCATTTGAAATAAATACTTCTATGTGGTCGAGGTAGCATCTTCTGAGCATATACAATATTCGTAAAGAAAAAGAGCTCGTCTACTTAATAGAATGTATCTACACGCTCATAGTTAAAAACTATTTTAGCTCTTCTGCTGGCGTGGCAAATTCTCTCGTCTAGTATCAAGTCTTTGGACTTGCTATATATCAGTGAGTTACTTTGATCTCCATCTACTGATGTGGCACTTAAACTCGTCTACTCATAGAAGTTAAGATTTCTGTCTACTGAGAGTACTTTGTATTGCGTCTACACAAATATATTGAAATAAATAAATATACCAAAGATTTTGAGCAGCTCGTCTACATAGGTGGATGCGGATATTAAGAACCTCTTTCAAGGTTTCCAAAACTTATTAAATTTCGAATATTCCTGCAAGACTAGTTAGAGCATGTTTGATCTTAACTAACACTTTGCTATGCAAATTTAATCCTTTTTGTTAACATCAAAACTCAGATTATTTAATCCAAATTACTTTGGTTCCAGCATCTTCTCTTCGTAACGCAGGTCTGGGTTGTCTTGTCTTCATCTACAAGCTTGTCTCATCTTGTCTTTCTCCATTCGTGGTTTCTTGCAGCAAAGCGAGTTGCGGTGGAGCTTCTCTCTTCTCACGGTCGACTGGTCGAGCTTCTCTCTTCTGGCAACAGATTTCTCTCTTCTCGGAGCTTCTCTCTTGATTTCTGATTTATGCTTGCTTTCTTTGCATTATTTTTCAATGCTTGCTGATTTATTCTTGTTTTATGCTTGATTTCTCTGCATTCTTGCCTCCTTCTGATTTCTGATTTATGCCGCTCTGCATTCTAGCTTGTATCAGTTTTGGGGGTTTTTTTGTTAAAAAAAAAAAGAGAGTGGGTAATCCGATAATCCGAACCGATCCGATTATGATCGGTTCTAATCGGTTCAGATTCACTACTCAAAAACACCCAAAATCGAACCAATTTAAACCGATCAAATTTGATTGATTCGGATGTTGAAACTCCTGAAATCCGATCCGAACCGACCCGATTACACCCCCTAGACATGACATGAACATAAGCACCATCATCTGGGACAATCCGAACGCTGGAAAAGATATCCTCCATCACTCTATCATATCGTCCTCATGCTCGAACTCAACACTTTTGGTGAATTAGCCAAGCGACATCTCAACCTCACAGACTTCTCAGAAGACACAGAAGGCACAAGCCAACCAACATAGACAATATAAAATAAGGAGGTGAGATTCTCAAACATCACATGATATAGCAGATATGAAAATAGCACGACACATCATAGCATATATTCATATCCATGTCAACATACCTCAGCCAGACAATTAAGTATATATACAAGTAAATGTAATATAGATGGTGCATCAAAGGGGTCTCTTGGTTGGTCGGCCTGTAGTGGATTTTTTGGAGGTTATTGAGCTGGAGCTTTTGGTTGTTTTGCTGCCAATATTGGTTTATCTACTTCTCTGTATGTAGATTTACTGGAGCAATTTTAGCAATGGAATTGGCTTTTGAAAAGGGATGGCATAATTTGTGGCTTGAGTGTGACTCTCAACTTGTAGTTTCTACTTTCAGTTCAGACAAGCACATTCCATGGAAGATTAGGAACATATGGAACAATTATTTGCTTTTAACTAAACAAATGAATTTTGTAGTTTCACATATTTTTAGAGAGGGTAACTATTGTGCGGACAAGTTAGCCACTCATGGTCTTTAGATTTAGGATTTTTTTTTGTGGGACACCATTCCTACTTTTATTAGAGAAGAATTTAGTCATAATAGACTAAATCTTCCCAATCGTTGATTTTATTTTTCCATGGGTTAGGTTTTATGACCCCCCCGGACCGCCGATCTTTTTTGTATTATTTTTATTCTTTTTTGATAAATTTGAGATGTGCTGTAAATGATAGATGAAGCTTGAGGTGCCAACCTAGTTGGGATGCCATTCTTCATTATGATGCCTTTGCATGTCTCTTTTGGTTAATGAACGAATTTTAATTAATAATTATATATATATACCAAAAATGAATTCTTTTTTTCTCTGTCAGCAATCAAGATTCAAACAGACCCAAATCACACATTCTCTAATAAAAATATAGTAGGGCACTACTCCTCTGTAGCAGACATGTCCATTGCACCTATACTTTCATGGTTTGGCGAACAACATTAAAGTTTGCCTATCAGATTAAAGGTGTAAAAATCATGAGAAAAGAGAGAACCTGATCCTTGTCCACCAATATTGCTCGAATACCTTCTGCAAAATCATGTCACAGTGAAGTCTCAAGGCAATGAAATGTTTAAGAAATAACAGAGAAGTGTAAAGGCAATACCAGGGAAGTACATATATATGAAATAAGAAATTACAAATAAAGTTGATAGTGTAAGAGTGTGTTTGGGAAATTTGGAAAAAATAGATTATGCTGATAATCGATTTTTGTATAATCGATTATTGTAATAATCGATTATAATCAGAATCTGTTTTTGTTTGGGTATATTTGCTGAAAAACGATTTTAAGATAATCTATTCCGTTTGGGTTGTGTAAAAATATCACTTTTACATAGTAAATTACGAAAAAGGGTATGAAGTTATTTGTTTATATTTGGTTGAAAAGTGAATAATATTTGTTATATATATATATATATGTTGTCATAATTTTTTTTTTTTCATTTATAATCATTGGTGATCACTAATAAATATCCTAACCTGAACCATAATTTAGTAGCTACAAGTAACTCAAATGTAAAACAAAATGGAAAACCATGAATAAAAATAGAACTTGATGATACCCTTCTGAAATGAAGGCTTCCAATTCCAAAGCAGTGAAGAAAATGGTAAACTTACAAGATGAGGCGATATCACTACAGACAAAAGAGAACGAGAGGACACAGATCTGGTCAATATATATACAAGGATGGGTATTACGGGAAAAGGGAGTATCAATCTAAGCACAATCAATTTTTTTCATCTAACAGTCCTTGGAAAGAGATGGCCACAAAACAGCTTCTTTTGGTGAAAAAAGCTTTTTAAAAAATAAGCTCATTGTCCAAACATAATTGATTAATCACAAAACAGCTTATTAGAGTAAAAATAGCTGAATGGGAAATAATCACTCTTTCCCAAACAAGCTTTAAGTTCTGAATTGTTTGATCCTAAAATAAATAAGCTCCATACACATAAAATTTGATACATAATAATAAACAAACTGAATTAAATTCCAATGATAGTTTAAGAACTTTGAATTGAATTCCACGATATCATCATAAACAATATTAACAGATTTAGCAAAAACAAAATCAACAAATAGCATAAATGCATCAAATCTTTAAGGCGATCTCCTCATGTCCTTCATCCACCTTCAAAATAAGAAAATATTTTGTCAAAAAATACTTTAAAATAACAATGTTAACATATATAAGAAAGAAAATATGACAAAATATAAAGTTTAATCTTTGACTTTCTCTTCAAATAAGTGCCTTAATAGATTGCTCATTGAATTTAGAACGATATTCGTCAATAACTCTACCACCAGCACTGAATATAGACTCTGATGCCATAGATGAAATTGGAACAAATAGTATATCAACAACCAGTAGATATGCCAATTTGAGCCCGGACTGATGGGCTCACCCGAACGGTATGAAATTAAGTCGAACTGGACTTACCAAAAGACAGCTCGAAAGAACAAGACCTATTTGGAGCAGCCCAAATTGACCCGACGGGCTTATCAGTCTGACCTGATGTTGGCCCAGTGAGTCAGTAAAAAATCATCTGACACCAGGTTCAGCCCAATAAGAACTAAACGTTGTACTTGTACAGATCCGGTTTCAAAAGAAAAAAAAATTGTAACTTATAGGTCCAGACCCAATTTGTATTACCAATCCACTTGCGTCTCTGAACTCCTAAAGGCTAAAAAAAAATTGTAACTTACGGTCCCGATCCCCTGACTCTGTGGTGCCAAAAGTCATGTGACTTACAATGCTGCCATCGGATTGATCCGACGGCCCAGAAGGCGACACATGTCACTTTTTTTAAAAAAAAAAAATCAGATGAAAAACGCAGTGAGTAACCCTGTAACCCCAGACCCCGTGACGTGCAGAACATCACCACCATGCTGTCTCCGTCATTGCCGCTCCACCGCCAGCCGCCACTGCACCGCCGGCTCGCTTTATCGCCGCCATTCCGACCACCGTAAAGGTAACATATTATGAGAATCAATGGTCATTGCTATAGTACCAAAATGAAAATTAAATTTGAATCATAGAAAATACACATACAAATTGAATCATTGTCTTGGTTTCAATTTGAATCACAGAGAGGGAGGGAGGCTATATGGTCGGGCTGCTGCGGCGGAGCCGGATTCGGAGGAGGGAGGGAGGCGGGGCTTGTTCGATGGGTGAACTGGGTGGGATACAGGGACATGGAGAGGCGACTGGGACGGCCATAACCTGTGGGGCCGACGATAGGTCGATAGACGGTGGCAGCATGGCGTAGCAAGAGGGAGAAGAATGGAGGAATGGAGCAATCGGGTTGGGTTAGGGTTCGTTTTTCCTTTGTCTGCATAGCGGCGACGTAGCAGTACCGGGGTTGGAGCGGTGCCGGCGGTGGAGTGGGAGGAGGTTACGGGGTGCTTGTTAGAGAAGGGGTTGGGTTCTTTCTGTTTTTCATTTTTTTTTTCAAAAAATCCCCGGACACGTGTCACCTTCTTCCGACGGCTCAGAAGCATTGGAAGTCATATGACTTTGGCACTACAAATTCAGGGGATCGGGATCCAAAGCACACACGCACAATTCTTGAGTCTTGACTTGTCTCATCCTAGTGCAAAAAATGCATCGCACACTCTCACTATCTCTCCCTCTCACCGTATGGTCTGTCTCTCATCTCTCATCTCATATCATGACAGAGCAAGCTTCGTAAAAGCTCTCCTCGCGCAACAGGGCAACAACAACGCCCAATAGGTATTCATTGTTAAGCTCTTTATATAATGATTCAGTTTAGCTGAAGTGCACAACATAAGGGCTGGTTTGTGAGTTTTGAAGGGGGAGGGAGGGGAAGACTTTGGGAGGAAGAAGGGGAAAAGGGATGGGGGAAGGGAAGGATACTCCCCCACCTTGTATGGGGTTTATTTTTTTAATAAAATAATCAAAATCCTCCAAAATCCTCCAATTTGGTGGACTAAAAAATGAACTAGAAGAGGGTTTTGGAGGGCCATCTTCCCTTCCATTATCCATTTCCCTTTATTTTTCCCAAAGTCTTCCACTCTCAAACTCTCAAACAAGCCCTAAAAGAACAAGAATAGTAGTGTTATTTAGTTCCTATTTGAGTATTTGCAAAATGAAAATGTACAATAATACCTCAATGGACATAAGCACAAGCAAATGAAATATTGAGTTAACCATGTAAATTTATGAATGCCTGTGTACTTTTATTTTTATTAATAATTTTATCATTTACATGTTCTTGACTTCTATAAACAGATAAAAAAAAAAAAATCCCAAGAGATTTGACCGAGGCATCAGTATCAGGAGCATGATTATCCATGACTTGTGAATTGTGGAAAGTATTACCGTTGGTTGCCATAGGTCTAAACATGAAATATTTAGTTATTCATTTATTTATTTATTTATTTACTTATTTATTTATGTTTAGGTTGATTTTGGCCCGATATAGGACTAGGCTGGCCATCAAATGTAAAGCCCACCCCGGCCCGATTTAACACTATATCTCGGGTGAACCGGGCCGGGTGACCCAATTTGACAGCTCTAGCTGCCAGCTTTGATAAAATCTTATATTTTAAGTTGTAGTTCCTCCACCACTCCAAAGAACTAAAGGAGCTATTATCACTATTTAGAATATAAACACCTTCCAAATAAACTAGTGATTCTGATCTCTTTGTTCTCATTGGAGCAAATTCTTCCTTTTGTTACACCTCGTTTTTCAGAAGTATTTTCTTAAAGCTAGTTTTATTAAGTTGGATTTATCGTTCGAGGGCTTAGTGGGATTTTTGGCTAAAAGTCCCTTTCTGGTACATGAGCACGCCCGTGCTCATTAGCCAACATGCCCGTGCTTAAAGTCAGGAGCGCGTTTCTGATTTTAAGTTGAGCACGACCGTGCTTAACAGTGAGCACGCCCGTGCTCAACGTGCTGACCGTGTCTCGTAACGCTAAGTTGAGCATGACCGTGCTCAAGGGTAAGCACGACCGTGCTCAAGTCCGGGCCTATATACATCGTGCAGACTCGAGGGTTGCATCGTACACTTCATATTTGGTAACTAAAACCCTAGTACGGCTGCAACGTCCCTTTTTCCCTTTTTCCTTCATACTCTGTGTGGTTTTGAGTATTGGAGACTCTAGGGAAACGTGGTTTCGTCTGTACTTCGTGTATAGGTAATGTTTCCTTCCTCTTGTTGGTTTCCTTTTCGTTTTGTGTATTGGGAAACTAACCAATTCGTGTTTTATTTGTTTAAGGATTGTTTGAGGCTGAGCCATCTTAGGGGAGGAACCGTTTGCCGCTAAGACCACCGTTAGAGCTACCTTCAATCCAGGTATGGGGAGAAGGGTAGTATTTACATAGGATTGGGGTTAGGGTAGAGTAAAAGGGGTTCCCATAACCCCGTTATTATCGTTTTATGATGAGCTGTGTCTTGGTGCTTTTTGGCCAAGGAGGCCTTGACCCCGTGGTTTGGGTCTAAGGTGTTGTTGTTGTACCTTGGTGGCCGAGAGTTTGCCCCAGGTAATGCAGTTAATTCCGCTTAAGTCCTTAGGTAGATTCCGCGAGGCAAGTTGTTGCGGTTGATTCCGCTGTTATCTTCGGTCGATTCCGTTGGAGTTATGGAGGTGGTGTTGCTGTTGTTGTTGTGTTGCATACGCATTGCATTGGAGATGTTGTTTAGGGATGTTCGACATAAGGGAGGTCGTCCTAGAGTACGGCGATCTGGCTATCCACGGTTGGAGTAGATTCTCCTAGCACCCCCATGATGAGGCATTCGTTGGTTTGATGCGTTGGTTATCCAAGGAGTAGATTCTCCGGCGTTGAGTAGATTCTCAGTGTGGATATTTAACTCCGAAGTCGTCCATCCCGAGTTTAGTGGATCCACATGCATTGTTGATTTAGCGGAGTAGGATTGCATTGCACTACATAACATGTTGATTGTTGATGTTGTTGGTGTATGTTGGTGCCATGTCTGTTTGTGTTTCCTTTACTTCCTACTTCCTAGCTAATATGTTTACATGATTCTTACTCCTTATATCTGTTTGTTTGTTTGTGCTTGGCCTGATTGGCACTTTGCAGAGGATGACGAGCAGCCCGGATAGGAGTGACTCTGAGGAGCCGCCACTCATAGTTAGGGCAAGTTTATGTTATGTTAGTTTATTTCAGTTGTATTCCGAGGATATGTTTCCGGAACGGTTATACCAGCTTTGAGTTGTGACATCGGGGTTGGGTTATTTATTTTTTATGTTTTAAACTTATTTTATTTTCCGCGTTGTAACTGGTTCATGTGGGACTTTTCTACCCATGGACAAATATTTTATATTTTTCAGTAAAATGCATGTTTTCTTTTTAAATTTTTTTTGTATTAAATGCTTTATAACATGCGGGGTAGAAGGGTGTCACACCTTTTCACGCACAATGCCCTTGATTTGGTTAAATCCAATTGTGAATGAAGATCTAGACTCCGTGGAAGAGGTTAGGTTGTTGCCACCGTTATGTTCTTCGGTAGAAGATGACTCTTGCAAACTAAAACACACATGCTCATCATAATTCTTCCAATGAATTTCACACCATCATATTTTATTTTGTAACTTTTTCAAGTTTATATATCATGGGAAAACATATAACAACAATGTGAATTTTGCATCTAGGATCTAAAACACTAGCAATGACCATCAACAAATTACATTTCCCTAATATTTGTCTAACTTAATGTTCATTGGAGCTGTCATCTCTCTCATGAAAAGATCCAAATCTTCAGTCGCATTATGAATTACTTGTTTCACCCTCCAAACTTCAGCGAGATACAAATTAGAAGTAAGATACTCACTACCTAGGGTCACATGAGGAGCTAGATTAAACACTTCTAGAAGTCTACAAACTTTGTCAACTTTGTTCCAATCTTCAAGTGAAGGTGCATAATGTGGCTCTCTTTTCTTATAAGCTGTGAAGACAGTCTTAAATCTCAAAGCAGTTGACAACGTAAGAAATGTTGAATTCCATCCTGTTGGACAATCAACAATAAGCTCCTATCTTTCAACCGCTTTTGCTCAACATCACAAAAAGACTTTAACTTTGCATCATTGTAGTTAATTTACTTCACACTTTCACGAATATTAAAAACGATATCCTTAATCTTACCAAGGCCATCTTGCACTGACAAGTTTAATGTGTGCACAACATCTAAGATTAAACAAAGCACCACCAATAAATAATTTACTACTTAGAGATAAGTTCTCCTTGAGATTTCTAAGACACGGATCATTATAAGCGGCATTATCAACAGATACATAAAAAGCTATATTTTCAATCCCCCATGCCTTCAAACACTTAAAAATTCCATTCGCCACATCAGTTCCATGCCTTGAAGCAGACACTTTCACAAAACTCAAAACTTTCTTTTGATTCCACACAGCATCAATGAAATGACTAGTAATGACAATATATTTAGCTACTTGGTGGCTCGATTTTCACATTTATATAGTTAAACTAACCTTTCTCCCATCAACTCCATCTTTAGATTTTCATAAGGTTACCCGTAAAACTGCAAGAGGTGATGGTTTAGCTCTATAAGAGACGGAGTAGAAAAAGTTAAAGATGTAGTTGATGGTGTGAGCTAGTTTAACTATAGTTATGTGGAAATCGAACCACCAAATAGCTAAATATATGGTCATTTCATTGATGCTGGGGCTGGGTGAAAGCTTAAAAAGAGAGTTTTGAGTTCTATGACTGCTCCTAGGCATGGGAATTCATGTGGTGGATGCAATTTTTTTTAAGTGTTTGAAAGCATGCGGGATTGAAAATAAAGTTTTTCCAGTATTTGTTGTTAATATTATTTACAACGATCCATGTCTTGGAAATCTCAAGGAGAACTTATCTCTAAGTAGTAAATCATTTCTTGGTGGTGCTTTGTCTCATGTTAGATGTTGTGCACACATATTAAATTTGTTAGTGCAAACCTTGGCAAGATCAAGGATATCATTTTTAATATTTGTGAAAGTGTGAAGTATATTAACTACAATGATGCAAGGTTAAAGGCCTTTTGTGATGTTGAGCAAAAATGCTTGAAAGATATGAAGCTTATTATTGGTTGTCCAACGAGATGGAATTAAACATTTCTTATGTTGTCAACTGCTTTGAAAATTAAGACTGTCTTCACAACTTATAAGGAAAGAGAGCCGCATTATGATTATGCACCTTCACTTGAAGATTGGAACAAAGTAAAGTTTGTAGACTTCTAGAAGTGTTTAATATAGCTACCCATGTGATCTCAGGTAGTGAGTATCTTACTTCTAATTTGCATCTTGCTGAAGTTTGGAGGGTAAATCAAACAATGATAATGGGGCTGAAGATTGGGATCTTTTCATGAGAGAGATGGCAGCTCCAATGAAAATTGAGCTTGACAAATATTGAGGGAATGTAATTTGTTGATGGTCACTGCTAGTGGTTTAGATCCTAGATGCAAACTTCACATTGCTGATATATGTTTTCCCATAATATATAAACCTGAAGAAGTTGCATAAGAAAATATAAAGATGGTCCGAAACTCATTGGAAGAATTAAATGATGAGTATGTGTCTCTGAGTTTGGAAGAGTCATCTTCTACATAAAGACATAATGGATTTGACCAAATCATGAGCATTGTGCGTGAAAAGGAAGCAATTCCTCCAATGATATCAGAATTACTAGTTTATTCGTAAGGTGTTTACATTCCAAATAGTGACATTAGCTCCTTTAGTGCTTTGGAGTGGTGGAGGAACAACAGCTTAGAATATAAGCTCTATCAGAGCTGGCTACTGATATACTAATTGTTCCAATTTCAACTGTGGCATCGAAGTCTACAATCAGTGCTAGAGGTTGAGTTATTGACCATTATCATTCTAAGTTGAATAAGCAATCTATTGAGGCACTCATTTGTGACGGGGATTTGACTTCACTGCAAGTATAATTTGAAGAGAAAGTCAAAGGTTAAACTTTATATTTTGTCATATTTTCTTTCTTATATCTGTTAACATTGTTATTTTTCAGTCTAATGAAAAATCATTTTCTTATGTTGAAGGTGGATGAAGGACACAAGATCACCTTGAAGATTTGATACATTTTTGCTACTTGCTAATTTTGTTTTTGCTGAATCTTTTAACAATGTTTATCATAAACACTTCAAAGTTCTTAGACTGTCATTGGAATTCAATTAAGTAAATTTTTTGTTTATCGAGCTTTTTTATTTTTGGATGAAACAATTCAGAAGTCGTTGGGTAACTTTAATTTTCTTGCTATTGAAATTTTGGGAGCTTATAGAAGTTTGGAAATTGGAATATATTGTTATAACTGTCAACTTTATATGTAATTTCTTATTCTATATATATGCACTTCTCCGTTATTGCCTCTACACTAGGAAAAAATGACAGTGAAAACTTAGTATTGCATTGTCTTGAGACTTCATTGTGACATAATTTTGCATAAGGTATCCTAGCAATATTGGTGGACATCAAGTTCTCTCTTTTCTCATCATTTTGAGGCCTTTACTATTTGCACCTTGCATTTTGCTATTTACACCTTGTATTGGTTTTTTTAAAAAATTCTTTTCCAAAAATGCCCTTTTCTCTACACAAATGGAAAATCATCCGGAAAATCAAATCCAGAAAGCATAGGTGAGAAAGAATCCTAAAAATCAAATCCGGAATCCATCCGGAAAATTAAATCCGGAGAGCATAGGTGAGAGAGAATCCAGAGAACAAGAATCTGGAAAATAAATTCCAGAAATCATCCGGAAAATCAAATCCGAAATCTATCCGGAAAATCAAGCAACAAGCAACAACCCTCTCATCTCTTCTCTTCCTTTGTGTCTGTGTTGTCTCTGTTGTTATGTCGCAGGGCACAGCATCAACGGGACAACACAACAACAATGCGAATTTCCATATCCCTGACGAGATTCTATCAGTCATACCCACCGACCCTTACCAACAAATGGATCTTGCTCGCAAAATCACTTCAATGGCCATCGCTTCTCGGGTCTCCTCCCTCGAATTTGACTCCTCCCACCTCTGCCAGAAGCTCATCGACAAGGACCATCTCATCCACGACCTCGAACAACGTGTCCCGGGATTCAAGAAGGAGTAGAAATAGAACTCTGCCATAAGTGTATTACGCAAGAATTGGGACCCTAGCGGGATATTGTTTCAGCTGAAGAAAAGTTCACCTTGAGGACAAAGGTTTTTCGGATTGTTGTTCTACTGGTGATGGAGAACTGTATTTGAGTAAAGAGAGTATTTTTGGAAAAAAAATTTGGCAAAACCAAGCTGCAAGGTGTGAATAGAAAATTGCAAGGTGTGAATAGCAGAGCCCTCATTTTTATTCCTTTAAGCTGACCCACAAATTCTAATGTTAATTGTTACCCAAACCATGGAAGTATTGGTGCAATGGACATTTCTGCAAGAGAAGAACAATGTCCTGCTATTTTTTTTTCTTAAGTATGGGTGATTTGGATCTGTTTGAATCTTGATTGCTGGTAGAGGAAAAAAAAAAGAATACATTATACAATTATTAATTACAGGCCTGTTATTTGAACAATCGAAATACGGGACAACTTTGACAACTCGTTACTGTAGGGCCACTGTGGCGCTACTGTAGCACCTTTTTTTTTTTTTTTTTTCAAATTTTGACTTTAAAAAAAAAATTTATTTTCTCAAAAAGACCAATTAACCAGATAATGAACTGAATTAATCAGATATTTGTACCTGATTTATCATATATTTGTACCTGATTAACCAGATATTTGCACAAACTTAACCAAAATTTTATTTATCAAAAAAACCCATTAACCAGATAATGAACCGAATTCACCAGATATTTGTACCTGATTAACCAGATATTTGCACATACTTAACCAAAAATTTAATTTCTAAAAAAAAAACCCATTAACCAGATAATGAACCGAATTCACCAGATATTTGTACATGATTAACCAGATATTTGCACGTACTTAACCAAAAATTTTATTTCTCAAAAAAACCCATTCACCAGATAATGAACCGAATTCACCAGATATTTGTATCTGATTAACCAGATATTTGCACGTACTTAACCAAAAATTTTATTTCTAAAAAAAAAACCCATTAACCGGATAATGAACCGAACCAGATATTTGTACATGATTAACCAGATATTTGCACGTACTTAACCAAAAATTTATTTCTCAAAAAAACCCATTCACCAGATAATGAACCGAATTCACCAGATATTTGTACTTGATTAACCAGATATTTGCACATACTTAACAAAAAATTTTATTTCTCAAAAAAACTCATTAACCAGATAATGAATTGAATTCATTAGATATTTGTACCTGATTAACCAGATATTTGCACATACTTAACCAAAAACCCATTAACCAGAAATTCTATTTCTAAAAAAAAAACCCATTAACCAGATAATGAACTGAATTCACCATATATTTGTACCTGATTAACCAGATATTTGCACATACTTAACCAAAAATAATATTTCTAAAAAAACGAAATATTTAAAAAAAGTACAAATTATTTTTTTTTATAAAAAAATATTTTTTTTAAAAAAGTTAACATTTAAAAAAAATAAAAGGTAGCGCTACTGTGATGCTACAGTGCGCTACACGGTTATCACCGTATGTTGGCGCTACAATAGCGCTACAGTAGACCAACATACGATTGTCACCATATGTTGTCCACATTGAGATGTCTAAAAAACATTTCTGTATTAATTAATTCTCATTCATTTATGTAATACATTAGAATCTTGACGAATTTTCATGATTATAACCCCACTACCCATCCAAATAATGTTCTATGTTTAGAGTGTTGAATTAAAAAAAAAAATTTGTTTAGATAGTGTTGTCTCAGAATAACGTTATCCCATGTTTGATGATTTATATCTCAATGTTTGTTTTTCTTAATTAGCATCTGTACCCAAAAAGGCCAAAAAAGAAAAGGAGAACATTATATATTGAATTTAATATATATATGTGTAACTCAGTTCTCTTTAATCAATTTTAAGTGTTTCAATTTTTCTAACAGGCGATTGTTTTTTTAACGGGCCAACTCACAAGTACTGAGGATATGAGTATATCATAAGCAACATATACTATCTATATCATTAAAGAAAGCTAATCAGCAAAGCTAAATTTTCATAAACATGGCGACTTAAAACACACACTCAAGACGAATGCAACTAGTGGCCCCAACCTGAAAGCACAGACACCCCAAATTACATTAGCCGATCCAACGATACTCCCCGACACCAAATCAACACGAGTAACCATTGTTCCCTCCCCTTGAATGTGGGTATGGCACCTCCTCGAAACCCAATGAAGGACATACATGGATGGCCACTGCTTTCACAAAAACATAAAGCCAATCGAATGCATGCTTTTGATGAAAGCAATAAATAATCAGCGCCACTTGCTCAGCCTCTTGTCTGTCGAGTGTTGTAGGATTTGCAGTGCAAGCATTTTTGTCCCACAAAATGGAACTGAACGTGAGAAAACTTGCCGCAATCATTGCACAGGATCCAAACCTGTTGAGCATAACACCCATTAGTCCACCATAATCAGCAGGTAACTTACTACTGGATTCAAATTCAAATTGTAACAAAATCACAGGTATCTACATCTTGAGGCTGCTGCAGATTGAGTAAGGCAAATGCAGATTATGCAAGTCAACCACTAATTCCCCAACCTCCCATATAACCTCTCTCCCATCCTTAACTTTCATGGCAACAAAAAGACATGATATAAATCAATGGCATAGATATTGCTATTGTATGGTTACATTAGATAACATATAATGCCCATAATCATCAAGAGGAAAAATGGAATACCGACCATTTTTTGATATGGTGCGGGCATTGGTGTAGCAGCAATCTCCAAGTCAAACTTCTCCCAAACCTTTGTCATATCACAGACTGACTTTGAGCAGAGAGGGCATGCATATCTAATGAAGAATCAAATACGAGGGTCAGGATAATTTTCAGATAGATATGGAGAGGTAAGGAGACGAGAGGAGCTCTGGGACACTCACTGTAAGTGTTCTCTCATTTCCTCCAGGCAGCTCTTATGGATTGTATGTCCACAGGGCATAACAATGACACCTTTTGTGGATTCAAACAAATACTGCAATCACAAATTTTGGTGCGCTCGAATCAGCCTTCAGTAATTCAAACAACTGGTGGAGGTAATCATGGTATTTAAATCATGAAAGTTGTAAAATGTTACCTCACAACAAATGGGGCAATCATGATGCATTGCTCGTTCCACGCAAGGGTGACTGTTTTTCAGCAGAATTGAGTAGCAACAACCTATGCAAAGAAATAACAGGTAATGTATTTTAAAATAATCACATTGCTACTAAGTACTTACTAAAAAGCAAAGGAATGATGTACCAAGAAAAAAAGCTAGGGAATGAACAATAATTACTTACCACACTTGTTGCAATGGAAAACATTATCACGTCCTCCAGTTCTGCATTAAAAAATATCAGAATAATGAAATTTAATTTTAAAATCTAAAAGAAAAATTCTTCCCACCACCACCCAGTTTCAAACACAATTTTGTGCTGCCCCTGCCTAAAAATGCAGAGTTGTTGACATTTCAGACAAATAACCAGATTGGCAGTTCGTACCTGCAAATTCCACAGCCACTGCAGTGGTACTGCTGCTTAGATATCTGCAGCACATAAAAGAAATAAGAGTTAACACAATACCACATGCAAATCTTCCTTGTGTAAAAGTCCATATAATCAATTTATTCGATCACTAGTTTACATGCTACTGTGAGAGAATACTATCACCTCAGAGATAATCATACCAACCATCTTAATAAAAAATATAATAAATGTGAAAACAAACAATCCCCAGATCCAGGATTAGTTACTTACATCATCATCAAAGAGCTTGCATGTCTCACAGAAGTATTTGCCCATGCAAACACCACAATTGATACAGTTTTGCTGAACCTGGAAGCAATAGAAATCAGCACGAAAAACTTGGCTTCAAATGTTCAATGCAGATTGTAAATGATAAAATTTTAGCTTTGTTACAATGACTTGTTAAAATAATAAGATGGGACTAACTCAGCAGTTTCAAGCGGCATACTGCCTAATCAAGATCTTAGATGAAAGTCACAATACCAGTAACACTTTAAACTAAACATCTGGAAAAGCCATCAAAAGGTAATTTTAAAATGCCCCTTGAGAAATGCACTTTTTTGTTTCCTTTATGCTTGTGAGTATGCATATAGATTCAGATCACATGCATAGGGATTTTCTTTCTTATTTGATAGGTAACAAATATTTAACCTCATCTTCAAGTATTTAGATAGTCCCTTATAATGTGTATACCACAACAAAAATGTAAACACAGATATTGAAGAAATTCTAAACTCACCTCTTGCTCGGTGCCACAAAGTGAACATATCACCTGAAAATGTCAAGATTATTTCATTAGCGACAAGGAATTCCATGAGCATGAAATAACTAAATAAAAAAGGTGCAAAGGATTGGGGATGTTCTGATTGGGGATGTCCAAATAAAAGACAATACACAATACCTGTTTGACTTGGTGACGGGGAATGCTGTGTCTATGCTTCTGATCAATGTTTATATCATTCTGTACACAAACATTAAAATAAAAGTAAGTTCCCAAAAAGATAAAAGGAAGCTACAACACATGAATTAAACAGAATGAAACAATTTCAAGCCACATTCTGCATCATAAGTGATTAGAGTCTAGCATGATAGGCACATAAATGAATGAACGAATTAATATTTGCTTTCCCCCCATTTAGGAAACTCACTATCAACTACTACTCAAATTAGTTCAACGAAGAGAACACAACCTTGCCTCCTAGGGAGGGCAGTGAATGATAGGAAGGATATATAATGAGGCCAACACAAACAGAAGACAATTAAGATTGAAGTATGGTCATATAAATATTGTCTAGAGTCTAGACTAAAAGCAATCAAAGAATGATGTGCCAATTAGGGAAAAGATTATCTAAGAAGATTTGCTACATATATGAAATAGATGTAACCATATCATTTATAGCAACAACCATAATAAAATATTTGAAACATACAACTACAGTCAAATACTAGAAACTGGAATTTACTCACTTTTGCCTCATTGTGACAATGGTGGCAATAAAAAATCTCATTGCAACAGGGGGCCCTGATATGGCATCTTCTTCGGTAATGTTGGCATCTGCAGAAAAAGCATATTGTTTTAACAAAAAAAGAGGAGACAACAATTTAAATAGTGAAAAAAAGTACATGAACAAGAAAATTACCCATACTCCATGTATCCTTTCTCTTGCAAGTCATTGATCTTATTGTCATGTGTTGATTGATCTGATTCTTCTCCAGGCATGTGCTCTACATTTGATTTTGGAGTATGCATGTCTTTCTCAGTCATATGATTCACGCCATGGCACTCCAAATGCAGAGGCTCAGAGTGCATTACTGCCACCTCTCCCATGATGCTAGCTATCCTCACAAAAGATTACCAACTATCTAGAAGCAGGTAGTAAGTTTAGGAACCTGCATGTAGGAACAAATTTAGAAATAATCCTAAAACTTCTAAAGGCATATCTAGTCACCCCATCAAGCCAGGTAAACACCGAAGTATTGTTGGGTTCTTCTATACTGCCGCAGGCCAATTGAAATCAGCAACAACAAAATTGAATTATGCAGCTCCAATCAGCACTACTCCAAGAGGGGAACACATCAAAACAAGTGAGTGTATATACTAGAATTCCACACATTACTACAAGGACTTGACAGCCTCCAGCAGTAATTAGAAACCAATAGCATGGAATGATCACTTGATTCCTTGAAGAACTTCCAGAACCAAATCCAACTATACTGGAGCCAACCAATAGGCACTCCAACCTATGTTGAAAGCAATAAATCACTCAATCAAATGCATCACCACAAATAATAAAAATATAGTAGATGTGTTGATTTTATTGTCCATGAAGGACAAAGCCTACCTTAATCGCCAGTCATGCTTTGGTCATCCTTCAAGAACTGAAACTTACCAAAAGCAAATACTTAAAAACATCATATCCTCTGCACCTTGGTAGGTTCCTTTTTGGTCAAATCAGAATATTTGTCCTTCATTTTCTAGATAACTTGACAGTGAACAATGCAGTCACTGCCAAAAACGAAATTCACTCTACTTCAGGGGTTATCCATATTCAATAACAAAGTCCTTATCCATGTTAGGAAGGCTGTCTTTTTCTCGCAGCATATACAAAATGAAGGCTGGAAGAAGGAAGAAGGGGAAATTGGCACTGATAATAGCGAGTCAGGTAATCAAATGTGAGACCGAACAATGGGTATAGAAGCATCAAGCTATTCTCTCCACTGTTCATAATAGGTTTCAGGGCAAAGAAACAAATGAGTAGTTTCTATGATTTATGCAAAAGGGTATCTTCCATAGTAGACGATGCTGAAGGGTAGCATAGACAAAAGAAGGACATGGGTTCAAAGATGTACTTGTTTTGCCACTCCACTCTTCCCTTCAAAATAATAATTCTTTGCAGCGTAGCTTTCTTCAACTGAGGGGTCAACTTCGGATGCAAATTGCATTTTCCTGCAAAACATTCCTATTGTAGAAACTATCTGATCTCACATATTCACTAATGCCTCCACCTTGAGCCTCCTCCAAAAATTTCAACTCACAAATTCATATACATTATCTCATTCCTAATTCCAATTATCTCATTCCTTCAAAGACATAAACTGCCGAATGTATTGCCTTCACAGTTTACTTTAAAGGGTCTTCAATTGCGGGGTGATTCATCTTTCACCTAAAAAAATCGAAACTGCAACCCCAACATACACAAATACTTAACCTTTATAACACTCTCTTTTCAAACGTGAATGCCTAGACCAAGCGTCATAGATTACCACCTAAGAAATGACATCATTTTCATAAGACACCCTTTGCAAAGGTGATTGCCTCTATAGAACCTTCGTCTATGTATATGTGAAACTTTGAAAGTCATAAAATTCTAAAATCCATAATCCTATAATCACAAGGAGTAGCATAAACTACAATTTACCGTAGGTACCACAAAAATAAACATAAACGCTTCCAGAATTATTAGCTAAAATCATTAGCAAATGGCTTAGTCCAGAACATATCATAATAGAAAGCACAATAGTTATCGCGCAACAATCACAAAAACAAACAGGTAAAATTCGAAATAGCACAGAATTCACACAATTAAAAACTATCTTAGCGTCCAAAACGGCAAGAAATTAAGAAAGAAACAATGGCTACTTTACCTAACAAGAGAAAATAATCCAGAGAATAAGCTCACAGAAAACACAAATATGTTATATCATTCAATCGCAAAACGCAAGCGACAGAAAACAGTAAGCAAAAATTAAGAAACGGCACAAAAACGACGACGAACTTTCGACTTCGAAAGGGGGGAAGATAAAGGCGATGTGATCGGCGATCGATGTTTTATATTTTTCAGAGCTCCGATTCGAACCTTCACTGAAACGATTTTTTTATGTGAATGGAAATGCGAATCAGAGTGGAATTTATAGGTCCCTCGAAATGCGAGAAATTCTGAATTTCGAGAGCCTTCGAAATTGACTTACTTTGCAAGAAAACAAAAATTGAAAGCGAAAGAAAACTACACATTCATTGCTGGATGCTTGTAACAGCTCTCATTCTGTCATATTCCATTTTTACCCTTCAAAATATCTCGGTCTCGGAATTGTCAGGGTGGCGTGTCACAATAAACTCCCTCAATATACGTGTTAATATCTGATCAGATATTATTTTGGACTATTCATTTAAAAAAAATAAAGACATTATTTTGGACTTTCTTGTAGACTTGAACATTGTTTTGGCTATTGAAAATATTACTCCATCCAATCCTTCCTTTTAATATAAAAAAATAAAATCCTAAAACACACCGATCAAATAAATATATTAAAATAAGATAATTATAATTAATATTCATATAAATTTTCAAAAACCATTTCTAACTAATGAACAAACTCACTTGTATGAAAAATTGATATATTTCATAAATATAAATATTTATTATAAATGAGGATAATATTGAAAATTAACATTTAATATATGTGAAAATTGATGCATGTTTCTTATATTTTAGACAAAAAAAATATCCATTTATTTCTTATATTAAGGATCGGAAGAAATATAAATTACAATTATAAATATAAATCCATAAGAGCATCTTCTATAATACTTCCTCTGGTCCTATATATAAGAGGCAAAACCCTAAAACACACAGACCAAGGAAATGCATTGAAATAAGCTATTTGTAATTAATATTCATATAAATTTACAAATTTAACCCTTCAATAATTAATGAATAAACCTACTTGTATTGAAAGTTGTACTGTCTCGTAAATATAAACCCTATTATAAATGAGGGTAAAATTGGAAATGAGCATTTAATATTTGTCAAAATACATGCATGTCTCTTATATTTTGGACAAAAAAAAAGTAGTCATTTGCCTCTTATAATAAGGACCGGAGGGAGTAGTTAATTAAAATAACAATAACAATAAAGATAAATAATGATGTGAGTAACTTATATGATCCATTTGATAAATATTTTAGAATTATATTATTGGAGTGTATAGTTATTTAAAGTAGTATAAAATAAAAAATTGTTTTCACATGTATTTAAATTTTAAATTTAAATATTAAAAATGAGAAATTAAGAATAACATTTAGAGGTGGCAACGGACTTGAGCACCTTAAGCAAGTGGTCAGGAGTTCAAATCCTGGCTCTTGTGTATAGAGAAAAACTTTGTTGGGAGGGGAGAACCCACCTTGTGTGCCCAACAGGTTCCCCGACAGAGATTAGTCACTACTAATGGTGGTGGATACTTCGTACCTATGTCATGGTTACAAAAAAAAAAAGAGGTGGCAAAACGAGCTACCGGGCCCGCCATGGGGGCTTTATAGGGTAGGGTCAAAAAGGCCCGGAATCAATAAGGGCAGTAAAAAAAAGGTGCCCAAGCCCAACCCTATGCGGGCTGCCGGCTTGTTCGGGCTGGCCCGACATATTTTTTTCCCTAAAAAAATTGTGTATTTTCAATCATTTTGATTTTTTAGTGAGTTTTTCACCAAACGAATTCTGACTGGCATTTTGTCAACAAAAAACTGCTTAAGTGTTTTAAACAGATATGCTAATTATAGAGATGCTATAGTGTTTTTTAAAAAATTGTTATCATTACACTCTTCAGCTATGTTATGTATTAAATCCTTGTTTTTGGGGCTACCACGTTAGTACATATTGACAAGTTTTTTTTCTTTTAATAAAAAAGCATCTATGTAACTGCAGAGATGTTAATTACATCTTCCAAAAAAATGTTAATTCAGCCAAATGAACTCACTCCAATATGCTTTGTGTCTCTTAAATCAATAGCTACAGCCGCACAAGAACATTAAAAAATGAGAAAGTCCAACAATAGAAAAATGAAAACTTTTAGGGAAAAACAATATAATTTTTTTTCTTCATATTTTTATATTTTAGGAAAATAAAAATAAATAAAAAATAAAATATATATAAGTAACCTAGCTGCCCGAACCCCGGTGCGGGCTAGCCCAATGAGGGTTTTCAGGTTTCATAGGACGGAGGCAAAAAGTCCCGGAATTAAAATGGGCTCAAATTTTGGTGCCCAAACCCTCCAATTCATCGAGCTTACCCGTGTGGGCTGGTCGTTTTGCCGCCAAATTAACACTTGTCATTTCATAAATGAGGGTAGCTTGTGTTTTGGTTTCGTTTGTGAAAGAAAATGAAAAAAAATGGGTAGAAAAAATGGCGAGAAAAAAGTAGATTGTTAGAGTTGTTTGATACGAGAGAAACATGAAAGAAATGAAGAGAAATAAATGTCAAATTCTCTTTCCACGTGTTTGGTAGGATTGAAAGTGGAAAGAAAGAAAAAAAGTTATTTTATGAGAATGTTAACCAGTGCCCTAAGAACACTGGTTAAGAAATGAAAAAGAAAAATTTTATATGGAAAAAATGATATATTAAATATAATAAAAAGTTTTATACTAAGTATTTGAGTACTCTCTTTCGTCTCTGAGGGTTTCTCTCTCTCGTCTTTGAGAGTCTTCTACTTTTCCATTGTTTTCTGGTGATTACGTGAAGTTATGGAGGCTGGTATGGGGGGTTTATCATTGATGGAAGAGAATGAAGGCATTATAATGAATGCTTCTCAGGATCAAGTCTTTCCTGAGGAGATCAGTTTATGCCTGGTTGGGAGGTTCTTGCCGGATAGGCATTGTTTATATATTTGATGACTATGTTTAAGACCTTGATTTAACGTCTAATATGCATGTTTAGGCATTGGAACCTTGCATGGAAAGTACGCGATTAATCAACTTCGAATCGAACGAGAATGTATTCTAGGGTTTTCTTTATATAGTTTAGAACACTTAAGAGTGCACAATAGGAAATTTATTTTTGAGGAATAGATTAGGCATGAGTGAGGACTTGATCTTATTCCTTAGTTATAGAGGAGTCTATATTTCAAATTTCAGTTCAATCGGACTTCAAACGAGCTCACAACGCAATAAAACACATGAATCTAGATTGCTGGACAGTATGAGGCGCTGAGCGCTGGATGGTTGGACAGGTGTCACGCAGGGACTCGCGGAGGATGGCGGTGCAGCCCCAGCAGCGCTGAGCGGCCAGTACAAATTTTAAAAAAATATATGATTTTTAAATATTTAAATTGAGTCATTTTCCTGGAGAACCTTATAGAAGGTTGCAAAGGCAGAATTATAGAGAGAGAAGAGACAACGTGAGGGAGAGAGAAAATTTCGAAGGAGTTTCCGATCAATCCGTTCGTCATATCGAGAAACTGATTATACCGTTGTGATCCTCGCGACATCTACTTCATCATCCTATCTTTCTTTTATTGATTAGGCTAAGGTAAGCTTATGTCCTTATTATGCCGAAATGTCGTCGGCGACGATATTGAGGTTATCTTTCAATTCGTTTATCTGTTTTTAATTCCGTCTTCAGATTTGGGTTACAAGTAACGTGTGCTTCATAACGATGTGTTCAGGTGAATTTTTGGAGCAATGGAGGTGTCGGTACCAAGCATGGCAGATTTGTGAGTGGTAGAGGAGTGTCGGTTTCGTTGTCCCAGAGCTAGCTATACTCACTTCAGGTGGGAGAAAGAAGCCTCCTATCTTCGGAAATAGCTAAGTAGCATATTTTACAATAATGGCGTAGGGCGACCTAAACCCTACTAGTGGGCGAATAACTGACAAATCCAATATCACATTGGCGACTATTTAGCGATACCAATGATGATATGAAGATTGTAGATTTATCCCCGCTAGGTTAATTTTATGATATTTGAGGTTGTATGATTTATCGTATTTGAGCTGCTTGCTGTGTGCTGTTTGGATTAACATGTTAATTATAGTTTATTATGTTTACTTGAATATGTTATTTATTATTATTATTATTATTATTATTATTATTATTATTATTATTATTTTATCATGATTCTTGTATTATTATTTTATTATGATTTTATTATGATGATTTTATTATTATTTTATTTTGCTTATGGTTGATAATATATATTGAGTGATAATATGTTTTATCTGCAATGATATGCTTAGTTTGCATGTCATGATATATGATATCTTAAAGTGATGCATGTTGGGGGAGAGTATGATATGTGACTTAGTTGTGCCTAACCTAATTAATTAATTAATATTTTTATTGATGATGAGATGATGATGGAAGGTTGAGGCACTAAGTTATGACCCGATACGAGTTGACGAGGTTCATATAGATGCATAGTATTGATCACAGCCGTGTGAGTGGAACACACGAGGTCAGGGTATCCGATTACGGATACCAGAGTCACTAGTGAATGCCCTACAGACGATGAGGTTCGAGGAAGACTACCGTGATAGCAGAGTCACGGGTGAATGCCCTGCTGGCGATGAGGCTCGAGGAAGACTACCGTGAAGCAGCTAAAAGGCAAGGAGATTCCATTGGTCAAAGTTGTTTGGAGTGGGGCTACTGAGGAGAGTGCTACATGGGAGCTGGAAAGCAAGCTGATGGAGTCGTATCTGCACCTTTCAATCGAGGTGAGTAGAAATTTCGAGGACGAAATTTTTATAAGGGGGTGGAGTTGTAGCACCCCATTTTTCGTAAGCGCTTTTATATGTGATGTTTGGTTGTTTAAGCCTTAGTACTTAGCTTAGAATTATTGTTGAAGGGCTAAGTGAGATTTCTAGGCTTAATATCCCTTTCTGGTACAGGAGCACGACCGTGCTCATGTCCAGCATTCCCCGTGCTCAAGGCTGTGTCTTGTAACCCTTTGGATCACAAGCACGGCCGTGCTTGATGGGAAGCACAGCCGTGTAAGGGATTGGCATCATGGAGATGGTGATGTAAGCATGCCCGTGCTTAGTAAGGTGCACGGCCGTGCTTCGGTTTGCACCTTATATATATATAGTGGCACAGAAACCGAGGGTTGCGTTTTAAACCCTATTTTGGCAAAAACAAAAACCCTGTGGCGGCTACAAACCCTTTCTTCCCTATTTTCTCTAAACCCATTGCATTGTTGGAGCTTTAGGGACTCTTGGGAACATCTAGTTCGTCTGTGTTGATCCTTATAGCTAACGGTTCCTCCTTCTTAGTGTTTCCTTTTCTATTGTTTAGATTTGGGAACTAATTGGTTAACCCTTTCTTTTTGCCAAGGCTTGGAAAGCTAACTGAGCCGCTCGTGGAACGTGTGGTTTACCGTTTGTGTCGTCACTATCGAATTCTTCATACCAGGTATGGGGAGAAGGATAGTGTATTCATTAGGCAAGGGGTAGCGTAAGATGAGGGGTTCCCATAGCCCCATTGATATTAACTGTTGCCGATTCCATGTTATAATTGATTATATGTTTATTGGATTAATTGCTATAATTGTTGTTTGATTATGAGTATGCCTGTCATGAATGCCTATTGTTTATAATTACTCTGTGGCATGCCAAACTATGTATAATTGGTTAATCTATTTATGACATGAATATTGGCTGAGTTGGTATGAATGCTTATGTTGTGAATGACAAGAATATTGCTGTTATGATGTTGATTATGCATTGGTTGGCTAAATGATGTTGGTTACATTTGAATACGTTAATAAGACCCTAATTGGCTAAATAGGACTCTTAATTAACATAACGGTTAAGGGAATAATTCCCCTAACGTGTTCATAAAATATGGATTAACATTGAGTTGTGAGGTTTATGCCAAATGGTTTAGTTAAGACCTTAGGATCTGATTTGATAGTGTTTAGGGAGTTCTTGGTTTCAAGAACACACGTTAAAACTGCCCAGAACAGTACGGCCAGCTCTAGGAGCACGGCCGTGCTTAACAGGGAGCACGGGCGTGCTCCCAGTTTGAATTTTGGAAGATGGCCGCACTTTAAGCACGGCCATACAGAATAGGAACATGACCGTGCATCAAGCACGACCGTGCATAAAAGGAAGCACGACCGTGCTACACTTTATTGGAAGCACGCCCGTGCATAGGATGAGCACGTCCGTGCTCCTCCTCCTGATCAGAATCCAAGATTAAATGTTTTAAAGGGGTGTTTCACTCCAAATGTCCCCAATAATGTGATAAGACACCAATCGAATAAAGAAGAGATAGATAACTTAATTAAAGATTAATTAAGACGAAACAAGAATAATAAGATGGTTAAGTCGGTGCCCAATAGGTTGCCGCATGTTGATATGCTTTGGTGCTTTTTGGCCAAAATGGCCTCGATGCTTTTTGGTCGAGGTGTTGATAAGTTGGACCTTAGTGCTTTTTGGCTAAGGGGACCTTGACTCTTATGGGTCGAAGGTGTTGATGTTAGTGATAAGTCTTGGGTGCTTATTGGCCCAAGCGAAGGAGGTGGTTGCCTTGTTTGTTGTTGTGCTTATGCATTCATGTGTTGAAGTTGTTAGTGGGGGAAGATCAACATAGGGGAGATCGTCCTAGAGTACGATGATCTGGCCGTCTGCGGGTGGTTCACCCAAGGTTTGGTGGACCGTACGCCCCCGTGGTGGCGCGTCCAAGGTTTGATGCATCGGTTATCCAAGGGGTTCACCCATGGTTTGGTGGACTGCCGGCGTTGTTGCTTTTTGGCCAATGTGGATATGTAACTCCGAAGTTGCCTTCCTGAGATAGTTTGGATCCACATGCATAATAGAGTAGCGGAGTAATATTGTACCGCATAGCATTCGTTGGTTGATTTAATATGTTGATATAACTATATGTTGATGTTAAATGCTATGTATATGATGTATGTTCATCTTGCTTAACTACTTCCATGCCGATTTGTTTACATGTTTTCTTACTCCCCGTTCTCTTTCCTATTGTTGGCACGTATCTTTTATACAGAGGACGGTGAGCATCCAGTGGAGGAGTGACTCTGAGGAGCCGACTCTAGTTAGGATGCTTAGTTTTATAGTTGTTAGTTTGTTTTAGTTTCGTTGTATTCTGTGGATTTTATTCCGCAACGGTTATACCAGCTCTGTATGTGACATCGGGGTTGGGTTATGTTATGCTTTGTTTATGTTTCATTTCGTTAAAACTTATTATGTTTTCCCCGTTGTTGAGATGTTACAATGTGGTACCTTTTTACCTAGTTTTTATTTTAATTAAATAAATGCATATTTTTATATTACCTCTTTCAAGTAAATGTTTTATATTAATATGCGGGGTAGAGGGTGTCACATTTAGTGGTATCAGAGCAGGTCTGTCTTATCAGGCCGTGGTATGAGTCTGTTGTGATTCTGTTGTGTGCTCTTGTTTGAATTACCTGTATTTATATAGGCAATGATGCTTAATGTTGCGCGCCGTTGGCTTTTCCTGCTTTAAGTTCGCTGTATTAACAAGCTGCTTTGGGCATTTATAGGAACTTATGGCAGGAAGAGGAGACAGAAACGATCAGGCGATTGCTGACACGTTGGCACTCCTTGCCAATACGATCGGTCAAGTTCAGAATGTCAACAACGGAGGACCGGCTGAGTTTCAATGTCTTGACAAGTTCCAGCGGAACAATCCGCTATCTTTCTAAGGAGCTTATGACCCCGAAGGTGCTTTGTTGTGGATGAGAGAGATCGAGAAGATATTCTGAGCCATGGATTGCAATGATCAGCAGCGGGTTATCTTCGCCACATTTATACTCACTGAGGAGGCTGAGCACTGGTGGGAAAACTGTCGTCAGAGGATGCAGGCTGAGGGTATGATGATCACGTGGGCTGTTTTTAGATATTGGTTCTTGGAGAAGTATTTTCCTGCGGATGTACGTGACAAGAAAGAGATGGAATTCTTGGCGCTGAAGCAGGGAAATATGTCAGTGGGCGAGTATGCAGCAAAGTTTGAGGAGATGGCTAGGTATTACACACCTTATCAGGTCATGGTTGATGATCTGTCAAAGTGTGTAAAGTTCGAGGATGGTCTTCGTCCGGAGATCAAGCAGGCGATCAATTACCAGGAGATCAGAGTCTTCCCAACATTGGTGGACAAGTGTAGGATCTTTGAGGATGCCTACAAGTCCAGAGTGGCCAATTTCAGGAAAAGATGAAAGTGGCACAGAGTATGCAAAAGAGCTACCATGACAAAAGGAGGAAGGCGCTCGAATTCCAGGAAGGTGACCATGTGTTCTTGAGAGTTACCCCGACAACTGGGGTTGGTAGAGTGATGAAAGCCAGGAAACTTACTCCTAGATTCATTGGTCCTTACCAAATTCTGAAAAAGGGTTGGCGAAGTCGCCTACCAAATAGCCTTACCACCTTTCTTGTCCAACCTTCACAGTGTCTTTCATGTATCCCAGCTTCGAAAGTACATTCATAATCCTAGTCATGTGATAGTACCCAACACAATTTAGTAGAAAGAGAACTTGACTTTTGAGGTACTACCCCTTTGAGTTGAGGATCAGAGGGTGAAGCAGCTAAGAGGCAAGGAGATTCCTTTGGTTAAAGTCGTTTGGAGTGGGACTACTGAGGAAAGTGCTACATGGGAGCTAGAGAGTAAGATAATGGAAGCGTACACGTACCTTTTCAATCGAGGTGAGTAGAAATTTCGATGACGAAATTTTTATAAGGGGGTGGAATTGTAACACTCCATTTTTCGTTATAAGTGTTCATGTATGCCTTATGTTTGGCCTTAAATGTGTTAGGAGCTAAGTAGGATTTTTAGCCTTAAAATCCCTTTCTGGTGCCAGCACGCCCGTGCTTGTTGGTGATTATGGATATATGTACAGTTTTGTCTCAACAGTTTTCTGGATCACTACGAGACCACGAGGTTTTGAAGATTATGATGCTAATAATGACGATATGTGAGCTGTGGTGGACAAGACTCTGTTTTTCTCTCATACCACTCACTTGAGTGAGCTACGACACCTTATTTTCAAGGTATTCGATGATGGGGATAACGTTGGAGAATTACCCAACGGATATCTGTGGGTTTGACCAGCCGTGGAGTCGTCTTTTTGGTGTAAGGGTTTTGAAGTCTTTTCTAAGTAATTATGATGATCTATTTATGACTATTTTGAAAACTTGTACACCTCGGTGAGAAAAATCTTTTAATGATTCTGTGGAGATTTATCTTGTGATGTATGTATTATGATTTTATTTGTTATTTTGATGTCTGTAAATAGTCGTTACGTAAGAAAAATTTTAGACCTGCATTTTTTGAATATAATTACATACCAAAATTATTTTCCAAAAGCAACCAGCATTTTTTTTTATTTTAAGTTCCGCAACAAGTTGAAGCATGTAGCACCGAGGGGGTGTTACATTAGTGGTATCAGAGCTGGCCGAGTCTTTCGAGAACCTTTAGGGAATAGGTCTGTTATGTTTTTGTTGTGTGATCTCTAGTTAGATCTTGTTTGGATTGTTTCCTTGTTGAAGCAATGTGTGTTGACACACAAGTATGTGTTTTCTTGAAGGGTTTTCACTGACTTTGCCTTGCGGGAACCTATGGCTTGTAGATGGTGCGTTGTGTGACACCCTGTACCCCACATATTAATATACAACATTTAGTTTAAAGAGGAATTATAAAAACATGCATTTACTTTAATAAAACAAAACTTGGATAAAAGGCATCACATTGTAACAATTAACGCGGAAAGAACATAGTTTTAAAAAAGATAAAACATATACAAAACATTAACATAACCCAACCCCTATGTCACATACAGAGCTGGTATAACCGTTCCGGAATAAAATCCTCGGAATACAACTGAACAACAGGGAAATCCCAACTATGAGTGGTGGCTCCTCAGAGTCACTCCTCTCGTGGCTGCTTGCCAGCCTCTGCATAAAACCATACATGCTAAACAAGAAGATAGAGAACGGGGAGTAAGAAAACATGTAAACACATCGGCATGGAAGTAGTTAAGAAAGATGAACATACATCATAACATGGCATAGCAATACAGCATAACATCAACACATAAATAATCACATCAACATGTCATCTCAACCAACATATGCTATGATGTGCAACACTACTCCGCTACTCCGTTATGCATGTGGATCCCAACTATCTCAGGAAGGCAACTTCGGAGTTACATATCCATATTGGCCATAAAAGCACCAACACCGGCAGTTCACCAAACCATGGGTGAACCCCTTGGATAGCCGACACACCATAACGAGGGCACGCCACCGCCGGGGCGCACCGTCCACCAAACCTTGGGTGAACCTTCCGAGACTTAGCTAGATCATAGAACTCTAGGACGACCTGCCCTAGGTTGAACTTCCCCCACTAACAACTTCAACGTATGAATGCATGAGCACAACAATAGACAAGGCAACCACCTCCTTTGCTTGGGGCAATAAGCACCCAAGACTTATCACCATTATCAACAATATCAACGTCAACGCCTTGGCCAAAAAGCACCAAGGTTCAACTCAACAACGCCTCGACCAAAAAGCATCGAGGGCACTTTGGCCAAAAAGCACCAAAGTATATCAACGTGCGGTAACCCAACGGTCACCGACTTAACCAGCTTATTATTCTTGATTCGTCTTAATTAATCTGTAATTAAGTTATCTAACTCATCATTATTCGATTGGTGTCTTATCACATTATTGGGAACATTTGGGGTGAAACACCCCTTAAACCTTAATCTCAGATTCTGACCAGTAAGAGGAGCATGGGCGTGCTCACCCCAGTACGGTCGTGCTGTCACTTAAGTGAAGCACGGTCGTGCTTACTGTCCTGCATGGTCGTGCTCAATGCGCGATCTGCCTTCCAGAATGCAATTGGGAGCACGAGCATGCTCCCTATTTAGCATGGTCATGCTCCTGGGCCAGCCGTACTGTTCTGGGCAGATTCATTATGTGTTCTTGTTTTTTTGGCTCCCTAACGCTCTCGAATCAGATCCTAGGGTCCTTGGGCTAATCCAGATGACATCAACCTCACTTCTCACTAACAGTTCATGTCTTATGAAACTTTAGGGGATTAACCCATTAATTCTTATGTTAACTAAGAGTCCTAATTAAACCAATTAGAGTCTTATTAACGTCTTCAACATAACGACAACATTCAGCCAGTCAACATCATCAATAACAACAGCCAATAGCATTCTCATCATATCATCATTAATAAACCAATGGCATTCAACATAGCAATATTCATCAATATACGCTATTTAGCATTCAACATCATAACAACTATAACAAAGAGGCATACCAATTAGTCAACTAACAACATAACAATAACTCATACAACCAGGCAGATCATGGCATCAACAATAGTTAAACATAACAGTTAACGATAAACAACATACAACATTTAACGGGGCTATGGGAACCCCTCGTCTTACGCTACCCCTTGCCTAATGCATACACTATCCTTCTCCCCATACCTGGTATGAAGATTCCACAACAAAATGCTAAAAGACAACCAACGAGTTCCCCTGAGCGGCTCAGTCAGCTTCCAAGCCTTGGTCAAACAAGAACATAAACTAATTAGTTCCCAAGTCTAAATAATAGAAAAGGAAACTCTAAGGGGAAGGAACTGTTACCTATACCGATTTGGCACAGACGAACTAGACGTTCCCACTAGTCTCCAAAGCTCCAACAATGCAATGGGTTAAGAAATTAGGGAATGAAAGGGTTGCTGCTGCACTAGGGTTGGCTGCTGTTGCCAAAATAGGGTTTATGACGTAAACCCTCCATCACTGTTCTGATTATAAAGGCACAGACTAGAGCACGATCGTGCTCCTCCTTGAGCACGGGCGTGGCGCGGTTTACACTTGAGCACGGGCGTGGTGCGGTTTGCACTTGAGCACGGGCGTACTCAACTTAGTGTCAGCGAGACGCGCTTACCCAATGAGCACGGTCGTGCTCTCTGTTGAGCACGGTCGTGCTTGTGACTCAGAAAGTCACAAGGCACTAGCCCAAGGAAGGGATTTTTCACCTAAAACCCCACTTAGCTCATTCTAAACCTTCCTAACAAACAAGGCATACAAAAAGCACTTAACGAAAAGCGGGGTGTTACAACTCCACCCCTTATAAAAATTTCATCCTCGAAATTTCTACTCACTAATGTGTGTGATTTCACCTCATATTTCTTCATCATTTTGCATGCATTTTCATGTAGATTAGGCATTTTTATTTTGATATTTGTTAGTTTTTCCCTTTGGAACGGGTAAGGTGGTTCTATGGTGTTTGTGTGCAGGAATTCATGATTAAAATGATCAAATCCAGTTGATTAGGAGTTTGTATGAAGATGGAGCTTGAAAAGCAGGGAAAATGAGCAAAGCAGAGACCATCACGGTCTGGGTGTGACAAGCATCACGGCCGTGATCGAGCCAGACTAAAGAAAAAGAGGAGCGCCTGAGTCAGAAGACATCATGGCCTGGCCGTGACAGCCATCGCTGCCGTGACAGCCTACCAAAGCAAGAATTCTACAAGTCAGAACCTGTCATGGCCTGGCCGTGATAGGCATCACAGCCGTGACGCGTTAATTTTGGGATTCTGATTTTCTGTTTTGATCTGATTTGTAATAGCTTTAATCCCAAGTTAACCTACATTATAAATAGGACAATTAGGCTCGAAAATAAGGGATCTTGGCTGCTACCTTAGGCTTAATTTTAGGATTTCTCTTCTTCTCCAATTTCTTCTCTTCTCTTAGGATTTTTATGCTTTGGTTAATCAAGATTGCTATGACCATGGCAATGCTTGAGTAGTCCTTTTATTTCTAGGAATTGGGGCTATACCCAAGACTTGTTTTATGTTATGAATTGATGTTTTCCCTTTTTTTTTAATTTCAATTTGCTTTAGATTTGGTTCTTATTGTGCTTCATCCATCTGAATTCATTGATCACCTATTTGCATGTCTTAGATATTTTAGGGAGGAACTGAGAAGTGAACCTAGGTATTGGATCCATAAGAATTGAACTTAGGACTTAAATTACAAGAGTTAGAAGCGGTCCTTCGATGGTTCATTGAATTGTCACAAACCTCAATTGGTCCAATTTAAATACAATTACCACGAGAGTAGGGGTTGGTTTAATTGGGCACGATTCTTGTATCTCGAGAGGGAACATTAACTTTATTAGGATAAATTCACCTTCAAAGCATTTTGATAATTAACAAGAGGGGTAGTCAATTTAGTAGCATAAGCAGTCTTGTTGGTAACCCAATTCCTGGAAATCTCCTTTGATTTGAAAAAAAACAACCGATTTGATTTACTTTTCGATTCTGTTTGATTGCGATTTTTAATACTTGATTTGTTACTTGATTCTTATTTCAATAACCAAATCTTTCCTTGTTTAGATTAATTGATTTAATAATTAATTGTTGTTTAAGATCACGGTCTCTGTGGGTTCGATCTTTTATTACTTGACGACGAAGTCATACACTTGCGGATTCACGCTATCAAGTTTTTGGCGCCGTTGCCGGGGACTGTGCTTTCTTGAATTTCAATTTAATTTTTAAATTGATTTTTCTGAACATTTTTTTTCTTTTTCTAGTGTATCTATCTCTCTTTTTGCAGGTGATTTTTCTCTTTTATGCGAAGATGCCAAAGTCTTGGAACTCTTATCGAAGTTGATCCCGAGATCGAAAGGACTTTTCATAGACGTAGAAGACTACAAAGGCAAAGAGCGAGAGAAAAGTTTATCCTCATTCCACTCATGGCCGATCAACCAGATACTAAAGTGCTGAAGGACTACGCAGTCCCAAATGCCAAGGGTTTGCGAACTGGGATTGCTAGGCCAGAAATTGAGGCGGAGAACTACACTATACCGCCCCAGTTAATTGGCATGATTAGGCAACATCAATTTGGAGGATTACCCTCGGAAGACCCGATTGATCATGTGGAGACATTCTTGGAATTCTGTGATACAACAAGAATTCAAGGTGCACCGGTTGATGCTATCAACTTGAGGTTATTCTCCTCCTCTCTGACTGGAAAGGCAAGAGCTTGGTTGAAATCAGTGTCTGCTAATACTTTGTCAACATGGGACCAACTAGAGTAGGCATTCATGGAAAAATTCTTTCCACCATCCAAGACTGCTTACCTACGAACTCAGATCACCGGCTTCTTCCAAAAGGACAGAGAATGCTTATCCGAAGCTTGGGATCGTTACAAGGGATTGCTAGAGTCTTGCCCACATCATGGGCTATAAAAATGGCTATTAGTGCATACCTTCTACAATGGATTGGATTATTCTTCGAAAGTGTCACTTGACTCCACAGCTGGTGGAGCATTGATGAATAGACCACTGACAGAAGCGTTCAATATCATTGAAAGCGTAGTCACCAACTATCACCAATGGGGTTCAGAAATAGGTAATAACCCGAAAAGCTTTCGGGAGGTAAGTTCGATATAGGTGGTACGGAATTGATTTTGTTTAAATTTGATTCATTGAGTAAGCGCTTTGATAAGCTTGAAAAAGCTAATTTGAGTTCAATAGGTGCTACTAATGTTACTTGTGAGATTTGTGGAATGCAGGGACATGACTTCATGGAGTGCCCACATGGTAGTGCTCCAGTAAAAGGCACTTCGAGTGAACAAGTGAATTCATGTCACAATTTTTATGATACGAACCCGAAGTTGCCAAACTATGTTCCCCCAAATACTTACAACCAAGGAAGGAAGAATAGCCCTTATCTCTCCTACCGGAACTACAACAACACATTGAACCATGAATTCCAAGAAGGCCAAGGTAATATGAAACCCGCATCGGGATATCCTCAGGTACAAAATTCTAAACTTGAGTCTTTTTTGGAAAATTTTGTTGAAACTCAAACAAAGCCAAATGAAGAGTTTAGGCAACATGGTAGGGCTATGGGCGAAGCCATTAAGGAACTAGCTTCTAAGGTAGATAACTTAGCTATTCACAATAAGATGCTAGAGACACAAATTGCCCAACAAGCTAGTACATCTTCTAGGACTAAGGGTACTTTTCCGGGACAACCCGAAGTTAATCTCAATGAGCAATGTAATGCTATATACTTGAGGGATGATAAGCTTGGGGTAGTTGAAAAAGATGTGGAATGTGAAGTGGACATGAGTGAACAAGAAGAGATAGAACCAAAGTACGTCCCTCCACCACCTTACCAACCCCCGATACCTTTCCCACAAAGGCTAGTCAGGAAAAAGCAAGTAGAAAAAGAGACTAAAAGCTTAGTTGAGGAGCGTGATGAAATGATAAAAACTAGTATGCCTCATAAACTAAAAGATCCAGGAAGTTTCTCTATTGCTTGCTCAATTGGAGAAGTTAAAATAGACCATGCCTTATGTGACTTAAGGGCTAGTGCGAGTTTGATGCCACTTACCACCTTTGAGAGGTTAGGAACCAATGAATTGAGTCCATCCAAGTTCTCTTTACAATTTGCGGATGTCTCAACTAAAAACCCCTCTAGGCATACTAGAGAATGTCCCCATAAAGGTAGGGAAACTTTTCATTCCTACTGATTTCATGGTGTTGGATATGAACAGGAAGTCTAAATTCCCTATCATTCTTGGAAGGCCATTCTTGGCCACAGCTGGAGCAATAATAGATGTAAAAAATGGTAAGCTCTCTTTGAATGTAGATGAAGGTAGGTGGATTTTGATTTGACTAACTCATATAACAACCCTTCTTTTGAGAATCATGTGTGCAGGATTGAGATAATGCCTCTGGAGGTGAAGGAAGAGCTTAACATGGAAGCAACTCCCAAACTTTGCATGACAAATGATGCATTGAATAAAGATGAACCAGTAGTTGCTTAACTTGTGGAGTTAAAACTTCTGCTGGAAAGAAGTAAGGCCATGAAACTCAAAGTGAAAAGAGCAAAGCAAAAGTGCATGTGGCCATATGAACACTATAAGCTCATTGAAGGACTTCCTTGGAAGAGAGGTGTTCTTTCACTTCCAAGCCCAGCTAATCCTGGTTGATTGAAGGGAGTATGGTCAAACTTAAGACCGTAAATAAGCGCTTTTTGGGAGGCAACCCAAGTTTTCTTTCCCTTGCTATTTTATTTTTGATTTTTGTTTTGAATAAATTGAGAAAAATGGAGAAGAGAGATCATTATTGATGGTTTTGCCAAGTTTGTTTTCAGGTTGGAGAAAGATTAAGCGCAAAGAGGCATGAAAAATGAAGTCAGAATCTGTCATGGCCTAGCCCTGATGGCCATCATGGCCATGACACTAAAAGAAAAGATTTCTCTTGTAAGTCAAAAACGATCATGGCCATGCCCTGATAGCCATCATGGCTGTGATGGAGCAAAAAAAAAAAAAAAGAGCAAGCTCCCCTCTCCGACTTGATTATTTACACTGGGGACAATGTAAGTTTTTAAGTTTGGGGTAGGGGTATTATTTTTTGCATAGTGCATTTTTTTCATGTTGCATTCATTTTAGATATAGTTTTGAATGATCACATCATTAGATTTCCCATTGTTTTGAAATTGTATCCAATTGTGAGAACTTTGCGCCAAATGAATTGAGAGAGTGAATTTTTGAAACTAATTTTTGTATTCTTATGATAGGCTAAAAATTAAAATTCTAGAGATGATCTTTTGATAGTTGTTAATAAGCATGTGGTTCCTTGGATTTTGTGTTTCTCATTGATTTCAAACTACTAAATGTGAGATTCTGGAGCCTAAAAGGGGTATTATCCAAATTTACCCCATTCCTTGTGATTGAGTGTTTTCTTCCTCTTGGATTGTATTCTCTAGAACTTGACTTGAAACCGTTTTGAAACTTAGCAATTTTTTAAAATATATTTGAAAATGATTGAGGCATTAGGTATTTTTCTGGCCTTCTGAGCTTTGACTGATTAAATGCTACCCCTTAGTTGCCCAATTTTGAGCCTAATAGGAAAAAAAAATGCTTTTCTTGGTACCTTGATTGTTTTTTTTATAAATGATGCATGGTATGACACCTTTTAAAGTATTGCAAAAAGGGCAAGAAAGTAGTTTGAAAAGTTGTGGGATAAAAAAAAAATTAAATAAATATTTCTCTTGAGTTGGAAATCTCCCCTTCTCCAAATTGATGAAAAAGTTAAAAAGATAAAAAAAAAAATGGAGAAGGGGATGAGAAAAAGAAACTGAGAAATAAAATGGAAAAAAGAAGAAGAAAGAAAGGTGGAAAAATGAAGTAAAGCCCAAAAATGTATTTTAGAAGGTTGTCATGATTGTTTGATATTTTGTTTAGCCTTCTTGAATTTTCCTTTTCTTGGTTTCCCCACCTAACGATTAATCCCATGGCCCCATTATAACCAAAATAAAAGACCTCTTGATTCTTATTGGATATGCCTGTTAGCACCGAGGGGGTGTTACATTAGTGCTATCAGAGCTGGCCGAGTCTTTCGAGAACCTTTGGGGAATATGTCTGGTATGTTTTTGTTGTGTGATCTCTAGTTAGATCTTGTTTGGGTTGTTTCCTTGTTGAAGCAATGTGTGTTGACACACAAGTATGTGTTTTCTTGAAGGGTTTTCACTGGCTTTGCCATGTGGGAACCTATGGCTTGTAGACGGTGCATTGTGTGACACCCTCTACCCTGCATATTAATATACAACATTTAGTTTAAAGAGGAATTATAAAAACATGCATTTATTTGATTAAAATAAAACTTGGATAAAAGGCACCACATTGTAACAATTGACGCGAAAAGAACATAGTTTTTAAAAAGATAAAACATATACAAAACATAAACATAACCCAACCCCGATGTCACATACAAAGCTGGTATAACCGTTCCGGAATAAAACCCTCGGAATACAACTGAACAACAGGGAAATCCCAACTATGAGTGGCGGCTCCTCAGAGCCACTCCTCTCCTGGCTGCTCGGCATCCTTTGCATAAAACCATACATGACAAACAAGAAGACATAGAATGGGGAGTAAGATAATATGTAAACATCGGCATGGAAGTAGTTAAGCAAGATGAACATACATCATAACATGACATAGCAATACAGCATAACATCAACATATAAATAATCACATCAACATGTCATCTCAACCAACATATGCTATGCGGTGCAACACTACTCCGCTACTCCGTTATGCATGTGGATCCAAACTATCTCAGGAAGGCAACTTCGGAGTTACATATCCACATTGGCCATAAAAGCACCAACACCGACAGTTCACCAAACCATGGGTGAACCCCTTGGATAGCCGATGCACCATAACGAGGGTACGCCACCGCGGGGGCGCACGGTCCACCAAACCTTGGGTGAACCTCCGAGACTTGGCTAGATCGTCGAACTCTAGGACGACCTCCCCTATGTTGAACTTCCCCCACTAACAACTTCAAAGTATGAATGCATGAGCACAACAACAGACAAGGCAACCACATCCTTTGCTTGGGCCAATAAGCACCCAAGACTTAATACCATTATTAACAATAGCAATGTCAACGCCTTGGCCAAAAAGCACCAAGGTTCAACTCATCAACACCTCGACCAAAAAGCAACGAGGGCACTTTGGCCAAAAAGCACCAAAGTGTATCAACGTGCGGTAACCCAACGGGCACCGACTTAACCAGCTTATTATTCTTGATTCGTCTTAATTAATCTTTAATTAAGTTATCTAACTCATCATTATTCGATTGGTGTCTTAACACATTATTGGGGACATTTGGGGTGAAACACCGCTTAAACCTTTAATCTCAGATTCTGACCAGTAAGGAAGCACGGGCATGCTCACCCCAGCACGGTCGTGCTATCACTTAAGTGAAGCACGATCGTGCTCACTATCCTGCACGGTCGTGCTCAATGGGCGGCCTGCCTTCTAGAATGCAACTGGGAGCACGGGCGTGCTCCTTGTTCAGCACGACCATGCTCTTAGTCCAGCTGCACTATTCTGGGAAGATTCATTATTTGTTCTTGGAGTTTTTGGCTCCATCACACTCTCGAATCAGATCCTAGGGTCCTTAGACTAATCCAGATGGCATCAACCTCACCTCTCACTAACAGTTCATGTCTTATGAAACTTTAGGGTATTAACCCATTAATTCTTATGTTAACTAAGAGTCATAATTAAACCAATTAGAGTCTTATTAACATCTTCAACATAACAACAACATTCAGCCAATCAACATCATTAATAACAACAGCCATTAGCATTCTCATCATATCATCATTAATAAGCCAATGGCATTCAACATAGCAATATTCATCAATATACGCTATTTTAGCATTCAACATCATAACAACTATAACAAAGAGGAATACCAATTAGTCAACTAACAACATAACAATAACTCATACAACCAGGCAGATCATGGCATCAACAACAGTTAAACATAACAGTTAACGATAAACAACGTACAACATTTAACGGGGCTTTGGGAACCCCTCATCTTACGCTACCCCCTTGCCTAATGCATACACTGTGACACCCTTCTACTCCGCACGTTATAAAGCACTTAATATAAAATCAATTAAATGAAAACATGCATAATACGGAAGAATTTAAAAACAATTGTCCATGGGTAGAAAAGTCCCACATGAACCGTTTACAATGCGGAAAATGAAACAAGTTTAAAACAGTAAAAACATAACAAGCCAATAAATATATCCGAACCCCGATGTCACCTACAAAGCTGGTATAATCGTTCCGGAATAAACATCCACGAAATTACAACTTAAAACTAACAAAACATAAACATAAGCCCTAACTATGAGTGGCGGCTCCTCAGAGTCACTCCTCTCCGGGCTGCTCGTCATTCTCTGCAAGGTGCTAATCAGGCCAAACACAAACAAACATGGGGAGTAAGAATCATGTAACATAATAGTAAGGAGATAGGTAGTAAAGTAAATAGCAAGCATAGCAACATCACATCAAACATCAACATCATCATTATGCTATGCAGTGCAATGCAGTCCTACTCCGCTAAATCAACAATGCATGTGGATCCACTAAACTCGGGATGGACGACTTCGGAGTTAAATATCCATATTATCTACTCAATGCCGGAGAATCTACTCCTTGGATAGCCAACGCATCAAACCAACGAATGCCTCGTCACGGGGGCGCTAGGAGAATCTACTCCAACCGTGGATGGCCAGATCGCCGTACTCTAGGACAACCTCCCCTATGTATAACATCCCTAAACAACAACTCCGATGCAATGCGTATGCAACACAACAACAACGGCAACGCCACCTCCATAACTCCAACGTAATCGACCGAAGATAACAGAGGAATCAACCACAACAACTTGCCTTGCGGAATCTACCTGAGGACTTAAGCAGAATCAACCGCAGTACCGGGGGCAAACTCTCGGCCACCAAGGTACAACAACAACACCTTAGACCCAAACCGTGGGGTCAAGGCTTCCTTGGCCAACAAGCACCAAGGCACAGCTCACCAGCTTGCGGTACCCAATGGGCATCGACATATCAAACTCAACACCTCACCATCTCATTATTTCAATTATCTTTAGTAGACATTAGCCAAGTTGTTTAATCGTTTATCATCATTGGGGAATGGGGTTTAAAACCCCTTAAAGTCCTTTAATTCTATTCTGTCCAAGAGGGTTGAGCACGGTCGTGCTCGTAACCTAGCACGGTCGTGCTTAAACACGTGAGGGCGTGCAGAGGCGGAGGGAGGGGGAGGCCTCTGTAGGCCACGGCCTCCCCCACATTTTCAGTTTCTTTTACTATATATATATATATATATATACCTATTGTATGTACTACTGCATTCTTCTTTGCCCTCGGAAGTGCTAATACGCCCACTTGCCCTTTTTCTGTTGATCATTAATTAGCTTTCCTTATTAGTGTTACTGTGTCAGACAAACTCATCACTCATGACTCACGAGAGCTATGAGCTATCCATAAGGTAAATTAATATTATTTTTTATTAGTTTTTAAGTTATTTAATGGTTTTCTTTTTATTATTTTTAAGTTATTTAATAATAATTTTTATTCTTTTTAAGTGTGAAGATTTTTACACCGATAACCAATCAGAAATCATGGAATTTGTGACTTTTAAGGTGGTCTGGATACGAATCAAACATTTGTAATAGTATGTCAATTTCTGATTGGTTGACAGTGTAAAAAAAACTTTACACTGTCAATGTATATTAATTAAATCCATACCTTTTCCAGTTCAAGAAAATTTATTTAATAGTTTTTAGTGACTAGTCAGTGTAATGCGATTTTACAATAATACTATTTGAAATTTGAATAAAAGCTCAAATTAGTCCCTGAAAAATTTAGGGGATCTAATTTAGGTCCTTGAAAAAAAAAATTAACTATTTAGTCCCTTAAATTTATGAACGCGAGACACATTAGTTTTTGCTTCCACTTCAATATCTATTTACTTGTCTATATGCCTCGTTAATCATCCTGCCTGATTCTTTAGTGGTTTTATATTACATATTATATAGTTTGCCTCTTTATGTTAATTCTTTATATATATATATATATATATATATATATGTGTGTGTGTGTGTGTGTGTGTGTGTGTGTGTGTGTGTGTATGTGTGTGTGTGTGTGTGTGTGTGTTTATGTATGTATATGTATATGTATGTATATTTAGAATTGGCCCCCCTCACACAAAATTCCTGGCTACGCCCCTGAGGGCGTGCTCCCCTTTAAGTGAAGTACGGTTGTGCTTCTTATTGAGCACGGTCGTGCTCAGCAGCACGATCGTGCTCTTTGTCCTACACGGCCGTGATCCACAGCGCGGCCATCTTCCCAGAATGCAACTGGGAGCACGGTCGTGCTCCCTATTCAGCACAGTCGTGCTCATCACGCGACAGTACTGTTCTGGACAGGAACAGTAACCGTGTTCTAACCAATTTTAAGAGTTTAATCAGTTAACATCCTAAATCAGTTATCAATGTGTTTTAAGGATTAAACTCAGCAACATTATCAACATTAACGCAACAGTGGCATCAACCAACAACATCCTTATGTTCATAGCCATTCCAACAACATAAACTCAACCAACATTATGAACATAGGCGTACATACTATCATCACTAGCATGTTATCAGAATAACCAACAAGTCATGCATACATAAACAGACAATCATACAAACAAAACCGGGGCCATGGGGACCCCTTTACTCTACTCTAACCCCGAGCCTATGATCACAATACCCTTCTCCCCATACCTAGATTGAAGGTAGCTCTAACGGTGGTCTTAATGGCAAACGGTTCCTCCCCTAAGACGGCTCGGCCTCAAACGATCCGTAACAATTAAAACACGAAGGATTAGTTCCTTGTTCACAATAATGAAAAGGAAACTTAGACAGGGAAGAAACGTTACCTATGCAATAAACACAAATATGCTGGCGGTCTCCCAAGGCTTCCAACACTCACGAAACTGATCAAGATGGAGGAAAAACGGAAAAGACTCGTACTGGCCGCACACAAGGTGGCTGCTGCACTCACAAATTAGGGTTACACGTTAACCCTCGAGTTCTGTTCACATATATAACGTTCGGACCTGAGCACGGTCGTGCTCTCCCTTGAGCACGGTCGTGCTCCACTTAGCGTCACCGAGACGCGATCCACGCATTGAGCACGGGCATGCTCCCTGTTGAGCACGGTCGTGCTCAACTTAAAATCAGAAACACGCTTCTGACTTTAAGCACGGGCCTGCTCATGTACCAGAAAGGGACTTTTAAGCTAAAAATCCTACTAAGCCCTTAACCAGCCAAACAGCTTAACAAAACCAGCTTTAAGAAAATAATTCCGAAAAACAGGGTGTTACAATTCCACCCTCCTTATAAAAAATTTCGTCCTCGAAATTTACACATACCTCAAGGGAAAAGATGCGGGTACGCTTCCATCATCTTGCTCTCCAGCTCCCAGGTAGCACTTTCCTCAGTTGCCCCACTCCAAACCACTTTGACCAAAGGAATTTCCTTGCCTCTTAGCTACTTCACCCTCCTATCCTCGACTCGAAGGGGTAACACCTCAAACGTCAGGTTCTCTTTAAACTGTATAGCATCGGGTACTATCACGTGACTAGGGTCATGAATGTACTTCCTGAGTTGAGACACATGAAAAACATCATGGAGATTTGACAAGAACGGGGGTAAGGCTATTTGGTAAGCGACTTCGCCGACTCTTTTGAGGATTTGGTAAGGACCAATGAACCTCGGAGTAAGTTTCCTCGACTTCATCACTCTACCAACCCCAGTCGTTGGGGTAACTCTCAAGAATACATGATCGCCTTCCTGGAATTCGAGCGCCTTCCTCCTTTTATCATGGTAGCTCTTTTGCCTACTCTGTGCAACTCTCATCTTTTCCTGAACCAACTTAATCTTTTCTGTTGTTTCCTGGTCTATCTCTGGTCCCTAGAACCACACTATCACTAGGTTCACTCCAACACAAGGGTGTCCTACATCTCCTCCCATACAGAGCCTCATAAGGTGCCATCCCAATGCTGGAATGGAAGCTGTTGTTGTAGGTGAACTCTATCAGGGGCAAAAACTTGTCCCAACTTCCTGACTGTTCTAACACACAAGCCCCTCAACAAGTCCTCTAAGGACTGGATGGTCCGCTCAGACTGCCCATCAGTCTGTGGGTGGTAAGCTGAACTAAGCCTAAGCTTTGTCCTTAAAGCCTCTTGCAAACTATTCCAAAACCTAGAGGTAAACCTCTGGTCTCTATCTGAAACTATGCTAGAGGGTACACCATGAAGCCTAACTATCTCCTTGATGTACAGCTTAGCCAACTTCTCTAAAGGATACTCCATGTTCATCGGAATGAAATGGGCAGACTTAGTCAGTCTATCCACAACAACCCAAATCGCCTCAAAACCAGCTGGAGTCCTAGGGAGTCCAGATACAAAATCCATGGAGATGCTATCCTATTTCCATTCTGGGATACTCAAAGGTTGCAACTTACCCGAAGGCCTTTGATGCTCTATCTTAGCCTTCTGACAAACTAGGCACGCATACACAAACTCAGCTACGTCCTTTTTCATCCTAGGCCACCAAAACATCCTCTTAAGGTCCCGATACATCTTAGTGGCACCTGGGTGCACACTCAATCCACCGCTATGTCCTTCTTCAAGGATCAACCTTCTAATCTTAGGAACATCTGGCACATAAACTCTATCCTTGAACCTCAAGATACCATCACTGCCATCCTTAAAACTTAGATCTCTACCCTGAGCGAGTAACTCTCGCTGGTCTAAGAGAAACTTATCTAACTTTTGCCCCTCTCTAATCTGATCCATCAGACGATTGGTAACATTCAAGGTTCCAAGCTAATACTCTTAGGGGTAAAACTCACAAGCTAGACTCAGGTCTCTAAATTCCTCAATCAGGTCCATCTCCCTAACCATCAAAACGGAGATATGCAGGGTTTTCCTACTCAAGGCATCGGCCACCACATTGGCCTTTCCTGGGTGATAGGTCAGCTCGAGGTCATAATCCTTTAAGAACTCCATCCACCTACGCTGCCTTATATTCAACTCCTTTTGATCAAAGATGTACTTCAAACTCTTATGATCACTAAAGACCTCAAACCTCGCTCCATACAGGTAATGCCTCCAAATCTTCAAGGTAAATACCATAGCTCCTAACTCTAGGTCATGGGTAGGGTAGTTCTTCTCATGGGTTTTCAACTGCCTAGAGGCGTAAGCAACTACCTTACCATTATGCATCAGTACACCACCTAACCCTTGCTTAGAAGCATCACAATAAACTACGAAGGGTTCACTAGGATCTGGCAAAACTAACACTGGTGCTGATGTCAACCTATTCTTAAGGGTTTGGAAACTCTCTTCACACTTAGAGTCCCATACAAACAACTGTCCCTTCTTGGTGAGACGGGTTAAGGGTAACGCTATCTTAGAGAAACCTTCTATAAACCGCCTATAGTACCCTGCTAACCCCAAGAAACTCCTAATCTCGGTTACAGACTTTGGTGCTTCCCACTGGAGCACCGTCTCTACTTTAGCTGGATCCACTGCTATGCCACCCTTAAAGATGACATGTCCTAAGAAGCTCACTTCCTCTTGCCAGAACTCACACTTAGACAACTTAGCGTACAACTACTTCTCCTTAAGGGTCTGCAAGACAATCCTCAGGTGTTCCTCATGTTCCTCCTTACTCTTGGAGTACACTAAGATGTCATCTATAAACACCACCACAAACTTATCCAAGTAAGGGTGAAAGGTCTTGTTCATATAGTCCATGAAGACCGCAGGAGCATTATTCACACCAAAGGGCATAACCAAATACTCATAGTGATCATATCGCGTCCTAAACGCTGTCTTCGGGATGTCCTCAGACTTAACCCGAATCTGATGGTACCCTGACCTCAAATCTATTTTTGAAAGGGCGCAAGCGCCCATCAACTGGTCCATAAGATCATCAATCCTAGGGAGGGGATACCGATTCTTTATGGTCACCTTGTTGAGTTGTCGAAAGTCGACACACAACCTCATACTACCATCCTTCTTCTTCACCAACAACACAGGTGCTCCCCACGAAGACACACTCGACCTAATGAACTGCTTCTTCATCAGGTCCTCCAACTGTTCCTTCAACTTAGCTAGCTCTAGAGGAGACATGCTATAGGGTGCTATGGAGATTGGCCCGGTGCCAGGCACTAAATCTTTGGTAAACTCAATATCTCTCTCTGGGGGTAAGTTATAAACATCCCCCGGGAACACTTCAGGAAATTCCCGCACTACAGGCACGCTGGCGATATCAGGAGGGCTGCTATCTACATCCAGGGAAGCTAACATCATGTACACTTGGGCTTCGTCTCTCATCGAAGCTTGTATTTAGCTGGCAGAGAGAAGGTCCGGATTCTTAGACTCCTTTGGAGTTCCAAAAATCAAGGTTTTATCAAAACAATTCAGAAGGACATGGTTGGAAGATAACCAGTCCATACCCAGAATAATGTCCAGGTCTTTCAAAGGTAAGCATGCAAGATCGGCAACAAAAGTTTTATCATTTATAACAATATGACAGTTCTTGCATGCATAAGAAGTGGAAACAGGTTTATTTGTAGGTGTAGAAACCAACAAATCAAACTCAAGGAAAGTAAACAGGCAATTTAAGACTCTTGACCCTATCATGCGATATAAACGAGTGAGTAGCACCCGAATGATACAATACAGTTAATCGAGTCCCATCAATGAAACACGTACCTTGGATCAAGTCGTCAGACTCGGAGGCTTCGGCTCCACTAAGAGTAAAGACCCTCCCAGTGGTCTTCAGTCTGTTGGCTTGACTTCTGATTCTTGCTAGCGCTGGGAGGCTCGGCCTTAGCTCCATTACACTCACGGCTGATGTGGCCTGGCTTGCCACAACTTGAAGAAGATAACCTGTGTTTCCTTGCACTGGGACAAATAGTGGTCCTGTGCTCCACACTTCCCACATCTCATAGCTCTAGGGGCATCCAAAAACCCAACCCTGAAGCTATTCTGCTGAAAACTGGGGCTTCCTGTCGCTCTGCTTGAAGTCCTTGCCCGTCGGGGCATACCGCTGCTTGCCTTTATCCCTATGGTCAGTCCCTCTTGCCACTCTGATTATCCGATCCTCTGGAACTGGCAGCTCTGAACTGACTAGCATCCTCGTAAATCCGACACTTGTTGACCAGAATCGAAAAAAACTCGGATCTCCTGATAGCTGATGGCCTGTTTGATCTCAGGCCAGAGTCCGGCTTCAAACTTCACACACTTGGAGCGGTCATCTGTCTCATGCTGGTAAGGAGTGTAGTACCTAGCCAGCTCCTCAAACTTAGCCACATAGTCACCGACTGACAGCGACCCCTGCCTCAAAGATAAGAACTCCATCTCTTTCTTGTCTCTGATATCCGCTGGAAAATACTTTTCCAGGAATCTCTGCCTGAACACAGCCCAAGTAACTGCTGTGCCCACAGCCTGCATCCTCAGCCTACAGTTATCCCACCAATGCTCCGCCTCCTCAGTCAACATGAAGGTGGCGAAGATGAGCTTCTGCTGATCATTGCAGTCCATCGCACGGAAGATCTTCTCCGTCTCCCTCAGTCACAACAATGCTCCCTCTGGGTCGTACGCTCCCTTGAACGATGGAGGGTTGCTCCTCTAGAACTTATCCAGCCCCTGGAACTCACCCTGGCCCACCGTTGTTAGGGTTGACCTGACCAATAGCATTGGCTAGGAGTGCCAATGCGTCAGCAATTGCCTGATTGTTGCATCCTCTACCGGCCATTAGTTCATGTACGTACCCAAAACAACCTTTAATACAGAAACTTAGTGAGTAAAAGCTACAGGTAACTAACTTAAAGCATCATTATTTATACCAAGTATAGACAATGCAAACAAGAGTCACACAACAGACTCATACCATGTCCGAACAAGGTCGACCTGCTCTGATACCACTAAATGTGACACCCTTCTACCCCGCACGTTATAAAGCACTTAATATAAAATCAATTAAATGAAAACATGCATAATACGGAAGAATTTAAAAACAATTGTCCATGGGTAGAAAATTCCCACATGAACCGTTTACAACGCGGAAAATGAAATAAGTTTAAAACAGTAAAAACATAACAAGCCAATAAATATATCCGAACCCCGATGTCACCTACAGAGCTGGTATAACCGTTCCGGAATAAACATCCACGGAATTACAACTGAAAACTAACAAAACATAAACATAAGCCCTAACTATGAGTGGCGGCTCCTCAGAGTCACTCCTCTCCGGGCTGCTCGTCATTCTCTGCAAGGTGCCAATCAGGCCAAACACAGACAAACATTGGGAGTAAGAATCATGTAACATAATAGTAAGGAGATAGGTAGTAAAGTAAACAGCAAGCATAGCAACATCACATCAAACATCAACATCATCATTATGCTATGCAGTGCAATGCAGTCCTACTCCGCTAAATCAACAATGCATGTGGATCCACTAAACTCGGGATGGACGACTTTGGAGTTAAATATCCACATTGAGAATCTACTCAACGACGGAGAATCTACTCCTTGGATAGCCAACGCATCAAACCAACGAATGCCTCGTCACGGGGGCGCTAGGAGAATCTACTCCAACCGTGGATGGCCAGATCGCCGTACTTTAGGACGACCTCCCCTATGTCGAACATCCCTAAACAACAACTCCGATGCAATGCGTATGCAACACAACAACAATGGCAACACCACCACCATAACTCCAACGGAATCGACCGAAGATAACAGCGGAATCAACCGCAACAACTTGCCTCACGAAATCTATCTGAGGACTTAAGCGGAATCAACCGCGGTACCGGGGGCAAACTCTCGGCCACCAAGGTTCAACAACAACACCTTAGACCCAAACCATAGGATCAAGGCTTCCTTGGCCAACAAGCACCAAGGCACAGCTCACCAGCTTGCAGTACCCAATAGGCATCGACTTATCAAACTCAACACCTCACCATCTCATTATTTCAATTATCTTTAGTAGACATTAGCCAAGTTGTCTAATCATTTATCATCATTGGGGAATGGGGTTTAAAACCCCTTAAAGTCCTTTAATTCTATTCTGTCCAAGAGGGTTGAGCATGGTCGTGCTCGTAACCCAGCACGGTCGTGCTTAAACACCTGAGGGGCATGCTCCCCTTTAAGTGAAGTACGGTTGTGCTTCTTATTGAGCACGGTCGTGCTCAGCAGCACGATCGTGCTCTTTGTCCTGCACGGTCGTGCTCCACAGCGCGGCCATCTTCCCAGAATGCAACTGGGAGCACGGTCGTGCTCCCTGTTCAGCACGGTCGTGCTCATCGCGCGACAGTACTGTTCTGGGCAGGAACAGTAACCGTGTTCTAACCAAATTTTAAGAGTTTAATCAGTTAACATCCTAAATCAGTTATCAATGTGTTTTAAGGATTAAATTCAGCAACATTATCAACATTAACGTAACAGTGGCATCAACTAACAACATCATCATGTTCATAGCCATTCCAACAACATAATCTCAACCAACATTATGAACATAGGCGTACATATTATCATCACTAGCATGTTATCAGAATAACCAACAAGTCATGCATACATAAACAGACAATCATACATACAAAACCGGGGCCATGGGGACCCCTTTACTCTACTCTAACCCCGAGCCTATGATCACACTACCCTTCTCCCCATACCTGGATTGAAGGTAGCTCTAACGGTGGTCTTAACGGCAAACGGTTCCTCCCCTAAGACGGCTCGGCCTCAAACGATCCTTAAACAATTAAAACACGAAGGATTAGTTCCTTGTTCACAATAATGAAAAGGAAACTTAGACAGGGAAGAAACGTTACCTATGCAATAAACACAAATATGCTAGCGGTCTCCCACCAAGGCTTCCAACACTCACAAAACTGATCAAGATGGAGGAAAAACGGAAAAGACTCATACTGGCCGCACACAAGGTGGCTGCTGCACTCACAAATTAGGGTTACACGTTAACCCTCGAGTTCCGTTCACATATATAACGTTCAGACCTGAGCATGGTCGTGCTCTCCCTTGAGCACGATCGTGCTCCACTTAGCGTCACCAGAGACACGGTCCACCCATTGAGCACGGGCGTGCTCCCTATTGAACACGGGCGTGCTCCCTATTGAGCACAGTCGTGCTCAACTTAAAATCAGAAACACGCTTCTGACTTTAAGCATGGGCGTGCTGGCTAATGAGCACGGGCGTGCTCATGTACCAGAAAGGGACTTTTAAGTCAAAAATCCCACTAAGCCCTTAACCAGCCAAACAGCTTAACAAAACCAGCTTTAAGAAAATAATTCCGAAAAATAGGGTGTTACGTACACTATCCTTCTCACCATACCTGGTATGAAGATTCCACAACAAAAAGCTAAATTACAAACCAACGAGTTCTCCTGAGCGGCTCAGTCAGCTTCTAAGCCTTGGTCAAACAAGAACATAAACTAATTAGTTCTCAAGTCTAAATAATATAAAAGGAAACTCTAAGGGGAAGGAACTGTTACCTATGCCGATTTGGCACAGACGAACTAAACGTTCCCACTAGTCTCCAAAGCTCCAACAACGCAATGGGTTTAGAGAAATTAGGGAATGAAAGGGTTGCTGCCGCAATAGGGTTAGCTGTTGTTGCCAAAATAAGGTTTATGACATAAACCCTCGATCACTATTCTGATTATAAAGGCACAGACTCGAGCACGGTCGTGCTCCTCCTTGAGCACGGGCGTGCTTGACTTAGTGCCTACGAGGTGCGGTTTGCACTTGAGCATGGGCGTTCTCACTATTGAGCATGGGAGTGCTCAACTTAGCGTTAGCGAGACGCGCTTACCCAACGAGCACAGTCGTGCTCTCTGTTGAGCACGATCGTGCTTGTGACTCAGAAAGTCAAAAGGCACAAGCCCCAAGGAAGGGATTTTCCACCTAAAACCCCACTTAGCTCATTCTAAACCTTCCTAACAAATAAGACATACAAAAAGCACTTAACGAAAAGCCGGGTGTTACACGTTGGTTCATATGTGACGCATTCTTTTATCCTTTTGGATTGTGTCAGACATTTAAACGATGTGCCTTTGTCGAAGATTTTCCAGGAGTGTTCCCTAAGAATGTTCCAGGTTTGCTGCTTGCGAATGATATTGAGTTTCTGATCGATCTAGTTCCTAGGTTCGGTCCAATCTCTATCACCTCATGTAAAATGTCACCTGCAAAGTTAGTCGAGTTAGATGACTCAACTCTACTGGAAGATCTGCTGTGAAAGTAGTTATAAGACCGAGTGTATCCCCTATGGGGAGCACCAGCTTTGTTAATAAGGAAGAAAGACGAAGGTTCGACACTCTGTGCGGATTTCTGACAACTTAACAAGGTGGCGACCAAGAATAGATACCCTCTGCCGTGCATAGATGATTCGACGGATCAACTCCGAGGAGCATATATGGCAAGTTCTACAAATCCTGCAAGAGAAGGAGTTGTACGCGAAGCTACCTAAGTGCGAGTTTTGGCTCGATGAGATGGTTGTGGATATGAGGTTACAGAGGAATGTATTGTCGTCGATACTGTGAAAATGGAAGCAATACTTTCTTGGGAAAGGCCAAAGACCGGGACGGAGACCCGCAGTTTTATGGGTTTTGGACGATTAGTACCGAAGATTCGTCAAGGATTTCTCAAAAAGGTTGTACGTTGTCGACTCAACTTACGAGGAAAAATCAACCTTTCGCATGACTAAGAAGTTGATGAAGTTACCCGTGATCGTGAACATTTTAGAGGAGAACATAGGAAAACAACAACATACGAGACTAAGCGTGTTTGGAAGGACCTTCGTGCTTGATGTGGGCCAAGACAAGCCAAGCTGAATCTTCAACTTGAGTGAGTGTCTCATGTTTAAGAAATTTTTTAACTGTACTGTTCAATTCTTTTATTGGTCATACTTTCACTTACCGCCTTGGGTGAGATTATTAAATTTCTCTGTTTCTGTAATTCTCATACAAGTTCATTCTTTCCTAACCTTCAAGGTTAATTTCTACTGCTTTATTCCATTTAAAGCATTCTCTACTAATTCGTATATTGACAATTGTTTCTCTAATCCCTATGGTTGTATTGGACAATTATAGTGACCAATTTATACTCACGTGTGGAATTGACTATTCCGACTCTGATTTGCAAATTTTTATGATCCATCATTTGATCATGTTAGTCTATAATTTTAAATTTACTCCAATGGATTTTTGTACTTGAGAATTGATGCTCGCGCTTCTAAATACCCCTTGATGTATTAGACATTTGAGTGGATTGATTTGATAGTATCCATTGGTCTGGATATTTTCACATTTCGTTGAAAATCTGTTATGACTATTTCTTGAGTTGTAACACAGATGACTTCTTGGTAACAGAAGTTTCTTGATGAAACATCCTCTAGTCAATTTTACTTTTGGTAGATGTGACATAATCAAATTTTTGGTCAGACTGTTTCCCTTTTAATTTGTCGTTTTGTAAATTCCTTGTACTTGGAATGAATCTCCCTGGGGTTAGGAACTATTCATCTTTTGATTCCCTAATTTTCTTGTGAAAGAAGGAACTTTATTAGAGTCATGTTTGTAAACATGTAATGGCCATCCATTTTTACACTCACGAATCTATTGAAGACTCTTTTTACATGCCGAATATTCCTTTATCTTTCTGTTTGGTAAAATTCCTCTTTCTGCTTTCTTGTGAAGGTAAAGTCTAGAATTTCTTATTTTTATTTTTGAAAATTCCTTTTCTAAATCCTTAAGAGCTTGTCTTATGGTAGTTCGATAGAACTTATCACTTTTAATCAATTTTACCCTGTATCTTTTCAAAACGTCATTGACATGTGACCTATCCCATGAGTCATGAAAAGGTTTATCTGATCCATATCACGATATCAGATTTAGCCGAGTACAGTAAAAAGATAACTTGACGTTTGAGACCTCCCTGGTTATGATGACAAGCGTCGCAAAGAATTTCGTTATGAGTTTACCAAAGACCTCTAAGAGTTTTGATTTGTTTCGAGTGATCGTAGATAGACTGATGAAGTCCACCCTTCTTACCTGTTGAGATCCGCTATACAGTGGAGAAGCTAACCGAAGTATGTATCAGTGAACTGATTAGGTTTCATGGAGTATCTTCCAACATCATTTCAAATGAAGACCAAAAGCTTACCCCACATTTTTGGCAAAGTCTGCATCAAGCATTGAGAACCAAGTTGAGGCTGAGTTTAGTTTATCACCCTCAACTCGATGGGCAAGTAAGAAGCGATCTATCCTTAGAAGGTTAGCTAGGAGTAAGTGTAGTACTTAAGTACGATGATCCCTATAATAGGATAGACAAGAAGAGGTGATATGAGTTTTGTTGATGTGTAGGTGTGACTAGTAAGATGAGAACCCCTAAGATCAACATCAGTAAGTAAGACGCTTACGACAAATCTTACCCTGATCGAGGTAGAGTATCGCTAAGGGAATCTAGTGTAATGATCAGATGCTTGTATTTATGATTGATTGTGTGAGTTTAGAAGATTGAGAGGAAAGTGCCTATAGTAGTTCCACCTAAGTTGAATGTGAGTGAAAAGGATGATTTATTGTATTTAACTAGGTTGCTGGAGGAGTTCAAAGTTGATGAGTTAGATAATCCTACCCGGTGTGGTTTCTTTTGGATTCAGTTTACATTAAGGGGTGTTGTAATGCTTTACTTTGAGGTTGAGACGTGTGTTTATTACATAATCTGGAATAATGAACTACGCTCAAAGGAACTAAGACTACGATTGGATACCTTGTGTAGGAAGTTAAGGTAGTGTTGATCTTTGTGTTGATCGTGAGAGTTATATGTTGGAATAAGGTTTTTTATTGGACCAGTATTAAGAAGAGAAATGATTAAGTTTTGATTATGTCCTTCAAGTGTGATAGACTACGGTGAAATATTAAGGACAATGAACATAATGTAGTGATGAATAGTTTCGAGGATAAATAGAACGACATAAGAATGAATTCTGTTATAAAGTTACCGATAACAACTAAGGGAAATGAAGTGACGGGAAATGCAATGTAGGATATTGGGGTCAAGATACAATTACAAGATCCTATCTAGATTCGAGTTACGAAATTTTGAGGACAAATTTTTTTTTTTAGTGGGGTAGTAATGTAACACCCTACTTTTTATCTACGCTGTAATATCGATAATTATTTATTTGTTTATATTTTTACCTGAGATCCTAAAAAATGCTTTTGAAAAAAAATCATTCCTAAAACCTACTATATGGTAGGAGGCTATGGTTAAAATTTAGGTTTAAAATTCAAACGGAACTCGGTCTTCGTTTTCGTTGACAGTACATTTGTATTGGTCAGAAAAACCCTGATTTGACCCGGAACGGAGTAATTTTAGATTTGTATCACTTTTTTAGTGATATAATCTATTTTAAAAATTTCTCTAAAATATTATATTTTATTCGACCAAAATTTTTGAAGAAAACGCGCAAAAAACTAAATCGGGTAAATGACGGAGCCGGATACTGAACTGCAGAGATAAATCTGGACGCCGGGATTGATGGGACAACACATCACCTCAAGTGGTGAGTCACATGGTGAGTCACCACCATGACTCACCCTTGTAATGATGATTTTAGAGAAAATATCTAGATATTTTTATGAGAAATGCCCAAATGGTCCATAGCCTTTCGTTGAAATTCCAAGTTTGTTCCAACATTTTTCTTCCCCTCTTACCCTTAGGAATTCGACCAGCCCCCTTCTCTTAATCACACTTAGTTAATTTCTTTCCTCATATTCTCTCACAAAAACTCTAAGTTCATCCATAAAGTTTCCATTGAAGCTCCAATTCTTGTTCATTTCTTCATCTACTAAAGGTATGACCTAATGATCCATGATCATACCCTCTTTCCTCTTCATCATTTCTATCCACTCATGAACAAGTTGATCATGTTTTGTTTTCTTTGATTTTCTTAGTTTAAATTCTAGAAAATCATAGAAGTTGAGTTTACGAGTTGCGATAATTTTTCCTAACTATCTATGACTCTAGGATCATGTCTCCAAGAGCTTGAAGAAAATAAAAAATCCTAGCCCTATTTTTGATGTCTTGACCGAACCCTAGCCTTTTGCACAACCAATGAGTTTTGTTATTTAACTTGTTTCTCATGCATGTTGTTTGTTGAAGGTTGAAGTTGTAGCTTGTTGTAGTGGTTATTGTGTGATGGAAGAAAGAGCTTTGAGGGTTTGGAATCAAAGAAATTTTTATGCTTCAAGAGGTAAAGGGAGCTTACCTAAATGAGTTTGGTAGTCATATACCTAATTGTTTGGTATGTGTGACTATTTGTAAGTCATTGTGTGGTTAATGAGTTGATGTTTTAAAGTAGTGATATTGTTGATTGATAAGTGGTTTATGTTTTAAATTTTTGTTCATATCTATGTGTTGATGAGACTGCTTATTGATTGTACTGATTGAGAGCATGACAATGGTCAGAGCTCAATAAGGAGTATTAATCTTCTAAAAATCTTAAGCAGAAAATTTAAGGATTTTGATTTTCGTAAGCGGAAGAAACTTTTCAAAAATAAAATTAATGTCACGTATATTCTTGCTAAAAGTTACGTTTTGAGAAATCACAAATGATTTTAAAATAACACTTAAGAAATGAGTGTTAGGGAGGACGAACCCTGACAAATTGCATTTATATTAATTTTCCCGAAAATGTTTCAAAAAGAATAAAAGGAAGAAGAAAAAAAATTTCAGAAATGTTTCAATGTAGTCAAAGAAAAGTCTCTTGAAAGAAAAAGCTGTTGGTTTAAGAAAATTTTATTCTAAATGAAAATATTTAGAAAAATGCCTTATGGCGGAATTCTTGATAATAATTTTATTGTTTTAGTCAAAAATATTTAAAAATGGTTTTAATGATTTGACGTTTTCAGAAATGAATTTTAAAGGAAAAGGATTTCTGCAAAATGTTGTTAAAAAGAGCGAAATGTTTTCCGACAAAACGTCGTTAAACTCTTGTATTTGGTTTTCGAGTTAGTTTTCACAGAACGAAAAATTGTGTTGAAAATCATGAAAGTTATGAGGACCTAGCAACCGAGACGTCGGGCTAGAGTTTCCTGTGAGTAAGTACTTGGAATATGAGTTTCTTGTGTCCTGTTGGCACACTTGATTTTATGTCAAATTTAGACGAAATCCAGTGACCGGTGAATCAGCCTAGAATTTCATAAATGAGCACTCGAATTGCGTATCATGTGTTAAGTACAAATAGGCTTGACGCCTGTATAAAATTGGTTTGAGCTCTAAGCCTCGACAAGAAAGAACGAACGGAAAAGATAACAGCAAACCAACTGTTTTACATACATGAACCGGCAGACGTGCCATTACGTTGACGAGCTACAATCCATAAGTGGATTGATAAATTGGATAGCTACGGACCAAAGAAGGTGTTTAGGGACATATGGGTTCGAATTCCACGGAAGACCGGGCCTTGCAACCTCGAGTCGTGGTATTTGGCTACCAAACACGGATGTACTCAATAGGGAACTATTTAATATTATTTAGGTGAGACGTGATACCCATGAACAGTTGGAGTTCGGACTTAAATTGAGAGGCCGATCTCATGCGAACAATTGTGTTATAGGGATATTGCGGCCTATACTGCTCGACGAAGGGAAGTTAGGATCTCCGGAGATTACGAAATAGATAGTGGATTTTTGAAGTGTATGTCATGCATTTTTATAACCTATGATGGTTGTCGGGTATGAATCCCCTTGTTCAAATAGCATTGATATTATGATTAGGTTAAAATACATTTTTAGTCCCTCAAGTTTTTCACTTTGGCGAAATTCGTCCCTCTACTATTTTTTGAGCGATTTTAGTCCTCTTAATTTTTCAAAGTTACAATAATCGTCCTTTCGTTAATTTTCCATCCAAAACTTAATAGAATCCTAATAATAAAATAATTATTCAATTTAGTAATAAAATTATTTTAATAAAATAATATTATATTACAATCAGAATAATATATTTAATTATTTTTATTAAATAATTAACCAAGAAGAATAGACTGTCCAAGTTCCTCTTCTTCTCCGTACCTTACTTCCTCCATCGATGGGGGATAAGCTCCGTTCCTCCACCCTTCTCAACGTTGTCACCTTCTCCTTGGATAGCGGATAATAGCTTTCACCCAAATAGCGGATAATAGCTCTCATGAGCTTGTCCTTGGAATGAAACAATATATTGAAGAAATCAAAACAAGGGATGATTTGTTTCTCCAAGCTTCTTACGAGGATGGCAGGGCATCTATTTATGATTTTGGGTATGTTAGACTTAGAAAGAGCCTTTGGACTTGAAAAATGCAATTTTGGACTTCAAAGTTATCTCAGAATTTGTGAATGGAAGTGGAAGGACTAGAATAATGGCTAGGAAGGAAACATGAAAGAATCAACGGTGTTCCCGAAGCAATATCTCCATGGGGCATTTCATCAAACAGGTTAAGCACAACATCATAATACTCATACTTTCCATACAAGCCCATGAAAGAGAAGAGATGAAGTAAGCTTCGGTTAAAAGACCAAGCTTGAGATAAACGCTTTCAAACTTGAGGCTGGAGGCGTGGATGACTATGACGAGTTGGGGTCGGCGTAGCGGAAGAAGTAGAAGAGGAAACGATCTCTGTGAAAGAGAAGACACATGAACATGTAATATAATATTATTTTATTAAAAGAATTCTATTATTAAATTAAATAATTATTTTATTATTGGGTTGCCACACACTTTGCTGTCATGCTAGCATCCGTTTACCACTTAGTTTATTTCTGTTAAGTTTTGGATGAAAAATTAACGGAAGGACGATTATTGCAACTTTGGAAAATTAAGAGGACTAAAATCGCTCAATAAAAAGTAATGGGACAAATTTAGCCAAAGTGAAAAACTTGAGGGACTAAAAGTGCATTTTAGCCTTATGATTATTGGCTATATTGTTTTACATGTCACTGTTGTCATATGTTGTTGGTTGGTGTGTCGTATATGTGGCTATTGTGATAAACTTACATGTCGGTGTCTCACCCTTGCTATGTACATGTGAAATGCCTCTGGTATTTTTGGATATATGTACAGTTTTGTCTCAACAGTTTTCTGGATCACTACGAGACCATGAGGTTTTGAAGATTATGATGCTAATAATGATGATGTGTGAGCTGTGGTGGACAAGACTCTATTTTTCTCTCGTACCACTCATCGGAGTGAGCCACGACTCCTTGTTTTCAAGGTATCCGATGATGGAGATGACGTTGGAGAATTTCCCAATGGATATCTCTGGGTTTGACCAGCTATGGAGTCGTCCTTTTGGTGTAAGGGTTTTAGAATATTTTCTAAGTAATTATAATGGTCTATTATGACTATTTTGAAAAACTTGTACGCCTCAGCAAGAAAAACATTTTAATGATTCTGTGGAGATTTATCTTGTGATGCATGTATTATGATTTTATTTTCTTACCTTGATGTTTGTAAATAGTCGTTACGTAAGAAAAATTTTAGACCTGCATTTTTCGAATATAATTACATACTAAAATTATTTTCCGAAAGCAACCATTATTTTTTCTTATTATTTTAAGTTCCGCAACAAATTTAAGCATATATCACCGATGGGGTGTTACAATTAACCGTTATCAAATTATTATTTGATTTTGATATCCAAATAACATAATTGGTTTAGAAATACAAGTCAACTTGCTATACATCATAGCGCGGTGAGGATCAGGATGCATTTGTAATTTCCATCTAAAAATAGTTTGTGAAAACTTCTTTTTGTTTTTATCTTACGTTTTATCAATAATTATAAAATATCAATTTATTTTTATTTTATTTCATAATTTTAAAATTTATATAAGAATTAGAGATAATAAATATTATTATTTTAATATTTTCTTTTTTCTTTTATATAAGAAAAAGTTTAGATTGGGGGAAGGCATGTCCCTTGCAAGGTTAGGAAATACATCGTACTGGCAGAGGTTCTGCTCTAGTACCATTTGTAACGTCCCAAATTGCATTCAGGATTGACGACTGTCCCCACAAATCAACACGAGTCTTTTTCAGTGTGCTTTATCTTCACTCACACGCTTCCTGAGAAAACTTCCTAGGAGGTCACCCATCCAGAATTGCTCCAAGTCAAGCACGCTTAACTGTGGAGTTCTTAAGTAATGGGCTCCCGAAAATAAAATGCATCTGCTTGATATAGGTAGTATCAATCAATTCTTATAAGCTTCCCTCAACTGCCCAGTCCCACACTTGCACAGCGTCAAAATCCCCTCAACTATACAGTCTCATACCTTCTCAGTCTCATGTTCCCTCTTATTTGGATGTGGAACCGGTTCATTCATGAATCCCTCCGCCTAGAAGCCTGCCATGAGCCGTTCCTTGTCCGTGCTTACTCTCACACCAATGACTACTCCCTGCCCTCTTTTGCCGAGGGTGTCACACTTATTAAGGATATAAAATTTTCTTAGGGGCCATAGGTGATCAACTCTTTCACCTAGCCTCTACATGACCCTAATGAAATGTGACACAATAAAGTTCAATATGAATACTTATTTTGGAAATAATGCATTTGGGTGTCTAATTTTCAAGTGAATTGGACAAATGTACTATAATAATACATTTGATCTATCCTGGTAGGGTTGTAAGAGTGCCCTCTGGTGGCACCGCTATATATGCTGAGGGTCCTGCTGAACCCTTTGCAAATGAGTTTATGAGACTGGAGGACACTAAGGTTCTCTTCAAAGACCCTAGTGAGGCCGCTGATAAAGAAATTACAACGCGTTAGATGAAACTTCAGAGTAGACTGTTACACTTTGTGGTTGCTAGGCTTTTATTTCCTAGGCGCCATAACTTTTCTCAGCTTCTCCTTATGAATGTTATTCTGCTTTGGTTGTTGGAAAATAAGAAGCAGGTAGATTGGGCTGGTCTGGTCATGCAACACATGTATGACAACACTTGGTGACCTGCATTCCCAGGCACGTTAGGGTTAGCATCACTGGAGAGGTTAAGTTGGACTATAAAAAGTACCATGCTATGATGAATGAAGGAACAATCAACTAGATGGGTATTGAGTATTATGGAGATGCTTGGGTTTACATACCCAAGAGTAAGAACTGCTCTGATACCACTAAATGTGACACCCTTCTACCCTGCACGTTAATATAAAACATTTACTTAAAAGAGGAATTATAAAAAGATGCAGTTATTTTTGAATAAAATAAAACTTGGATAAAAAGTTTCACATCTCAACATAAACAATATGGAAATAACATAGTTTAAAAAGATAAACATAAACCAAACAGATAAAAAAAAACCGAACCCCGATGTCACATACAGAGTTGGTATAACCGAAATCCAAATACATCACAGAAACAACTGAAAACTAAAACTAACTATGAAACTAGGAACCTAACTAAGTCGTGGCTCCTTGGAGTCACTCTTCAATAGGCTGCTCACCGTCCTCTGCATAAAGAGATACATGCAACAACAGAAACAGGAAAACAGGGAGTAAGAAATCATGTAAACACAACGGCGAGAATAGGGAATAAGATGAACATACCTCATATCAGGCATAGCAACAAACATCATACTTCATCATTTACATATTACAAGTCAACAGTCAATATATGCTATAGGGTGCAACATTACTCCGCTACTCCGTTTTGCATTTGAATCCAACTATCTTAGGAAGTCAACTTAGTTATATATCCACATTGGCCATAAAAGCACTAACGCCTGCAGTTCACCAAACCATGGGTGAACCCCTTGGATAGCCGACGTATCATAACTGGATATGCCACCTCGGGGGCGCACGTTTCACCAAACCTTGGGTGAACCACCTGAGACTTAGGCCAAATCATCATAACTTGGACGACCTACCCTATGTTGAACATCCCCACTAATCAACTTCAACGTATGAATGTATGAGCAAACGACACACAAGGCAACCACCTCCTTTGCTTGGGCCAATAAGCACCCAAGACTTATCACCATCATCAACAACATCAACATCAACGTCTTGGCCAAAAAGCACCAAGGTTCAACTCATCAACTCCTCGACCAAAAAAGCATCGAGGGCACTTTGGCCAAAAAGCACCAAAGTGTATCAACGTGCGGTAACCCAACGGGTACCGGCAAGCTTTATATTCTTTATTATCTTAATTATCCTTTAATTAAGTTATTTAACTCATCATTATTCGATTGCTGTCTTCTCACATTATTGGGGACATTTGGGGTGAAACACCCTTTAATTCCTTTAATCTCAGGTTCTGACCAGTAAGGGGCTCACAGGGCGTGCTCACCCCAGCATGGTCGTGCTGTCACTTAAATGAAGCACGGTCGTGCTCAATGCGCGGCTTGCCTTCCAGAATGCAACTGGGAGCACGCGCGTGCTCCCTATTCAGCACGGCCGTGCTCTTGGGCCAGCCGTACTGTTCTGGGCAGATTCAATTATGTTCTTGGAGCCAAAATTCCCTAACACTCTCAAATCAGATACTAGGGTCCTTTAACTAATCCAACAGGCATTCAACCTCACATCACACTAACAGTTCATGTTTTATTGAGCATTGGGAAATTAATTAATCCCTTAAAAGTTATGTCCATTAAGAATCCTAATTAATCATTTAGGGGTTTATTAAACGGTTCAACATAGCAACATCAACCAGATCATCATCCAGCCAATAGCAATCATCAAACAGCCGACAACATTCTCATCATATCATCATTAATAAACTAATGACATTCAACATAGCAATTCAGCCAATTGGACGTACAATCAAATAAAGCATGGCATACTCATAACAGTCATCAATACTAATAGCAACTAATACTAATAGCATAAGATCAATTAAATCATAGCATTGAAAACAGATACCAACAACGGGGCTATGGGAACCCCTCATCTTACGCTACCCCCTAGCCTAGTGTATACACCATTCTTCTCCCATAGCTGGATTGGAGATTCAACTGTAACAACCAAACGACAAACTGGACTCATTCCCTTAACCAGCTCGAATAGCTTCCAAGCCTTGGCCAAACAACAGGGACAAACTATCAGTTCCCATATCAAACTAAGAAAAGGAAACCAAAGAGGGAAAGAATCGTTATCGTTCTAATAATGGCACTAACGAACTAGACAGTCCTAAGTGTTTCCACTGCTCCAATAATGAAAGGAGTTTAGAGGAAATAGGGAATGAAGGGGTTGCAGCCGCACTAGGGAAGCTGCTAATGCCAAAATAGGGTTCTGACATAACCCTCGGTTACTGTTCCATATTTAAAGGCACAGACTTGAGCACAATCGTTCTCCTGGTGAGCAAGGTCGTGCTCAACTTAGCGCTTGCAAAGCGCATCCTGCCATTGAGCACATGCGTGCTCACTGCTGAGCACGAGCGTGCTCAACTCAGCGTCAGCGAGATGCTCACTCACAACGAGCACGATCATGCTCCTTAACAAGCACAACCGTGCTTGTGACCCAGAAAGTCACAAGGCACAAACCTAAGAGAAGGGATTTCAAGCCTAGAAGTCCCACTTAGCCCTCAAGCTAAGCCTTAAGGCTTAACCAACCAAATAAGCATACCAAAGCACTTAACGAAAAACAGGGTGTTACATTAAACATGGTCATTAAATGTATAAACAATGTCGTAAAAACACAGATGTTGCATAATATAATGGATGAACCAAGAAAGGATAGAAGTCTCTCCTTGATTGGGAAAAAAATGCCTACCTCTGTTCTTTAAATGTCTGTTGGAACATCATAAGACTCGTTTGTTCTACTGGTAAACTCGTGTTCCTTTGGAGCTTTAGGGTTTGGGGTTTTGGATGCCTTTTGATCAGTCTTAAGAGTAATAGATTTGCCCTTTTTGGTTGATGCATCATCACTGAGTTCTTATTCATGAACAGTGAGGGTGCCAAGAAGTTCATCCATAGTGAAGGTAGTTAGATCCTTGGCTTGAGATATGGCAGACAAGGGGTCACCACTGCTTAGGACAACTTCTGAGGATTTTTGCAACTTTCTCGGCATTTGTATAAGTTTTTCCAAGAGACTTTAAAGCATTGATGTCAGTTTTGAATCTCCCTATCATCTAAGCAACTAATTCACCTTCCTCCATACTGAATAGTTCATTCTTTCTGACAAGTATGGAGATTTTTGACTCTTTAACTTTGTAGTTGCTTCATGTGTGACAGATAGAGTTACCCACATTTCTTTTGCAGAGTCACAAGCACACACTTTCTCAAACTCTTCTGTACAGAGAGCACAGATTATTGCATATCTAGCTTTGTGATTCAGTTCTCACTTTATCTTTTCTATAGGAGTCCATTGAGCTTTTAGTTTATCTATGTTGTCATCATTCTTTGGAGTGTAGGGGCCAACTGTAATGACATGCCAGAGATCAGAGTTTGTTGATAGAATGAGCCATTGGAATATCTCATTCCATTAGTTGTAGTTCTCTCCATTGAAGAATGGATTTTTGATCATGGAAACTCCTTCAGCTTGATGGCTTCCACTTGAGCTTGCTCCAACAATCATGTCTATTCTTCAGGATCTTTGCTCTATGAAACATCCCAGGCTGCTTTATGGATTGACCACTGTCCCCACAAACCAACACGAGTCTTTTCAGCGCGCTTTGTCCTCACTCACATGCTTCCTGAGAAAACTTCCCAAGAGGTCACCTATCCCAGAATCGCTCCAAGTCAAGCACGCTTAACTATGGAGTTCTTAAGTGATGGGCTACAGAAAAGAAGATGCATCTTGTTGGTATAGGTAGTACCAGTCAATTCATATAAGCCATCCTCAACTATATAATCCCATACCTACACAGTCTGAGGACCCCTCTCATTCTGGTGGGTAATCAGTTCATTCATATGTCCCTCCGCCTAGAAGCCTGCTAGGAGCCACTCCTTGTCCATGCCTTCTTGCACCGACGACAATTCCCCGCCCTCGTCAGTACTAGGTGTCACACTCTACACTTGTTAGGTGCTTAACCCAGAGACTGAGCTCCGATACCTACTGAAATATACAAATGTAAACACAAGAAAGGGGTTGAATTATGTTTATCAAACTTTTAGCAAAAACCAAAACTTTCTACGGGCACAAACACAGAGCAGACAAGTAAAACTATCAATCAGAAGAGTGACTCGTCTAAAGGTTTTAAACAGAGCAATACTCAAACAAATAAAAACGAAACTTGTTTGATATTCACAGCTTTATCCCCTTTAGTTAATTAACAGGTTAGATAAACAGATAATCTAAAAGAGACTAAGGAAAGAGAGATTAACACAACTGTTTATCCTGGTCCACCCATTAACAACGAGGGCTATGTGTAGTCCTTGGCTTAACCATGATTTCTCCACAATAACAGTCACAGTTACAAGACATATGAGTATTGCTTTGCACACCTAGCCTCTATAGGCTCCAAGACAATTATCTTTTTCTCACCTAGCCTTTTCATACTCACTCAGATTGGTTTTAAAAGAATGTGTAATAAATAAAACTTGGAAGTATTTCAAAACACTTAGAAGAGTGGATTGAATGTGGAGTTGAAAGACTGTGAAATGACTTCTCAAGGTATTACAATGAATTAACAAATGATTGAGAAGAACAAAGAATCGAATGCTTGAGTAAATGGCTTGATCAGAGAATGTTCAATACTTCATTACTCTCAGCAAGTCTTTAATGTGTTCTATTTATAGCCTTCATTCAAAATTAATATGTTAAAGACATTCCCTTGGTGATTTGACTTTAAGCCGAGCTCCATTATGATGACAACCAAATGAATGGATTGCCTTTTTGATGATCTTAGGTTGAATTTTCATACAAGTTTAACAACTCAAATTCGTGTACCAATTAAAAGGGTGAAAGAAATAAGAAAATGGTGAAGATTAGAGATGGTAGGCGCCACAAACTAAGATTTTGATAAGCCAATGAAGTTCGCCACAAGAATCTTGGATTCTTGATAAGAACAAGTATGGCTCAACCAAGAACCAAAGAGAACAGAGTCTCACAAATGGATTTCAAACCAAATTCAACATCCAAGTTATTCTTACAAGTGTTGTAGGCGTCTACATATAGGATGTATGGTTGCCCACTTTTGATTTACATTGTATTCCCCATATTCCATAATCCCCAACTAATGATTCACATAACTCAACAACTAATAACTAGCTTAACTCTCAATTTAACTCAGCCACTAAATGGTGAGTTTATTATTCTCTCTTCCTTCCATTATGTAGCAGTCACACTTACTTCTCACATTAAAAGTGTAACTCCCCATAATTAACAAAAACCATAAAAGACTAATAACTTATAGGAGTTATTATTGGCATGCAAACCAAAGATTCCTCCAACTAAGCTACTATAAACTCGTGACCATAGGCATAATAGTGGGCTTGATCCAACAAAAACAACACTTAGTATTGGACCCACTCATATAACCCATTACACTTTTTGAATTGAAATAAAACAACTAAAGTGGTATTCATGCTCGCCCAACATCATCGGATCCTCTAATTGGATGAGATAAGTCACCAACTTGGGCTCCATGTCATCATGACTTGCACTTGGGCTTGCTTCCATTATAAGAGCCACCATTTGAATTAGAACTTGTTGGGCTTTCTTGGTTATAGCTCTTGTCATAGGCCCACCAAGTCCTTGAATTGCTTCTTGATCCATGGTCTTTATTGGGATCATATCATTCTTGTTGCAAAGTTGACTTGCCCCCACTTGGCTCATATCACATTAAATGCAATAGAGTCGTTTTGGGCAGCCATTAATGTTTAGAGACGTTGCTTGTAGTCTAACAAGAGAAGTTCAGTGCTTTATGCTTTAGTAGGCCATCGCAGGGATCTTCAGGTTACTTTTGTCTTTTGCTATGCACATTTCCTCTTTTGTGCAACACTCAATTGTACTAGATACTAATGCTTTTTTTTTATATAGCAATACCATTCTGATTTACAAGGTTCCTTTTGAATATTGACATTTTGATTTCTTGATCCTTATATGTGAGAAACTCCAACATTTTATAACTTGAGGGGACAACTCACGAAAGTCTTGAGTTGCTTCAGAGAAGTACAATTTGAGAGAATACTTCACACAGTATCATCAGACAGGTGATGATAGGTCATTAGACGGGTGAAATTTCTTCATAAAGGCAAAAGCCTTAGAAACTCATCAGACGGGTGAGTCAGCTTCATTAGACAAGTCGGGTTTCTTCATAAGACAAGTATTTCTCTATCTTTGACCTTTTAACTTAGAGCAGACAAGACCTTCAAAAAAAAAAAAACTTAGAGCAGACAGGTGAATTTAATTATTTCTTAAATTGTTAATCTGCACACTAAGTAGATAGGTTAGTAAATAATAAATAATAATTCAATTAAATCATTGAACAAATGTTTAGTTTTCATCAAAACTTAGGCCAAATGTACATCAGACATTTAGAGGCTCAACAATGGTTAGTTGAGTAGTTGAAATACATGGCTTTTGGCTCTTGAATCTCCTTGTGTTTGAAGTCTTGAAGGAACCTCTCGAATTTTTCATCGTCTGAGAAGTATCTTCGAAGAATTAATTATCAAAGAGCGGAGAAGAGGGTTACCTTTTGGGTCCCAAACTTGTTTAGGAAGCATTTCAAAGGAAGGAATTATCTAGACTAGCAGCTACAAGATTTACAACTACTTATCGCACTCTAAATTGCATCATGCATCTAAAGAATCTTCTCTGGTCTATGTCTGCTTCAGAGGAATTGGCCGATAGTAACTATGCTAGGAAAAGTTAGGTTATACAAGTAATGAATACAGATTTAGGTGCATGTACTGGATTTTGGAAATCCATCTGCTATGGCTTAAAGTATGTCACTCCACTCATGAAGATTTTAAGGCTAGTAGTGTGATTCGAGACTTGCCATGCCATATAATTATGAAGCCATGGGTAGAGAAAATAGCCGAAAACTTCAAAATGTAAGAGTTGTGGTACGAAAAAAGTATGAGAATTTATTGATACTCTTTAGGATTTGCAATTGCATATCCCTTCCATGATGCCTCCTCCTAACTTAATCCTAAGTAAGTAATTTCATTCTTTAATTCTTATACACTTAGTTATTTATTTAAGAGATTAAGTTACCTAGGTAATTAAAAATTGATCCGTTCCTCATTTTATTAGGTCCCATTATGACAAAAGCTTCAATGTATATAGTAAAGTTTTAATTGATTTATACAAAACCGTTGAGAGAATGGTTCTAGATAGAAGGATAAGATTTTTCAATGATCAACAACTTGAGAAATTAAAGATAGTTAGGGGACTTTTTAGAATAAGTGTGGCAATAGACACTTGGGAGAAAAGGCAACCCAGTCAGGTTTTACATTAATTTTCATGAGTTTAAAATTTTAATCTTAAACAGTCTTACCAAGATATAATTTTGATTTTTTTTGCTGGCTTTTGTTCTAATAACTTTCTGGTTTGAAAGTTTTGGTGTGTAGGTTAAATAGTTACAAAAGAAAGCCATAAGAATTTCGAATCTCATATGTAATGCTACTAGATGTGAAAGAAATTAGAGAGGAGAAGGGAGATACTTATAATCATATATGCTTATCTGATATTGAATTGGATGATGAGTGGATTACTGAAACAAGAGAAGTTTTGCTTACCAATTGATGCTTCATGGATGGATATACATGGGTGAGTGCTCCACTTTTGAGGAAGGAGCTCTAAGCAAGAAAAGAAAGAGATATTTGTTTAAAACTTAAAATACTTTACTTTACATTTTACACTAAAAGTTAAAACATGCTATCATACTTATAATCCTATATGCTTATCTGATATTGAATTGGAAGTCAAGGCCGATAAAAAGGGGAAAACTATTATAATAGGATACGACAATAAAGTCTAAGAGACAGTTGGTGTGACACCCTTCTACCCCGCATGTTATAAGCCATTTAATTTCAAAACAATTAAAGGAAAACATGCAATTATTATTGAAATAAAAAAAAAAAAACAAATGTCCATGGGTAGAAAAGTCCCACATGAACCGTTTACAACGCGGAAATGTAATGAGTTTTAAACATAACAAACCAATATAAATATCCGAACCCCGATGTCACCTACAGAGTTGGTATAACCGTTCCGGGATAAACCCCCACGGAATTACAACTGAAAACTAACATAACACAAACTACCCCTACAATGAGTGGCGGCTCCTCAGAGTCACTCCTCTCCGGGCTGCTCGTCATCCTCTGCAAGGTGCCAATCAGGCCAAACACAAAAAAACATGGGGAGTAAGTTCATGTAATCATACACAGCAAGAAGTAGGAAGTAAAGTAAACAGTAAACACAGCGACATTACACCAAACATCAACATCATCATTATGCTATGCAGTGCAATGCAGTCCTACTCCGCTAAACCAACAATGCATGTGGATCCACTAAACTCAGGATGAACGACTTCGGAGTTAAATATCCACATTGAGAATCTACTCAATGCTGGAGAATCTACTCCTTGGATAGCCAACGCATCAAACCAACAAATGCCTCGTCACGGGGGCGCTAGGAGGATCTACTCCAACCGTGGATGGCCAGATCGCCGTACTCTAGGACGATCTCCCCTATGTCGAACAACCCTAATCAACAACTCTGATGCTATGCGTATGCAACACAACAACAACGGCAACACCACCTCCATAACTCCAACGGAAATGACCGAAGATAACAGCGGAATCAACCGCAACAACTTGCCTCGCGGAATCTACCTGAGGACTTAAGCGGAATCAACCGCAGTACCTGGGGCAAACTCTCGACCACCAAGGTACACAGCAACATCAACACCTTAAACCCAAACCACGGGGTCAAGGCTTCCTTGGCCAAAAACACCAAGGCACAGCTTATCAGCTTGCGGCACCCAAAAGGGGACTTAACACCTCACCATCTCATTATCTCTAATTATTTTTAGTATTATCAACCAGATTGTCTAATCAATTAATCATCATTGGGGAAATGGGGTTTAAAACCCCTTAAGTCCTTTAATTCGGTTCTGTCCCAGTGGGTTGAGCACGGTCGTGCTCGTAACCCAGCACGGTCGTGCTTAAGCACGTGAGGGGCGTGCTCCCCTTTAAGTGAAGCACGGTCGTGCTTCTTATTGAGCACGGTCGTGCTCTTTGTCCTGCACGGCCGTGCTGAACAGCGCGACAATTTACCCAGAATTCGACTGGGAGCACGGTTGTGCTCCATGTTCAGCACGGTCGTGCTCATCGCGCGACAGTGCTGTTCTGGGCAGGAACAGAGGCTGATACTCAGCCAAATTCCAGGGTTTTTAACCAATTAATCCTAACATCAATTATCAGCATATTTTCAGACCTTAACTCGTCATCATAACAGCAATCTATTCAACCATGGCATCAACCCAACAACATCATATTCATAGCAAAGCAACCAACACCAACATTAAGAACATATTATGAACATGAACAGTATACCAATAACATACCAAAACAGTCAAGAGAATACCATCATTAAACAACCAATTCAGCATGTTATTCATACATACATATATAAACACATCGGGGTTAGGGAACCCCTTTACTTTACTCTAACCCCAAGCCTATGAATATACTACCCTTCTCCCCATACCTGGATTGAAGGTAGCTCCCTAATAACGTCCTAAACAGCAACCGGTTCCTTTCTTAACAGCGGTGTTCACTCAAACCAGCCTTAAACCAACAGATCAAAAACGGTGTTAGTTTCCCAACTATAAAACGAAAGGAAACTAAAGAAAGAGAACACAACGTTACCTATATACGAAGTGCAGGCGTACCACGTTTCCCTAGAGCCTCCAATGCTCAAAACCACACTAAGTGTGAAGGAAAAAGGGAAGAAGGGAAGTTGCAGCCGTACTAGGGTTTTTAGTAACAAAGATGAAGTGTACGGCGCAACCTTGAGTCTGCACGATGTATATAGGTCCGAACTTGAGCACGGTCATGCTCACCCTCGAGCACGGTCGTGCTCGACTTAACGTTACGAGACGCGGTCAACACATTGAGCACGGGCGTGCTCACTGTTAGGCATGGTCGTGCTCAACTTAAAATCAGAAACACGCTCCTGATTTTAAGTACGGGCGTGCTGGTTAATGAGCACGGGTGTGCTCATGTACCAGAAATGGACTTTTAGCCAAAAATCCCACTATGCCCTCAACCGATAAATCCAACTTAATAAACTCATCTTAATTAACATTAATTCCGAAAAACAGGGTGTTACAATTCCACCCCCCTTATAAAAATTTCGTCCTCGAAATTTACACGTACCTCAAGGAAAAAGATGCGGGTACGCTTCCATCATCTTGCTCTCCAGCTCCCAGGTAGCACTTTCCTCAGTTGCCCCACTCCAAACCACTTTAACCAAAGGAATTTCCTTGCCTCTTAGCTGCTTCACCCTCCTATCCTCGACTCGAAGAGGTAACACCTCAAACGTCAGGTTCTCTTTCAACTGTATAGCGTCGGGTACTATCACGTGACTAGGGTCATGAATATACTTCCTGAGTTGTGACACATGAAAAACATTGTGGAGGTTTGACAAGAACGGGGGTAAGGCTATCTGGTAGGCGACTTCGCCGACTCTTTTGAGGATTTGGTAAGGACCAATGAACCTCGGAGTAAGTTTCCTCGCCTTCATCACTCTACCAACCCCAGTCGTAGGGGTAACTCTCAAGAATACATGATCGCCATTCTGGAATTCGAGCGCCTTCCTCCTTCTATCATGATAGCTCTTCTACCTACTATGTGCAACTCTCATCTTTTCCTGAACCAACTTAATTTTCTCTGTTGTTTCCTGGACTATCTCTGGTCCTAGCACCACACTATCATTAGGTTCACTCCAACACAAGGGTGTCCTACATCTCCTCCCATACAGAGCCTCATAAGGCGCCATCCCGATGCTGGAATGGAAACTGTTGTTGTAGGTGAACTCTATTAGGGGAAAAAACTTGTCCCAACTCCCTGACTGTTCTAGCACACAAGCCCTCAACAAGTCCTCTAAGGACTGGATGGTCCGCTCAGACTGCCCATCAGTCTGTGGGTGGTAAGCTGAACTAAGCCTAAGCCGTGTCCCTAAAGCCTCTTGCAAACTATTCCAAAACCTAGAGGTAAACCTCGGGTCTCTATCTGAAACTATGCTAAAGGGTACACCATGAAGCCTAACTATCTCTTTGATGTACAGCTTAGCCAACTTCTCTAAAGGATATGCCATGTTCATCGGAATGAAATGGGCAGACTTAGTCAGTCTATCCACAACAACCCAAATCGCCTCAAAACCAGCTGGAGTCATAGGGAGTCCAGACACAAAATCCATGGAGATGCTATCCCATTTCCATTACGGGATATTCAAAGATTGCAACTTACCCGAAGGACTTTGATGCTCTATCTTAGCCTTCTGACAAACTAAGCATGCATTCACAAACTCAGCTACATCCTTTTTCATCCTAGGACACCAAAACATCCTCTTAAGGTCTTGATACATCTTAGTGGCACCTGGGTGCACACTTAATCCACTCATATGACCTTCTTCTAAGATCAACTTCCTAAGCTCAGGATCATCTGGCACACAAACTCTATCCTTGAACCTCAAGATATCATCACTGCCATCTTTAAAACTTAGGTCTCTACCCTGAGCGAGTAACGCTCGCTGGTCTAAGAGATACTTATCTAACTTCTGACCCTCTCTAACCTGATCCATCAGACTATTAGTAACCTTCAAGGTACCAAGCCTAATACTCTTAGGGGTAAACTCACAAGCTAGACTAAGGTCTCTAAATCCCTCAATCAGATCCATCTCCCTAACCATCAAAGCGGGGACATGCAGGGTTTTCCTACTCAAGGCATCGGCCACCACATTGGCCTTTCCTGGGTGATAGGTCAGCTCGAAGTCATAATCCTTTAAAAACTCCATCCACCTACGCTGCCTCAAATACCACAGCTCCTAGTTCTAGGTCATGGGTAGGGTAGTTTTTCTCATGGGTCTTCAACTGCCTAGAAGCGTAAGCAACTACCTTACCATTCTACATCAGCACACCACCTAACCCTAAACTAATACTGGTGCTGATGTCAACCTATTCTTAAGTGTTTGGAAACTCTCTTCACACTTAGAGTCCCACACAAACAACTGTCCCTTTTTGGTGAGACGGGTTAAAGGTAACACTATCTTAGAGAAACCTTCTATAAACCGCCTATAGTACCCGGCTAACCCCAAGAAACTTCTAATCTCGGTCATAGACTTTGGCGCTTCCCACTGGAGCACCATCTCTACTTTAGCTGGGTCCACTGCTATGCCACCCTTAGAGATGACATGTCCTAAGAAGCTCACTTCCTCTAACCAGAACTCACACTTAGACAACTTAGCATACAACTGCTTTTCCTTAAGGGTCTGCAAGACAACCCTCAGGTGTTTCTCATGTTCCTCCTTGTTCTTGGAGTACACTAAGATGTCATCTATAAACACCACCACAAACTTATCCAAGTAAGGGTGAAAGGTCTTGTTCATGTAGTCCATGAATACCGCAGGAGCATTGGTTACACCAAAGGGCATAACCAAGTACTCATAGTGACCATATCGCGTCCTAAACGCTGTCTTCGGGATGTCCTCAGACTTAACCCGAATCTGATGGTACCCTGACCTCAAATCTATTTTGAAAAGACGCAAGCGCCCATCAACTGGTCCATAAGATCATCAATCCTAGGGAGGTGATACCGATTCTTTATAGTCACCTTGTTGAGCTGTCGAAAGTCGACACACAACCTCATACTACCATCCTTCTTCTTCACCAACAACACAGGTGCTCCCCACGGAGACACACTCGGCCTAATGAACTGCTTCTTCATCATGTCCTCCAACTATTCCTTCAACTTAGCTAGCTCTAGAGGAGACATTCTATAGAGTGCTATAGAGATTGGCCCGGTGCCAGGCACTAAGTCTATGGTAAACTCAACATCTCTTTCTGGGGGTAAGTTATAAACATCCCCCGGAAACACTTCAGGAAATTCTCGCACAACAAGCAAGCTGGCGACATCAGGAGGGCTGCTCTCTACATCCAGGGAAGCTAATATCATGTATACTTGGGCTTCGTCTCTCATTGAAGCTCGTACTTGGCTGGCAGAGAGAAGGTTCGGATTCTTAGACTCCCTTGGAGTTCCAAAAATCAAGGTTTTATCAAAACAGTTTAGAAGGACATGGTTGGAAGATAACCAGTCCATACCCAGAATAATGTCCAGGTCTTTCAAAGGTAAGCATACAAGATCGGCAACAAAATTTTTATCATTTATAACAATATGACAGTTCTTGCATGCATAAGAAGTGGAAACAGGTTTATTTGTAGGTGCAGAAACCAACAAATCAAACTCAAGGAATGTAACAGGCAATTTAAGACTCTTGACCCTATCATGCGATATAAACGAGTGAGTAACACCCGAATCATACAATACAGTTAATTGAGTTCCATCAATTAAACATGTACCTTGGATCAAGTCATCAGACTCGGAGGCTTCGGCTCCACTAAGAGTAAAGACTCTCCCAGTGGTCTTCAGTCTGTTGGCCTGGGACTTCTGATTCTTGCTAGCGCTGGGAGGCTCGGCCTTAGCTCCATCACACTCGCGGCTGATGTGGCCTGGCTTGCCACACTTGAAACAGATAACCTGTGTTTCCATGCACTGAGACGAATAGTGGTCCTGTGCTCCACACTTCCCACACCTCATAGCTCTAGGGGCATCAGAAAACCCACCCCTGAAGCTACTCTGCTGAAACTGGAGCTTCCTGCCGCTTTGCTTGAAGTCTTTGCCCGTCGGGGCATACCTCTGCTTGCCCTTATCCCTCTGATCAGTCCTCTTGCCACTCTGATTGTCCGATCCTCTGGAACTGGCAGCTCTGAACTGACTAGTATCCTCTTAAATCCGACACTTGTTGACTAGAATCGGAAAAACTCGGATCTCCTGATAACTGATGGCCTGTTTGATCTCAGGCCGGAGTCCCGCTTCAAATTTCACACACTTGGAGCGATCGTCTGTCTCATGCTGGTAAGGAGTGTAGTACCTAGTCAGCTCCTCGAACTTAGCCGCATAGTCACCGACTGACAGTGACCCCTACCTCAAGGACAAGAACTCCATCTCTTTCTTGTCCCTGATATCTGCTGGAAAGTAGTTCTCCAGAAACCTCTGCCTGAACACAGCCCAAGTAACCGCCGTGCTCTCAGCCTGCATCCTCTGTCTGCAGTTATCCCACCAGTGCTCCGCCTCTTCAGTCAACATGAAAGTGGCGAAGATGAGCTTCTGCTGATCACTGCAGTCCATCGAACGGAAGATCTTCTCTATCTCCCTCAGCCACAACAAAGCTCCTCTGGGTCGTACGCTCCCTTGAACGATAGAGGGTTGTTCCTCTGGAACTTATCCAGTCCCTGGAACTCAGCTGGCCCACCGTTGTTAGGGTTGACCTGTCCGATAGCATTGGCCAGAAGTGCCAACGCATCAGCGATTGCCTGATCGTTGAATCCTCTACCGGCCATTAGTTCCTGTACATGCCCAAAACAGCCTTTAATACAGAAACTTAGCAAGTAAAAGTTACAGGCAACTAACTTAAAACATCATTATCTATAACAAGTATAGACAATTCACACAAGAGTCACACAACAGACTCATACCACGTCCGAACAAGGTTGAACTGCTCTGATACCACTTGTAACATCTCTGGCTGCTCTATGGATTGACGACTGACACCACAGACCAACACGGGTCTTTTCAGCATGCTTTGTCCTCACTCACACGCTTCCCAGGAAAACTTCCCAGGAGGTCACCCATCCCAGAATCGCTCCAAGTCAAGCACGCTTAACTGTGGAGTTCTTAAGTGATGGGCTCTCGAAAAGAAGATGCATCTTGTTGGTATAGGTAGTACCAATCAATTCATATAAGCCATCATCTACTGTATAGTCCCATACCTACACAGTCTCAGGATCCCTCTCATTCAAGTGTGCTATCGGTTCATTCATGTGTCCCTCCGCCTAGAAGACTGCCAGGAGCCGCTCCTTGATCATGCCTCTTGCACCGGCGACCACTCCCCGCCCTCGTCAGCCCCGGGTGTCACATGCCCACCAGCTTTCGTTTGGTTCGTCCCCGAACCACACCGTACTGGGAGAGGTGCTGCTCTGATACCACTAAATGTGACACCCTTCTACCCCACATGTTATAAGCCATTTAATTTCAAAACAATTAAAGGAAAACATGCAATTATTATTGAAAAAAAAAAAAAACAAATGTCCATGGGTAGAAAAGTCCCACATGAACCGTTTACAACGCGGAAATGAAATAAGTTTTAAACATAACAAACCTAATAAATATCCGAACCCCGATGTCACCTATAGAGCTGATATAACCGTTCCGGGATAAACCCCCACGGAATTACAACTGAAAACTAACATAACACAAACTAGCCCTACAATGAGTGGCGGCTCCTCAGAGTCACTCCTCTCCGGGCTGCACGTCATCCTCTGCAAGGTGTCAATCAAGCCAAACACAAACAAACATGGGGAGTAAGTTCATGTAATCATATATAGCAAGAAGTAGGAAGTAAAGTACACAGTAAACAAAGCGACATTACACCAAACATCAACATCATCATTATTCTATGCAGTGCAATGCAGTCCTACTCCGCTAAACCAACAATGCATGTGGATCCACTAAACTCGGGATGAACGACTTCGGAGTTAAATATCCACATTGAGAATCTACTTAATGCCGGAGAATCTACTCCTTGGATAGCCAACGCATCAAACCAACGAATGCCTCTTCACGGGGGCGCTAGAAGGATCTACTCCAACCGTGGATGGCCAGATCGCCGTACTCTAGGACGATCTCCCCTATGTCAAACAACCCTAATCAACAACTCCGATGCTATGCGTATGCAACACAACAACAACGGCAACACCACCTCCATAACTCCAACGGAAGCGACCGAAGATAACAGCGGAATCAACCGTAACAACTTGCCTCGCGGAATCTACCTGAGGACTTAAGCGGAATCAACCGCAGTACCTGGGGCAAACTCTAGGCCACCAAGGTACACAGCAACATCAACACCTTAAACCCAAACCACGGGGTCAAGTCTTCCTTGGCCAAAAACACCGAGGCACAGCTTATCAGCTTGCGACACCCAAAAAGGTATCGACTTAACACCTCACCATCTCATTATCTTTAATTATTTTTAGTATTATCAACCAGATTGTCTAATCAATTAATCATCATTGGGGAAATGGGGTTTAAAACCCCTTAAGTCCTTTAATTCGGTTCTGTCCTAGTGGGTTGAGCACGGTCGTGCTCGTAACCCAGCACGGTCGTGCTTAAGCACGTGAGGGGCGTGCTCCCCTTTAAGTGAAGAACGGTCGTGCTTCTTATTGAGCATGGTCGTGCTCGGCAGCACGGTCATGCTCTTTGTCCTGCACGACCGTGCTGAACAGCGTGGCCATTTACCTAGAATTCGACTGGGAGCACGGTCGTGCTCCCTGTTCAGCACGGTCGTGCTCATCGCGCGACAGTACTGTTCTGGGCAGGAACAGAGGCTGATACTCAGCCAAATTCCAGGGTTTTTAACTAATTAATCCTAACATCAATTATCAGCATATTTTCAGACCTTAACTCGTCATCATAACAGCAATCTATTGAACCATGGCATCAACCCAACAACATCAAGTTCATAGCAAAGCAACCAACACCAACATTAAGAACATATTATGAACATGAACAGTATACCAATAACATACCAAAACAGTCAAGAGCATACCATCATTAAACAACCAATTCAGCATGTTATTCATACATACATATATAAACACATCGGGGTTAGGGAACCCCTTTACTTTACACTAACCCCAAGCCTATGAATACACTACCCTTCTCCCCATACCTGGATTGAAGGTAGCTCCCTAACAACGTCCTAAACAGCAACCGGTTCCTTTCTTAACAGCGGCGTTCACTCAAACCAGCCTTAAACCAACAGATCAGAAACGGTGTTAGTTTCCCAACTATAAAACGAAAGGAAACTAAAGAAAGAGAACACAACGTTACCTATATACGAAGTGCAGGCGTAACACGTTTCCCTAGAGCCTCCAATGCTCAAAACCACACTGAGTGTGAAGGAAAAAGGGAAGAAGGGAAGTTGCAGCCATACTAGCATTTTTAGTAACAAAGATGAAGTGTACGGCGCAAACCCTGAGTCTGCACGATGTATATAGGCCCGAACTTGAGCACGGTCGTGCATACCCTCGAGCACGGTCGTGCTCGACTTAATATTACGAGACGCGGTCAACACGTTGAGCACGGGCGTGCTCACTGTTGAGCACGGTCGTGCTCAACTTAAAATCAGAAACACGCTCCTGATTTTAAGTACGGGCGTGTTGGCTAATGAGCACGGGCGTGCTCATGTACTAGCAAGGGACTTTTAGCCAAAAATCCCACTATGCCCTCAACCGATAAATCCAACTTAATAAATTCAGCTTAATTAACATTAATTCCGAAAAACACGGTGTTACAGTTGGAGACGACGACGAAGAGGAAGCACTTTTGATATCAGAGGATGAAGATGAACTAAGTGACGTTAATATTGGGGATGATGAATGATGATCATTAAAACTTTTAGTCATTGGTTTTTCTATTTGATTCATTATGACTTGAATGTTGACTTACTTTGAAACTTCTATTTTATTTTATTGGTTATAGAATGAGTTAATTATTTGACTTTAAAATACTAATATCTACTATTTCTTTATGTGAAAATATGTTTTATGTTATCTTTATTTATTAGCCATATATCTTATGATTCATGATTCAACTAGTTTCACGATTTAGAAAATAGGTCTTCCGATTCATGATTCGAATCCCAATTTGATAAGTATTATATGTTTTATATCATCAAGTAGAGAACTTTCTTTGATGTGATGGAGGGACAACTCTAATGGGGCAATTTTTTTTTATTTTTCTTTTGGTTATCATAACATAAGTGCGAAGTATCCACCGGCTTTGCCGATGACTAATCTCCGCTGTGGAATCTGGCTGGCCACCTTTAGTGAGACCTCCCAACCATGTTTTTCCCATCCACAAGGCTCGAACCCAATATCTTACTTAAGGGGTCTGAGCCCAATTCCACTTGTACCAATGTAATGTTGGTCTAATGTGACAAATTGAGAAAGTAAGACTTTACTGAGATGGCACTGACAACTTTGGATCTTGAATTTATAAACTAAGTTAAGAATGTTATCTCCATTAACATTGTACTTGAATTCTACAATCTAAGGTAGGTTGTTCTGTAAGTTTTCCAGTAATTCTATTGTTATAAATCCACACTTTAGGCTTAAGATTGTATATTTCCTAATCTAAACATAAGTAGTAAATTTAAATTTCTATAGGTGAAAGCAAGACCAATATTCTGGATTGGTGTACCAGAGTGGTAGAGTCAAGGTTGCTATTGGTGTTACTCTTGTAATACCTTACCTACATGGAATTGCCATATTACTTTAAGCTTCTTTTATGATTTGAGACATTTTTTAATAGAATTTTGGCCAAATCGATAGCAAATTGTCTTCCTATGTGAAGCAACATTGTGATTTTTAACTTGAGCTTTAATTTCATTAAACACTATTTTCTTATGTTTCTATAAATATACAATTACTAAAATTTAGCATGAATATGGAGAAAAAAAAAATACGAAGGGCTTTCATGCAAAATGCATTAAACGTAACTGATAATGGCATAGGTGGGATAAGGGTAATATTTTGAGTAAAAAGACAAAATAGTAGGTCGGTATAACTACCATATCATCTTTTTTGAACTCTCTTAATTTGAACATAACATAACTTAACTCCTTTCTTGTAGGCACCTTAGCATAATTTTGGAATTCCCAGCTTATGCTTCAAATCCTTCTATTCCTTCATCCAAATCTATGCCTTCTCAGCTTAAGCTCCATTGCTTATGATTGTCTCGATTGAAAGTGCAACAACTGCTTTACAATTTCAATCACATCATCTCAATTGAATGTGAAGCAATTGTTATATTTTCAAATTCATTTACATCTTATCACCAAAAAAAAAAATCATTTACATTAATCCCAGATTTTCTCAACTGAATGAGACCATTCAACCCCACCACATTGCTTAGAGTTCTGTTCGTATGAAGTGTACTCAATGTCTCCGATTAGCCCCAACTTTTTCTCAATTAAGGTGAGCAAGGTTGTATAAGCAAACACTATACTATAATCATATTGTCTTATCTTAGTGTTGCCTTCATTCTGCCTACAAATGATACTCACCTGAATTTGAATGCAAAAATGTTTGGTTTTGAATCTTTTCACTTTTTTCATCCACTAGCGTATTAAGGGAAATGACAACAACAAGTCAACAACCAAATGCGATGCAGAGGGTGTTGACAATGCCCCTCCGAGTCTGAAGATCGTGTGGAACAAAGGGCCTAACAGAATTTCATGACAACTAAAGGAACAAATGCATAAGAACACTAATCATGTAAATTGAGCCCCAATTATTGGTGTGATTTTCGGCCACTATTGTTAGATTTCTGTTAGTCCTATAGTTTGCTGAGTGCAGTAATTATTAGTTAAATTGATTATTTAACCTTTTGCTTGGGTGCTAAAATAAACTAGAGAAGAACTTGAAATGCTACAATTAACTCAAGGGAATTGTCCCTAACCAGCCTTATATGATCCAAATAAGGAAGACCAAGCTAGCTTCACCCACAAATCTATTTAATTTTTTTTTTCTCATTTTGCAGTTATAACAAGTGATATTGCTACAGAATGGATGACTTTATATTTTTTACCATTTGGTTGAGTTGATCATTAATGATCATATGTCTCTTTACATTAAACATATCCATTAATTGTCTTTCCAATTATATATATCCCTCTTTGGAGCATGTTACTTCCTAGGCATCACCTGATTACCATGCATGCACACTAATCCTTTACTCTATATTTTCTAAAATTGAAACCCATTGATGCTATGCATGTTGGAAAGTTAAACTTTATCCATAAATTTAATTAATTAGTGTTCATGTATTTTTAGGTTCAAAGAATTTTTCCTATGCATGTATCTCTATATTAAAGAACTTGTAATTTCTAGGAGTTACAATTTCGACGCATGCAGTTAATTTCATTTTATCACATAAGGTGCATAGATCATCTATAAATACCCATGTACTAGTCAAGAAATCCAAATGATTTGAGTTTCAAAGAAGTTTTTGAGAGCCTTTCCTTTCTCTCCCTATCCTATTCGCTATTATTTCCTTCAAAATGGTATCAAGAGCAAGGTTCCTTCTTTGAAGATGTCTTAACTTTGTTTCAATTTCCAAACTCACAAATGGAAAATTTGGTCATTGGTGTATTCCTATGAAGGCATATCTTGGCTCCCGTGAAGCACGGGAGATTGTTAAGGATGGACATGTTGAACCAGTGAATGAAAAGCTTTGAGTTGAGCTTAAAGAAACAATTTATAAATTGGATCAACTTGCTCTTGGTATTATTCACGCAGCCTTAAATGATGTGTTATTTGAGAAAGTGGCTTGTGCAACAAAGGCGACTGAAGCTTGGGACCAAGCAATGTTTTCTTTGGGAGACAGAGAGAAAAAGTATACTAGATCACAATAACAAGAAGGAGAAAGAAGGTGTGATTAATTTAAGATTGTATGTTACAATTACTTGAGATGTGGTCAATGTACTAGTGAATGTTTGTTTTGCCTACCACTGAAGAAAAAATTCATCTTGTTGATTAAAAAAAAAATTTGAAGATCAACAAGAAGAAGTTGCAATACCACTGAAAGTATTGGTCATGGAAGTCATGATACATCAGAAGAATGCTAGGATTGATGTTGCATGGAAGATGGCATTAACACTCTTCCTACTTATGATGGTGGAAGTGAATCTCGGTCCCTAAAGAATCTCATGTCAAATGAGGGAACAAATTGTAATGTTGATCTGAAGTCGTACACGGGTCAAAATAATAGTAATTAAAAACTGTAATACAAGGCAAAACAACCTTGGTCGTTTCACGAGAAACTTTAAAATTATCAGCCAATCAAGAATGTTAGTGAAAGGGGGTTTTCGAAATTTTCAACGACAAAACAGTTGGCAATAAACAAAGAAATTCAATTAATTAAAAACATCAATCCAAGACATCAAGTGTTTGGCTGAATTCGTCATTGTACCAAAAGATATAAATTCGTTTGCCCTCCTCCTCTGTTAATTTGAAATCTACTACACAATCATGTAGGTTTAATCAATCAAATTGGAATCACAATCGCAATCCCTAATAATGTTGATTTATGAACAAATTCAATTAACCTAGGTTACCAATCGGTTCCCTAATCTCTATTAGATTTTCGGATTAATCAATCCTAATTTCTAATTCCAATTCAATCATGAAAACTGAATCTATATCTAATCAGACATAGATCAAGCGTGATCACACTCACAACACAGAAATCATAATTGAAAGAAGAGAAGATTAGAAAAAGCAATTGAAAAACAATTAAGAGCAAGGAACTCGGAATTCAAACCAAATTACTTGAATGTCTAGGATTGCTAAAAGGTTTAGCCTTCCATAGTCATCACCATTGGAGAAGCTTTAACAACAAACATCTAGCAAAGTACAGAAAACTAGAAAGGGGAGAAATTCCCCAACACTTATTAGGCCAAGTATACAACACTAAAAGGTGCCTCAAAAAATGACTTATCAAATTCCCCTACACTTATTCTTTTGCACTCCTGAGCAAATCTCGAAAATTGAATTTCCCTAAACTTGATGAACAAAACAAACAGACTTATCAATGAATTCCAAGAATGCACAAAAGTGGGTAAGATACAAACATTCGATGAATCAAAACAATCGTGAATACGCCATTAACATCTCAAGCAAACAAGGAGGCAATTCAAATCAAAGATGAATCAAAAGTGGTAGAGTCCTCACTAGGCATACTCTCCAACTCTCAAGTGTTTAATGTTTGCGTTTACTCTCAAAGCACATCATGAATGTTAACACTACCATAAGCTTGACAAGCCTCTAACTTCCACCACTTGAAAACACATGCACGTAAAGATCAAAAGAACTTTTTCAAGGTTGTAATGGGGCTAAGGTATGGGTGGATACAAGAAGGGATGCTAGCCATAAACCAAAGAAACTCAAGGAGCAATGGGGAATGAGTCTAAATAAGCATGCAAAAAGGAACACAATTCAATGACAATGAACACCACTTTGTCTCTTTTGAACTTTTCCTTCCTTTACACTTCCACTCATTTGCACTTTTACATTGCATTACTATCTTCTTCTTTTTGTTCATTTTTTTTCTATTTTTTTTTTATATTTTTTCTTTCTTTCTTTCTTTGGTTTTTTTTTTTCCCACTTGCCACTGTGCCACTCATTCCCAAAACAATTCCAAAGCTCCTTTACTCCCTAAGGTTAGGGGAATCATGGTTTTTCACTTCATGAGCTTATGATTAGCTACAAAACAAAGGATGGGTTAGACAGGCACAAGGGGACAAGCAATGAACTTAATGCAAGGTAGGCTAATTTGGCTAGTAGCTTAAAAACAAAGAAGGCCTAAATCATCTCAATACATGCATGTGAACAAGAGGCTTCAAAGAGTCAAGTCAAGTTCTAGAGCAATTAATAATCATGAGTGTAATCACACAGGAAATGAAAAGCAAGGAAAAATGCAACCCATCCATGTATAGGGCTAAAAAAACTCACAACGGTTAATTCTACCACAAATGATTCACAAATTAATTTTCAATGCCAACTTATAACACTAGAAATGCAAGAATTTCTCCATATCAAGTTATGAAAACTATTAACCAAGAATGATGCAAATCACTCACAACTTATACAAACTTAAAAATTCACTGAAAAGCATGCAACAAGACACAAACACAAATATATATTTTTTAAAATTTTTTAGACCCTAAAAGCAACAAACAAAACATAAAACCCTAACACACTAAAACAAAAAAAACAACAATTTTTTTTAACGCTTTATTTTAAAAATAGATAAAAATAACATAAACAACAAAAGAAAGAGATGCCAACAAAGTTCAACACACAATTTTTTTTTTAATAAAAGACTAGGCATGCAAAGGCATCACAATAGAGAAAGGCATCCCAACTAGGTTGGCACCCCAAACTCTACCGATCATCTGCAGCACACCCCAAAATAAATTAACAATAATATATGAAAGAATACAAGGAAAAAACTTGGGGGACTAGACCAAAACCCAAGGAAGAATTATCTAAATCTAAAGTATGGTAATCCAATCTTGTCATGATGGAAATCATACTTAATAAAATCAGGAAAAGAATACAACCAAGAAAAGCCAGAACCATTAGCCCCAAATGAAGCTAATTTGTCAGCACAACTGTTACCCTCCCTAAAAATATGAGAAAAGAATAAGTTCATAGAAGATCCTATTTGCATACAGTTTCTCCATCTACTTCTAAGCTTCCAAGGAACCAAGGAGTTAGACTTTGTAGCTTCAATAACCAAGATAGAATCACATTCAATCCAAATATTAGTCCAACCTTTTCTGGGGGCTAGCTCAATGGCAAGCATGACAGCATGAAGTTCAGCACTAAAAGCACTTGTGATACCAACAAATGAAGAGAAGCAGCCAAAGGAATCCCCAATAGAGTTTCTAAAAATGCCCTCACAGCCAGCAAGACCAGGGAAACCCTTTACAGCCCCATCAGTATTGCACTTTAACCAACCAAAAGAGGGAGGATTCCAATCCACTTGCTTAATAGAAGGGGCTTTTGGAGCATGAGTTGTTACATCAAAGTCTTTAAGCACTTGGAACTCATCAATAGAAGAAAACATATGGCCTTTGGATAAAGAACCAGCTAAAGAGGTATGAGAAATGATTAAAGAGCAAGTTGATTTCCAGCTAATATTAACATTGTTAAACCTTTTTTGATTTCTACAAAACCAGATAGCCCAAATAGAGTTAAGAATTACTGCTAATTTGACATCCTTCAGTTGAGGACTGCCATTGGAATCACAAGCTTTAAGAGTGTCCAAGACTGAGATGTAAGAAACTGCACAGTTTAGCTTACTTTGCAGTCACAACCAGATTAGAACAGCAAATTGGCATTCAAAGAATAAGTGTTGAGAGGATTCTGCATGAGAGCCACAAAGACTGCACATAAAAACAGTTATACAGCCAGTGGTACTCAGATTCTCATCTGTTGGGAGCCTATTATGGATCAATCTCCAAGCCAAGAAGGACCTCGAAGAAGGAATAGAAGCAGACCAGATCAGCTTGCTCCAATTTTTGCATTGACCATAAGGATGATGAAAGGCATAGGCATCCTTAAAAGATAGAAGACAGGATTCACTATCACACCAAACTGGTTGATCACTATCCAAAAAAAAAAGACAATTGACACTTGTTGACTTTGTTGAGCAAAAAGGGAGCTCTGTCAATCAAAACCTGAGGCAGGTGCCGCTGACCACTGCTGATAAAATCACAAATAGGAGCTTGCAGAGAACTTGCAACAGAAACAGGCAAATTCAACATTTCCACCAAAGATTGGTCCAACCATCTATCATTCCAAAAGTTAACTCTTTTGCCATCTCCCAAGATCCAAGCTGTATTGTCTTTGATAGCAGTCAAATGGAACTTAATAGCAGGGATTATAGAAGATCTGATATGGTAACTGACAGGAATACCATTTCTAATGAATCTAGATCTCAAGAAAGAGGACCATTGGCTATCTGAATACATTATTTCCCAGCTAAGTTTCAACACAGCAGCTTTGTTAATTGAAGTTATGGATTTTAGACCAAGGCCCCCATCACAAGTAGGAGAGCAAACTGCTTTCCAAGCCACAGTGACAATTTTTCTGCAATCAACATCACCTGACCACACAAAGTTTCTAAGCTAACCATCTATGGTCTTTAACAGGGCTGCTGGCCAGTGGTAAATACAGAAGCTATAAGACAGCATACCAGATATAACAGAATATAGAAGTTGGACCCTGCCCATGATAGAGAGGAGAGAACCTTTCCAAGGGGATAATTTTGCTCTAATTCTGTCTGCTATAGGCTTCAAGTGCATCATCCTAGGCTTGCCCTTAAAAATTGGGATCCCAAGGTAGTTAAAAGGAAGCACACCAGGGCCAAATCCAAGAATCTGAGTCAACACTGCAGATCTTCTAGGGGACAGATCACTGGAGTAGAATTTGCACTTGTTTAAGCCAATCAATTGGCCAGATATGTCACCATATTCCTTAAAAAAGTTCATAAGGGTTTTGAGATTTCTTTTAGTGCCCTTGCAGAAGACAAGGATGTCATCTGCATACAGAAGATGACTAGGAGTTTGGAAGCCTCTTACACCAGATATAGGGGCTAAAAGTTTGTTGCTAATCAGATAAGACAGCCCCCTACTCAAAACATCCTCTGCCAAACAGAATAATAGGGGGGAGAGGGGATCTCCTTGTCTCACCCCTCTTTTGCAGGATATATAGCCAATTGATACAGCAAAAGACAACTTTGCAGACTCAAGGATAGCTTTCACCCAAGTACAGAACTTTGAATCAAAACCAAATGCAGCAAGAACATTAAGTAAGAAGCTCCAATCTAAAGTATCAAAAGCTTTTTTGACATCTAACTTCAAAGCAATATTTCCTCCAAAGGTTATAGAGTCAAGCATATTAATAGCTTCAGAAGCAATGCAAATACATTCATAGATGTGCCTACCTTTAATGAACCCTCTTTGCTGATCAGAAATGATCTTGGGAGCAATAAATGATAATCTATCAGCTATGACCTTTGTTATGATCTTAAACTGAAAGTTGGCTAGAGCTATAGGCCTATAGTCACCAATTCTGTCAGCTCCAGGAAATTTAGGAATGAGGGAAACAACATTGGAGTTCAATCCTGGCAAAATCCATCAGGACCAAGAGTGCCCGAGGCATTCATAGAGAAGACAGCCAATTTGATCTCCTCCAAAGAAGGCAAAGCAGTAAGCATGATATTGTCCTCATGAGAAACTAGAGAGGGAATAACCTTAGAAATCCAATCATTGGAGCTGCAACTATTTTCAGAAGCATACAAAGAGGTATAAAAGTCAAGGACATGTTGTTCAATCTGCTATCTATCAACCAAAACCTGATCTCCATGTTTCAGCAATGTCATTTGCTTTGAGGCACTTCTAATTTTTTGCAATTCTATGGAAATATGCAGTATTTCTGTCCCCTTGACTAAACCAGTCAATTCTAGCTTTTTGCTTCCAAAAGGATTCCTCATCAGAGAGAGCTTTTTGCAGATCTAACTGAGCTTTAACTTCAGCCTCATGAAGCTCATCAGAAAAGCCTGTGGAGGATATTTGATGTTGAATTTGATCAACCATAGAAAGGGCCTTGTTAACATTATCATGCACATTACCAAAAACATTCGTATTCCAATCTTTAAAAGCAGTTTTGAGAGCTCTAAGTTTCTGAAATAGAACACACATATGACAGCCAGCAACCTCTTTAGACCAGATTTCTTTAACAAGTCTCAAACAATCCGGGTGGCCAGACCACATTTGCTGAAATCTAAAATCTAAATGGAGAAGGGAACTTTCCAAGGCCTCTATCAAGCAACATGAATAAAGGAAAATGATCTGAGAACATTCTAGCTAAAGTGCAGCATGAAGAATTATCCCAAAAGTTCATCCATGAAGCATTACATATGGACCTATCTAACCGTTTTTCTTAATGTTGCCTGCCAATTCTGTTATTGGTCCAAGTCATTTCAGCATCCTTGGTTTGAAGATGGAGCAGGTTATTACTATTAGTCCAAAGCCTGAAATCATCACAAGAGATACTAGATGGAGTTCCACCACCCTTTTGTTCATGATCACCCAAAATAGAATTAAAGTCACCAATAAATAGCCATGGACCTGGATACTGCTTCTGAATCTCAGAAAGATCTGACCAGAGCTGTTTTCTATGAATATAAGAAGTGGAAGCATAGATTTGCAGCAATAAAGACAGTTTGATTTTCAACCAAAGTGGAGAATGCACAAAACTGAGAAGAGGAGGATATAACAGATGGAGACAAAGACTTCTCACAAACACACCATAAATTGGGAATTAAAGGACTTCTAGAATTAGACAAGAAGTGTTTCATACCAATTTTATTCCAAAAGGAATTAGGAAACTTTTCCATAGGAATCCAAGGTTCTGCAAGCAATACAAATCTGGCCTATTGGATTTACAAAGATTCTTTAAATACAGCTTAGAATTTTTATTTGCTAGGCCTCTAATATTCCAGAACAAGATCCTCATTTAGCATCCTTGAAGAGAGCACCCTTATGATGGGTATTGTAACCATCCACCTTAATTGGCTGTTTCTTTTTCTGCTGTTTGAGTTTTTTCTTATTGGACTTGGATAACACCTCTGTGTACTCATTATCCTTATTAGCATCAATAATTAACTCCCCTTGAGAAGGGGATTCAATGTTCTCTTCAACTTCAACTTGATCAGCCCAGAATTTGCCCACTATTTCCAGATCTTTGGTTACCCTTGGAGGCATAGAGGACACAATTTCAACTGAGTTTACAGAAGGTTCCCTGGAAGGAATCTCAAAATGTAATCTGGCATCAACAGTAGATAGTGACTTATCAACATAAAGAACTGGCTTACTCTTGTTGAAAGCTAAATGACCACCATATAAGATGTCAGGAGCTGATTTTGCTTCTTTGGTAGATGTATAAAATTGAGTGAACAGAATAGGCTCAGAATTAGAAACAGGACTATGAGGATTTTGATCATTCCCAGATCCATTCATGGCTGCAGATTCCACATTAAAAGGCAAAATATCATTAACACCAATAATTCCTTTAATAGGATTTGGATCAGCAACCTGCTCTTTCATTAATTTCTGGATTTCCTCTTCACTTCGAATAACAGTTACTTCATTATCATCCTCAATGCTCAAAACAGTAGAATCAATCCTTTTAAAATTCTCTAGGATATGATCATTACCTTTGACCTTATTAACAGCAGAATCAAGAGCCTGCAGCTCGTTGGGATCCTTCATAACCTCTTTATCACCTGGTCTGACAATAACAGGATCCAAATCTTTCTTGGTTTTACTGGATTGTCCCTGCTGCATAATTCTGGGGCTGCAATCAGTCAACACCTCCTTGCCTTTGTTGTTTCTGACATCAACAATGCCCTTACCCTTTTCATCTTTTATGGCCTCAGAGTTATCAACATTTGTTTTAGGAACATACTGCTGAATAACCTTTTTAGGAGCTCATTTTTCTATCATCGAAGGATCTTTATCAAAGTTCCCATTTTTTGGCAGTTAGCCATAGAATGGCCTACCACTTTACATGATGAGCAAAAAGCTGGGAGGTATTCATACTCCACCTCAACAGGGAAATCAAGATCTTCTATTTCCACTAAAATTCTTTCCTGAATTGGCTTCAACAAATCAATATCAACTAAAACCCTTGCAAAATGACCAAGAGTCTTATTGATTGTTGCATCATCAAGAGATAATGGTATCCCAACTCCTCTAGCTATTGCAAATAAAATTTTTGGTCTCCAAAACTCTTGTCGCAACCCATGAATCCTTATCCAACACTGGGTGTTGGTCTGTTTCATATTGGAAGGGCAAAAATCAGCAATCCAAGAAAAAAGGCGCAAGATACCTGGTGCAAGATTACAAGAACCTGCAGCTAAAATCTTTTTCATGTCTTCCAAAGAGGCAAAAGAGAATTCAAAGAATCCTTTTCCGATAGGAGTCATTCGCCACTGAGTTATCGGATTCCACATTTTTAGAAGCTTGCTGCGCAAGTCTCCAATTTTCCATGGAGTATCACCCTTCGAGAGCAACAACCTTCCATACAAATTATTTTTACAGCTTTCCAGACCAGTCTTGTATTCATCCTCGAGTATTTTTACTGCCAATGAATCACCTTTCATTCGTGGAACTGGCAACTGGCTTAAGGGAATGGCACATGCATTGTTCAAGGCTTGTGCAAAAGTTTTTGATGGAAGAATAGGAGGAGAAGGAGGAGTGGAGCGAAGACAGTTGGAAGGAGGAGGAGGAGGAGGTGGAGGAGGAGGAGGCTACAGAGAGGAGGATGATTTCGGGAACATGAATTGCCAAGGGCAATCCATGGAAGGCAACATTGAGAAACCCTATCTTTTCATGCAAACCCTCAAAACCCTAGCAGAGAGTTCTTGGTTCTTGTTGGTATATCTCCCCCACACTTTGAAATCTACATTGTCCTCAATGTAGAACATGTTAAAATCAAGAACAAATTCACATAGAGGACACGAAAAAAAAAATAGAAAGGGGGAGAAAAAGCCTTATAGAATGTAGTGCAGCAAGTCTCATTGTGGCTCAAGCGCTTCTCCAATGGTTGTTCTGAGAATTTCTCACCAAATTGCTTGAGCCAGTCTTTATCAATCATGAAGGCCTTAGTGGTTGTTTCTAACATAAGTAGTCTTGCATCATCCATCATGACATGATCACCATCTTTTTTGGGGATGCTGTCTGTGGGTAGCATGTCCACAGGAACCCCATTTTCTACATTTCTTGGCTGAACAAGGTCCTCAACCTCATGTGTCTCATGTTCCATATGCATTTTTTGCTCCTCATATCCTAAAAAGGATGAAATTTCAGCACATGCTGCACACAAAACAATGCCATTAAAATCAACACATGAAGTACATAAAATAGAATCAGGAAAATCTTCACTATCTGGAAATTCAACACAAAGTTCATCAATAATAGTATTCTCGACATCATTATCAAAATTGTTCTCAGAATAAGTATTGTCAATTTGTGAATCTGAATGATCTTCAAGGAGATGCTGTGATTGCAGTGTAGTTAAGGTGGAGGAAATGTGACCAATTTGAGCGGCCAAATTCTGAAGAGTTGTTTCTGTCCTTTGTTGGACTTCAAGAGTGTGCTCTGCCATTTGTTGTGCCAATTCTTCCAGATTGGGTTGGACAAGTGTGGGGTCAGACTGATATTGCTGCTGACTTATTATCAATTGATGCACCAAAGAAGCTAACTCATCCAAGCTGTCATGTTCTCCGCCATGTTGGTCAAAATAGGAAAGTTGCACCTCATTCACTCCAATCATGCCAAAATCAGTACTAAACTCATAATCACCAGTAAAGTCAGTATAATATATGCATGATGGCTCAACCTCTTTCTCTACATAATGTATGCATGGTGGTTCATAAAATGTGGCAAATTCTCTCAAAGTGCTATGAGGCATATAATTATCCATTGACGTAGACACACTTGAATCTATATAACCTCTTGCAAAATGAGTAAAATCGGTTTGAGGATAATATATGCATGATGGTTCATAATCAACATTAGGCATATAACTTTGCATATAATTATCCATGGGAAGTACTAAGATTCACAACCACAACAATCACAATGTGCAATGTCATCAATATGAATAAAAACATATAAGCTCAAGACACTCACATATAAGCTCAAAACAGCAAAATAGAACCCAAAAAAAAATATATATAGCAAAAACACAAAACATGCAAATTTACACTACTTGGTAAGCTGGAAAAAAAAACGTCAAATAAATTATTTAAAAAAAAAAGATTATGGGATTACCACAAGATGAAAACTAGTCTAAACAAAAAAAAGGGGGGGAAAAGGTTAGAGAAAATAAAATTATTAGGGTTCCTAATATGGTTAACAAAAATCAAAGATCCCCGGCAACAGCGCCAAATTTGATCCGAGGCCGTACACGGGTAAAAATAATAGTAATTAAAAGCTGTAGTACAAGGCAAAACAACCTTGGTCGTCTCACGAGGATCTTTAAAATTATCAGCCAATCAAGAATGTTAATGAAAGGGGGTTTTCAAAATTTTCAAGGAGAAAACAGTTTGCAATAAACAAAGAAATATTAAATAAAAACATCAATCCAAGACATCGAGTGTTTGGTTGAATTCGTCATTGTACCAAAAGATATAAATTTGTTTGCCCTCCTCTATTAATTTGAAATCTACTACATAATCATGTAGGGTTTAATCAATAAAATGGGAATCACAATCGCAATCCCTAATAATGTTGATTTATGCACAAATTCAATTAACCTAGGTTACCAATCGGTTCCCTAATCTCTATTAGATTTTCGGATTAATCAATCCTAATTTCTAAATCCAATTCAATCATGAAAACTGTATCTACATCTAATCAGTCATAGATCAAGCATAATCACACTCACAATACAGAAATCATAATTGAAAGAAGAGAAGAGCAGAAGAAGCAATTGAAAAACAATTAAGAGTAAGGAACTCGAAATTCAAACCAAATTAGTTTAATGTCTAGGATTGATAAAAGGTTTATCCTTCCATAGTCATCACCATTGGAGAAACCTTAACAATAAACATCCAGTAAAGTGCAGGAAACTAGAAAGGGGAGAAGAGAGGAGAAGAGAATTCCAAAACTTGCAAAAACAAGGATTGTAAAAAGTGGTAAATTCGTGTCTGACTTTCTGACTTAAATAATGACTAAAAAATCTTCTAAAACTAATCTTAACCTAGCCCAAGATAAGGCCCTCTAAATAAGCTTTCCAACAAGGTATCATATGCCTTAATTGGGCTTAAGATGAGTAAGTTATTCCCATTTAAGTGAGGGAACATCATGGACTGCGAACTGATCCGCGTAAGAGAATTCGAGACCCAGTTTGGCCTCGAAATTGGCCGAATTTGACAATGTTTAAAATTGTAGATCTCTTTCCTAGCTTTCTAGGGAGACACCAAGATCACCCAAATCTGATATATGTAGCTCTAATTATGCTCAGCATAAGACAACAAGGTCAATGTGAGTGAAAAATCCGAAAATTAACAATGTTTAGCAATTAAGCCCAATAGTGCAAAACTCAGCCAAATCACCAATATTAAGCACATATAAAAATTAATTAGGTCAAGTATACAAAACTAAAAGGTGCCTCAAAAAATTACTTATCAAATGTACTACCAAATGCCATAATTAATGAGGATGTTAGTGGAGTGGTTATAGTTGATGCATGTGATTTCGCAAGTGTTCTTCCCGAGGCCGGCAACATGGTCGTGGAGCACAAAGCCAAATCAACATGGGACGACATTCCTATTGAGGTTGATAAATTGGACATGACTACTTGGGAAGAACCGTCCATGGTAGTTGTTGATGAAGATACTATTGATATTTGTACTAAGAAGAAGAAAATGATATACATGGTCTCTGCAACCGAATTAGATCCAGCTCTTTCTTTTCCATACAAGTATTGATATATTTCTTTCCTAGAAAAGAAAAAGATTAAAATAACTTATTTCAATGATTCTCCAGACTGCCTTGAATTGAGAACTCGGTTCTTGATTGCCACAAGGGATTATGAAGGATGGATATTATATGACATTGTTCATCGTGATGAAGCATTAGCAAAGGCTAAGGAGTCCAATTTCTATTCCAAGGTAATTTGAAGCTTTTTTTTTTCCACAAAGCTTTTGCATTAGACTCATTCTTGATTTAAAGGTTTCAAAGTATGTGATCAATCTATTGTAAGAAGCTCCCAGAGAAGCGGGAAGGTTGAATTATACAAATTTATTTTGTCTCTTTGCTAACACCAAGTTGTTGGATTCGGAAGAAGTATTTTTTTCGGAAAGATCACAATTGGAGTCACAATGAAGGATCAAGTTTAAAGGAAAAGTCAAACTTGATCCATGGATCTAATTAATTAGTGTTCATGTATTCTTAGGTTTAAAACATTCTTCCTATGCATATATCTCTATATTAAAGAACTTATAGTTCTAGGAGTTATAGTTTCAATGCATGTAGCTACATTCATTGTGTCACATGCATCATAAGGTGCTTAGAGCATCTATAAATACTGGCCTGACAAAAGGATCCATTAGTCCATTATCCATCCAATCTATCCATGAGAAAATCCATCCAATCCATCCATTTATAAAATTAAAGGAAAAAAATGGGTTGGATTGGTTTTTTAATGGAGGGTTAATCATCCGTCATCTTTTTTTAAAATCCATTGGATCAATATATAAATAAAAAAAAAAGTAATGATCATTTTTTTTATTCATTCCAAAATCATATTATTTTTTGTTTTAAATCATTTTTCAATTTTAAAAAAAAAGGGAATCATATCAAATTCAAAACCTCCATTGAACGTGAGTGAGCTCTTTTCAGTTTTATCCCAATTTCATCTCTAGAAAAATACCCTAACTATACAATTTTTTTTTTTTTGTATAAAGAAGCATGTTAAGGCATCACAATGAGGATTGTCATGATCCTAATTAGGTTGGCACCACAACCCCCACCAATCATCTGTAGCACACTACTAAAATACAAATCTAGTTTTGAACAAATCCAGTTCGTGCAAATCCAAGGTCACTTTGCACAAATCACAATTTAGCTGCACTCTTAATTATCCATCTCTTGGCAAAGATAAGGCATTAATTAGTATATGCATTTGCGCTGTGTCTGCAACACATGTAGAATTGAGGTGGGATATTTCTTTAGGACTATGGTTTGGAAAAATCAAAAGCAAGCTAGAGCTGACCATGATTTCCACCATGAGCTTGATGATAAAAAAGAGCTATCTATTTATAAATTTATTTTGTTGTTTGATTCAAACACTAGCTTGAGTATAACTATGAGAGAGTATTTTAAAAGTTTAAAATTATTTAATTTTTAAAAATATTTTGTGGATGGATGAGAGAAATATTATTTTTAAATAATCATAAAAATTATTTAATTATTTAAAATATTTTTATGAATGAATTGAATATCCATCCGTAAAAAAAATATTAGTGGTTTGATTGGATGAATATTATTCAATGGATCATGGATGTATTGGATTTTTTTGTTGAATTTTTAATGGATCATATGAAATCGTTTTCAATCCATCCATTATAATCTGAACAAAAATTTATCAAATCCGTCCATTTGTCATCCCTAGTAAATACCCATGTACTAGTCCATTTGCAAGTAAGCCAAGAAATTCAAATTATTTGAGTTTCAAAGAAGTGTTCATAGGAAGTTGATATGATTCTAGAAAGGAACATGTAAAAATTCGGATCTATCCTTAAGTGACCAACCAAAATTCGAAGAAGAAGAAAAAGAATAACAAATGGACAAGATAAGGAATGGAAGGTAGGTGCCACAATTCTAAGGGGAATTGATAAGTCAAGGTGAGGATCGCCACAAGAATCTCGGACTCTTGATAAGATCAAAGGGGTTGGCTCAACGAAGAATCTAAGAGAGGCTAAACACTCTCACAATTGGAACAAATCCAAATTGAACATCCAAGTTAATTTCATTCATAATAGGTGTGATACATATATAGAGTTAGGGGCTGCATACATCATGCAAACATGTCACCATAAAGTGACTAAAACCCAATGCCTTCTATGGTGCACCACCCACCAAAGTAGTGCAGTGTTGCACCACCCAAGTGGCAAAATCTGGACCATCCAGATTGCCACGTGGGTTTTTTGACTTTTCAACTTCCTATAAAGGCTAATGCTATCATGCATCTTAGCAAATGGTACATGGATGAAACACCACTTTCAACCATTAAATTTATTATTAAAATAAGAATTCATAAAAAAAAAAAAGCTAAATTTTAATGATTTTTTGTCCAACCACCGTACACTACCATCATTCCTCCACTTCTCCCACTTTCCAACCACAGTCACCTACCACCTTCCCTTCAGCAAATTACATGTAAAGAAAATAATATTTTCAGCAAGAATAAGTGCTACAAAGAACAACTATACATGGAAGGTGGAGAAGATTCACATGCTGAAATCGTTGCAGCTGATCTCCCAAAACAATACATAAAACCACCGATTCCGAGCTCACAGAGGAAGGGAGAAGGAGTGATGTTCCTCCGCCGCGAGCCGCCGTAGCAAGGCCCCACTGCTGCAAGGTCCTCTCCTCCCCTCGCCGTCGAACCAAATCACTCTAATTTTTTTTTTTTATCTAAACCATAAAATCAAAACCACTTTTCAGATTTCTTTGCCCCAGTCACTATTGTTGTATTGCAACCCGACTAAATGGGTTTATTGAAAATCTGGCTCCTTTCGCAACGCATCCGGCTTAGTCATTTGTGTTTCCACACTTGTTCTAATCTCATCCTTTGGAGGGGTTTCAAAAAAGAACATAACTTTGGCAAAAATAATAGCATTTTGGGTGGTCCTTTCGGTGGTGATGGAGAGACCGAGAGGCTAAGAGAGGTGGAGAGACTGAGACTGGATCTGGTGGTTGCTACTCCATAAGCATGTCAGTCATGTTGGATGGAGGAGGAGGGACATGGGCAGAGAGATGGGGTGAGGGTAAAAGTGGAATTTCCAAAATAAAAGAATTTAAAATAAAAAATGAAAAACTAGGAAACTTACTATCATTGGTTAATTTAATGATACACCTATATAGCACATTGCAAAGCACTTCACTGTAGAAGTCACCTTATAAAGTCCAACCCACCTTTGACTAACCCAAGTGGCAAAATGAGTGGATCACATTTTGCCACTTGGGTGGTGCACCACTGTACCACTTTGGTGGGTGGTGCACCTTAGACAAAACCCTAAAACCCCTCATAAAAGAAATAACTATTCTACTAAGTGGCTAATGAAAGCATTAATCATTCCACTAAGTGACTAATTAAATTGAACCAAAAGAAACTCTAGGAATTTGGAACATTAAAGACACAGTAGACTTGAAAAATACCAAAATAACAAAATATAAAAGAAACATAATAGGAAGCCCAAAATACAAGTAAAATTTCGTTCAAAAATTCATCTTAAACTTCCAGCCCCTTTTTCACCATGATAGAAGCCGAATCTGGTCAAGAGGTTTGAAATACGATTTGTAGATAATTTCCTTATCTTTCTAACGCACCAAAGAATGCATCAATCGGAGATGTGTAGCGCAAGATACAGCCAAAAAAAGTAAACAAGTTCATCACTAATGAAAATAAAATTTTCATCAAAAATCAATTTGGTCTTAAATTGGACATCATTCTTGGTTTGCATTAGAAGTTGACCAATTTCAATGTTTCATTGCCTTATATATCTCTAGGAGACTTACACTTATCCATGAATTCATCGATTCATGAGTGAATTATATATGTCAGCTGTTAGGCAAAAGAAGCATCCAAGCTTATTGCTTTCATGTATAAATATAATGATGCTTTTGCCGCTATGATATTAAATGCAGAGCAATGTATGAATGCAAGCAATAGAAGTTGGGGTTTTATGGGGTGTTCGAGGACTTCCTGCAGCTTTTAAAAAAATGGGTCTCATTTATCAATCTATATTATAAACCTCCAGGTGAACCTGTAAATGTAAACTTGACATTAGTTTCATGTTTTCAGAGGTGAAATTAAAGTATGCCTCTTTCTGTTTTAGCTACAACTAACAAAAAAATAACAATTAGAAAGACGTAAACTAAGAGATTATCGAAGTTCTTTAGTCTTTGTTTTTGTTTTTGGAATTCCCTCACACGCTTCCATCTTCTTTGAAAGCATCTGCGTTTTGCGTAGGTATACAACTAGATTTTTTACTTCAAACACTTCACAATTCAGAGGGAAGGCATTGGGTAAGAGATAAGATTCCTCCATAGTAACCCTCTAAAGTGAGCAAATAGGAATATATTCCACCACACATTTACTTACTTTAAAAACAAAGTTAATCTTTTTCAAGTCAGAGAAAATCTACAAGGCCTCATCATCAAATATAAATTTAAAATTATAAAGGTCGTGATTAATAACAGCGGCATAATTGATCTTTAGTGGCAATTATTTAGTGGCCATAAAATAATTGCCACTAATTCATTAAACAAATTGAAATTTTTGTGACTAATAGATATTAGTTACTAATAAATCATTCTATGATGACTATTATTTAGTAGCAATTAAAATTGTCGGCAATAATTATCGCTATAACTTTCGACTTTTAGTGGCAATTAACTAGGTCTTTACAAGCACTCTTTACAATTGTCAGGAAAGCTTTTAGCGACACTGGATATGCCGGCTAATTGATAATTGCTGGTAAAAAATTTAGCGACAATTATTATTGCTGCTAAAGGCCATAATAATTACTGCTAAAAGTACATTTTGTTGTAGTTTTCTCTTCTTTTTGGGTTTCCTTACCCTAAAGTTTGAGAGCTTAATCTTACAACCTCTTCCTTTTTTCTTTTTCTTTTTTTTTTCTATTTTGGATGTATTTAAGGTGAACGAGAGAAAGAAAGATTTCTAAGTTTAATGTTTAAAGTTTCATTTTTTATAATTTGAATCTTCTTGTTGTTTGGAGTGAATGACTATCCTTCCATTATGCTAGTAACCATGTAAGAAAGTTTCATAGTTTCCTTGTTTGTGGATGAAGAAACCGCGGGGGTTCCCTTCCAAGAGCTTAATAAAGGTAAGATTTTACCTTAGTTTGAATTATTTTGCTTGCTTGAACATATAAATTTTTGGTTTAATTGCACTTTTCGTCATCTTATTATTGGTTGTGTGCGATTTTGATCCCTAAAGTTTTTTTATACACATTTGGTCCCCTAATTTATTCAATATTCAAAATTTGATCCTTCCATCTAATGTTCATAAAGTTTTCAATGATTTTTTTTTTTTAAGTAAAGGAAAGGAATGCAAAAGCATCACTGTAGTGAAGGACATACAACTAGACTGGCACCCCCTAAGAGACACAGCTGTGTCTCCTAATTAATAGACACAGTTGTGTCTAGTTTCGCAAGCGACGTTCTGCCAAGAGACACAGTTGTGTCTCCTAATAGACACAGCCGTGTCTAGTTCCCTGAAGCGTGTTTTACCAAGAGACACAGCTGTGTCTATTCTGTTTGTTCTGAAAATGTCAGTTCTACCCTTTTTTAAGTTTAAATAGGGTGAGAACCTTTGTTTAAGGGATCTTTTGCATTATTTTGGAGATGGCGTGAAGAGTATAGCACAGCGTCATTGAGACATTGGAGCAGAGGCAAGAGTGTGGAGTCTACGAGTGGAGATTCCTCTTGTAAAAGGGTTCTTTTTACTCTTATTCTTCATAAACTCTTACTTGATTTTAGTTTTCATTGTTATTATGGATAGCTAAATTCCTTTCTAGGATTATGGTGAATCTTGTTATTTGAGAAACCCCTATACTCTAATTTTATTTGAGTTCTTGTTTATTCTTCCAATTAAATTATTCTATTGTTTTAATCCTTGCTAGGACTTAGCTACCCCTTGCATGTCTTAATCAATTAATTGGTAGATCTATAGGACAATTGAGATTATGATTATTGCATGACCAAACTTTAATCCTAATATTAATATAGAGGAAACAGTGCTCTAAGCGTATGGAACCTCTGATTGAGCTTCTATGATAAAGGATTTTGTGGTGGAATAAAAAAAGGGTATCGGAAAGGAGGGACAAAACCAGTAAATAGCCTAAAGGAACCATTAATTCATGTTGAATCAGAGAGGCAGAGGAGGGAGAACCTCAACCAGAGGTTCTATGTGCTTTGAGGAGTGGTTACTCTAAGTGGATCATTGAAAAAAAAATTGACAGACTAGATGGAAGGACCAAATTTGCAACATTAAAAAAAAAAGGGGGACAAAATGTGCACAGAATAAAATTTAGAAATCAAAATCACAAATAACCAATAGTAGGAGGACAAAAAATGTAATTAAGCCTAATTTTTTTAGTTTGGAACAAGAAAGTTTCATGAAAAGGGTGATTGCTCACAATGTGTGCTTCGTCCAAAGGACCATTTTTTTTAATTTTAATTTTTAATTTATTAATATGTCATTTACTCTTGATGAGATAGATTGACTTAAGCTACAAGTTTCCATAAAAAGTAACAAATAATAGTGCCTAGGTGTCATTTATTAGTTAAAAGTGGCAAGACATTTTTGCTTAATCTAATTACTAGTGTCCGCACAAGTGTGGAATTATGATAAATTTTTTAGGATTACAAAAATATATATATAATTGTTGCTTTTATGTTTTTAATTTAAAATTTTTTTTGGGGAGTTATATATAAAAAAAATTATTGATTTATAAGGTTAATTATATAGAAATATTTGAAAATATTGTTATTTAAAGGCATCTTTATTGTTAGGAGCGCTTACTGGTTGTGCATCAATAATTTTTTGGAGTATGATCACTTAAAATCCAGTGGTGATTGACAAAGTTTGTGGGAGATAAGTGTGCCCCATAAGGTCAAAATTTTCTTGTGGAGAGCGGCTCGTGATTGTCTCCCAACTAGAGCAAATTTGGCTAGGCATGGTGCTCAGTGTCCTATAAGCTGTCCTTGGTGCAATGTAAATGTTGAAAACTCATGGCATGTCTTGATCTCTTGCTCTAAATGTGAAGGTGTGTGGAGGAAGGTTGGGTTGTGGGAGGAAATTTCCTCAAAGTTGGTCGCTGCCAACAATTTTGGCTTTTCTTCATGATGATTGCTCATCTGTCTAAGGAAAAAGCAAGGGTCTTCGCCATGTCTCTACGGAGTTTGTGGTCTAGCCGAAATAAGATGGTCTGGGACAAAATTGACGAGAATACTGCTGCTATAGTTTTACGGGGTGCTAATGTCTTGGAGGAGTGGTGTACTGCAATTGGCGTGGACTCCCCTGCACTTGGCTCTGTGCGTGATGTCCCACCTATTCCCAAATGGGCTAAGCCTCCTAGTGGTTATTTGAAGTGGATGCTTCTTTTTTCAGAGATAGTAATCAAGTTGGTATTGGTACGTGTCTTTGGGATGAAAACAGTTTTTTCCTGGGTGCTAAGACTCACTGGTTCCAACCATTCTCTGAAGTGCATATGGATGAAGCTGTTGGTCTCTTTTTTGCTTTAATTGAGTGATTGAGCTTCGTCTTGACAAAGTTATTTTTGAGCTTGATTCCAAGATAGTGGTGGATAATATGCTATCTTTGTCCTTAGATTTATCTGATTTTGGTGCTACTATTTCTCTTTGCAAGTTTTTACTTTTTTCTCATTTGCAAAACTCTCATGATGAATTCTCTAGGAGGTTAGGTAATAGGGTTACTCGTAGCCTAGCAAAAGTGGTCATTGATTATGCTAGCTCTCATTGTTTCTTTGATATTCCTACATGTATTGTCGCTTTGATTATTAATGAAATGTAGTAGTTGCCTTTTGACAAAAAAATAAAATAAATAATAAATCTTCATATAAGTTTTTTTTTATAAGGTTTTTTGTAATCCATTTGGTTTATAAACCTTCTCCCTTGAAATTTATTTAATTTTTTTTTTTTTACTATTTTCCTTTGCAAGTTAACAATTTTTAAAAAATATACTTATCTATCATTTTTTTTTTTCTCTCTCTTCAAAATTTATTTGATTTATTTATCATCTTTTCCCTATGCAAGTTAACAAATTTTAGAAAATATATTTATATATCATATTATTTTTCTTCTTATCTCTTAGAATTATATTTGATTTGTTTCTTCTCTTTGTCTACGGCAAGTTAACCATTTTTTGAAAACATCACTAGTGCAGGAAGCACTTTTAACAGCGGTTAAAAGTGACTTTTAACGTCAGATATGGAGACGACGTTAATTCAACCGAAGTTACAAGTTTAACTTGTAATGTCGATTTTACAACCGTTGTTACAAGTAAACCAATAACAACGGTTGGTTTCAAACCGCCTTTAAAAGTAGCGGGATTGAGGCATCAGGTCATGCTGTAAGTTGACTTGTAACAGCGATTGTATTTAAAACCGCTGTTACAAGTTGACTAATTAAAATTTAAAGATACACACAATGTGAAATAACCAAAGTGAACACAAGAAGGGGGGTTGAATTGTGTTTACCAACTTTTTCGGTTACTTAAAAAGATTTTCGCAGGCACAGCAAGCAAGGTTTGAGTGAGAGAGGTTTAGACGAGTGAAACGTCTAATATTAAAACAGAATAGCACACAAACAAAGAAGGTTAAAAAGAGTTTGATAACCACAGTATTAACTCCCCAAGTTAAAAAGCTAAGACTGAAACAATACTTAAGCAAATTAAAAGATAAGGGAGTAGAAATATCACTCAAGAGATTTATACTGGTTCACCCCAAAATCCACAGGGCTACGTCCAGTTTCTTGGCAGCACCAAGTTTCCACCATAACTGAGTAAATTACAGTACAAGTATTCTTTGCACACCTAGCCTCTTCAGGCTCAACACTCAAACAAGTATTCTTTTCTCACCTAGCCTCTTCAGGCTCAAAAACAGTAAGAGATAAAAAGTTGTGTAGTTAATACAACTTGCAAGTCTTTCAGATCACACTCAGAGAGTGGAATAAATATGAAGTATGAAAGACTGCGAATTTTTATCAAATGATTGAATGTGTATTCAATGAAGGAATGAAGAAGTTAATGAAGAGAGTAAATGCTTCTGTGCAGAGTTCTTTTGATATTCAACTTCTTAGCTTCATCTTCATTGTTTGGATCTATTTAAAGGCTTCAATCAAGAGATCCGTTTTGACACAGCTTCAGAAAGTGTTTGCTTCTGACTTTGAGCTTTCTGAGACACCATTTAATGCCAAAGAGTCGTTCTGAATATTCAATAAATGCTTGAAAACGTTGGGCATTGTCAAGAGTGTCCAAGAGTACACTTTAAACTGAGCAGCTGTTCTTTTCAGAGTATATGGCAGCAGGCTTCTTGTACTTGTTGCAGAGAGCTTTCCTCTTTCAGTGCAACATCAGTTTACTTTTCCATAAAGTACTTTTTACTTTGTACTAGAATAAGCAAAAGGTTACTGCAGTGGTGCAGAGATAGCGTGTTTATTCCTTAAAACCTTGAAACAACGTTCTTTATTCTTTGTCCTTCGAACTATTGTCCAGAGGTCTTCGAGATCCTTAAGAATGGCATATAATTTGAATACGGTGACTTGGACTTGATTTCTGACATACTGACTTGGTGTCAGTAATGAGAATTTTTAGACGGGTGAAAGTCATCCAAAACTTAGACGGGTGAAAGCTTGCTCTAAAGCTTAGACGGGTCCTGGCTTGTTCCAAAGTTAGACGGGTGAATGCGTATTCCAAAGTTAGACGGGTGGTCAGCTGAGCTAAACTTAGACACATGCTTCTTGCCACGTCATCAAGTGAACTTGGTCTTTCTTGAGCGTTGACTTTCTTTGACTAACTTTTTAGACGAGTGGAAACTTAGACGAGTCACTGCTGAGCTTCTAAACAGTAGACGGGTCAAAAATTAGACGAGTGACCTCAAGTCTATTTTCCTGCGCACTTATCAAATATATCAGCAATTTCATTTGGTTCAATATTACCATACTTGAACTATTTGGAATCATCAAAACATAGAGGATTTACACTTTGAATGTGTTTTAGACTTATGAGGTCTCAACACAATGAAGCTAACTAAGATCATCCAAACAATCCAGACTCACCTGCTAATTATGTGTCACTTGTAACAGCGGTTGTCAAACAATCGATGTTAAAAGATTTTGCCTCCATCAAAATATCTGGGAATTGCTCCCTTGTAACGGCGGTTGTTGTAAAACCAATGTTATAAGTCACTTATAACAGCGGTTTTAAAACAACCACCGTTACAAGTGTTTTAAATGATCCAGATATTTACGGAACTGCCACTGCCTCTTTTGTAACATCGGTTTTTATCTAACTGATGTTACATTCAGTCGTTACAAGGATATTTTCCACTATTGCATATCTATCATATTATTATTTTCTTAGCTGATATTCAAATGCTGCAATCACCGCTTAAGTGCCGGTTTGGTGAAGATTTTGTGAGATCAAAATTGCTTTTGATCCCGAAAGTCATTTGATATGAGTAACTTTGTTTGTTTTCTAAAATGTAAATTGATTTTAAGAAAGATAAAAATATGCTAACGAGTGTCCTAAAGGCATTGTTTAAAAAATTTAAGAAAATTTAACAAACCATCCAACTACGATCCATAGCTAGATAGGTTCTGTAGATATACACACATATATCCAATATAAGCATAATAGGGGAGATTGGAAAAGTGCACTAGTATTTGAAAACCTAACAACCATATATATACACCACTACTCTCTATCCCTCTTTGAAAACCTATTTGAAAATCTAACAACCATATATACACGTCACTATCTAAATCAATGTTTCATATGCAAAGCAGACATTAAAGAGAAAGTTGAAAAGTATAAAATAAGTTTTAAACTTTATACAGAAATCCACAGAACCAAGCATTGAACCACACAATATACAATGTTATAAAATATTCAAATACCTAAAATAAAAAACTATGCATGATACAAGAATAAGGGAGAAAGTGCATTAAGTCTCCACTTCCATCACATGCACCCTCTCATGCCCAAAAGAAAAAAGACCCTTCTATATGGTCTCTCGTTGGTTCAAAAAAAAAAAACTCTATATGGTAAAAAAAACTCTATATGGTACCAAAATATCCTCTCACATTCCCCTTCCCCCACCACATCCTTTGTAACATCCTTTATTTTATGTGTGGTTTACGTATGATGTTTAGGTTTAAGGTTTGGATTATATAACTGAGAGATAATTCGAGGTATAGAGACCAGTTAGGGTGTCCAGTTAGTGTCTTTTAGATAATTGAGGGTGGAACAATAAATTTGGAGTTAAAGAGGAGATTAGGCATTTTTTATGGTTAGAGATTGTTTATTAGGTCCTAAGGAGCCTATATCTCAAATTTGGGGTCAATTGAATATCGAACGGACCCTGAACGTAGAGATTTGACTTTCTAGTCAAAAGTCAACGCTCAAGCGTGGAAAACATCACGCTCGAGCGTCCACAATACGCTCAAGCGTGGGTGTATCCATGCTCATGCGCCCAAGTCAACTAGACAAGGGCCATGCTTTGACTTGCTACGTGTCAATGGGGGCTGACGTGGCAGCCTCTGAGTGGTTGCATGGCTGCGGTGGTTTTCATGCTCAAGCGTGAATTGGTCCACGCTCAAGCGTGAAAAGTTCGACGCTCGAGCGTGACAGCGTGAATTAGAAAAATAAAAAGGGCTTAAGTGACACAAAGTCACTTAAGCCATATGATAGAAACAGAAGGCAGAAATGAAAGAAAAAGAGAGCTGAGAATTGAGAGAAAACAGAGAGGGTTTTAGAGAGAGAGAGAGAGAGAGAGATCTTAGAGAGAGAAAGGCTTCTGGTTAGGGTTGTGTGAGTTTCGATCGTCCTTTCGCAAAACGGAGTACGTGGTTATGATCATAGGGACGACACCTTCATTGTCCTCTTCCCCGTTTCTTCAATAATCGAAGGTAAATTATTCCCGTTTATATCGAAAGTCGTTTCGTTACGTTTATCTTTGTATCTTTCGTTTCGGTCATCGGAATTCGATTCCGTCTTCGAGGATGAACTCGTGGTAACGTGTGCTTCGTAATGTGATGCTTAGGTGAAATTTTGGGAGCTCCGAGGCACTAGAACCACGCGGGGCAGATTCGAAGGAGTTGGAGAACGTCGCGTTTCGATCATCGTACGACTTCCCAGGTGGGGGAAAGAAACCATTTAACGTCGGAAACGGCGCAGTTACATTTAGTTCGATAATGGCGTAGGGCGACCTAAACCCTACTCGAGAGCGAGTAACGGACAATGTCCATGTCACATTGGGGACTACTTAGTGGTACCAATGATGATATTGAAATTGTGCGTTTATCGTCGTTACGATAAAAATATATTATTTTATGACTAGCTGTTGTGACTGCTTGAATTAGTTGTGTTAATATGATGATTGATGACTGATACTGAGTGTTGATATATCTTATTAAAATTATTATTGTTATTATTATTATATTGGAATTGATGCCATGATTAATATGATGGTTTGATGCCATGATGTTATGATGATATGAGTGTAATGATTATGAGTAGAGTTTGAGTAAGTGATTAGATATGATGAGTCATGATGATGTATTGGGGAAAATCATACTTTATGTGTTAGTTGTGCCTAACCGAGATGATTGAGGTGATATGATAATGAGAATTCTATTGAGGTTATTTATGAGGTGATGATGAGCGGTTAGGGCACTAGGGGGTGACCTGAAACATGGTCTGTGATATGTGGACCTGAAACATGGTCGTTGGGGTCTATTCCTCGGAGGGAGAATTCCCGGGGTCTAGGCTAACGGCGGACCGTCCCAGACATGATTTCATTTTAGTTGCAGCTATAGTTCATGCGTTGCATGAGCACCCTGGCCGGGGTCCAGAGGTGTGCACCAGTTGTGTAGCTATAGTGCCATTGCTTTGCATGGGCACCCTCCAGCCGCGGACGAGGGTGTGCGCCGGGGCCTCTGGGACGTGTCGATTGTTGTGATATCCGGATATGGCCGACTACCTGAGAAGAGTTATACAACATTTGCATTGCATCATTACGGGGGGTAGAGGAAAGACCCTAGATGTGGATTGAGGATGTTTGTGTTTTATATATATATATATATTTGGGAGACGAATGTTTATCTTGCTGTTATAGAATTAAATGTCGCTAAACCCTTTCCACGTTTGATGTTATATGGATTCTTATCCCCTTTTTCTTTTGTGGTGTTTGTATATGTATGTTTGTATCTCAGATCCAGATCTAGGAGATGGCGCATTGGGATCATCCCTGGATGACCCAGGAAGCGGGGTTTCCCCTCACGGGGAAATTTGAGTTTGAGTTTGTGGATCCTCATGGGTGGCTAGTGGACCCGGCCACTCATTTTGCGGTATATACGGGTCCAGTATCGGTGACATACGGATCAGAGCAGGGAGCCCCACTAGGCTTAGTGGGCACTTTCAGAGCAGGCATGACACTTCCCTTCCCTATCGGACAGCCGAATGGGCAGGTACCTCTGATGCCGCCGATGCCCGGCATGGCTCCAGTTCCCTTTATGGTGCCTTTCGAGGAACTTGTGCCAGGAGCTGCACCCGCACCAGCACCGGCACCGGAGTTAGTGCCTGCACCTGCACTCGACGAGGACCTAGCTGTTCCAGTTCAGAACCCGGTACATGTTCCTGAGGTACCAGTACCCCTCGAGGTCAGAGTTACAGCTTCCCAGTCTTCTCGAGTATCTCCTCGACTACATTCCAGAGACAGCAGACATTATAGACAGATGTTTCAGAGATCAGTAGACGGGAGTTCCTCCAGCGGTAGTGGTGGAGTAGCAGGACCTTCGAGATTTCCGGGTGGTAGCGAGGGTAGTAGTCGGTGATGACTCAGGCCAGTGCCCTCATTCTAGATATGAGTGAGGATTTTATGTATTTTGAGAGGGGACTGGGTGTGGAGAGTTAGTGAGGTCTGTTCTCTTTCTGACTTTTGATGTATTTACCTTATGGTATGTACCACCGTCTTGTATATATATCGGGATCCTACTGATGGGAATCCCTTGACAGTTATGTATTAGGAGATAATGTATATATTTATCTATATATATATATATATGTGTGTGATGTATGTTGACATATCTGCATGTTTTATAGTTACCTTTTTAGTTTTAAATTTTCTGCTATTTTTGAATATGCACGCTTAACGATAATAACGAAATTAGGCTTTAATATTTTGGGTTTTTCTTTAATGAGACGTCGGGGCGTCTCATCCTTCCCCTTCCCACCCCCTTTTCTTCTCCCACCTCTCACCACACTCTTTTTGTTCTTCTTCTCCCAACGCACTCTTTTCCCGTAAAACCCATATAGGCAACAATAAATGCCATAAATATCATGCAAAGGGGGTTGATGCTTTTTCAAGACTAGACCAACCATAAACAGAGTGCACAAATAAACCAAAGAAAATGCAGACATGGGCATTCTTAATCGTTGCCAACAGAAATAATCTCATTTGGCCAAGAAACAAGCATAACACGGCAATGAAGCAAATTCAAACCGCCGGTTTAAAATTAGCCCAAAATCAAGTCGAACAGAAAATGGTTAGGGTTCATTCAAAAAAAAAATACAAATTTGTTTACTGTTCTATACAAAAAATAAAAAAAGAAGAAGATGAACAAAAGAGCTTTAACAATTTGGTTAGGGTTCAGTACCTGTTAAAGATGGGAGAGGGAGTTGTGACAGAGAGGGGCTCGTGTGGTGGTGGGGAGAGGGCTCACGTGGTGGCTGTCGTTCAGAACTTGTTAAAGAGAGAGTTGTGACAGATTAGGGCGCACACTGTTTAGAAAGGAGTCAAGTTCAGAGAGAGAGAGAGAGAGTAAGTACTGGTGGTGGTGTAGAGGAGCTCCAGGTGGTGGCGGTGGAGAGGAGACCGCGGTGGTGATGGTGGTGATCAGAGGAAGTTTAACAGAGAGGGTTAGGGCAGAAACGAGTGATAAGAGGCAAAGTAGTGAAGAAGGAAGGCGCGCGGGAATATGTGTTAACGTATACCTTCTTAAAAATTTAAGAAATCACTTTTAACGTCTGTTGTTTGATTTAAATGAACCTGATAATTACAGTTTTGCCACCGCCTCCTTTGTAACGTCTAAGTTTTGGTTAACAGACGTTTAACCCTGCCAATTTATTACATATTTTCCACTAGCGTTTCTATGGAAAATTATGTATTTAATATACTGGGAACAAATATACTTAGATTTTTAATGAATAATTAACATGTTCGGAATCCTTAAACAATACCATTAAAGTACACGTTAGCAAGACCCTTTAAGAAAAGCAATAATTTTTAACTTTTCCGTTGAGTATAATTGATTCTAGCTGTAATACCTATAAAATTCTTTATATTTTCACCTTAAAAGTGATTTTACTTTATCATTCAAACAAAATTAATTCTTTATTTTTTTTATCAGGACAAAATCATTTCTTCCAAATTCACTTTTAAAATATCAATATCAAACGTAAATCAATTTTTTAAACCATTATTTTTTTTTAAAAAAAATTAATCTTTTAACATCAAATTTATTAAAATTTAAAACCATTTCTTTCAATGGCAAATTCTATTAATTTTATCAAAACAACTGTATTATTTTGTCCAGAAATTGTGTGAGTAATTAATTAAATGCTAAAAGAAGATCAGTACTAAGCAACCAAAAACCATTACCGTACGTAATTTTTCATTTAAAAAAAGTTTATATTATCTAATAAAATGAACATGATTTAGTTTTTTAATTTCTTGCATGTGACACCAGGGCAAATATGGAATTGGTCTCGAATCTCTTAAACAAGGTTTTTGTTTCGAGCCTTATGAATAGAAAAAACATGGTTGGGAGGGGAGATGTCAGTAAAGACGGCTAGCTAGATTTTTCGATAGAATTTAGTCATCGACAAAACGGATAGATATAATACACCTATAACATGATAATCAAAAAATTACGGAAAAGGTTTTTGATAGAAAAGGTAAATTTGGTGCCTGTGACGCCAGGGTAAGTTGAGTTTTATTCCGTTGCGTATTGGTTGCGGGATCATGATTCAAATGCCAACCTGTTGAATTATTATTGGCTTTTGCGAAAATGAGTGAATCCTAGGAATTTTGTTTTCTGGGATGTGTTGGGGCGGGGGATAGATAAGTAGGATATCAATTATCAAACTATTTTAGTGTGTTTGTTATAAGAGATGTTTTAATATTTTCGGGAATATGGTAATGGAAATAAAAAAAATTAGTGTATGGTATAAGGAAAAAAATTATTTCCAAACAAAAAAGATATTCAAAAATAAAATTAGTAAATAAAAATTAAAAGCTTAATTCTCGTACGTGAGAATGTGAAAGAAATATTCCAACGAAGAGACATTTATAGACATATAATTTATATGAGAATAAAATATTTCATGAATCAATATATTGTGATTAGTTTGGATAAGTGAAAATGATTAGTTAAACACTAAAAAACATTACACTCTGGTTAAGTAAAAAATACCATTATGATAATTTTTTATGAATTAAAGTAGTATATATTATAAAATTAAACTCCTATTTAAATCAATTACAAATCAACATACAAATAAAGAGTTTAGTTTAATTTATATGTACTATCAATATAAAAGATTTTAACACAAACATTCAATAATATTTTGACAAATCGACATTATTGTTATTTCTCTCTCTTGATTATTAAAATAAAAGTACATATGTCAAAATGTTAATGGATGTAAGTATAAAATTTTTTACACTGATAATCATACTACTTTAATCCTAAAGAGTTAATGATACATATTGTGAAACAATAGATATGTTATCTCCATTTGTACACCTTAATGATGTGAACCCCAAACATTTCTCTATTGTTTAATTACAATTTGATTTTTGTCAACTCTTCATTTTATCACTTATATAAAAATCAGCAGCAAGTAAATAATTTAATGCAACATATGTAGCAACGAGATGTGAACAGAATGTATTAGAATCTCATTTAAATCGAAAAAGCAAATAAAAAATTCAACAGTTACATCAAGTATCTTTTCTAAGTTTATCAATAATACATTGAGGTTAATTTCAAATTAGTTGTTCAGTAATTTAAAGTATTATAAGCCAATTTATGGTGCACACTAAATTTGAACATTGTTTCTTTATCTGGTGCTCAAAATTTGAACATTGTTAAGATTGGCATGAGTTTTTAAAATTTACCACACATCAACGGTAGATTTGAGCGCGAACCATGTTGGTTGTTGGAAGTCCCACATTGTCTGCCTCAAATCCCGGGGTGGGTTTATATATCGATGATGTGTGTGAAACATGCATATATTTTCATATTAGTTAGCATTTAATTGTTGCATTTTCTAGCATAGTTTTTGGTAATTTTTAGTATTTAGCATGTATTTTTGAATTTACCTTTAGTTCGGATGATTTCTGTTTGTTTTTGTTGCACAAGTAGGAGGATTGCAAGTTTTACAGGTTAGCCATGGAATGTACCACACCCAGGGATGGTTCTGCTCTATTTCTTTCAGCAGCTGAAGGTTCCACGGCCTGACAATTGAACCTGCCATGGCCGTGGAACATAGAGGAACATCCCATAAATCAGCTGAAAGATCCACGGCCAGCCAATGGAACATTCCGCTACCGTGGATCTTGGTGAATCCATGCTGCGCAGATTTTTTGAAGGAACTGGAGCGATCCATGGCCTGACTGTGGAACATTCCATGGCCATGGATCGTGTGCGTCAGAACTTAAATTGTCAAATTATTGCTCCTTTATTGAGGGGGGAGTTGTTACAAATTGAAAGGGATGTTAAAAGGAGAGAGGGGAGCTCGAAAATATGGACAGAAGACACTACAAAACACAAAGAACATCAAGGATTAGAGGGATTTTACAAAGGAGGTCTCTAGGATTTCTCTATTGCTGCAACTCTAAGAGTTTTTCTTCTCCTTCTTTTGTATTTTCTTCCATATTCTGAATGTTATTTTGGATTCTTTGGAATTTTACTTTGAATATGCTTGAGTAGTTTCTTTATTCTAGGATGAGGGATTAGCCCAATTTGTTATTGATAATGTCTTGATATTTTCTCTCTTTAATCTATGAAATATGTCTATGATTCAGTTTTTGCACACCAACTGTTTGTGAATATGTTGGCCACATGTTTGCATGATTTTTGATCTTGAGGGATGAACTGAAAGGTGAACCTTAAATTTAGAACTCTAATACTGAACTTGAGTCGTTAATCACGAAAGTAGTTTAACCTTCTTTGAAGCAATTCTTAAATTATCATTGTTCTTAAAGGGTTCATCTTTAATTTGAATGCCATGAAAATAGGTATTAGATTATTTTGGGCACGTTATCGTATTCTCAAAGGAAACGGTAATTAATTAGGATAATTCGCTTTCATAGATAATTCAGATGATTAAAAGGGAGATTTTGCTATAGACTTGTCAATACTACTGTGGTGAATCCCGATTCCTAGAGTTTTTATAAATTGTTTTCCTTATTCAACTCTTAAATTGTCTTATAAATTCTATTCCTTCTAAATTATCTTTTCTTGGTTACTTTAATCTCTTGAAAAAATTGATTCGTCTAGATAATCATAATTGTGCGTAATTGTTACTCAACAACACGGTCCTAGTGGAACGATATTTTACTACTTGGCAGAATCGTGGACTTACGATTTACACAACAATCGATATGTTGGATAACTATACTTAACACCAATTGGTTTTAAGATGAAATTTAACATGGTATCTGCAGAACACATTTTTTAGGAAGGATGAAGAATCTTAACCGTGACTAAGCACCCAAGCAGAGATTAACCCCATAGCTCAAAGGATCAAAGCTTGTGGATACTCCGTGGACCTAGAGAGTCAAAGACCTTAATTAGGATAGATTTCAAAACAAACAAATTATTGTACTTACTTATATTAAATGTGAGTCATTCTCAAAACGATCTCTCAAACTAACTCAAGTGATCATTTACATCAAACAATATTTTTAATTTTTAATTTATTTTTAAATTTATTAATTGATGAATACTATTAAATAATGTTTTCAAATTTACTAATTAATTTCATTAATTTAATTTTATCTTTTTTAGACAAATATTTTTTAAAAAATCCACGTAATACTGCAAGTTGCTGTTAAAATCAGAATACAGGTTCATTTTAGTCCATGAGAAAAACATCGTGTCCGTTTTAGCCCCTAACAAAATTAAAGTATCGAAATATTAGTCCCTCACAAAGACGAACCCCGATATTTTTATCAGGAACCAAAATGGACCTTTATTCTTAAAATTATCACTTATTTGGCATCTATCGATTCCACTCCCTCTTTGATTGGCACAAATCTATTTCGGTTGCTTGATTACTGAAGTAAAATGTTTTTTTTATCACCAATTAGCCATTTTTGAAATCGCAGTAGTAGTTAACAAAAATATTTTGAAGTGCTGATTTCAAAACTTAAATTTTTAACTTAAAATAAAATGCACCTAAAATTACGATCCAATTAGGGTTTATTGTTGCTTCTAGAGTTTGATCTCCTATTTCACCTATTCCCGGAAGAAGAAGTTGTTAAAATCCAAACTCATAATCATAAAATTCATTTTGCCATGCAGGTGTTTTGTGGTTCTGGTTTAGGTCCTTGTTTGGTTGTTATTCGGCTATATATAGCTTATGTGAAGCCAATATTATTCTCCTTTTTGGATAATCTTTCATTTACATTTGCTGCCTCCATAATGGCCTTATGTACATGGGTTTGAAAACCCCAAGTGCTCTAATCAATTCCATATTTGGTTTATAAAAAAAAAAAAAAAATCATTTTGATGCCATAAGCAATTAAAAGTAGTATATATAGCCCCATCTAAAAACGTGATGATATGGCCTATCATTTTCGCAAAAGTCAATATTAAAATAGTGGGTTTTTTTTGGATGAACCTGGGTATCCTCCTGTGGGAGTCAGAGACTAATCCCTCGAGATACTGAGATCTATTTAAGGGGTTGACCTCTCCCAATATATACTCTTCCGTATACATGTCAAACCCCTAATCACATACTTAAGATACCCGATTATCTAACAACCATGACACACCATGTAATATTAACATAACAGGTTGGCATTTCACAAGCATGACATAACGGGTTGGCATTTTGTTATGATTTTCCGTAATTTACCTTCACGTCACCGGTTCCAAATTGAAAAGTTAAATCAATGATTGTTTTATAAGAAAAAGATAAACTAATTTTTAAATGAAAAAATGAGCTTAATTTTTATGTTCTTTCGGTGTAAAAGAGTTTTACATTGATATACACCGATATTTTGACAAATCGATATTTTATTATTTCTCTTTCTTGATTATTTTGAAATAAGAGTTTAATTGGTATGTACTATCAGTGTAAAGTTTTTTTCACTATCAACCAATCACAAATCATGAAATGAATGACTTTTAAAATGATTTGGATAAGAATCAAAGATTTTCAATAACGTGACGATTTATTATTGGTTAACAGTATAAAAAACATTTACACTAACAGTGTATATCAATTAACTCTTGAAATAAAAACATAAATATCAAAATATTAATGAATGTTTGTGTAAAAATTTTACACTGGCAATACATATATACTACTTTAATCTTTTATATATATTAGGATTTAATTGATATACAATGATAGTATAAATTTTTTTATACTGTCAATCAATCAGAAATTGATATACCATCATAAATATTTGATTCTTGTCCTAACCACCTTAAAAATCACAAATTCAATGATTTCTGATTGGTTGTTAGTATAAAAATCTTTACACTGACAGTGTATACAAATTAAACTATATATATAAACGTGTAAACATAAAATTGATCTTAACAATACTACAAAATATATTGTTTTTTTATTCTAATCCAGAGTTGGTCGACAATAATTAACTCGTTATCATGGAATTTCACGAATACAACACTTTTATCCTTACTCACACCATGCCTACGTATGTAATCTAAAATTGAGTCATGTTATTTTAATATTAAAAAATATGATAAAAAATTTTTTTTTTGACAAAAAATATGATAAATTTTGAACACCAAAAAAAAAAATATTGATAAAATTATATTTAAAATATATGGTAATTTATTTTAACTTTATATATAACTATATAATTGCATATTATAAAAGTATCTTTTTTTTTTTGAAGGAATAAAAGTATCTTGTTAAGTACCAAATCTGAATATAAAAAATAGGATAAGACTATTAATACTTCTAATTATCCATTCACACTCCTTGATTAATCAATCATTACTCATAGTAAAAAGAGTGAAGACCTAAAGTGGTCCCTCAAATTTTTCAAGTAGGACATTTTGGTCTCTGAAAAAAATAAAGGACAATTTGGTCCCCCAAATTTTAAAACGGGAGAGAATTTGGTCCTCCAAATTTCATAACCGGGGACGTTCTGGTCCCTCCGTAAGGACCAAATTATCCCCCGTTTTAAAATTTGGGAGACCAAATTGTCCTTTATTTTTTTCAGGGACCAAACTGTCCTACTTGAAAAATTTGAGGGACCACTTTAGGTCTTTACTCTAGTAAAAAATATAGATATGGAAAATGGAGTGTGAATAGCCCTACCGAAAACATTAGTGTTCAAATTAAAATAAACTGAATGTAAATTAATGTCAAAGGTGTTGCTTGTTGCATTTAATTATTTGTTCCACTACATATAACAAGTTGCTCCTCTACGTTCCTAACATTGACTTTACAACCCTTAATCCCTATAAATAATCAAACAATTCCCGTTTCCCAATCTCATTCACTCCTCCAATAGGTTAATTAGCTAACCAAAACTCTATTTGTCAACACAATTGAGACCTGAAAGTTCCAAACCAAACTATCTTCCATGGCATACCAAAACCAAAACCCTCCTTCATCATTTCCAACCTTAGACCCTGAAGCAGCCCAAACCGCTCCCACTCCACCTACCACCCCTCTAGTCACAGGTTTCTCAACAAAAGTTGTGGTGGAGAAACTGAAAAACAACTTGGTTTTTCGTTCAAAATGGGCTGAATTGAATGGTGCCATGGGTGACCTTGGCACCTATATACCTATAGTATTGGCCTTGGCCCTAGCAAGGGACCTTAACCTTGGCACCACGTTGATCTTCACAGGTATCTACAACATCATCACTGGCGCCATTTATGGGGTTCCCATGCCTGTCCAGCCCATGAAATCCATCGCAGCAGAAGCCTTGTCCGACCCCGATTTCGGCGTACCGGAGATCATGGCCGCCGGAATCTTGACCGGCGGCGCGTTATTGGTACTGGGTGTGACGGGGTTGATGCAGCTTGTGTACAAGCTGATTCCTTTGTGTGTTGTGAGAGGGATTCAGCTTGCACAGGGCTTGTCATTTGCGTTGACTGCAGTTAAATATGTGAGGAAAACTCAAAATCTGCCAAAGTCTAAATCTTTGGGTCAAAGGCATTGGTTTGGCTTGGATGGGTTGGTTTTGGCCATTGTTTGTTTGTGTTTTATTGTTATTGTGAATGGTGCTGGTGAGAACAATCGTGGGTGTTGTGATGCTGGAACTGAAAGTGGTGATGATAATGATTTGGGTGGGCAAAGGAAGGTTGAGTGTGAAAGAAAGAGGACTAGTAAATTGAGAAAGATTATTTTCTCACTTCCTTCTGCTTTCTTAGTCTTTGTGTTGGGTGTTGTTTTGGTCTTCATTAGAAGGCCTAAAGTGGTGCATGAAATCAACTTTGGACCTTCCTCAATGAAAGTAGTGAAAATCTCTAGGCATGCATGGAAGAAAGGTTTTGTTAAAGGTGCCATTCCTCAACTCCCATTATCAATTTTGAACTCTGTGATAGCTGTTTGCAAGTTATCATCAGATCTTTTCCCTGGAAAGGAGTTTTCAGTTACATCCCTTTCAGTGACAGTTGGGTTGATGAACTTGGTGGGCTGTTGGTTTGGTGCTGTGCCAACCTGCCATGGGGCAGGTGGACTTGCAGGGCAGTATAAGTTTGGTGGCAGGAGTGGGGGGTGTGTGGCACTTCTTGGTGCAGCCAAATTGGCATTGGGATTGGTTTTAGGGACTTCTTTGGCACACATTTTAACCCAATTTCCAGTGGGAATCTTAGGTGTGTTGCTCTTGTTTGCTGGGATTGAACTAGCAATGTGTTCTAGGGACATGAATACCAAAGAAGATTCCTTTGTGATGCTTATTTGCACTTCAGTTTCAATGGTGGGTTCAAGCGCTGCTCTTGGCTTTTTGGTTGGAATGATCGTTTACGTGCTTCTTAAGCTAAGGACTTGGACAATGGATAAACCTCTTTCTACCATTTGGATGCATAAAAGCCCCGAGCAATTATAATGCACGATATTATTGCTTTCTAAGTTGGTACTCCATTTCTAGTAGTGTTTTTTGATGTATATATGCGAGTGTGTATGGCTTTATGTTTTTTTCACTTTTATTTATTTCAATTTGTTGTTTTCCTTTTTTGGTATTCGATGCCAAAAGGGCTTGTTTGGGAATATACTGCTATGTTGTAATTGTAGAGTGTGTAGAGCATAGTTAGTAGGAACTTCTGTTGTTGCTGGCTTTTGCTCTTTGTCCCTGCGTACATGATCGAGTACGTATGGATACTATAACAATATTGAATAAAGAAATTGCTTGAGTAATGTTATTTTGACACCTAAATTGGATATCATTAGGGACATCCTAGTATTTTAGTAGGCTATGAACTAATAAAATTAAGAGAGAGAAAGAGTAAAGTGATTCATAACCTACTAAAACACTAGGGTATCCCCCATGGTATCCAATTTGGGTGTCAAAATAACATTAAGTTGCTTTAGTTACAGAATCGCTTAGAAGAATTTCCAATCCATGCCTCCATGAATGAGAATTTGTTATCTCATTTTGATGTATTATATTTATATCGTATATTCACCAATAATATTGTCACATATTCAATTTTTTTCAAAAATAGATAAAAATTAAACTTATTTAACGATGTTATTAGTGGGAACAGGGTATGATACATAAAAATGGGACAACAAATCTTCATTCATATATCCAACCAATTAAAATTTGTCAACTTAATTGAAATTAAAATCATTGGCTTTTCCTTCTTAGACACTTCCTCTATCTCTGTTTTTTGTTTTTGTTTTTTGGAAACTAAATCAAAAGTTCCATATGAGTTCGAAATAATAGCAAAGAATTATTTTTAATAATCTGGGCATCCCTCCCTATATGAGAATTTGCTTTTACGATGGAGCAAGTCCAATTATTATAACATGGTGTCATAGCACTGGACATAAAAATCATTGCGTCAACATCCACATGGACCATTGCAATGTTGCTTTGCTCTCGATAGAAATGTAGCTAAATGTATTTTTTATAACATTTTAAAAAAGCAGCTAACTTGAAAAATACCCAAAAGATATTATTGATAACATTTGTTAAAATGCAATTATAAAAAAATGTCGTGGAAGGTAATGTAAATTAATATTTTTAAATATTACCCAATGTGAAAATAATATTAAAACTAATTGTTTTCTAGAACTTTTTTCACAACCCAATTTAAATAACAGTAAAAATAATTTCATTCATTTATTTCAGTACTTATGCATTAATTAACTACAAATACTATTTTATTCAATGATGATTACAACAAATATTTCCCATAGGACCTCTATATCAATTGTGCTTCGCACCACTTAGCATTATCCGAATTTTTTTTACCTTGGGACAATCGTGGCTTTAAATGCACCTATCTCCATTAATTAGAATATTGAAGGCCGTCCTCATATATTTTTTAGAGTTTACAATGCACTCCTTAATATTCTGAAAGATGTAGAAATGAATAAGTATTCAAAAAGAGATATGTAAACTAGGATTAAAGTGATACATGCAATTAAGAAATAGAGTTAATAGAAAACCTTCTGTGGTTGCAGAAGCCACGAAAAATCCAAGGATAATGCTAACAAGTGCTTATGAGGCACTGGTTAAAGAACCAAAAAGAGTAAGTTTATATGGGAAAATGATGTATTTATTATTTTGAAAAGTGTTATGGTTAGTTTTTCTATAAAAAATTACTTCTTTTGGAATCTTTAACCAATATCCTAAGGACACTTATTAGCAAAACCAAAAATGGTGTAGATAAGTTTTAATTGAGTTGATAAGTTTTGATTAAGGGACAGGAAAAGAGTCATCAATCGGAAACAGAAGATTTCAGTTTGTCTTTGGGTGTAGATTCTTGCACTCATGGGAGCAAAGAACAACAAATGGTCAAAAGAATACCTTTCCACTCGGAGCTAATGTGATAGGATTTAGTGCTTGAATGAATGTAGTTTCACAAGGGCATGCTTGCCTTTATCCAACATTAAATGGTGGCATGACTCCATTCCTACTTATGGGATAATGAGCCCAGACACCCAAAAAAAGAGAAAGAAAGAACTTTCCATTATTAGCAGTGTCAATTTCTTTGTCCCCTCCAATTCGTTTTCTTTCAAATCTTAATTACTATATTTATGAAGCTAATTATAACTAATAATAAAGCATACTTGAAGAGTTGGGTGCTACAAAAGGACGCGAAAACAGAATAAAAACACACTCGGAGATCTACGTGATTCGGCAAATGTCACCTATATGCAAAGACGGTGTAAGTTTAAACTAATTCCTTTAGAGAACATATATTGAGACTCACACAAATTCAGTGATACAAGAAACACCCACATTATTTGATCCTATCCCACAATCCTATAACTGGTTCAAATTACAAGAAAGTACAAAAATAAAGAGTTAGGTCCGTTGGCCCTCACCCTCCACTTCCATAGTAGACTTAAAATTTTGAGCTCCAATATATGGGGTCATGTACTCATGTTACATATTGGGAGTTCATTAACAAGATTCAAGGCATCTCAACATTGGATACTGGCCCTATCCCTGAATTACCATCCACTCTGAATTAGGCCTCACTCAACTTATTAAGAATCTGGTCCAAACAACTAAAATCCTGTAATTTTAATCACGAAAGCCTATTATCTAACCCATAAAGAGTTCTTAGAATTTGGGTTTGGGCCTAACTCAACCCCAAAAGCTAGCTTATAGGGGTGAGGGTTGTCCCTTACTTATAAGCACTCATCACACCCCCCTCACGCTCAGGACTAAACATCTGGAGCGTGAAGTTTGCAGGACTGGACATCTGCGGGTGGCCCAACGGATCTAGGATAGGCTCTGATACCATCTTAGAAATCGAAGCTAATGAGGAAAAGGATCAACAATTCATTCATCTGATCTGAAAGCAAGTACAAGCTAAGGTATTTATACAACTAAGAAAAGCGGTTAGAGCTAAACTACCTTCTAACAGAAATTGCCAAGTGGCAAGGGTAGTTATCTATCTATTAACTAACTCTAAACAGCTATTAACTAACTCTAAACTAGAGAGGATAATGGAATAATAAGTGGACTGATAAATACAGTTAACAAGAGTGTAGCTAGTTAATGCACCAAAGTACCCACATGACCTGAATATGAACCTGTTTTACCTGTTTACATAAATATCTCTCAACATATTTTTTTGACAGTTTGGACATGTGGATTACTTTTATGCAGTTTTTTTTTTTTAAATCTAATGACAGTCTTGAATCATAGAATGCATGTTATGCACTCGAACCATCGTTGTTATAAATGGCTACTATTCGCACAATACGAGTTATCTCTATTATCTCTTACTCGATTTGATCTTTATTATACATCCCTGGAGTGAAATAAGAGAAATAACCGAGCTTAAGCCAGGATAAGGCCGAGCTCACTATGACCGAACTTGAGTAGTATAGGCCGAGCTTGGACAGAGAGGCCGAGTTTGCACAATATCATAAGGTTGTGAGGCTGAGCTTGAGGTAGTAAAGGCCGAGCTTTACTAGCAAAGGGGAAGGAAGACCTAACATTGCTTGGACATGTAAGGGAATAATCGAGGTAGGCTAACAGACAGAGTACCAGATATCCGAAAAAGGTGGAAACAACATGCTAATTGTACTACCCAGGAGTGAACATCAATGATTGGCCAAGCTTAATCCGAGTATGTTGTAGGGAGGACGAGCTTGATGAGCTTGATCTAAGCATGAAGTAGGGAGGACGAGCTTGATAGGCTTATTCCAGGTAAAGAGTAAGGAGGACGAGCTTGGTATGACACAAAGATTAGGTGAGTTGATCATCATACCTGGAAAGAGGATAACTGAATTGGAATTGAACAGAACAAGAATAATATCCGAAAAAGTGGAACATAAGCTTATCAGGATAAAAGTAACAAATACGAGATAAAAGATACCTATCAAATAATAACTACCCGAGATAAGCATAACCAGATCTTATCATATCAATAAAGATATCAATTAGTATCAAATAATAACTATCGAGATAAATAAACGGTTATGAGTTACAGTATAAATAGAGGGTCCTAAACAGAGAAAAGACTCACTTTACAACACCCACAGACTCACTCTTAAGAGTTCTGAGGCTTAGAATAGAGAGACCGATCCTGATCTCATATTCCAGGCTTACAGGGCACAATTAAGTGGTGAGTGCAATCCCGTTCCGGCTAGATTCCGGTAATACGGATTTTGGCAGGAACATTTGGCGCCCACCGTGGGGCCGAGGTAAACTTTCCTTTGGTCACACTTTGAAAAATGGTTGAAACTAGAAGTTGTAACGGAAGGAGGATGGCTAGGAACGAAAGAGAGCAGTCTCCCCATACTAATGGAGACTTGCACGAAGGGCCAGGAGATCCACAGGTGGAACGTCGTTTTCGTGAATTGCAGGAACAAGTAGAGCAGCTGTGTAGGGAGAATGAGATGATGAGGAGAGACAGAAGACGTAGCCGCACTCCTGAGCATTTTCAATCCTCGCATCACAACAACGAAAGGGTACGAAGAGATAAGGAAAAAGGTGAAGAAGGTGATATGGAGGTGGATGACCATCCCTTTGTCGAACGGGTGATGGCCACTCCTTTTCCAGAAAAATTCAAAATGCCAGTGTTGAAAGAGTATGATGGGAGCTCGGATCTAGAAAAGCATTTGAAACATTTCAATACTCAAATAATGGTAGCGCGTGCTCCTCCTGATATCAAATGCAGGATGTTCTCTGTGAGTTTGAAAGGAGCAGCTTCGATGTGGTTTTCTGGTTTGCCAGCAAAGTCGGTTAGCTCACTCGCTGATTTAGTTTCAAAGTTCAAAATCCAATTCACTACCAGTAAAGCATATCAGAAAACATCCGCGAGTTTGTTGAATGTAAAGCAGGAAAAAGGAGAGTCGTTGAAAGACTTTATGTCCAAGTTTAATAAGGAGACATTGTTGATGAAGGATTTAACACTCTCGGTTGCTCTCTTTGCAATGAGGGGAGCTTTAAGGTCGTCACCCTTCACTGATTCCCTAGCAAGAAGAGCTCCTACAGACATTGATGAACTAAGTCAGAGAGCTCTGAAGTATATAAATATGGAGGAGCAAAGGGAGATCAAGGGAAAGGAAGGAGAAATGGGAGAGAAGCGTGCAGAGCCAGGGCACCAAGGAGGGCGACCTCAAGGAAGGCGACCTAAGTCCGAGTTCAGGAATGATAATCACCAAAGGAGTTTAGGAATGGGGTACTCAAAATACACCCCATTAACTAAACCTTTGTCGAAAATTCTAGACGAAGTCTATCATACTGATCTTATACCCCTCCCACATTCGTCAATAAACATACTAGCTGATGGAGATAAGAGTAAGTATTGTCGGTATCATCAAAACTATACACACAATACCGATGATTGCTTCACTCTGAAGGCCAAAATTGAAGATATGATTCAACAAGGTCATTTGGGAGAGTATGTTAAGCGAGACTGTACACAGAGGCAACCTTCAATGAGACGAGGAGCTTACACTGGAAGAGGAAGGGTAGGAAGATTTGGTGGAGGTGGTAGAGGTAATGGACGAGGTCAGAACATAGAAGAAAATCAACAAAGGGATAATACTGAAAATACTCAGCATACTGAAGGAACCAGGGGAGTAATAAATTAAGGAATAAAAAGGGAACTAAGCCTCCTCAATATTGTTTTTTTATTTCCAATAAAGTGATGTAGTCTTTTTCCTAACCCGACCTTTATATATCTCCCGAAAGGGTTTTTTAGGCAGGAAGGTTTTAATGAGGTACACCAATAAATAAAACTATGATGTTATGCGATATTTTTATTCTGGAAAAGTTATGTAATTTAATGACTTATTTAAAGTGTTGTTGACCATGGAAGTCGTTGCAGAATCCATCATGAAAGTCTCCAAGAACTAGTGAAGAGAAACTCTCCAAGAGCTCGGAATGAAGAGCATTGGGAGGTCAACACCACCATTAGTCCAGAACGATGGTCATTGGTGAGAAAAATACCACTTAGAGTTCAGAATGATGGTCATTAGTGAGAAAATAATTACTAAGAGTCCGAAATGGCGGTCATTAGTAAAGACAAACTCTCCAAGAGCTTAGAATGACGAGCACTGGGAGGTAACACCACCAAGAGTCCAGAATGATGGTTATTGGTGAAAACAAAATACCACTAAGAGTCGAGAATGATGGTCATTAGTGAGAAAATAATTACTAAGAGTCCGGAATGGCGATCATTAGTAAAGACAAACTCTCTAAGAGCTCGGAATGACGAGCATTGGGAGGTCAACACCGCCAAGAGTTGAGAACGATGGTCATTGGTGAGAAAAATACCACTAAGAGTTCAGAATGATGGTCATTAGTGAGAAAATAATTACAAAGGGTTCGGAATGGCGGTCATTAGTAAAGAAAAACTCTCCAAGAGCTCGGAATGACGAGCATTAGGAGGTCAACACCACCAAGAGTCCAGAACGATGGTTATTAGTGAGAAAATAATTACTAAGGGTTCAGAATGTGGGTTATTAGTGAGAAAATAATTACTAATAGTCTAGAATGACGGTCATTAGTAAAGACATACTCTCCAAAAGAATCAATAATGATGACATTAGTAATCATGGAGATAATAATAAAAAAAAAGAATTAAGTATCATCAAAACAGAGGGGCTCAGACTCAACTTGGCCCAAAACTCGGTTTTGCATTAGGTAAAATAAAGTTTAAAGAATAGCGATGGTCAAGTTCGGTTCCTACAAACTCATCTTAATCTTGGTCTCCGATCTCATTTAGTATTAAAATCGGGCTAAGCTCGGTTCACGCCTAGACCCTCCCAATGTAACTTTTATAAGTAGAGCTCGACCTAAGCTCTGTTTAAAACAATTCATGCTCGGCTTGAGCTCTACCAGGATTGTGCATCGAATAATAAAAACCGTAAAAGCAAAAGATTGATCAAATGGAAGCTCGGGTAAGCTCGCTTTGTTTCAAACTCGGCCATGACTGGGTTCTTAAAAGGTCGCCCATCTTGGTTCTTGAAGAGCTTCAAGCAACCAAGCTTGAGCTAAGTACCTAGTAACCGAGCTTGGGCCAAGCTTAGTACTTAATAGCCATTGCATTCTTGAAGAGCTTCAAGCAACCGAGCTTGAGCTGAGTTTGAGCTCCGGACAAGCATTAGACGAGCTTATCATGAGATAAGCCTAATCTCCAATTGTTAGAGATAAGCATTTATGCTCTGGACGAGCATTGGACGAGCTTATCATGAGATAAGCCCAATCTCCAATTGCAGACAAGCATTTATGCTCTGGACGAGTATTGGATGAGCTTATCATGATATAAGCCTAATTCTCCAAGTGCTGGAGATAAGTATTTGCTCTGGATGAGCATGGGATGAATATAAGAATGTCGAGCTTAGTAAAAGCATTGACATAAGGAAATTAATTAGTATCCAAAAAGAGCCCCGGATGAGCATCAGAAGATTATATTTTCAAGAAACCAACATCCCTAAAAATTTGCACGTCGAAATGAACTTGTGTAAACAAAGCATTTATGCTTAAAGACAAAGTTGATATAATCACGTACTAGTAGGGCATAATTTATTCAGTCATGTGAAGCTCGGTCAATAACTTAATAAAAGCTCTTTCGCCTTATTAAGAGTCAGAGCTTAGGGGACTTGTGTACATCCCGGAAATGATATGACCAAAATAGCCAAGTATTGGCCGAGCTTGGATAGTATTGACCGAGTTTAGACAGAGAGGCCGAGTTTAGGAAGTACTGGTCGAGCTTCATTGCTATAGCCGAGTATGAATAATAGGATAAGAATGTTAGTTGAAGTATTGATCCATCCGAGAATAGAGTTGTTGAGACCTCATAAGTCTAAAACATATTCAATGTGTAAATCCTCTTAGTTTTGATGATTCCAAATAGTTCAAGTACGATAATATTGAACCAAATGAAATTACTGATATATTTGATAAGTGTGCAGGAAAATAGACTTGAGGTCACTCGTCTAATTTTTGACCCGTCTACTTTTTAGTAGAAGCTCAGTACTGACTCGTCTAAGTTTCCACTCGTCTAAAAGTTAGTCAAAGATAGTCAACGCTCAAGAAAGACTAAGTTCACTTGATGACGTGGCAAGAAGCATGCGTCTAAGTTTGGCTCAGTTAATCACCTGTCTAACTTTGGAACACGCCAGCACCCGTCTAATGATCATCACCCGTCTAATTTTTGGATGACTTTCACCCGTCTAAAAATTCTCATTACTGACACCAAGTCAGTATGTCAGAAATCAAGTCCAAGTCACGTTATTCAAATTATATGCCATCCTTTAAGGATCTCGAAGACCTCTGGACAATAGCTCAAAGGACAAAGAATAAAGAACGTTGTTTCAAGGTTTTAAGGAATAAACACGCTATCTCTGCACCACTGCAGTAACCTTTTACCTGTTTTAGTACAAAGTAAAAGTACTTTGTGGAAAGTAAACTGATGTTGCACTGAAAGAGGAAAGCTCTCTGCAACAAGTACAAAGAAGCCTGCTGCCATATACTCTGAAAGAACAGCTGCTCAGTCTAAAGTGTACTCTTGGACACCCTTGTCAAAGCTCAAAGTTTCCAAGCATTTAATGAATATTCAGAATGACTCTTTGGCATTAAATGGTGTCTCAGAGAGCTCAAGTCAGATGTAAACACTTTCTGAAGCTGTGTCAAAACGGATCTCTTGATTGAAGCCTTTAAATAGTTCAAACAATGAAGATGAAGTTAAGAAGTTGAATATCAAAAGAACTCTACACAGAAGCATTTACTCTCTTCATTAACTTCTTCATTCCTTCATTGAATACACATTCAATCATTTGATATAAATTCACAGTCTTTCATACTTCATATTTATTCCACTCTCTGAGTGTGATCTGAAAGATTTGCAAGTTGTATTAACTACACAAAACCTTTTATCCTTTACTGCTTTTGAGCCTGAAGAGGCTAGGTGAGAAAAGAATACTTGTTTGAGTGTTGAGCCTGAAGAGGCTAGGTGTGCAAAGAATACTTGTACTGTAATTTACTCAGTTATAGTGGAAACTTGGTGCTGCCAAGAAACTGGACGTAGCCCTATGGATTTTGGGGTGAACCAGTATAAATCTCTTGAGTGATATTTCTACTCCCTTTATCTTTTAATTTGCTTAAGTATTGTTTCTGTTTTAGCTTTTAACTTGGGGAGTTAATACTGTGATTATCAAACTCTATTTTAACCTTCTTTGATTGTGTGTGCTATCCTGTTTCAATATTAGACGTTTCACTCGTCTAACCTTCTCTTATTCAAACCTTACTTGCTGTGCCTGCGAAAATCTTTTTAAAGTAACCAAAAAAGTTGGTAAACACAATTCAACCCCCCTTCTTGTGTTCATTTTGGTTATTTCAGTTGGTATCAGAGCTCAGCCTCTGGGTTGAGCACTTAACAGTGTAGAGGAAAAGATCTTGGAAATGGCAGGAGAAACCAGTGGAAGCAAGAACCATGCTGGAGAAGGATCCTCAATGTCGAGACCTCCTTTCTTCAATGGAGAGGACTACATCTACTGGAAAGAAAAGATGAAGTGGTTTTTACAATCCACTAATTTTGATCTTTGGGATATCATTGATGAAGGTCCCTTTGTTCCTAAAGATGACAAAGGAGATGAAATTCCTAAAGCAAACATGACCACTGATCAAAGAACAAAGTGGCAGCTGAATGCCAAAGCTAGATATGCTATCATGTGTGCTTTGAGCAGAGAAGAAGTTGAAAATGTCTATGCTTGTGAGTCTGCAAAAGAAATGTGGGACTCACTAGCTATTGCTCATGAAGGAACTAGCAAAGTCAAGGAAACCAAAGTCAGCATGCTTGTCAGAAAGTATGAGTTGTTTAAAATGGAGGAAGGTGAGATTATTGGCCAAATGTATGGAAGGTTTCAAACCATAACCAATGGATTGAAATCTCTGGGAAAAATTTACAAGACTGAGGAACACATTCAAAAGATTCTCAGAAGTCTTCCAAAACAATGGAGACCACTTGTAACTGCTGTGTCTCAGGCCAAGGATTTAACAACAATGAACCTTGATGAGCTTCTTGGCACTCTTCAGATTCATGAACAAGAACTGATTGAAAAGAACAATGGAAAGAAAAACAAGTCCATTGCACTCAAAGCTGACAAGAAGTCATCTAAGGGAGCAAGTTCAAAAGCTCTCAAAGTAGATGAATCCTCAGAAGAATCTGGAGAATCAAATGAGGATGACTCAGATGATGAAGATGATGAACTGTCTCTCTTCACCAGAAAAATGAAGAAGCTGTGGAAGAAAAGAAACTTCAGAAAAGACAAACCCTTCAGGCGCTTCAACAAAGACAAGCACAACAAGGATGGTGGATCTAATGACAGAAATGTCATTGTATGTTATGAATGCAAAAAGCCTGGTCACATCAAGGCAGAATGCCCTCAACTCAAAAAGCAATCTTCCAAGAAATTCTTCAACAAAAAGAAGAAAGGAATGATGGCTACTTGGGAAGATCTTGATGAAAGCTCCACTGAAAGTGAAGGAGAGGAGCTTGAACCAAACCTTTGTCTTATGGCTGATACAGATTCAGAATCAGAAACTGAGGTACATTCTGAACTTGAAAAATTGAATGATGCCTATGATGAACTATTGGAAGAATCCAACTATATATCTAAAGCTTTCAGATCCCTCAAGAGACAGTATGCTAAACTCTCAAATGAGTATACACAGAAATCTCTAGAGTATGAGAAGTTAGCTGAAGAGAATAGTAAACTTAAGACTGAAAAGTCTGAAGTTGAGATCTTAGTTGAAACTCTACCATCTGAAGAAGTAACTAAACTTCAACAGAAAGTAGAAGAGCTCACCTTAGATCTTGCCAAGTTTTTTAATGGTAGAGATAATCTGACTAAACTCTTAGGAAGTCAGAGGCACTCCCTTAACAAAGAAGGTATAGGATATTCCAATCAAGAACATCATAAAGGATCAACAAAGTTTTCAAATGTAGCTGTTAAATCTATATTAGATAGCTCAAATAGATCTATATGTTCCTACTGTGGAAAAGCTGGACATATCATGTCCAAATGTATTCACAAAAAGAGAAGGAAGTCTTCACAGACTTCTCACACTAACAAAAAAGGACCCAAGAAAATATGGGTACCTAAGGTCATGATCATTCCTGTTGCAGACATTCTCAACAGAACAAAGCAAACACCTGTCATGGTATCTGGACAGTGGATGCTCGCGACATATGACAGGCGAAAGGTCTATGTTCCTAGACCTCCAATTTAAGAAAGGTGGACATGTAACTTTTGGTGGCAACCAGAAAGGAAAAGTTGTTGGTTTAGGTAAAATTGGTGGTAAACCTCCCTTACCTATTATTCATGATGTCTTATTTGTGAAAGGATTAAAACATAATCTGCTTAGCATAAGTCAATTATGTGACAGTGGATTTTCTGTATCTTTTTCTAAGGATGCATGCATAGTCAATGACTGTAGTGGAAAAACCCTCTTTTCTGCCAAAAGGCAAAACAATCTGTATAAGATTGACATGACTGAACTTTCAGATCAAAGTATAACATGCTTTATGTCTAAGGAGGACGAAAAGTGGCTGTGGCATAAGAAATTAGGACATGTTAGTATGAAACAAATTTCTAAATTGAAAAAGCATAACCTTGTGAGAGGATTGCCTGACATTTCTTTTAAGAAAGATATTTTGTGTGATGCATGTCAGAGAGGTAAACAAGTAAAATCAAGTTTCAAATCCAAGAAAGAAGTCACATCCTCTAGACCTTTGCAACTGTTACACATGGATCTGTTTGGACCAGTCAGTGTGGCTAGCCTAGGTGGAAAGAAATATGGTTTTGTCATAGTTGATGACTATTCTAGATTTACATGGGTATTCTTCTTAACCCACAAGGATGAATCTTATAAGGCATTTTTAGTATTCAGTAAAAGAGTACAAAATGAGCAAGGATTTTGTATCTCTGCTATAAGAAGTGACCATGGAGGAGAATTTGAAAATGAGCAGTTCAAACTGTTCTGTGAGGAAAATGGTATTTCTCACAATTTCTCTGCACCTAGAACTCCACAGCAAAATGGAGTAGTTGAGAGAAAGAACAGATCTCTTCAAGAGATGGGAAGAACTATGCTTAATGAAAATAATCTTCCTAAGTACTTCTGGGCAGAAGCCATTAACACAGCTTGTTATGTACAAAACAGAATACTGATTAGGCCTATTCTAAATAAGACTCCTTATGAACTGTGGAAAGACAGAAAACCCAACATATCATATTTTCATGCATTTGGTTGTGAATGTTATATTCTCAACACAAAAAATCATCTTGGTAAATTTGATTCTAAAGTAGATAAAGGAATATTCATTGGTTATTCTGAAATGTCTAAAGCTTTTAGAATTTTTAATTCTAGAACCTCTGTTGTAGAAGAATCAATTCATGTAAAGTTTAATGATGGTTTGAAGACTGATAGGGAACTATCAGATCTAGAGGATGATGTTGCAGGTATTGAACTTAATCCTGCAGTAGAAGAATCTTCAGACAAGTCAAAAGTAGATCTGTCTGAAATACAGACTAATGCTGATAAGTCTGAAAATCAGACTCTGAAGAAAGATTGGAAATTCAAGACCTATCATCCAGAAGATCTCATCATTGGAAGTCCATCTCAAGGAGTTAGAACCAGATCTGCTTTCAATGAAAATAACAACATGGCCTTCATATCAGACTTAGAACCTAAAAAGATTGAAGAAGCTCTGCAAGATGAAAGCTGGATTCTAGCTATGCAAGAAGAGCTAAATCAGTTCAAAAGGAATGATGTCTGGACACTAGTTTCTAAACCCAAAGAGAAAACCATTATTGGAACCAGATGGGTGTTTAGAAATAAACTAGATGAAGATGGAAAAGTGGTATGGAACAAGGCAAGACTAGTTGCTCAAGGCTACAATCAACAAGAAGGTATTGATTTCACTAAAACTTTTGCTCCTGTAGCTAGACTAGAAGCAATTAGAATTCTCATGTCATATGCTGCACAACTTGATATAACTCTTTATCAAATGGATGTTAAAAGTGCATTTCTAAATGGAATAATTGAGGAGGAAGTTTATGTCAAGCAACCTCCTGGATTTGAGGACTCTGAGAATCCTCACCATGTCTATAAGCTTAAGAAAGCCTTGTATGGACTTAAACAAGCTCCTAGAGCCTGGTATGATAGATTAAGCACATATCTAATGGAAAATAACTTCATTAGAGGAAAAGTAGACACTATACTTTTCAAGAAATGCTCAAGAAAAGACTTCATAGTAGTACAGATCTATGTTGATGATATTATATTTGGTGCTACTAATGAAAAGCTCTGCAAAGAGTTCTCTGAGTTGATGCAGAATGAATTTGAGATGAGCATGATAGGAGAATTGAAGTTCTTCCTTGGTCTTCAAATAAAATAGTCAAATGATGGAATCTATATCCATCAACAGAAGTACACCAAGGAGCTTCTGAAAAAGTATAAAATGGAAAATTCAAAGCCTATGAGTACTCCTATGCATCCAACAGTTGTTCTAAACAAGGATGAGGAAGGTAAAAAGGTAGATCAAACTGTCTACCGAGGTATGATTAGATCTCTGCTATATTTAACTGCTAGCAGACCTGATATTCAATTCAGTGTCTGTCTTTGTGCTAGATTTCAATCAGACCCTAAGGAATCTCATTACAAGGCTGTCAAAAGAATTTTCAGATATTTAATTGGAACCACTAACCTAGGTCTATTATATAAGAAATCTGAAGATTTCAGGTTAGCTGGATTTTGTGATGCTGATTTTGCTGGAGACAGAATTGATAGAAAAAGCACCAGTGAAGGATGCCACTTCATTGGAGCAAATATGATCTCTTGGTCAAGCAAAAGGCAAAGCACCATTGCTTTATCCATTGCTGAAGCTGAATATATATCTGCAGCTAGTTGTTGTTCACAACTACTTTGGGTAAAATATCAACTTGAAGATTATTCAATGATTGAGCATAATATACCTGTTTGGTGTGATAATACTAGTGCTATTAATCTGTCTAAAAATCCAATACAGCATTCTAGAGCAAAGCATATAGAGATAAAGCATCATTTCATTAGAGACTATGTTCAAAAAGGTGTTTTTGAAATTAAGTTTGTAAACACTGATTATCAGTGGACAGACATTTTTACTAAACCCTTAAGTGAAGATAGATTTGTTTTTATTAGAAGAAATCTTAACATGCATAATGTATCTGAATAAATGTTTTGCTGATATGTCTGAAAAATTACTTGTTTATTTTTCTATATTCTATGATTACTTGACTCGTCTAATTTAGCCAAGCGTCTAATGACGTGGCTAAAAGCACTCAGTGCTAAATTCTGACTGAGACACATGTACATTGCATTTTCCCTCATTTTCTTAAATATTTTATTATCTTTTGTTTGAAATTGATTGATTGTCATTTATGGCAAAACTCTCTTTCCTTATTCCCAACATAAAAAGCACTCAAGTGTTTTTAACAAAAACCCGTGTCTTTTCAAAATCTACCCACTCAAAATTTCTTGCTCACAAACTCCTTCTCTAAGCTCTCTTCGTCTTCACCTTCTCGAGACCTTCTCTGTCAAACCCTAATCCTCTTCTCTCAAAATCAAATGGCACCCAAAAGCCTTCTTGAGACGCTATCTGAGAAGACTAAGGTATCTATTGCTGAGTTGAAGAAGGTGCTCCCTGGAAGAGTTCCAAACTTTGATGAACTCAGAACCAAGGGTTTGGACGTGCTTCCAGAGCTTAACCATGCCGGATGGTTACCGTTCTTTCAACTGCAAGAACGTGTTTTCCCTGCTCTAGTTAGGGATTTCTGGACCACAGCAAAAATCACCAAGGATACTACTACCCACATGATTTTTGGGGATGTTGGTGAGGATCACATTTTCATCACTCACGAGTTACTCACTGAAGTAACAAAATGCCCTAGGGAAGGAGCTGGGCATTATAAAGACTGGATGAAGGATCAAGGGGAAGCCAATGTGAATCTGGTGCTCTATGGGACTGCAAACCCTGGCAACATGGACTCCAAATATCTGATTCCTAAGGCAAGATTTTTGCATGTTTTACTTATACACTGTGTAATGCCTAGGACTGGGTCTAGAAACCATGTCAACCTGCTAGAAAAGTTTGCCCTGTTTCATCTTGTCCAAAGAATCAAGATAGACATAACTGATCTGATTTTCATTCATATGGAAAAATCTGTAAAGGGAAAAGATAAGGACTACCCCTTTGGAATGGTTATGACTAGAATCTTTAGGGCATGCAAACTGGATTTGAGAAGAGCTGTATTTGCTGATCTCTGTACTGAGATTACAACAAAGACCCTAGCTTTAATGAAGATGAACTTGACCCCTACTCTAGGTCACACTGCTGAACCCTCTGCTTAGATGGAAGCAACTGTTTCCATTCCTGGTGTTAAAACTGAAGTTGTTGAGGAACCAGCTGAGGAAATCAGGGATCAACTTCAGAGAAAGAAAAGGAAAGTCCCCAAAACAACTGCTGAAACTTCTGTGACTGAAGAGACCACTCAGGTTGTTGAACCTGCTACTGCTTGTGTCTCTGAGGAAGCTGCTACCTTTGCACCTAAGATTACTAAGGTCTTCAAGAGAAAGAGGACAGTACAAGCTGAGGGGGAGTCTCAATCAGAAGAGACTGTGATCCCTAAAAAGAAGAGGACAATAGTCACAAAGAGGAAACTTGTCTTACCTCCCTCTTCATCACCATCACCATCACCTTCACCTCAGAAGGATTTGTGACACCCTTCTACCCCGCATGTTATAAGACGTTTAAATATAAAACAATTAAAAAGAAAAACATGGATTTAACTGAATTAAATAAAACAGTTGTCCATGGGTAGAAAAGTCCCACATGGAATCGTTTACACCGCGGAAAAAATAAAAATAAGTTTAATCAAATAAAAACGTCATCAAATAAACAACCCAACCCCAATGTTACAATTCAGAGTTGGTATAACCGTTCCGGAAATAAGTCCACGGAATACAAATGGAAACAAACTATCAAAACTTAAAACAACCCTACTATGAGTGGCGGCTCCTCAGAGTCACTCCTCTCCGGGCTGCTCGTCATCCTCTGCAAATGCCGATCAGGCCAAACACAAACAATAACAGGGAGTAAGATTCATGTAATCATATAAACAGCAGGGGAATAGTACGCAAGGTAAACATACACATAAGCATACATCAACATTCAACAGTATCATAACAACCAAGTATGCTATGCTATGCAGTGCATCAACTACTCCGCTACTCCAACTATGCATGTGGATCCAAACTAACTCAGGATGAACGACTTTGGAGTTACATATCCGTATTGGCCATAAAAGCACCAACACCGGCAGTTCACCAAACCTTGGGTGAACCCCATGGATAGCCAACGCATCAAACCGTGGATGCCTCATCAAGGGGGGCCTCGGTCACCAAACCTTGGGTGACCTACCGTGGATGGCCAGATCACCGTACTCGGGCGATCTCCCCTTTGTCGAACCTCCCCCATCAACTACTCCAATGCTTTATGCAAATGGCACAACAACAAACAATCTCAACCACCTCCTTGCTTGGGCCATGAAGCTCCCAAGACTTTCAACATCAAACTCAACATAACCTTAGACCCAAACCGTGGGGTCAAGGCTCCCTTGGTCAATAAGCACCAAGGTTCAACTCAACGTGCTTGGGTCTATAAGCACCCAAGACTTCAACTTATCAACGTACGGTAACCCAACGGTTACCGACTTAACATTTGATTATCTAATTATCTTATATAATTAATAACCAGGTTGCCTAATCTTTATCTTTGATTAGTTATCTTAACTTAACATCATAGGGGAATGAGGTTAAAAACCCCTTAAGTCCTTTAATTACATTACTGTCCAGTGGGGTCAGCACGGTCGTGCTTAGACCCTAGCACGGTCGTGCTTGGACATGTGAGGGCGTGCTGCCCTTTTAAGTGAAGCACGGTCGTGCTTCACACTCAGCAAGGTCGTGCTCAGTAGCACGGTCGTGCTGTTTGACCTGCACGACCATGCTGAACAGCGCGGCCATTTTCCAGAATTTAAATGGGAGCACGGTCGTGCTCCCTATTCAGCACGGTCGTGCTCAATGCACGACTGCACTGTTCTGGGCAGGGACAGAAACCAGGTTCAACCAAACCATTTAGGGATTAAACACCTAACTTAACACGTTTATTAAACCTAATTATTCAATTTAACAGTTTTGTCATCATTATACTCATCATAACAGCAACAACAACAACAACAACCAACCATCCAACAACATTAAATTGATAAATACATAGCATCATATTTATAGGCAACCATCATGTGCATAACATACATACAACAACACAATTAACCAAATATAGCATGTTATTGACAGAAACAACGTTTAATACGTAATCACACAACATACAATAACACCTGGATCATAGGGACCCCGTTACCTTACACTACCCACTGCCTAATGAATACAATCCCACTTCTCCCCATACCTGGATTGAAGGTAGCTCTAACACTGCTCCTAATAGCAAACTGGTACCGTTCCCAAAGCGGCTCACTCCGATGGTAAACCTTGGTCAATTAAGAATATAACCTGTTAGTTTCCAATCTCATAACCACGAAAGGAAACTAAAAGGGACGAAACCATTACCTATTAACACTGAAGCAGGTCAATCTTATCTCCCAAACCGCTCTCAGAACTCCACTACGGCGAAGAACGAAGGAGAAATAGAGCAAGAAAGCGTTCTTGGCCGCAGCTGAACCAAAAAGTAGGGTTTCACGTCAAACCTTCGGCCTCTGCAACGTTTATATCATCCGGACCTGAGCACGGTCGTGCTTAGCATTGAGCACGGTCGTGCTCCACTTAGCGTCAGCGAGACGCGGTCCACGCATTGAGCATGGGTGTGCTCACTATTGAGCACGGGCGTGCTCACTATTGAGCACGGTCGTGCTCAACTTAAAATCAGAGACACGCTTCTGACTTTAAGCACGGGCTTGCTGGCTGATGAGCACGAGCGTGCTCATGTACCAGAAAGGGACTTTTAGGCTAAAATCCCACTTAGCCCTTAACCAACATTTTAAAATAAATAAAACTAGCTTAAGAAAATAAATTCTGAAAAACAGGGTGTTACAATTCCACCCTCATAAAAATTTCGTCCTCAAAATTTCTACGTACCTCAAACGAAAAGATGCGGATACGCCTCCATCATCTGACTCTCGAGCTCCCAGGTAGCGCTTTCCTCAGTTGCCCCGCTCCAAACTACTTTAACCAAGGAAATCTCTTTGCCTCTTAGTTGCTTCACCCTCCTATCCTCGACTCGAAGGGGTAACACCTCGAATGTCAAGTTCTCTTTTAACTGTATTGTATCGGGAACTATCACGTGACTAGGGTCATGAATGTACTTCCTGAGTTGAGACACATGAAAAACATTGTGGAGATTTGACAAGAACGGGGGTAAGGCTATTTGATAGGCGACCTCGCCGACTCTTTTGAGGATTTGGTAAGGACCAATGAATCTCAGAGTAAGTTTCCTCGCCTTCATCACTCTACCAACCCCAGTCGTCGGGGTAACTCTCAAGAATACATGATCACCTTCCTGGAATTCGAGCGCCTTCCTCCTTTTATCATGGTAGCTCTTCTGCCTACTCTGTGCAACTCTCATCTTTTCCTGAACTAACCTGATCTTTTCTGTTGTTTCCTGGACAATCTCTGGTCCTAGCACCACACTATCACTAGGTTCACTCCAACATAAGGGTGTCCTACATCTCCTCCCATATAGAGCTTCATAAGGTGCCATCCCAATGCTGGAATGGAAACTGTTGTTGTAGGTGAACTCTATTAGGGGCAAAAACTTGTCCCAACTCCCTGACTGTTCTAACACACAAGACCTCAACAAGTCCTCTAAGGACTGGATGGTCCGCTCAGACTGCCCATCAGTCTGTGGGTGGTAAGCTGAACTAAGCCTAAGCTTTGTCCCTAAAGCCTCTTGCAAACTATTCCAAAACCTAGAGGTAAACCTCGGGTCTCTATCTGAAACTATGCTAGAGGGTACACCATGAAGCCTAACTATCTCCTTGATGTACAGCTTAGCTAACTTCTCCAACGGATACTCCATATTCATCGGAATGAAATGGGCAGACTTAGTCAGTCTATCCACAACAACTCATATAGCCTCAAAACCAGCTGGAGTCCTAGGGAGTCCAGACACAAAATCCATGGAGATGCTATCCCATTTCCACTCTGGGATACTCAAAGGTTGCAACTTACCTGAAGGCCTTTGATGCTCAATCTTAGCCTTCTGACAAACTAAGCATGCATACACAAACTCGGCTACATCCTTTTTCATCCTAGGCCACCAAAACATCATCTTAAGGTCCTGATACATCTTAGTGGCACCTGGGTGCACACTCAATCCACTCCTATGACCTTCTTCTAAGATCAACTTCCTAAGCTTCGGAACATTAGGTATGCATACTCTATCTTTGAACCTCAAGATACCATCACTGCCATCCTTAAAACTTAGGTCTCTACCCTGAGCGAGCAAATCTCGCTGGTCTAAGAGAAACTTGTCTAACTTCTGACCCTCTCTAATATGATCCATCAGACTGTTGGTAACCTTCAAGGTACCAAGCCTAATACTCTTAGGGGTAAACTCACAAGCTAGACTAAGGTCTCTAAATTCCTCAATCAGATCCATCTCCCTAACCATCAAAGCGGAGATATGCAGGGTTTTCCTACTCAAGGCATCGGCCACCACATTGGCCTTTCCTGGGTGATAGGTCAGCTCGAAGTCATAATCCTTTAAGAACTCCATCCACCTACGCTGCCTCATGTTCAACTCCTTTTGATCAAAGAGATACTTCAAACTCTTATGATCACTAAAAACCTCAAACCTCGCTCCATACAGGTAATGCCTCCAGATCCTTAAGGCAAATACCACAGCTCCTAGCTCTAGGTCATGGGTAGGGTAGTTCTTCTCATGGGTTTTCAACTGCTTAGAAGCATAAGCTACTACCTTACCATTCTGCATCAGCACACCACCTAACCCTTGCTTAGAAGCATCGCTGTAAACTACGAAGGGTTCGCTAGGATCCGGCAACACTAACACTGGTGCTGATGTCAACCTATTCTTAAGGGTTTGGAAACTCTCTTCACACTTAGAGTCCCACACAAACAACTGTCCCTTTTTGGTGAGACGGGTTAAGGGTAAAGCCATCTTAGAGAAACCTTCTATAAACCGCCTATAATACCCGGCTAACCCCAAGAAACTCCTAATCTCGGTTACAGACTTTGGCGCTTCCCACTAGAGCACCGTCTCTACCTTAGCTGGGTCCACTGCTATGCCACCCTTAGAGATGACATGTCCTAAGAAGCTCACTTCCTTTAACCAGAACTCACACTTAGACAACTTAGCATACAACTGCTTTTCCTTAAGGGTCTGCAAGACGACCCTCAAGTGTTCCTCATGTTCTTCCTTGCTCTTGGAGTACACTAAGATGTCATCTATGAACACTACCACAAACTTATCCAAGTAAGGGTGAAAGGTCTTGTTCATGTAGTCCATGAAGATCGCAGGAGCATTGGTCACACTGAAGGGCATAACCAAGTACTCATAGTGACCATATCGCGTCCTAAACGCTGTCTTCGGGATGTCCTCGGACTTAACTCGAATCTGATGGTACCCTGACCTCAAATCTATCTTTGAAAAGACGCAAGCGCCCATCAACTGGTCCATAAGATCATCAATCCTAGGGAGGGGATACCGATTCTTTATGGTCACCTTGTTGAGCTGCCGAAAGTCGACACACAACCTCATACTACCATCCTTCTTCTTCACCAACAACACAGGTGCTCCCCACGGAGATACACTAGGCCTAATGAACTTCTTTTTCATCAGGTCCTCCAACTGTTCCTTTAACCTAGCTAGCTCTAGAGGAGACATTCTATAAGGTGCTATGGAGATTGGCCCGGTGCCAGGCACTAAGTCTATGGTAATCTCAACATCTCTCTCTGGGGGTAAGTTATAAACATCCCCCGGAAACACTTCAGGAAATTCTCGCACAACAGGCAAGCTGGCGACATCAGGAGGGCTGCTCTCTACTTCCAGGGAAGCTAACATCATGTATACTTGGGCTTCGTCTTTCATCGAAGCTTGAACTTGACTGGCAGAGAGAAGGTTTGGATTCTTAGACTCCTTTGGAGTTCCAAAAATCAGGGTTTTGTCAAAACAATTCAGGAGGACATGGTTGGAAGATAACCAGTCCATACCCAGAATAATATCCAGGTCTTTCAAAGGCAAGCATACAAGATCAGCAATGAATGTTCTATTATTTATAACTATATGACAGTTCTTGCATGCATAAGAAGTAGAAACAGGTTTATTTGTAGGTGTAGAAACCAACAAATCATACTCAAGGAAAGTAACAGGTAATTTTAGACTCTTGACCCTATCATGCGATATAAACGAGTGAGTAGCACCCGAATCATACAACACAGTTAATTGAGTTCCATCAATAAGACATGTACCTTGAATCAAGTCATCAGACTCGGAGGCTTCAGCTCCACTAAGAGTAAAGACTCTTCTAGTGGTCTTCAGTCGGTTGGCCTGAGACCTCTGATTCTTGCCGGCGCTGGGAGGCTCGGTCTTGGCTCCTTCACACTCTCGACTGATGTGTCCTGGCTTGCCACACCTGAAGCAGATAACTTGCGTCTCCTTGCACTGAGACGAGTAGTGATCTGTAGCACCACACTTGCCACACCTCATGGGCCTAGAGACGTTAGCGAACCCGCCTCTAAACCCATCCTGCTGAAACTGTGGCTTCTTACCACTCTGCTTGAAATCTCTGCCGGTCGGAGCATAACGCTGCTTACCCTTGTCCCTCTGATCAGTCCTCTTGCCACTCTAGCTATCTGACCCTCTGGAACTGGTAACTCTGAACTGGCTGGCATCCTCATAGATCCTGCACTTGTTGACCAGAATAGGGAAAACTCTGATCTCCTGGTAGCTGATGGCTTGCTTGATCTCAGGTCGGAGTCCAGCCTCAAACTTCACACACTTTGAACGGTCATCCGTCTCATGCTGGTAGGGAGTGTAGTACCTGGCCAGCTCCTCAAACTTGGCCGCATAGTCACCGACTGACAACGACCCCTGTCTCAAAGACAAGAATTCCATCTCCTTCTTGTCCCTGATATCCGCTGGAAAGTACTTCTCCAGGAATCTCTGCCTGAACACAGCCCATGTAACCGCTATGCCCTCAGCCTGCATCCTCTGCCTGCAGTTATCCCACCAGTGCTCTGCCTCCTCGGTCAGCATGAAGGTAGCAAAGATAAGCTTCTGCTGATCGTTGCAATCCATGGCTCGGAAGATCTTCTCTGTCTCCCTCAGCCACAACAAAGCTCCTTCCGGATCGTACGCGCCCTTGAACGATGGAGGGTTGTTCCTCTGGAACTTATCCAGTCCCTGGAACTCAGCTGGCCCACCACTGTTAGGGTTGACCTGACCAATAGCATTGGCTAGGAGTGCCAATGCGTCAGCAATCGCCTGACCGTTGCGTCATCTACCGGCCATTAGTTCCTGTACAAGCCTAACACAACTCTTAATACAGAAACTTAAGCGAGTAAAAGCTACAGGCAACTAACTTAAAACATCATTATCTATAACAAGTATAGACAATTCACACAAGAGTCACACAACAGACTCACAACAGACTCATACCACATCCGAACAAGGTCGAACGGCTCTGATACCACTAAATGTGACACCCTTCTACCCCGTATGTTATAAGACGTTTAAATATAAAACAATTAAAAAGAAAAACATGGATTTAACTGAATTAAATAAAATAGTTGTCCATGGGTAGAAAAGTCCCACATGGAATCGTTTACACCGCGGAAAATAAAAATAAGTTTAATCAAATAAAAAATTTATCAAATAAACAACCCAACCCCGATGTCACAATTCAGAGCTGGTATAACCGTTCCGAAAATAAATCCACGGAATACAACTGGAAACAAACTATCTAAATTTAAAACAACCCTACTATGAGTGGCGGCTCCTCAGAGTCACTCCTCTCCGGGCTGCTCGTCATCCTCTGCAAATGCCGATCAGGCCAAACACAAACAATAACAGGGAGTAAGATTCATGTAATCATATAAACAGCAGGGGAATAGTTCGCAAGGTAAACATACACATAAGCATACATCAACATTCAACAGTATCATAACAACCAAGTATGCTATGCTATGCAGTGCATCAACTACTCCGCTACTCCAACTATGCATGTGGATCCAAACTAACTCAGGATGAACGACTTTGGAGTTACATATCCGTATTGGCCATAAAAGCACCAACACCGGCAGTTCACCAAACCTTGGGTGAACCCCATGGATAGCCAACGCATCAAACCGTGGATGCCTCATCAAGGGGGGCCTCGGTCACCAAACCTTGGGTGACCTACCGTGGATGGCCAGATCATCGTACTCGGGCGATCTCCCCTTTGTCGAACCTCCCCCATCAACTACTCCAATGCTTTATGCAAATGGCACAACAACAAACAATCTTAACCACCTCCTTGCTTGGGCCATGAAGCTCCCAAGACTTTCAACATCAAACTCAACATAACCTTAGACCCAAACCGTGGGGTCAAGGCTCCCTTGGTCAATAAGCACCAAGGTTCAACTCAACGTGCTTGGGTCTATAAGCACCCAAGACTTCAACTTATCAACGTACGGTAACCCAACGGATACCGACTTAACATTTGATTATCTAATTATCTTATATAATTAATAACCAGGTTGCCTAATCTTTATCTTTGATTAGTTATCTTAACTTAACATCATAGGGGAATGGGGTTAAAAACCCCTTAAGTCCTTTAATTGCATTACTGTCCAGTGGGGTCAGCACGGTCATGCTTAGACCCTAGCACGGTCGTGCTTGGACACGTGAGGGCGTGCTGCCCTTTTAAGTGAAGCACGGTCGTGCTTCACACTCAGCAAGGTCGTGCTCAGCAGCACGGTCATGCTGTTTGACCTGCACGGCCGTACTGAACAGCGTGGCCATTTTCCAGAATTTAAATGGGAGCACGGTCGTGCTCCCTATTCAGCACGGTCGTGCTCAATGCACGACTGCACTGTTCTGGGCAGGGACAGAAACCAGGTTCAACCAAACCATTTAGGGATTAAACACCTAACATAACACGTTTATTAAACCTAATTATTCAATTTAACAGTTTTGTCATCATTATACTCATCATAACAGCAACAACAACAACAACCAACCATCCAACAACATTAAATCGATAAATACATAGCATCATATTTATAGGCAACCATCATGTGCATAACATACATACAACAACACAATTAACCAAATATAGCATGTTATTGACAGAAACAACGTTTAATACGTAATCACACAACATACAATAACACCTGGATCATGGGGAACCCGTTACCTTACACTACCCACTGCCTAATGAATACAATCCCACTTCTCCCCATACCTGGATTGAAGGTAGCTCTAACACTGCTCCTAATAGCAAACTGGTACCGTTCCCAAAGCGGCTCACTCCGATGGTAAACCTTGGTCAATTAAGAATATAACCAGTTAGTTTCCAATCTCATAACCACGAAAGGAAACTAAAAGGGACGAAACCATTACCAATTAACACTGAAGCAGGTCAATCTAATCTCCCAAACGGCTCTCAGAACCCCACTACGGCGAAGAACGAAGGAGAAATAGAGCAAGAAAGCGTTCTGGCCGCAGCTGCACCAAAAAGTAGGGTTTCACGACAAACCTTCGGCCTCTGCAACGTTTATATCATCCGGACCTCAGCACGGTCGTGCTTAGCATTGAGCACGGTCGTGCTCCACTTAGCGTCAGCGAGACGCGGTCCACGCATTGAGCACGGGCGTGCTCAACTTAAAATCAGAGACACGCTTCTAACTTTAAGCACGGGCTTGCTGGCTGATGAGCACGAGCGTGCTCATGTACCAGAAAGGGACTTTTAGGCTAAAATCCCACTTAGCCCTTAACCAACATTTTAAAATAAATAAAACTAGCTTAAGAAAATAAATTCTGAAAAACAGGGTGTTACAATTCCACCCTCCTTATAAAAATTTCGTCCTCGAAATTTCTACGTACCTCAAACGAAAAGATGCGGATACGCCTCCATCATCTGACTCTCGAGCTCCCAGGTAGCGCTTTCCTCAGTTGCCCCGCTCCAAACTACTTTAACCAAGGAAATCTCTTTGCCTCTTAGTTGTTTCACCCTCCTATCCTCGACTCGAAGGGGTAACACCTCGAATGTCAAGTTCTCTTTTAACTGTATTGTATCGGGAACTATCACGTGACTAGGGTCATGAATGTACTTCCTGAGTTGAGACACATGAAAAACATTGTGGAGATTTGACAAGAACGGGGGTAAGGCTATTTGATAGGCGACCTCGCCGACTCTTTTGAGGATTTGGTAAGGACCAATGAATCTCGGAGTAAGTTTCCTCGCCTTCATCACTCTACCAACCCCAGTCGTCGGGGTAACTCTCAAGAATACATGATCACCTTCCTGGAATTCGAGCGCCTTCCTCCTTTTATCATGGTAGCTCTTATGCCTACTCTGTGCAACTCTCATCTTTTCCTGAACTAACCTGATCTTTTCTGTTGTTTCCTGGACAATCTCTGGTCCTAGCACCACACTATCACTAGGTTCACTCCAACATAAGGGTGTCCTACATCTCCTCCCATACATAGCTTCATAAGGTGCGATCCCAATGCTGGAATGGAAACTGTTGTTGTAGGTGAACTCTATTAGGGGCAAAAACTTGTCCCAACTCCCTGACTGTTCTAACACACAAGCCCTCAACAAGTCCTCTAAGGACTGGATGGTCCGCTCAGACTGCCCATCAGTCTGTGGGTGGTAAGCTGAACTAAGCCTAAGCTTTGTCCCTAAAGCCTCTTGCAAACTATTCCAAAACCTAGAGGTAAACCTCGGGTCTCTATCTGAAACTATGCTAGAGGGTACACCATGAAGCCTAACTATCTCCTTGATGTACAGCTTAGCTAACTTCTCCAACGGATACTCCATATTCATCGGAATGAAATGGGCAGACTTAGTCAGTCTATCCACAACAACCCATATAGCCTCAAAACCAGCTGGAGTCCTAGGGAATCCAGACACAAAATCCATGGAGATGCTATCCCATTTCCACTCTGGGATACTCAAAGGTTGCAACTTACCTGAAGGCCTTTGATGCTCAATCTTAGCCTTCTGACAAACTAAGCATGCATACACAAACTCGGCTACATCCTTTTTCATCCTAGGCTACCAAAACATCCTCTTAAGGTCCTGATACATCTTAGTGGCACCTGGGTGCACACTCAATCCACTCCTATGACCTTCTTCTAAGATCAACTTCCTAAGCTTCGGAATATTAGGTATGCATACTCTATTAATACGTAATCACACAACATACAATAACACCGGGATCATGGGGACCCCGTTACCTTACACTACCCACTGCCTAATGAATACAATCCCACTTCTCCCCATACCTAGATTGAAGGTAGCTCTAACACTGCTCCTAATAGCAAACTGGTACCGTTCCCAAAGCGGCTCACTCCGATGGTAAACCTTGGTCAACTAAGAATATAACCGGTTAGTTTAATCTCATAACCACGAAAGGAAACTAAAAGGGACGAAACCATTACCTATTACACTGAAGCAGGTCAATCTAATCTCCCAAACGGCTCTCAGAACTCCACTACGGCGAAGAACGAAGGAGAAATAGAGCAAGAAAGCGTTCTGGCCGCAGCTGCACCAAAAAGTAGGGTTTCACGTCAAACCCTCGGCCTCTGCAACGTTTATATCATCCGGACCTGAGCACGGTCGTGCTTAGCATTGAGCACGATCGTTGCTCCACTTAGCGTCAGCGAGACGCGGTCCACTCATTGAGCACGGGCGTGCTCACTATTGAGCACGGTCGTGCTCAACTTAAAATCAGAGACACGCTTCTGACTTTAAGCATGGGCTTGCTGGCTGATGAGCACGAGCGTGCTCATGTACCAGAAAGGGACTTTTATGCTAAAATCCCACTTAGCCCTTAACCAACATTTTAAAATAAATAAAACTAGCTTAAGAAAATAAATTCTGAAAAACAGGGTGTTCCAGGATTCATCCCCTCCACCTCAGGAAACAGAACCCTCTACCACAACAGCTCCAACTCCACAACCTTCACCTCAAAGAACACCTACACCACCACAAAGATCACCATTCCCTCAACCATCACCAAAAATTCCAACACCACCTACATCACCAAAAATTCCCACTCCACCTACTTCACCAAAAATTCAAACTTCACCACATACATCACCTAACCATCACTTTTCTGAACCTAACCCTACTACATCAGAACCTCACATTTCTGATACTCACTCACCTGTACAACCTCACCACAAATATCTCACCATTCTGATATTCCTCAAACTGAGGATATCAATGACTTTGAGTATTTTGACAATATTACTCCTCCTCCCTCACCAAAATCACTAATCCCTGACCATATCACTAACCAGTGCCAAGTGCCTCTGAGAACAGTCTTTCCAGACTTATTCTCTGAAACCAGACATAACCCTATCCCCTTAGCCACTATACCTCCCTACCACCTATCTTCCAGAACCACCCCCTTCTCTGTCACAAATGAATCATGTCCCTCTTATCTTGATGGCAAGACATTGGACATGATTGCCTCTTTGGAAGCTGAAAGACAGATTGTGAGGCTGGAAAGGTCACAGAAGCCAGTAGGAAAATGGCTATTCAACCCTCACATCTTCATGAAGCCCTCTACTGCTATAAGAGTAATGCCTGACTCTATGGTTCTGAAAGGAAAGCAGAAGACAATATCTTTGCCATTGGATCAGAAGTTCTCTCTTATCAAGAGAAATAATCAGAAGCTGAAATTCAGAGACAGGATGTTCTCTAAGGGTGGCTCCAGTTCTGGGTTGACAGAAGAAAAGAAGGCAGACATTCCCACCAGAGGTAGCCAAGCCTATGCTCTCTATCCCTTTTCACCCTCCATATACTTTCTCTATCCTTTCTTCATGGTTTTCCCTTTCTCTGTTTTAAACTTCCCTGAAACTGCCCCTTTCACACACATAAATCTCATTAGGAGATCTTATGAGTTTCTTCTCTCTGTCATAGATTCTCCTCTACATCATGATAGAATTCATGCTTTTCTAGAGGAATTCTATCCCAATAATGATTTTGTAACCACTCTGTCAACTAATATCTTTCTAGATCCTCACCATGAGGATGATATTTCTGTTGAAGAGTTACCTTCTACCCCCCCTCTTTGTCCACCTCCTCCATCAACTTCTGGAACTTCTCTGGCCACTACAGATACTACTTCTCCAGTCGTTGCATATGATCCTGCTGCACATCAGAGACTTGATGAAATGGCTACAAGTTTGCAGACTGTCATTCAAAGACAGGATGAAGCAATTGCTCAACAGACTGCATTTCAAGCTCAGATGCTAGCTCAGCAGCAAGCAATGCAGTAGATGATGGAAGCTTTCTTCAAAAGCCAAGGAGGCCCTAGTTCTTAGTTTTTAGGAATCTGTTTTTTTCATTTCTTTGTTGAGTCATGCAGTGTACTAAGTCAGTGATGTCTATCACTTGTAACACTTCTTTTCTTTGGTTAAATGAAATGAGTTTTCTTTTTGAATTCTTTTGGCAATTTATATTCTTTAATATTTATATCTTTTATTGATGCCAAAAGGGGGAGAAAATATAATTAAGTTTTCATGATTTTATATTTTAACTATATGGTATTCTCTCTAATATCATGTTGTTCTGATATTTGTCTTTACTTAGTGCATAAACTAAGGGGGAGTATAACATACTCTGATCAACTATATCTGTTTAGAAATTTCTACTGTTTCTTTTTTATGTTCAATAAAATCAGAAAAGATATTTGTCATCATCAAAAAGGGGGAGAATGTTGAGACCTCATAAGTCTAAAACACATTCAATGTGTAAATCCTCTAAGTTTTGATGATTCCAAATAGTTCAAGTACGATAATATTGAACCAAATGAAATTACTGATATATTTGATAAGTGTGCAGGAAAATAGACTTGAGGTCACTCGTCTAATTTTTGACCCGTCTACTTTTTAGTAGAAGCTCAGTACTGACTCGTCTAAGTTTCCACTCGTCTAAAAGTTAGTCAAAGATAGTCAACGCTCAAGAAAGACTAAGTTCACTTGATGATGTGGCAAGAAGCATGCGTCTAAGTTTGGCTCAGTTAATCACCTGTCTAACTTTGGAACACGCCAGCACCCGTCTAATGATCATCACTCGTCTAATTTTTGGATGACTTTCACCCGTCTAAAAATTCTCATTACTGACACCAAATCAGTATGTCAGAAATCAAGTCCAAGTCACGTTATTCAAATTATATGCCATCCTTTAAGGATCTCGAAGACCTCTGGACAATAGCTCAAAGGACAAAGAATAAAGAACGTTGTTTCAAGGTTTTAAGGAATAAACACGCTATCTCTGCACCACTGCAGTAACCTTTTACCTGTTTTAGTACAAAGTAAAAGTACTTTGTGGAAAGTAAACTGATGTTGCACTGAAAGAGGAAAGCTCTCTGCAACAAGTACAAAGAAGCCTGCTGCCATATACTCTGAAAGAACAGCTGCTCAGTCTAAAGTGTACTCTTGGACACCCTTGTCAAAGCTCAAAGTTTCCAAGCATTTAATGAATATTCAGAACGTCTCTTTGGCATTAAATGGTCTCAGAGAGCTCAAGTCAGATGTAAACACTTTCTGAAGCTGTGTCAAAACGGATCTCTTGATTGAAGCCTTTAAATAGTTCAAACAATGAAGATGAAGTTAAGAAGTTGAATATCAAAAGAACTCTACACAGAAGCATTTACTCTCTTCATTAACTTCTTCATTCCTTCATTGAATACACATTCAATCATTTGATATAAATTCGCAGTCTTTCATACTTCATATTTATTCCACTCTCTGAGTGTGATCTGAAAGATTTGCAAGTTGTATTAACTACACAAAACCTTTTATCCTTTACTGCTTTTGAGCCTGAAGAAGCTAGGTGAGAAAAGAATACTTGTTTGAGTGTTGAGCCTGAAGAGGCTAGGTGTGCAAAGAATACTTGTACTGTAATTTACTCAGTTATAGTGGAAACTTGGTGCTGCCAAGAAACTGGACGTAGCCCTATGGATTTTGGGGTGAACCAGTATAAATCTCTTCAGTGATATTTCTACTCCCTTTATCTTTTAATTTGCTTAAGTATTGTTTCTGTTTTAGCTTTTAACTTGGGGAGTTAATACTGTGATTATCAAACTCTATTTTAACCTTCTTTGATTGTGTGTGCTATCCTGTTTCAATATTAGACGTTTCACTCGTCTAACCTTCTCTTATTCAAACCTTGCTTGTTGTGCCTGCGAAAATCTTTTTAAAGTAACCCAAAAAGTTGGTAAACACAATTCAACCCCCCTTCTTGTGTTCACTTTGGTTATTTCAAGAGTAAGGTGATCAAGTCTATCCTAGCGTAGAACATTATGGCTGAGTAATACCAGTGTAAGAAAAGTTAAGCTCGGTTAGAGGCCTAACTTAAGCTCTTTCATCTTATAAAGACTCAGAGCTTGGGGGACTTGTGTACATCCCTGGAGTGAAATAAGAGAAATAACCGAGCTTAAGCCAGGATAAGGCCAATTTCACTATGATCGAACTTGAGTAGTGTAGGCCGAGCTTGGACGGCTGAGTTTGCACAATATCATATGGCCGAGCTTGACGAAAATGGCCGAGTATTGTGAGATCGAGCTTGAGGCAGTAAAGGCCGAGCTTTACTAGCAAAGGGGAAGGATGACCTAACATTGCTTGGACATGTAAGGGAATAATCGAGGTAGGCTAACAGACAGAGTACCATATATCCGAAAAAGGTGGAAACGATATGCTGATTGTACTGCCCTGGAGTGAACATCAATGATTAGCCGAGCTTAATCCGAGTATGTTGTAGGGAGGACGAGCTTGATGAGCTTGATCCAAGCATGAAGTAGGGAGGACGAGCTTGATAGGCTTAATCCAGGTAAGGAGTTGATCATCATACCTGGAAAGAGGATAGCTGAATTGGAATTGAACAGAACAGGAATAATATTCGAAAATAGTGTAATATAAGCTTATCAGGATAAGATTAACAAATACAAGATAAAAGATACCTATCAAATAATAACTACCCGAGATACTCGTAATCATATCTTATCATATCAATAAGGATATCAATTAGTATCAGATAATAACTATTGAGATAAATAAACGGTTATGAGTTACAGTATAAATAGAGGGTCCTAAACAGAGAAGGGACTCACTATTAAGAGTTATGAGGCTTAGAATAGAGAGATCGATCCTGATCTCATCTCCCAGGCTTACAGGGCACAATTAAGTAGTGAGTGCAATCCCGTTCCGGCTAGATTCCGGTAATACGGGTTTTGGTAGGAACATTTATATTTCTTGTTTAATATTCCTCGTGTACCTAATGATTTGAGTAAGAATGCTTTTCAAATTAACAGAGATTAACGAGTATATTAGTTTGTTAGGTTAGTTTCTAAACCTAGTTAGTTAGTGCTCTACATTCACCGTAAATAAGAGCACCTACTGTATTCATTTCTTTTTCAATCAATCAATTAAAATGTTACCTCTCCTATCAATTTGATCTTCATCCCTTTGATCCATGTATTTGTAACACAAATACTCTTCATGCATCATGCAAACCCAATTCGAAGCACTCCAAAGTCCAAAGTGTCCAACCTACCACCAAGACCACTAGAAGAGGGAGAGGACAGAATAAATTGTGTTGTATTTATAAAATGGATGATAATGACAGATAATAAACCTTTTATTTTTTGAAATCTTTCCCCACATAATAGGGGTGGACATCCACCCCAAGCCCCGAAACCGACATAATCGAACGTAAAATTCAGTGAATGGGTGGGTTGAATTGGATTCCGGGTCGTCGGTTGAAAATTTTCAGTTTGCCATGGTTTCATTCGGTCGGTCTCGAATTGCATAATTTTTTTTATTATTCCGACCGATTCCATCACACTACTACACCTAATTTCTACCTATCTCACCCAATTTCCATCACAGTCTTCTCTGATTCCATCACACATATCTCACCCAACCCACACTTCTTCTCTCCTAAGACCCTATCCCCCCCCCCCCTTCTCGGTCTGCACCCCACAGATCCTAGCTCACCTGAATTGAGCTCACCAGAACCGCCTCATTCTACTATGACAGGCGCTACTGAGCTGCTCTACCATGTATGTCTCTTCGTCTTCCACTCCGTCATGAGACACATCAAAGGTCCTCAGTCGCGGTCCTCACATCTCAGTCTCCGGCAAGCACCGTCCTTGCGAGAGTGGAGGAGAAGAATGAGAAGAACACTTTCTGACCATCTGCGTGAGAGAAGAATACGAGAAGAACGATTTTCGATTTCCCTGAAGTATGAGAGAAGAATGCGATAAGAAAGATCTTCGATCTTCCTTTCTTCAACCTTCAGTGGCGTTGCTCTGGTTGAAGGGAGCGACTAGGGTTTGCAAGGGGAAGCCGAAATGGGAGATTAAAAAATGGACCGGGTTTGAGCCCAAAAATAGAAATGGTCCAGGAAAATAAGTGACCAACCCGCCCAACCCGAGACTCGCCCAAACAATGACCCAGCATACAGAATTTGGATTTATATATAGATGAGCAGGTTGGTTTAGATTGGACTGTTTGGGCCCAAATCTGATCGAATCCGCCCGTTGTCCAACCCTACCACATAGTCCCCCTAGCTTGGTGAGCTGAGGGTGAATAATGACAATGAAGATTAAATCTTCAGCATGCATTTTGTTAGCCAAGCGATATTGAGACACCCGGTTGTGCCCCGGTGTTTTATTAGATTAATTCTCTCTTAAATCATTTCTTAACTGCGCGCTTAGCGTGAAAAATACGTAAAAATTAAAACTTATTTAATAAACATATAACTTCTGCAAATTAAACACATCAACATTGTAATATATAAATACACACCTGGTTATTTATTACATTACCAAAACATTGTTGAGGGTATCCTTTCCATAGGATCCCTCACAGGCTTATACTTAACAAAAGTTATACTTAGCAGAAACATATAAAAAAAACTCCTTAGACACACTGGCCATAATGTCTATACTCTAATCACCATGGATCACAGCACGACCTCCAGCGTCTGGTTCGTAAGGAGTTCCATCCAACTCCTCAGCAACCTCTGTTTCATATAGATCTCCGTCCAGCTCCTCAGCAACATAATCCTCCATCGGTTCTTCTAATGTAAGTAAAGTAGCCCACAAGAATACAGAAATATAGGGGATAAGAAGCAGTTCTATCATCAAAAAGCGGAAAAGAGTAATAGTAAACTATACAGTAATTGTCACAGACAAATCATCATTCAACACCTAACTAGCACAACATCCTCAAATTCAAGTATCATCCTCTACCCCAATCTCGTACAACTAGACTTTCATACTGACGTGGCCACCACTGATTTCTTTCACGCATTCCTCTCGGGGAATGTCAGTCAATTGTTCAAGCGACAGGTTCCAAATTCCCGGTGCACATTCTCTTCCATGGTGAGAACGCTCATGCAAAGCATGACACTATAGCTGCATGATGCTCCCGGTGCACACCCCGTCCACTCCCGGGGGTGCTCAATGAAATTCAATGAAACTATAGCTGCACAACCTATTTCTAAGGTGGAACGGTCTAGCGAGAACTCTTGACCTCATGTATTATATTACCAATACACGGTTGTGAACAACAACACTGACCTTGTGTATTATATTACCAATACACGTGAATCTCACCAACCCATTTTAACAACATCCTAGTGCCTTAACCTTCCACTAGAACTCAACATATATTCTAGGTCACCATACCTCTTTAAAATAAATCATCTAGGTTAGGCACTTCTAAATCACCATTATTCTCACACCCAAAACAAACAACTATCTCTCGAACAACATATATATCTTTTCTTAAAATCCACTAAGCATCATATTAACCACCAGACAGATCATGCATAACATAACATCACAAAATATTCAAATACCACAAAATATCACATAAGCAATTCAATAATAATACTAAATTCAATCAACCTCAAATAAGATAAAAATCATCCTAACGTCGATAAGCCTACAATCCCCGAATCACCATTGGTTTTACAGAAAAGGTTTCCAATGTGATTTTGGTCTTGTCAATTACTCGACTACTAGTAGGGTTTAGGTCGCCCTACACAATTATCATATAATCTACTACTTATCGATTCCGACGATAGGTTGATTCTTTCCCCCACCTGATTGACATGCACGCTTTCCCGTACAAGCTCCGAATGGGTCCACGTTACTGCCACGAACCTCATCATGCTGTCCAACAACATCCACAAATCTGCCACCTTCCATCCTTACACATCCACCGTTCCGCTTTCCGTCCCGATTACACATACGAGTAACACAATTCGTCGGAAACACCAAATACCAACCGAATCAACAATAGGGTTTCAAATAAATAAATCTATTTGAATCCAAGAGAAAAAATCGATGGAAAAACCTATGAGAACAACGGCTGGACTTAGGAGAAATCGGATTCAAAATAAGCTCATGAATCCTAGTGAAAAGCTACCAAAACAGGGCTACTGTTCGAGCTTCATTCCTATGGACACAGATCATTATTTATAAAACTGAACGGTGAGACTGAAGAAATATCCTTAAGAAACAATCTCACAAAGTTTCAGCTCGATCCAACGGTTAACGAATCTCAGATCGCAATTATATTGTGACAGGTTTGGTGGTACCCGGGTTGAGTTTCTCACCTCCTAGGCCTACTGTGCGAGCTTCATATCTCACACTCTGGAGGTTTGTTCCAAATTCTGACCGTTGGATATGAATAACCACAAGTATGGAATCTTATTCTAAATTTTGGGAATGATCCAACGGTTTAATAGTGTTTGAAGACTCCCTCACTGCAACTGCTCCAACTTGGTTTCAAAGCTTCCATCAAAGGCTTCTTACAACTATTGAGATTTCTCTCTCAATTCTTCTCCTCTAATCCGAAGTAGTGGTTGATAAAGAGAGTTAAGGAGATGAGGAAGATAACTAAGATCATATAAGTGAGGGTTTACCTCTAAAAGAAAGTGAAAGAATGATCAAGTTGTGCAAGAACAACAATGGAGTTTTTGAAGAAAAAGTGAAGAAGAAATGGAAGAGATGAAGAAGTGAGTGAAGGGGGAGGGAGGCCACGGTTTTGGGGGTATGTATAGGGTAGATCTTAGGCTTTGTTTGGTTCCTTAAGCTTAGATTAATAGCTTTTAGGAATATTTAATTAATATAAGATTAACCATAGTTAATAGTTAACTTAACTAAGGTTATTTTGGCTAATCATGGTTAATAATATGTGTCTCACAATTGATGGAGGTGTGGCTGATTTTGGGCCACACATAGTGACTCACCAATGAGTCACTGATCCTATCCGTTATCGGTTCCCGGAAATTCCGTACGCAGCTCCGTCATTTACCCGATTTCGGTTTTTGAGAGGAAAATGATGAAAAGAAAGCAAAATGAAATAGGTATGGTTTAATATATATATATATATATATATATATATATATATATATGCACGAAATTTAGGATATGTAGAAGGTTTACAACCACGTAAAATGAGTGGTTAAGAGTGCGTAGATGTATCTTGTTACTAACCGCAAAAGCTTGGGGTATTTTGGTCATTTTACCTAAAAGTCATGATTACTAGCATCATGTGTGACTTGTTGTCCCGATCTCTTGACGGGTCTCTGTAGTTCCGTTTTCGACTCCGTCGGTTTTCCCGATTAGGGTTTCTGTCTGTTTTTCGATCGAAAATTTTCAAACTAACCAGACTCGTTGGAAATATGATTTAATTATAAACCATTTCGTTAATGAGGTCAAAATTAGGTTTTCTGATCATTAAAATCTTACTGTCAGTGAAAACACCGACTGTTTTTCGTTCGAACTTTCGCCAAAATTCGTCAGAATACACCTAATTTTTTATTTCTGATCAGAAATTTGGAAAGTAAACTTCCTCATGGACAAAATAATATAAAAATATACTAATTTCAGTTTTTGGGTCAAATTAGGGTTTTCTGCCTGTATAAAATTATACTGTCAGTTAAAAAAACGCAGACCGGTTTTCGTCTGATTTTTAAACCCAAATTTTAACCAAAGCTTCCTACCATAGAGTAGGTTCTATATATGATTTTGTTTTCTCCAAAATCATTTCCTATTTCTCAGATAAAAATATAAATAAATATATATTTACTGTTAATACAGCTTATCCGAAAATCGGGCTGTTACAGATATGGTAGTCTTTTTTTATTATCAACAAAGAATAATATTAATAATCAATAAAACTAAAGTCAACCACAAGATGTGCCCAACTTTAGCAAGTACATCCATTTACATAGATTCGAGCATAGACCCTGCACGTACAAGACATAAAATCAACTGGGCCAATCAGGAACAAAACTATTATTAATAAAAATACCACTGTGCCTAAAAGTGTGATCAGAAACTTGAACCTAAGTATTGTCTTCTGTTGAGCAAATGAAATACCCCTTGAAGAAGTTGTTGTAATTCCCCCCATGCACCACATGCTAATGTGGACAAACCAAGCAACTTGTAGGATTCAAACTGGTTGCCACATCACCCAACTCTTCCTCTTGAAGTTGGCAGAAAACTGATAGAAATGACATTTATGTTGGAACCAAAATTAATCCTATATGAAAACCTTCACCTATATATAATCCATAATCAATCATGTCAATCACCAGAAAAATATGCAGAAGCATACCTAAATTCATAATGACCAATTACTCTATAGTGCCGTGCGGTTTGGCTTTCCATATCTACATGTTCCTCTTGAAAGAAACCCTTTAACTTTCTCCTTGCCACTTTTTGATAATGAGATGTCAGAAAAGAAAAAGGAACGATACGTGTGACCTGGGGACCATGACCTATTTATATAGACAACTCTAGAGTTATCTTGATCTTGTATTTCAAATTTAGCACATCTTTAAAATAGAAATTATCCTTTAGTCTCTACACATTAAAAGCCCACACCCTATTAGATACATTAAGGCCCAAATTACCGAATACTTATAGATCACTTTTAATTGGGCTTAACCTTAAGTGACAATCCACAATACATAATTATTCACATATAAGGCCAATGTTGGATTAAGGATCCAACAACCTCCCACTTTGACTATATGGGTAACCTTATAATTATGCATTGCAAAAATAATTGTATGAACTCAACATTATTGTCATCATCGAATGTGTTTATAAACAATCCGGTTCATTAATCATACCAACATAGGATTAAAGCAACCTTTGATACAATTGTCATAACTCAACCCATCAATGGTCAAATATGCCGATACAAATGAATGACATGGATCATGACGTGGATGCATAGTATGAAATTTTCAAGTAATGTGATCTTAACATGCCTAATTCCAATTGGTCCTCCTTAAATGTTGGTGAGATCAGACCATACCAAAATAAGAGTGTAAATAAGCCAAAACTTTATTTCTGCAGAAAATATTCTTAAACCATATAGAAACTGAAAAATATGTCTATATCATAAAAGCATTTAAAATTACATACTCCAACTAAAACTGAACATTAATTAATAACATAACACCCATACGAGTAGTGTGCTAATAAAACATTTTAGGTGGTAATCCTTTAGTAAGCTGATCCACAACCATGGAGTTTGTTCTGATATGCTCTATAGACAACCGTTCACTTTAAACTTTTTCATTAACAACAAGGAACTTGATGTCTATGTGCTTCGACTTCGAAGAGCTCTTGTTGTTGTTGGAATATAGAACTGCTGACTTATAATCACAAAATAATTTTAGTGGTCTTTCAATACCATCCACTATGCCTAACCTTGTGAAAAAATTACGTAGCCAAATTCTATGATTGAAGTCCTCATAGCAAGCTATGAATTCTGCTGCCATAGTATAAGAGGCTATAGGACTCTATTTAGCACTCTTTCTGGAAATAACACCTCCAAGTAGCAGGTAGATATAGCCCGACGTAGATTTCATACTATCTTGGCGTCCAACGAAATCGGATTTAGTATACCCAATGATCTCAAGCTAATCTGACCTCCGATATGTTAGCATATAGTCTTTCATTCTTTGTAAGTATCACATGGCCCGTTTAGCTGCATTCCAATGGTCTAATCCTGGATTACTCAAATATCTGGCCAACATCCCTATGATATACACAATATTTGGATGCGTATTGTAACCCGAAAAATGCTTTATCTGTTTGTTAATTTCTTCTGTGAATAAATTGTTTGATAAAAATTATTTAACAATTTAGAATGATGGTTATAGTCTATACTTGAGAATTCAATAGAATTTGATTTAAAAACTCTGATAAGAACCGGACTGTGTTTTGACACTCGGTACGAATTTACCCAATAAAATTGTAAATTCCTTTAACTGGTAATGTCTGAGTAAGGCAAATTATAAAATGAAGTTTGAACATCTCTATGTTGTTTTTGGGTGAAGCCGGTAAAAATATTATTATTTTAATCGGGTATGCTAATGTTTAATTTTAGGACCAGAAATCACAAAATACTTGCCAGTCTCGGGTGTCTGGATAGCCGAGGGTAGATGAATTAAAACACAAGGAAGTGCAAGACACAGAGTCAGTGATGTGACTCCGGTGTGACAAGTTGTCACACTTTCCACCCAAAATATCTAGAGTACCTTTCTCCCTAATTATCAATCTACCATTGAACTATGGTTAGTCACCAAAGTGACAAAAATGCCCTCTTCCCCCTCACTTAAGGAGAAGTTTGGCCACTTCCTCCCACTCACCCACATTAATTTCTTTGATTTCCTACAACTTCATCTTCCATTGTCAAAGAAAATCCTCCCTTCTCTCACCACATGAAATTTGGCCAAGGCAAGAAGGTGGCCATCCAACCATTATTTTCATATTCCAACACCATTTTCCCACTCCCCTAGATCATCTAAGCCAATGCTTTTTCACACCAAAATCCATTTTGAGCAAGTTTGCAAAATGAGTATTTTCTAGCCAACACCATAACTCATCATCCATTTGCTCTTTTGGAAAACTAAGAGCATATTCACCATAACTCATCATCCAGTTCCAACCATTTTTCATTTGGAGCATGTTTGAGAAATGGGTATTCCTCTAGCCTAGAGCATCAACCTTTTTTCATCATTTTTCCACTTCAAAGTAAGGATCTCTTAGCATTTTCTTCTTTATTCCTTGTTGTTTAACCATGTTCATCACACTTTGTTGAATGATATTGTCTTGCTAGGTTTTCCTCTTCACAAAACTGTGACCCCCTCTTGTTGAGCAACCTTCATCATCCTGTCTAAGGGAGCTACAAGAGGTATGGGGGACTAATCATCATCATATCTTAGAGTGGATGTGTTTGTGATTTAGTTGATTTTATGCTTGTCTTGAAAACCCTAGAGTTAAGGGTATTCAAATCTATATTCGTTCTCTTGGTAATAATTGATTGTACGGCTGAGATTGATGATTGAATGTGATTAGTGATGTATTTGATTACTGGAATATATGCTTGATTGAGGAAAATAATATTTTGACTCCCTTGATCATTGATAGAAAGTATGTTTTAACTTGTGGAATCATATGCCTTTTATTTGATTATTGATATGCTGAGGTATATGCGTAAATGTGAGCTTGATTGATGAAGTGAAAACCTTCACTTTATATTGGCCAAGTTTCGGTCAAACCTAGCAAAGAAGTGAAGGATCAATTAAATTTTAAAAACACATGAATTCTATGTATATTAAGTGTTTTAAGGAGTAATAAAACCAAGAAGGAAACAAGTCCTTCCAAAACTGTTTTGAAGGTATTAGGGATTGCCTTGTATTGTTTTAATGGTTCTAAAATGGGTTTAATCCGAGTTAAGGACCTAAGGGAACAAAATTCATGTTTTAAGGGACATAAAAATTGAACTGTTTAGAGTTAGTATGCTTTTAAATGGATTTACGAGTGATTTTCTTCAAACCCTATTTTTGTGGGTTAGAAAATGTTTTTAATGCCTAATTAAGTGTCCTAAGACTCCAAAGTAAGTTATAGGCCTTAGGGTTAAAGAATCACTGAAAAATGAATTACCCGATTTTCGAACTTAGGGACTTTCGGTTAAGTTTTAGGAATTTTATACAAATGTAATGGGAAATTTGATTTTGGTATTTTAATACCTTAGAATAAGTGTTAGAATGTGGGAAAGTGGTTGATTTGAGGAAGAGAATCACATCTATGAAAATATTGGGCTTTAGGTCAAATTCGGGCAAAAAGGGGGAAAACCATTTTCGTAAAGTTTTGAAGCATTTCTCTAAGAGTTATTTTTGAATGTTTTGGCATCAATGTTCTACTTTAAATCTATATTAAACTATTTTAGTTTTGGTAAAAAGGGTTTTGGCTTTAGACAAAAGGAATATAGTCTCCAAGCCTTGTATTTCAAAACAACACAGTAAAACCTAAGTTAAAGTGACTTAGAGACAAGACAAGGAATTAATCAATTACGAGTCATGGTGAAACAAGACCATATGTCATAAATTATGGATGATCTAATCATCCGTACCTCCATAAGACTTAATGGAATAAAGAATGTGTTTTGTTTATTTATAAGCCAAGCAAAACGCTTAATGTAGAAAACTGTAAAGAGAATGATTGTTGGATCCTTGGTCAACCTCTATAATATACTTAGGATTTGGAAAAGAAAACCTTAATACATCTTTACACAAACATGAAACAATTACGTGAGAACTTTAGTTCGGTATAAAGGGAGCCGGTGATCCGGACCCGAATACGTCAAGCATATGAAAAGTACATTGAACGGATTCTTGCGAAATCACGAGGTTTATCCAGTGGATAGACAAGTAAAATGCATCAACATTATTGCCTAAACACATAGTTGATACTATGTTCCTGTAAGGCCGTTGTGCCTAGGAAGTTGAGCTTACGCCTTGTGCGGGTGAGGAGTGCTAGTTGGTGATTCTTCTTGGCCGTGGAGTTCCATGTAATACACTAACATCTACGACTAGACGCTAGCCGATCCAGGTTATGTAGAGTGCTTCACAATGAGTTTAATTCCACATGTGGCTATGAATATTGGATGCACAATATGCCGATTACAGATATATGTGAAACATATCCTACTAACTACTCTTTTCGAATGTTCTTAATGTGGATGTATGCCTTGACAGGTACATATATTTTGATGAATGACAAAAGCAATTTTAAGTCTAAAGGACTTATCTGCAAAAAGCGTGAAAAAGGCCAAACGATCAGTCAAGATTAGGCAAAGCAATCAAGAGGGGTAAAAAGGGAATTTTACTACTTGTATTGATTGTTTTAGAATAATCTGTAAATGGTAAGTAGGGTTTTCAATTTAATATGATCACTCATACACACACATATTTAACATGTGCTTTAAAAGATAAATCATGTTATTAAATAAATAATAACATGTGATTAAAACTGACAATTAAAATTGAGCTTAATTGGGCAACCTTTCCTTAATTGTCAAGTTTTTGAAAAACCACCTGATACGCACCATAATCGATTATGGAAATGCTATAATCGATTATGAGTCGTGGTTAAATGGCTTTAATGAGTGTTAATGAGTAATTATGATATTAAAGCCGTTGATTTCAAATTTGAAATATAATAATCGATTATTGAATCTGGATAATCGATTATGACCTTACTGACTTCCAATATGCTTCAACCGAAACCCTGTAATCGATTATGTAATCGATTATAGCCTTTTATGAAAGAGTCAGTAACATCATAATCGATTAAGGTAATCGATTATCTTCTTTGGGGAAAAAGCAGTGAAGCCATAATCGATTATGGTAATCGATTATGACCTTTCTGTCCAGACGCGCGCTTCATGGAAACACATTAAATAATCGATTATGGACTTTAGATAATCGATTATGCTGCGGCTGAAATGCATTTTAAGAGGCTTGACCTAATTTCACTGAACCCTAACCTATTCTCTATAAATAGGTAGCCTGGCAGCCTTGGAAAAATGCCCCATCTACTACTCTCTTCTACTCTCTATTGTGCTTAAACTCTGATTACTATTTCTTTTACTCTTGCACTTACACGTGATCATATTATTTTGAGAAACTTATACACCATATAGGTGTTGCTATTTGAGCTTCAATTTGTATTTCATATCTGCACTTTTGAGTGCTTTCTCATTGTAAAACTTTTATAGTTTGTTTTTTTTTAAGTGAGTGTGATCTCACGAACGGTTTCTTGAGGTTCTTGCACAAGGGATAGTACGTCCTGTGATTGTGTTAAGAATTCTCTACTTTGTAAAGGTTCTAGCTGCGCCTGTTTAAAAGCTAGTGTTTGAGGCTCTTACACAAGGGATAGTATGTCCTAAGATTTGTGTTAAGGGTTCTCTGAATTGTAAAGGTTCTAGTTGATCCTGTTTAAAAACTAGAGTTGATTGAAATCCCTTGGTCGTATTGCCTTGGGGACTGGACGTAGGCCACGTGGGTAGTCTGTGGCCGAACCAGGATATATCGTTGTGTCAATCTTCTTATCCCTATCTCTTTTACTTTTGTTTTGTCTTTTGCAAAAACGTTTTTACTTGTACGCGACAACGATTTAATTTGAAAATAATATTCATCCGCTGCAAATTCTGTTTATACTTTAAAAAGGGTTTCGAGTTATCGAAAAGTTTTCAATTTTTAATTAAAACCCAATTCACCCCCCTCTTGGGTATGGTTGCCACGGCCAACACTTAATCACCATGGTGCAGGGGTTAGAGTCTTTCCTCGAGTCTTAGAAGTCTTCTGTCTAGCTGAATCTTAGCTTTATCATTGCGTTTATGAATTATTATTGTTATACTGACATGTTTAATGATATAACTGCATGCTGATAATTTTTTATGTGATTGTGAGTCGTATCACTGCATATCTGCTTTATGTTATATGATGAATGGGGATCTCACCTCATTTCATTGTTGTTCAGATTTTGCGTTACCTTTATGATCTGTCAAGACGATGGCAGCACTATTCCAGCATCACGTCCAGCCTGAGTTGGAGATGGCACGGTTACTTGTACACATCTACAGTGGCCAATATATATCGAAGGTGTGAGGAGTACCCACTGCATGACGATGTCTTTTCCTTAGTTGTTTCTGTTGTATGAGGATGACACCACGTCCTAGTTTTAAGTAGGCCAGCATGATGAGTCCTTATGTTTAGGGCGATATTTTGTGGAGCTGCGTCTCCAATATCATTATATGTATTTTCAGTTGTGTTATTTAATTGGCGTTGGTATTTCCACCATTTTATGTTATGACTGTGTTTATGACTTTTAGGTTTTTAAAGACATTGGATCGTATCATGTATATGTTTGATGGTGTTTAAAGCTTTTATTTGCTTAGTTTCCTTCCCGAGAAGAAAAAGAAAAGTAAACCCATATTTTCATATAATATTTATTTTCCGTTTTACTCGGTCTTATAGAATGTCACAGGCAATGTAGCACCCAAGAAGGGTGTTATACGTACAAACCTAAGCATACATTAGATTCCCTACTTAGGGCACTGGTTGAGACTAAATTAATCTCCTTTAGCCACATGGGTATCACCTGGTTTACAATATTACATGCCATATCTCTTGAGAACCTTTTCAATATAGCTTTTTTGAGACAATCTAAGAACACCCCGACAACGATCTCGGTGTATCTGTATGCCCAATACGAAAGAAGCATTACCAAGATCTTTCATCTCAAAGTTTTTAGCTAGTAATCTCTTGGTTTCATGCAACAAGTCTATATCATTATTGGCAAGAAAAATATCATAAACATACAAAAACAGAAAAATATACTTGCTCCCACAGAACTTATGGTATATACAATCATCGACCAAATTCGCCTCAAAACAAAATGAGATCATCACTTGATGAAACTTGAAATACCATTGTCGAGATGCTTGCTAGACCCCATGAATGGATTTCTTAAGTTTGTAAACCATATTCTTTGAGTCTCTCGAAACAAAGTTTTCTGGTTGCACCATATAGATTGTCTAATTAATGATACCATTGAGAAATGTCGTCTTTTCGTCCATCTGATGTGACTAAAGATTGAAATGTTCCACCAACGTCATTATAATCCTAAAAGAGTCTTTCGAAGAAACTGGAGAGAAAGTCTTTATATAGCTGATGCCTTCTTTCTGTGTAAATCCCTTTGCGATAAGATGAGCTTTGTACCTTCCACATTGCCTTTCGAATCCCTCTTAGTCTTAAACATCCATTTGCAACCAATGAATTTTGCACCTTCTGGCAATGGGACAAGATTCAAAACGTCATTGTCCGTCTCTTCATTCATGGCATCAATCCACTTTTGAGAGTTAGAACTTTCCATGGCTTGATTGAAGCTGATCGGATCATCTTCCATCACTCCAATGTCAACATCATGTTCTTAGCCTAGAATGCATAAGGACTTTAAGTTTTCGCTTGGGATGAAGTTTTCCTCTCTAAAATAGTTGAAGGATGCCCTCCTAGAGCATTCAGCTCTGAATGGCAGAAGCGTCAAGTTTGTGAAAAATGACAATGTGAGGGTTAGAGCATTGTGCAAATCAAATTGTGGTTTTGTGGCGTATTGGAGTAGGTTTGGGAGTCACACGCAGACATGCTAAAGACACTTAGACCAGCTCACAGATTTGGTAGAGTATTCGATAAAAAGAATGTCAAGTCAATGTGGGTGACCAAGGTTGTGACTGAAAAAGTGAGGTCAGACAATCAATATAAAATGAATGAGATCCAGATAAGGAGGGCGTACTTAACTAGGATAACATCATGGACTGAATTCAAGGCAAAGCAAATAGCAAAAAAAGGTGGTTGAAGGGGATGCTAAAAAACAGTACACGTTGTTATGGAGGTACAATGCAGAACTGGGTGAAAGTGTAAACATGGAGACACAAGAAGGGGTTGAATTGTGTTTCTTAAGCTTTTTTGAAAAACCTTTTCAGAAACTCATTTTGCAAGCAATGGATAAATAAACACATAGAAAAACAAGTTTTCTAAAAGATTAAGAACCTTCAAAGTTCAATCCCCAGGTTAGAAAGTAAAGAAACTTGACAAAGAGAAGGGAAAGAGATATTCACAGAGATATATCCTGGTTCACTCTTATCCATCAAAGAGCTTCGTCCAGTCCCTTCGATTTGAAGGTTTTCCACTAAAACACCTAGCACAAGTTGTTTCCAAGTCACTCCAGACTATACAACTCAAGTTTTCTACACCTCTTCTGGCACAAAATATTATTTTACAGACAAGCCTCTTCAGGCTCAACCAAATCCTAGATTTGAAAGATTGTTTTTAAGCTTTAACTAACTCACTATTTGTGAGGATATTATAAAGATATGCTCTAGAAACTGTATAAACTTTACAAAGAAAGAATATGAAGGTGTTACAAATTTTTAGAGAGTATTGAGAATTTAAATAATAAGATGAGCTCTTGAAATATCTCCCTAACTTCAAATTCTTTCTCTTCACTCTTTAATAGACTCTCAACTTCTTCTTTGAGTTATTTTCCGTTAGACACATCTTCAATGCTAGCTGTCCATTGTGCATAGGTGTCCTTTCTTTGCAAGAGCAACACATATATTTTCTTTCTGGTACAATAGGGTGCAACAGAGGGTTGACATGCTTTTTCTGTTGTTGCTTTTGCTTTGCGAGGCTCGATGTGTACTACGTTGTACATTGTTTTGTCTTAACCCAAATGACATTTCGAATGAATCAAGGGAGGATATTAACAAAAGGTGCCACCTCATCATTATCTGCAAAATAAAGTTAGCGGACGAACATAAAATATAGAAAGACTGGACGGACGCACAACAATTTATCCTTAGAAGGAAAAGGTTGGACGGACACAGGTTGGTTGTGTGTGAGGGATTTGGTCCAATAACTACTGATACTTGTCCTAGAGAAACTTATGCTTCCATCCATCTAGATTCTGACGCATCAATTTATTGGACGGACGTAGAGCTTTGATCATGAAATGAGTCTGTCTGTAATCAAACAAAAGATAAATGCCATTTGACCTAAAGAGTTAAGTGACCAATGACATAACATTTTTCAAACAAAGTCAATAAATGATTTTGTTAATCATTAAATCTTTGATGGGCCGAACATTATATATCACTGTTTTGGTTCCAACACTGAGGAGAGTAAACACAGGGAACACTTGCAAACTGTAACTTGAGAGACCTAACCTAACAATCCCTCCTTGATTTGGTAGCTTTTACATGTGCCTAGAAGGATGCAAATGAGGGTTTATAGCTGGATGCAAACCATTCATTGGTATTGATAGCTGTCATTTGAAGACAAGTTATGGGGGGAAGTTGCTGATTGTTGTAGGCAGGGACTCAAATGGTCAATACTTCCCTCTAGCCTTTGCAGTAGTTGAGATGGAAATCAAAGATAGATGGAGGTGGTTTTTGAAGCTTCTGTTGGAGGACATTGCTGATGTCATCACCAATCAATGGACCTTTATATCAGATCAACACAAGGTAATTTGTTTACTCGAATTTTTGTACATATTAGTTATAGTTGCATAATTTAACTTAGTATTTATGTGTTTATTAGGGGTTGATACACACCTTTGAGGAGCTGCTAGAACGTATGGAACATAGATTCTGTTTGAGGCATCTATACAATAACATGAAAAAAAGATTTTTGGGGTTGGGGGGGGGGGGGGGTACACTGCTGCGAGACTTAGTCATGGAAGTTGCCGAGGTAACCTATCTTGAAGCATGGAATGAAAAAATGAAGGAGATCAAGGGCTTTAGAAGAGGGGGCATATGACTGGTTGATGCAAATTCCAAAGACTACTTGGTGGAAACATGCTTTTAGTCCTTATCCAAAATGTGATGTACTCATGAACAATCTTAGTGAGGTATATACCTTCCAATTAGGGCAGCCTTGAAATTATCTTCCAGGATTTTTGTTCGTTCTAGATGTCATCAACTTCATTCTAGATCCACAAACACAAAACCTGTCGTCACCATTTGAGCTTGAACTAAATGACCTATGGCTAACACCCATGGCATTTGACGGTGTCTTCTGATCAGTGGGATGACTCACGTTCCTACGGCGAAGGTGCAGAGGGATAGCCACTCGACTAATTAATGAAGCCAAGGAACATTAAACCCTAGTCGACACAAGGGAGGAGAAGAAGAAGAAGAAGAAGAAGAAGAAGAAGAAGAAGAGCGGGGGAGGAGAAGAAGGAGGAAGAGCTGAAAAGGAGGAAGAAGAAAATGAGGAGTTAAACTTCCATTTGTCCATATTTCGAGAAAAAGTATTTCTTGTTTTTAATTCCCATTCACATAAGAATGAATACTATGATTTGCATTTCGAACACGCATGAATACAGCATCTATAGGATAACTTCTGTCTTGAAAGTTATTTAGTGTTTTTTAGTCGAGGCCTGGTCGAGGAGCGCGATAATGGTTGAGGAACGTTAGGTTTAATAAGGAAGTTGAACATTAATTTTTTCTTTTTCTTAAAAAAATATTTATTATTTATTTAATTAAAAAATTAAATTGATAAATACAAAGCTGTCAATCCACATGGAATTAAAGGACAAAAGTGACATGTCAAGCATGTTGTCTGCCATGTCAGCAGTTAACAGAAGCAGTTAATGGCATGGACAAAAGTCTAGCTGGTGTTGACCAGTAGAGTAGTGCTTTCGAATTTTATTGACGTTATTCCTGTTGTCTCCATTTTCGTGTGTATATATATATATATATATATATATATATATATATAATCTTTATGTCATTATACTTATACTTATGGTTCACGCACTACTAGAAATGCATGGATTACCTGCAGATTTTCCTGTGAATTTTTTTCGAAGGAATTTCCTACGAATTTTGCTGCAATTTTTCTAGAAATAAGGTTTTTTTCCTATAGATTTAAATTCGTAAGAAATTTTGTAGGAAATTTTGACATTTCCTGTGAATTTTCTTGCGGATTTAAATTTTTCGCAAGAAAATCTGCAGGAAATTTCCTACAGATTTTAAAATTCACAGGAAAAAATTACCTACGAAGGTATTACCTATAGGTGAAATTTGTAGGAAAATCCGCATGAAACCCGTTTCCTGCGAATTTTTGAGCAAAATCTGCAGGTAATTAAAATGATTTCTAGTAGTGACGCTCTTACTAGGTTAACTAGCTCACCCCATTTGGTGCCTCGAATGCAAATGTGGAAGTAACTAGATTATATTGTTTGTTTATTTATTGGTGATTTGGGTTGGTATAGTCAGGTTAGCATCAGGATCAACTTTTTTTTTGGGAACGAAATCCCGTTATTTTTGCAAATTTATATGCTACACTATATATTGATATAGTATTTTTTATTTCATAGATCCTAAATAGTTCAAAATTAACTATGTATGAATGAGTTGATTGTTTTTTATCTATTGTTTTACTTTCTTTACCTTTGATTTATATTTGATGGCTTCAAAATAGCTACATCCGTTCGTGTGCTTTTTGCAGGAAAAACATTTTTTGAGTTGTATAACACAGCTATTTATAATTATATTTATTGATTCCTAAATATCAAACTTTTCATTTTCACTCTTAAATATGAAATTTTTTAATTATGCTTCATACATTTATTATAAATTCGTATTTTTATTTTATTTACATTATTTATTTTATGTTTTCTAATTAATTATATTTTTTTTTTTTTTTTATTGCTCCGATCAATTGGATTATATATGTTTAATATATATATGTCAATTATATATTCTACAATCAATCCCCTTTACTCCATAAATAAAACATAAAGCTTCTTAATTTTTCTTTAATACATTTAGTATTTATCAAAGACCTTGCCAATTTTGTAAGGGGAAAGGAAAATTTGGATGTTCTCTTGGAAGAACAAAATTGGTTTTTTGATAATGTTGGAATAGGATTTAATCAATACAAAAGTGAAAAATATTACAAGATTGTATTTGTGAAAATGAGTGTCTCTGCGTCTCCTTATGTGACCTGCAATTATTGTGAAAAAAATTGCCACAACTCTCTTACATGTTCAATTAATATAACCGACTCTAGCAAAATGTGGATCCCAAGGTTACTAAGGATGTTTCTTCAAGCTCTTACTACCAAGGGCCCAAGAAAATTTCGGTACAAAAGCAAGGTGAATTTGTTTTGTAGGTGTAATTAAAGATAGAATCTAATGACCTATAGTTTCTTGATAGCAGGTGTTCTAGGCAAATGACTGAAGATTATAGCAAGGTTTCCTCTCCCAAACGTAAAGAAGGAGGAGACATCACTTTTGGTGACAACAACAATGGAATATTGAAATTGGTTTGAAGTAGCCTTGAATGACTCCTTTGTGCTTTCTTTGATTAAATTGAATGGTTACAATATTGTCACTTATTTATACAATTACAAAGTTGAGTGGCTCATAATAGTTATTAATATGTATTATGTGTTGCATGCTAGTCTTATATGTGCTCTATGCTAATTCTATGCCTATTTCATTTTGTTTGTTAGAGTGCATGGAATGATATCACTATATGATAATAATGTCATTCTTGAGTAATTGGAACCATGTTGAATTTTTTTTTTTTAATTTTCAAAGTTATTAAGTTTTTGTTGCTGCTATCAAAAGTATCAACTACTGGACGAAATAGAAGGTATAGGATAGTCGCTATTTTTAGTTGCTACTCTTCTTAGGTTTTTGTATGGAGCTAAATTTGTGTCGTTGAACCCATAGGGACATGATTGGTATTTAAAATTTCCTTTACGATTTTTTCTCTTTTGCTTTGTTATTTGACCCATACTACACCATCCCCGACCCACACTGCACCATCCCCATCCCATACTGAACCCACTAGTTTCCATCCACGACACTCACACACCGGCTACTCGCCACCCCCACTGCACCCACACCACACCCTCCACCATCAACACCATCATTTGCTTCGCCGACCACACAGCCCGGATTGTAGTTTATGGCTACTCCCAGGAAGACGACACATCCAAACCCGGCCATTCCATCGTCATCATCTGTGCCACATGTCGATCAGGGCAAATCATCGTCTGTGCAGCAGTCGGTCGTGCTGGAGGCCGTGCCAGAGTGGGCAAGGATTTCGGCACCTGAGGAGCAACCATGGATCCAGCCTATTTCAGGATCATAAGTATTTTTTAATTTAATGTTTTATAAGAAACACTATTTTTGTTATAAATAAATTTGTTGTTTGTCATAATGTTGATTTTTTCAAATTATAAACTTGTCAAGTTTATCCCATCGAAGGCGGCCTCCAAGGCCATTTCATACTCCATCATGGTGCAGTATCGTCGCTACTGGCCATCCTAGGGGAAGATAGCGCAGTACGACAGAGATTGTATCTTTAGACGATTCGGGGTAAGCTGTTTATTTTTTTCGTGCGTAATTTTAAAATTGTTTTTTCACTCATTATATATATTTTATTGTATGATTTTTTTAATTATTTTTTTCCTTGTTAACAGGCCCTTGTGCGCTGTCGTCCAGATACATCGTTGAGCAGGGAGCAGGTCCAAGACTCGTGGACATGCTCCAAGAGCATAGGAACAGCCGTATACATCCAGATTGGATCGACCCCAACCTCTGGACCCAACTTTGTGAGTACTGGAACTCTCCAGCTTACAAGTTGAAGTGTGAGCAAGCGAAGAAGAACTGAGCTTCTGAGAAGGGCGGAAGCCTACACACGGGTGGTTCGATTAACCACGTCCAACATGCTATTAACATGGTATGTATATGTAATTAATCAAATTTATAAACTTTATATTTTTGTTAATAATTTATTTTATAAATAATTGATTTTCATTCGTGTGTCCTTTACAGGCAGGAGCACTTGACCGGCCAATTGATCTGCCTACGTCTTTACACAGACCCATATGCGCGGATCGACCGGCTAGTTTAATGATGAGAGATCCATGCAGACTGTGGTGAGCCTAAGTTTCCCTTTTTTTTTGACTTTTTATTTACGTATTATTATTATATTGTACTAATATAATGTTTTTTATTTATTGATAATAGGAGGAGTTCTCTGCCAGGTTTAGTTAGGTAGTGTCTGAGACTGCCTCTAGCTCCGGTGCCTCGGATCCCTTCTAGATCGACCCCACCGAGGCAGAGAGACTACAGACCCAGGTGTGGGTGATGTGGCTTGCGGGAAGAAGAAGGTGCGGATTTAAGGTACTGGGTGCCTAGCTCGTACCTTCTAGCAGGTGGTCCAAGCATGACACATTGGGAGGCTGCATCTTCTGGCTCAGAGAATAGCGAGGAGGTGAAGTAGCTGAGACAGGAGGTGCACACCAGCAGAGGGAGGAGAACGACTGCATGAGGCAGCGGATATAAGCACTCTCCCGGGTGGTTAGAGCCATACTCGAGGTACTCCCACCTGAGAGGCGCACCGCTCTTGAGGGGGAGCTCCATACCGGCCTTCCTTATACTACTACCGACGCACCTGAGCAGCAGCAGGATGGCGGTGCGTCGTCCAAGTCGCAACCAGATTGTCATCTGTCAACCCGGATGATGATCTCTCCCCCCGCCTGGACGATGAGGACTATTATGGTGGTTATTATGATAATTACGTTAGATAATTGTAGGTTTTGGTAGCTATAGGATTGTTTTGTACGGATTTATGTATGGAAATTGTTATTTTTATGTTTTATTTATTTTAATTTTAATTTTAATTTTATTTAATTAAATTTAAATTTTCATTCTTAGTTTACATTTAAATTTTAATTGATAAATAAAATAAAATAAAATAATTAATTTTAATTTTAAAAAAGTAAAATGAGATTACCAACGTAAATGTCCCTCGGTAATCTTTAATCTTCGTAAAGATTACTAACGGATATTTCCGTCGGTAACCTGGATTCCTCATTACCAATGGAAAGGCCCTTGGTAAGGCATGAAGGGAATTACTGGCGACTTATTCTGTCGGTAATGGGGCAGCCCATCAAGGTCATTACCGACGGAATACCCTAATCCATCGGTAACGGTTACCGACGGATTTGTGTCCATCGGAAAGCCTTCGATAACACGCCATTACAGACGGTTTTTGGCAATTTCCGATGGCCTTTGGCTATTGGTAATTCCATTTTTTTTTTTTGTAGTGAATACAACTTAATTCTACCAGCAAGTATGATTTAACTCTAGTTAGAGGAGCTATTTTTTTGGAAATTTGAGAAACAATTTTGGATGACATGTTCCACTATCAATTTTGAATTCATTGCTTGAGTTAGCAGGTCACGAAGATCAATGGTTGAAAAGTGTATGACATGCATACCTCTATGAAAATGACCTACACGACAAATGTCACTTCCATGTGGCATACAAGGTGCAATTGAAGTAGCTAACAACAATATCTACAATGGAAAGAGAAGCCACATACTGTTAGATATAGTGTTGTTAGACATGATGTCACTAGTGAAAAATATGCTTTCTACATCATGGATTCTACATCGGTTACACTAAAACCGTTGTAGAAAGTAGTGCGGTGACATTTTTGTAATAAAATGAAATTTAGGAATGACTTTCTACATCGGTTGCAAGAAGAACCATTGTAGAAAATAGCACGGTGACATTTTTGTAATAAAATTGATCCTGAGAATGACTTTCTACTACCATTACTTTTGCAACCGTCGTAGAAAGTCTTATGATTTATTATTTACTATTTACTATTTTCACAAACCCTAATACCATCGATCCAAACCCACTAGTTCTCTCGTTCACCCTTCTTCTTCTCCATATTTCTGCAAAATCAAACTCAAACACCCTTCATCACTCCGGAGACTAACTTCCCTGACTCCCACCTCCACCCTATTGCCTCCACCTTCCACCTCAGCAAGTTTGACATCGACAAATTCGCCACCAAATCCATCTTCGCCGCCAAACTCTCCCTCAAAATCTCCATCTACACCGGCCGGAGAGGCACCACTTGCGGCGTCAACCCCGGGAGGCTCCTCGGCAAGGTTTCCGTCCTGCTCGATCCGGGTGGATTAATGTAGAGAAAGAAGCGAAAGGAGTCTCCTCTGCCGTGCAGTTCCAGTTCGACGGCGAACCCAAATGTAGCCCTCAGGTTTTCCAGATCCAAGGCAATATCTCCCGACCTTTCTTCACCTGCAAGTTTAGTTTCAGAAACACCGGTTACCGAAATCACCTTTCCAGGTTAGGTTACTTCAAAATTAAGAATTCCTTATTCTAATTTTCGGTACGCATTCTTTGTTCTAGTCTGTTTGCCTAATAGATAATGGATATTATTTATATCTAAATGGATGATGATAAGTAGAACTGTTTATGTCTTCTATTTTGCTCATTTAGCAGTCAGTTAATTCTTGATTGAAGGGTATCTTGAGTTGAGTGGGGTTTGGAGTTAGTGGCTGATGTATTAGTTTGTTTCCTTAAAATTGCATGTTAGGTGTTTGAGAAAATACTTGTGTTGTTTCTATTTGAGATTAAATCTCTGGTTTTATGCTTTTATGGGCCTGGCCTCTAAAAAACAAACTAATACAGTCTCTTGTGCTCCTTCTACGAGCGTATTTGTAAGCTCCTCCATGAGCATATTTGTAAGCTCCCCTCTTGTATATGTTCAATTGCTAATCAGAGGCCAAATGATGATCCACAGGAAGCTCATTCTGCAGTATAATAACTTGTTCAGATATTTTTTTTTTTTTGTTTTTTTTATCTAAGAAAGCATATATAAGATAAGAATTGTTGCCACGGCCAACACTTCATGGCTACACAAAAGGTAATTTGGAAGGAAATCTGAAAACCTGTACGGTTTTTGTTTTCCTGTTTAGGGGTTATGGAAAGTGAGAAACCATGTTAGGTTTTTTTGCTGCTTAATGGGGTATTGACCGATTTAAAGTAGGTCTTAGAGTTAGTAATAATTAGGGGTTTGGATAAAAGGTAAAAGAGGTAATCCAAGACAATGCTTGATATCCTTCTTTTATAAGTAGGATATGTTTAGTGGGTATTGTATATTTGTAACTGGTTCATGTATAATCCTTATGTACTCTAATATAAGAATTTTACTTTATAATAAATAATTAAAAAAAGACTTCTTCTTGGCTATTCCATTTGACCTAAGTATCTTTCAGTAGTGTTTTCCAATATGGTACAACAGAACTAATCACCAAAACTTTTACAGGGTTTGGCAAAATGTTCCTGTTCTTGTCATTATCAAATGCTGGCTTACTTTTGTTTTATTCAATAGCTTCTTGTAAGTATAACTACTCTTGTAGATGTTCCCTTTAGTCCATATGAATTCCTATTGATATCATTGGACAGGTTTCAAGTATGGCATCTGGTGCCATTGCCATATCTCTCACATTTTCTTGCATATTGGGTCTTCTTTCTACCATGACATCCACAACAATGGGTAGGCCTTTTTCTACTTTTAGACAGCATTATATACTTGACCCAAGTATCTTCTTTTCAGTCTGTAAATGCAGATAGCTGTTAGACCTACCATATGGGTGGTTGCACTTGTAATATTGAATTAGCTTGTTTGATCCATTTTATTTGTAGTGTTAATTGCCTAAATCATTTCTTTACAGTGGTGATACCTGGTTGTGATTTAATGGACTCTTTTATGTTATAGCTAACTCTTTTATGTAATTTATATTTCTTATATATCTCCTAATGTTTTGACAACTTATCATATTGATCCAACTCTATCAAGACATGAGTTGAGCCAAATTTTTTTTTTTTTAAAAAATGTAGTTGTCTACTAAAGTTCATAAAGAATGGTTCACAGGTGTAATATATTTTTTCTAGGCTATTCTTTTTGCTGATATTTTGATGTCTTGTACATGATTACGTGACAGACCTTGTGTGACACCCTAGGTCATTACATGGTTTCCGTTGCGGAAAACAAATTAAAATTTCTGTTTGCTGGTTGCTTTCAGAAAATAAATTTATTATAAGGCAGAAAACTCGGGTGTAAAAAATTTTTCTTCCGCGAATAACTCTAGAACAACATAATACATACCCTAAATAGTAAAGTCATATTCTTAAAGAAGTCACCACAACATACTGTTTTTAATTTCAAAAGGGCTCAATTTCCAAAAAGAGAAACTTAAAATCAAGAATATATTACAACATCACAGTTACCGACCTTTTCAACATAAAACCCAAAACAAGACTCCTAAGCTGGTCGCTCTACAAGACATTATTGAAAAGACTTCCGTTGTCTTTTCCCACGAACAAATACTTCTTCAAGCATATAGAATCTAAGTCCGCAAGTGACTTAAAGAACTCATCCGCTTCATCTATACTAGTATCCCAAGATACAACGGCAATTTCCAGTAGAACTTGATATGTTTGTAAGGGTGAGACACCAATATATGGATTTAACACAATAACTACATGCGCGACCCAAAATAAAATATATACACGTATACAAGTTTATAATAACATAAACATTCATAATAAGGCAAATAGTTTATTCATGGGTTTCACAACCCAAACATCATCATTTGAAAACTATGTATGAACACTTCATATTCGTAATCTAAATTCATACCTAATCTCATGAGATATCCCCAACCTCGAGGTGAGTTGATCAAACTCAATAGCCACGCAGGCAAAAAGCACGAAGCCAAAACCATAGTACACTGTCCAACACAAGGCACAGTGATCACCGAATATGGTTACCATAGCACATTGTCCAATTTAAGGAGCAGTGATCACTGAATATGGTTTTTTATTGTCCAACCAGGGCACAATGATACGTCGATTCATGAATATCGCCATGATATCATGATTAACAAACAGGCATGTCTGCCTAAAATGCATGTAAAACATTTTGTTCTTGACACTTTTCTTTGTATTCAATCTTTCCTTGCCGAAGCTCAAAAGCTTACTATCAACCATAATTTTAGACATCTTAACACTTTTATTAATAACACGGGACCTCAAGTCCGAGTGCTCAATCACGAAACCCCTAGACCGATGCCTCGGGCTTAGGTTCGTGGTAATAGAAAACAGTATTCCCTTTGAATAATATTATTTACTCTGAGATTAGGACACGCAGTCCAAACTACACTACATCGAAATTAGGACCCAAATTCCAAAACACCACAAGAACACTATTTCTCCTACATCTTGATTACTAAGTTCAAACTCACTATCTACACTGTTTGCGTAAAACTTGTTTCTGAAAAATCATCTCAAAGGGAAAATCCTTTTATAAAATTATCTGATACTAAAATCTTTTCTGTAACCGTGTTTTCAGAACTAATTGCTGTCTAACGTTTTAAAATACGTTTAAGTCGAAATTTGATAATTTTCTCCTTAAATAATTTTCTAAATTCATGATTAAGTTGTTTTCGAAGATTAATGTCATAAAATAACTTTTTATAATATTACGGAATTTCTTACGTAAAAATTAGCAGTACAAAAATAATTTCACGGTTACGTCCTTACTATGACTCATAGTTTACTTTTTTACTAATAAATCATTAAAATAATAATATTTTTGAAAATTTCTTATTTTCTCAAATAATTAATTAAATCATAATATATTCTAATATTTTTCATTTAAAATACTGAATATTACTTGTGAAGCTTCTTAAAGCTTTTATCTCATTTAATTAATTGAGCATTGACCACTGTCAGACTTTTCAAACCACAATCAACAACATCATAGCAATTATTTCCAGACAGATCATGTATCACAACATTATAACATAATTGCAGATAAACAATTTCAATGCAAAACAACTATCACAGATAAAAATAACGTAACTTAAACAACTTGAACCAAATTAAACAAGTACCACAACCACAGATAAATAATACAGACCACACACTAATCACATACAGTTATTGGGAAAAATCCCTCAGGTAAGCTCCCCTTACCTCTCGAAGAACATGGATGAACAAGGCATTGAATCATGAAATTTATTGAAGAACATGAAGATGATTAAGCAAGGAGAACAAGGTTTACCTCTTGTAGATCCAAAACAAGTGAAGAATCAAAGACTTGCTTTACAAAATGATGCTAGAAAGCTTATGAACTTATAAGTGTTTTATGAACAAAAGGCAATAGGAATGAAATGAAGTGTGATGGAGGGTATTTATAGGAGTGTGGGCTGCGAAAATAGGGACCAAAGAGCAAGGAATTCTAGTTTCATAAGGACCAAAGTGCAAATACTTTGAAGGACCAAATTGCAAAATAGAAAAAGTCTAAGGACCTAAATGCAATTTCCTTAGAAATTGTAATAATGAAGCCATGTGCACCATAAACGCATTCACATGGGTGAGTCATCTCATATGACTCATTGGTATTATCCAATAGCGGCTCCCGGAAATCCCGTATTCTGCTCCATCGCTTACCTGATTAATATAACACCGGATAGAATATATTATTTTCGCGTTTTATAGTGAAATATTTTTAAAAATACCAAATCGAAGGAAATTAAATAAAAACCTCAAGTTTCTTGTTCACGGATTAAAATTAGGTCATCTGAGCAGTATAATTATACTGTCAGTGAAATTTACAGACCGGGTTCCGCCTGACTTTTCAACCTAAATTTTAACCGTAACTCTCTACCATCAAGTAGAGTATAACTATGGTTTTAGAATAATTAAAATAATTTTCTAAGTCTCAGATAAAAATATAAACGTAATTATATAAATTTCTGATATTAGAAAACAGCGGAAAGTCGAGGTGTTACACCTTGCAAGAAAACACAAAACTTACAGGCTGCTTAGCTTATCCGGAAGTGAGGTTTACACTTCATACCCCATTAATGTGGAATATATCCTCAAGACAAAATTTGCAAACTATGGCAAGGTACTGCACTTTAGAAACTCAAAGCTAGCATGCCAGGATTTATATTTGCACTTAAGAGTTGAGTGGTATTTTTTAGTTCCTCATTTCTTAGGCCAAAAAGGTAAAATTATTAACAGATATGGGAATTTTATGGCTATAAAAAAGTAATCTGATCATTTCAGTTTTGTATAATGACAATATAAAGGTCGAAGTTGAGGTTCATAAATCAAAATCAAGGTTGATAACTATATAAATCCATGCAATTTGAGTTCTTGATCTTTTATATATTTCTTCCTTTTTCCTAGGAAATTCAGTTCATGACCAAATACATACTGAAAATGGGGAGTTTAACAATATTGCTATGAAAGTTGAATCATAAGGTTAATTACAGAATCATGGGAAGTTTTTAACTAATTCAAAATTTTTAAATATTCCATACCTTGATAACGAGCACCATGAATTTGTTAAATAATAGAATAGTGCTTACACATAACCATGAATTTGTTAAATCATAAGGTCAATATTGCTTACACACAACCAGTAATGCAGGAAGTGCACTTTCTACATCGGTTGGTCAACAAAACCGATGTAGAAAGTCCACCAGAGGTCACAATTTGGATGTAGAAATCACACTTTCTATAACGGGTGTGTCTTCCAACCGATGTAGAAATGTACTTTCTACAACAGTTGGACAACCGTTGTAGAAAGTCCCTACTTTCTACATCGAACGTATCTACAACGGTTGGTCAATCGATGTAGAAAGCCTTTTTCAACCGTTGTAGAAAGGCTCTTTTGTACTAGTGTGTAATTTTTCTTGAGTATGTAAGAAGTGAGAAAAATCTAGTTGATACTCTCACAAAAGGATTACCCAGGAAAGCAGTCTTGAATTCATCAAGGGGGTGGATCTTAAGCCTTGAGTTGAGGAAATTATAGTGGATACCCATTTGTTAGTCAAACAAAGTCATATGATTACTCATACGCATTACATTTTCATCCCTATGGTGTGCGGCAATGCTTGTTGATAATAGATATAGCCCTTAATTTGGGTGGTGCTATAGAGACGTACTTGATATATCTATAAATATTTTTATTACGAGGTTGACCAGTGAGTGTGGCTTTCCTAACCCATAACATGGGTCCGTGACCACCTCCATCTCCTTCCAAATGTCGATTAGAAAGAAAATAAATAAATAAACACATGGCATCCTCGCTTTGGAATATTCACCTGATTTAGGAATATATGTAATGACCCACTTATAGGAGTAAAACATGGCTCTTCCTCTAAATCATTCTTCATGCAAAGATCAGTTTATGGCCGAACCATTAACAGGTTTTTAATTCTAAAGCATTCCCTCCGCCTTTTACCAAGAGGCAGCAGGTTGGAAAGTGGTTAAAATCCTTGAAGCACTTGTGAAATATGAAGTTGATGGATTTGGATTCTCTAAATTTATTTTTCCCTAGAGTTCCTGCATTTAGGCAAATTTTAAGGGTGCTTTTGTCTTTACAATATTCAACAAATCTAATTTTTCAAACTCTCTAACAAAATTTTACCTAACTTTAGGAAATTTAGGGATTCATAAATGTAGGGAATCTAGATCTGAAGTTGACGGCTATCTTTCATCAGGCACTCTTCATAGGTATATAATTTAAAAACCTAGATACTATATTTAGATGACACTCCATTTATATATGTATATTAAATGTTCATTCTAATAGCATTTAGTCGCACTGACACTGAGGAATAGTGTCCACCTAAGTTTTATATTTTGGTTCTAAAAGAAAACATTTTTTCTTCTATTCACCACAATCACCTATAGATTACCTATGCGTCTTTAGATTTTAAGTTCACCACTTCTTTGACTCTACTCACTACGCCAGATTCGGGATTTAATAACACACTTAATAACGGTTTCGGCAAGTGGTACTTTGAGAAAATGCATGGAAGTGTTTAATAACGCTGACCAGTAGAAATGATACTAAATTATAAACCTTCAACAGCGGTTCATCTAGAAAACACTATACCTACCCCATAACCTATTTTTTTAAAAAGCATTCTTTACCTCATACATCATTAATAGCACGTAACCGGGGAAACGCTATCATAATATAACATTTTAATAGTGTTTATTTGGACAAACGCTATGGAAGCGGTAACTATAATAGCGCTTGAATGGAAAAGCACTTTATTTTCTTCAAATTAAAACTACACTTTCTAGGTGAGCAACTCCCTGCTCGTAGTCGTTGTGCGTTGACACTGTTCATGGAATTAATGGAAGTACAATAAATTATCTGCACAGAAAACTCGATATTCAACATTATGCATAGAAAATTGTCCGTAATCAGTTCCGCCTTAATAGCTATTGAAAAAACGCTCCAAAACCTAAGCCAATTTCTCCTATAAGTAACCCTCCTCTGTGTTCTTATATATCCCACACTTCAAATTTTATAAAATCTCCTCATGTATTCTTCTCTGTGTTCTTATCTTCCAGAAAAGGCTAGTTCTCCCGTATTTTTTTGTCGTGTGTCATGACTAATGTCCAGATGAGAGTCGGAAGAGGGTCAATCCTAAAGGTCATGACAAATAACAAGAAGATATGTGAATGTCATCGTCTCTCACATGCCTACGACCATAAGGTGCCAAAACAAAACAGAATAGGAAGCCTTTCTAGAAACAAAATCTTTCTTTAATTTGGCATGACAGATGACAAAAAGATATGAGAGTGGGCTATCAAATGCCCTCATGAAATGAGAATTGAGGGCATCCCAGTGACCCTATATGCAGATTCTGACACAAAGGGATCTAAGGCATCTTGAAGGGAGTCAGAAGAGACAAACTAAAGCAGAGTCGTAACTAAAGTGTCTTCATTATCTCCTCAAACTCTATTTTGTTTTCACCCTTGCCACCAACATGTTGCTGAAAAGAATAGCCAAGAATATATTGTATTCAATTTTTTATCGTCACTGTAAACTTAAACAATGTATTTGAAGTGAAATAGAATAAAATAAATATCTTTCAAGGTATTTGTTATAAACAAGTGCAATCCTTTTCCGTTTAACAACTTTTGATTGTCATCACTGTGAAGTGAGAACTCAAAACGAATTATTAACATGTGAAAATTTAAAGAAAAAAATCCTTATTTGTTCTCAACTTCAGCTTGCATTAAATTTTAAAGGAATGAAAAATATTCATTAAAAAAATAAAGGTTTAATAGCGCTTATTAAATGAAGCACTATTATAAGGGTCATCATGAATAGTGTTTCATTTAGAATGTGCTATTAAATAGCGATTATAATTGCACTTGTTTGAATATGTGCTATCATTTCCATATTTTAAAATTGAAACATTTCTCTATGACCACACTCATGCACACTTCAAACCTCAAATTACTGCTTTTGCTTCCCTATTAGTTTAAGATATCATTGTATTTGATCTTAGCAAGTGCAATCCTTATCCCTATAACAAATTTTGATTGTCATTATTGTGAAGTGTGGGGAACTTTAAAACACCATCTATATGAATTTTAAACATGTGAAATAAAATAGAAATTACAGTAACCCAATTGGAGAAATTATAATTTTGACCATTGTCCATTGAAAATGTAACAAACAGAATGTTTTACTTACATTAGAAATATAAAGGAATGGAAAATATTCATTAAAAAAAGAAAAGAAAAGGTTTACATAGCACGCATTTAGAAAAGTGCTATTAAAATGACATTCATGAATAGCGTTTGTTTCAAAAAGCACTATCATTTTCCTATTTTAAAATTGAAGCTTTTCTATATGATCACATTCTCATACCTCAGACTTCAAATTATTGCTTTTGCTTCCGACATCATAATTTTTTTTTAAAACCAAAATGGGGTGCAAAAGCATCACTGTGAAAACAAGAAATCCCAACTAGGTTGGCACCTCAAGAGCCACCAATCATTTGCAGCACTCCCAAAAATTTATTAATAAAAACAAAATGAATAAAGAATACAAGCAACATGGGAGGACCAAACCAAAACCCATGCCTGAGCCCAAAATTATCTAAAACGATAAGAAGGAATATTAAACCTATTACAATTAAAATCGTTCAAAATGAATTTTGGGGGTAAGTTTCACCAAGTAAAAGCTATGACTTGTGAAAGCATAATTTGCTAGCTTGTTCGCACAAGAATTCCTTTCTCTGAATATATGAGATTCATGAAACTGCATTCTCTTTGAAAGCCAAATACAATTAGACCAACGGATTCTTAGCTTCCAAGGCACAATGTCAACATTCTTGAAAGCACAAACTACCAATGCCGAATCACATTCCAACCAGATTCTACTCCAACCTTTCTGAGATGCAATCTCAATGGCTCGCATAGAAGCTAACAACTCAGCTGTGATAGAGGTTGAGAATCCAATAAAGTCAGAAAAACAACGTAAAACTATACCACTTTAGTCCCTGAAAATGCCACCACAAGTTGAAAGACCCGGGTTACCTCTAGAAGCATCATCTGTATTACACTTGATCCAACCACAAAGGGCCTTCAACCAATTAACTTGGATTATAACAGGAGCTTTAACAGATGACAGGTTACCCGAAATTAAGCTATTAGAGGACACAAGGTGAATAGCTCTCATTATAGATGTATGTATATTGTTGAACCTGATCTGGTTTCTTGATAGCCAAATGACCCAAATGATGTGAATTACAGCAGAAATCACCAAGTCTCTAAGCTGGCCACTCCAATTTCGATTCAGAATGGAGATTACTAACAGGAAGTTGCTGTGATCGATGTGGATGTGAAGCATGTTGCCTAGCCAATTCCAAAGGGAAGCACCATAATCACAAAGGAATAATAAGTGGCTAGAAGTCTCCAAATGTCTTCTACAGTGACACCATCTTGTTACTATCACACAACCTCTAGAGATTAAGTTGTCATCAGTTGGCAACTTATCTAGGATCAATCTCCAAGCAAGGAAAGATCTAGTTGGAGGAATTGAGCTATTCCAAATCAACTTGCCCCAATTTACCTGATTCTGGCTCGAGAAAAGGAAAGAAAAAGCATCCTTGAAACTGAGACAACCATCAGTGGAACTCTTCCAAACCAATTTGTCCGGACCTGTATCAAAAGGAATAATTACCTGCTGAATTAAAGATGCCAGATTCGGAAAAGCATGGTTGACTGATTGTGGAATTTTCCAAGCGCCATTGTGAATAAACTCACTGACAATTGACAATAAATTAGGGAGCAAAGAGTCTTGCAAGTGCAGCATATCTGCTATAGGTCTATCCAACCAACAGTCTCACCAAAAGTTGATTTGCTTCCCATCTCCAAGATGCTAGCAACTACCATAAAAAAACAGTATTAATATACTGTCTCACTCTAGGCCAAATGGAAGAATTTGCATGGTGAACAATAGGCCTATTGAACCTCATGAATCTGGATTTTAGTAAAACAGACCAATGGTTATTTGAGGATAGCATCTCCCAGCTCAGTTTCAAGAGAGCTGCATCATTGATTGATCTTAGGGATCTCAAACCTAGACCACCAGAAGCAGTAGGCTGACACAACTTGCTCCATGCAAAAGATGTGACACCCGGGGCTGACGAGGGCGGGGAGTGGTTACCAGTGCAAGAAGGCACAGACAAGGAGCGGCTCCTGGCAGGCTTCTAGGCGGAGGGACTCATGAATGGACTGATTACACACCTGAATGAGAGGGATCCTGAGACTGTGTTGGTATAGGACTATACAGTTAAGGATGGCTTATATATGAATTGATTGGTACTACCTATGCTATCAAGATGCATATTCTTTTCGGGAGTCCATCACTTAAGAACTCCACAGTTAAGCGTGCTTGACTTGGAGCAATTATAGGATGGGTGACTTCCTGGGAAGTTTTCCCAGGAAACGTGTGAGTGAGGACAAAGCACGATGAAAAGACCAGTGTTGGTCTGTGGGGACAGTTGTCAATCCATAGAGTAGCCAAGGGATGTTACAAATGGTATCAGGGCGACACCTCTCCCAGTACGATGTTTTTCGGGGACGAACCAAGCGGAAGCTGGTAAGCATGTGATACCTGGGGCTGACGAGGGCGGGGAGTGGTCGTCGGTGCAAGAAGGAATGGAATAGGAGCGGCTCTTGGCAGGCTTCTAGGCTGAGGGACTCATGAATGAACCCATTACATACCCGAATGAGAGGGATCCTGAGACTGTGTAGGTATGGGACTATACAGTTGAGGATGGCTTATATATAAATTGATTGGTACTAACTATACTAACAAGATGCATCTTCTATTTGGGAGCCTATCACTTAAGAACTCCACAGTTAAGCGTGCTTGACTTGGAGCAACTCTGGGATGGGTGACCTCCTGTGAAGTTTTCCCAGGAAGCGTGTGAGTGAGGACAAAGCACGCTGGAAAGACCCGTGTTGGTCTGTGGGGACAGTCGTCATTCCATAGAGCAGCCAAGGGATGTTATAACAGAAACTAACTTCCTTTTGTTGACATTACCAGTCCAAATAAAGTTCCTTATGCGTCTATCCAAGGATTTCAACAAAGACATAGGCCACCTATAAACATGAAAGCTATAAACCAACAAACCATGGATAATGGATTTCACCAACTGCACCCTTCCCATGAAAGACAAAGTTGAGCCTCTCCAAGATGAGAGTTTGCACTTGATTTTGTCAGCTATTGGCTTGAGGTGAACCTTTTTTGGCTTACCTAAAAAAATGGGCACTCCAAGATATGTGAAGGGGAGGATGCCACATCTAAAACCAAGGAAAGACTTGAGATTTGAGATTCTAGCAGCACTCAATGAACCTGCAAAGAACCTGCATTTCTCCAAGCTAAGGTACTGACTAGATTCCTCGCCATAAAGCTTTAAAAGAGCCAACAAGTTTCTTAAGTTATTTCTTGTACCTTTACAGAATTCCATAATGTCATCAGCATAGAACACATGTGTACAAGAAGGGCAATTCCTAGGACCTATCATGGGCTGCAATTGGCCAGTGAAGATAAGGTTAGATATGGCTCTACTTAAAGCATCCTCAGCAAGGCAGAATAGCATGGGAGAGTGGATCTCCTTGTCTAACACCTCTTTTGCAAGAAAAGAAACCAGTTGGGTGACCATTAACCAAAATTGACAACTTGGCTGAATGAAGAATGGTTTTAATCCAAGAGCAGAAAGTGGAGTTAAAGCCAAAAGCATCAAGAACCCTTAGCAAGAAAGAACAATCAATTGTGTCAAAAGCCTTTCTTATGTCTAGCTTCAAAGCTAAATTTCCACCATAAGTCTTGTAGTTCAACATGTTCATAGCTTTTGAAGTCATACAAATGCATTCAGAAATGTTTCTTCCTCTCAAAAATCCTTTTTGCTGGATTGAAACAATCTTAGGAGCAATGGTTGCCAATCTATCAGCTATCATCTTTGTGACTATTTTGAATTGAAATTTTGCAAGAGCAATTGGCCTATAGTCCTCAATTTTCCGACATCATAAGTTAGTCATACAATTTGTTACTTTTATTTGGTTCTTGTCATTTTCTATTATAACTTAATGATAAATAGTTTTAACTTGTTACTTAAAATTTCTAAGTTAGTCATACACTTTTCATAACTTTTAAGTTTGTCAATGTATTTAATGTTTCATTACTTGTAGATATTGAGAGTTAAAATTAATTAGATAGTGATCAGGATAGCATATATATAAAATGGCACAAAACAACACTAGAAGGGGGGTTGAATAGTGTTTTCACAAATCAGAGTTTTCTAAGAACAAAACAAAATTCAGTGCAGTTCAGATGCTTTTTGACAGACGCCTGATTCAGCAAGCTGAATTACTAAGAGCAACTATTAACACTCCCCAAAATATTAGTAACAGTAAATAAACGACTGTAATTAAAGTATTAAGGTAGGGAAGAGAGTACCCAGATATTTATCTTGGTTCACCCACAAACTTTGGGTTACATCCAGTCCTTGGTTTCCCCAAGTTTTAACACTATAACTTATCAAGGTTACAGACGAGTTTTATTTGCACACCTAACCTCTCGAGGCTCAACCACAAGTATTGTTTGCACTCCTACCCTCTTTAAGCTCAACAACAAGTAGCTCAAAGAGATAAGAGTTGTTTTGAAGCACAACTTCAATATTAAAAGGATGCAAATCAACTAGATTAACACTACAAAGAGTGAATAGAAACTTAGGATCAGGTAGATTGCAGAACAAGTTCTTCTCTAAATAATTTGTAACATGATAGAAGAACATCAGAGTATAAGAGCTTTCAGCGTGAGTATTCTCAGTCAATGATTCATTTCTGATTATGTGTATTTCTCTCACTTGTATATGCATTTTTCTCTATGTTCTTTAGTCTTCAAGTTCTTCATTTTATACTTGTCCATAAACGATCCGTTGAGACACGATCTTCACTTTGCAGAGATCTTTCTTTTGTCTTCTGGACATAAAATGGCCGTTCTGACTTGGCATTAAATATTTATGAACGTTGGAGGTCCTTTGTTGAACGCGGAGTAGAGCAGAGATACTTTTCTGACTTGGGCAGTGTAGCTTTCCTTATTTGTGCAACACTGAGAAAAGCTCAGAGAAAGGTGCTATTCGTTTATTGCAAGAAGAAGGGTTGTAGCGGGGTCAGTAGAAAGGTGCTATTCCTTTCTTCAATGGTTTTCTTCCATTCAGATTCCCATGTGAGTCTCTAAGAAATATTTTTCTTTAACGTTACTCAGTAACAAGGGAATATTTCCTTATGCTTAGATGCTTGTTTTATCAAGTCTTTCAATGAATGACTGTCATGTTAGATGCATTCTTAGTGCTTGTTAGTTTTGGCATGTCCTTGGACGCCTTCTTGGTTCTGACATGTCCTTTAGATCTTATGATTTTGCTTGAGGCCTTCTTTTGAGATAAACTGAAGACTTGATTGAGTATATCTGTAACTTGATCTTTCTTGAATTGGTCTTCAGGTTTTCTTTAGAGGATTTCATAATTAGCTTTTGCAATCTTGCTTAGACTAGTGTTGCTTAGATGTAGCTTCTAAAGATTCTTTGATTCTTCCAACTGAGAGGGTAAGTCAAGATATTTGAAGTTCTTTAGCAAGAGCATTGAGAATCTTCATTCTTCAACAGAATCTTCAAGGTGAGTGTTCTGGATGCATTTATAACTTCATCTTCAGTTCTAGGCTTCAGACACTTCTATCTTCCAGATGTTTTAATATGATCATCAAGCTGTTTCTTGGTCTTAGAAATAGATTGCCTTTCTTCATCTTCAAGAAGTCTAATATTAGGAATTGCTTCTAGGCTTCAGCTAATATAGATCTTGGCAGACGCATTGCCTTAACTGTTTCATTAGCTTCAAAGAGTCAGATGCATGGAATGCTTTGATTCTTTCATTCTTAGATTGACATGTTCAAATATTGTCTTTTCAGCATATCTCAAGTAGATGATTAGGAATCTTCAGACAGTTCAATTAAAATCATTTGCCTAATGTTTGGATTCATCAAAATACATGGGTCAACAAGAGTGAGTCAGATGCATGACACAGAGTCAGACACTTTGTGACTTAACAATATATACAGAACAACAAAAATGCATTGAAAATATAGCTATTACATTAATAATAATTAAAAATTAACTTATACAAAAATAGCCCTCACTCCCCTAATCTCCTCTTTTCCCTATGATATTTCAAGTTTTCCCTTGCCTAATGAGTATGTCGGAGCGTGGGGTAGTCCTCTCTATACTCACCCCTTCTTTTTTATTGAATATCCTCCATATCAGATTCAGATGGAGACGGTGGTGAGGCAGGCTCTGGATACATAGATTCTGAAGAAAAATGTATCACGAGAGGAGCCGGTTGAAGACCCCTGCCCCTAAGGAAGGTAGTGTCGAGGGAATTGGGCCACTCTAAGGATACTTCATGCCAATAGGCTTTATGATGTGCAAATAACTTAACAAAAAGCATTTCATATGGGATGCTTCCATTATTCCTGCGAATACAATATTTTAGATATTCCATGATGAAGAATGGAAGGTTGATTTTGGAGTAGGTGAGGAGTTGATAGACCACAGTAATTTCAGACTTTGATAGAGTGGAGGATGTCGACTTTCCCTATGTGTGAGGGGAAGAATGAAATGCTGGCAACACTCCAGCAAGAACTTAGCCTTGTTGGTCAGTCGAGATGTTTCATTCTTCTTCTGACCAGCGTTGTCCCCAAATATTTTCTGATATACCTTCTTCAATGAAAGGCTTGGGTTTTCAAGCATCCAGTCCAGACTTCTGAAACGAGCTCCCGTTTATGTGCCCGGTGATGGATCCGACATCATTGACATCGGCATTTTACCATAATTCCCTGATTTCTACAGTAGGGAATGGGTCTATGGAGATTGAAGTAATCAATCCATCCTTGAAATGCAATCTTTGAAGTCTGGTCATATCCATCCCATTTAACCTCTTCAAGATTAATTGCCCTCATTGTAATGAGATGACATTCGGGAGCCAATTGGATTTCGGAGAGTGAAAGGTTATTTAGAGAGTGAAAGGTTTCGGAGTGTGGGATGGTTTCAGAATATGGAATGGTTCTATTTATGCACATGAGCGGATGATGCAGTTAGTGAAGAAGATGTGTTTTCGTGCATTTTTAAAAGAGAAGCCATAAATAGAAGTTACAGTGTCGGTGGAATAATTAGAAGTTACAACGTCAGTGGAGAAGAGGAAGAAATCAAGAGATCACATGCAGTTGTGCTCTGTCGCTTTGTATCATTCCCGCCAAAAATTGTGCTATCAAGATATAACACTGTTTTCTAGAGAAGTGCTTTTAAATGTGGATCCATTTTAATAGTGTTTGCTACACAAAGCGCTATTAAAGGTATGGTCCACCTAAAATTTCTTATCATCTACTTTGGTAAGTCTGTTCACCTCTATCATTCGAAATGTTTAAGGTTACTTTTAGTATTTTGTTGGCATTTCCTCTGTTGAATGGCTACTTAGGGTTACCTCTATCCAAGTCTTAACATTTGAAATACCTAAGGATGCAGACATTCAGTGGCTACTTAGGGTTACCTCTGTTGATGACAACATTAATAATGTAAGTTAGTTTTTGGCATATTCATAAGAAAGCTTAAGCTTGTTTTTAAGTCCATCTCTGTTGTGTTGTCTCTTGTTGATGGATTTCAGAGTTGACCAAGAATTCTTGAAGGTCTATCTGTGGGAGTGGTGGGTAACAGTTTGCTATTGGAAGATTTCAATATGTGAGTTCCATTATTATCACCAACCAATGGTTTTTTGAACATTTTTCAAATATTTCAAGTATTGTACATGTGTTGGTAATTAATTTTTTATTATTATTTAGGTTGATTCAGACATAGAAGACTGGAACTTGCTTCTTGTTACTAGCTTATTCTAGATGACATCAAGACATTAGTGAAAGTTAATTGTCAATGTCTTTTTAGATCTCTCCTTTTTTTTTTCTACACATAGATGTTTTAATCTTTTGTTTGTTAAATTCTATTATATTCATTGGAATATATGTTTTTGCTTTTGAATTATCATATATGTTTTTAAGACCAAAGTTTGTTTATGGTCGATTTTGTTGATTGCATCAGGGGTACGATTGGTGTTGATTGCTGAATGTTACTTTTTGAATGTTGAATGTTCAAATCTATTTTTTATAAGCTGAATGTTGTTTTTGATTGGTCAAATTCTAGTATGATGGTGAATGCAGAATACTAATTAAAAAAAGGTGGATAATAGACATCTTTTGTTTTTCTGAAAATGTTATCGTAGTTCAAACTACTATAGCACTTTGGTGAGATCGCGCTATAGTTTTTGGGTAATTAAGATAGCGCATTTTTAAGTCAACGTTATCCTTGTTATAAAATCCACGTCAGCACCACTTCCTGGTTGTGCATTTTGGTATGAACTACTATAGCATTTCGTTGAACAAGGTTATTGTACCTAAATCTACGACAGCGCTTCTGAAGTGCCATCTTGTTGACAACACTCAATAGCACAACATAGATAGCGTCCGAAAGCATCACAAAATGATGAAATTAAACGTTCCCAATTCCCAAATCTATTGTAGTGACTCTATTTATATTAAAAACTTTTGATAATAAAAAGAAGTTCATGTAATGTGACATTACAATAAGAGCCAATAGCAATAATTAACATAGGTTGGTTGGGGAAATGGAGGGGAGGAGCGCGGAGGAATTTTAAAAAGTTTTTTTTTTGTTTTGTTTTATTCAATTTTTTGGAGGAGAGTGGAGGGGGATATAGAGGAGCAAAGTCCCTCATCACTTTAGTTTTAGCTCCCCTCCAATATTAATGGATTTTGAGAGGAGAGGAGGGGGTTTAAAACACTTTGAATGCATTGACAAAAATATCATTACTTGTGTATTTTGAAATCCAAAATTATAATGATAGAAAATTAAATTAGTTCTAAAATCCCTCTCATCCACTTACGAAACAAACTAAGGGTATTCATGGGTCAACCTGATGAACTTGAACACACTACACAAATTGATGCAATTGGTTCAGGTGAATTTGTTATTCGAGTCCAACCCGACCCAACCTAATATTATTTGATTCGGGTAACAAGTTTACTACATTCAAAACCGTGACTCGAAGACCCAACCATAATACATAGTTTTCACTAATTTTCTTAGAAAAAAATTAGGCTAAATATCTTTTTGGTCCTTTATCTTTTGGCGAAAATTCGTTTTGGTCCTTTATCTTTTAAAAAATTCATTTTGGCCCTTTATCTTTCAAACGTCACTCGAAATGGTCCTTCTGTCAGACCTGTCATTAACATCCGTCAATGTTAGCCGGAGATCCACCGGAATCTAGACATTTTCATCAGAATCTAGGCAATCTTTTCAAATCTGGACATTTCATTTATCTCCCCACTCTCTCTCTCAAATCAAATTACATATAATCATTTGTTGCCACCAAAACCCATCCCAATAAACCCTCAATATTCAACTTCAACCTCTAGAGAGATAAGAGAAGAGAAGTGAATAGAGAGAGATGGATATTCGTGTGAGGTGCAACTGTGGGAAGGAACCTGCCCGAAATGGGGAATTGTTGAATTGCAAGGCATAGTGCAACCCCAACCCAGTTTCCATTCTCTGTTGTCCTTCTTCTTAGGTTCTCCTATTCACACACGCATCAAAATTTCATTTCTTTTTAATTCTCCACAATACCCATTTAAAAAAAGTTCATTTTTTAAGGTAACCCATTATTTTTGTTACTTCATTGTTCAGGAAGAGTACACTTTCACAGTTGGGAACCTTGTATAACATCCCTGGCTGCTTTGTGGATTGACGACTGTCCCCACAAACCAACACGTGTCTTTTCAGCCTGCTTTGTCCTCACTCATACGCTTCCTGGGAAAACTTCCCAAGAGGTCACCCATCTCAGAATTGCTCTAAGTCAAGCACGCTTAACTGTGGAGTTCTAAAGTGATGGCTCTCGAAAAGAAGATGCATTTGTTAGTATAGGTAGTACCAATCAATTCATATAAGCCATCCTTGTGACACCTTCTACCCCGCATGTGTTCACAACACATAAGAGCGCTAAAAAATAAAAGAAAGAGAACACATGCATATTATATCATAATAATAAAAACCGAGCAGACGTTGCCGCATTGTAACATAACTTCTCAAACGTGAAAAATAAAACATGTTTTAAAGAAACATAACTGAAAACATAAACGAAACCCAACCCCGATGTCACATGACAGAGCTGGTATAACCATAGTCCAAAACATCTCGGATAAACAACGTAAACTAAAGAAATCCTAACTACGAGTAGCGGCTCATCAGAGTTACTCCTCAGCAAGCTGCTCACCATCTTTTGCATAATAAAAAAGATACATGCAAAGCAAAAACAAAAGATGGGGAGTAAGAAACATGTATAAAACATAATGGCATGGAAGCAGTTAGCAAGATGAGCATGCATCACATATTCACATATACATAGAATATATAACAACATAACATATTAAATTGATATCCTATCCATTATATCAACAACATAACATCTCAGCATATTAATATCATCTATATCATTCCAAATAAGGTATGTTATGCGATGCAGCGCTACTCCACTACTCCAATACATGAATGAGCAACAAAGCGCACAACCAACAATCACCACCTCCGCTTGGGCCACTCGGCTATCCAAGTTTTATCACCATCAACACCTCGATCACTCGGCTATCGAGGCCCCCTTGGCCACTTGGCTACCAAGGTTCAACGTTATCTTTAATATTTAGTATTTAATCTTTTATCTTGTAACACTCTGGTCCTTAAGCACCAGATCAACACCTTGACATTATGCATCAAGGCCCCTTGGCCACTCGGCTTCCAAGGTACAACAACATTTAACACTCTGGCCAATAACTAGAGCTCAACACCTCGACCACTTGGCTATCGAGGCCTCCTTGGCCACTGGCTAACAAGGTACAACATCATCTTTTCTCTTTAATTATTAACATTTTGGCCAATAAGCACCAGAGCTCAACACCTTCACTATTAAGCATCAAGGTCCCCTTGGCCACTCAGCTACCAAGGTACATTATTGTCTTTAAGTTGTCTAGCTTGTCTTTACTTCGTTTGGTGTCTTCTTTCATTATTATTTTTGGGAACAATTGGGGTGAACCACCCTGTTCTGTTTTCTACGTTTTGTTCTGTCTAGGGGAGCACGGGCGTTGCTGCCCTCAGCACGGGCGTGCTGACTATTGAGCACGGACATGCTCGTTAGAGCATGGCTGTACTGATCTGGGCAGAAAGGGTTTAGGAACCCTTGCTATGTTTCCTAGGGCATTCAAGGATCAAACCTATTGGCTTAAACTACACCTTCCATCATCAGTTGCATTATATTTAATTATTCTCCATGTCTTATCATTATGGGGAATTAATCCTTTAATTCCAGCTTCATTATTAACATCCCTAAAACACTCATAAACCAGTCCTACGGTCTTTAACTAAACCTTTGAACATAACCTTGCCTCTCATACTATATTCATGTCTTATGACCAAACTCGGAAAACATCCCTTAGCTCATTTATCATTGTTAACATAGTTTAACGTTTTTAATATCATTAATAAGCCCTATTAATTAATTAGAGTCTTATTAACGTCCACGTTGGCCAGCCTCAACAATCAACACTCATTCAGAGCACAACATCATCATCATCATCATCACTATAACAACAACATCTTCATCATGAAAATTCATCCATTGCATCATCAAACATCATACATAATTAAGTATATCCATAACATTTAATCATTCATCATCAGGAATTAACCACAAACAATACAATTATCAAAGCATGCCCTTAACATTTGAATCACATCATACATATATCAATTAACATCAAATAGGCAAACAACATATGACAGGGTCATGGGTTAACCCCAATGCCTACGTGTTCATACTATTTCTTCTCCCCATACCCGGTATAAAGATTCCCAACAACAACGATGCGTGCAACTAAACACGTTCCCTTGAGCGGCTCGACAAACTCCTCAAGCCTTGGCCAAACACAAGAGGATTAACCAATTAATCTCGAATTTAATAAAAGGGAAAGGAGATTAAAGAGAGGGATAACCAGTTTACCTTTAAAGACACTAGCACGCATGACTTCTCTCCCAAAAGGACTCAAGAACACCAAGAACTTCAAAGGGATCAAGAGAAAGGGAAGGGAAGAGCTTTCTGTCACACTAGGATTACACAAAGTGCCAATTTGAGGGTTTCCACTCGAAACCCTCGCAGACTGCTCTCTATTTATAACTTAAGACTCGAGCACGACCTTGCTCAATTCCTGAGCACGGGGCAGACAAAGATTGCAGTGCGAGGCAAACTAAACCACCGAATTGGCCAAAACACATAAAATAAGACTTGTAGATAATTCTCTTAGCTTTCCGCATCAAATATCACCTCAATCGGACATCTAGAACTCAAGATATGGCCAAAACGGTGAAACAGGTTACTAAGACTCTAAAAGGATTAAACCTTTCTAAGGCTAAACTTCCCCAAACATAAACTTAGACATCAAAAACAAGCATAATAGGCATATACAAACTTAGACATCCACTCCTCGCCCTCGTCAGCCCCGGGTGTCACATGCCCACAAGCTTCCGCTTGGTTCATCCCCAAACCACACCGTACTGGGAGACGTGCTGCTCTGATACCATTTGTAACATCCATGGCTGCTTTATGGATTGACGACCGTCCCCACAAACCAACACGCATCTTTTCAGCGTGCTTTGTCCTCACTCGCACGCTTCTTGGGAAAACTTCCTAGGAGGTCACCCATCCCAGAATTGCTCCAAGTCAAGCACGCTTAACTGTGGAGTTCTTAAGTGATGGGCTCCCAAAAGGGAGATGCATATTATTAGTATAGGTAGTACCAATCAACTCATATAAGCCATCCTCAACTATAGGGTCCCATACATACACATACTGTCTTAGGATCCCCCTCATTGCGGCATGTAATCGGTTCATTCATGTGTCCTTCTGCCTAGAAGCCTGCCAGGAGCCGCTCATTGACCATGCTTTCTCTTGCACCGACGTCCACTCCCAGCCCTCGTCAGCCCTGAGTGTCACACCTTAAGGTGATGGGGTTCAAAATTCGCTTGAAGAAGCCAATGTTGTTATTTTTGTTTTAGGGTTTGAAGAAGAAACGAGATGAAGGGAAGGGGTTTTGAGAAGAATGAGTGTATATAATTCTATTTGATAGAGATAGAGTGGGGAGAGAAACGAAATGTCCAGATTTGATAAGATTGCCCAGATTCTGGCGAAAATGTCCAGATTTCGGTGGATCTCCGGTCAACATTGATGGACGTTAATGATAGATTTGACGGAGGGAGCATTTTGAGTAACATTTGAAAGATAAAGGACCAAAATGAATATAAAGGAATAAAACGAGTTTTCACCAAAAGATAAAGAGCCAAAAAGGTATTTTAGCACAAAAAAAAATTACCTTGCCCATACAAACCGTATCGCCTGGATCTAAGATCTTTATCTTCTCAAACCCTCAAATGGTTGCCGCCCTCACTCCACCGCTCCCAGCCTTTAATTTCATAAAGCCGCCCCTGCGCCCCAGCCTATCCACTTCACCGCTGTCTATGGCCTACCCAAGACCCCTACAATCTCTCTCATCTCATCTCATCTCTCTAAGCACAACCCTCTCTCATCCACAGCCCTCTCTGTAATCAGGGAACAACCTGCAGATGCATCTCAGACTGTTCCATCTCAAAAAAGGACAAGAAATCTAATCCTATCTCACAATGGAGATGAAGATGATGAGGATGATGTTCCTATTGGAACTATTCTAAAGAAGTAAAAGATGTCTGCTGCTGTTCCAACAAGAAGAACACAATCCTCAAGAAAGGCTAAGTCCATTGTGACTTCTGAGGTAAACATCCCTGCTAATGATCCTGTTCAATTAGCAGTAGATGCTCCGGTAGAAAGTTTAGAAAATAGGAATAATGTTGCTGTTGTACCTGCTGATTCTGTGTTACCACCTTCACCTCATCATAGTGTTTATATTCCCACACTACCAACACAACACTCACCTGAATCACAAACCACTTCACCACAAATAGCCTCACCTGACGACTCACCTGTTCAAACCTCACCAAATAGACTACATTTCCAACCCATAATACCTGCAGATGATCCCTGGTTCAATCAACCAGATGATGTAGGGATTAAACCTAGTGCGCCCTTTCCCAAAAATGCCAAGAACCGAATTCCCTTACATAAACACTTCAATCTTGTACAATGGCAAAGCTGAAAGCTGGGCCAAAGTAAAGAGATATTGGAGAATTCTTTTTCACAAACATGAACCAAACCAGAGCCAACCAGACCTTTTTACCTTTTACCTGAAGATGAGTATGAGCGAGCCTGAGCCTACACAATACCATGTCATGCACCCATTCCTTATGTGCAAACTAATCCACTTCCATCCACTCTGTACAATCATATTGGACCTGCCCTTATTCACCTTCCACTACATAAATTTCCACCAAGAAAGATCTACCCCAATCTCATCAAATTCCCTCCCTTCAAACCTTTCACAGAAGGTGTTAATAGGCACATTATTCATGACTGGACTCAAGATCCTTACAAAGCTAAAGCTAAGTCAGCTTAGTATAGAAGGTCAAGAATTTATGGGAGACCTAAGTTCATATTGGACAGAAACACTAAATGGAAGACCTTTGTGCATCCAAGAGAATATGTCAAAGCTACTAATGTTGTGGATCACATCATGTATGCTCATCTGAAGGCTGAATTTGAGCTACCTAGATATATTAGAGCTGCCAACTTTGTTCCACCAACATGTTGTTCCACACTTTGAAGGACATTAGAATTGGAGTGAGGCCTTACATGATCTGTCCAGGACTACCTATGTTGGACTTGAACAAGGATAAGGATTTGAAAAAGTAAATAAATACTGCAAAGATGCTAGCTGACAACTCCTGTATGATTACAAGTTCTAATGACTCTGTTGATCAGAATCTAATAGACTTTTGGATGTCACAACCTGTTGAGGATATATCTGAAGATTATGCAGTTGATTTTTGGAGATATCATATGATAGAATGTACTAAGGAAGCATCTTCTTCTGAACTAAATGATCAATATAAAAGAAGCATTCCAAAAGTTAGAAGAAAGTGTGGTCTCTCCAACATTAGATTTTACATTCATGAGGACACTCTTGGAATTCCTCTCATTAGTTCTGTTTATGAAGAAGAAGACCCTATTCACTGGGCTAGAGATTTGCCTCTTCTTGTGCTCACTCTTGCTTCATCTCCACAACAATTTTCTTCTTCTGAGCATACTGAAGAATAGATTATAGTTGAAGGACCAGATGCGAATGCTGATACTGTTTAACCAGTAACTGGGTATGAGGAAGTTGCTGAGTCTGCTCCAAGATAAAGTACTTCTATCAAGCAAATTTACATGACAGTGTTGCAAGCTCAAGACCTACTCTGCCACAAAATTTTGAAGAGATTATAGTAAAGATAATAGAGGAGAGAGTGAAAATAGAAATAAAGGAACATGTCAAAGAACAAGTTGTAGAAGCTTTGGCTCCAACAAATGTGATGATAAACCAGATGTTGAGTATTCTACAAAGTTTCCAGCAGAGCCATAATCTACCTACTCAACATCCTCCACCCCCTCCAAAGTAGTGTGTCATCCTCCAAAAGCAGATAAGATAATTCAAGCCATTTGGGTAGCTCCTCCTTGTGGCTGGATCAAGGTGAATTCGGATAGGGCAGCAAAAGGTTGTCCTGGCTTGGCTGGTGGTGGTGGAATTTTCAGAGGCCATATGGGTGCTGTGTTAGGTAGTTTTGCTGAGTTCTATGGAATTGGTGATTCTTTTATGGCTGAACTATATGCTACTATGACCTCTATTCACATTGTTACAGCTAGGGGATGGAGAAGATTATGGATGGAGTGTGACTCCTTTCTCGTGGTCCAAGCCTTCTCAAACCCGAGCATTGTTCCATGGAATCTTAGGGTCAAGTGGAATAATTATATTTGTGTTGCTAATTCTTTAGATTTTATAATTACTCATACTTTTAGAGAAGGTAATCACTGTACGTGCTGATAAGTTAGCTGCATTTGGATTTGTTTCTAGGAAGTTTTCCTGGTGGGATTTGATTCCTCCCTTTATTAGAGATGATTTTTTTTTTTCGTAATAGGTGGGGTCTTCCCAACTATAGGTTATCTTAGTCCTTTTCATGGGTTTTTGTTGCCCTCCAATGGTTTTTTGTATTCTTTTCCTTTTCTTAATAAATTTTAGGCTTGCTGCAAATGATTGTTAGAGTTGGGGGTGCCAACCTAGTTGGCATGTCCTTCTCTATAGTAATGCTTGTAACACCCTGTTTTTCCGTTAAGTGCTTTTCTATGCTTGTTTGGTTGGTTAAGCCTTAAGACTTAACTTGAGGGCTAAGTGGGACTTCTAGGCTAGGAATCCCTTCGATTAGGCTTGTGTCTTGTGACTTTTTGAGTCACAAGCACGGCCGTGCTTGTTAAGGAGCACGACCATGCTCGTTGTTCGTGAGCGTTTCGCTGATGCTGAGTTGAGCACGCCTGTGCTCAAGTGCGAATCGCGCCTCGTAGACGCTAAGTTGAGCACGCCCGTGCTCAAGGAGGAGCACACCCGTGCTCAAACCTGCGTCTTTATAAGCGTAACATGACCGATGGTTTACGTCATAAACCCTTATTTTGGATTTAGCAGCTTCCCCAGTGCGGCTGCAACCCTTTCATTCCCTATTTTCTCTAAAACTCCTTCCGTTCTTGGAGCAGTGGAGACATTTGGGAGCGTCTAGTTAGTCGGTGCCAATCGTTGTAAGGTAACGATCCCTTCCCTCTTGGTTTCCTTTCCCTGTTGATCTGGAAATTGATAGTTTGTCCCTGTTGTTTGGCCAATGCTTGGAAGCTGTTCGAGCCGGTTGAGGGAACGAGTCCAGTTTGTCGTGGTTGTCTTATAGTTGATTCTTCATACCAGGTATGGGAGAAGAATAATGTATACACTAGGCTAGGAATAGCGTAAGATGAGGGGTTCCCATAGCCCCGTTAAATGTTATTTGTTATGTTAACTGTTACGCATAGACTAATATGTTTACTATTATTGATGCCATGATCTGCCTAGTTGTATGAATTATTATTATAATGTTAATTGGTTGTTATAATGTTGAATATGATCGTTATGTTGATGTTGTTATTGGCTGAATGCTGTTGGTTGAGTTGGACTGTTAATAAGACCCTCAGTGATTTAATAGGACTCTTAGTTAACATCAAAATTAATGGGTTCATTCCCCTTAAGATCCATAAGACATGAACTGATAGTGAGAGGTGAGGATTGATTCCAACTGGATTAGCCAAGGACCCTAGGATCTTATTTGAGAGTGTTCGGGAGTTTAGGCTCCAAGAATAACAAGTCTGAGTCTGCCCAGAACAGTACGGTTGACCCAAGAGCACGGCCGTGCTGAACAGGGAGCACGCCCGTGCTCCAAGTTGCATTCTGGAAGGCAGGCCGCGCATTGTTCACAGTCGTGCAAGACAGTGAGCACGATCGTGCTCCACTTAAGTGGCAGCACGACTGTGCTGGGGTAAGCACGTCCGTGCTCCCCTTATTGGTTAGAATCTGAGATTAAAGTAATTTAGGGGTGCTCTACCCCAAATGTCCCCAATAATGTGATAAGACATCAATCGAATAAATTAGATAACTTAATTAAAAGATAATTAAGATAATAAAGAATATTAAGATGGTTAAGTCGGTAACTTATGGGTTACCGCACGTTGTTACGCTTTGGTGCTTTTGGGCCAAAGTAACCTCGATGCTTTTTGGTCGAGGTGTTTTTAAGTTGGACCTTGGTGCTTTTGGACCAAGGGGACCTTGACCCCACGGTTTGAGTCTAAGGTGTTGATGTTGATGTTGGTGATATGTCTTGGGTGCTTTTTGGCCCAAGCAAAGGAAGTGGTGGTTTTGTGTGTTGTTGTGCTCACGCATTCATACGTTGAAGTTGATTAGTGGGGGATGTTCAGGGAGGTCGTCCTGTTATGATAATCTGGCCCAAGTCTCGGGTGTTTCACCCATGGTTTGGTGAACCGTGCGCCCTTGAGATGGCGTATCCAGTTATGATACGTCGGCTATCCATAGGGTTCACCCATGATTTAGTGAACTGCCGGCATTGGTGCTTTTATGTCCTATGTGGATATGTAACTCCAAAGTTGACTTCCTGAGACAGTTGGATCCACATGCATAACGGAGTAGCGGAGTAGTGTTGCACCGCATAGCATCTTTTGACTGTTGACTTGTATTATGTAAATGATATTATATGACGTTGATGCTATGCCTGATATGATGTATGTTCATCTTATTCCCTATTCCCTTGCCATTGTGTTTACATGATTTCTTACTCCCCGTTTTCATGTTTCTGTTGTTGCATGTCCCGCTTTATGCAGAGGACGGTGAGCAGCCAGTGGAGGAGTGACTCTGAGGAGCCGCGACTCTAGTTAGGATGCTTTGTTATTAGTTGCTAGTTTATTTTCAGCTTTGTTGTGCTCCGAGCATTTTATTCCGAAACGGTTATACCTGCTCTGTATATGACATCGGGGTTGGGTTATGTTTATTAGTTGTTTCGTTTATATTTATCTTTTTAAAACTATGTTATTTCCGCGTTGTTTAGGTTGAGATGTGAAACCTTTTTATCCAAGTTTAATTTTATTCAAATAAATTCATGTTTTTATAATTCCTCTTTTAAACATAATATTTTTATTTACTATTTATATATTACACGTTTCGGGGTAGAAGGGTGTCACATTTAGTGGTATCAGAGTAGTTCGGCCCTGTCCGGACGTGGTATGAGTCTGTTGCGAGTCTTCCGTGTGTTTTTGTTTGAATTATCTATATTCATTATAAATAATGATTCTTTAGTATTAAGAAGCGTTAGACCTTCCTGCTTGGTCTCCTGTATTTAACAGTTGTCTTGGGTAAATGCAGGAACCAATGACGGGAAGAGGTAGGAACGACCAAGCTATCGCCGATGCTTTGGCACTGCTTGCTACTGCTATTGGCCAGAACCAGAACAACAACCACCATGAAGGACCGACTGAGTTTCGGGGTCTGGATAAGTTCTAGCGGAACGACCCGCCCAAGTTCAACGGAGCTTACGACCCTAACGGTGCTCTTTTGTGGATGAGGGAGATTGAGAAAATCTTCCGAGCTATGGGATGCAACGATGTTTAGAAAGTCATCTTTGGGACTTTCATGCTGTCAGAGGAAGCTGAGCACTGGTGGGAGAGTTGTCACCAGCGTATGGAAGCTGAGGGTACGGTGGTGACTTGGAATGTCTTCAAGGACAGGTTCCTGGAGAATTACTTCCCAGCGGACGTCCGCGATAAGAAAGGGATGGAGTTCTTGACTATGAAGCAAGGTAGTATGTCTGTGGGAGAGTATGCGGTAAGGTTTGAAGAGCTGGCTAGGTATTACATGCCTTATCAGGTCATGGTGAATGATCGGTCAAAGTGTGTAAAGTTCGAGGATGGCCTTCGTCCGGAGATCAAGCAGGCGATCAGCTATCAGGAGATCCGAGTCTTTCCAGTTCTGGTGAACAAGTGTAGGATCTTCGAGGATGCCTACAAGTTCAGGGTGGCGAGTCGCAAGGGTTCAGATATTCAGAGCAGTAAGAAGGATGATTGGAAAGACGTAGTGAGGCAACATCTAACTCCAGTCGGTCGAGATTTCAAACAAAGTGGCAAGGGGCCACAGTTTTCTCAAGATAGGTCCAGAGGCGGTAATTCCAACACCTCTAGGCCCAAGAAGTGCGGCAAGTGCAGCGCACTGGATCACTTCACAATCCAGTGTAAGGAACTAGATGTCATCTGCTTTAGGTGTGGCAAGTCTGGCCACATCAGCTAGGAGTGTAGCGAAGCGAAGCCAGAGCCACAGAGTGCTAGCAGGGATCAGAGACCCCAAGTCAATCGTCTGAAGACCACTGGAGAGCTTTTACTCTCAGTGGGAGTGGAGCCTCCGAGTCTGAAGACTTAACCCAAGGTACGTACTTAATTGGTAAAAGTTTACCCAATCAAGGCGATAGAAATCTCAAGGACGAAATTTTTATAAGGGGGGTGGAATTGTATCACCCTATTTTTTTGTTAAGTTCTTTTGTATGCTTGTTTGGTTGGTTAAGCCTTAAGACTTAACTTGAGGGCTAAGTGGGACTTCTAGGCTAGAAATCCTTTCTCTTAGGCTTGTGTCTTGTGACTTTCTGAGTCACAAGCACGGCCGTGCTTGTTAAGGAGCATGACCATGCTTGTTGTTAGTGAGCGTCTCGCTGACTATGAGTTGAGCACGCCCGTGCTCAACAGTGAGCACGCCCGTGCTCAAGTGCGAATCGCGCCTCGTAGACGCTAAGTTGAGCACGCCCGTGCTCAAGCCTGCATCTTTATAAGCGGAACGTGACCTAGGGTTTACGTCATAAACCTTATTTTGGCATTTAGCAGCTTCCCCAGTGCGGCTACAAACCTTTTCATTCCCTATTTTCTCTAAAACTCCTTCCGTTCTTGGAGCAGTGGAGACACTTGGGAGCGTCTAGTTAGTCGGTGCCAATCGTTGTAAGGTAACGATCCCTTCCCTCTTGGTTTCCTTTCCCTGTTGATCTGGAAATTGATAGTTTGTCCCTGTTGTTTGGCCAATGCTTGGAAGCTGTTCGAGCCGGTTGAGGGAACAAACTCCAGTTTGTCGTGGTTGTGTTACAGTTGATTCTTCATACCAGGTATGGGAGAAGAATAATGTACACACTAGGCTAGGGAATAGCGTAAGATGAGGGGTTCCCATAGCCCCGTTAAATGTTATTTGTTATGTTAACTGTTACGCATAGACTAATATGTTTACTATTATTGATGCATGATCTGCCTAGTTGTATGAATTATTATTATAATGTTAATTGGTTGTTATAATGTTGAATATGATCGTTATGTTGATGTTGTTATTGGCTGAATGCTGTTGGTTGAGTTGGACTGTTAATAAGACCCTCAGTGATTTAATAGGACTCTTAGTTAACATCAAAATTAATGGGTTCATTCCCCTTAAGATCCATAAGACATGAACTGATAGTGAGAGGTGAGGATTGATTCCAACTGGATTAGCCAAGGACCCTAGGATCTTATTTGAGAGTGTTCGGGAGTTTAGGCTCCAAGAATAACAAGTCTGAGTCTGCCCAGAACAGTACGACTGGCCCAGGAGCACGGCCGTGCTGAACAGGGAGCACGCCCGTGCTCCAAGTTGCATTCTAGAAGGCTGGCCGCGCATTGTGCACAGTCGTGCAAGACAGTGAGCATGACCGTGCTCCACTTAAGTTGCAGCACGACCGTGCTGGGGTAAGCATGTCCGTGCTCCCCTTACTGGTCAGAATCTGAGATTAAAGGAATTTAGGGGTGCTCTACCCCAAATGTCCCCAATAATGTGATAAGACATCAATCGAATAAATTAGATAACTTAATTAAAAGATAATTAAGATAATAAAGAATATTAAGATGGTTAAGTCGGTAACTTATGGGTTACCGCACGTTGTTACGCTTTGGTGCTTTTGGGCCAAAGTAACCTCGATGCTTTTTGGTCGAGGTGTTTTTAAGTTGGACCTTGGTGCTTTTGGACCAAGGGGACCTTGACCCCACGGTTTGAGTCTAAGGTGTTGATGTTGATGTTGGTGATATGTCTTGGGTGCTTTTTGGCCCAAGCAAAGGAAGTGGTGGTTTTGTGTGTTGTTGTGCTCACGCATTCATACGTTGAAGTTGATTAGTGGGGGATGTTCAACATAGGGGAGGTCATCCTGTTTTGATGATCTGGCCCAAGTCTCAGGTGGTTCATCCATGGTTTGGTGAACTGTGCGCCCCGGAGGTGGCGTATCCAGTTATGATACGTCGGCTATCCAAGGGGTTCACCCATGGTTTGGTGAACTGCCGGCATTGGTGCTTTTATGGCCAATGTGGATATGTAACTCCAAAGTTGACTTCCTGAGATAGTTGGATCCGCATGCATAACGGAGTAGCGGAGTAGTGTTGCACTGCATAGCATCTTTTGACTGTTGACTTGTATTATGTAAATGATATTATATGACGTTGATGCTATGCCTGATATGATGTATGTTCATCATATTCCCTATTCCCATGCCGTTGTCTTTACATGATTTCTTACTCCCTGTTTTCTTGTTTCTATTGCTGCATGTACCTCTTTATGCAGAGGACGGTGAGCAGCCAGTGGAGGAGTGACTCTGAGGAGCCGCGACTCTAGTTAGGATGTTTTGTTATTAGTTGTTAGTTTATTTTCAGTTTTGTTGTACTCCAAGGATTTTATTCCGGAATGGTTATACTAGCTCTGTATGTTACATCGGGGTTGGGTTATGTTTATTAGTTGTTTCGTTTATATTTATCTTTTTAAAACTATGTTATTTTCGCATTGTTTAGGTTGAGATGTAAAACCTTTTTAGCCAAGTTTTATTTTATTCAAATAAATACATGTTTTTATAATTTCTCTTTTATACATAATCTTTTTATTTACTATTTATATAATACATGTTTCGGAGTAGAAGGGTGTCACAATGCTTTGCAAGCCTATTCTTGTGTTTAAAAAAAAAAAAAAAACCAACTATCATCGCAAAACAAAGTATTAGCAACATCTCCTACTTGTATAAATTATAATGGTCCCGCCAACAAATCAGTCATGGACTGCGGTCATTTTTTGATTGCAGGGAGATCTCAGCTATTGATTAAATTTTATATATTACAAATATATTAGTATAAAAATATATGTATAAGATCCTGACCATAAGTTAAACTGAATGTGTGAATACGTGGATTCCCTAATAGGGACTCCTAATCTGGGTTGATTCTCCATAATTCCCCATAATTATTGGTAATATATTCTAATTAAATCATTTCATTACCTTCTTGTAACTTTGGACGTAAAAGTGGATGAACAGACCTCTAGGGTAATCTAGGTGAGTGGAGGAATTTTCCAAATTTTTTTAGAAAGATCATGATTCATTCGGATCACATTCCATGTCTAATCTTATCATGAAGTTTTATTCTTTATTGTTATTTTTCACGATCACCAGCTCACAACGCTAGAGTGACCATTTGATGATATATGGAATCGGTGTGGTGAAAGCAACAAAAACTTACTCTTATTGATTGACAACCAGTTACTATCAGCTTTGACAATTTAGAGTTGAAACAAATAATTGGAAAGGAGAGAAACTTTAGACACTGCTAGTAATGGTTAGTTCTTTTTGGTTTTTGGGCGAATTTCAAAAGGTGGAATAGCATCATGCCCCTTTTTTGTAGCTAGATTGCAAGCCTTTTCATAATGCAATTATTCAATTACCCATTCTTCAATTTTATTCATAGAGTTGCCCACTTTATATGGAAAGTTTATGCCGTATTGTTCGTTCCTTTCTAACGAATGCAAGAATCTACCCACAGACACCATGCACTTAAATGAACAGAGACAAAACTAAGCCCGTACAACAAAAGAATTCCTGTGGCCTTTGATATATTTCTTTCCCACCTTCGAATACGAGAATAAAGTTTTCTCAAGTTTTCTCGCAAATCATTTATGGATAAGAATAAGTTTTTAAAACTTGTATCAAGCATGAGAAACTTTTACTCTGATGTCAACATTTCAAGAATATATTTTTTAAAACTTATACCAAATGCGAGAAATACCAAAGCAACATCTATTATTTATCAGCAAAAAGGAACAACAACATAAGTTCCTACAAACTATTTATGCTCTACCAACTACAGCATCAAAGTCCCAAACAAGGGCTAATTTTGCCACGAATAAAAAAAGGATAAAAAAAAGACTGAAGGAAAAATTATTCTTGAAGGTCATCCAATGTTGCAAAAGCTAGCAATAATATCCTTTGTTCACGGTTGCTCGGGGCTTTTATGCATCCAAATGGTAGAAAGTGGTTTATCTTTTGTCCAAATCCTTAGCTTAAGAAGCACATAAACGATCATTCCAACCAAAAAGCCAAGAGCTGCGCTTGAACCCACCATTGAAACTGAAGTGCAAATAAGCATCACAAAGGAATCTTCTTTGGTATTCATGTCCCTAGAGCACATGGCTAGTTCAATCCCAGCAAACAAGAGCAACACACCTAAGATTCCCACTGGAAATTGGGTTAAAATGTGTGCCAAAGAAGTCCCTAACACCAATCCCAATACCAATTTGGCTGCACCAAGAAGTGCCACACACCCCCCACTCCTGCCACCAAATTTATACTGCCCTGCAAGTCCACCTGCCCCATGGCAGCATGGCATGGCACCAAACCAACTACCCACCAAGTTCATCAATGCCACTGTCACTGAAAGGGAGGTGGCTGAAAATTCCTTTCCAGGGAAAAGATCTGATGACAACTTGCAAACAGCTATCACAGAGTTCAAAATTGACAATGGGAGTTGAGGAATTGTACCTTTGATAAAACCATTCTTCCATGCATCTCTAGAGAATTTCACAACTTCTATGGAGGAAGGTCCAAACTTGATTTCATGCACCACCTTAGGCCTCCTTATGAAGGCCAAAACAACACCAACCACAAAGACTAAGAAAGCAGAAGGAAGTGAGAAAATAATCTTTCTCACCTTACTAGTCCTCTTTCTTTCACCCAAATCATTATCTGCAGCATCACAACACCCACGATTGTTCTCACCAGCACCATTCACAATAACAATAAAACACAAACAAACAATGGCCAAAACCAACCCATCCAAGCCAAGCCAATGCCTTTGACCTAAAGCTTTAGACTTTGGGAAATTTTGCACTTTTCTAACATATTTAACCGCAGTTAAAGCAAACGACAATCCCTGTGCCAGTTGAATTCCCCTAACAACAGATGAAGGTATCAACTTATACACAAGCTGCATCAACCCGGTCACACCCAGAAACAACAACACGCCGCCGGTCAAGATTCCGGAGGCCATGATCTCCGGCATGCCGAAACCGGTGTCCGATAAGGCCACGGCGGCAATGGCCTTCATGGGCTGGACAGGCATGGGGACCCCATAAATTGCACCAGTGAAAATGTTGTAGATACCTGTGAAGATCAATGTGGTGCCAAGGTTAAGGTCCCTTGCTAGGGTCAAAGCCAACACTAGAGGTATATAGGTGCCAAGGTCACCCATGGCACCATTCAGTTCAGCCCATTTTGAACGGAAAACCAAGTTGTTTTTCACTTTCTGCAACACCACTTTGGGGGAGAAAAATGGGGTTGGCTGAGTAGGATTGATTTGGGCGGCTTCAGGATCTGATATTGGAACTGAATTAGGAGTGTTTGGGTGTGCCATGAAACGATGATGTGATGTTTGATTTGGAACTCCCAAGTCTCGACCGTATATTTAATGTGAACGGGAAACGGGAATTGTTTTGTTTGTTTATTTTTCTTTTGCTGAAACGGAATCGTTTGTTCAGTCAATGTCAGCATCATAGTTTGTTTTGGAATGAAATCCCGTTATTTTAGCAAATTATTAGGCCACAGTATATATTGATATGTTATTTTTTAATTCAGAAATCCTAAATAGTACCAAACCAACTATGGAGGAATGCGTTGGTTGTCTTTTATTCACTGTTTTACTTTCCCCCTATTTTTTTTTCTGGATTTTTATTTAATGGCTTAAAAATAGCTACATCAGTTGGTATTACTTTTTGAAATAAAAAACTCGTGGTGCATAGCTAAGGGTAGGAATAGGTTAGACACATGTTTCAAAAATATAAAACCCAAGTCTGACCTGTTATCTGACATAGGCTATTTTTAATAGCTCGTTTCACCTGAAAGCCTACATACATCACCACATACATATCTTCAAAGTCCAATCTAAGCCAAAATAAAAATTCAATCAACCAAAAGAAAAGTTCAAATACATTTTAAACAGATCAAATCCTTATCTTCAAGCTCTAGCCTCCACCCTCCATCGTTACCAGTATGTGTGCACCAACCACATCACAATAGCAAGCTTGTGCTTGTGCGCACCATCAAAATGGCTTACTTCTTTCCCTATGCTTTCTGACTTTGGTGGCTTCCTTTTGATTGTATTGCTATCAAGGAAAACGTCAAAATGAACGAGAACGAGGGTCACGGTGTCAGAGTGTATACTCACTAAACTAGTTTCTTTTGATGAATAAAGAAACGAGGGCTTCAATTGGATAATTAGGAATAATATTAAGCTTTTTAATAAAAATACAATAATATAATATTATATTATATATATTATATTATATTATATTATATTATATTATATATTATATATATTAATTAAAAAATAATTATTTTAAACAGGTCGGCCTATCAGGCTTAAAAGGCTTTTTCAAAAACCCAAGCCTGGCCTATTTAACTAAAAAGACGTTTTGAAAAGCCTAGACCTGGCCTTTTTATTAAACAAAGCATGCCATGTCAGGCCTTAAACAGACCAGGCCAAAGGCCCCTGTCGGGCGGCCCCTTTTAAATAAATAATATGATAAATTTTTTTATTCTCTCTTTTAAATTTAGGCAATTTATTTCTCCTCTTTCCCCGGTGCGAGTCAACCATTTTTAGAAAATATATTTATCTATCATTTTTTATCTCCTGAAAATCTATTTGATTTACTTCTCCTCCACGGTTTGTGCAAGTTAATCATTTCTAGAAAATGTATTTATTTATTATGTTACGTTTTAATTCTCTCTTGAAAATCTACTTAATTTATCTATTCTCTTTTCCATGCAAGTTAATTAGCCATTTTTTAAGGATATATTTAGCTATCATATTTTTTTAAATATATTTTTAACCTACTTGAATTAATCAATGGTGAATGCTCCCTTACTTCCTCACTTTACAATTTTACTCACTTTTGAAGAATTTGATTTCTACCTCAATAAGGAAAGGGGACAAAAAATTGCTCTTGTGAAAGGAAATTATTTCGTCGAAATAAAATTATTCGAAAGAGGAAAATTATAAATTTAATTGTTATTGTTAGATAGAGTAAATAGACTTATTTTAAGGACACTAAATTGTAATAATAATATATTATCAAATGAAATAATCTTATTTAAAATTGACTAAATATGATTAAATAATTGATGTTTCACAAAAGAACATGGCCTCATAATTTTAAAAGGGTAAAACTGAACTCCAATTAAAGAAAAAGGTATATTAAGGCTCTCATTCTCCAATTTAGCAATTAGAATTCAATAATTGATATTTAAAAGAAGAAAGACCTAAATCCTAACACAAATTGATATCAAAACTGGATATATCTTTTTTTTTTTTTTGATCCATAGGAGGCTTATATATGCCATACAATATAGGGGAGGTGAAGGTGCAATTTGCGGGATCGAACCCGCACCCACAAAGCCATCAAATGTCCCAGCAAACTCGCCAAGTGAGTTGCACCTTGGGGACTGGATATATCCTTTTAATTCATATAAAAGTTAATCATTTTGTAACCTTTTAGTTCCATACATTAGTATAGATTATAGACTACAAATCGATTACGAATTATAGATATTATTATATAGATATAGATATAGATTAGTCCCAAAATCAACTACAGCGCGATACATAAGCAAAAAATGGAGGGAAGGCTTGTGGTGTTGCCACCTGTAAAAATTTGGCTTGAGTGAAGGCTCCAATAAGTGACATTTAGAGGTTGCCATCTTGAGGTAATTCACAAATGTAAATTATATAGATATAGATATAGATTAAATGATTAACGTCAATTGTATATTCTACAATCACGCCCCCTTTACTTCAAAAATAAAACATAAAGCTTAATTGGGGAAAAAAGATTAAAAAAATAAAATCAAGCTTCTTAATTTTTATTTAATATATTTAGTATTTACTTTTTATTTATAAATTTTTTTTATTCCTAATGTGAAGATCAAGTAATTTTAAGATTTTATTGATGAATGTGTTATTAAAAAAAAAAAAATACACATTAAAATTCTATAAATTTCCAAATGATTAAGTGTTTTACTTTTTATTTCAAGTTTTTTATTTAATTCCTGATACGAAACCCATAAGATGGAATAGGATGTTTAACTTTGTTCTCTTTTGTTCTATCTCTCTCTTATTTTTTTGTCGGAACTCACCCTAATTTGTCCTATGGATCGAGTGGGTCCACTAGACGACTAGAGTATCCCTATGGCTAAGGTCTTTCGAGCCCGCTATGTAACTAATCTCTGGTTCAACTGATTGATCAGGACTAATCCATATTGGGGTGACTCCACAAGGATTCAGGTTCCCCAGATTCTCCTTGTAACACCCTGAATTTCACCCTAAGTTGATACATGTTGATATGTGTTAGTTTTGGCATAAGTATGTTGTTATATGATATGTTTGATATTTATGTATATGTGTATGTTAGAGATAGTTTAACCTTTGGGAGGGTCTTAATAGTGAAATTGGTCTGAAGGAGTTTGCCAAGCACAAGTGGGTTCACCCGGCGCAACAGAGTTGAAAATTCACGTTATGAAATTTTGCAGAATCCGCCCGGCCAAATTTAGGGTAGGCACGCACTGTTAGGGCAGAAGAGGTGGTGAGAACAGAGGCAGAGAGTGAAAGTGATGAAGGCAAGGTGTGCGGGTATAACGTATACGTACTAAAAAAAAATTGAAATCTCCTTTGACGTCTGTTGTTTAAACAACAGACGTTAAAGTGCATCTTTTACATCTGTTGTTTAAATAACAGACATTAAAGATGCACTTTTAACGTCCGTTGTTTAAACAACAGACGTTAAAAATGACACTCATCACTTTTAACATCTGTTGTTTAAATAATAAACGTAAAACCTGATTTAAATGAACCTAATATTTACGGTTCTATCACCGCCTACCCTTGCTCATTTATTACATATTTTCCAGTAGTGATCTCTTGTAGGTGTTTCTTGGATGTGATTTCCAAGTATTTATAAGGGAGATAATATTCCTTGTGGTTGACAAAAGAGGGTATATCTCTTGGGTTATTGTTTGAGGCTCTTTCACAGGGGAGGTGATATCCCTGGTTTGTGAGGAATGCTCTTTATTGTAAAAGTTCTAGTTGATCCTATTTAAAGACTAGAGTTAATTGAAAACCCTTGGTGATATTGTCTTGGGGGCTGGACGTAGGCCACGTGGATAGTTTGTGACCGAACCAGGATATATCGCCGTGTTCATTTTCTCTTCCCTATCTCTTTTATTTTCGCAATCGTTTTATATATTCTTTTCAGTTGCGCTTTATTATTTTCAAGCTTTGCTTTTTGCGCTACAATTTTATAAGATTCATTTCAAAGCGCTTTAATTTGAAATGAATTTTTTATCCACTGCAAAATCTGTTTATATCTTAAAAGGGTTTTTTGATTTATTGTAAAATATTTCATTTTTATTTAAAACCCAATTCATCCCCTTCTTGGGTGATGGTTGCCACAACCAATAAAAACAGCAAGAAAATAATAGCCTAAAAATTGCCCAAGTCAAAAGTTGTTTTCCTAAGACTCTAAAAAATCGATTAATAGTCTCCCTAGGTTAATCTAGTTTAACTAAGATGTCTGATAAAAACAAAGCGCCCAAAATATGTTTATTATCCCAAAAACAACAAATTATATAAAGACTTTTTGAGATGTAATCCAAATCTTGCTTGTGGTCCGAACAGCCAGCATTTTCTGCAATTTGGACCCATTTAACGTCCAAAACTGGGTTGTTATTTCTTCATTAGAGTTGTAGCTCTGCTTTTAGCTTTCAAACGCCACTAAGATCACCTTAATTGGATAAGTATAGCCTAAGTTACGGCCTGCGTAAGAAGCAAAGCTCAGGATGCAATAAACAAGTTTGCTAGTTCTAATATTTGTAACCAATTGGCAATAGCTCACTCCCTCATTTCGAGTACACATGTAGTTAGTTATAGGTTGTAGTTATATATATACAATAGTAATTATTTTACAACAATTCCTTCATAAATGAATTGACATATACTAAACAGACTTTTGTAGAGTTATGATAGAACATGGTTCTCGAGTAATTGTATATCTGACAGGTGCATTGAGAGAGAGATAGAGTGGATGCGAGTCTTATAGCTTTTGTGACTTAAATTTCCCTTCTATCTATTTCTCAAGGGAATTATTGATAGAATAAATATTTGCAATTGAATGACTTACTTGGTGTTGCTTTCGAAGAGAAATTAAACATCTTAACTCTTCAAGATCAATGTGTCCATGTTCTTTCGCCAGCCTATTGAGAAAGGCATGCCTTAATCCTTTATTAAAAAAAATGCTCTGTCTAGTAATATCATGGGGAAAAAACAATGTTCTACAAACATGAATTATTATTTTTTTGTAAGGCAAACAATTTGTATAATGGGTACTTTAACCCAATACATGAAAATACTCTAAATTCTAGAAAACTTAATCAATAGTATACACCAACCAAAATTAAATACAACAAGGAAAGACAAACAGTTCAAGTAGACCCACCTTGTCCAGCTGATATTAACCTTGTTGAGAAGTAACCCCACATAGCATATGCATCACAAGAAAAACATACAAGCGACAACTAGCAAGAGAGGACAGGAAAAGATACTCTAAACAGATTACAACCTAGAACCACCAGAAATAGTTAGAATGGCTTACTTGGCTTTATCAGGTGGAACATCTCGTAACCATTCAATATTAATGCTTCCATAGTCTTTAGCCAGCCTATTGAGAAATTCCAGAAACATAACAAAAGTTCTTAGTCTAACATTATCTTAAGAAAAGAGTGCGTACCATTCTACAAACTTGAATGTACCTCGATAAATGTTGCTAAAGCCTCATTATTTGATAACTTCTGAGATCTCTTCAAAGGATGCACATCTCAATGCTGCATAGTCGAGTGAATCCATTATCTTTGCTCCTTTGTTTCTTATCCCATAAACCTTTACCTGTTTTCTTAATTTAGCCTATCACTTGCATTCTTTTTTTGAATCTCAAGTTTCACCTCCTTGGCTTTTGAAACCTTGAGTTTGCTTTCTTTAATAGAAGGGCCATAAGAATAAACTTGCTTCTTGGGATGTGTTTCAGCCCTAGTATTATTTGAGTGTACTTGCCTGTTTGCACCAGATATCATTTTTCCAGCATCAAAACCTTCTTTTGTGTGCTTAGGGATATTGGGGGAATCATTCACTAAGTCTTCTTGCCTTCCACCCAACATTTGATAAGTACTTACTAATTCTGGATATGGCGTGACTTCTGGTTTTAAGGTTTTATGAAAAGTACTTTATGAACTCTTGCTGCTTATCGACATAAGAGGAAACTTTGCTGCAAGAAGAGACATAAATGCAGAGCTGCAAAGATAGGAAGAACCGTTTTCTATCACATGACATTTTCAAAGAGGAAAACTCCTATAACTGAGTCAACCACTGACCCATCCCACTTTGAAAAGTGTCTATCTCCTGTAGAGTTAATTTTTATCAATAAATATATGATGACAGATTTTAGCAAAAATGTGAAAGTGTTACATCATTATATCAAATTACAAATAAGGTTTTTCATTTCTAGGAAATGTTTTTCACTGTTTCATCATAGGGTTCATCAGACATTTCTTCCAATAATTATTTGGACATGATTTTATTGAATTATTCCTTAATGGGCTAGGTTTTCTCTTCTATATATTCTCGAGATAGTAATGCATCCAGCTCTCTATTGGTAAAGCTAGACCTAACTTAACATGTATATATAGACATCTGGATGTCAATAGTAGCAAGTCCTCCCATCTTAAGTTTTTGAAGATTTAAGTTTACATTAACAATCTCCTTACACATAATTAACCAACTAAATATACAATGCCATAAATAAATGAGTTATTCTTTACCTATTTTACCTTTCATTTATATTTGAATTGATTGTTAACCCCTTTTTTTAACAAAATTCAAATATTATTGACTAGCGGAAGCCCACACTAAACAATTTCTAAGAAATTTTCCATTCTTTAATTAGAGTTTATAAAATTTGTATTATGGGATTATAAGAACACAGAGAGGAGAGTTATTGATAAATTGGTTTAGAGTTCAATAGCTATTAAGGCAGAATTGATTATGAACAGTTTTATATGCGTTTAAGGTTGAATATTGATCGGGTTTTCTGTGCGGAGTGTTTATTGTATGTTTATTTACTGTGTCAACTAACGGGCAAAGAGTTGGTCGCCTAGAAGGTTTTGTTTTAATACGAAGGAAAGATAGTGTTTTCTCATTCAAGTGTTATGATAGCCATAACTTCAAACGTTAGTAAAGGTGAAAAAATTAACATAACAACTAACTACTAACATTTGCCTATAAAAAAAAGGTTTAACTTAAGATAGTGCTTCCCCGGCAAATCGACAATTGTCAATGAAAATAGACTTAAGAGTATAAGGGATACACAAACCCATATACAAAAACCAACCACACGGTTACTTACAAAATCACCAATAGGTCACAATGAAAAAGGATAAAATAACCCATGTACCTACAACACACCTCCAAGATAATAACTCTTCAATATGTTTAACTTTATTCAAACATATTGAAGATCATGATAATAAGAAGGCTCAATATCAATAATAATACTTTCAGAGAAGAGGTTAAACAGAGTAAAAAGAAAAATCAATGGTTGTTGTGAGGTGATATAGAATCAATAAATTGTGGGGTTCATTGTATTTTGTATTTGGACCAATATGTATGTGTGTACCTTGAAGAAGATGCTTTCGTGCAATGAAGGAATCAACTTTTCTCTCATATTTCCACCACTTTTCCTTTTCACTGTCACTTCCTTCAAGCCCTTTGCTTCCTTCCTTGCCCGCCAACATTTTCCAGATTCTTTCTGTTTCTGGGTCAAGATCCACTTTAGGTCTTGGCTTATGTTTCTTTTCAAATTCAAATCCCTTATAGGGTACAACTGAACCATGTATCTTATACAGAAGAAGTACATTTTGTTCTTCCATTCCAGATGCATTGATTTCCCTTTAGTCGAGTACTTTCAATTTTTCAATTTTCTCATCTATCATGAAATTTGATACAATGTTAGGGACTAACTGTAGGGACAACATTTAGTGCCTAACATTGTATCAAATTACATGATAGATGAGATAATTGATAAATTGAAAGTACTCACCCTAAGGGCAAGCAAAGCATCTGGAATGGCAGAACAAATGCACTTGTCCTGTATAAGGGACATGGTTCAGTTGTACCCTATGAGAGATTTGAATTTGAAAAGAAACATAAGCCAAGACCTAAAGTTGATCTTGACCCAAATATAGAGAGAATCTGGAAAATGTTTATGGGCAAGCAAGGAAGCAAAAAGCTTGAAGGAAGTGAAAATGAAAAGGAAAAGAGGTGGGAAGATGAAAGAAAAGTTTTTCATGGACAAGCTGATTCCAACGTCGCACAAATGCATCTTCTTCAAAGTAAACAAAATACATTTTTCCCAAATATCGAATATCATGAAACAATTTGTTGGTTCTATATAACCTCACAACAACGATTTATTTTTCTTGTTATTTTTTTCAACCTCTTCTCTGAAGTATTATTATTGAGATTGAACCTTCTTATTATCATGCTCTTCAATATGTTTGAATAAATTTTAAAGGAAAGTTAAAATTTGAAATAAAATGAGAGAAATATGTAAAGACAAAGATTATGATAGGCAAGCACACTATAGAGACATGATAACAAGATTACTAATATTAAGAATAATAAGATACTATATCAATCAAAATATAAACATATGTTAATTGCATACTATATGTTGGTCTCTACTTTATTGTAGCATTAATGACAATGGAACATACAATTAAATCTTCACCTCATAAGAAACTCTTTATTTAATAAACCATGAAAGAAATAAGAGTTATTTGCGAACCATTTCAAGTTAAATCCCTAATTGGTATGAAATGAAGTGCAAATGGCTGTAGTGATTGGTCCGATGGTGATATGTTTTCTGGAGACTGAACCAGCGGCGTACAGGATTTGCGTCGGTGGAGATTTTTGCTCGAACAGCGGTCCTTGCGATGGGTCTTCAACCTCCCAACAGAAATACCCAACATCCAAACAGATCACACAAATAAAGGAGACAAAAAAATTTCACCATCTCCAGTAGCTCTATTACTGGACCACTGCGTCTAAATTGCGGCCATACTACTCATAACACCACCTACAGTCCTACACCACCACCTGGGTATCCCTCCCCGTGTTCTCTTTTTGTTCTATACTCCTCTATAACTTACAATCGAACCCTAACTTGTGCACAATTGTGATACATCGACTAGGGTACGGCTCATCCAATCATCGATGATCTAAGCTTGGGCAACTGAGACCGACTCCATCATGACATAGATTGATGTGGGGAGGGGTAGTGAGGAAGGATCAAAAGTTAGATGGAGGCGGATGGTAGAGATTATGGCGGCAACGAAGTGGAGGGCGAAGGTGAGGATGAAAAGGACGCCTGTTGGGAGGGGGAGATGAAGAAGTGCTTGTTGATCCAAAGTCCAAGTTTAAGGATGGCAAGGATGCTAACAGTGGAGGGAGGAGGAAATGCCAAGGTTGCTGACGATGGTGGTGGCATGGTGAAGGCTTGAAAGGAGACGGACGGGAGGTGACTGGGGAGGGAGTTGGGGGAGAGGTCTTCGGGTGTGGAGTGTGGCACCCTCTACCCCGCATGTATTTATAAAAGCATAAAATAAAGGAAATAAAAAGAAACACATGTATATTATTTAATAATAAAAAAACCATGGGTAGAAGGTATCACATGAATAAAACATCTCAACGCAGAAAATAAGACAAGTTATAACTAAGGAAACATAACAGTAAAACAAAACCCAACCACGATGTTACATTACAGAGCTGGTATAACCAAAATCCGAAAACACATCGGATACCAACAGAAACTAAAGAAATCCTAAACTACGAGTAGCGGCTCCTCAGAGTCACTCCTCAATAGGCAGCTCACCATCCTATGCATAACAAAAAGGTACATACAAAGCAAACAACAAAAAAAATGGGAGAAAGAAACATGTATAAAACACAACGGCAAGGGAAGCAGTTAGCAAGATGAGCATAAATCACAATCAAGCTTGTTATAGCATAACAACATTTATATAACATCATATCATTTACATTATCTCAAACAGTGTATGCTATGCAGTGCAGTACTACTCCACTACTCCGTTATGCATGTGGATCCAAACTACCTCAAGAAGACAACGTCGGAGTTACATATCCACATTGGCCAATAAGCACCAACGCCGGCAGTTCACCAAACCATGGGTGAACCCCTTGGATAGCCGATGCACCGTACTCTAGGATGCACCACCACGGGGGACCACGATTCACCTAACTCTCTGATGAATCACTGCGGACGGCCAGATCGCCTTACTCTTGGAAGACCTCCCCTATGTTGAGCTTCCCCCACTAACATCTCCAATGCGTGAATGCATGAGCAACAACAACAAGCAATCAAGCCATCACCTCCAGTTTGGCCAATAAGCACCAAAGTTTAACATTAACAACACCTCGACCAATAAGCATCGAGGCTACTTTGGCCAATAAGCACCAAAGCATAACATGCAGTAACCCATCGTTACCGTCTTAACCATCTTAACGTTTGTAATTATCTTATTAAGTCTTTATCAAATTATCTAGTTTGTCTTTACTTCGATTGGTATCTTATTTCATCATTGGGAACACTTTGGGACCCTTGTTCTTGTTTCAACGTCTGTTCTGTTTAGGGGAGCACGGTTTTGCTGCCCCCAGCATGGGCGTGATGGACTTTAAGTTCAGTACGGTCGTGCTGTCTATTGAGCACTGCCATGCTCACTGGAGCATGGCCGCGCTGTTCTGGGCAGAAAGGCTTGGGAACCCTTGTCAAACCTCCTAGGGCATTCATAGATCAATCCTATTGGTCTTAAACTACACCATCAAATATCAGTCTCATTATTCTTGTTTAATCTTCATGTCTTATAATTATTAGGATTAATCCTTTAACTCCAGCTTCATTATTAATATTCCTAAAACACTCGTGGATCAATCCTAGGATCTTAACTATACCATTAAGCATCAATCTCACTTCTCATTACTACGGTTCATGTCTTATGAACATTGGGAAATTAGTCCTTTAATTCCATATATTATTAATAAGCCCTATTAATTAATTAGAGTCTTATTAACATTAACATTTATCTCATCATCCTTATCAAACCGAATATGCATACATGGCATAAACAACATCATCAAACCAAACATTCATTCATGGCATAAACATATCATCATAATTCATGAATAAACATGCCCAATATAATTAAACATAGATTAATATATAACAAGACAACAATTAGGCAAATAGCAAAGTCATGGGTTAACCCTTCATCTTATGCTACCCCCAATGCTTACATGTTCAATACTATCCCTTATCTCCATACTTGGTAAGAAGATTCCTCTAACACCAACGAAAGCGAAATTACAATTGTTCCCTCGAGCGGCTTGACGAACTCCTCAAGCCTTGGTCAAACACAAAAGAATAACCAGTAAATCTCCAAATTAATAAACAGGAAAAGGAGATTAAGGAGGGATGACCACGTTACCTTAATTAGCACTAACGAGTGACTCCTCTCCCTTTGAGCACGACCGTGCTCGTGTCCCAAACAGCCACTGAGCACGCCATTGAGCACGGGGTCCTACTGAGAGCACAGTCGTGCTCATGCATCAGAAAGGGATTTTTCACCAAAAAGACCCACTAGATCCCATTCTAACGTCCCTAAGGCACATATCTAAACACTACTATAACACACAAACATACATATAAGATATGAAACGCTTAATGGCTCTTATATGAAAAACAGGGTATTACATGGAGGGGTATAGGATATTTTCACGAGACTTAGACAAATCAGTGGTCAATACTAAATTCTCATGGTGAGAGAAATTTCTCATCACATGTTCACCCCAGCAAAAGCCTAAGTTTAGAATAAATAACAGTAACAGAGTTCCCATTTTTATAGGAGAGACGTTCTCAAACAATATCAGTAAACTTCATATTTTGACGTTGTTTTTTATTAGAATAATTTCATATCCAGTTGACCATTTCTTCTGACAATCCTCTTATTTACTATATATCCAAATAGCCACATATATAGTCATTTATAAAAAGTATCTCAACCTCATTTCATCTTAGCAAGGGCACATGAAAATATTAACAATATCAAAACAATATCTATGATATTAGCATAAATCATCAAGAGATTTTCAAGCAAGGGGTTAGGCCTTTACCTCAAGGTTGATTTTAAAAACCTAGCTTTCTAGAGAGAATTTGGAGAATTTCTCAAGCTCCCCTTTGAGCTCCTTCTTCTTCTACCCTATAGTAGAGAAGATGAGCATGAAGATAGTGACTTTCCAAGAGGAAGAAGAATAATGATGGAGGAGGAGACTTACACACTTCTTTCTCTTCAAAACCCTAGCGCACACTCTCTTGTGCTCCCTTTCTTTCTCAGATTTCGTTTGGAACAAATGAGTGAGGCAACTCATTCTTTTCATTTTTATTCACACTAATCACTTATCAACTAGGTCACTTGATTAATGTGCATTTGCTCCTACTCATAAAATTGCTTATAAGTCATTCACTTATAATTAATTTTATCCCTTTTATACTTTTATTATTTTAATTTACTTTGGGTAAAAGAGGTCAAATTCTTATTGCCCTATATATTACTATATTAGGGACGGGTTTTACAATTTATCCCGCATAAAAAGAATTCACCCCAAATTCCTAAGATTTCACCAACATCTAGCAATTGGCCTTTATCTCGAGGCATCCACGAGCTAGACAAAACTATATATGTACATGTACATTTTTCAGCTTTCAAGCAACCTAAGAGCACATTACAACAAATTGAAAACAACACCAAAAGGATTTAAGATACAGTTTAAGCTGGTATCCAGCTCACACATCCCACAAAAAATTTTATAACACTAGAGACTCAAAGTTCCAATTCATCGTGACATTCTCGGGACAACAACATTTGTGTCTCAAGCACTAATATCTATGAACGATGAGATCTAGAGATCTCTAATCTTTGACTCAAGCAACTTATACTCCCCACAAGACATGTTAACATCATCTCAACCTTACCAACAACAAGCATAAGCTGATAAGCAGCAACACTTGTTCAAAATAGGGGTTATAAGGTTGGCTTGTTGGTTGGGGAGGGGGAGTTAAGGAGTATAGTGATAAGGGGGTTGAAGGTTCAAACCTCACTCACTAACATAATACTAACATTGACACTAACATTTGCTTATAAAAAAACACTTGTTCAGAATATGGCTTCAATTATGCACCACGCACATTCCACAAAACAGTAATTCACACTTCATTCAACTTTTATCAGAAAGCCTTTTATACCTTTCAAGTGTATTGATCATACTCAAATCATTTCATATGTTATAGTTCCACTACCATCGTGACTAACCAGTCTATTTAGTGATTTCTCTCCTCAAACACATCCAAAAGTACGTCTTTCGACTTAACAAACATCCATGTACAACACATGCTTTACACATTCATTGTTTAACCAATTCCAATTAACCATAATTTGGTTTCACTTTCAGTACATTGAAATTTGAAAATAATATCATATTCACAATTCAAAGATTACAATCTAATCTATAAACTTAATGCCGACATTAAAATCCCATATATGCTCATGTCAATCATATGAGGCATGCATAATGGTACTTGTTTAAATATCGTACTATTTATAAGTAGTGCACTTTCCCATTCTCAAAGTTTATAGTCATTCTGCCACTTAATAGTTTATTATAAGTTTCATAATAATAGTTTAAACAGTATTTTCAATATAATGATTACGATTGATACATCATGTATGCATTTATTTCACTTATCATGTATGTACAGCAATAACATTTGTTCAGTTATCATACCATGCACGAATAATACACATTTAGAATTACTCTCACTCAACTTTACATGTCAACAAGCTGTCAATATAGTATACCATTTCAATGCTTATACCATAAAGAGTAATGATATTTGGACAACTCAAAGTTGTCCAACACCGTGTATGTATAGGTTTGAAAGATGTTTTGACTAATGAAATAAAGGAAGAGTGGGAGTAAAATATTACTTTAAATGTTTATACCCTATACATATACGGTGTTGGACAACTTGATTTGTCCAAATATCATTACCATAAATCACATTTACTGATATCACGTACATCAATCATATACCTTAATACTAGTTCCACTTATCATTTCCCTGAAATTAATTATTTGAAACACCGTGCATGTTGTAACAAAACAATATAGCTTCCTCTAATTAGATAGTTCATTATTCACGTAACATAGTATTCTCACGAATGCATAGTATAATCTACCAACAAACTCATAACATATCCAATAGATCTCCAACAACCATAGTCATCATTCATGAATAAAAGATAATGCTTGATGTAAAATATCCAAAATCATAGTTCATCACTTTATCAATACTCAACTAGAACATCCTAAGTTCATCTCTACTTGAAACACATCATAGCTTTTATCATCAAAACATAGTCTAAAAGAATACATGTCGATGTTCATGGTTTTGTCTAAGCTGCACCAGTAAAAAACTGTTGCAACTGTGCTCCTCTTTTCTTGACCAATAACTTACATCTAATTTAACTTATCAGCATGCTTAACTTTTGTTTGGGATTTACTCGATCAAAGAGTATAATGTTGGGTGAAGGTGTATTTTATATATTGTTTATGTATTAAAGGTAAATACATTGTTGTATTTGGACAGTATATTTGCTATTTGAAAATCTGAATGTTACTATCTTCCCTAAATTCCTATCGCAAATCCCTAACCCCCTCTTACAAGCACCACCAGGAGGTAGGTACCCCTTGCTGACATCGGGCGGGAGTGGAGGTTGTAGGTGGCGGAGGCGTTGAAAGGAGGGAGCCTGTAGACGATGGCGACGATGCGGCGGTGAGGGGAATCGAGGGCGAGGCAGAGGAGGAGACGTTGGAGGGAAGAGTGGGGTCTAAGGTCAGAGATGAACGTTTCAACAACGCCGACGTTGGACCACATTCATAATCCACCTTTGTACGCGCAACCCCTGCAGCGACCACCGCGTCGTTCAACGGAAGCAAAATCCAGATCCGCCGTACACCAACATCATTGGGCCAGCTCCTTCGCGCGAACCCGCCATGAGCTCGAACCGGATCTGCATCCTCTTCCCATCCACCGCCATTCGACAACGAACAAAAACATTCAACAAAGATAGCATTATTTTTGCTGTATACGGACTATAGAAGGAATACATCACCTTTGACTAGTTTACAAAAATAGAGATATAGGAGCATCCTAGTTGGTAATTGTATTGGTCCAAATTGGTCAATCAAAATGGTGCACAATGCACCAGCTTTGTTACTGGTGCACTGTAGAAGGCACCGAATGTTCATACCACTATTTATAATTAGGCATAACATGTCCTTTCTCAAATTACATCCAACTTTCAATAACCAATGGTCAAACATAAATAACCTAAAATATCCAACACCATCACACCAATCCAATGAACTCATAAGTGGAACTATCGTTCTCATCCATACATTAACAATATCATTTGATACTAAAACAATTTATCTCACCCAAGGGTTCATGGCAACCCACATACTTAGTTCTACATAACCGTAACGCAATCTTCTCTGATTTGTAATTACCTCTCAAAAATCATATTACTAAACTCCATCTCGTAGTTTCTCTTTACAATTAAATAATCTCACATTATTTTATTTATACACAACCTTGTCAAAGAACTCAACGTATAATGCAATCCACACACACGCACCCACGCACAAACACACACGTAAAGTCATGGATTAATGGTTGTTGTTATCTAGTTGAGAATATTATTGATTTCATCGATCATGTTCGGAATCAGAAGATCCTAAGCTATCCTTTATTGAATGTGAACTGTTTAGTTCGAATATGTGTTAATATGTAACCTTCTTTACACACACACACACAGATATATATATATATATATATATATATATATATATATATATATATATATATATATATATATATACTCTTATCTCTATGTCATCATACTTATACTTATGGTTCATGCTCTTACTAGGTTTAATTAACCCCATTTAGTGTCTCCGATGAAGATGTGAAAGTAACTAGATCACCCTGAGTTGTTCGAATCCTTAGTTACGGGATTAGTTCCAAGTCGCGACCTTCAAAGATGAAATTTATTATTTTCCTTAATTACTCATTTGTTTGATTAAAAAGCAGTTTCTTTTAAAACCTTGAAAAATTATTTATGAAGACTCATCGGTTGGAGTTTTCCTTTAAACTATAAAATAATCTTGTTCTCAAAAGAGCAATGGTTAAGTTTGTGAACCTTTGGTTACTCATTTAGCTTGTGAGCAAATGTATTATGGTTTATGTATCTTAAGTAGTTGTTTGAGTCCAGATCAAAAAGTAGTTGTTTGAGTTAAAAATCAAGGAAGTATTAACATGGCCATGGCTTCAGATTTGGGGCCATCACCTCTCTTTCGGCCGATCGTTGATGTGAGTTTTGTGTCGTGACAACTTGATACCAAGACTTATTTTGTACATATGGGGTACTTACCCAATACACATGAAAAGTAGTAGGTACATGATATCACTTAAATACGAGTCATCATTCCAACAAAACACCAAGTTTTGTTACTGTTATTTGCTTTTCTATTAAATCAAACAAACTACTATTTCACTTCCACTGAATCACGTTCTTTCTTTATATATTTTGGTTTATGTAAAATAAAATACTTTACAGAATTTTTCTAAAACCTTGTAGTTAAAAGATTATGGAAATTGTATTTTTTTTTATGATTTAATTGCTTTATTGTTTATATTTTTATCTCTTTAATATGTCATGTCCTATCCATATCCTAGTTTGTATCTATGCTACTTAGGTGATATTGAGTATTTGATCATATGTACGTCCCAGCAATGAATTATAGGTAGGCGTCTGTGGTGAATTTATATTAGAAAGTGACAAAATGGAGATGCTCCCATATTGTTTCAAAAAATGCCTGAGAGGATGTACTAAGAGCAATATCGTCTTATCAATATCATCTCAATCGTGGTTAGCCTATCATATGTTTTAGCATTAAATTCTTGAGAAACTTGTATACTAGATATGTTTTGGCATTAAATTCTTGAGAAACTTGTATATTAGTTACATGCAGGCGGTTATGGGACTCTAGAAGTCAACCAAGACTCAACTTGAAGTCACTATCAAAAACCAATTTTCTTAGGGCTTGTTTGTAAGTTTTGGAGGGGAAGGAATGAGGAAAGGTATGGGAGAAAGGAATGATAATCCTCTACCTTGCATAGGATTTATTTTTTAACAAAAGAATCAAAATCCTCCAATTTGGGAAAACTAAAAAAATGAACTAAAGAAACATTTTAGAAGACTATCTTTCCTTCCCTAATCTCTTTCCCTATTCTTTTTCTCAAAGTCTTCCCCTCCCAAACTCACAAACAGGCCCTTAGAGCCATGTTATTGTTATTGCTTTTTCTCACTTCGTTATTTTTCATCTTTTATTTTTTATGCCTCCCAATGTTAAAATATCTCCAACATGTACCCACTTTTTAGTAAAATGTTGTGAGTAGATCACCCACTTCCCACACGATATCACAAGATGTAACAACTCACCTCATGCAACTCATGTTGTGAAAAAATGCGATGGTTTACAATCTACCTAGAACTACGAAAGAAACAAGGCTATATTTCTGTTCAAAATGGGATTGTATTATTTGGCCTATTTCTATTTTCATATTTAACATATGAAACTGAGAAGAGGGGGAATCTGTACAAATATAGCCAAAAATTCATAGACCTATACCACGCAGATCAGTGAAAAGTTACACTGAACTGAGCAAATTTCAAGCTCGAAAAGGTTCTGATGGACAGTGCTAGCGAGTTGCACTTTGGAGCAACAAAATCTCCTCCACCTCACTGAACTCGGCTCTCATGATTGAAGTTCACTATGTAATATCTCGATAAAGAAAAAAGGCCATAAACTCTGAGTCTTGAGAAAGTAAACTAGACGCCATGTCCAGCAAAAAAACAATGCCAAACCTGCTTGCTTGCCTCTTTGCAGCTCGTGCTGCAAAGAGAAAGGATGCATGAAAGGCATCGGATGTCGTCGTTCTACGCATCTCCAACTGACTCAACAGATGCTTTCATTGCCTCAGCAGTCATAAGGGCAACCACAGCCTTGTGAATTGCTAGATCAGCTCTATAAAGCAATCTCTGAGCCCTCTCTCGCTTTAACTTGGCCATGTTATGAGCATGCTTAGCAGCACCTGAGGCATCACGCAATCTGAACTCATCAAGGTCTGAACTATCCAAATGTTCAATCCCACACTTCTGCAGCCCATCCAGTAGGTATTGCCTGTGACCTGGCAAGTCTAAATTGCCCGAATTCCACCTATTACTCGAATTTCGCTTCCCTGATGCTGACATTCTCTGACTATTAGAAGCCTTGAACTGTGAATCATTATGATACATAAATGACCCAAATTTGTTGGAATTGCTCCTCTGAAATTTTGGGATACGATTTTTATAGGACCCATCATTGCTTGTAGAATAATATCTCATGCTGCCAGCCCCCTGTGGTGAGAATACCCTCGGTGACTTGTGTGGAAATGGGGAATCATCCAAAGAATCAGAACTATGGCCTGGGTATATAAACCTTTCATCACCAAATGCAAAGCCATTCGGTCTTCTTCCTGAATTTACAATAATCAGATGTGAGGAGAAAGTTCTTAATTTGTTTAAAATGTAATAAATAATGGAATAAGCTTGAAAACCAAATACTCACCAAAAGTATGGAAGCCATCCTGATCTAGAAAACTGTTTGTATGCCCAGAGACTGAAATTTTCTTTTGTGATCGATGTTTGAATCCCTTGTTCACTAGTTCCAAACCCCTTGGTTTCAAACAGAAAGCAAACATGGGTGGCTTCTCCGCAGTTGCTGCAACCTTATCCAGGCATCCATTACAAGAAGGGGTGTTATTCTTGATCAGGGCTACTTCCCACTCTTTCACTAGTTGTTGATATCTTTCCCATAGAGGTGGCTGAATAGTACATAAGAATTTAGAGTTAAAACTTAAAGCAAACAATAACCAAGCAAACTCATCATGTACAGAAGAAAACAAACCAACTTGAGAAAAGGAAAGGTTAATAGCACAAAGTCATCACACTTTAAGCCATTGAAATACAATATCACCGAATTGAATCTTCCAAAGCCGTTTCAAGCAATGAATTTATGCAAACATAGGCAACGATAGTCACATGAGTCAACTCTGTCAATTAAGATATATGCCACGAAAGCATCATATGTGTGAATCATAAAGAAGAAATTTTTTTAATGCAAAAAAATGCAAGTCTTTGAAAAACAAAATAGAAGTTTTAAGCAACACGCATCCTATAACAACAAAGAAAACCAGCAATATCATAAAAAGAAAACCCTATTGTAATAATTAACAACAGTTGAGGCCTTATCATAAAAGGTGAGGTTATTGGAATATTGACAGGCAAATAAAATATTTTTATAAACAGGATCACTAGCAGAATGATAATATTATTGAATAGATAAAATAAAATAGTCTAATGAAAGTACCAAACTTGGAAATGTTATACAAGTTCAATCTCTGCTAAAATGTCTTCGTCTGTGGTAGATGCCTAGATGGTAGTATTTATTGTGCATAAAACATACTTCTCAATTTATTTAGTTAAGTTGGTGTTTCCCAGAATCAAAGACTGGCCTATTTTTATGAATTGAATAAATATCAAATAGCAGGCTGTAATCCAAATAAAGGGCATGGTTTTAACAAGGATTCCTAGAAGCCATCAATACCATAAAAACCATCTAAATTGTTTAGTAGAACAGAAAATAACATGCACCGCTTTTCAATGGCTCAAAACACTTTGCCTTAGGTTCAAAAGGCCACCAAGACATTATAATAATTTAAGTGTAACAACTAACAAAGCAAAAGATCAATCCACCACCACAGCATTTATCTCTCTTCACTCTCCCTGCTCTCATTCTCCTCTCCAATTATCACAGCAAATCTAGCCTATCTATATGAAGTCATTAAACAGAGCGGACATATTCCTAACACCAAAATGATTATAACATGAATAAGAAGGATAGTTTGGGCAGTACCTGAAAGTGTCGTATTAAAGCCATGCCCTTCTTCTGCCTTTTCTGCTGCCAATGGTCATGGATGATTTTGACTAAACCCAAAGGCCCAATATTAACCATGAGTTCCTCTATTTCATTAGGTGTGAAATGATCGCGCTGCTGAGCGTATGCAGCCTTTTCAAACATGTCCATTGTCTTCTCAAAGATCTCCTCCGTGATCCCATTCAAGTCAATGTTATCTTTTTCAGAATTTTGTATGTTTGAAATCCACTGCTCATCCTCGCTATCCATGTCATACAGGACACGCAATGGATCCAGAGCCATCTCAACATCTGTTTCAACCTGTCTGAAATACTTAGAGCTCCGTACAAAAGAAACTTCAGGTCCAGTATCATCATTCTCTTCTATCAAGTGAACTCCAGGAATAGGTATGTTTTTTACTGAAGCAGCACGGATGTTCCTGTTGTAGCATTCCTCATGCATCGCCTTGAAAAGAGCCCACTGACTCCGATCAGGAAATTCCAAGATCCAATCCTTCCCTCCTTTCCACATCATAGCATGTGTGTGACGATTTGTTGATCCAGGCTGCAGAAACTGATGTGCTTTGTATGAATACCTTCTAATTCCTAAAAGTTTTACAGAAAGTTTCCACTCATTATGGTCAAACAGTTCTAGTACAACTTGGGCCCCAGATTCTCTCCACCCTTTATCACCAAGTGTAACCAACACATTTGCATCACAAGATAAGGTTTCGAAATTCATTTCCTGGCCCCTAGCAACATCTGATGACTTCTTCTCACTAGTCTTTCTAATTCGTCTGTTCGGAAGCCCTTTCTGATGATGGCTTCTGTTCCTTGAACTAAATTCATGCCCTGCAAAAGGCACTGAGTATGATACTTGTGTCCGTGGCTTTTTAGGTCCAACACCAAAATCATTGTAAAAGGAGTCAGCCTTGCTATCAGGCCAGCCATGTGACTGGAATCCCAATGATGAGGAACTATTCCTGTTTCGATGCCAAGAACTTCTGGGAGCAGTTGGATTGGGGCTTCGAATGGCACCTCCATTGATATTCCAAGAGAAATCAGGACGATGTTGAGCACCATTTGAATCACAGTTAACAGATTTCTCAAATTGATCAACTGAAGGAGGAATTTGGACGCTGAGATCACTCATAAAAGAATGGGAGCCATCACCAGCCTTATCTTTATGAATTGAAGAACTTAAAGATAAAGAGCTGAGCTCTAACTCTGGGTAATGGGATTGCAACTCAGGTAAGTGAATAGTACCAAGCCTCTCAGAACCATGGGAAATAGAAGTTCCGGCACCATTGAGATCAAAGTTTTGGTGATTTTGAGAAAGAATTCGATCACTGCAAGTAGATGGACCAAATACCTGTTCTAACTCAGCAGAACATCCATCACCAGCAGCACTCTTTGACAAAGTCATCACATCTTTCTTCAGATTAATTTCTGAATTCCTGTTAGCGCAATCATCAATGCTAGAACAGACATCTGCCACCAAACCAGAGTCTTCCTGATTAAGTATTGGTGTTTGGTCACACAAGCTTATATGAGCTGCTGACTGCTCCATCAGCAACTTAAGATGCAAACTGAGAAAAAAAGTAGGAGCAGCAGCAAAAGAAAGAGCAAATGGACGAAGCTTCCTCTTGCCGGCATCAGAAGGCTGATGGGTATCAACTTGGGTGGAAAATTTGAAACTCTTGCCCATAATGTTAATCCCCGGCCTACTCCTCTTCTGCCTGAACTGTTCATGCACAAGTTGCACAATTTGTTTCAAGACAACACCCAACATAAGTAAACTTACAGTGACTTTTAGAGGCTTTGACAGGATGCAATGTTACATTATAGGAATAAATGTGGCAATTTTAAATTCTCAAAAATGGGTGAAGGCTATGTAATTGCAAAATAGGAAATACAGAAAAAGGGAATGGGTACCTTGACTAAGTGGGGCTCTCTGGTGGAAGTAATTGGAAACTCACTTGATCCGTTTTGAAGAGCCTGGATGTTATCATATGTGCATTCAGAAAGATGGAGCTGCTTAATAAGCAGGCAATGCTTCTTGAGCTTGGAATCTAAGTATATCCACTTTGAGTTCTTCAATCTATAGAAATTATAGAATGCAAACACAAGCGGCTTCTTAATAACATGAACACCAGAAAACTTGAATCCAATAGATGTAAATGGCCACTGCAAGTCAATAGACTTCTCTTGGTGAGCAGGTTGATGAAATAGCCTAAGGACAAAAAAGACAAAAGCAGTAGCCATCTGCAGGCAGCCTTCAAATAATAGAAACCTCAACCCGACCACATTATCAACAAAAAGCACCTCCAAACAAACTCTTGGCCACTTGGTCACAAGTGTACCATACTGAAGCAGCAGAACAGCAGAGAGCAACCCCAAATTCTCCAGTCCAAAAGAATCCTTCAGCACCAAACGTATTGGAAAGTTTAAGTCATATTTGAATGCTGCTGACTCCATATCCCAAAATGTTTTTGATACTCCTGCATTGTAAATGAACCACAACGGCCCCTCAACCTCAACTCTCCTGTCGCTTGGTTCTCTTACATTTCTAACTTTACCAGCTACAGGACCAAAGGAAACAGAACAATGAGGTGATATTGGAGCTGGCCTTCGAAATCTCCTTCTGAAATAGACAATAGGTTGTTTTCCATCTTTAGTGCAAGTGGCTCTTTGCAATGAAGACCTCTCCCTAAAATTATCACCTAACTTGTCTTGTGATACAGAATTGCAAGACAGATTATTTTTAACACCGGACACAGAACTTTTAGCTGAATGTCCCTTTACTCTAACAGGTTCATCATATAACAATGATGAGTTTGTACTGGGAAGTGTATCAGAAGTTTTCTGTTTCTTAAGGCCATGAAAAGACGAAGATTTAAGCCGATTAGAAGACCGAGCTAACCACGAAATTATAGGCTCCGAATCCATACCGCTCACATCGCAGCTATCATCTCTTATTATCGATTTTCTTCTTTGCCCTTCTTTTCTGGACATTTTTCCATTCTGCTGCCCAAAACTTCTACTTTTTGTTAAAGCTCTTCCCGCTCTTGCATTTCCAGGAACTTCACTACGAAGTAATAGAAGCTTGAACCTCTCACCTTGGAGATTAATCCATTCTTCATCTCGGTCGTCATATTTGATATGGTGAAGCTTTCTCCCTTCGTTGTAGTCACTTACAAGGCCATAATACCAACTCTGATCCAAAGGCCAAAAAACTTTAATTCTCCGGTTCACTACCCAGTACGGATCCACATCAGCTAACAAAATTTCATAAAAATGCCGCCTCTTCCTGGTTTTACCCTTATCTTTGTATTGCTTCCTTGGCCTCAAGACTCTGCCAGCAGTATCACCTGATTCCGATTCGGAATCCGACCGAGACTCTGATCCACGATTAACAATATTTCGACCAGAGGATAGCGAAAAGGACAAACCATTTGCCAATGGCATTGTAGAAGACTTGCTACTAGAAGAAAACCCAGTACATCTTGGATCAAACCTTGAAGATAGCATTCTAGCAGCATTCTCCTCAAGATTCTCCTCATCATCTTCCTGTAAGTCATCAGATATATTACAATTGTTAATCAAAGGCTCAGCCTCCTTAGCAACCCTAATTCTATCTGAAGCCAAAGCCTTTCGCTTCCTGTTCTTCCTTCGCAACTTTTTTAAAGAGGAATCACCACTATTTACTACCGAATGAGAGGCAAGATCCCCGTTCCCCTTGAAATGCTGAATTGAATTTGAATCACTACTCCTATTTTCCTTGAATTCATCAAAATTCTTCTTCTGTTTAATCTTTGGAGAATCAAGCCCCTTGCCCAAACCATCGCTACCTAACTTAGGCACCTGATCACCACGGCCAATTTGAAAACTAGGTTCCCCTGCCAGATTCGATGCTTGACAAAATTCCAATTTCTTCCGCCCCACAAAACTCCTCTTTCGCTTTGGAATACGAAAAGCATCATCACCAACACTAAGCGAAATACTATTCAGTCCACTACTGCTACCCAATCTCTGACTTACCCCCAACTTCAATTTCCGCAAATCCTGCCCGCCAAAACTTGGGCCTTCCTGACCTTCTTGATCATGAGTCTTCTTGCTGCTAACATCAGCATTTTCTAAGCTACTCAAAGACACTTCCTTCCTGGCCTTCTTTCTTTTGCCCCTCTTCTCATCCTCATCCGCAAGACTATTACCAACCCTCTTCAAGCTCTTTTTGGGATTCTCTTTTGCCAATTTTGATTTATATAAACTTCTAACATCCAAAGATCTTGACTTTTTAGAAATTGCAGTGCCATTGGAGTTCTCTTCTCTACCTTCCATGAACAATTAACAGTACAATTAACAGACCAAAATTCTCCCAATTTTCACATTCCATCATACATGCCCGTACATTTTCTTCAGATCTGTAACACCAAACAGACGAAAAATCATAAATAATCCCTCAACCAACTCAAAACTACGATCATAACTAATCCCACAATGCATCTATCTTATTGCATTAAACAAAACAAAACCCTATCAAACACAAAATCATACAAAATTTGCATACATACCTCAACCGACAAGCCACGAAACATTGATTTGTACCACGAATTGTGAAGATCACGAGCGTGAATCATGGATTAGGGTTTGGAGAATCCCATGGTCGGCGACTTGAAACCCTAATTGAAAGCTCAATTTTGAAATTAAAATTCTCGATAATTTTGATTTTTCTTTTTTTTAACCGCGAGAGTGATAGGGTTTCTTTTCGGTCCTCACAAGTGAAAGGGTTTAAATTGAAAATGAACCATTTTGAAATGGAAATTTGATCGAAAATGGAAAAAATTGTTTCTGTTGCACACGTGGCCAGATGCCATCCGTTCGATCAAAAATTTTGTGTTTGGTAGGATCCTTTGTGTTGAGGAAAAAAGCTACCCGCTGGGTTATAAAGTGAGAAAGTAAATATATATCTACTCTTAATTAATTTAAAGTGAATTAAAATCTCAATATACTTTAATTAATTAATAATAGATATATTCTTGATTTCTCACTTTATAGTATAGTTCACTTAAGAAAAATCTTATTATGTTCGAGGTCTATGGTAACCAAGTTCTAATGAAAATTTGTGTGCAAGTGATGGAGATATGAACGAGTATAATTCAATGTTCTCTGACGACGAGATTTTAGGCAAAACGGGTAAATGGAAAGCGAAGTGAATATGCATTTTGTGGGATTTGAGTTTTAAACCCTTGTTTTTAGTGAAACTACGTTGATGCCATCATTATTTTTTGAGTTTTTGGGCGCCATGGAGAACTTGATAGGGTCACTCGTAAATGGAGGATGAGTTGCATGACTCAGTGTTTGGAAAGAGACACGCGTCTGTGTTGTGTGATTTCATTGATGCAACCTTATGAAACGACATGTATATGTGTCATGTGTCACGGACGAGGTTTGGAGACCGTACACTTGTGCAGTTGTGTGATTCTTGTATGTTTTTTGGTTGAGTGTACGCTTCTTAAATCATGTCTGATTTACGATTTATATTTCATAAACTATTGTTTAATGGGTTTAAATTGAGTTTGAATTTATTTTGTATATGTATAAGTTTTAGTTCCACAGTATCACCAAGCAATTGCTCATCCTCTCCACTAATCGATTGCATATTTGCCCTTTCTGTATCGGTATACCTCCAGATTTATGGCAATCTTCTATATCTACAACAAAATTGTTGATAGGTGGCTAGAAAAAAGATGGTTGCAGCTGCAGGAAAAAAGTTATTTTGGCTGAGGTGAATATGGAGAAGGAAGATGAAGGTGGAAGAAAGGATCGAGAAAGATGAGGGGGAAATGAGGTCGGGGAAGAAAGAACAAAGAGTTTAATTGATATGTATTATTAGTGTAAAGTTTTTTATACTGTCAGTCGATTACAAATCATAGAATAAATGACTTTTTTAAGGTGATTTGCATAAGAATAAAAGATTTTCAATGATGTAGCGATTTATTATTGGTTGGCTGTATAAAAAACCTTTATATTGATGGTATATATCAATTAAAGTCAAAACAAATAGATCAATCTTGGATGATTTGGTTTGACCGAATTTCATCATGAAACCTAATAATTAAATCATTCAACAATGAATCAATTTAATTAGTTTTATTTGATTTTTGAATTGACTAAATTAATTTACTCTACTACTTTATACAAGCTTATTTACTCTCAGATACTATTAATATATTAGGAGAATTTAAGCATATATATTATGGTCAAGCTTATTCAATATGAATATAATCCATATAATCAGAGAGAAAACTTATTAATTGAAAAATATTTAAATAATTAAACAACTCTATTTGAATTAATTATATTATTATATCCAACCCAGCTCACTATAATCATTTTCTTCTTCTCTGTAAATCTGTTTCAAGCTTACTAGTCTCCCTTGTACACATCCATTACATGATAGGCAAACACTAGTTGGGATTTTATATATTAGATGTTACTCATTTTATATATTTGAGTCATAAGATTATACAAAATTAATTGCAAATTTTAATTGCATCATTTTGTTTAGTATCTAGTGACTCCCCACTCAAAATCCATCACCTCATACAAAGTGCATATGAATGGCATTTGGAAAAAAAAAACCAAACAAGTTAAATGAATCACAGGAGTTTTAAAAAAAAATGATTATAATATTATTTGTGTAAATAGTACTAAAACCATTTTGTATTATTCAAAAAAATTCTTTAATTATATGAGATGTATGTTTATACTTTTAAAAGGGTATGTATCATACGGAGGGATTTAGGAAGAATTAATAGAGGATTTATGAATAATTAATAGGGGAATGGGAGACTTATAGAAGGTAGGATAGATAAACATTTAAGAAAAACTTGAAAGACGAGAGGAAAACTCCGTTCGAGTATGGTGTGTGGATAGGTAAAATAGGTGAAGTGGGTGAAGTCGGGATTGAAGTGAAAAAGGAACTTCTTCTATTAGGAAAAATTAGTCTTGCATAACTTTTCAAATTTGGTCATTTTGTGTCAATTAAGCAAAATTAGGGAGACAACTAGTTCCGGAAAGAACAAGACTCTTTGGGGGCATACACTACGAGATCAGCTTACTAACTTTTATAGAATGAAAGCACAACAGTATTTAGAGTTTTCTTCAAGAAGTTTGGGTCAAGCTAATTCCTTTGATAGGTACCTGGTTTTTGTGGGCTTCCTTTTGGACAGTTTTGGAGCAGCACTGTTTTTTGGATTATTCACATTCTTGGAGGAAGTTTTTTCATAGGGGTTTGTTGTATTGGGGCAATTATTCATACTGGTTATCTTATATCATTAGTTGTAGATGCTCTTTTACCTATGTATGCTTTGTTGGCTGATATTTCATTCCTGGTAGTGTTTTTTGGGCCTTAGTTTTTGGGTTGATTCGTGTAATGCTCATACTGATTCAGGGCTTAGGTCAGTATGTAAATTACATGTTATCTCCTTTCTTTGATCTTCTACTTTATGTAAATGAGTTGAGTACCTCTTGTACTCCTTATTAATACACTTTGGCTTATCAAAAATATATATATCAATGTGGTTACCATTGTTGCACAAGAATGAAATTATTGTCGAGAGAGGGGTGCTAATTATTGTCAAAATAATGCTCTTGGATATGGATAAAACCAAAGGAAGCTGATGTTTATACAACAAACCTAATGAATGTATGTTGCAGTGTTGCAAGAAGTAATATGATTTTATTAATTCTACGTGAATATGTTAGAGTACCCCTTATACTTCTTTTAATAAATTTTGTTCAATAAAAAAAGGCATCAAGGAATTTGAGGTTCTAGAAAATTGGAGAGGAGCTATAGGGCGCCGTAGATATTGGACCAAGGATGAATTCAAAAGTCTAGGAGATCTCCATCAACAAGTTAAGCGTGAAATCAAATCTCCATTAATGAATTAAGTGAGAACTCAAAAATGGTGGAGCTAACATAACATCTTGACTCAAGCCTTGAGGCAAGTTTTTACACTTATACTTTTCACTTATAACCCATTCTGTATTAATGTGAGACTTCAATATTCACACTCGAATTTTCAACATTCCCCAAGTGTGAGTTACCACATTATTATGCTCTCTCTCAAGAAAAATTATTATGAATATTCATGTGTTTATGAACCAAAACCAACTCTTGTCAATATGCTCCGCAACATGGGTTATCTAGGGTCGGACCTAAGTACCAACCATCGTCCTCAAATAGGAATGAGATGTGGTGTTCTACTCTCTATGTTGTAGTTTCTTGCTTAGCGAGATCTCCCTAGATTTAGAACTCCATCCATAGTATATCTTATTTGGAACAATTATGAACTCTGCAAAAACGGAAGATGAAACAATTAATAAAAACAAAAGTAACAAACTATATTAATTGTTCGGTTAAATGACGAAGATATGATTCATATAGAAGTTTTGCTCTGTATGCTCCAAGGGGGAAACGCAATTAGTTTGTCATTGTTTTCTCTTATGATCGAGTTGTCTATTTTTAATTAATTCATTACTTCATTGCCTAGCAATAAGGGTTTAGAAGTAAGAGTTAAATAGATGTTAAAATAAGATTTATGTATAAGAGTTAAATAAGTTTAACTGCACACGGATCCCATCTATTTAACTATCAACAAGTTTTGCCTAAACTTTAACAATGCAACTTATCTCGTAAGTGTATAACAACAAAAGAAACAAATAAAAACTAACAAATAAACATTGTCATATTCCATCAAGTGATTAATTAATATCCATTATATTGCATAGTTAATAGTATAACCTATTTCAAATAAGTCATAAAGTAGATTAGAATCATTGAATCCATACAAAGTGGTTCTATTTTTTCTTGAGGTTTAGGTAAAAACTAAAGGTCTTGAAGAATCCATCCACCACAATAACTTAAAAAAATAAAGAAGTATCATTACTTTTTTATGCTTATTTGAAACACCTATGACTCTAGGTTTAGAAGAATTGATTTTGTTTGGATGATAAAGTAAAATCACTTTTGAGGTGTAAATATGTAGAATTTTGTGGGTCCTATATCTAGAATTAATTATTCTCAATGAAAAAGCTAGAAATTCTTGCTTCCACTAAAATTAATTCTACCCACCCAAGAATCAATTATTTTGGATTGAATTTTGCACCCAAACACTCTTGTTACTGTAGCAACTAGGGTTTGGGTGCCAAAATACCGTTTGCATTGCAAACCAAACAGGCACTCTATCTTTTGTCCACAACCTAAATGAAGAAAACACTAGCTTCATTTCCTAGCTCTGAATCTGCTAGTAGGCAACAACATGCTAATTTGATAATTAATGTGTGTTGTTCTAAATGGATGGGGTGAGTTCCTTAAACATGTAATCGTGCAATATATTCTTAAATTCATGTGGGGACTAACAATACCCTTAAAGATTAATTTCTCACATATCGGGTTGCATGACACTTTGGGGGAAAACACATTCTAATTCGATATAAATGATCTAATGAATAAAGGATGTATCTGATATTTAAGGTTACTATAATTGAGTAGCTAGTTCTAAAACTGCACTTAACCCTCATCCACAAAATGAAGTTGGCAGGCCTACAACCATTTTGCAAGTTGTAAAATGGTTTTTTTATAACATCACCAATAAGTCACTGACTTATCAAATGTAAGATCCTATTGTAAATGTTTAAATGACTAACATATCAATTAACTTAAAAAAAATTAAGACGAGTCAGTCTTTTTATTCAAAATTGTGAAAGTTGTCAATCTTTGCATGTGCGTTTAGAGGTTGAGAATATTCTTATTTTAACATCTTATCTTTTCATGTAAATATCTATTTTGTTCATCTAAATATATATACTAGATGTAACACCCTGCTTTTTATTTACATTGTATTACCGATCACGATATATCTGTTTATATTTTTACCTATGACCCATAAAAATGACTTTTGAGAAAACAAAATCATTGACAACCTACTGTGTAATAGGAAGTCATGGTTAAATTTTCGATTTAAAACTCAGATGGAACCCGGTATGCGTTTTCGCTGACACTACAATTTGTACCGGTCAGAAAATCTTAATTTGACCTGAAACTGAAAAATCATAGATTTTATCACTATTTTAGTGATATATTCTATTTTTAAAGTTTTCGCTCAAAAATAAAATGTTATATTTTATTCGGGTGAATTTTCGAAGAAAATTGCACAAAAAACCAAAATCCGGTAAACGACGGAGTTGGATACAGAACTGCAGAAATAGGCCAGGAGGATGAGGGTGGTGAGTCATCATGCCAACTCATGTGATGAGTCACATGGTGAGTCATCACCGTGACTCACCATCATAATCATTACACTTTGTGTAAATATCTAAATTCTATGTACTTTGTCCCAAAATGCCCTTAACTTGTCCTACAAGTTTGCATATGTGTCCCAAAGTTTTGTGACCCCCCCCCCCCCCCCCCCCCCCACCTAACTACTTCATTTTACCCATTTGTCACAAAACACATAACTTGTTTCTTAAGTTCTTCTAAAAACTCCTAAGTGTTCTTGAACCATTTCATCATTCTCCTCCATTCTTCATATTTTTAAGGTAGATTATGATCCATGATCATTCCTTCAACTCTCTTTATAGATTTCATTTCATTCATGATAATTTCTTCAATTACCATATTCTTTGGTTTTCATGATTTAATTTCTAGAAACTCATAGGAATGAAATTTTTGTGTTATGACAAATTTTCTATACTATCTAAGACCCTACCATACTAGGTCTAAAAGTTTGAAATGAGAAAATTTCCCTAGCTATCATTTGAATTCCTTGGCCGTGACCCCCAAGGGTTTTCACAAAAAAAATGGGTTTTGTTTTATTCACTTGTTTTTATGTTGATTTGGTTGACTGTTGATTGCTAGCTTGTGGTGTGGTCTTGTGTGGTGAAAAGGAAAGGAGTTTGAAGGAGCTAAGTTAAAGGAAAAATATTTGCTTCAAGAGGTAAGGGAATCTTACTTCTTAAGTTTGGTAGTCATGTATTATTTTGTTGATTGATTGTATGTATGTATATACTTGGTTATTACTAGGTGATTTTGATATTGTGAAGTTAATTTATATTTTGCTAATTGACTAGTTGAGTTGTGATTGAATATGCCTATTTACATGTATGGATTGTATTGTGTATTGATTTTACTGGTTGAGAGCATGGCATTGGCCATAGCTTGATAATGAGGTTTAAGCCACCAAAAATCTTAATCAGAAAATTTAAGGGTTTTGATTTTCGTAAGAGGAAGATTTTTTTTAAATGATGTAATATAAGGACATTCTTGTTAAAAGCTTATGAATTTTTGGGAAATTTAAGACGATTTTTGGAACAATACTTAAGAAATGAGTGTTAGTGAGGATGAGTAGTGAAAGGATGCATTTATGCTAATTTCCCAAAATAGTTTAAAAAAAACAAGAAAAAGAGAAAAAAGTCTCTAAAATATTTTACCGTTATCAAAGAAACAAAATTATTTTAAAATTAAAAGTCCTTGGTTTACAAAAAGTTTATTTATTAGATGAAAAGATTTAAGAAAAACGCCTTTACGACAAAAATTCTGTTAAGAATTTTCCATTCTAGTCAAAAAATACATTAAAATGATTTTTAAACGATTTGACGTTTATAGAAATAATTTTCAAAAGAAAGGATTTCTGTAAAATGTTTAAAGAGAGCAATGTTTTCCGGCGAACGTTGTTAAAATATTGTATTTTGATTTGAAGTTAGTTTTCAAAGAACGAAAACCATGTTGAAAATTGTGAAGTTATGAAGACCTAGCGATCGAGACGTCAGGCTAGAGATTCTATGAGTTAGTACTTGGACTACGGGTCCCATGTGTTGCGGGTTCAAGTTCCAGTTGACACACTTGACTTTGTGTCATATATCAGCGAATCTAGTGACCGGTGAATTGGCCTAGAATTTCATGAATGAGCACTCAGACTGTGTTTCCTATGTTAAGTATGAATGGGCTTGATGCCTTTTTAAAGTTAGTCGTGAGCTTTGAGGCTCGACAAGAAAGAACGAATGAAAAAGAAAATAGAGAACCAAATGTTTTACATGAATGAGCTGGCAGACATGCCATATTTTTTCAATCTACAATCCTTTGTGGATTGACAAATTGTGGAAGTCAAGACCAAAGTGGGTCTATATGGACATCCGGGTTCATGAGCCACAAAAGGCCGGGACCTCACGACTGCCAAACGTGGATGTACTCAATCAGGGACTACTCAATATTATTTAGGTTTTGACGTGATACCCTTGAACAATTGCAGCTCGGACCTAAATTGAGAGGCCGACCTCATGAGAACAATTATGCTATGGGGATATTGTGGTCTATACTGCTCGACGAACGGAAGTTAGGATCTCTAGAGATTACGAAATAGAAGGTGGATATTTGAAGTATCATGCATTTTTACAACTTATTATGGTTGTTCGGGTGTAATCCCCTTACGAAATAGAAGGTGGATATTTGAAGTATCATGCATTTTTACAACATGTATATATATGTACTTCTTTTTTGTTATGTCGCGTATGTGGCTATAGTGATAAACTTAAATATCAGTATCTCACCCTTGTAATATATATGTTTTTTGGCTTTACTGTTCTACCTTTCTACGCGAGTACAAATGTTGCAGAAGAGTCCCCTGCCTCACTCGGGAACATTAGTCCTGATCTTTGATAAGACCGTTGATAGTGGTGATGACCACAGGGGTCTTCCCAGTGGATATCTTTTAGAGTGACCAGCTTAGGATAGCTTAGGTTGTTTTTGTTTTGGAGACAGTTATCTCTATCTTATGACGTCATGTATATGTGGCTCTAAGAGCCTTTCTTTTTGGAGAGTTGTTTTTGAACTGTCGCCGTTCTGTTTTATATATTTGCATTTCCAGGAAAACTTGTACGCTTCGACGACTCTTTACGTTATTTTCGAATATGACCAAGTCGATGTATGTGAAATATAGTATTATTGTTGTGTTGAATGTTTAAGTTTTAAAGTATTACGAAGAAAAAAATTTATACCTTTTTTCCAAACGAAGTTAATTATTTAAATTATTTCCGAAAGCAACAAGCATTTTCTTTTATTAATTATGTTTTCTTGAAATCAAGTTAGACATGTAGCACCGAATGGGTGTTACACTAGACTTCTTCATTTGTAGTGACATTAAAGTGGTCCTTCAATCTCAATGAATACCATTAAAGTAGTCGTTCAATTTCCACTAACAAAATTAAGGGTGAAGACCCATTTTGGTCCCTGATAAAAAGTGTGTGGGTCATTTTAGTTCTTGACAAAAAAAACTATTATGTTAGTCCCTGACAATTACTAACGGGGGACAGTTAGTCCCTGACAATTACTATGGGACATTATAGTCCCTAACAATATTTAAAGTGGGACTAATTAGTCCCTGACAATTAGTATCGTGGGACAATTTAGTAACGGATGCTGACTAACGAAGTCAACGTAGGGACTAACTTGTCCCTGTTAGTAATTGTCAGGGACTAACGAAGTAGTTTTTTTTGTCAGGGACTAAAATGGCCCACGCACTTTTTGTCAGGGACCAAAATGGGCCTTTACCCCAAAATTAATGTCACTATTTATCACATATAAACCAATTTAATACTCCCTCCGGTCCATATTAATTATAAGTAAAAAATTAATGGAATACACATATTAAGGTGGTTAATTAATCTCATTAAATATTGTAAAAAATTAGGTTTGTTACCTAAATTACCCTTCATCTAAAACTTCAATCTTCATTAAATGAGTCATTGGAATGCCTATTAAATGAAGGATATTTTGGGAATAATGTCATTAAATGAGTCATTGGAAAACAAAATTTGCTTATATATTGAACCAAAAACCTTGAGACTTTTTTGCTTATATATTGGACCGGAGGGAGTATTGTGTATTAAAATATGATGAATCAACGTTAAACTTAGTGGACCAAAATTTATATTTTCTCTAACTTTTATAATTTCCCCTTTCAAAGTTAATTTTTGGATTCATCTTTTGACATAATTTTTGAAACACGAAAAGCTTCATGTCTAGTTAACTCAAGACTTAAGTGAGGTCGGTATAATTCTCCCGCATCAATTGCTACTATGGCCCTGTTTTGATTGACTTATGAACAGCTTATTTGGGCTTATCTATTGACATAAGCACTTGTCAGAGTTTTTGGGAGAGCTTATGAATACAGCTCATGACATCTCCATTAGCTTTTTTCAGCTTATTTTGATAAGCTCTCCAGGATAGCTTATGAAAACAGCTTATGACTTATATGAAAACAGTTTGACTATATTTTCTCTTTTATTATAGAAACTAGCAAGTTGACTTGTGCATTCGCAGGGATTACATTGGTCTCAACACATGTATCAAAATGACTTGTAAATATATTCATATAGTAATAAATTTTCATATACCAGATCCATCCTATGATATTTATTTCTTTTTCCTGTCAAATGTAGATAAAAAGATCACCAAATCGTGTTTTAAGGAAAAAACAAATAATGATTTTCACATGAAATTAGAGGAAGTAGTTATGTTGGTACTCTGATTACATATTTTAAAGTATAAATGTTATTAATGTAAGGATCATTAATAAATTTAATCTCAAATAACATGTCAAACTCAATTGGGTTCGGCATATTGTGAAGATTCTAAAGAAGTACATGAAATACTAATTTTGGAAGTCATAACAATAACAATAATATTTATGTATAGCAAAGTTGAGTGTAGCTATTACTTAATTAATCAATCTCAAAGTTAAATTGTATGAATCTCGTTCTAATGATTTTGAGCAGACCTCCAAAGTGAGGTCCAATAGCTTATTCTACCCATTCACCACATTTTTTTGCTAATAATAAAATGATTATAATTATAATATTATAATATTTTAAATTATAATAATGACATTAATTATAATTATAATTATTTTAATTATAATATCATAAATAATACCAAGGATAAAAAATAGTTTCAATGAGGGTGGGAAAAAAAGAATAATATTATGATTTATGAAATAGTGAGTTTCTAATTAAACAAACAATTAAAAGATTAATTACAAACTCTGCTTAAAAAAAGGATTAATTACAAAAACATAAAATGATTATGTTAATTATAATATCACAAAATAAAAATAATGAGAAAGAAAAAGAAAAGCTCTGATGACAACGGGGAAAAAGAAAAAAATTAGTTGCTATTATAATGAAAGAGAAATGAAAAGCTTTACTATCAATTGTAGATGAGAGGAAAAATTTAAAATTACCTTTTTTTTTTTATAAATATAGTTTCAGTATGTAAAAGTTATCTTATAATATTTAATAGGCTTAATTGCACTTTTGTTTTCATACTATTGGTTATGTGCGATTCTGGTCCCTAAAATTTTTTCTGTGCATGTTTGGTCCTCCTATTTTTTCAACGTTGCAAATTCAGTCCTTTCGTACAATGTCCGTAAATTTATTCATCCCATTCTCCACATTTTTTTTGCTAATAATAAAATGATTATAATTATAATATCATAATATTTTAAATTTAATAATGACATTAATTATAATTATAATATCAAAAATAATACCGATGATAAAAAAAAATTCGATGAGAGTAGGGAGAAAAATAATATTATGATTTATGAAATAGTAAGTTTCTCATTAAACAAAAAATTAAAAGATTAATTACAAATTCTGCTTAAAAAAAGGATTAATTAAAAAATAATAAATAAAAAACAATTTTGATTATACGATCATGATATTTTTTTAATAGATATATATGATCATGATATTTTAAAATAAAATGATTGTGTTAATTATAATATCACAAAATAAAAATAATGAGAAAGAAAAGAAAAGCTCTGATGACAACGGGGAAAAAGGAAAAAATTAGTTGTTATTGTAAATGAAAAAGAAATGAACAGGCTTTTCTATCAATTGTTGATGAGAGAAAAATTTTAAATTACTTCTTTTTTTTTTCATAAATATAGTTTCAGTATGTAAAAGTTATCTTATAATATTTAATAGGCTTAATTGCACTTTTTGTTTTCATACTATTGGTCATGTGCTACTTTGGTCCCTAAAATTTTTTGTGCATATTTGGTCCTCCTATTTTTTTAGCGTTGCAAATTCAATCCTTTCGTACAATGTCTATAAATTTTTTAATGATTGACATAGAATCTCTAAGCAAATTGAATTTCTGTTTGAGCTTCAGTGGTAAATGACCATGTGGTGTAACCAAAAAAAGGTCCCGGAATGGAGGGACAAAACCCATAAATAGCAGAGAGAAACTATAGAATCATGTTGAATCGAAAATGCTGAGGTGACAGAATCTCAACCAGAGGTTTTATACGCTTAGATGAGTAAATAATTATAATTATAATACCATAATATTAAATTAAAATTATTGTATTAATTATTATTATAGTAATTATAATATCATAAAATAAAACCAATGAGAAAGAAAAAAAAGTTTGGATGAAGGGATTGGAAAAGGAAAAAACTTGGTGTTATTATAAAATAATAAGAAGGAAAAAAGAGAAAAGGTAGTCAGCCCGAAAAGTGATTGAATGGTGATAGAGGAAAAAATTGATTGATATTAATATTATTGTATCCATCTTCTTTTTATATTGTGTTTTGATAAATTCAAGTTAATAAAAACTTGTTAAATAAAATAATATTAAAATATTTGAAAAGGTCAAACCTTGATATATGAGTGCATTGTGTGTGTTAGTGTGTGTGTGATGGAAAGAGAAGAGAAAGATGGTATGGTTTTGGAGGGAAATTTTTTGCTAAAATAGTGACATGTGTCCCATAAGGGATGAGTTTTCTTATTTTAAAATAGATAACTAATTTTACACTTATTAAGGAAGCTAGTTAATTTAATTTAATTATGTTGATTTATGTATAAAATAAGTTAAAATTACTAAACTATCATTTAATTATCTAGGGAATGTGTAATGCTCTTGGAAAAGTAAAGGGAGAGTGGTTTGATTAGTTAATAATCTTGATTTTTGAAATATACATATTAAATAGAGTTGAATTTGTTGAATTTTGCTTATATTTGAACCCAAAAAATATAGGTACTTTTTGCTTATAGTTGAGTCCGGGGGAGTATCTGAAAAGTGTCAAAATAGGAAGTATAAATAACAAAGAAGCTGATGGTGGAAGCTCCGTGAAATGTGAAAAAAATGCATTATAAAGAATAAAATAAATATAAGAGAGAGAAAATGTTGAAAATGTTTTGAAACAAAAAATAATAATGTATTGTAGTTATAGATTGTAGAAGAGAAAAAGGGGTGTAGTTTTGGAGAGAAAATATTTGTTGGGAGTGTGACATATGGCAAGTTTGGGAAGACTTTTCCTAGATATATAGGAGACTAGACTAGATATATAGGAGATAATTGATATATAAGAGCTTATATGATAAACATTTATCCTACAAATGCATAATTAAGCCGTTTTCTCACACAGGGCCATGTATTTGGATACATGATCGGCACGACTTCTTACACTTTCGGTGAAAGATAAAATCCAAGATTTGAGTTTCATAATAAAATAAATTATTTTAAGAAAAATCAATGCAAGCGTTAATGCACGCATTTAAGTTTTCTCTCACTCTTCCACAAAAAGAAAGAAAGCCTAATTAACATTAAGTGGTTTTAATGTAAATACATTAAATGAATTGGGAGAATAAATGAGCGAATTAAAACAACTACAGATTAAATAAAAAAAGTAGCGACAAACAAATTAATAAATCCATTTGAATTAATTGTTTACAAAGGAGGTTTATTAAGAAACTTTAAATTTGGGGGCCGTTTGTCACAAATTTATAAAAGTGATTTTGACAATAAAAAATTCAGAAATTATTTTTTAGAGTTTTTGGAGAGAAAAAAAAAGTAGATGCTATTTTTTGTTTGTTCACAATTATAAAAATTATTTTTTTTAAAAAAAAAATCAACTTTTGCAACTGATTTTTTCAAAAAGCTAATAAAAGTAATTTTTCATTTTAACTATAAAATGTTTTTTCTTTTTAAAAAAAAAATCTTATGAAAAGCTTAAACAATCACAGTTAAAATCATTAAAAATGAATTTTTACCAAAAAAAAAAATTTGATTTTTTCATTAAATAATCTATAACAAACGTCACCTTAATGCTTCAAAAATTAATCTCTTCAAATAATTTTTGTATAGGCAAATGTTAGTATGCTTGTTGTTATGTAAGCTTTTCCCATTTGTCAGGGCTTGAAACCCGGTTCTCCAACTCCTTATACCCTTAGCTCAAACCAGTTGAGCCATCCCACACCCCCTCCTTGGATACATGATCGGTAGAGCTGTCAAAATGAGCCCGGCCCGATGGACTGGCCCGAATAGCCCGACATAAAGCATGGGCTGGGTTGATAAAATGCAGGCCCGAAATTATTTTGGCCCAACCCAGCCCGACCCGAAAATTCGTTAGCCCAACACGGGCTGGCCTGTGATAGGCTGGGCTGACCCGAACTTTGAAATTAAAATTATATAAATTGAACTGAATCATTACATTTTTATACTGCACATTCTCATAATTTTGATAAACAATATATTATTGTTTATAGGAAAGTAATTCCACCTCCAGATGTTTTGAATAATATATTTTTACTAGTTAAATAAGTCAAAAAACTTAAGTAGTTGATGTTTTAAATAATATGGTGTCTTATTCTCTAAAAAAATAAAAGATGTTGTATCGTCCAACATACATTTCTCGGGGATTTTTATCTTTATACTAAACAAATAATAAAAGCTCTCTCTTAGGTCTCTTGAATGAAGACACGTAACTTAACACCCAGCATACACTTTTCTATCTGTGCTGCTTGCTCCATTGCTCGTCATTAATTATGTAACTTAACACATTAATATTTGTAATAATATATAATATGTGTTTTAAGTTTATTTCCCATTATTAAAGAATAGAAAAAAAATTAACAAAAATATTTTTAAATTTATAACTTGTTGAATTTTATAATGTTATCAATTAATTTAAAAATTATATAATTTTTTATCTTTATTGAAACGTATTGGTCCATGGGCCAGCTCGTTTGGCCCGCAGCCCGTATAGGGCTGGGCTAGTAAATTAGTAGCCCATACTTAAATTAGACCAACCTGATCTAGCCCGAAAATATAGTGGCCCGCTATGGGCTGGGCTGGCCAGAATTGATGGCTCTAATTTTGATCGGTACAACTTCTTTAACTTTCCGTGAAAGAAAAAAATCCAAAATTTGAGTCTTTTAATAAAATAAATTATTTTAAGAAAAATCAATATAAGCGGTAATGCATGTATTCAAGTTTTCTCTCACTCTTCCACAAAAATAAAAATAAAATAAAAATCTAATTAACATTAAGTGGCTTTAATTTAAATACATTAAATGAATTGGGAGAATAAATGAGCAAATTAAAAAAACTACAGATTAAATATAAAAAAAAAGTAGCGACAAACAAATTAATAAATCCATTTGAATTAATTGTTTTACAAAGGAGGTAAATTAAGAAACTTTAAATTTAGGGCTCGTTTGTCACAAATTTAAAAGAGTGATTTTGACATTCAAAAATTTAGAAATTATTTTTTAGAGATTTGAAAGAAAAATGGATATTATTTTGTGTTTATTCATAATTATAAATTTTTTTTTTTTTTAAATCAACTTTTGCAACGGACTTTTTTCATAGGCTAATGAAAGTAGTTTTCATTTTAGCTATAAAATGAATTTTTTAAATTTTTTTATGAAAAGCTTAAACAAACACAGTCAAAATCATTAAAAATGAATTTTTACAGAAACATAATATTTTTTATATAATAATCTAAAACAAATGTTACCCTAATGCTACAAAAATTAATCTCTTCAAATAAAATTGTTTTAGGCAAATATTAGTATGTAGTTATGTAAGTTTTTATCCTTTGCCAGGGTTTGAACCTCGGACCTCCAACTCCTTCAACTGATTTTTTTTCAAAAGTTAATGAAAGTAGTTTTTAGTTTTAACTTTGACTTTTTTAAAAAAAAATTCTAATGAAAAACTTAAACAAACACAATCAAAATCATTAAAAAAATGAATTTAAAAAAAATGATATTTTCATTAAATAATCTATGACAATCATCACCTTAATGCTTCAAAAAATAATCTCTTCAATTTTTTTTTTTTTGATAATCAAATTTTAGAATGTTAGTTGTTATGTAAGATTTTCCCATTTTTTCAGGGTTTGAAATCCAGTTCTCCAACTCCTTCAACTTATTATACCCTTTAACTAGATATATGATCGGTACAACTTCTTACACCTTCGGTGAAAGAAAAAAATCAAAGATTTGAGTTTTGTAATAAAATAAATTATTTTAAGAAAAATCAATGTAAATGTTAATGCATGCATTCAAGTTTTCTCTCACTCTTCCACAAAAAGGAAAAAAAGTCTAATTAACATTAAGTGGCTTTAATTTAAATACATTAAATTCATTAAATGAATTGGGAGAATAAATGAGCAAATTAAAAAAAACTACAGATTAAATAAAAAGTAGCGACAAACAAATTAATAAATCCATTTCAATTAATTGTTTTATAAAGGAGGCTAATTAAGAAACTTTAAATTTAGGCCCCGTTTGTCAGAAATTTTAAAAAGTGAGTTTGACATTCAAAAATTTAGAAAACTAGTATTTTTGCACCCGTGCAATACACGGGTCATCAATTACTATTATTATTGATAACATTATTATCATTAATAACTTGAATTGTGCCTCTATATGTACCAAACTTTTTTTTTCCTTTATCTCAAATTAAGTCCACTATGTCAAACATTTTCTTTACTTATTTCACACTTTGCTTTCAATATTTCATTCCCACCCATAATGGTGGTATTCATCTTCAAGGCTTTTTATTTATAGACAGAAGTGATCAGCAAAAACCTTGAAACAATTTTATCTATAATTTGAGTGCAAAGAATTGAATATTATTTTTATTTTAAAATGATATTACAATACGTAATATACACTATGTGTTAACTGTTCCTCTTTGATTATTACTAATGATCAACTAATCTTCTTAAATCATGTGGTGCTGACACGCGTCCCTTTATTAGAAAATCAGCAATTCCCCTTATTAATTAGTATAGATATAGATTTATTATTTAAAATAGAAAAAACAAAGGCAAGGATGTAGAAAAAAATAGATTAGAAAATATGAATAGCTATGCCTCTATTTATGTCAATTCAGAGATTGTCGTGTTTGACTCCCAAAACATTGTACCTTTGCCGGTTTGTAAATATTTTAAAACAAAAAAATATATAAATTTTAGAAAATAAAAAAATAATAAAAAAATTTCATCACTTGACATGTGGCTTGCACCATTGTACTACACTAAAATCAGCATTTCCCCTTATTAATTAGTATAGATATAGATTTATTATTTAAAATAGAAAAAACAAAGGCAAGGCTGTAGCCAAAAAAAAAAAAATACAAAATATGAATAGCTCTGCCTCCCTTTATGTCAATACAAAGATTGCCATGTTTGACTCCCAAAACAATATACCTTTATCGGTGTGTAAATATTTTAAAACAAAAAATATATAAATTTTAGAAAATTAATAAAATAATAATAAAAATATTCCATAACTTATCATTTGGCTTGCACTATTGTGCTACACAAAAATCAAAATTTTCCCTTAACAATTAGTATAGATATATATTTATTAATTAAAATAGAAAAAACAAAGGCAGGGATGTAGCTTTAAAAAAAAAGTATTAACAGAAAAAAATTAGAAAAAAAAATTAGCAAAAAATTATATTTTAAAAAAATTAGCAAAAAAAATTAGGAAAAAAAGTAATTAGGAAAAATATTTAAAATAATTATAAAAATTTATTTGAAAAAATAAAAAAAATAAGAAAAATGAGGTTAAATAATAATTTGAAAATAAATATATTTAAAAAAAAGGTTAAAGTAATCTTTTGGTCCTTATACGTGACACTGATTTTCGATTTGGTTCGAGTCTTACGACCCTAAACTTTTTCGAAGAACACGGTAGCTTTGCTACCTTTCCTGGCTAAAAATATTTAAAAACAAAAAAAAATTATAAATTTTAAAAAGTCAATAACAATATCCGAACCAATTAAAATTGGTTTGGTTTGATTCGGTTCGAACCGGAAAATATTAAAAAATATAAATATATATATAAATAAAAATAAAAAAAATTAAATTTTAAACTATTAAATTATATATACATTAAAATATAAGTATATAAAAAATAAAACATCTAGAATATGACAACTCTATTTTTACTGTTTGTTAATTTATGATTGGTTGACAGTGTAAAAAAATTTACACTGTCAGTGTATACAAATAAATTCAAAAAAAAAGTATTATAAAAAAAAAAAATTAAAAATTAAGGAAAACTAAAAAAAAATTTAAAAATATAAAAAAAATTTAAAAATAAAAAATGAACTTAAAAAAATTTTAAAAAGTAAAAACAGATTAATTTTTAAAAAAAAAACTAAAAAAAAATTAATTTTTTTTAAAAATAAAAATAAAATAATAATCTTGGAGCTGACACGTGTATTGAGAGTAAAATTGGCTCTCTACCTTTTATATTAGTATAGATATTTTTTAGAGATTTGAAAGAAAAGTAGATGCTATTTTGTGTTTGTTCACAATTATAAAAATCATTTTTAAGAAAAAAATTCAACTTTTGCAACTAATTTTTTTTCTTAAAGCTAATTAATGTAATTTTTCATTTTAACTATAAAAATTATTTTTTTTAAAAAAATTCTTATGAAAAATTTAAACAAACATAGTCAAAATCATTAAAAATGAATTTTTACAAAAAAAAAAATTTTCATTAAATAATCTAAAATAAACATCACCTTAATGCTTCAAAAGGTAATATCTTCTAATAAATTCTTTTGATAGTAAATGTTAGATATTAGTTGTTATGTATGTTTTTCTCCTTTGTTGGGGGTTTGAACCCAAGACCTCCATCTCCTTATACCCTTAGCTAAAACCAGTTAAGCCACCCTCAAAAAAAAAAAAAAAAAAATCTTCAAATAATTGAATATGAAATATGGCAGATTTTTCATTTTACAGCAACACACTTGAGGTTTAATGGATTGCATCAGGTGTGATCGGTGGATTACTTCAATAATTGATGAGTATATGACATGTGAGTATGTGCATAGCTAGTCAATTTGGATTACAGAAATAGATTTTATTCTAAATACCATGAAACTGCAATAAGAAGGTAAAAAACAAAAAACCAAACACTACCTAATTAAAATGAAAAATAGATAAAACATAAAAGATAATTAATACATAGCAATTTTGCATTACAAAACAACCTGTAACTTAATAAATTTTTGGCCCCCTACTAAATGTTATATTTGGTGAAAACCCAAAAGGAAAAATCAAATTAATGAAAATAATTCAAAACGACATGCATTAGAAAACTTTGTGACATGTGCGGGCAAACATTACATATATGCAGATGAGTTGTAATGAAACTCCTTTTTTATTGGCTATATATACGTCTCTGCCTTCTGTTGCTTAGTATGCACAATTCATCTAGGTCTCTCTATCTAATTTTTTTTTTTTTTTATCATTTCATAATTTCCTTTTACCTTTCTTATCCTTAAAGAGTTATGGCAGATTCAATGATAAAAGTGCCTATTGGGGTGGAGGCAACTACAATGGAGCAAAAGTCTCGCACCTCCAAGAGGATTCAACTTCACCAGGTTATTGTGGATAAGGAGCTGCTTGACCAGATTGTTAAAACCCTCATATACCATATGTCGGTAAGTGAATCTAATAGTTCCTATATCTTTGAATTAAATACTAGTAAGGGTTCTTGTTATTCTCATTTATCTTTGTTGTGTAAAAACCCAGAATTGGGGTTCAGCACTGTGGTGCTTGCGGTGCAAGAAACAGAAAGAGAAAGGGATTGAGAAGAGGACATAAAGAAATTATCGTGGTTCAGAGCTTATTGGTCAAGCTTCTACATCCACACTGCAGTTGAGACTTCCATTCATCACTCACTACAGTAAAAACTATCAAGACTTTACAGATTACAAGAATCTTGGGTATGAACTCACACACTCCCTCACTTGAACTCACTTGTCTATCTATGAATCACTCAACTCTTTTCTACAGCATATTGCTCAATTGTGCATTGCCTATGCTAAACTCAAGCTATGACTTTATATAACTAGTACATAGCCAAAGTTAGTTACAATTTAGTTACACTAACAAACCAGAAACTGAAAACAGAAACTCTATGGCCTATATACAGTTATCACACAGCTTTATTATACATGGCATATCCTAACTAACTTAACTAATTGGAGATTCACCAGAATTCTACAATCTTTGAGATCAGCAGCTTATCAAACAAATGAAAGCATCGGCAAAGGAAAACGATAAAGAACAAGATGGTGCGTTGCATGTGCTACCCATACCTATGATAAGTGTAGAGGATGTTGGTACTTCACCATATAGAGTAATATTTTTAAATCTTAAAATTCTCATTTTATTTTGTGTATGGTGCGTGAAAATCATTTGAATTTTAAGATGGTTCAATGTAAATTAGACTCTACCATATTAACTCTCAATACCAATTTACGTTCCAAAGAGATTTTCTCATTTTTAACTATGTGACTTATATGATGGTTTTGCTCACACATTTAGGGAAAAAGAGGACGAAAGCCAAACAATAAACCTTGTGCGGAAATATTTGGTTCCTTGTACCTTCCAGAAAATGTTATTCCGAATAATATTGACATAGATAACGTAAGTAGCTAGCTTTTAATTTTTGAGTATTTCTTTGTTTTTCTTCTTTTCTCTATGTGTTTGATTTCATGTCCCATGAAGTGTGACCTGTAGTTTATAGTGTATTAATTCGGTTTCAATAGGATATATTATGGATAATTATACAATAGGTGCGATTGTTAACCCAATCTGGGGAAGAAGCCAGCTTTGGAAATAAGAATCCCAAATTTTCAATGGCTGAAAGAATACGGTATTGGAAGATCGAATGAAAGAAACGAAACAATGGGGTGGCACATGATATAGTAAGATTGGATTACAAATGATTTTAGCATATGGCTAATTTGTTTTTTAATACATGGTTATGCAGTATTATCATCACTCCCCTTCAAATAAAAGTTTTCGTTCCAAGAAAGAAGTTGTTCAATTTGTGCTTACTGAAACTTGTCCTCCCAAACCCACTACTGCTAGGAAGACACCCGATACTAGTAGAAAGACACCTGAAACTAGTAGGAAGACTCCTAGTACTTGCAGTAATAAAATAAAGAATGTTGAAGATGTTGAAAGTGAGCAAGTGGTTGAAGCACTTGAAAATGAATATGTGGTTGAACGTGTTGTGAGTGAGCATTTGGTTCAAGATTGAAAACGTTTTGATGATAGATATTCAATCACAATTCCAACCTTGAAGATTTGTAAAGACTTGTTTAAGATTTTGATGTAAGGTCTCTAATTGTTAATTTTGTTTAAGAAAGTTGGCTCAAGTAAAAAACTAGCTAGTGTTTTAGATATGGTTTTGAAATTGGAAAAATATTTTAGTAAAGATAGAAAAGTTATATGTTATCGATCGGGTTGATTTCTAAGCACTTTGAACAAAAAATGTGGTTTTCAGTAAAAGTAATATATTAATTTTTCTACATATTGTATAACTTTCTTCAAGAAAACTTTTCTTCTTAGTCTTAATTACACTTTGAAAAAGGAAATGCAAACATTTTTAGAAAAAAAAAGGAACTCAATTCTCGCCGTCTTTAGTTTGACCATTTAATTTGAACCAATATTCCCAAAGGCGGTTGCCAATGAGGAGAACTATAGGTGAAGATACTCCATTTATAAGACTAATGGAAAAAGTTGCCTTGAAAGTTAAGGCATAGTATAATGAAGTCTATGTAATTATGTAAATTTTCTTTCCTCTCTCCGCAAAAACACCAGCATTAATAAATCACATTAATTATGAGTCTCCCTTTAGGTCTTGTTTCAGACACCTTTGAAGCCACATTTTGGGAGAAACTTTGGTTTCCACTCTAGTGCTAATGCAACTTGTCATAAATGCATAGGATATTTTGCAGTCTTGAAATGTATTGAAAAAACCTCTGGTGTTTCCATCTAGTGTTGTTATATCTTATTTTCATAATGAATCCAGGTTAGGACTAATAAAAAGTAAAAACAAAACAAATAAGATAATGAAAAAAAAAATGAGAGCACAAAGAGAGCAAAAAAAAAAAAAAGAAGTTCGATCTTGACACTTGATTTTATTTCAAAAGAAACTAAGAAATTTGATAAAAATAAGTTTCAAGAGGAATTCCAGCTAACTTTGTATATGCTGCAAGATTGGCTTAGCTGGTAAAGATCAAAGCACTTTTAGGTTTAATTCCTGTTATTGGCTACCATTAATTAACTACATTATTGTAAGCAATTAGTGACAAAAATAAAAAAAAAAATTTAATTCGTTTTTAATATGTTAGAGTACCCCTTGTACTCCTTTAAATAAAATTTGTTTGATAAAAAAAAAAAAGACATCAAGGAATTTTAGTTTCTTCAAACTGGAGTGGAGCTAGGCATGAACTTTGGACTAAGGATGAATTCAAAAGTCAGGGAAATCTCATCAACGAGTTAAGCGAGAAACAAATCTCCATCAATGAATTGATCAAGAACTCATATTGGTGGACCTGACACCACATCTTAACCCAAACCTTGAGAGAAGTTTTCTCACTTATACTTTTCACTTAACCTATTATGTATCAATGTGAGACGTCAATACTCCCACTTGAGTTTCCAACATCCCCCCTCAAGTGTGAGTCACAACAGTAGTATGCTCTCTGTCAAGCAAAATCTATTCTAAATATTCATGGGTCACGAAACCAAGACCAAGTCTTGTCAATGAGCTCCGCAACATGGGTTAGCAAGGGTCAAACCTAAGCACCAACCAACATCTTCAAATAGAGACGAGATTTGGTGTTAAACCGTTTATATTGTTGTTTCTCGCTTATCCTATTAATAGAGATCTCCCTAACTTTTGAATTATGTCTACTGTTTATCTTATTTAGAACAATTGTGAACTCTTCTTAAATAGAAGATGAAACAATTAATAAAAATAAAAACTAATCAACTATTTTAATTGTTTAGTTGATAACAAATATATGATTTGTAACATCACAGGTTTCTTTATGGTTTGACGACTGTCCCCACAATCCAACACAAGTCTTTTCATCGTCCTTTGTTCTCACTCACACACTTCCTAGGAAAACTTTCTAGGAGGTCACCCACCCCAGAATTGCTCCAAGTCAAGCATGCTTAACTTTGGAGTTCTAAAGTGATGGGCTCTCAAAAAGAAGATGCATCTTGTTAGTATAGGTGGTATCAATGAATTCTTTAAAGCTTCCTTCAACTACACAGTCCCATACTTGTACAGTCTCAAGATCCCTTCAACTATACAGTCTCATATCTGCAAGTCTCATGTTCCCTATCATTTTGATGTAGAATCAGTTTGTTCATGTGTCTCTCCGCCTAGAGGAGCCGTTCCTTGTCCATGCGTCATCTTTTGCACCGACGACCACTCCATGCCCTCGTCAACCCTCGAGTGTCACATGCCAACCAGCCTCTGCTTGGTTCATCCCCGAACCGCATCATAGTAGGAGAGGTCCCTCTTTGATACCATTTGTAACATCACAGGCTGCTTTACAGATTATCGACTGTCCCCACAAACCAACACAGGTCTTTTCAGCGTGTTTATCCACACTCACACACTTCTTAGGAAAACTCCTCAGGAGGTCACCAACCAGAATTGCTCCAAGTCAAGCACACTTAACTTTGGAGTTCTTAAGTGATGGACTCCCGAAAAGAAGATGCATCTTGTTAGTATAGATAGCATAATTAATTCTTTTAAGATTCCCTCAACTACACAGTTCCATACCTGTAGAGTCTCAGGATCCCCTCAACTCTGCAGTCATATACCTGCACAGTTTCAGGTTCTCTCTCATTCCAATGTGGAATCGATTCATCCATTTGTCTCTCCTTTTAAAATCCTGCCAAGAGGCGCTCCTTGTCCATGCATCATCTTTTGCAACGGTGACCACTCCCCGCCCTCGTCACCCCCCGGGTGTCACAGGATTTATGTAGAAGTTTTGTTTTGTGTGTTCCCTGGAGAAACACAATTAGTTTGTCATTGTTTCCTCCTTATGATCGAGTTATCTATTTTTAATTCATTATTTCATTGCCTAGCAATAAAGGTTTAGAAGAAGAGACAAATAGATGTTAAAATAACATCTACGCGTAAGAGTTAAATAAGTTTAACTGCACACACATCTAGTCTATTTAAATATCAACAAGTTTTTCTAAGCTTTAACAATGCAACTTATCGAAAGAGTAGAACAACAAAAGAAACAAAAAAATAAATAAATGCTAACAAATAAACATTGTCAAATTCCATCAAATGATTATTCCATTATTTTATTAATAGCGTCACCTATTTCAGATAAGCCATAAATTCGATTAGAATCATTGAATCCATACAAAGTGGTTCTATATTTTCTTGAGGTTTTGGTAAAAGCTAAAGGTCTTCAATAATCATCCACAAGAATAACTTAAAAAATAAAGAAGTATCGTTAATTTTTTTCGCTCATTCGAAACACCTATAACTCTATCTTCTATCCACAGCCTAAATGAAAAATATACTAGCTTCGTTTCTTACCTTTGATGTAGGCAACAACGTTCTGATGTGATAATCCAAGTGTGTTGATCTAAATGGATGGGGTGCATTCCTTAAGCATCTGATCAATGTGGTGATATGTTTGTGTGGTTTGGGTTAACACCGTGGTAATACCTCTAGAGTATGGATATGAGATTGTGTATGTTGTAGCATCGTGGATGAGATTATGGATGCATTGGCATCGTGTGTGAAGTTTTATGAATAAGTGAAGAGGTAGCGGTGTTAACTAGAGATGTGTGTTGCATTGCATAGTTGCCAAGTGGTGAGTCTTATGATTGGGAGTCATACGAGATTAGTTGTAGCTGAGTGCGGGTACGAGAGATTCCAAATCAAAGATGATTCAAAAAATTAACTTTGAAAGGAGAAATTACCCCCTTACCCGTACCTATACACTCTCTTATTTGCGGTTAATTACCCCGCACACTTGAGGTTTATTGGATTGGATCAAGTGCGATCAGTGGATTACTTTAATAATTGATGAGTATATGACAAGTAAGTAAATTCAGAGTCAGATGCTTTATTATAATAATTTGGATTATGAATCTAAACACCACGAAACTGCAATAATTCGAATCTTAATCCAAGGGGAGCATTGCAATTAGTTTGTCATTGTTTTCTCTATATGATCGAGTTGTATATTTTTAATTCATTATTTCATTGTCAGGAAATAAAGATTTAGAAGTAAGAGTTAAATAGAAGTGAAAATAAGAGTTATGGGTGAGAGTTAGAAGTAAGCTCTGATGCATGCATTTAAGTTTTATCTACTCTTTCACAAAAAAGGAAAAAGTCTAATTAGCATTAAGTGGATTTAATGTAAATTAATTAAATTCATTAAATAAGGTGGTTTTCTTTATAAACATTAAATTCATTAAACAAATTGCATAAATGAGCAAATTAAAAAAATATAAATATTAAAATAAAAAAAGTAGGGACTAGCAAATTAATAAATCCAATTTGAGTTAATTGTTTTACAAATGAGGTTAATTAAAAAAAAAACCCTTTAAATTTAATGCTTGAAATCAATCTCTTCAAATAATTGAATATGAATTATGGTAGATTTTTAATTTTATCCTAACACACGAAATGTTTATTGGATTAGATGAAGTTCAATATGCAAGCCACCTTGAAATTAAAAAAAGGAAATGGTAAATTATACTTTTGGTCACTTATATTTATTTTATGTTTCAATTTGGCCCCTCTTCTATTTTTGGTTCTGAAATGGTCCCTTATCTTTATATTAGGTTTCAATGTGGGTTTTTTCCTGTTTAAATTGTGGTACGGAGAGGACCACATTGGTATAACTTTTGCAAAATAAAGAACCAATTCAGAAAAATAAAAATAAAAGAGGAACATTTCAGGACAAAAAATAGACCACAATGGTTTAACTTCTGCAAAATGAGAGACCATTTCGGAACAAAAAATAAAAGACGGACCACATTGATATAACTTTGCAAAATAAGGGACCATTTTGGAACAATAAATAAATAAAAGAGAGATCAAATTGAAACTTAAAATAAAGATAAATGACCAAAAGTATAATTTAGCCAAAAAGAAAATGTAATTAGAAACATATTGACTTAAATTGAACTCATGTGACAATTAATAAATGATGACAGTAAAGTTATACCTTGTCAACAATTAATTTGTATACTATATACTAGTCTTACCTTGTCAGCAATTAATTTGTATACTATATACTAGTCTTACACTCTTTCTCTAGCCTCTTCATTATCTTTGGTAAGATACTTTCTTCATATGTGGTAATCTTTTGCCTATTTACTGCCCATCTCTCCACCAAGTTTTCCCGTATCTCCTCCAACAAGGGCTTGTGTCTTGAAAGAGAGACCAAATTCAAAAGAATGCTGCATTTTGGTCCAGTTGTGAATCTGGATTTGCTATAGAACCTTGGTGGTATTTGAAAGCCTCTTCCTTGACTTTTTGAATCTCTCTCATCTCCCTCTCCCAGGCCTGGGATAGGTTGCCTTTACAACCCTCCACATCATCTCATCCAACTTCTTTCTAGCATGCCTCTTCCTGAAATTGTTATAGAGGTGTCTAATAGAAAACCTCTGATCAACCCTAGCAACAATTCGTCAATGACTGGTAGCAAACCCTACCAAGTTGTAGGAAAAAAAATAAAATCATTAATACAGTTAAAGGACCAAAATGACAATCATTAATACAACTAAAGGACCAAACTAATACAAATTACAAATTAAAGGACCAAAGTGAAAAATCATACCTTCTGATGATCACATATGAATGTGTATGTATTGCATGCTCTCCTACCACCTATGTTATTTAGAAGTAGCTCCATGAACCATGTCCAAGAATCCTTAGTTTCTCTCTCAACCATAGCAAAAGCAATAGGTAGTATATGATCATTAGTTCTTATCCAATAGCAACTAGGATTTGACTCCCATAATATTCCTTAAGAAAATACTCATCTAACCCTATGATTGGTATGCAATTGAAGAAACTTTCTAAAAAACCACTTAATCAAATGTATACTCTCTAGAAATTAGGGCATAGAGGCCTTCCAAGATGTTCAAAATCTTCTTCATCAGCCTGGAATCGTTCCACTATTACCTTCACTGTAGAGTCGGGATTTGATCTCAGCAACTCATGACAATAATCATAAATGCTGCCATGCTGGTGTATTGCCCTCTAAATGACCCATCTACCAAATACATGGCAGCACTCCAAGCTCTATAAGCCTTTATTTTGGTTATGCCCAAATTCCATTTTCTTTTTAGCGTTCTCCATTATATCATTCAGCTTGGTCTTCAAGTTCTCCCTAACACTTGAATGTAATATCTTTCTCAACCACATCGAGCATAATAACTTAACTGCCAAGTGTCTTCATTACGGGAATCAGCTCAGTATGCTTCTAATTCACATCAACCTTTTCAAATTACCTTAATCCTCCTTTTGTCATTTCTCTTAAATTTAGGACTTCTACCCGAGTGTTTAACAAGTCAATGGCCTGCTTAAATTAATCTTTGGAAACAAAATAGAAACCAAGTTCCCACTTGTAGTCAGCCATTTTGTATGGCAGCCTAAAGGTAGGAAACTTGCTCCTAGGACACACCTCATCATCATTAGTTTCACCCCTACTCTCAAGCTCCTCAGAGTTGTATTCATTGTCACTTAGCCCTCTATCTCGCTCTTCCTCTGGTTCATCGGCCTTACCATAGACCTCTTCATACAGTGAATCGTCGTATGACCCCTCTTGAAAACATATATCTTCCTCCTTGAGACAGAGTCAAATACAAACTTAAAAAATTTCATTTTCATCAACAACAATTAAGCTTTATTTCACAGAAGCTTCTTTAGACACAGTCTTAGTCTTCTTTCTGTCAGACACAACTTCAATTCTTATTGACGCCTTCCATTTCAGGACAGAAATGATAGGCTTATCATCATCTGAGTCCTTTTCATCAGAGACTCTTGCCTTGCTTCCTTCAACAGCAACTTCACTCAAATTTTCAGCAACCCTATGAGTGAGATTCCCTGAAATCACGTCATCATCAGCATTCTTTATCTTTAGTTCAACTAAAGTTTCTACTGAGGTAATCGGAGTCATGTTCAAATTATCAGATACCAGTCTTCTTCCTTTGTTCCTAATTAGTCTAGTAAACAACATTCCATAAGGATAAGATGCCTTGTTCTTCATTTCAGCTGTTTTCTTCATGTGTTTCAGAATCAACTCATTTATATCAATTATGATATGATGAATGAGATGATAAACAACGAACTTATCTGATTTGGTGAGATTGTTCCTTTGCATTCTCCTAGGTGTTACGCACCTTGTCAGAAGTAGATGAAGGAATCTTGCTTTGGGTGTTAGGTCCAGAGCAGAAGAATTTTCAAACAAAGATGATCCAAACAGAGCAATATTCACATTCTCTTTATTTACTCTTTCTTCCCAACAATCATCAAACCCGGCGCCTTCCCTTGCGCAACTTGTAGCTTCCTCAAGTGTTTAGCGTAAAAACGATGTCTTTCACTATTGACATTGCCAACAATGCTTACAACAAACATTGTGCTAACAACTTGAGATGGTCTCCAGAACTCTCTTACGCGTGTTGGGTAGGTGTTTCTCGAATAAAGAAGTTTGTCCATCCCGATTCCTCAATTTCTTCTAAGACGTCTAACCCAGTATTTTTTATTTCTTCAAAATTAACTGCAAATTCTACTACTATTCTCCTCACTTCACTTTCATCCATGTTGTTGAAAGAGGGGACATTGCTTGTTGCCTTTTTAGGTGCCATTTTGAGGTATGAAGGTAGAATGTTAGAGCTTTCTGAGAGAGAAACAGAAAGACAGAGAGAAAGAGAGAGTCTGAAGGTGAAAGTTTTGAAGAAGGTAGGGAGGTTTCTAAAAAGAAAGACTTTATGATGTGATAGTTGGAGAGAGAAAGAGAATAAACAAGCCGAGGGAAAGGAAATGTTTTTCTCAACCTCCGACTAACTTCAGATTTGAAAAGTGCACAAGGTTTTTCTCAGTTTAAAAAATTTACATGTCATCTCAGACACATTTTAAAACACCAGACAAAATTTTTCAAACATAGACATAATTATATATTTTTTAGAGCAAGTTTTAATACTTACTTGTGAATCAGTGACCTTTTCTTGCTTTGCAACTTCAAGCCTTTGAAATATTCTTAGGAGTCTTGGAATGTATACTCTTTTGTGATTGTGAGAGCCCACTTTCCAATTTCTATAATTGGAGTCTTCTTGGTCCTACTCAATATATCTGCAATAGGAATGATAAGATGCTTTGGTACCCATACCTTTTTGGGTCCTTTTCTTGTTAGATGTATGAGTCTGTGAAGACTTGACTTTCTTTTTATGAAAGCACTTGGATGTGATATGTCTAACTTTTCCTCAAAATGTACATGAAGATCTAGAGAGAGTTTTGTGTGGAATTCTCAAGTTATCTGAGGGTTTATCAGATACTTTACAATGATTCTCTTCTTATCAAGGCTAACTTTATGACTGCCAATAAGTTTTGTCAAATTTATTTTGCCATTGACAAATCAAGCAAGATCATTATAGAGCTTTTCTACTTTCTGTTGAAGTTTCAACACTTCTTTAGATTGTAGTATTTCATTAATGATCTCAGCTCTTAGCTTTTTCAGCTTTGAGCTTTTTGTTTTCATTGACTAGCTCTACAAACTTAAGATTTTTCTGTTCATGCTCCTTTATGAGGTTTACATACTTTTTTCTTAAGATCTTTGATTTTATAAAAAATGCAGTTGGATTCACTAAGAAGTTCATGATAGGCATCTTGTAAATCGTCAAGTTCAGAATTTATCTCAAAGTCTGAATGAGTGTCTCCTATAAGAGATTTGAAGTCGTCATCTGATTATTCGTCCAGATCTTCCAAGTAATCATCTTCTTTATTGGTGACCTTTTGTCACCTGCTGTTTTGAATGCTGCTTTTCTGACATTGACGTTCTTCAGGAATTTTCTCATTTTTCTTGTTTATTAAAAATTTCCTCATCCTCATCCTCATCATGTAGGTGGTTATCTTTCAGCATACTTGAAGAGGGATTATCATGATTATCATTTATAGATTTTTCCTCAGAGGTTTCTTTGAAAATAGTATCCTCATCATAATATTCCTCAAGTCTTTCCCAGAAATCTGTAGCTGTTTAATAGGTACTGATTTTATCATATTCAGATCTGCTGAGAGAACACACAAGAAGATACTTTGCTTTGGCATTCAGTTGAACCATATTTTCCTGATCTGCTGACCATCTGTTCTTTGAAATAACAATTCCATTTTCATCTATGGGAGTATAAGGTCCTTGAGAGACAATATCCTAAAGATCCACATCAGTTGATTCTATAAACATCCTCATTTTTACCCTTCCTAAGACACCCTTCTACCCCGCATGTTATAAGATATTTAATATAAAATCAATTAAAAAAAATATGCATTCACTGTATAAATTAAAATAATTGTCCATGGGTAGAAAAGTTCCATATGAACCAGTTCACAATGCAGAAAATTACACCAAGTTAAAACAAATAAAACATAATAAATAAACTACCCAACCCCGATGTCACAAATCAAAACTGGTATAACCGTTCCGGAAATATATCCTCGGAATACAACTGAAATAGCTAACTAAACACAAGAACAACCTTACTATGAGTGGCGGCTCCTCAGAGTCACTCATCTCCGGGCTGCTCGTCATCCTCTGCAAAATGCCGATCAGGCCAAACACAAACAAATAACAGGGAGTAAGAATGATGTAAACAATAACGGCGTAGGGGGAAGCAAGGTAAACAAACATCATGGCAACAACTAGCATACAACATCATAACAATATCACAACATCCATCATCATCATAAAAAATATCAAGTATGTTGTGCAGTGCAATACAACACTACTCCACTACTCCAACTATGCATGTGGATCCAACTAACTCAGGATGAACGACTTTGGAGTTACATATCCGTATTGACCATAGAAGCACCAACACTAACAGTTCACCAAACCTTGGGTGAACCCCATGGATAGCCAACGTATCAAACCATGGATGCGTCATCAGGGGGGGCTCGATCACCAAACCATCGGGTGACCTACCGTGGATGGCCAGATCACTGTACTCTTGGGTGATCTCCCCTATGTCGAAACTCCCCCATCAACCAACTCCAATGCTCTATGAAAATGGCACAACAACAAACAATCTCAACCACCTCCTTGCTCGGGCCTTGAAGTTCCCAAGACTTCAACATTATCATCAACGTAACTTTAGACCCAAACCATGGGGTCAAGGCTCCCTTGGCCAATAAGCACCAAGGTTCAACTCAACATGCTTGGGTCAATAAGCACCCAAGACTTCAATATCAACAATGCCTTAGACCCAAACCATGGGGTCAAGGCCCCATTGGCCAATAGGCACCAAGGTACAACTTATCAACGTGCGGTAACGAATACCGACTTAAACCATCTTAACATCTCACCATCTCATCTTTTTAATCATCTTTAACCGAGTTGTCTAATCTTTATCTTTGATTAGCTATATCAACATATCATCATTGGGGAAATGGGGTTTGAAACCCCTTAAGTCCTTTAATTATGTTTCTGTCCAGTAGGGGTGAGCACGGTCGTGGTTAAACCCCAGCACGAGCGTGCTCAACTCATTACGGGCGTGCTGCCGCTTAAGTGGAGCACGGTCGTGCTTCCCATTCAGCACGGTCGTGCTCCTCTGCTGTACATCTGTGCTTAATGCATGGCCATTTTCCAGAATTCAAACTAGGAGCACGGGCGTGCTCCATGTTCAGCACGACCGTACTCAATGCACGACAGTACTGTTCTTGGCAGAGTCTCAAGTCAGATTCTTAACCAAATATTTTAGGGATTAAACTCATTAAACCTAACACGTTTTAAAACTTAATTGACCAATTAATATTTAACAACAAAACCAATATCCAAACGACCATATTTTAATCATCAACCAACAACATACCAACAATGATAATCATGGCATTAATCTCATAAAACAACCAATAATAGCAATGAGACATATATCAAAAACATAACCAAACCAAACTGATCATATTATCAAAACAGTCAATCAACCAATATATTAAATCATACTTTCATACATAATAAACCAGGGTTATGGGAACCCTTTTTACCTTACACTACCCCCACAGCCTATGGTTACACTACCCTTCTCCCCATACCTGAGACACCCCGTTGTGCCCCGGTGTTTTATTAGATTAAATTCCCTCTTAAATCATTTCTTAATCGTGCGCTAAGCGTGAAAAAGACTTAAAAATTAAAACTTATTAATTATCATATAACTTCTGAAAATTAAACACATCAACATTGTAATATATAAATACACACCGGTTTATTTTTTACATTACCAAAACACTGTTGAGGGTATCCTCTCAGTAGGATCCCTCACAGGCATAAACTTAAATAAAAGTCATACTTAGCGGAAACATATAAAAATACTCCTTAGACATACTGGCCATAGTGTCTATACTCTAATCACTGTGGATCACAGATCAACCTCCAGCGTCCGGTTCGTAAGGAGTTCCATCCAACTCCTCAGGCAACCTCTGTTTCATATAGATCTCCGTCCAGCTCCTCAGCAACATAATCCTCCATTGGTTCTTCTAATGTAAGTAAAGTAGCCAACAAGAATACAGAAATATAGGGGATAAGAAGCAGTTTTATCATCAAAAAGCGTAAAAGAGTAATAGTAAACTATACAGTAATTGTCACAGACAAATCATCATTCAACACCTAACTAGCACAACATCCTCAAATTCAAGTATCATCCTCTACCCCAATCTCGTACAACTAGACTTTCATACTGACGTGGCCACCACTGATTTCTTTCACGCATTCCTCTCGGGGAATGTTAGTCAATTGTTCAAGCGACAGGTTCCAAATTCCCGGTGCACATTCTCTTCCATGGTGAGAACGCTCATGCAAAGCATGACACTATAGCTGCACGATGCTCCCGGTGCACACCCCGTCCACTCCCGGGGGTGCTCAATGAAATTCAATGACACTATAGCTGCACAACCTATTTCTAAGGTGGAACGGTCTAGCGAGAACTCTTGACCTCGTGTATTATATTACCAATACACGGTTGTGAACAACAACACCGACCTTGTGTATTATATTACCAATACACGTGAATCTCACCAACCCATTTTAACAACATCCTAGTGCCTTAACCTTCCACTAGAACTCAACATATATTTAGGTCACCATACCTCTTTAAAATAAATCATCTAGGTTAGGCCCTTCTAAATCACCATTATTCTCACACCCAAAACAAACAACTATCTCTCGAACAACATATATATCTTTTCTTAAAATCCATTAAGCATCATATTAACCACCAGACAGATCATGCAGAACATAACATCACAAAATATTCAAATACCACAAAATATCACATAAGCAATTCAATAATAATAATAATAAATTCAATCAACCTCAAATAAGATAAAAATCATCCTAACGTCGATAAGCCTACAATCCACGAATCACCATTGGTTTTACAGAAAACGTTTCCAATGTGATTTTGGTCTTGTCGATTACTCAACTACTAGTAGGGTTTAGGTCGCCCTACACAATTATCATATAATCTACTACTTATCGATTCCGACGATAGGTTGATTCTTTCCCCCACCTGATTGACATGCACGCTTTCCCGTACAAGCTCCGAATGGGTCCACGTTACTGCCACGAACCTCATCACGCTGTCCAACAACATCCACAAATCTGCCACCATCCATCCTTACACATCCACCGTTCCGCTTTCCGTCCCGATTACACGTATGAGTAACACAGTTCGCCGGAAACACCAAATACCAACCGAATCAACAATAGGGTTTCAAATAAATAAATCTATTTGAATCAAGAGAAAAAATCGATGGAAAAACTTACGAGAACAACGGCTGGACTTAGGAGAAATCGGATTCAAAATAAGCTCATGAATCCTAGTGAAAAGCTACCAAAACAGGGCTACTGTTCGAGATTCATTCCTCTGGATACAGATCTTTATTTATAAAACTGAACGGTGAGACTGAAGAACTATCCTTAATAAACAATCTCACAAAGTTTCATCTCGATCCAACGGTTAAAGAATCTCAGATCGCAATTATATTGTGACAGGTTTGGTGGTACCCGGGTTGAGTTTCTCACCTCCTAGGCCTACTGTCCGAGCTTCATATCTCACACTCTGGAGGTTTTTTCCAAATTATCACCGTTGGATATGAATAACCACAAGTAATGAACCTTATTCTAAAATTTGGGAATGATCCAACGGTTGAAGAGTGTTTGGAGACTCCCTCCCTGCAAACTGCTCCAACTTGGTTTCAAAGCTTCCATCAAAGGCTTCTTGCAACTATTGAGATTTCTCTCTCAATTCTTCTCCTCTAATCCGAAGTAGTGGTTGATAAAGAGAGTTAAGGAGATGAGGAAGATAACTAAGATCATATAAGTGAGGGTTTACCTCTAAAAAAAGTGAAAGAATGATCAAGTTGTGCAAGAACAACAATGGAGTTTTTGAAGAAAAAGTGAAGAAGAAATGGAAGAGATGAGAAGTGAGTGAAGGGGGAGGGAGGCCACGGTTTTGGGGGTATTTATAGGGTAGATCTTAGGCTTTGTTTGGTTTGTTAGCTTTTAGATTAATGGGTTTTGTGATTATTTAATTAATATATGATTAACCATAGTTAATAGTTAACTTAACTAAGGTTATTTTGGGTAATCATGGTTAATAATATGTGGCTCACAATTGATGGAGGTGTGACTGATTTTGGGCCACACATAGTGACTCCCCAATGAGTCACTGATCCTATCCGTTAGCGGTTCCCATAAATTCCGTACGCAGCTCCAACCATTTACCCGATTTCGGTTTTTGAGAGGAAAATGATGAAACGAAAGCAAAATGAAATAGGTATGGTTTAATATATATATATATATATATATATGCACGAAATTTAGGATATGTCGAAGGTTTACAATCACGTAAAATGAGTGGTTAAGAGTACGTAGATGTATCTTGTTACTAACCGCGAAAGCTTGGGGTATTTTGGTCATTTTACCTAAAAGTCATGATTACTAGCATTTAATGCTCATAAATGCTTGGTGACTCATCCTCCATGAGTCATCATGTGTGACTCATTGTCCCGATCTCTTGAGGGTCTCTGCAGTTCCGTTTTCGACTCCATCGGTTTCCCGATTAGGGTTTCTGTCTGTTTTTCGATCGAAAATTTTCAAACTAACCAGACTCGTCGGAAATATGATTTAATTATAATCTATTTCGTTCACGAGTCAAAATTAGGTTTCTGATCATTAAAATCTTACTGTCAGTGAAAACACCGACTGTTTTCCGTTTGAACTTTCACCAAAATTCGTCCGAAAACACATAATATTTTATTTCTGATCATAAATTTGGAAAGTAGAGTTCCTCACGGACAAAATATAAAAAATCTACAAATTTTAGTTTTCGGGTCAAAATAGAGTTTTCTGTCAGTATAAAATTATACTGTCAGTAAAAAAAAACGCATACCGGTTTCCGTCTGAGTTTTAAACCCAAATTTTAACTAAAGCTTCCTACCATAAGAGAGACTATGAATATGATTTTATTTTATTAAAAATCACTTTCTAACTCTCAGATTAAAATATAATTAATTATATTATAACTGGTTAAACAACGTAATTAAAAATCAGGCTGTTACATTACTACTACCCCTCTTAGAAAAAAAGATTCCGTCCTCGGAATTTCTTGACTCAAACTAGACATCTTCTTGTTATCGTATCTTAATCTAAAGATCCCACATTATATTCCTCATCGCTGTCTTTCCCCTAGGTGACAGCGGTAACTTCATAACAGAATTCATTCTTATATCGTTCTATTTATCCTCGAAACAATCCATCACTTCATTATATTCATTGTCCTTAACATTTCACCTTGATCTATCATCCTTGAAGGACATAATTAAAACTTAATCTTTTCCTCTTCTTACTACTGATCCACTAACATCTAACTTCCACAATTAACACCACAATCAATACTACCCTAACTTCCTACTTCATGTATCCAATCACAGTCTTAGTTCCTTAGAATGTATTTCACTATTCTAGATTATATCAAAATAACATATTTCAAGTCTCCAAATAAACATCTCAACACTCCTTAAGATAAATTGTGCTCATATTCAACTTAGGTGAAATTACTATATACACTTTCGTTTACTCTTCCCAAACTCATACAATCCATCTTAACTACGAACATTAATCATTGCCCTAGGTTCCAAAATGATACTATGCCTCGATCAACATTTGACTTATAGTAATTGTCTTACTCACTGATATTGATCTTAAGGTTTCACATCCTACCAGTCACACCTATACCTCAACAAAACTCTCATCACTTTCTTGTCTATCATGCTACTTAGACAAACAAACAAAGTCTGCCAGATATCAAATACATACCTTGTATAAGATCCAGGATTGAGAATTCAGCTCCCCTCACGGTAAACACTCTTTCAGTGGCCTGAGGTCTGGCCATCTGTTGTCCTGCTGCTGAAACTCCTTTTCCAACTTCACCTCTCTTAACACTGGTATATGACATATAATACTACATAAACAAGTATATAAATACTATATGCCATACTAATGTCAGTTATCACATCGAGTTCGGACACACTACCCAACTTCTAAGCATAGCTAAAATCCGATGTGGATTCAACTAGACACGGCCAGTAACAACATCCTAGACTTCACAGTCCGATTAGAATCGAACTGCTCTGATACCAAATGAGACACCCCGTTGTGCCCCGGTGTTTTATTAGATTAAATTCCCTCTTAAATCATTTCTTAATCGTGCGTTTAGCGTGAAAAAGACTTAAAAATTAAAACTTATTAATTATCATATAACTTCTGCAAATTAAACACATCAACATTGTAATATATAAATACACACCGGTTTATTTTTTACATTACCAAAACACTGTTGAGGGTATCCTCTCAGTAGGATCCCTCACAGGCATAAACTTAAATAAAAGTCATACTTAGCGGAAACATATAAAAAAACTCCTTAGACACACTGGCCATAGTGTCTATACTCTAATCACTGTGGATCACAGATCAACCTCCAGCGTCCGGTTCGTAAGGAGTTCCATCCAACTCCTCAGCAACCTCTGTTTCATATAGATCTCCGTCCAGCTCCTCAGCAACATAATCCTCCATTGGTTCTTCTAATGTAAGTAAAGTAGCCAACAAGAATACAGAAATATAGGGGATAAGAAGCAGTTCTATCATCAAAAAGCGAAAAAGAGTAATAGTAAACTATACAGTAATTGTCACAGACAAATCATCATTCAACACCTAACTAGCACAACATCCTCAAATTCAAGTATCATCCTCTACCCCAATCTCGTACAACTAGACTTTCATACTGACGTGGCCACCACTGATTTCTTTCACGCATTCCTCTCGGAGAATGTTAGTCAATTGTTCAAGCGACAGGTTCCAAATTCCCGGTGCACATTCTCTTCCATGGTGAGAACGCTCATGCAAAGCATGACACTATAGCTGCACGATGCTCCCGGTGCACACCCCGTCCACTCCCGGGGGTGCTCAATGAAATTCAATGACACTATAGCTGCACAACCTATTTCTAAGGTGGAACGGTCTAGCGAGAACTCTTGACCTCGTGTATTATATTACCAATACACGGTTGTGAACAACAACACCAACCTTGTGTATTATATTACCAATACACGTGAATCTCACCAACCCATTTTAACAACATCCTAGTGCCTTAACCTTCCACTAGAACTCAACATATATTCTAGGTCACCATACCTCTTTAAAATAAATCATCTAGGTTAGGCACTTCTAAGTCACCATTATTCTCACACCCAAAACAAACAACTATCTCTCGAACAACATATATATCTTTTCTTAAAATCCATTAAGCATCATATTAACCACCAGACAGATCATGCAGAACATAACATCACAAAATATTCAAATACCACAAAATATCACATAAGCAATTCAATAATAATAATAATAAATTCAATCAACCTCAAATAAGATAAAAATCATCCTAACGTCGATGAGCCTACAATCCACGAATCACCATTGGTTTTACAGAAAACGTTTCCAATGTGATTTTGGTCTTGTCAATTACTCGACTACTAGTAGGGTTTAGGTCGCCCTACACAATTATCATATAATCTACTACTTATCGATTCCGACGATAGGTTGATTCTTTCCCCCACCTGATTGACATGCACGCTTTCCCGTACAAGCTCCGAATGGGTCCACGTTACTGCCACGAACCTCATCACGCTGTCCAACAACATCCACAAATCTGCCACCATCCATCCTTACACATCCACCGTTCCGCTTTCCGTCCCGATTACACGTATGAGTAACACAGTTCGCCGGAAACACCAAATACCAACCGAATCAACAATAGGGTTTCAAATAAATAAATCTATTTGAATCAAGAGAAAAAATCGATGGAAAAACTTACGAGAACAACGGCTGGACTTAGGAGAAATCGGATTCAAAATAAGCTCATGAATCCTAGTGAAAAGCTACCAAAACAGGGCTACTGTTCGAGATTCATCCCTCTGGACACAGATCTTTATTTATAAAACTGAACGGTGAGACTGAATAAATATCCTTAATAAACAATCTCACAAAGTTTCAGCTCGATCCAACGGTTAAAGAATCTCAGATCGCAATTATATTTTGACAGGTTTGGTGGTACCCGGGTTGAGTTTCTCACCTCCTAGGCCTACTGTCCGAGCTTCATATCTCACACTCTGGAGGTTTTTTCCAAATTATCACCGTTGGATATGAATAACCACAAGTAATGAACCTTATTCTAAAATTTGTTTGGAGACTCCCTCCCTGAAACTGCTCCAACTTGGTTTCAAAGCTTCCATCAAAGGCTTCTTGCAACTATTGAGATTTCTCTCTCAATTCTTCTCCTCTAATCCGAAGTAGTGGTTGATAAAGAGAGTTAAGGAGATGAGGAAGATAACTAAGATCATATAAGTGAGGGTTTACCTCTAAAAGAAAGTGAAAGAATGATCAAGTTGTGCAAGAACCACAATGGAGTTTTTGAAGAAAAAGTGAAGAAGAAATGGAAGAGATGAAGAAGTGAGTGAAGGGGGAGGGAGGCCACGGTTTTGGGGGTATTTATAGGGTAGATCTTAGGCTTTGTTTGGTTTGTTAGCTTTTAGATTAATGGGTTTTGTGATTATTTAATTAATATATGATTAACCATAGTTAATAGTTAACTTAACTAAGGTTATTTTGGGTAATCATGGTTAATAATATGTGGCTCACAATTGATGGAGGTGTGACTGATTTTGGGCTACACATAGTGACTCCCAATGAGTCACTGATCCTATCCGTTAGCGGTTCCCATAAATTCCGTACGCAGCTCCAAACATTTACCCGATTTCGGTTTTTGAGAGGAAAATGATGAAACGAAAGCAAAATGAAATAGGTATGGTTAATATATATATATATGCACGAAATTTAGGATATGTCGAAGGTTTACAATCACGTAAAATGAGTGGTTAAGAGTGCGTAGATGTATCTTGTTACTAACCGCGAAAGCTTGGGGTATTTTGGTCATTTTACCTAAAAGTCATGATTACTAGCATTTAATGCTCATAAATGCTTTGTGACTCATCCTCCATGAGTCATCATGTGTGACTCATTGTCCCGATCTCTTGAGGGTCTCTGCAGTTCCGTTTTCGACTCCGTCGGTTTCCCGATTAGGGTTTCTGTCTGTTTTTCGATCAAAAATTTTCAAACTAACCAGACTCGTCGGAAATATGATTTAATTATAATCTATTTCGTTCACGAGTCAAAATTAGGTTTCTGATCATTAAAATCTTACTGTCAGTGAAAACACCGACTTTTTTCCGTTCGAACTTTCACCAAAATTCGTCCGAAAACACATAATATTTTATTTCTGATCATAAATTTGGAAAGTAGAGTTCCTCACGGACAAAATATAAAAAATCTACAAATTTTAGTTTTCGGGTCAAAATAGAGTTTTCTGTCAGTATAAAATTATACTGTCAGTAAAAAAAACGCATACCGGTTTCCGTCTGAGTTTTAAACCCAAATTTTAACTAAGCTTCCTACCATAAGAGAGACTATGAATATGATTTTATTTTATTAAAAATCACTTTCTAACTCTCAGATTAAAATATAATTAATTATATTATAACTGGTTAAACAACGTAATTAAAAATCAGGCTGTTACATTACTACCCCTCTTAGAAAAAAAGATTCCGTCCTCGGAATTTCTTGACTCAAACTAGACATCTTCTTGTTATCGTATCTTAATCTAAAGATCCCACATTATATTCCTCATCGCTGTCTTTCCCCTAGGTGACAGCGGTAACTTCATAACAGAATTCATTCTTATATCGTTCTATTTATCCTCGAAACAATCCATCACTTCATTATATTCATTGTCCTTAACATTTCACCTTGATCTATCATCCTTGAAGGACATAATTAAAACTTAATCTTTCCTCTTCTTACTACTGATCCACTAACATCTAACTTCCACAATTAACACCACAATCAATACTACCCTAACTTCCTACTTCATGTATCCAATCACAGTCTTAGTTCCTTAGAATGTATTTCACTATTCTAGATTATATCAAAATAACATATTTCAAGTCTCCAAATAAACATCTCAACACTCCTTAAGATAAATTGTGCTCATATTCAACTTAGGTGAAATTACTATATACACTTTCGTTTACTCTTCCCAAACTCATACAATCCATCTTAACTACGAACATTAATCATTGCCCTAGGTTCCAAAATGATACTATGCCTCGATCAACATTTGACTTATAGTAATTGTCTTACTCACTGATATTGATCTTAAGGTTTCACATCCTACCAGTCACACCTATACCTCAACAAAACTCTCATCACTTTCTTGTCTATCATGCTACTTAGACAAACAAACAAAGTCTGCCAGATATCAAATACATACCTTGTATAAGATCCAGGATTGAGAATTCAGCTCCCCTCACGGTAAACACTCTTTCAGTGGCCTGAGGTCTGGCCATCTGTTGTCCTGCTGCTGAAACTCCTTTTCCAACTTCACCTCTCTTAACACTGGTATATGACATATAATACTACATAAACAAGTATATAAATACTATATGCCATACTAATGTCAGTTATCACATCGAGTTCGGACACACTACCCAACTTCTAAGCATAGCTAAAATCCGATGTGGATTCAACTAGACACGGCCAGTAACAACATCCTAGACTTCACAGTCCGATTAGAATCGAACTGCTCTGATACCAAATGAGACACCCCGTTGTGCCCCGGTGTTTTATTAGATTAAATTCCCTCTTAAATCATTTCTTAATCGTGCGTTTAGCGTGAAAAAGACTTAAAAATTAAAACTTATTAATTATCATATAACTTCTGCAAATTAAACACATCAACATTGTAATATATAAATACACACCGGTTTATTTTTTACATTACCAAAACACTGTTGAGGGTATCCTCTCAGTAGGATCCCTCACAGGCATAAACTTAAATAAAAGTCATACTTAGCGGAAACATATAAAAAAACTCCTTAGACACACTGGCCATAGTGTCTATACTCTAATCACTGTGGATCACAGATCAACCTCCAGCGTCCGGTTCGTAAGGAGTTCCATCCAACTCCTCAGCAACCTCTGTTTCATATAGATCTCCGTCCAGCTCCTCAGTAACATAATCCTCCATTGGTTCTTCTAATGTAAGTAAAGTAGCCAACAAGAATACAGAAATATAGGGGATAAGAAGCAGTTCTATCATCAAAAAGCGGAAAAGAGTAATAGTAAACTATACAGTAATTGTCACAGACAAATCATCATTCAACACCTAACTAGCACAACATCCTCAAATTCAAGTATCATCCTCTACCCCAATCTCGTACAACTAGACTTTCATACTGACGTGGCCACCACTGATTTCTTTCACGCATTCCTCTCGGGGAATGTTAGTCAATTGTTCAAGCGACAGGTTCCAAATTCCCGGTGCACATTCTCTTCCATGGTGAGAACGCTCATGCAAAGCATGACACTATAGCTGCACGATGCTCCCGGTGCACACCCCGTCCACTCCCGGGGGTGCTCAATGAAATTCAATGACACTATAGCTGCACAACCTATTTCTAAGGTGGAACGGTCTAGCGAGAACTCTTGACCTCGTGTATTATATTACCAATACACGGTTGTGAACAACAACACCGACCTTGTGTATTATATTACCAATACACGTGAATCTCACCAACCCATTTTAACAACATCCTAGTGCCTTAACCTTCCACTAGAACTCAACATATATTCTAGGTCACCATACCTCTTTAAAATAAATCATCTAGGTTAGGCACTTCTAAATCACCATTATTCTCACACCCAAAACAAACAACTATCTCTCGAACAACATATATATCTTTTCTTAAAATCCACTAAGCATCATATTAACCACCAGACAGATCATGCAGAACATAACATCACAAAATATTCAAATACCACAAAATATCACATAAGCAATTCAATAATAATAATAAATTCAATCAACCTCAAATAAGATAAAAATCATCCTAACGTCGATAAGCCTACAATCCCCGAATCACCATTGGTTTTACAGAAAACGTTTCCAATGTGATTTTGGTCTTGTCGATTACTCGACTACTAGTAGGGTTTAGGTCGCCCTACACAATTATCATATAATCTACTACTTATCGATTCCGACGATAGGTTGATTCTTTCCCCCACCTGATTGACATGCACGCTTTCCCATACAAGCTCCGAATGGGTCCACGTTACTGCCACGAACCTCATCACGCTGTCCAACAACATCCACAAATCTGCCACCATCCATCCTTACACATCCACCGTTCCGCTTTCCGTCCCGATTACACGTATGAGTAACACAGTTCGCCGGAAACACCAAATACCAACCGAATCAACAATAGGGTTTCAAATAAATAAATCTATTTGAATCAAGAGAAAAAATCGATGGAAAAACTTACGAGAACAACGGCTGGACTTAGGAGAAATCGGATTCAAAATAAGCTCATGAATCCTAGTGAAAAGCTACCAAAACAGGGCTACTGTTCGAGATTCATCCCTCTGGACACAGATCTTTATTTATAAAACTGAACGGTGAGACTGAAGAACTATCCTTAATAAACAATCTCACAAATATTCAGCTCGATCCAACGGTTAAAGAATCTCAGATCGCAATTATATTGTGACAGGTTTGGTGGTACCCGGGTTGAGTTTCTCACCTCCTAGGCCTACTGTCCGAGCTTCATATCTCACACTCTGGAGGTTTTTTCCAAATTATCACCGTTGGATATGAATAACCACAAGTAATGAACCTTATTCTAAAATTTGGGAATGATCCAACGGTTGAAGAGTGTTTGGAGACTCCCTCCCTGCAACTGCTCCAACTTGGTTTCAAAGCTTCCATCAAAGGCTTCTTGCAACTATTGAGATTTCTCTCTCAATTCTTCTCCTCTAATCCGAAGTAGTGGTTGATAAAGAGAGTTAAGGAGATGAGGAAGATAACTAAGATCATATAAGTGAGGGTTTACCTCTAAAAGAAAGTGAAAGAATGATCAAGTTGTGCAAGAACAACAATGGAGTTTTTGAAGAAAAAGTGAAGAAGAAATGGAAGAGATGAAGAAGTGAGTGAAGGGGGAGGGAGGCCACGGTTTTGGGGGTATTTATAGGGTAGATCTTAGGCTTTGTTTGGTTTGTTAGCTTTTAGATTAATGGGTTTTGTGATTATTTAATTAATATATGATTAACCATAGTTAATAGTTAACTTAACTAAGGTTATTTTGGGTAATCATGGTTAATAATATGTGGCTCACAATTGATGGAGGTGTGGCTGATTTTGGGCCACACATAGTGACTCACCAATGAGTCACTGATCCTATCCGTTAGCGGTTCCCAGAAATTCCGTACGCAGCTCCATCATTTACCCGATTTCGGTTTTTGAGAGGAAAATGATGAAACGAAAGCAAAATGAAATAGGTATGGTTTAATATATATATATATATATATATATATATATATATATGCACGAAATTTAGGATATGTAGAAGGTTTACAATCACGTAAAATGAGTGGTTAAGAGTGCGTAGATGTATCTTGTTACTAACCGCGAAAGCTTGGGGTATTTTGGTCATTTTACCTAAAAGTCATGATTACTAGCATTTAATGCTCATAAATGCTTGGTGACTCATCCTCCATGAGTCATCATGTGTGACTCATTGTCCCGATCTCTTGAGGGTCTCTGCTGTTCCATTTTCGACTCCGTCGGTTTCCCGATTAGGGTTTCTGTCTGTTTTTCCATCGAAAATTTTCAAACTAACCAGACTCGTCGGAAATATGATTTAATTATAATCTATTTCGTTCACGAGTCAAAATTAGGTTTCTGATCATTAAAATCTTACTGTCAGTGAAAACACCGACTGTTTTCCGTTCGAACTTTCACCAAAATTCGTCCGAAAACACATAATATTTTATTTCTGATCATAAATTTGGAAAGTAGAGTTCCTCACGGACAAATATAAAAAAATCTACAAATTTTAGTTTTCGGGTCAAAATAGAGTTTTCTGTCAGTATAAAATTATACTGTTAGTAAAAAAAACGCATACCGGTTTCCGTCTGAGTTTTAAACCCAAATTTTAACTAAAGCTTCCTACCATAAGAGAGACTATGAATATGATTTTATTTTATTAAAAATCACTTTGTAACTCTCAGATTAAAATATAATTAATTATATTATAACTGGTTAAACAACGTAATTAAAAATCAGGCTGTTACAATACCTGGATTGAAGGTTGCTCTAAACGCAAACGTGAGCTCCTAACAGCAAACTGGTTCCTTCCCTTCGAGCAGCTCAATCCAAAATCAAGCCTTGGTTAAACAAAAACACAAAACCTATTAGTTTTCGATTCAAACCATGAAAAGGAAAACAAAAGGGAGAGAAACCTTACCTCTAAACTGACATCGATAAACCAAGCTCCCCAAAATGTTTCCAAAACTCCACTGTATCAATGGATAAAGAGAAATTAGGGAGAAAAGCACAGGTAGCCGCAATATGGTGGCTGCTGCTACTCGAAATAGGATTTCAGGTAAAACCCTCGGTCTTCGTGCAAAACTATAAGTCTGGACCTGAGCACGGTCGTGCTCACCCTTGAGCACGGTCGTGCTCACCCTTGAGCACGGTCGTGCTGGACTTAGCGTCAGCGAAACGCGGTCCGCACATTGATCACGGGCGTTCTCAACTTAAAATCAGAAACACGCTTCTGACTTTAAGCACGAGTGTGCTGGATAATGAGCACGGGCATGCTCATGTACCAGAAAGGGACTTTTAAGCCAAAAATCCCACTAAGCCCTCAACCAACAATTTAACAACCAAACAGCTGAAAGGAAAGTACTTACAAAAAAGCAGGGTGTTACAATTCCACCCCCTTTATAAAAATTTTGCCCCTGAAATTTCTACGTACCTCAAACAAAAAGGTGTGGGTACGTCTCCATCATCTTGCTCTCGAGCTCCCTGGTAGCACTTTCCTCAATTGCCCCACTCCAAACTACTTTGACAAAAGGAATCTCTTTACCTCTTAGCTGCTTCACCCTCCTATCCTCGACTCGAAGGGGTAACACCTCAAACGTCAAGTTCTCTTTCAACTGTATTGCATCGGGAATTGTCACGTGACTAGGGTCATGGATGTACTTTCTGAGTTGAGACACATGGAAAACATTGTGGAGGTTTGACAAAAACGATGGCAAAGCGATTTCCTCTACCAACCCCAGTTGTCGGGGTAACTCTCAAGAATACATGATCGCCTTCCTGGAATTCGAGCGCCTTCCTCCTTTTATCATGATAGCTCTTTTGCCTACTCTGTGCAACTCTCATCTTTTCCTGAACCAACCTGATCTTCTCTGTTGTTTCTTGGACTATCTCTGGCCCTAGCACCACACTATCACTGGGTTCACTCCAACACAATGATGTCCTACATCTCCTCCCATACAAAGCCTCATAAGGTGCCATCCCAATGCTGGAATGGAAAGTGTTGTTGTAGGTGAACTCTATCAGGGGTAAAAACTTGTCCCAACTTCCTGACTGTTCTAACACACAAGCCCTCAACAAGTCCTCTAAGGATTGATAGTCCTCTCAGACTGCCCACCAGTCTGTGGGTGGTAAGCTGAACTAAGGCTAAGCTTTATACCTAAAGCCTCTTGCAAACTATTCCAGAACCTAGAGGTAAACCTCGGGTCTCTATCCGACACTATGCTAGAGGGTACACCATGAAGCCTAACTATCTCTTTAATGTACAACTTGGTTAACTTCTCTAAAGGATACTCCATGTTCATCGGAATGAAATGGGCAGACTTAGTCAGTCTATCCACAACAACCCATATAGCCTAAAAACCAGCTGAAGTCCTAGGGAGTCCAGACACAAAATCCATGGAGATGCTATCCCATTTCCATTCTGGGATACTCAAAGGTTGCAACTTACCTGAAGGCCTTTGGTGTTCTATCTTGGCCTTCTAACAAACTAGGCACGCATACACAAACTCAGCCACATCCTCTTTTATCCTAGGCCACCAAAACATCCTCTTAAGGTCCTGATACATCTTAGTAGCACCTGGGTGCACACTCAATCCACTCCTATGTCCTTCTTTAAGGATCAACTTCCTAAGCTTAGGAACATCCGATATGCACACTCTATCCCTAAACCTCAAGACACCATCACTGTCATCCTTAAAGCCAAGATCTCTACCCTGAGCAAGCAACTCTCGCTGGTCTAAGAGAAACTTATCTAACTTCTGACCCTCTCTAATCTGGTCCATCAAGCTGTTGGTAACCTTCAAGGTTCCAAGCCTAATACTCTTAGGGGTAAACTCACAAGCTAGGTTAAGATCTCTAAACTCTTCAATCAAATCCATCTCCCTAACCATCAAGGTGGAGATGTGTAAGGTTTTATTACTCAAGGCATCGGCCACCACATTGGCCTTTCCTGGGTGATAGGTCAGCTCGAAGTCATAATCCTTTAATAACTCCATCCACCTACGTTGCCTCATATTCAGTTCCTTCTGATAAAAAAGATACTTCTAACTCTTATGATCACTAAAGACCTCAAATATCGCTTCATACAGGTAATGCCTCCAGATCTTTAAGGCGAATACCACAGCTTCTAACTCTAGGTCATGGGTAGCGTAGTTCTTCTCATGGGTTTTCAACTGTCTAGAAGCGTAAGCAACTACCTTACCATTCTGCATCAACACACCACCTAACCCTTGCTTAGAAGCATCGCAGTAAACTACGAAGGGTTCACCAGGATCTGGCAAAACTAACACTGGTGTTGATGTCAACCTATTCTTAAGGGTTTGGAAACTCTCTTCACACTTCTAGTCCCACACAAACAACTGTCATTTCTTAGTGAGACGGGTTAAGGGTAAAGCTATCTTAAAGAAACCTTCTATGAACCGTCTATTGTACCCGGCTAGCCCCAAGAAACTCCTAATCTCGGTCACTGACTTCAGCGCTTCCCACTGCAGCACCGTCTCTACCTTAGCTGGGTCCACTGCTATGCCATCCTTAGAGATGATATGTCCTAAGAAGCTCACTTCCTCTAACCAGAACTCACACTTCGATAACTTAGCGTACAACTGCTTTTCCTTAAGGGTCTGCAAGACAACCCTCAGGTGTTCCTCATGTTCCTCCTTACTCTTGGAGTACACTAAGATGTCATCTATAAACACACCACAAACTTATCCAAGTAAGGGTGAAAGGTCTTGTTCATGTAGTCCATGAACACCGCAGGAGCATTAGTCATGCCAAAGGGCATAACCAAGTACTCGTAGTGACCATATCGCGTCCTAAACGCTGTCTTTGGGATGTCCTCAGACTTAACCCAAATCTGATGGTACCTGACCTCAAGTCTATCTTAGAAAAGACGCAAGCGCCCATCAACTGGTCCATAAGATCATCAATCCTAGGGAGGGGATACCGATTCTTTATGGTCACCTTGTTGAGCTGCCGATAGTCGACACACAACCTCATACTACCATCTTTTTTCTTCACCAACAACACAGGTGCTCCCCACGGAGACACACTCGGCCTAATGAACTGCTTCTTCATCAGATCCTCCAACTTAGCTAGCTCTAGAGAAGACATTCTATAGGGTGCTATGGAGATTGGCCCGGTGCCAGGCACTAAGTCTATGGTAAAATCAACATCTCTCTCTGGGGTTAAGTTATAAAAATCCACCGGAAATACCTCAGGAAATTCCCGCACAACAGGCAAGCTGGCGACATCAGGAGGGCTGCTCTCTACTTCCAGGGAAGCTATCATCATGTACACTTGGGATTCGTCTTTCATCGAAGCTTGAACTTGGCTGGTAGAGAGAAGGTCCGTATTCTTAGACTCCATTGAAGTTCCAAAAATCAGGGTTTTATTGAAAACAATTCAAAAGGACATGGTTGGCAGATAACCAGTCCATGCCAAGAATAATATCAAGGTCTTTTAAAGGCAAGCATACAAGATCAGCAACAAAGGTTTTATCACTTATGACTATATGACAGTTCTTGCATGCAATTGATGTGGAACAGGTTTATTTGTGGGAATAGAAACAAGCAAACCAAACTCAAGAAAGGTAACAGGCAATTTAAGACTCTTGACCCTATCAGGCGATATAAATGAGTGAGTAGCACCCGATTCATACAATACAGTCAATTGAGTCCCATCAATAAAACATGTACCTTGGATCAAGTCATCAGACTCGGAGGCTTTGGCTCCACTAAGAGTGAAGACTCTTCCAGTGGTCTTCAGTCTGTTGGCTTGTGGCCTCTGATTCTTGCTGGCGCTAGGAGGCTCGGCCTTAGCTCCTTCGCACTCGCGGCTGATATGACTCGACTTGCCACACCTGAAGCAAATCACAATTGATTCCTTGCACTGAGAGGAATAGTGACCAGGTGCTCCGCACTTGCTACACCTCATGGGTCTAGGGGCATTAGAGAACCCACCCCTAAACCTATCCTGCTGAAACTGTGGCTTCTTGCCACTTTGCTTGAAATCCTTGCCGGTCGGAGTATACCGCTACTTACCCTTGTCCTTCTGATCAGTCCTCTTGCCACTCTGACTATCCGATCCTCTGGAATTGGCAACTCTGAACTGACTGGCATCCTCATAAATTCTGCACTTGTCGACCAGAATCGGAAAGATTCTGATCTCCTGATAGCTGATGGCCTGCTTGATCTCAGGTCGGAGTCTAGCTTCAAACTTGACGCACTTGGAGTGGTCATCTGTCTCATGCTGATACGGAGTGTAGTACCTCGCCAACTCCTCAAACTTGGCCGCATAGTCACCAACTAACAACGACCCCTGCCTCTAAGACAAGAACTCCATCTCTTTCTTATCCCTGATATCCACTGGGAAGTACTTCTCCAGAAACCTCTGTCTGAACACAGCCCATGTAACCGCCGTGCCCTCAGCCTGCATCCTCTGCCTGCAGTTGTCCCACCGATGCTCAGCCTCCTCAGTCAACATGAAGGTAGCAAAGATGAGCTTCTGCTGATCATTACAATCCATTGCACGGAAGATATTCTCTATCTCCCTCAGCCATAACAGTGCTCCTTCCGGGTCATACGCTCCATTGAACGACGGAGGGTTGTTCCTCTGGAACTTGTCCAATCCTTGGAATTCAGCCGGCCCACCATTGTTGTTATGGTTGACCTGTCCGATAGCATTGGCCAGAAGTGCCAATGCATCCGCAATCGCCTGATCGTTGCATCCTCTACCGGCCATTAGTTCTTGTACATACCCAAAACAACTCTTAATGCAGAAACTTAAGCGGGTAAAAGCGATAGGCAATCTAACTTAAAGCATCATTATCTATAACAAGTATAGACAATCCAAACAAGAGTATACAACAGACTCACAACAGACTCATACCACATCCGAATAAGGTCGAACTGCTCTGATACCACTAAATGTGACACCTCTCTACCTCGCATGTTATAAGATATTTAATATAAAATCAATTAAATAAAAACATGCATTCATTGGATAAATTAAAATAATTGTTCATGGGTAGAAAAGTTCCATATGAACCAGTTCACAATGCGGAAAATTACACCAAGTTAAAACAAATAAAACATAATAAATAAACTACCCAACCCCGATGTCACATCTCAGAGCTGGTATAGCCATTCCGGAAATATACCCTCGGAATACAAGTGAAATAGCTAACTAAACACAAGAACAACCCTGCTATGAGTGGCGGCTTCTCAGAGTCACTCCTCTCCAAGCTGCTCATCATCCTCTGTAAAATGCCGATCAAGCCAAACACAAACAAATAATAGGGAGTAAGAATCATGTAAACAATAACGACTTAGGGATGGGAAGCAAGGTAAACAAACAGCATGGCAACAACTAGCATACAACATCATAACAATATCACAACATCCATCATCATCATAAAAAATATCAAGTATGCCATGCAGCGCAATGCAACACTACTCCACTACTCCAGCTATGCATGTGGATCCAACTAACTCAGGATGAAAGACTTTGGAGTTACATATCCGTATTGGTCATAGAAGCACCAACACCGGCAGTTCACCAAACCTTAGGTGAACCCCATGGATTGCCAACGCATTAAAGCGTGGATGCCTCATCACGGGGGGCCTCGGTCACCAAACCATCGGGTGACCTACCATGGATGGCCAGATCACCGTACTCTCGGGCGATCTCCCCTATGTCGAACCTCCCCCATCAACCAACAACTCCAATGCTTTATGCAAATGGCACAACAATAAACAATATCAACCACCTCCTTGCTCGGGCCTTGAAGCTTCCAAGACTTCAACATTATCATCAACGTAACCTTAGACCCAAACCATGGGGTCAAGGCTCCCTTGGCCAATAAGCACCAAGGTTCAAACGGCCGTATTTTAATCATCAAACAACGTCATACCAACAATGATAATCATGGCATTAATCTCATAAAACAACCAATAATAGCAATGAGACATATATCAAAAACATAACCAAACCAAACAAATCATATTATCAAAATAGTCAATCAACCAATATATTAAATCATACTTTCATACATAATAAACCGGGGTTATGGGAACCCCTTTACCTTACACTACCCCCACAGCCTATGGTTACACTACCCCTCTCCCCATACCTGGATTGAAGGTTGCTCTAAAAGCAAACGTGAGTTCCTAACAGCAAACCGGTTCCTTCCCTTCGAGCGGCTCAATCCAAAATTAAGCCTTGGTTAAACAAAAACACAAAACCCATTAGTTTCCAATTCAAACCATGAAAAGGAAAACACAACGGAGAGAAACCTTACCTCTAAACTGACACCGATAGACCAAGCTCCCCAAAAAGTTTCCAAAACTCCATTGTATCAATGGATAAAGAGAAATTAGGGAGAAAAGCACAGGTAGCCATAATATGGTGGCTGCTGCTACTAAAAATAAGGTTTCACGTAAAACCCTCGGTCTCCGTGCAAAACTATATAGTCTGGACCTAAGCACAGTCATGCTGGACTTAGCGTCAGCGAAACGCGGTCCACACATTGAGCACGGGCGTCCTCAACTTAAAATCAGAAACACGCTTCTGACTTTAAGCATAGGCGTGCTGGATAATGAGCACGGGCGTGCTCATCTACCAGAAAGGGACTTTGAAGCCAAAAATCCCACTAAGCCTTCATGTACTGGGATATGTACCCTTGTCGTACATACAGTTGTTGGAGCTTATTTCACTTGTCCTCTACACTTGTGAGGTCCACAACCCAGAGGCTGAGCTCTGATACCAATTGAAATGGCACAAAACAACACTAGAATGGGGGTTGAATAGTGTTTTCGCAAATAAGAGTTTTCTAGTACAAAACAAAATTTAGTGCAAGTCATGCGCTTTTTCACAAACACTTGTTTCAGCAAATTGAATTACTTAGAGATATTTCAAACACTCCCCAAAACATTAGTAACAGTAGATAAATTACAGTAATTAAAACATTAAGAAAGGGAAGAGTATACTCAGAGATTTATCCTGGTTCACCTACAAACTTTGGGCTACATCCAGTCCTTGGCTTCACCAAGTTTTTTCACTATAACTGATCGAGTTACAGGTGAGTATTATTTGTACACCTAGCCTCTTCAGGCTCCACAACTAGTATTCTTTTAGCAAGCCACTTCAGTGAATAGGAACTCAGGATCAGGTAGATTACAGATTATGATCTTCTCCAAATGATTTGTAGTTTGAGAGAAGAATATCAGAGTTTATGAGAGCTTGATGCGTAACTTGTAACATCTCTGGCTGCTATATGGATTGACAACTGTCCCCACAAACCAACACGGGTTTTTTCAGCTTGCTTTGTCCTCACTCACACGCTTCTTGGGAAAACTTCCCAGGAGGTCATCCATCCCCGAATTGCTCCAAATCAAGCACACTTAAATGTGGAGTTCTTAAGTGAAGGGCTACCGAAAAGAAGATGCATCTTGTTAGTATAGGTAATACCAATCAATTCATATAAGTCATCATCAACTGTATAATCCCAAACCTACAAAGTCTTAGGATCCCTCTCATTCCGGTGTGTAATCAGTTCAATCATTTATCCCTCCACCTAGATGCCTGCTAGGAGCCGCTCCTTGTCCGTGCCTTCTTGCACCAGCGACCACTCCCCGCCCTCATCAGCACCGGGTGTCACATGCCCACCAACTTCCCGCTTCATTCATCCCCGAACCACATCGTACTAGGATAGTTGCCGCTCTGATACCATTTGTAACATCTCTGGTTGCTATATGGATTGACGATTGTCCCCACAAACCAACACAAGACTTTTCAGCTTGCTTTGTCCTCACTCACACGCTTCCTTGGAAAACTTCCCATGAGGTCACCCATCCCAGAATTTCTCCAAGTCAAGCACGCTTAACTGTGGAGTTCTTAAGTGACGGGCTACCGAAAAGAAAATGCATCTTGTTAGTATAGATAGTACCAATCAATTCATATAATCCATCATCAACTATATATTCCCATACCTACACAGTCTCAGGATCCATCTCATTTTGGTGTGTAATCGGTTCATTCATGTATCCCTCCGCTTAGAAGTCCGCAAGAAACCGCTCCTTGTTCGTGCCTTCTTGCACCGGCTACCCCCCCCCCCCCCCCCTCGGTCAGCACCGGGTGTCACATGAGTGATTTCTTCAGATTTATTTTTTATTCTCAATTAATGTCTTCTGTCTTCAGCCTTCATGTTCTTCCTTTAATACTTATCCAAGAAAGATCCGTTGAGATACAATATTCAGTTTCTCAGAGATCTTCTCTTTGTCTTCTGGACATAAAATGACCATTCTGACTTGCATTAAATATTTATGAACATTGGAGAGCTTTTGTTGGCCAAAGAGCTGAGTAGAGATGCTTTTCTGACTTGAGCAGTGTAGGTTTCCTTATTTGTGCAACATTGAGAAATGCTCAGAGAAAGGTGCTTTTAGTTTACAAAGAGAAAGAGGATCATAGCAGAGTCTTCAACTCTTCATGCTTTCTGTACCTTTCTAAGATAAGAGAATTAATATTATTGTATTCCTTTGAATGTTTGATTCCTTCCTGTGATAATTCTCTTTTCTTCAAATTCTAGAGTGAGGCTTCAAGGAATATTCTTCTTTTGACGTTCCTCAGTAACACAGGACTATGGTCTTTTGCTCAAATGTTTTCTTCAACATTTCTCCGAATATCTATCTAGTGCTTTAGACACATTCTTGGTGCTTGTCAGTACTGACATACCTTCGAATGCCTTCTTGGTTCTGACAGTCTTAAGACGCCTTCTTAGGTCTTCAGACGCCTTCTTCTATGACTTCGCTTGAGATTTGCTTTAGAGATACTTTAGAAGATTTGATGAATTAGTCTATAACTTGATCTTTCCTTGAGTTGGTCTTCAAGTTTTCTTCAGAGGATTGCATGATTAGCTCTGCAATCTTTCGTAGACACTTGCTGAGAATAGTGTTGATGTAGCTTCTAAAGATTCTTTGATACTTGCAACTTTGGTACAAGGATGCGAAGATCTTTTGTTCTTTAACATGAGCTTTGAGAGACTTCATTCTTCATGCTTTAATAGAGTCTTCAAAATGGGTAGTTTTCGTAGGTAAATTATAACTTCATCTTCAGCTTCATGTTTTAACCTTCCGACACTTCTTTCTTCAAGGAATCGAAGATTGAGAACTGCTTCTAAAACTAGGTTTCAGCTTATTTGAATCTTATCAGACGCCTTGCCTCATCTGATTCATTAAATCCAAAGAGCCAGACGTATGGAATGTGCTTTGGTTCTTTCATTCCTTGTATGATCTGTACATATATTGTCTTTCCTGCACATTCTCAAGTAGAAGATTAGCAATACCCAGACAGTTCATTTAAAATCATTTGCTTAATGTTTGAATTCATCAAAACACAAGGGTCAAGATGAAAGAGAGTCAGACGCATGACACAGTGTCAGGTGCTTTGGGACTTAACATCAATTCTCCTCCATTGACTCCTCTCTAACTTGTGGCCCATTATTGACACACCCTGATGTCCCATTAAAGAAACACCTAATTAACTAAGCCTTAATTGTGATATCAGCATTAAACATGCACAACAGAAAAGCGTAGATACTAAAACTTAAACATAAAACATATGAACATAAACATCACACAATATATATTCATATAGATACATAAACATTTGTCTAGGGTACCCTATCAGTAGGGTCCCATAAGATACAAGCTGACATAAATTGAAACATATAAAAACTGAAAATACATCAAAAGGTCAAAGATAGAAACCAACTAAATACACTCCACACTGAGCCCGTCCTCTCTCAAAATACATCAAAAATGGCTCACCACACACGCCTATGTACAAACAGACGCTCTGGCCTACCCATGAAACCTAACGTGGATATCTACTGCTACCATGACTCTCTCTGTATTTGCATCGGTAAACCCTCCATGGTGGTTGCTGTGGTGGTGCCGATGGTGTTGCCTCGCTACTGCCAGATATGAACACACGATGGCGCTGGAACATCCATCGATAGTGGGAGCTGTGAATAACACTATCTCGGGGGACTACTTCTACTGGTCCTAACACCTCTGAGCTCTGAGATAGATCCCAAGGACGTGGATGTTGTCGAGCTGATGGATGCCAAAACTGCTGAAAAGGAAGCCTCATCCCTAACAGAAACACACCCATGAACGTCGATGTCGGGGAATCACCAAAACGCATATATACACCAACCAGCCCAGTGTAAGTCCCCCCTCATCATAGAACTTAAGCTCAAAAGTGCCCATCACTGGGACCCTTTGTGGTCCCGTCATCCATGGGTGGTGGATGTATGGCATCCTGCTGTACTGTATCTGCTTCACGATCAATAATGAAACATACAGAGAAATGGATAGGGAGATAAGAAAACTATACTATCCTCATGCAACGGAAAAGGATACATAGCATAAAATACAATAACAGTACAAAGACATGCAGCACATATAGATATTAGTCATCCTCGAATTATAGTATCATTCTCTACCCTTACTCTCATACAACTACGCTTGTATGCTGACGTGACCATCTATAATCCTGTCACACATCCCTTATTCACATTAGGGAGGTTAGTCAGTCCTCCTAGCGAGCACTCCCTATATATATAAGAGGCGCGAACCCACACATAGTAATATAAGTAGACCGAAGCTACACATAGTAAAATAAGTAGCCAGAAGCTATACACGGAGCCGCTCGACAAGGACTGCAGAAGTATCACGGTAACATCACTACTCAATTGTCCTATGATATGCAGTATCTATAATCAGATACTCTGACCTCGTGTGTTCCATCCACACGACTTTGAAAAACACCATGCAAACTAGTACGTGTCTCGCCGACTCTTACCGGGTCATTACCTAGTGCCTCAACCTGCTACCAGAAGATTGTACAAACCTCAAACCATGTCACATAAGCTCATCCATATATATAAAAAAAAATTGTTAGGTTAGGCACTTCTAAGTCATATATCATACAATTCTCCCCATCATACAATTCTCCCGAACAACATATAATATCACCTAAGAGTCAGCTAAGCATAAGATAGATATACAAAACATATTACACATATTAAAATAATATTAAAATAACATGTTATCACATAAAATAATGTAGAGCATGTTAAGCATGTCAATTCAATCAGCACATAGCAAACAACTCAATAATAATAAAATCAAGCATCATCGAACATTGTAAAATTGGCCTAACGGTGATAAACCTACAATCCCCAAATCATCATTGGTACTACGGGGTAGCCGCCAATGTGATTTTGGTATTGTCGATTACTCGCTCACTAGTAGGGTTTAAGACGCCATACAACTATTATTGCGCAAATTATGCTACTTAGTCGTTTCTGACGATAGGATACTTCTTTCTCCCACCTAAGATATACGTGGATGTATCTGGAACCACGAAACGGACACCCTCGTAACATTTACAGATCTGCCACACACCAACAAAGTACCTCCATTGCTCTTAAATTTCACTTTAGCCCTAGCAAGAAAAGAGATATAGGGTTAGGAAGCAGACATTGCTAGGAGTGCAACGGCGTAGTCGGTTTCGCAATAAGATGTCTGGTATGATTACACCAAGCTCGGGAAGTTTTTCCTCCTTTTCTGGCCTTTCACTCTCGTTTGTGTCTTCTAATCTCGCAGGGGTTAAAGTGAAATACGTTTTACTTGGCCCCTTTTATTTTTTTGCAAGATTTGTTGTCCATGCTATAGCGTGGGATTGCTCCACGCTCTAGCACTCCAGGGTGGGCATTCTGCATGCTCTAGCGTGGATGCTGGTCAAATTCTTCGTGCTGAAGAAACCGTGCCATATTTACTAGCCCCTGCTTCTCTGTATGACACATATTGCCACATCACAGAACTCACTATACACTCAAACGTCCAACCAGTCCATGCTAAAGCGTTCTGGTGCAAGGATGTGGGATTGATGCATGTCCTAGCGTGCTGGCCTGGGTAGCTTGCCCTAACTCATGTGTTCATCCGATTATGAGCCGATCGATCACGTATCACTCAAGCATACTCTCAAACAGTTAAGCATATGTAGCAAACACATAAACCAAGGTTCTAAACAATGGATGGATGTTACAATTATCTTGATAAGGACCATCTACCTTAGGAGGCCCACTAATTATGTCAAGTTCTGACAATGGATGCGACACAAACATGTCCACCATCCTATGGACCTTTGCTATATTGGTTATCTCCACCGCACCTCTATCATCAATCAATAACCTTAGCCCCTCACCCAACTCCTATGTTGAGTCATTATACCACATTCTAATCACTTGTGGGTACCCCATCTCTCCCAATATGGCTAATATCTTCTTCTAGTAACACCATCTATCAAGGTTACATTTCCAAGATGAAATAAAACCCAAGTAGTCCAATATATCCCTATCGACAAAGTGCCCTTATGGTGCACTATGCACTCAAAAAATTTGCCCATCACAACTAGGTACACAAACAAGGTACACGTATATAAATACATATTATACAAACAAAGAAAGATTAAAAAAAAAATACTAAATGACAAACACAAATTACAACCAAGGGACCACAATGTCAGAAGGTACATGAAAAAAATACCCTCTGTCAGAGGGACCACAAAGCCAAAACCCAAACCCCACTATCATGCACAATGAACTAAACTCCGTGCGTACTAGACAAAAACACACCAAGCTAATAAACAACAAGCACAAGCAAACAAGCAACACCTTTCTGAGAAATTACAAATCAAAAAACATTCAGAAAACGATGGCAGTAAAAAACACTAAGAACAATGGAAGAAAAAGTCCATACCCTTCAAATGTTGAAGACAACGACAACAAACAACATCCTTCCAAGCTCTCAACTCCAGAACAATGTCTCTGTTCCAAACCCTAACCCTTGCTTTACTCTCTAATCTCTGAAGTCTTTCTAAGTTTTCCCTCCAAATGATGCAACATAACTCTTCCAATTCTCACATTTCTATTTGTGACATCCAAAGCACAAAATGATGTCTTGTTAAACTGGGCCAAACGACGTCGTTTTGAATCATCCAATACACATAGACATATCAAACGACCATTTAATCCACATTAGGGATGGCAATTTTATCCGTGCTCGTAGATGCTCGCAGATGCCGCAAATAAAATCTGCTACGGGTACGGCGCATGTAGGTATACGGGTACCCATGGGGTAAAATAAATCGGGATTTTTAATACTCGCTTGTTAATGGGTGGGGGCGGGCATTGAGGTACTCGTGCCCGCGTATGCAGACTCTAGAACATTCGAGCCACCACCACTCACCATTCCATCTCCGCCCTAACCTCAATACAATCAAGCTCTACATCTCCGTCAGGACCCCGCCGTTGTCGTCCCTTCCGGCCACGTGCAACCCAAGCGGCGTTCATATTGCAATTCAGCTTCTTCTTCTCCTTGTAAGTTTGTTCTTCATCTTCGTTCTCCGTATAAGCTTTTTCTCATATCAACACTGAGTGGTGCTTGGTTTTTCTATATACTCATTTTCTTGTGTGTGCTTGCTTGCTTGATCTAGTCTACATCTGATTAACTTCTAACTCTAGTTCTGGTTTGACGTTTTGTATGTGCAAAATCTTAGTTTCTGTGATGTTATTGCATGTTCTACCACCGTCCGATCTATTGTAAATTGCAAGTAACTTGTTTCTCATTTTCCAATAGCATATCAGACTTTTATTCTCAATAATAGCAGAGATCTGAACCTTAGCATATGCATTTACTATTGTATAAAGAGGTGAAAACACTTTGTGCTCAAAATTGTTATTTTGGGGTTTCTGTCCACTAAATCAATTGCTTGAATTTTTATGAGCGTTTCCTTTTTTCGTTCTTGCTTGAATCATTTCCTTTGGGTCTCTTGGTGTTAGCACTGTTGATCTCCTTTTGATCTCCTTGTAAATTTTATTTTTATGATGATTATTTGATTATTGTTTTGGGCTTATAAAAATGCACCTTATGCATGTTCTTTAGGAAAATAGATTTCCTGACAAATATCCATGAGTACCAGTTATACCTCCTGACCCGCCTAGCGGGTACCTGCATGGGCAACGGGCGGGGTTTTATCCAATGGGGCGAGGATTGTAACAGCCTGATTTTTATTATGCTGTATTAACGGTAAAGATATATTTATTTATATTTTTATCTGTGAACTAGGAAATGATTATGGATAAAACAAAATCATATTCCTATTATATCTTATGGTAGAATGTTACGGTGAAATTTTGGGTTTAAAACTCAGACGGAAACTTGTCTGCGTTTTTACTGACAGTATAATTTTATACCGGCAGAAAACCCTAATTTGACCCGACTGAAATTTGTATATTTTTATATATTGTCCGTGAGGAATTCTACTTTCCAAATTTCTGATCAGAAATAAAATATTATGTGTATTCGGACAAATTTTGGCGAAAGTTCGAACGGAAAACAGTCGGTGTTTTCACTGACAGTAAGATTTTAATGATCAGAAAACCTAATTTGACTCGTGAACAAAATGGTTTATATTTAAATCATATTTCCACCGAGTTTGGTTAGTTTGAAAATTTTCAACCAAAAAGGAAATGTTACGCTTTCATTCTGGCGTAAAACCCTAACCGGGAAACCGACGGAATCTGCAACGGAACTACAGAGATAGAATGGAACACAAGAGGAGCTGAGCTATGGGATGACTCATCAAGAATTCATGATGCAATTAATGTTAGAAATTATGAGTTTTTAAGTGAAATGACCAAAATGCCCTTTTAGCTTAACCTAACTGATGTTTAGTTAAATTCTAACCATGGTTAAGAAACCATGGTTAATTCTTGTGGACCAATATCAGCCACACCTTCATTTAATGTGAGCCACATGTTTACTAACCATAGTTAGCAAAGTAATCATAGTTAAGTTAATTATTAACCATAGTTAATCATATATTAATTAAATAATCACAAAACCCATTAATCTAAAAGCTAAAAACGAAACAAGGCCTAAGATTTTCCCTATAAAAAGCCCCTCAAAACCGTGGCCTCCCCTCCCCATTTCACTATTCACCTTTTTCATTTTTCTTCTTCTTCATTTTCTTCACAAACTCCATTATCATCTTCAAAAGCTTCAAGTGTTTCCATCGAAGAAACTTGCCAAGATCATCAATCTCCTTCTTCTACTTTCCTAACTTAAGGTAACAAGATCATCTCTTCCATTCTTAAGCTTTTGTTCTTCATATTTCATGAGTTTCCATTTCTAGATCTACAACTTTAAATAATTCTAGAAAATTGTAGAAAAATCATAAAAATGTGAAACCAATTTCTATGATCTAGTTATGATCCCCACTTTCATTATCCAAGAGCATGTCATCAAAAACATTTTCCTTCCCTATTTTATTTAAATGGCCGAAACCCTCTAGAAAGTGGGTTTGTTGATTTTGTTTGATTTGTGAAATCTAATGATTGATTCAAGCTCTCTAATGGTTATGTTATCTAAATCCAAGAGTTTGAATCAAAAGGAATTTTCTAACCTATTTTGCTATAGGAAGCCGAAACCCTAAGGGAAAGAGATTGGATTATCTTTGTTCAATCTTAGGCCTATGATAATTTATATTGTCTCTATGGTGCCTTAGTATCCTTAATCCAAGAGATTGAGAAGTTTGAAAATCCTAGCCAATTTCATCATACATGGCCGAAACCCTAACCTATTTGGTTAGAGGGTTTTGTTTCATATTTTTGAATTATAGCAATTTATCTATGTTAGCTAATACCTTAGGAACTAGCATCCAAAAGATTAGAATGAGAAAATGATCCTAGCCTTAATTTGAATTAAATGGCCGAAATTCTAGGATTAAGGGTGATTTTGTTAATTAATTATAGTTATGTTGTTTGGTTCAAGGTGAAACTATTAAGCTGTGGTGTGATAGCGAGGAACGTCGAGTTCGAGATCTCGGTGCTAACTCAGGTGGTGGAAAGAACCATTCCATCGTTGGAAATCGTTAAGTAGTATATTATATAATAATTGTGTAGGGTGACATAAACCCTACTAGTCGTTGAGTAATTGACAAGACCAAAATCACATTGGAAACCTTTTATGTAAAACCAATGGTGATTCGGGGATTGTAGGTTTATCGACATTAGGTTGTTTTTAAGTATTTGATGATGTCTGAGTTAATGTTGTTGAATTTACTGTGATACGCTGGTTGAGGTATTCCATTGCATGTGACGTATTATTTTTAGTTTTTTGAATATTTCCTGATATTGTGTTATGCATGATCTGCTTGGTTTTTAGTACTATGCTTAGTTGATTTTAAGCAAGGATATATGTTATTCTGGAGATGATTGTTTGGGTGAGAGAATGAATTGACTTAGAGGTGCTTAGCTTAATTAATTATCTAATGGATGAGATGTGACATAGAATGTGAGTTGAGGCTATGATGGGAGCTTGAGGTACTAGGTTGATATTGATGCGAGATAGTGAGATTCATATAGAGGCTTTGGTGTATATAATTTTTCAGTCCATGATGCGTTGATCTGATTTATCCTATCAAAAGGTAGAAGTGCGCTATATCGAGTTCTAACCTATCAGAAGATAGAAGAGCACTAAACTGAATCCTATCTTATCAAAAGATAGAAGAGCACTATACCAGATCCTATCTTATCGAAAGATAGAAGTGCACTATGCCGAGTCTTATCCTATCAAAAGATAGAAGTGTACTACACTGAGTTCTTTGCATCGGACTACCATGGATTACTGGCGAATATGAAAGGAATAGAGATAGTTATGTTAGCATAAGGATTTAGATGGCATGAGTTGAGGGTAGAGGACAATATCATAATTTGAGGATGATTGCTAATTATGGGTGTTAATTGTCTGTGACATTTATTGTATGATATACTATGACTCTTTTCCGTTTTATGATGATAGAAATGTTTCTTATCCCCTGTATGCTTTATGTGTGTGGTATTTTATTTTATTATGGGATCGTACAAGAAGACCCTGTGGTGGAGCTGAATGAGGAGGAGTTGGATGGAACTCTTTATGAACCAGAGGCAGGAGGTCGAGCTATGATCCATGGTGATTAGAGTATAGATAGTATGACTAGTGTGTCTAAGAAGTATTTTTATATGTTTCCGCTAAGTATGACTTTTAGTTAAGTTTATGCCTGGAGGGATCCTATTGAGAGGATACCCTCAACAGTGTTTTGTAATATGTATAAGACATATGGCTGTTTTCGTAATATAATTATGGTATGAAGTTTTAAGTAATTGAAGTTTGTATGCTCCTTAACTTAAGTTTTTTAATTTTTATGTCTTTTCACGTTAAGCGAGCGATTAAAGAATTAATTAAGAAGGCTTTAAACTAATAAGACACCGGGGCACAATGGGGTTGTCTCAAGGGTACTACCTATGCCCGCCCCGCCCTGTTGTTATTCTTAGTCCACATTAGACCCTTATATGAAGTTCCATTAACGTGATTGACAAAGTTGACAAAAAGGACTAAGTTGGTGTAAGTTTGCAAGATAAGGATTCATTTCGGAACAAAAAATAAAAAGTGATCAAATTAAAACCTAAAATGAAAATAAAATGCCAAAAGTATAGTTAATATATAAGGATAATTTTAAATTTTAAAATTCTTTTTATGCAGCAAATCAATTTTTTTCCTAAGAAGTAGGCAAAAGTTTATTACTCATTATCAGGAAAATTTTTTTTATTATATATATATATAGTTTTTTTATTTAACTTGAATATATATATATATATATATTTATAAAAAAGACTTATTTCATTTCACTAACAAAAAAAATCAACAAAATCAACAATACAAGAAGGAATAATATCAGAAACATGAAGACTAGATACCTAATTATTTATATTTATTTTTATATATACCAGATTCCCACCAAATCACAGTTACGCAAAAGAGAAAATATTAAAAACTAAAAATATTTTCTAAATTTCTCGTCGCAATCATTTCACTTCAGTTTCTCTCCGTTCCGATCCCAGCGATCTCAAGAATCAGGGTTTCGCAATTTGGGCTGCGATCTAATTGGTCTGTTCCGATTTCCTACTTGCTTCTCAACCTTTTTTTTCTTCCTTTGTGATTCACTAAATCCTTGCAGATGAGAAAGCTATGATCAAATCATCATTGAATTTGAAAATGAAATAAATAAATTGGTATTAGGTTCGAATGAATCATTTTCTGGGTCGGTGTATCATTCCTAATTCCCTTCTTTTTCTTTTGGATTTTCTTTTGCTTTTTGAAATGAAATATGATTGAAGTTTTAGTTTTTGGGTCTTGTGTTTATTGATCTTCTCATAACAAGTTGTTGCCCTTGTCTTCAGTGATCTGGTATGATGCTTTAATCTTACAAGTTATTATCTTTGTAAAAGGGTAACAAGAATTTTTTTTTGGATTAGATTAGATTACCATTAGTAACAACTAGTGCTTTTTTTTTTTTTTTTTTTTTTTTTTTGTGCATTTGCAAATTCCTTTTGCTTTGAAGCTTTGGATTCTTTCTTGTACTTAAGCAGCATGCTGTCTAATTCTGTCTTTTTTCTTGTGTGGGGTTTTTTTTTTACCTTAGGAATTGCAAGAATAAGAAGGATAGTATATTATATATTTCATTCAAGTCCATGAAGCCACAAGTGTCTTCTTTGAATCGATATGCAGCCTCATATATTCCACTCTCTAAAAGGGTGGCAGGTGGTGGAACTTCTGTAACTAAAAATGATTCTATGAATTATGATGGGACTGTTTGGTTTCAGACTCCTCAGCATATTACTAAAGATCATCAACTTGTTGACTCTAGCGCTTACGCTGATAAGAGTCTCTCGACGCCGGTAGCTTTTCCTTTGAAAAACCAGTCTGTTTCTAGTTCTTATGGTTCATTGTCACAGAATGTGGTAGATAAGCAGTTGACGGATGAAGAACTTGACATGGATATGGAATATCTTAGGATGACATTTCCTGGTATATCTGATCAGTCCCTTGTAGATGTCTATACGTTAAACAGGGGTGACCTTGATGCTGCTATTGACATGCTGAACCAACTTGAGGTATAGTTTTAAAAGTACAGCTTTATATTTGTTCATTCAATGCTGTTGATGAAAAGTATTACTTTTTCTTCTTATAATTGGTTAAATAACCAATCTTTTTTCATTTTCATAATCACATGAATCATATTTGTTTATGTAGTTAAACACTTGCTTCTATTCAGGCTGCGTATTTGTTGAATCACATAATATGCGATGATAATGACTGGAATTTCTTTGTTGGAATGTTTATTTATAAGTAGATAGAATGACTAATGATAATCACATAATATGCGGTGATATCCACCCTCCCTTTCCCTCTTTGTCTGCATTGCTTCCTGAAGATTCTCATCTCTAGAGACATAGGACAAAGGCATAAGTTTTCATCTTATGGTTGTTGGACCTCACCAAGTGAACCAAGATTGCCATGCCATGTTTGAATTTTCAAATTCCTTTTTTCCCTCTAAATTTTAATTGATATTTGTTCATATTTTATGTCTTCCTCTTCCCTGTTTGTTTGCTTTTCTGTTAATTTCTTCTCAAAGTCAAAATATAATTGTTGCTATATCATACTTTGCACTTCTGTTTTATTTTCCTTCCTGTTTTGTTTTTGTTTTAGGGGACAGGAATAATGAAATATTAAATATCACTGATCGGTTGGAACCAATTGCAACGGAAGATTTGTTATAAACAAATATACTATTCTCTGCTATATATGCAGATGATAGTAGGAATTAAATGTTATGATATCCTCTGAAAATACCTTTTCCAATTAACATTATCTATCTGTTTCTGGATATGAGGAATTGCTAGAATTATTAAAGTTCAATCATGTCAAACATTTTCTTAGGAGTGAATATGTTTATTACCCTTCTATAACGCATAAAGCTGCAAATCCAATTTTTGGGAGTTTAATGTATTCAACTTGCAGTTTGATGGTGTTGAATCTTCTGGAAGTCTTCCAGAGACATTAGATATTGGTGATGTTTCAGAATCTGGATTATCAGCTGATTCTTCTTCATTGAAACAGAAGAAAGTAGCAGTCGAAGCCGGTACTTCATCTAGTCGCATGGCATCAGCCAATGTCTTGTGAATAAATTTATAACTCACAATTGGTATGGTTGATAATAAGTGTAAAAATAGGTGGATTTACTTCAGGCGGAGACGTTTGTCATACATGGTTAGATTTTATGGTTTGTTGTATAGTTCTCAGCTGTGTCTTGTTTTGCTTCTGGTCTGAAATGTTTTCTGTTGATGGAGTTGTTTGTGCCTCGTGCAATTGTGAAGCTTTCAATTGTATGAATTGGAAGGCCAGAAAAAGGAAGGCCAAAAGTTTTAAGTTGCATGGGATGGGTAAGCAGCTGTTCAACTGCCTGAATTGTACTGTGATGAGCTACTTTGGAGGTTTTGCAATAGATGTAATACAATTTTTATTCTCCTATCCTGCTCCCTTTTGGTTCAATGCAGTGCTAATGGTAAGGGTAATGGTGAACACTATACTTTCAATCCTATCAGATGTTTATGTGGAGGAAATTAGGGGTGTTCATGGGTTCGGATCGACCCGATGAACCCGAGAATTCAAAACGATCCCATTAAATTGGTTCGGATTTTTTTGGAGTTCGGATCCGATCCGAACTGAATCGAACCAAATCCGGTGGTAATTTGTTCGGTTCTCGGATTCAAGAATTCTAGATCCGATCTAAATCGAACCGAACCAATTACTATATCTTAATATTTACTTATATTTTTTAATATTTAATAATTATTATATTTTTATATTTATATATGTTTTAATATTTAATAGTTGAATATTTTTATATTTAATATATTTTATCTATAAGTTAATATTTTATAAATTTAAAATTTATATATATTTTAATATTTAATAATTTTCAGGTTTGAACCGAATCAAATCGAACCAATCCGTTATTGATTGGTTCGGATTTGTTTTTCATGCAAATCTGAATCAAACCAATTTTTGAATACCCCCGGGGGAAATAGACGTCTCTCTTTAACATGCTCAATTAAACAAATTAAATGAATTAAATAAGGCACAATTTGTCATGTTGTCTGTGTGTTCAAATCTTATTGGAACCAATAGGATTTGATAGGATATGGTGCTTGAGAGAAGTGTTGACATTAATTTGTTGGAAAATAGTAGATGGCAGGTAGATAGGGTTTTTGTGCCACAATCTTTTACTAAATGATTTGATATGTTTATTAGCTCTTAGAGATATGTGATTGTTATCATTTTATCTAATTCACAAAGCACAAATACAAACGAATTCTATCAAAGTTATGGCCTTATGGGGAAGTGAAATGCATTATTATAGATAAAAGCAAAGCCTTGGTTACGGAACAAGATATCAAGGAAAAATGAAAGAACTAATTTTACAAGCTATTTAATGAAAGGAAGTAGAATTTTACTGCACTGATATACTAAACACCATAGAGAAAAATCAAAATTATACATTTCAACCTAGAATTCAAGAGTCTAAGGTAAAAGAAGCATTGAAGAAGAAAAATAATGGCAAAGAGGTTGGACTAGATAATATACTTGGCGGGGTATGGAAGAGTGCAGGAAAGAAAGATAATAGCTGGTTCACAAAGTTCAACGAGATTATGATATATTCGGAAGTATCGGATGAGTTGAGGAAAAGTACTTCAATTCATTTTTATAAGAACAAAAGATATACAAAACTACAAAAATTATAAGGGATTAAGCTCATAAGTCATACTATGAAGCTATGAGAGAGGGTAATTGAGAGGAGATTAAGACAAGAAACTCACAATATGATTTGGTTTTAAGTCGGAGAAGTCGACCACGGAAGCAATATATATATATATATATATATATATATACTTGCTACGAAGACTGATGGAATGATATTGGAGTAATAAAAAGACCTAGCATGGTTTCTATCGATTTGGAGAATGCACAGGATAGGATGCCCAGAAAGGTATAATGGAAGGCTTTGGAGATGAAATGAGTTCGTATTGCCTATATTCAAGCAATCAATGATTGTATGATGAAGCCATGATTAGTATAGAAACACAAGATGCGGCCATAACGGATTTTCCTATAATTGTAAGATAACACCAAGAGTACACATTTGAGCTCCTATCCTTTTACCTTGGTCTTAATCTTAAATGTGCTTATTAAGCATATCAATGAATACGTGTCATACTGCATGCATTTTGAAAATGATATAGTTGTAGTGGGAAAGTTGAGAGAGGAAGTAAATTGGAAATTAGAATTGTGGAAACAAACTTTGGAAGTACACAACTTTCATTTAAGTAGAATTCATTAAGATGGAGTATATGGAAAGTAAGTTTAGTAGTAGGCACACCAATCTTTGGTTCGAAGTGATAATTGGAGATGATAACATATCACAAGTCACACAGTTTAAGTATCATGGGTCAATTATACAAAATGGCAAGTAAATAGGGATGTGAACAATAGGATTCAAGCGGGATGGATGAAATGGAGGAGTACTTCAAGTTTAATCTATGATACAAAAGTACCTCAAACTTAAAGGAAAATTTTATTGCACAACTATAAGATTTATGATATTGTATGGCATTGAATCTTAGGAAGTAAAAAGCCAACTAGAGACACTACAAAAAAAAAGGGTTTTAGCGACCGAATTATTCGGTCGCTATTTAATGATTTTCGGTCGCTAAATAGGTCAGCGACCGAATTAGCGATCGATTACAATCGGTTGCCAAAACCTTGGTCGCTAATTATTTAGCGACCGAATTTTTTTCGGTCCCTAATTAGCGACCGAATTTTCGGTCGCAAAATAGTTATCATTTGGTAGTTTAGATTGGTCGTTTACAATTTAAAATGACCGATTTTAGCGACCGATTTTTTTAATTTTGCGACCGAATTATCAGTCGTCAATCCAACGGTTATATTTAAATATCGCGTCCGAAAAATCGGTCGCTAATTTAAGAAAATTGGTCGCTAATTCGGTCGCTAACGGTCATATTTAAAAACTGTGTCCGAAAAATCGATCGCTAATTCGGTCGCTAAAATCAACCAACATATCTAAATTTAGCGACCAAAAAAATTCGATCGCTAATTTATTATTAATTTTTTTTTTGATTCCACAAAAAATTAAAATAAGATTTAATTAATTAAAATAAAATTATAACATAAACTTAAAGCAAATAAAATTACATATCAATCATATTAAAACAAGTAAGTTTATACAAAAGAGAATAGGGAAAGACTAATAATGCATCAATGCTGCCCAATTCCCTCTGAATATTCAAGATAAAATGACTTCCTTGAAACAACCGAGAGCAGAACTGCCCACTGCCATAAAATTTTGGTGTCTTAGTTTTCACCTAATCCTTGAAGGTACTCTTCTCTGCTGGGGCTGATCATGAAGTTTACACAGATGTTCATTAGCTGATGAACTTGGCTTGTCAAGAGGGGTTGAACCCAAATCAAGCTGGGAATCATAAAAAAGAATATTTAGGCATTGTGGGACTCATAATGGATACACGAGTATCTACAGCAATTCAGAATTTCAGATTACATAACATTTTAATACAAATATTTATAAGCATATCTCAGAATTGACAAGCTAAGAGTAACTTTGATTAATACCCCAACACTATCATCATCCATTAAGGAACAATTATTAAGTCAATTCTTTTTAAGAGCCAAAGCTGACAGCGAGACCAAACACATGAGCAAAACTGCAGCAACGAAGGAAATCACCACAGCCTCACTAGCAGTTTGGTAGAAGTTGGTGAATCCTTGACAAATAGCTATCCAATTGGCATCTTGACTCCTATTATGTGATAAGTACACAATGGCTGCTGCAGATGAAGCAGCAGCTATCACTAAACCCATCATCACCTGAAAGATTTAGAAAGATGTTGGGAATTATGTATCATCACCTGAATATATGATCCTCCAACATTATATCTCCTGTCACCCCTTCCAGCATGTTTGTCTACCTCAGAGAAAATGTATTCTATAACCCTGAAATGAAAGATGGCAACATAGTTGAAAATAGGTTTTAGATAAACAAAGAAACATATGGAAGTCAGTTAAATGTTGTAAAGACATTGTATCAAAGTCGAGGAAGCTAGTTATTTCCAAAAGCAAAGTAAGGTACTCTATCTAGAGTCAAAGAAGAAGGCCCTGTTTTTGTAAAAATCACTGGCACCAACTCAGATGGATTTTTGGCTTGAAATTTTTATGGCATGAAGATTTACATGTTAGCTTTCAAGGAAAAAAACGGTGCTTCATTTCGAGTTGTATAACCAAAGTTATATATTAAAGAATACATGATGTCAGAACATTTCGAAAACTGAAAATCCAAAACAGATCCAAACTTTAAAAAAAAACTGGTATCAACACAGAAGCAGTTTCGGCCTGGAATTTTTATTACTTAGAGATTTATATGTTAGTTTTCAAAGAAAAAAAACAGTGCTTGATTCTAAGTTGTATAGCCAAAGTTATAAATTAAAGAATATCATGCTGTCAGAAGATGAAAACATGCAGAACAGACACGAAATTGAACACAAAAACTGCACTAAAATTGTTAAGAGATTAAATCCAAGACTTGTTGTTTTGACCAAGTTATGCCTCAGGTTTTTAACAAGATTAACAGAGCAAAAATCCAAATTTTCTAGTGCAAATTATGAATAAAATTGCAGGGGTTGCTAGACTTAACCACATAGCAAATAAATCCAGGTTGCAAGAGGGGATACATGTGTTCAGCAAAAGACATAACCATCATCCAAAATACAACACTAGATCTCAAAAAAACAGTATCAAGCATTTTGTCAGTCATTTAGTCTACAACTCAGTAAACAGCAAAATGCTTTCAACACACATTCATTGATGCTTATAAAACAGAGGAAGACACTCACCAGCAACAACAAACAGCAGCGAGCCTCTATCTCCGAGGTGAGAGACATTCGATATTCAGTCACTCATATCCTAAAGATGTTGTCTATTATGAAATATAGTAATATACCATAGTCAAATACATGCAAAGAAACAAATGATTCAAACAATTCCTAACCTTTCCTTCCACTTCCCACAACATTCCATTATCAATTTCCTTGTATGGAAATGAGTCAGAGAGAAGCTCATCACCTAAAAGTCCATCAACAAATTGAAGATTATTCATAAGATCAACAATATTTACTTAATTCCTCAGCAACCAAAGACACTAAACTAAAATATTAGCACTATCATAGTGAGGATCATTCCAAATATACGATCTATCTAGCAACCAGATCTAGATCAACTAAATACCACAACAACCAAATAAAGCAAGTTGTTGACAAAATCAGAAAATTATACTTCAGCCACAAATACAGCAAATAATTCTAATTTTGGATAACAATGGAAGTTCCAACTTCCAAGCTAGTTAGACCATGAACAACAAACATTCTCCCCAGAGGAACATACTCAAAAGGATTTTTTGTTAAATGTCTTCAAATTCTGTTTAACAAAACCAAACTCAAGAAGTAACATCAACAATTGATGAAATCAAGCATATCAAGGTAAGATCAAGTTTTCAACAAAAAAACATCATAACTCAACTCATGAAGTCTTATACTATACATTACCAACCATCAAGACCAAAATATCATGAAAATGGGTCAATGAACAAGCATGTAGCAACCATCTTGCAACTCAAACATCTAAGACTTCATACAAGTCAGGATGAACAATCAAAGCCAGCAAAAACAATCATTTCCAAAAACACAATTTCCCACTCAAAGCATCAAATAAGGTTTCAATCATACCAATCATATAATTCAATCAAATAATTAACACAGACAATTATATAATAATCATCCCCCATATAATTTCCTAGCAAACATACTAAAACCCGCATTAAAACCCACACTACGCCTAGAGTATTATCTTCCCCCACCTGGAATGACGTTCCGGTTCCTTTGCCGCTTCAGAGCACGCACATGTAACTCTTGTCAGTTCACAGAAAGCAATTCTTGCTTCCCTAGAGCCAGCACGAACATGCGGAAAACAATCCAAACATAGAAACAACCAGACAAATCACCAAATTAATTACTCAACATCAACACTATAAATATAGCTCACTAACATACTTAATTTCTTCAAATTAACAAGAGATTGACAAAATTGGTTTAGGGAAACACTTAATCATGCTCCCAATTGCATAAAACATCAATTAATTTCAAGAATTAAAATCTGAAATCAAACCTAGGGTTAGGGTTTGAAGGAAAATTGGGGTTTCTTGAAAATAGAGATGAGAATGTGAGAAATCACTCACCCAAAGGAAGAAGATGAACTCGTGGTGGTGCGGCGGCGACGGCGGCAGACAGCGACGGTTCTACAGCAACCATGAACAAAAGAGATGAAAGAAGCAGAAAAGAAGGAGAAGAAGATTTAACACTCAAAGGTGGTGGAACCACCATGAATGGCAGCGAAGGGCGCTTACCGTGGCGGTTCGTGGCGGAGGACGCGTGCAGGACAGCGGCGCTGTCGTCTCCTCCCTCGCGGCGAGCAGCAGTCGGAGTTGTCCAGGAGGTGGCGGCGCGGCTGAACCGTGGCCGGAGGAAGGCTGAACAGCGGCTAGTTGGTGGAGAGAAGGAGGAGAAAATGAAATAGAAAGGGAGAAGGAGTTTTGTCCTGATGAAGAAGAAAGGAAGAAATAAAAAGAAAGAGAGAAGAAAGAATGTGGTGTCGTGGTGCGTGTCTGGCCAGGGAAAAAGAGGGAGTATTTTCATTTATTTGGTGGGTAAGTACAAAATGAATGGTTGAGATTGAATCCAAAGAAGAAAAATAAGACTGGCCCTTGGATCTAAAAATAATGAATGACAAATATATGCTTTCAAACTTTGAAATAGGATAGAGATTGATGGTTGAATTTATCAACCAAGGAAATCCACGGTCCAACATTTAATCTCCGATTAATGTCAAACCAATTTATTTTTAAATCTAAATTTAAATAGAGTAAAATCTAAAAGTAAATTTCTTTCAATCATACTGTTTAACATATTTTTCTAAACAGATAATAATAGTGACAATAGAGTAATATTATTGTCTAACAAGTGTGCATACACTGCAATAACACAGTGTTAACGTACCAAATAAAAATAGTTTAATAAGCAAATAAAATCAAATAAGTTGAAACACATAAAAATAAATATCTAACTGATTAATAAAATTAGTTATCTAATAAACACATATATAATTTTCGGGATGTTACAGTTGGGCTGTCCGGTGCGGTGGCAATAGTGGCGGCACGACGGAGCTTCGTTCCTAGGTGTCCATGAACCAAACAAAGGTGAAACTCATGGAAGAAGAGAAAGGAGGTCCAAACAAGATCAAAGAGGGCGAAAACCACCATGAAAGGTGGCGATTCGGACTCACCGCGGTGGGGCGCGATTTTTGCACGTGAAGAGGGGCGGCACACGGCTGGACAAGGCGACGGTTCACACGGGACGACGGTCGGACGTGAGCAGGCGACGACGTACGGCTTCCCTGTCGCGTCGGCGAGTGGCGGCCGGAGTTGGGCTAGGCGGCGCCGGTCTGAGCAGTGGAGGGAGGAATGAGGTGGTTCAAATGGAGGAGGAGGAAAGAAAAATAAAAGAAGAAGGGAAGGGGTCGTGCGTGAAGACAGAGAAGGGAGAGGGAGTTTCGGGTCTGGTGGTTGAAATAAGAAGAAAAAGTTTGATTAGTAATAATAGGTACAAAAATGAGTGGTAAATATTAAGCCTAAAAATAAACCTATTTTTGGCTTTTGGATCTAAAAATAATGGTTGACAAATATATACTTTCAAAATTCAATTTAGAGCAAAGATTGATAGTTGAATTGATCAACTAAGAAAATCAGTGATTCAAAAATTATCCTCAAATTAATGCCAAAATTATTTATTTTCAAAACTAAAATTACATAGAGTAAAATATATAATAAATTTCTTTCAATCATATCATTTGAAATATTTTCTTAAACAAATACTAACAGTGACAATATTATCTAGTAAGCGTGCATACACTGAAATAAGTCAGTGTTAACACACTCAATAAAATAACTTTTACAAGAGTAAATAAATTACTCAAGATTAAACGTCATAAAATAACAAAATTTAGTGTCCAAAATAATTATTATTCCAATAAAATAATATAAACTGATATATTTTATCGATATTGAGAAACGGTGAAAACTGGGGTCGCTAATTCGGTCGCTAAATCGGTCGCTAATTCGGTCGCTAAATAGGTCGCTAATTCGGTCGCTAATAATTCGGTCGCTAATCATTAAATTCTATATTCAGCGACCGAAAAAAAATCGGCCGCTAATTTTAAAATATAATCGGTCGCTAATTCGGTCGCTAATTTTAAAACATAATCGGTCGCTAATTCGGTCGCTAAATCGGTCGCTAATCATTAAATTCTATATTCAGCGACCGAAAAAAAATCGGTCGCTAATTCAGTCGCAAATTAGATAAATTTGGTTATCTTTCCATACTTTGTTTTAGCGACTGAATTAGCGACTGAATATTTTGCGATTGCTGATATCGGTCGCTAATTCGGGCGCTGAATATAATTTGTGACCAATCCTTGAAAAAGGTAAATTCGGTCGGAAATTTGGTCGCTGATTGCAACGGATTAAATCGGTCGCTAAATTCGGTCGCTAAAACCAGTTTTTCTTGTAGTGAGAATCAAACTCAATTTAGCATAGATGAGAATATCATGCTTGATATGTGAATACATTAGACAATATAGGATTAGAAATTAATACATTAGACAGAAAGTTAAGGTAGCACCTATTATAGAAAAGATGGTAGAATCACGTCTTAGGTGGTTCAGGCATATATCGAGAAGCCCTATAGAAACCCCAGTAAGGAGAGTAGATCAGATGAAGAGGGTAGCCCAATTGTTAGAGGCAAAGGAAGACCTAGAAAAATTGTAGGTGAAACCATACCTAGAAAAATTGTAGATGAAACCATATTAAAAAGGATTTAGATTTAAATGGTTTGTTTATTTAAATGATTTATGAGAGGTCATTTGTTCCATATAGTCGATCCACCTAGTCGAAAAAGGCTTGGTTATTATTATTGCTGTTGTAGCACTACTCTAATTTATAACATACATTGATTAAACTATTAATATTATTAAACCTAACATTTAATTGGTAATTATGATAGTTTTGCTAATATTAATAATCACAACTACATTTCCTTAATTATGTGTAAGGTCCAAATTCTCCTTGAGCTATTAATCCCAACATCTTGTTAGTGATCATCCTTTAAGGATATTCAGTGGCATCCAATGACTAGTTAGGTAACTTTTCAAGGAGAAGAAGATCACTGGAGGTGATTTTTGCATGGAATTTTGCCTGCCCCTCTAAAACTCCAATCATGTTGAAAAAAAAAATGTTGTTGGTGCTCTAACTAGTGCTATTAGTAACAAAGGACCAAAGGAAGAAGATAACATGTAATTAACATACTAACAAAATTAACCAGTATGATCATTACACCAATCAAACCAACAAAGGCCCCAAGAAACCAGAAAAAACAAAACTGCCATAACATTGAAATACATAGCCAACCCACAAAACCTACTGACAAAACCCAGAGAAACCAATAGTTTACAAAAACCAAAAAACTCCTGAAGAAACCAGTCATCAAGTAGCAATCTAAACACCTTTAAAGATGACAAATACTACAATGAAGAATAAGCAGTCAACGTCTGCATTAGTCCGAATAGATATCAAAAACTAGAAACAATTATACTTTCTAAAACCAAAACAAGAGCCATCATAACACTAAGAAGTAGAACACCACTTGCACAACACTCACAACCAGGAAGAGAAGCTGATGAGATGTAGATGTCAAAGCCAAATCAAATATAATGTAACTTCCACCAAAAAAGCAAGAGCCATCATAAGAACTGTGAAGTATACCACCACTTGCGCTAATTTAACAACCAGGATGTCAAAAACTGAAGTGATAACAACCTTGAAAAAGGCAGCAACAAATAGTCTAGCGAAGTTCAAGATTGGGACAAAAACAGCCATCAAACATGCAGAAAAAAGTTGTTTATAAAGGATCCATGACTGCAACATTTCATTAAGATCAGGCAGCTAAAATAACTGAATTTTTTCTTTAAATGTTGACATTTAATTCTTGTACAAGTTTCTTATTGGAAGGTTCACCTATCAGGTAGGGAAAAGAAACAGTAGATACAGTGAAGGAAAAAACCTCTAATATCACTGTCACTCATATTACTTTAGATTAGTGTCAATTAAGCTACAAACTTGTTAACACACAAGATTATAGAAAGAACTACCTTTATTTTCTTGAAAACTTAACAAAATTTGAACTTATCATATGATCCGGGCTAGGATTTTGGGTTCAATAAGGCCATGTCAAATATTCCATAGGATGTGACCATTCGTCATACTTTAAAAAGGAAATATTTCTCCATAGGAAAATAATCACGAGCCAACATGCATATGTTTATAAGCTTCCTATGGCATCTGCTATGACCAAACTACTCCTATGGCCTACTTAGTCCTCAAGACCCCCACTATCATAGGAGTAAGGATTTTTTCCTATTAACTCATTAATTTAGAATTGAAATATCTTTCGGGTACCCAAACCTTTTCATGGATGCATTAAGGAATCAAAGATGATGCAACAATGGCGTTCATTTTGTTCTAAAACCCAACATCATAGGACAAAATATCATACAAATTTTTTTTTTTTTTGATAAGCAAAATATCGTACAAATTAATTGAAAAGAAAAAGGTTAAGAATAGAATATAAAAGTAGTGGGAAGAGATTTTCACTAAAATCCGGGACATTGTTTAGCATCTTCAATAAATGTTATATTATGTTACTTTTCCTTAAAAATAAAAAAAAATATTCAAAAAAAAAAGTTGTTATACTTCACAATATATCCCATGAGTGCCATGCATAATGTTACAAGATAAGAGATGGAGCTAAATTGAAATGACCACATGACAAAGAAAAATGCTACAATTATGGGGTCAAATTAAAAATATAAAAAAATTCATTAAAAAAACATTAATTTTAAGAAAATTTGAGGCCCCACTTAGTCTCAATAAGGTGCCACCCCTTAAGATGGATGAACACTGGTTTTGCTGTAAACCATACCTCACCCGGATTAGCAAGACACATAATCATAGAAGACAAATGAAATTTGTGAAGGTTTATTTTACAAAAAGAAAAAAGAAAAAAGACTTGTGGCAAAAACAACTGCTCAATGGGAAAAATTGTAGAGACAGAAAAACATGATGTTATCCAATAGTAACCAACTGCATGCAAAATACTTTCCCCATCACAATTTGAGCGGAGGAACTCTATTATGTTGGCAAACTAAAATTAGAAGAAAAATTAATAATTATTAACTTGTTCTATAAAGGTATTGATGTAACAAAAAGAAAGATAAAAATTGATACATTTTATTACAGGCTTGGCTAACGAAAAAGAACAAAATCTAAACTTTGCAATGTAAAGAAACTCTCATTAGCACCTGCCTTACATCATTATTACAAGACTTTTTCATGATAAACCCAATACGTAGAATGACAAATTTGGTATATGATACGCAATAGAAATTAGAGAACCCAGTGATTGTAACCCTACTTCTAGACCTGATGCCAAATAGTGCCTTCATAGGGCTGCATACCACTTGATTATGGGTTGATCGCATGGATAGAATCATAGAAGGAAGCCATTGGGAGCCGAAATTATATTGTCTAAGCGTCATATTTACAGGGGATTACAAAGATTGCATTGGCATTATTGAATTATTGGGTGATCCTGCAAATGACTGATTCAACATGTGATCTAATGTGGAAGTTATGGATTGACATTTGGGGTGGAAATTGATTATGTGGGTGGTTACCATTTAAGTATATCATCGTCTCCTCGTTCCAATGTTGATTTGTGACCCCAAATTTGTCATCTTCATTCAGGTATACTTGTTGTCTCTAGTGGAGAAGTATTGTGTTTTTGGAATAAAGATGATCACAATATATTCGATGTTAAATGAGTCATTCTCCATAAAATAATACCAATTAGATCATACTTAATAGCATTAACTACCTAAATATCTATTCCTTTGGAAGTATCTTGTGAGCATTCTATTGTCTTATGAGGTCCACAAAAGTAAAGTTCCATTATGTGCACAAGCTCGGCAAACCTCACTCTATCATTTAAAATGTATGAATCAGCCACATGTGTAAAAAATATCAGAAAAGAAGCAAGCAAAGAAACTGACTTTCATAAATTAGACAGATTTTATTTAGAATATTGTCATCACTTGAATCTCATAGCCAAACCGATCAAAAGGGAAAGACCTTTTTTCCTTGTCAGCAGCCTCTCACGTATACTAAACTCGTCTAATTCAAAGTAAAACAATGATATTAAATAAAAACACAAAATAACGACCATAATACATCAGAGTAACTAAAGAAAACATAAGTTACTAAGTCCTGTCTCCAACTAGATATTGTTAGATAATATGCTTTTAGGCTTTATTTATTTACTTCATCTTAAGGGAAGTTTAGTCTTTTTCTTGTTTTATCTATATTTACCTTTTCTCTTGTAAGCATTTTATTGGATGATGTAATGTAAGACCTAGCCACAATTGTCTTCAACTCTCTCTTCTTCTCTATGTTTCTATTTGCATTACATTCTTAACATGGTATCAAGAGCAAGGTAGATCCCATTAACAATTTTCCTCATTGAAGGTGTCTCTGCGTTTAAAATTTTTGTATTATAGCGAAAAATCTAAAAAAAAAAAAATTGGTAAATCGGCAAGAACTGCTCGCAAAACATTATTCACAACTTCCAGCACCGTTTGCAAAGCATCGTAGTCACACAACACCGTTCATACATGGTTTCCAAGCTACACCTATTTCAAGTTTTTTTCCACCGCATTCACAGGTTGAGATGAAATCTAACTAAAGTTGACACAGGCAAACACAAGAAGGGGGGGTTGAATTGTGTTTGTTAATATTTTTCGAAAACAATCTTTTCAAGAACAGTTTTCTCATACAAGGATAAAGAGGCAGAAGCAAACACACAGAAAAACAAACTTTTGAAAGAATAACAAATTCAAGTTCAAATCCCCACAGTTAGTATAAACACGTAAAACTAAAAAGATAGGGGATTAGAAGATTCACGCAAGTTGTTTTATCCTGGTTCACTCTCTTCCAACCAAGAGCTACGTTCAGTCCCTTCTACTTGAAGGTTTTCTCCACTATTCTCCAAATAGATTACAGCAAGTATTCAACACATCTCCAGGCTCACAAGTATTCCTTTCTTACCAAGCCTCTTCTAGCTCTACCTCTAACAAAGAGTTTTTGGTTTCTATGATCTTCTAACTCACTATGTGTGAGAATATGAAAGTTTAAGATCAGATGAATATTATAGTAATATTTAAACTAAGATATTACAGACTTTTGCTTTCTGATAGAATAAAAGAATGTTTGCTCGCAAGAGATTTCTTGAGATTTCTGTATATGCGCAGAAGTTGTTTCTTCAAAGGTCTTGGTCTTCTATTTATAGAGACCTTGCTCTTCTCTTCAAATTCATCAACAGTTGTATTTGAATTTTCCGTTTAGGGATAGAATCAACAATATAATATCCATTGTGACGCAGCTTGCTCGTGGCCATTGTACTATGTGACAATATTCTTGCATGAAATGGGCACACCTCTAAGCAAATGCAACTTGAAAACTGTCTTGCCTTCTTTGTACGAATTCCAGCTATTCCAGCATAAAAAGTGACAGGGTACAATTCGTTTTGCATTGTACTATATTGCTTTTTGCAATTCCTCATATGTACTATGTCTCTCTCATAGAAACAAGACAATAAAACCGTTAATAACAAATAAGAAGGACCATCATATATTTGAAATAAATATTAATCATTTAAAATAAATTCAATATGGTCCAGATTGCATTAAATAAGATATCAATGCTCAAATTCTTCGTCCATGAAAACAGTTGTAAAGGCAAGGTCAGTAAGAAATCTTTTAAGGCTTCGTCCACTGACGTGGCAAAAAATTCTACGTCTACTTAATTCATTGGTCTTGCCAGAACTTGAGTTGTTTAAGATCTCGGTCCAGTGATGTGGCACTTAGTAAGAAATGTTTTTCTTGGAAAGCAACTCGCGTCTACTAAAATGGGACTTCCCCGTTCACTGACGTGACACTTGAGTTAAAGGAAATCCTTCCGGTGGTAGAATGGACTCGTCTACTTAGGGAATCTTTCAATTAAAGAATTAAGTTATATATGGACGCGGATAAAGACTTGTTAGATCTTAACTAACACTTTGCCATACAAATTTAATCCTTTTTGTTAACATCAAAACTTAGAGATTATTTAATCCAAATTACTTTGGTTCCAACACTAACTTGCATTATTCCCATAAGATTTGAAGACCTTGTGGGTCTTGTTGGTTCTATTATTTGCAATCATATTTGAAGTCCTGTTGTGGTGAACATTGTGTTACTTTAATCAAATTTGTTTTCGTTCCTTTTGGAACACCATTTGTTTCATCACTTAGCGTAATTTCATTAGGGGCGCAAGATTTGTCCTTTTGCACTATATCGATCTGACAAAGAGGAGGAAGTTGAAGTTCAATAGTAAAAAAAAAATGTTTCGGCATTGACTCATTTGCAGTTACTGGTGTTTGTTGTTTTGTTAGTGATATTTTGGCTCTCTCATTTTGTGTTATCAATCATTTGAAATTTGGTTCTCTCCTCTCTTCATAGTATAGCAATGATGGGTGATAAAGATGATTCATTAATTTCAATCTATTAGTGTGCAATTAAATGAGAAGTTTCAGAATTTTCTCGTCACACAACCACATATTATGTCTATATCTCCTCAACTGTGTTTACCTTTGTGACACCCTTCTACCCCGCATGTTATAAGCCATTTAATTTAAAAACAATTAAAGGAAAACATGCAATTATTATTGAAATAAATGAAACCATTGTCCATGGGTAGAAAAGTCCCACATGAACCGTTTACAACGCGGAAAATGAAATGAGTTTTAAACAGCAAAAACATAACAAACCAATAAAAATATCCGAACCCCGATGTCACCTACAGAGCTGGTATAACCGTTCCGGGATAAACACCCACGGAATTACAACTGAAAACTAACATAACACAACTAGCCCTACTATGAGTGGCGGCTCCTCAGAGTCACTCCTCTCCGGGCTGCTCGTCATCCTCTGCAAGGTGTCAATCAGGCCAAACACAAACAAACATGGGGAGTAAGTTCATGTAATCATATACAGCAAGAAGTAGGAAGTAAAGTAAACAGTGAACACAGCAACATTACACCAAACATCAACATCATCATTATGCTATGCAGTGCAATGCAGTCCTACTCCGCTAAACCAACAATGCATGTGGATCCACTAAACTCAGGATGAACGACTTCGGAGTTAAATATCCACATTGAGAATCTACTTAACACCGGAAAATCTACTCCTTGGATAGCCAACGCATCAAACCAACGAATGCCTCATCACGGGGGCGCTAGGAGAATCTACTACAACCGTGGATGGCCAGATCGCCATACTCTAGGATGACTTCCCCTATGTCGAACATCCCTAACAACATCTCCAATGCAATGCGTATGCAACATAACAACAACGGCAACACCACCTCCATAACTCCAACGGAATCGATCGAAGATAACAGCGGAATCGACCGCAACAACTTGCCTCGCGAAATCTACCTGAGGACTTAAGCGGAATCAACCGCAGTACCTGGGGCAAACTCTCGGCCACCAAGGTACACAGCAACATCAATACCTTAAACCCAACCCGCGAGGTCAAGGCTCCCTTGGCCAAAAAGCACCAAGGCATAGCTCATCAGCTTGCGGCACCCAAAAGGGTATCGACTTAATACCTCACCATCTCATTGTCTTTAATTATCTTTAGCATTATGAACCAGATTGTCTAATCAATTAATCATCATTGGGGAATGGGGTTTAAAACCCCTTAAGGCCTTTAATTCGATTCTGTTCAAGTGGGTTGAGCACGGTCGTGCTCGTAACCCAGCACGGTCGTGCTTAAGCACGTGAGGGGCGTGCTCCCCTTTTAGTGAAGCACGGTCGTGCTTCTTATTGAGCATGGTCGTGCTCAGCAGCACGGTCATGCTCTTTGTCCTGCACGGTCGTGCTGAACAGCGCGGCCATTTACCCAGAATTCAACTGGGAGCACGGTCGTGCTCCCTGTTCAGTACGGTCGTGCTCATCGCGCGGCAGTGCTGTTCTGGACAGGAACCGAGACTGAGTTCTTTCCAAATTATAGGTTTTTGCATCTCTTAATTCTAAATCCATTATTAACACGTTAAGGATTAAAAATTCATCAATAAAAACAGCCTCATCATCAACATGGTATCGACCATTTAACCAACCACATATGCCAAAATCAACCATCACATATCAACATGTTCATTTAACCACATCATCTCAATAGTATACATAAACTTAGGCATATAACAGCATATTGGACAATCAAGTCATATTATTAACAGAAATCAACAGCTTAACATATCAATCATATATTCATACGAATTTAACCGGGGTTATGGGAACCCTTTTACTCTACTCTAACCCCGAGCCTATAATTACACTACCCTTCTCCCCATACCTGGATTGAAGGTAGCTTTAACGACGTCCCAAACAACGAACCGGTTCCTCCCCTTACAGCGACTCACACTGAAACGAACCTTGGATCAACAAAATACCAAAGGTTAGTTCCCTATTCACAATAATGGAAAAGGAAACTAAGATAGGGAAAGAAACGTTACCTAGGTAATAAACGTAGTTGACCAACGATCCCCCAAGAGTCCCCAACGTTCAAAGATTGATCAAGATGTAGGAAAAACAGAAACGGCTCGTACTGGCCGCACTATGGCTGCTGCAATACACAAAAAATAGGGTTATCCTTTAAACCCTCGACTCTGCTCTCGTATATAACGTTCGGACCTGAGCACGGTCGTGCTCACTCTTGAGCACGGTCGTGCTCCACTTAACGTCACCGAGACGTGGTCCACGCATTGAGCACGGGCGTGCTCCCTGTTAAGTACGGTTGTGCTCAACTTAAAATCAGAAACACGCTTCTGACTTTAAGCACGGGCTTGCTGGCTAATGAGCACGGGCGTGCTCATGTACCAAAAAGGGACGTTTAACCAAAAATCCCATTAAGCCCTTGAACGATAAATCCAACTTAATAAACTCAGCTTAATAAAATTAATTCTGAAAAATAGGGTGTTACAACCTTCTTTTGATTCATCAGGGATATCTTCCTCCATATGGATTCTTGACTCTAGAGCCACTCATCATATGGCATCTGATTTTACTTCATTTGTATCCTTACATCCTGCTACTTCTGTGTCACTGATGACCGATGATGGCTCTCCCATGCTATTAGCAAGAACTTAATCTATTTGCACATAACTTTCAAATGTTTGATACATTTTTGAGCTCACTATGAATCTTGTCTCTGTTGGTCAGTTGTGTGATTCTGGTTTCTCAGTTTTGTTTACCTCCAACTCTTGTTATGTGCAGGATTCGTAATCCAGGAGGCTGATTGGGATAAGCCGTGGGCAGGGGACTTCATATTTTTGATGAGTTGAAAGTTCCAGATGTTACAACTTCTAGTGTTAATCTGTCATCTTTTCGGTTGAAATCATCTTCTTCTGATTTTTATCTATGGCACTCTCGTCCTAGGAAAATTGCAAACTCATGATATATCTGATTGTTGTGGTTGCAAACTTGCAAAACTTTCAGTTTTACCCTTCAACAAAAGTGTCTCTGTTTCTATTGCACTATTTGACTTGGTTCATTATAATGCATGGGTGCCATCTGTTGGTTGTGGCTTCTCACTCAAGAAGGGGGGGTTGAATTGAGTGTATGAACTTTTAAAACTTTTTAACCCCTTTTTGCAAAAACTGAAAAATTTCTCTTTTCAAAGATTTTGTCAACAACAAAACAAAAATGTTTTTGCTAGATTTCAGATTAACAAGACTTAAATTTCTGATATCAAAGATTAAAAAAATAAATCAAATCATAAAGATTTCCCTGACATGCTTCTAACTTATACAAATATCAATAAGCATATAAAATAGTTTAGGAAAAGAAAAAAACGCAAACCAATTTTATCATGGTTCAGCTACCTCTTCTTATAACCTACATCCAGTCCCCACACCTCTGTGAATTTTGTCCACTTATAAAAATCAAATTTACTAGATTCTTTACAAAAGCTTCGCTTCTATGTTTCTTCTACCCTTATGATAGCTTTTAAAGCAATCTTCACAACCACAAGAGTTCCTTCTACTCTTCACAGCACCAAGAGTCCCTTCTACTCTTGATCAGCCCACGAGAGACACTTCTTTCTAATCAAAAACTTAAAATCAAAGATTTCAAATACATATTCTCATAATTCAGATTTACAAATTGAAGCTTTACAGAAATATCACTTGTTCTCAATGCTAAGCTCTCTAAGAATTTTCAATAATTGATCTCATAAAATGCGTTCTAGTTCTCTCTTAGTTATTGAAAAAGTGTTTGATCATAGCCTTATATAGTTATAATTCAAAATAGATCCGTTGGACATGCATAACAAATCAGTTAAGATCAAAACAGAATTAACTTTGAAATCCTATAACCAGTCAATCGATGTATACACAGATGTATTAAACAAAAATTTTCACTTTCAGAACATGTGTACATCGATTGATCTTCCTGTGTACATAGAAAATTTTCCTGTGTACATCGATTATGCTCTTAAATGTTCTTGATTCAAAAGATTACATTTGATAGTACATCGATGTATTTCTTGAAAACTTGTGTATCTGCACATCGATGTATTTCTTGAAAACTTGTGTATCTGCAGCCCATAACATTATACATTGATTGTGTAATCGATTATATATGTGTTTCAAAAACTTCCAGGTTCTGTTCTGACTCATACAGATGTACTAATAGATGTACGAATTTCGAAAACATTTCGAGCTCAAGTAATTCAAGTATCAATCGATGTATAACACTTATACATAGATGTACACACAGCTTTAATACAAAGTTAATTAACAAAAAGTACACAGATGGATATATACATGTATTGATCCTTTAATTAACTTTTTCAATTCTAAGTTCATTTTAAAAATTCTTTACTTTTGAAAATTGATTTCCCTTTTTCTTTGAGAGTTTAACTAAGGATTAAAGTGAGAAATTTCTTTACATAAGCATCTAAATATTTTCTTCAATTTGCTTTGCTCATGATGCTCCTTCTTCAAGTTAATCTTCATGATCCTTTCATCTTCATGATCTTTTCCTCTTCATGAGTTCCATTACATTCACTTTACTTGCTCTGTAATACTAATTGGAAACTAGAGCTTTGCAAGTAATTAGCGATCATTTAAACATCAATTGAAGTTTGGTCATTAATCAAAACAATTAGAGTCATTTATTCACACCATCACCTGTTCTTACTATAGGTGGATCTAGATATTATGTATCATTCATTGACGATTATACTCTTATTGTTGGGTTTATCTTATAAAACATTGTTATGACTTTCTTAGTATTTACTACATGTTTCGTGCTTTTACAAAAACACAACATAATGTTCTAATCTAGGTGGTGAATATACTTCTACTAAATTTTCTGAAGTACTTGCCGTTGATGGTACTTTTCACCAAATCTCTTGTACTGACATTCTTGGACCAAATGAAGTTGCGGAAAGGAAACATCATCACATTGTTGAAATTGTTCGTTCCCTTCTTTTGTCTGCCTCTGTTCCAAGTGAGTTTTGGGAGAAGTTGTTCTTGTAACACCCGTGTTTTAGAACCCTATAGTTTATCTGTTGGCTATGTATGTTTAATTTTTGAAAACATGTTCAAAAGGTATGCGATCAATTAACTTCGAATCGGATGAGCGCGTAAAAGAGAGGATGCTTTCTGGACCAGCACGTTTGACCATGCCATGAGCCCACATCCAAACGTTGGAACGTTTGAGCGTGGAAGTGTTCCACGTTTGGACGTCTAGGCAGGTCAAACACACGTTAAACGGTGGAACGCAAAGAGGGACACATGGGGAGCATTCTTCCTGACAAAGGAATGCATGTGCCACGCTCAAGCGTTGAGGAGTCCCACGCTAGAGCATGGAGTCTCCCCACACCAGAATATTGGCAGTTAAAAAGTGAAAAAAAAAATTCAGAAGTTAAAAGTAAAACGTATGAGAATTATATCATACGAAAACATAGACCAGAGAGTGGAATTACAGAGGTTCAGAGAGTGTTTAGGAGTTTAGGGACTTGGTTCCTTCAATCCGGCTAGTGTTTCCCGAAACCAACTACATTGTTGAGTTCGTGTCATCATCTGCTTTACATCTACATCTTCATTTCTTCGAATAGGCCGAGGTAAGCCCAAGCTCGTAAACACGTTGACATGCCGATGATGTCTGTATTGATGTTTCTAGTTTGTTTCTCAATTCAGTTATCGTTTCTGCTATGTATTAGGGTTACCGACGTTGCTCATTTGTTGTTTTCGTTGTTAGGGTGAATTTTGGAGCACCGAGGAGCCCTAAAACGTGTGTGGTAGATTCAAGGCTGTAGAAAACTAATAGTGTTCATGAGCTCAATTGCACCTTCGTGTACCTCAGGTGGGAGAAAGAACCTTCTTATCGTCGGAGAGGCAAAAATAGTGTAAAATGCAATAATAGGTGTAGGGGAACCGAAACCCTACTAGTGGCCGAGTAATCGAAATACCAAAATCATGTTGGCGACTACCTCGTAGAACTAATGATGATTTGGGGACTATAGGTTTATCGCCAGTAGGTCAATTTTATGTAAATCTAGGATGTATGGTAGTTAGGGTTGTATTGCTTGCTATGGGCTGGTTGACTTGTCGTGCTTAACATACTTTATATGATTCTTGGTGATAATATGTTTATTTTGTTATTATTATTTTAATATGCATGACATGTTTTGTATGATCAACATGCTTTATCTTTGTTTTTATGCTTAGTTGGCCTCTAGGCAATGATATGTGATAATTAGGAGATGTGCATGTTGGGGAGAGCGTGATACGATGTGTAGTGGTGCCTAACCTAATAAAGCATGATTATATATATGATTGGATAATATGAAGGAATATAAAGTTTTATCTGAATTATGGTGAGAGGTTGAGGCACTAGGGAATGACCCGGTAAGAGTCGGTGAGACTCATTTGTATTCATGATGTTGTTCACAGCTGTGTGGGTGGAACACACGAGGTCAGAGTATCTGATTACAAATATCAAATGTCACGGCAATTGATTCGTGATGCAACCGTGAAACTCTTGTAGTCCCTGCTAGGGCTGCTCCGAGTTATTGTATCCTAGAGATACATGCCACTATTCCCTAACGGGAAAGGGGGAATAGTGCCATTCCTTATGGGAATGGGAAATGGGCATCCTATCGGGAATGAGGGATGTGTGATAGGATTTTGGGTGGCCACATCAGCATATAGGCATAGACGCATGAGTGATTAAAGGGTAGAGGTGGGTACAGTAACTTGAGCATGATTGATATCTCTACATATTGCATGTCCATGTGCTATTATGGCATTTTATGCTATGAACCCTTTCCATTGCATGGTGGTTAGTTTATATTCTTATCTCCCTATCTTTTCTATGTATGTTTTGTTATATGTTCGTGGAGAAGGCTCTTTTGGACAAGATGTCGTTCTTCCATCATCCATGGCTGATAGGACCACCTAAAGTCCCGGTGATGGGAACTCTGGAGCTTGAGTTCCATGATGAACGAGGCTGGCAGATCAACCCGGCTACCTTTTTGTCTGTATATACCAGGCCAGTCAGTGTGTATATGCGTTTTGGTGATTCTCTGCAGTCCAGCTTCATAGGCGTTATTCGTATCGGGCAGCGATTACCCTTCCAGCATTTTTGGCACCCACGGAGGACACAACAGTACCCGTGGGATCTTTCTCACTCATTAGAGGTAGTGCGACCAGTTGGCATTGTTCCCCACAAACGTGAGCACCGCAGTCTGCAGTTTCAATGGATGGCTCGACGCAGACGTGTGTTTATATTAGATAGCAAGAAGATTGTGACTAAGCCGCCACAGAGAGTGTATAGGCGTCGTTTTGGCAAGGGCCAGGGTAGCTCTAGGTACCCGTACTAGAGATAGTATGTGGGCCAGTGCGTCTATATGTATAGGTGTGTGCTGTGAGCCTTGTTTTAGATGTATTTTGAGAGTGGGTCGGGCTTAGAGGTGAGTTGTGAGGGTTTTGTTGTTTGATGATCTTTTTATGTATTTTCTTTATCATGGTGTTAGTTATGGTGTATCGATGACAGCGCCATACTGATGGGGCAACCTATGTTTATATATATGTGCATATGTTTGTGGTGTGTTATATCCCTGTATGTTTTATGTTTAAGTTTTTCATATCTCCGCTTTTCAATATATGCGTTAATGCAAATATCACGATTAAGGCTTAGTTAATTAGGTTTTCTTTAATGGGACACCGGGTTGTATCAGTTCTTACTGTTGTCCATGCTATTAACAAAAGTCCATCTTCTGTTACTCGGGTTTGTCTATGTTTGAAAAATTATATGGTCATGTTTCTAATTATTCAAATTTGAAAAATATTTGGTTCTACTTGCTTTGTTCTTTGTCCTCATGTAGAACGTAATAAATTGTCTTCTCATTCGACAATTTGTGTTTTTCTTGGATATGGTGATGGTTAGAAAGGATATAGTTGCTATGATCCTGTCACTCAAAAACTTTATGTTTCACGTAATGTATTTCTTAAGCATATATCATTTTACTCTATTCCTTCTAATTCTTATAGTTTTTAAAAGTTTGATCTCACCCGCATTGATCCTTTTCACACTGATGTAGATATTGCAGCCTCCCATGTGACTGATCATCCAATTAATCATGATTTTGACTTTTGAAGGACTGACACTAGTAGTTCCATTGTTTCTGATGCTCTTCCTATTGATGCCCCATTTGTCCCCGTTGCTCCTCAAGAACCTTCTGTGGTCGCGGATCCTCCTCAACGTTATCCTCCTTGCAATCGTAAATCTACTCAATTGCCAGATTTTGTTTATTCTACTTACTCCACTTCTTTTGCTTCTTTCTTGACCTCTATTCATAATTTGTCTGAGCCCACTTCCAATCAAGAGGTTGTTTTTTTATCCTCTTTGGCAATAAGCTATAGTAGAGGAACTTTCTGCTTTGCACAAAATAGGAACTTGGGAGCTAGTATCTCTCCCACCAGGAAAACATGTAATTGGTTCTTGTTGGGTGTACAAGATCAAAGATAAGTCTGATGGATCTGTTTAGCTCTACAAAGCTTGCCTTGTTGGTAAGGGATTCTCTCAACAATATGGTATGGATTGTGAAGAAACCTTTGCTCCTGTTGCCAAAATAACTAGTATTCGCACTCTTATTGAAGTTGCATCTATTCTTTAGTGGCTTTTTTCTCAAATGGATGTTAAAAATTCTTTCTTAAATGGTGATCTTCAAGAGGAAGTTTACATGGTACCTCCACCAGGTGTTTTTATAATCCGAGAGGAAGTTTGTAAGTTAAAGAAGGATCTCTATGGGCTTAACCAAGCTCCTCGAGCTTGGTTTGAGAAGTCCTCCATTGTGACTGTATCTCTTGGCTTCCGTTCTAGTCCTCATGATTCTGATTAATTCGTTTCTTAGGTCCACTTCCCATGGTCGTATTATAATCTCTTTATATGTTGATGACATGATTATTGCAATGGATGATGTCAATGGGATTGTAGAGTTAAAATTGAAATTAGCCCAATAGTTTGAGATGAAGGACTTAGGTACTCTTCATTATTTCTTGGGGATTGAATTTGCCTACTCTCCTAAAGGTTATCTTCTATCTCAATCTAAGTATATTCCCAACATTCTTGAACAAGCTCATCTCTCTGATACTCGATCAATTGACACCCCTCTTGAGATTAATGCTCGATATGTCTCCTCTGAGGGCGTCCCTTTATCGGACCCCACCTTGTATCTTATATTGGTTGGTAGTTTGTTGTATTTTACCGTCACTAGACCTGATATTGCTTATGCAATGCATATTGTCAGTTAGTTTGTTAATTCTCCTACTACATTGCATTGGGAAGTTGTTCTTCACATTCTTTGTTATCTTCGGGGCACTCAATTTTAAAGTCTTCTCTTTCCCTCCTCTTAATCTTTTGAGTTGTTTGCTTACTCTGATGCTGATTGGGCTGCTGACCCCATTGATTGTAAGTCTACCATAAGGTTTTGCATTTTTCTAGGAGATTCTCTCATTTCTTAGAAGAGTAACAAGAAATTATCTCTCGCTCTTCTACAAAAGTTGAGTATCGTGCTATGTGATCCACCACTGCAGAAACAGTTTGGTTGCATTGGTTACTTTCTGATATGGGTGTCTCCCTTTTTGGACCGACTCCTATATACTGTGATAACATGAGTGCTATTCAAATCACTCGCAATTCAGTCTTCCATGAACCAAACATATTGAGATTGATTTTAATTTCACACACCATCATTTTCAATATGGCACCATCTGTAACACCCCGATTTTCACTGTTCTTCAATACCGGTAAATATTCATATATGTATATATTTGTTTATATTTTATTCGAGATTTAGAAAATGACTTTGGAGAAACTAAGGTCATTTCCCTGTTATACTTATTTTTATAAGGTTACGGGGAAGTTTTGGGTTGAAAATTCAGACGAAACCCGGTCTGCGTTTTCTGCGTTTTCATTGACAGTAAGAATTTACTGAGCAGAAACCCTAATTTTGAATCATGAACGAAACCATTAGGTTTTATATTTCACCCCGAACGATTTTCCACATTTCGGAAAAATTCATTAGCAATGAAATAATTATATTTTATTCGGGCGAATACTTGACGATCGGGGATCGACGGAATCCATAACGGAGGTGCAGAGACAAAACCCGACGCCGGGTGGATAAGCACAATGATGACTCACGGGGGTGAGTCATAGGGGTTAGTCATCTTGCATTAAATGCAAGTAATGATGATTATATGTAAAAAGACCAAAATGCCCTTGATCTTTAAGCGAAATTTCAAGAGTGTCTCTAAGTGAATTTTGACCAAAATACCCTCTAAATCTACTTAATTTCGTGCAGCCCCTCCACTAAACCAAACTCATTTCATTTTGATTTCATTTCATCATCTTTCTCTCAAAAACCTAATCGGGTAAACAACGGAACCAGACACGAATGTGCAGAGATATACCGGGAGAACAGAACGACGAGTCGTCCATGATGACTCAAGAGGAATGAGTCACCATAATGACTCACCATAGCCATTAAATGTGCATTTATGACAAGTAAATGTGAAAAGACTAAAATACCCCTAACCTAACCTATGTCTAGTTGACTCCAACTAAGGTTAGTCAACCATGATTTGTAACAAAATATATTCTTCCTCACATATGGTCACAAATCAAACACATACTCCTACTCACCATCACCACTCATTTATCTTGATAAATTCAAGTGAAATGACCAATTTACCCCTAAATTAACCTAACATATGTTTGGTTAATTCAACTAAAATATCTCCATCCTTTTTGGGGTGTTAAATTCGGCCACATCACTCTAGATCCACCTCCACCACATATTTCTCTCCTTCATCCATGTCCATTCAATTTTGATGATGACAAAGTTACAAATATCTAGATATTTTCCTTACTAACTTAACCTAAGCTTAGTTAAACCTCAACCATAGTTCTTTTATCACATTAAACCACACAAAATCTGCTCCTAACTCCCTCATTTTCGTGCAGCCCACACTTAGCCATTTCTACCTTCATCTTCTTCATCACTTTCTCTCATTTTCTCTTAAGAACTCAAAGAACACACATGGATGTTCATACTCGCCGAAATTACACTGAAATTATGACCCTTTTCTGTTATGAAAATCGAAAAACTTTCTACATTGAGAGTTATGACCAAAATACAGAAACTGCCCAGAATCCTCAGATCCATGCGAGACAGCAGAAAGAAGCTTATTTTTACCCATGTTATGATCCGAACCAAATGAAACCTTCAACATAAAAGTTGTTCCTTTTCTTCTTATCTTTCCAATAAGCCAAAGTTTGTAATTTTTGGATGAGTAGATCATGAGATATACTCACAAAACCAACACACCCTCAAACTGTCCAGATTTTATATAAGTGTTGGTTAATCATTTTCTTCATGTCTTCAATCTTCAAGAGGTAAGACCTCATCTCCTTGATCATCTAAGCTTTCTTCTTCATTGATTTCACTTGATTCATGCCATGATCATCATGTTTTCATTCTTAGATCTAGATCTTCAAAAATTTCTAGAAAATAATAGAAAAATCATTTTGATGTGATTCCAATTTCTATGAACTCTCAAAGACTTCTATTTTGATTATCCAAAAGCATAATATCAAATAAAATTTCCTCCTATGTCTTTTACTCATGGCCGAAACCCTAGTTTTGTGGGGTACATGAGTTTTGTTTCAACTTTTGCAAAATAATACTTGATATTGTCTTTCTAGTACTCTAAGATCATACATCCAAGATATTGAAAGAATTTAGCCAATTTTATTGTGCTTGGCCGAATCCACACATATGATGAGTTAGATAATTTAGTTTTAATTTTTGAGTTATACTCATAAATCTTGCCTTTCTAAGACTTAAGGATTATTAATCCAAGAGTTTGTTTCATGAATAAACCATAGATCCATGATCCTCTCATCATTCTAAGCCTTATTTATCTCATCCAAAAATCCATTTTGAAACTTCTTTAAAAGTGGATATTTCTTGGTCAAGAACATCAATCTAATGATCATCATCCTTTTGGCTTAAGATAAGTGATCTAAGCCTTGATTCCTATCTTTGGTTATGTCTAAGCTTAGTCGTATAATCCTTTTGAATTTTTTGTGTTGATCTCTAGGATTTTGGAAGCAAAACCGTGGCCATCCTTAGGAGAACAACATCATCCTTGCTTGTTTTAAGGGATCTACAAGAGGTAAGGGGGGAGATTACTACTATCCTACCTTAATGTAGATATGTATGTGGTTTAAAGTAATTGTATGTTGTCTTGTAAATCCTAAGTGTTAGGATTATGTATTATTGAGTTATTTGTGTGTGATCCTCTTGGAGGATTTGATTTGATGTTTGGTTGTGGTATGATATGTCATATGGTTGTTTTGATTCCAATGACCTTAAGTTGGAATCAAGGTTGTTGTTTGCTTGACTTATTAAGAAGAATGCCTAATATATTTATTTAAGGCCATTCGGCCATAACTGATTAATGGGGTTTCAAGTTGAGTTAATTTGTTTGCATAATTTTGATAAGGATTGAACGAGTATATAAGAGTATAGAAATTGGTTTGGATTGATTTGGATATGTATGTTAAAAGTTATGAATTTTTGAAGATATAGGGACTATTATGCAAATACTGAGAAATTCAGGGACTGTTATGAAAAATATATTCTTATATGTTGGGATTGTAGTCCTTGGTAATATAAGACTAAAGAAATTGGTTTGACGTTATTTGGATTAATACATAAAAAGTTATAAGCGTTTTTGTAAACAAGGACCTTTTTGCAATTATTGAAGAATGAAACGTGATTTCTGGAGAATTTGAGGGCAACTGAAAAATATTTCTAAAGAAGTTGGTTTGGTGTGATTTAAAGTTATAAATAAAAAGTTATAAGGTTTTAAGTGAATAAGGATCTTTTTGCAATTAATAAAAGTTTAGGGGTTAAATTGCACTTTTCGAAAATATATTTAACTGGACAGTGAGAGACTGTTTTTCATACCTATTGAACTGTTCTAAAACTCCAAAATGAGTTTTGGACTATTAGAGTTTAAAATCGTTGAAAAATGATTTACGCGATTTACAAACTTAACGACGTTCGGTCACATTTTTAGGAATTTTGTATAAATGGTGAGAAAGAGGTAAAATCAATGTTTCAACATCCTAAAATGCGTAGTATAACTTAGGAAAGTTATACAGTTGAGGTGAAGAACCATATTTTTAAAAGTGTGGCTTTTGAGCCTAAATTCAGGAAAAAACCGTCGTCAAATGTTTGTAAAGATTTTTGAGAAAACAATGATTTAGAGTTTGAAATCAGTATTTTAATACTTTAATATAAGTGTGGTAACTTAGGGAAGTGAAGGATTTGAGACAAACAATTATATTTTTGAAAATATAGAATTTAAATTGAAATACAGTAAAAAGCGGTAAAACAATATTTTAAGGGTTTCGATGTTTTTCAAGAAACTGTTTTGAGGGATTTAGTGCTTATGTACTTTGATGGAATCTGATTTTAAAATGGTTTGGTTTTAACCAAAGGTTTTGGTTTCAAGACAAAAGAAGATTCTAGTCTTCAAAGACTAGTATTTATATTAAAGAGCAAAACCTAAGTCATGAATGACTTAGTAAAAATATGAACTTAATGATTTATGACTTATGGTGAAGCAAGACCATTTGTCGTAAAGTGTGGATAATTCAATATCCATACTTCCATAAGATTTAATGGACTAAGAATTATTTGATTTTCTGGGAAGCCAAGAGAAAGGCTCCATTAGAAAAGTGTAAAGAAATAAATGATTGGACTGTCGATCCAATTTCATAATGTGTTAGGACTTGTAAGAAAGTGCCTTAAAACATCTTTACACAAACATGACAAGTCCGTGTGAGAATTGCGGATCAGTGAAGGACCGATGATTTGTAATCGGGAATATCGTTCGTCAGAGATTGACAGCAAGTGGATTCTGGTGGAATCATGAGGTTATCCGATGGATAGACCAATTGGACGTATTCCGGCAATTTTGCCCAGAACCATAGTTGATGCTATGTTCGGTGAGGCCGTTGTACCCAGGAAGCCGAGTTTCGGTTGTAGAGGTTTCATAAAGAGCCTGATGTGTTATAGAGAGTTTGAGATCACATGTGATTATGATTGTACGTACGTTATGATTTAAGCCTTGTGTGCGTAACACGAAAGCAACAATGGTGCCTGAGGTGGGCGGATGTGAAACCTATACTGACCATTTCCTTCCAAAATATCAAATTAGCTCCGATGTTAGAATCAGATATTCCTTGAGGCTGTGTAGGAATGGGACTATACGGTTTCAATTAGTTTCTCTCTATTCCTGTCTTCCAATGGACAAACCGAGTCTGGTATGCTTGATAAGCTTACCGTCGAGTCTGGTATATTATATTCTTGAAGTTTTGAGTTGCAGGATTAAAATGGGAGATAAAAAGAATATATGAGTGTTATATTATGTACCTGTGAGTCGTATCACTGCATGTCTGCCTTATGTGTAAGATAAATGGAATCTCACCTCTTTATTTTATATTGCCTATGTCGGCTGGTGTTTTCTGCATTCTTTTGAGAAGATTGAGACGTCAAGATGTTCCTTGACTGACACATCGTAGAGATTGGGGTTCGAGCATGCGGACGATATGTTGGATTTTCTAGTGGACGTTTTCTAAACTGTTGATGGGTTCGTAGACCATGTTTCTCATCTTGGGGGAGGATAGGGCTTAGTCCAAGAGTTAATTTTGTAGTGGCTCTAGTAGTGTCTTTTATGACGACGTCGGTAGTGGACTCAAATAGGGTTTCCACTCGATCTCGTCAGTTGGGTTTATCCTTCTCACGAGGTATGAGAGAAGATGGTCTTTTCTATTGTAGTTTGGCCAGCTGGGTATGTTTGGGAGTTAATGTAACCATCTATGGAGCTGCGACTCCAAGTATCTTATATTTTAGGAGCTGCGTCTCCACATCTTTATGTTGAGTCTGTATATTCTATGATTTCTGTTTATAAGTCGGGTTGGGTATTATGTAAATGATTTTCGAACTCATAATCCTAATTGTGATAATGGAATATTTTATTGTCCATTCATTTAAAACAAAGCAGTTATATTTATGACTTAAGAAAAAGGAAAAAAAAATTTATCCCATTCTTTTATAGCCAACTTTAATTAACCTACTTTTCGGCCTTAAAATGTCACTTACGATGTAGCACCCGAGAAGGGGTGTTACACCATCACTTTACCTTTTGTTTCTTCCTCCATGTAGATTGTTGATTTGTTTACAAAGTTGTATTCCACTCAACGTTTTCGTTTCTTGACTAGCAAACAATCTCGACGCTCCCTCTTGATGTATCGTGAGTTTGAGGGGGAATGTTAGATGATAAGCTTTTAGGCTTTATTTATTTACTCAATCTTAAGGGTAGTTTATCCTTTTTCTTGTTGTATCTATATTTACCTTTTCTCTTGTAAGAATTTTTGTTGGATGGTGTAATGTAAGACCTAGCCACCATTGTCTTCAACTCTCTCTTCTTCTCTATGCTTCTATTTGTAATACGGCCTTGAAGGTTCTCAAACTGAAACTACCATATAAATTAAGTGCGGGGTGAGTATAAAACTAATTGAGTGTCCCCATACACCCACAAGCATACTTTTAATCATGAATCGAATCCTCATATTGCATATCATAAACATTAACATGTCATATATAGACATATATAATATGGACATCTTGTCCTTTAGCTATATACTTGTGTAATGGCTTACACAACTCTTTTCTCACATCTCAAGACTCGCTCACGAGGGGAAAGTACTACATATACATAACATAATATATTCACAGAGTCTTTGTGATTCCTAGGAGGTGGGTTCACTGATCCTCCTATTCCAACAGTTTTTATTTTGTAGCCCAAAGATACTGCAGCTTCCGGCTCATATCAACATCCCTTCGCAACTCCAGGGTTATTTGTGGGACCCCTATCCTCGATGATTTTATTTATATCTCAGAGTATCCCGTTTTAGTGATTGGCTACCCAAAGATTCATATCAAAATTTACCAATCCATTCCACGAAGTACATTGTCATAAAACGATCAATCACATATATTGCAACAATATAACCATCCAATTCACATAATAAGTGTTCATGTCATCATGAGGTCACCTCAACAATCCACAAGAATATTTTTAAGATAAACCCAATAACATTCACTACCATCAATAGTTACAAGAAATTCATAACAACTTTACCAATCATATACATTCCCGACTAATACATGTATCATATATACTTAATCATGGAGGGAATCCGTAATGTCTAATATCATATAACACTAATCCAGTAATACCATAAGCAAAAGTACTATAATCAACAAGAGACTATAAATATCATGTTATACTAAAAACAAATCGTTTCACCCTAGGGTTCAAGGCAACCTAACATACTCAACTCTTCATAGCATCATGCATTTTCCTTCAGTTTCAGCATACCTTTTGAAAAGCCATATCAACCTATGTCATAGTCGTACTTTTCCCATAAATCATGTGACGCCTCATAATTTGTCATCCTAATTTTTTTTAACCACTTAAACCCACCATCCAAGTTGTTTGGTGGATTTTTAATGTACTTTACTTTGCATCCAAATAAAGCATTTTCTAACATGTCATTAACTTTGTCACATCCCAAAAATGGGAAAGGACCTCTCAGAGAATCATTAAGTGTAATAACTAAGACAATTTACACAATAGAATTTAATCTAAGGTATTTTTGTCGGGCATCTTAGGTACACAGTCAGCTAAAATGAATGCACATTTAATCTTCACCGCTATATGATGGTAAACTCTGTTGAAAATGGGTTTTGAAGCAGAAAGTCCAGTATTTCGAAAGGAATAGCATCTAGTGAATTTGGTAGATGCAATGGATGGTATAGTATTTTAACTTGCAATGACTTTAGGTTACCCAAGGAAGGGAGTTCGATCTTCAATAAATTAGGAATTAACAAAAGAACCTGTAGAGTATTTATAGCGACTGATAATGATTGCACATTAGCAAGAGCTTTCATCCAGTTAAGCAGGACAAAAGGTGCCTTTGAGAAACCCTCCCAGGTATATACAATAATATTTACTTGTTCAAGAGAAGAAAGAATGCTTTCAGAGAGATCATGCAAAGGAACTCCAATATAAGCAAAAGAAGAAAGATTTGGTGTAGAAAGCACAATGTTGTATAAGAATTCATGTTTAGGATTCAAGGTCAAACTGGAAAACTTAATATTGCATATATAGAGGATCTACGCATCCCTAGTTGTCGATGACCAAATTAGTCAACCTCTTCAACTTTGAGGACTCATCCTGTTTAATATCATTTGCACAAAATGCAATCATCTCAAGATGCAAGTTTGTTAATGCTGGCAAATTCAAAGATTTTGGAAATAATATTCTCCCATCAGAATATTTACTATAAGCATATAGCTTAAGAGATGTTAAAGTCTGACAACAAAATATACAAGGGATGCTAGGAAGCACCTGATCAATATCAGCTTGCACATCGATTTCCAATTGCTGGAAATTATGTAAGAAAAACATAATTTATGACCCTTTTCATAATATATCACCTTATTTTATTTCACACACACACACTCATTATGCTGCGACATCTTCGCTATTTTCATACACAAGTCTTGACTTATAAAATTTTCTATGTCGCGGCACATGAGCTCAAATATGAAGTACCTGCTCGTACAAATATGCCCAACAAAATGATTATCACTCTCTTCTATACATTCTATTCAATCTAACAAGACTAAGCTCCTCGTAGACTATAGGACAAGAATTTAATGTTTAATCCAAACAAAATAAAGATATACACTTTTTTAAAAATTCATGGAATCATAAGTGCATAACATAAAATAGTGATAATAGATCATACCCACACCATAAATGACTCATATTCATATAAAAGAAATATACATCCCTCACCTTAAGTTGAAGTTCTTGACCTTCCAAGGTTTTAAACAAAACATAGATGAAAAGGAGAAGAAGACACACCTCAAGTTCCTCCCTAGGGTTTCAAAACTTAGGATCTCAAAAAAAAATTATGGGAAATATGAAGCTCTTTCCACTATTTAAATAAAGCTTAAGGCATCAGGACAATAAAGGCAGAGAAGTTACCAAATCTCCCCCATCATTCTCATCTAAATCAGAAAGAGGAAATGAAGAACGTGGGTGTTTAGGGCTTTTGGGTGGAGGAGGAGACTTGGTAAATTCTCTCTCACGTTTTCCCTCCTTCCTCTTAGGAATCCCACAATCCTCAACCTCTTCTTCTCTAATATAAGGTAGATGAAGAAGAAGTTAAAAGAGGAGCTTGAGGAATCTTATTCCCTCTCAACAATCTTGATTTTTAACAACCTTGAGGTAATGGCTCTAAGAGAGATGTTTATGTGTTTATGGTAATATTTGTAAGTTCCTACACTCCTTGTTAGTCTCTGTTCACACTCTTATGTCATGACTTTGAATTCATGATGGTATGAGTATATGTGTGTGTGTGTGTGTGTGTGTGTGTGTAATTTTTGTAAGTTGCTATACTCCTTGTTAGTCTCTGTTCACACTCTTATGTCATGACTTTGAATTCATGATGGTATCTGTAACATCCTTCTCGGGCGCTACATTGTCTGTGACACTTCTATTCTATAAGACCGAGTAAAGCGAAAAATAAATATTTTCGACCAAACAAATATAGGTTTACTTTTTCATCTTTTCGCAAATAGTACGATACATAGTCTTTAACATACCTCATCAAACTTGTGCATAAATGTTTTACAATCATTCTCCTGGTACTAACAGTCATAAACATAAACATCCAGAAAATGGCGGAAATACCAACGCTGGTTAATAACATATTGGAAATATGTTTATAATAATAATAACCTCATTGGAGACGCAGCTCCATAAAATATAAACATAGACACAAGATTTATCATGCTGGCCAATACAAAACAATGACAAAATGTCATCCCTGCACAACCGTAATAGTCATGGATGATATGCCGTCACGCCGTGGGTATACTCCCACGTCTACTATACCAAAGCCACGAAGATTGTGTCCATGCATCCAAGTCATCTCAAACTCCAGCTGAGTGTGATGGCGAAACATTGCCGTCATCATCTTTATAGAATGTAAAATAAAATAGAACACCAGAAAATATAGAAAATGAGGTGAGATCTCATTCATCATACACATAACGCAGATATGCAGTGGTACGACACACAGGTACGTACAACTATCAATATACAGTTATATAATCAATCATGTCAGAATAATAATGTTTCACAGAAACATAATTACAGGGCAACGTTTTCCTAGATAGAAGACATCTAAGACTCAAGGAATGACCTCTGATTCCTATACCATGGTTTTAACAAATAGTCGGAGAGAGTGGTTTGGAGTATTGTTCCGGATTACACCAGCCTTGGGTTAAATGCGTCAACAGTAAGCAACATGCACATAGGCTTTTTCGGGAACATCCTACACTACCAGAATACACGTAGCATCTAGTCGAGTATGCCGATGTATTGGAAGATCACCACGCCACAGAGGAGTACCAACTGGGCCTATATGAGTATTTCATACCCCGACATCCCTAAGCATCAACCAGATCGTCACTACGGCATTAAAGTGTCAGCTCAATCTCCTAGGTACAACGGCCTTACAGAACATAGTTTCACCATGTGTTTAGGCAAAATTTGCCGAAAATGCGTTATTCTCGTCCGTCCACCAGATGACCTCTTGATTCCACCATAATCCATTCAATGTGTTGTTCTTAGATGATAGATGTTTTCAGGTCCGAATCATCGGCCCTTAACATCGAGTTAAAGTTCTAAAGAAACCTTTCATCTTTGTGCAAAAGTATCTTAAAGCACTTGATTACAAATCCTAACTCATTATGAAATTGGATCACAAGTCCAATTATTTATTTCTCTGCACTTTTCTAGTTGAGCCTTATTCTTGGCTTTCAAAGAAAACAAATAACTCTTAGTCCATTAAATCTTATGGAGGTATGGATAATAAATTGTCCATACTATATGACATAATATCTTGTTTCACCCCACGTCATAAGTTATTAAGTTCGAGTTTCCACTAAGTCATTCATGACTTCGGTTTTTGCATTTTACCGTAAATGCTCGTCCTCTCGGACTAAAATCATTTTTGTCTTAAAACCAAAACCTTTGGTTAAAACCAATCATTTTGAAATCAAATTCCACCAAAAGTACATAAGTACTAAATTCCTCAAATACAGTTTCCTGAAAACGTCGAAATTCTTTAAACACTGTATTTCAACTTAAATTCCGTATTTCAAAAAATATGATCATTTTTATCAAATCATTCACTTTCTTAGGTTCAAATACTTGTATTAAAGTATTAAAATGATAATTTCGAGTTTCTCTTCACGGTTGTACAAAAATTCTAAAACTTGACTGAACGTCGCTAAATATGAAAATCGCTTAATTCCTTTTTCAACGATTTTTAAATCTAATGTTCCAAAACTCATTTTAGAGTCTTAGAACACTTAAATAGACTTGAAAAACAGTTTCAAACTGTCAAAGACACTTTTGGCCGAATTTGGAACTTCTGTTCATTTTACTTGTCCGATTTCGTAAAAATCCCGTTTTTAAGTCCGCTAAAACATGATTTTTGTTCTCTTAAGTCTTAAAATCAAATTAAACCAAATTTAAAATCTTTAAAACAAGACAAGGCAGTTTATACTACCTTAAAAACAGTTTTTCAAAGAAATGTATTTCCCTCTTTGTTTTGTTACTTTCTAACACCTTAACATTCATAGAATTATATAACTTTGAGAAACAATGTTGGCATGATCTTTTTCAAGTATTGGCTGAAACCAATTCATAAGCAATTGTGAAGATTATCATTCACCAAACCATTCCATAACCACATAAACATATTCATGTATCAAAGCACTAAATCATGGCATGAATTTAAAACATTAGGCATACTTGATTATCTATGTCTAAGTTGGCATATTCTAATTTTTTTCACACCATCATCTATCAAGTAATCACATACATCTCTATTCATGCACTTACCTCAATCACAAACACCAAACCAAATCCTCTAAGAGGATCACACAACCATAAACAATAAAATACACCACCCTCACACTTAGGGTTTACAAGACAATATACACATAAATTAAACCACCAACATATCTACCCTAAGGTAGGATGATGGTAATCTCCCCCATACCTCTTGAAGACAAAAGATTTCCTTGTCTTTGAATCTTCCTTTTCCTCCAAACAAGATCACAAACACTCAACCACACTTAACCTTCAATAATCAACAACAACAAGTTAAATAAACAAGAAAACTCATGATTAACTCCTAACGGTATGGTTCGGCCAAGGCATAGAAAATAGGGTTAGGGTTTTCCAATTTTTTTAAGCTCTTGGATACATGATCCTAGAGTCTTAGATAGCATAGGAAAATTGCCATAACTCACAAATTCATTTCCTATGATTCTCTAGAAATTTCTCAATGAAATGGGTCAAATCTTAAACTTATGAAAATGAAGTGGATGAGCATGAAATTCATGAAGGGAAATGATTTCATGAAGGTCATAGAGATGAAGGGTATACCTCAAGAGGGTATACCTCTTGAACTTGGAGCTCCAATGAAATCCTTAAGGATGAACTTGTAGGGTTTTTGGGTAGGAAATGTGAAGAATGAGTATGAAAGAATTGTGGTATTGGAGGGGGGAGGGGTTGCCGAACTTGGTTCATTAGGAGGGGTAGGAGGATTATTTTTGGGATACCAAGGGAATTGTTTGAGAACTTAAGGGCATTTTGGACCTTTTCATAACAAATATCTAGATATTTGTTTCAAGGTAATCATGACTTGGTGAGTCATGGTGATGACTCACCATGGTGACTCACCCCAAGTGAGTCATCATGGATGACTCGTCGTCCTGGCTCATGACATATCTTTGCGTTCCGTATCCGGTTCCGTCGTTTACCCGATTTAGATTTTCTTCCGTTTTTCTTCAAAATTCGCCCGAATAAAATAAAATATTTTATTTTTGTGCGAAAATTTTAGAAATAGACTTTATCAATGAAATTATGATAAAATCTAGAATTTCTCAATTTCGGGTCAAATTAGGGTTTCTGCCATTATAAAACTATATTGTCAGTAAAAACGCAGACCGGTTTCCGTCTAAGTTTTAAACTCAAAATTGAACCCTAACTTCCACAATATAGTAGGTTCTAGATATAAATTTTTTGTCCAAAAATCATTTTCTTGACTACCGGTAAAAATATAAACAGATACATAATTACCGATACAACAAAACAGATAAAACGTAAGGTAAAAGACAGGGTGTTACAGTATCAGTATATCTATGTGTGAGTGTGCGCGTGCCCGTGTGGGTGTGTGGGTGGGTGTGTGTGAGGGTGTGTGTGAAGGGGGTATGTGTGTGTGTGTGTGTGTGTGAACATATTTGATTTCTTATTTGTTTCAAACATGTTATTTTTGCTTTAAATTATGTGATGAGCTTTGGTGGAGTGTTGAATTAATTTGTTAAGTTGCGTTGAGTGAATTTGATGAATTGAACTTTTTTTAGGTACAACAGCATAACATTGCAACAATTTTCTTTGTAGAGCATCTTGAATGGACTTTGCTCCAGAAAAGGGATTCATTTGGTGTTTTGTTGCACGTCTAATGGCTGGTCTGATAGGAAAGTACAGGGAGTATGTGTTGAATTCAAACATAAAGGGTACAAATAGCATAATAATTACCAGAGTCTGAAACACCCCAAGTTCCTCCCTAGGGTTTCAAAAATTAGGATCTCAAAAAAAAAAAAGTATGAGAAATGTGAATCTCTTTCCACTATTTAAATAAAGCTTAAGGCATCAGGACAATAAAGGCAGAGAAGTTACCAAATCTCCCCCATCATTCTCATCTAAATTAGAAAGAGGAAATGAAGAACGTGGGTGTTTAGGGCTTTTGGGTGGAGGAGGAGACTTGGTAAATTCTCTCTCATGTTTTCCCTCCTTCCTCTTAGGAAACCCACAATCCTTAAGCTCTTCTTCTCTAATCTCAGGTAGATGAACAAGAAGCTAAATGAGGAGCTTGAGGAATCTTATTCCCTCTCAACAATCTTGATTTTTAACAACCTTGAGGTAATGGCTCTAAGAGAGACACTACAAGAAATGTGGTTTTTAGTGACAAAAAATTAGTGACGAATATAAAAGTGGTCACTGATTATATATTATTTGTGACTATGTATTATTTCGTCACTAATATTATCCACAATAGTGACTAAACGATAATTCGTCATTATAATTTTGTCTTTAGTGACCAAAATATATGCATTACAAATAATTCGTCACTACTATTATTCATAATAGTGACTAAGCGAAAATTCGTCACTATAAATTTATCATTAATGACCAAAATATAGGCGTCACAGCTAATTTGTCACTAATATTATTCATAATAGTGACTAAGTCACAATTCGTCACTCAATTTTATTGTTAATGATAAATATATGTGTCACAAAATAATTCGTCACTAATATTATTTAAAATAGTGACTAAGCTGCAATTCGTCACTATAAATTTATCATTAGTGACCAAAATATGTGTCAAAAAAATTTATCGCTAACATTATTTACAATGATGACTAAGCGACAATTCGCCACCATAAATAAATAATCACAAACTGTTTCCTCTTTCATAATATAAATTATATCTTATTATGGCCATCGATTTTTTTTTTAACAAAAAATTTAAGATTTATTGCTTGATAGGAAAAAGTGATTATGTTATGACAGGGGGGGTATTGCTTGAACAAACAACAGCACGAGACATTGAGATTGTTTTAGGAGATACAATTTAGCGCGTTCGTGGAACCCGGTGAAATAATTGTCTATATCATTCTTCCTGCTATTGTTGATTAATTTAATAGTTAAAAATTTGTTAAGCAGAAATTATTATTAATACTTATATTATTACTACTTTAAAATAATTGTTACAATAGAGGTTGAATTGGTGTTCATTATATTTAGTTGATGTTAAAATAATTAAAAAATTGAATACGAGTGCTACAATAATTAACTATGCATTGAAAACAATATATAATTTTAAGAAAGAAATACTAAACATAGTAAATAACAAAGTTTTTTCATGCTTATCAAAAAAAAAATTTGTTTCACAAAGTAACATATAATCCTAATTAATTATTATCGATATCGTATTTATCAATATCATTGCTTTCCTCATCTTCAGTTGAATCAAAACTCTCACAATCACTTATCTCTTCATCTTCAACAATTTTTGTAGGCATAACTGGTTTTCCATCAACTTTAGGTCATGCTAAGTCATCCCTATCCAAAGACATCACTTGTTCATCATCTATTGTATTAGGCAAAAGGCAGATCAAGCCAATCTCATCATTTTCTTGACTGACATGCCTCTTCTGTTGCCTCCTTGCTGCAAGGTAGTTAAAATCAGACCGGACCGTCCGGTCCGACCGGGACCTGACCTACCGTCCGGTCCGGATAACCCCATTAACCGTTCTATCCACAAACCGGAGGAGAAACCGTGGAATCGGCATTGAACCAGGAAAACTAGCCAAAACCGGTGGTTCACCGGGTTTCGGTGGTCCGACGGCACAACATATTATTCTTTGACTCCGGCGCTTCAACAGGTAGATGACTTCGACTCCGGCGCTTGCATACAGATATGGAGATGGCGAAAGACGAGTTACAAAGAAGAAGATGGAGGCGGACAAATGACAAAGGTGGAGAAGGATGAATTACGAAGACAGGGGGCGAGGAGGGGAGTGACAGAGAGACAAACAGACAGAGCAGTGACATAAAGGAGGTGAGATGAGGGATGGGGGGAGGCGATTGCTATTAGAAATGTTAAGGTTGACTTGTTTTATCAAAAATGGGTTTAGGTCATCTAGGTATAACCTAAATAAGTTCTTTTTGTTCTTTTTGGTGCATAATGGGCCTAAATAAGCCCAAGTCTAGTTTTATTTTTTATTTCTATTTTGATAGTGTTGGACCAAAAAGCATATTAAGGGATGATTGGCTTTTGAAAATAATTTTTTTATTACACTTTTAAGAGCAAATACCATAATTATTCTTATAAATTTATTAACATAAATTATAAAAAGTATTTTATATTTAAAAAAGAAGAGAATTTAATTATGTTAATATATATTAAATAATATATTATATTAAAAGTTTAAAAAATATTATTTAATTACTACCGGTTCAATCACGGTTCAACCATGGTCGGACCATTGAACCTTGAACCAGTGCCTTCATTGGTTCAATGACCGGTCCGATTTTAAAAACATTGCTCCTCGAGCATATCATATAAGTCTCGAGGCTCTGTCTTCATAACAACTAACCAATTAGGATCCTTGGTGTCTTAGACATAATACACTTTTGAGTTTGTATGGCTAAAACATATGCTCATTAGTTTTCAATATACGATTCACATTTATAAGAAAGAACTGATATTTGTCTTCCTTACACCCTCTTCCTTTAGAAGACACATCCCACCAATCACATTTAAATAAAATAACACTATTTCCACCAGAATAGTTTAATTCAATGATATCTTTCAAGATACCAAAATAATCTAAGTTACATGTACTCGCATTACCTGTAACTAAGACCCTACTATTCTGTGATTTTAAATGTATGTCACAATCCCTTATAGTAAACCTCCAGCCATTTATAAATTAACTTGAATATCGAAAAACATGTGTACCAGGCCCACAAGCCAAGTTAAATAATGATTCGTTCATACGTTTATCTCCGTTATTTTTAAAAAAATGTAACCTATCAAAAATAATAATAATACGTAAGTTATCATATAAATCATATAAATGTTTTAAACCATTTGTAAAATTCTTTTTCAAGTCTCTATTCCACATGTCGTGGATTTTCTATCTCTAATTCTTCCTTGTGCATACTAGTCATTTTGAACATTAAAAAAAAAAAAAAATTTATAAAGTTATAGTCAATTATATATTTATACAAAATATAAACTTTTTTTTTAAAAAAAATTCACTTACTCAATGAAAGAACATACATTCTTGTTTACTCCCACTCTAATAAAGTTAACTCAACATACTTTTTTCCATGCAACTAATTTTTAATTGAGGTGAAAAATATATCTAAAATATTTAAGTAAAAATGAAAGAAAATTAAAATAAAACTTAAATAATAATTTTTTAAAAAAATAAATGTTATATAAATTAACAACAATAAATTAAATATATATATTTATTATAAATAAATTTAGTCTTGTACCAAAAAAATATTAGAAACCCCGCCAAAACAATTTTCTATCCCGGTAAAATTTAGTCTTGTACCAAAAAAAAAAAAAATTAGAAACCCCACTCTCCTTTTCCAAAACAAACTACCCATGACATTGCACGTCTCTCAGTCGAAGTGGCGTTGATTAGATTGTTCTGTTCGTCTTCCTCCTCACTTTGAGGCCTCTTCTCTTCTCTTCCACACCATCCACAGGTAACTATCTCTTCTCTTCACTTTAGATTTATGCCTTTATATTTATTCCTAGATCTGATGCTTTCAACTTCTGTATCAGTATTTTGAAATAGAGCGTCCATTGCATAACATATACTCACTCACTTCAACCTGATTTTCAATCCCTCTCCTTAATTTCTCTTTATCATAGATTTCTCTTCCCCAATCGCAAGCCCCGCCTCATTCCAGACACCATCGCTGCGACGCTGATTTGTGTTCCTTAATTGAGGTGAAAAATCTGGAAATTTCAAACCATTGTTACCTATTTCTGAATTCCCTATCTCAATTTGAGAGAGTAATTACTCGATTTTGGGTTTTTTCTTTTTTTTTTTGTTTCATGCTTGTCTAAACTTATATAATGTGTTTTTTCTTTTGGGCTCAGATTTCGGGTTCAGGCAGGTACATTAATTGAGGATCTGTGCAAACAAGGAAGGAAACAAGCAAAATTGAATTTCGGTAAAATTTTCATGTTTGGAGATGATCCTTCCTCTATTAGTTTATAAAGAAAGTGAGAATAGTTGTTAGTGATTTTGTTAACTTCTAAAAGCTCAATAAGTCTAGTGAAGATTTTTATTGAATTCTATATTTGATTTTTAGTTCTAGGTTAATCATATTTGAAGAGCTAATCTGATATATATAGGTTGTTTGTGGTGTTCTTTACAGTTTGTGTGTTTCAACTTTGCACACTAGTTGTTTGATGAAAAACCAGAGTAACACATTATGTTGTATTTGCTTTCTATGTATTTGGTAAAATGCTTCATAGAATTTCTTGCATCTAAGAATGGAACTTGGTTTTAAAACTTGTTTCTTATGTGTGAATTAATAGTTTATCATTCAATGTTTGAAGAGCTCCATGATGAGGATGCTGATCAGTTGCAGATTAAAGACTTTGCATATATAATATATGACTGTACAATAAGTTCAGTTTTGTTAGTACTTTTGGCCATACACTTGGTTTTCTAATGAAGTTTATGTCAGTTGTGTTGCATTTAAGAAAAGAGTTTTCTATCTTGTCACCAACCTTTTTCAGTTTTTAATCAGTGATAAATATGATTTGTCTTCTTTGATCAATGACCAATTGACCATTCATTACCATGTCTCTGAAGGACTTATAGTTCTTGCTTAAATCTTGCATGATCCAAAAAAGTGATTATGGTGAAGTCCGGGGCTTGACCAAGGGATTAGAAAAATAAAATATAAATATTCAAGGGGCTAGGGTCTTGAACATTCCAAATTGTTGATCATGTAGCTGCAGCTGATCTGCAAGTTGGCATAAACTACATTTGTAATGTGTTTCTTTTGGATCCAAGGTATCTTCTTTGACATTATGACATTAGTTATGTTAAGTCTCTAAAATGTTTGTGTGCATTTCCCTAAGTTTTGATGAAAACTAAACATTGGTTAATGATTTAATTAACCTATTTTGTGGTTGCTAACCTATCTACTTAGTGTACAGATCAGAAGATTACAAAACTCACCTGTCTGTCTACCTAAGTATCACCTGTCCGTATAAGCCAAAAAATCAACCCGTCTGCTGACTAGGATTGTTGACTATGTGCAAACTGGTTTACAACCTGTCTCTACTCTTCAACTTATCTATGGTTCTCTGTTAAAGAACTCGAAGTACAGGAAGCTTTTGCAAGCTGTCCCCTCATGAAGAATACTCTGAGAACTCTCTCTCACGCTTATCAAGAAACTCAGAAATGCTTTCTCTCAAGCAACCTAGGAAGTCAAAGATAAACTTCCAGTTAAAGAATGTTTCCAACATGCTTTATTCCAAAGTACTTTCAATCATTACACAGAAAGGGAAATGTACTCTGCAAAAGTACAAAAGCACTCTGCACAACTCTGAGTTGGCGTCTACACGATGCATAAAGCTATTATCCTTCGTGTTAGAGTACAACCAACGTCTCCATTGCATTAATGGCTGCCCAGAACGACTATATTGCATTTAATGAAGCTCTGCTTGAAGCCATCGTTGCAAAGAATGTCTCTAACGGATATTAAATATTTGAAGGCTATAAATACAGAAGTCATTGAAGATGAACAAACAAGAGTTTACAAAACATTAAAGACTCATTACTCTGTTCATTTATTTACTCTGTATTCTTCAATCATTTGAAGTTATTACGCAGACTTTCCTAAGCTTCACATTTAAACCACTCTCTGAGTGTTAGTGAAAGATCTGTCTGTCTGTAAGTGTATTTATTACAAATCAAACTCTCAAACAAATCTGAGTGAGCCTGAAGAGGCTAGGTGTGCAAAGAATACTTGTGTTGGAGCCTGAAGAGGCTAGGTGTGCAAACAATACTTGGAGTCTGTAACCTGATCAGTTATAGTGGATAAATCTTGGTGCTGCCAAGGACTGGACGTAGCTCTTTGTGTTGAAGAGTGAACCAGGATAAATCTTTGTGTTAATCTCTCTTCCCTTAATCTCTTTAGTTGTTTTGATTATATATCATCTGCGTTCTAACTAAGGGGTTAAAACTGTTTTATCAAGACTATTTTTCATTTATACGTGTGTTGTTTTCTGAGAAAACTACAACAGACAGGTGACCTGTCTGTGTAACCTTTTTACACCCGTCTGTGCTTAGCTTCTGCATGCGAAAAGTTTTTAACTTTATTTTAATTTCTGATAAACACAATTCAACCCCCCTTCTCGTGTTTATAGTTGTATATTTCAGTTGGTATCAGAGCTCAGCCTCTGGGTTGAGCATCTAACAGTGTAGAGGTAAAAGATCTTGAAGAATAGACATGACTGCTGGAGCTAGTGGAAGTAACCAGACTGAAGGAGCCTCCTTAACCAGACCTCCATTCTTCAATGGAGAAAACTACAACTATTGGAAAGACAGATTTCAATGGTTCATTCTATCTACAAACTCTGATCTCTGGGATGTCATCACTGATGGTCCTTTCATTCCTAAAAACGATGACAACACTGATAAGCCAAAAGCTCAGTGGACCCCTGCAGAAAAGGCAAAGTGGGATCTGAATCACAAAGCCAGATACAACATTATTTGTGCTCTCAGTCCTGATGAATTTGAGAAGGTCTGTGCCTGTGATTCTGCCAAAGAAATATGGGATACCTTAGCTGTCACACATGAAGGAACAGTCAAAGTCAAAGAATAAAAAATTACCATACTTGTCAGAAAGTATGAACTGTTTCTCATGGAGGAAGGAGAATCTGTTACTCAAATGATTGGGAGATTCCAAACTATCATCAATGGTTTGAAATCTCTTGGCAAAGTTTACTCTAATGCTGAGAAGGTTGGAAAGATACTTAGGAGTCTACCTAAGCAGTGGAGACCTCTGGTAACTGCTATCTCTCAAGCCAAAGATCTTACCACCTTGACCATGGATGAACTCCTTGGAACACTTACTGTTCATGAGCAAGAACTTGGAGATGAAGTCTCAACAAAGAAGGGCAAGTCAATTGCTCTGAAGGCTGATTAAAAGTCTTCCAAAGCTTCTAAAGCTTTGAAGGCAGACGAGTCATCCAGTGATGATGACCTGTCTGAATCTGAGGATTCTGAAAGTGATGAAGAACTATCTCTCCTAACCAGAAAGATAAAGCTTCTCTTACAGAAAAAGAAGTTCAGAAAGGATAAACCATTCAGAAGATTCAACAAGGACAACAACTTCAAGGATTCCACTTCAACAGACAAGAACTCAATTGTCTGCTATGAGTGCAAGAAACCAGGTCACATCAAAGCAGAATGTCCTCAACTCAAGAAAGCCCCGTTTAAGAAGTTCTTCAAAAAGAAGAAGAAAGGAATGATGGCTACTTGGGAAGATCTAGAGACAACATCTACTGATGAGGAGACAGAGGAAGAAGCAAATCTCTGTCTAATGGCTAACACTGACTCTGATTCAGATAATGAGGTAAATTCTGATTATGAGGAATTACTTGATGCCTATGAAGAATTGTTGGAGGAATCCAACTGTTTATCCAAGGCTTTCAAATCTCTCAAGAAAGATCATGTTAAGCTCCTCAGTGAGCATAAACAGAAATCTCTAGAGTGTGAGAAATTTGCCAAGGAGAACAGTGAGCTGAAGACTGAAAAGTCTAATGAAGCTAAGATCTCTAGTGATACATCACAGTCTGAAGAAGTTGAAAAACTTCAACAGAAAGTGGAAGAGCTCACTTCTGATCTTGCCAAATTTGTTAATGGTAGAGAAAATCTGACCAAGCTGCTTGGCTGTCAGAGGCACTCCCTTAACAAAGAAGGTATAGGATATGTCCATCAGATACATCATAAAGTATCAACTAAGCACTCTAAAGTGTCTGCTACATCTACTTCTATTAATTCCATACCTGTCTGTAATTTCTGTGGAAAGACTGGACATGTTATGTCTAAGTGTCTTCATAAGAAAAGAAGGAAGTCTTCACAGACTCCTAGAACTAACAGAAAAGGACCCAGAAAACTATGGGTACCTAAAGATCAAATAATCTCTGTTGCAGATGTCCTCAACAGCACAAAGAAAACACCACTGCTGGTACCTGGACAGTGGCTGCTCGCGACACATGACAGGAGAAAGGTCTATGTTCCTAGACCTCCAACTTAAAAAAGGAGGACATGTGGCATTTGGTGGAAATCAGAAAGGGAAGGTTATAGGAATTGGTACTATTGGTGGTAAACCTCCTCTTCCCTCTATATCAAATGTTCTTATGGTTAAAGGATTAAAACACAATTTGCATAGCATAAGTCAATTATGTGACAGTGGATTTGATGTCTCCTTTACCAAAGATTACTGTATAGTTAAGGATCTAAGTGGCAAAACCCTCTTTTCAGCTAAAAGGCAACAAAATCTGTATAAGATTGAACTGACTGATCTCTCAGATCAAAGTGTAACCTGTTTGATGTCTAAAGAGGATGAAAGATGGTTGTGGCACAAGAAACTAGGACATGCGAGTATGAAATTAATTTCAAAACTAAAAAGGGATAACCTTGTGAGAGGATTGCCTGACATTAGTTTTAAGAAAGATGTTTTGTGTGATGCATGTCAGAGAGGTAAACAGATAAAATCAAGTTTCAAATCTAAAAACCAAATATCAACCTCTAGACCTCTTCAGCTGTTACACTTGGATCTGTTTGGACCAGTTAGTGTTGCTAGCCTAGCTGGAAGGAAATATGGATTTGTCATAGTTGATGACTATTCTAGATATACATGGGTACTCTTCTTAACCCACAAGGATGAGTCTTTTAAGGCTTTCTCAGTATTCTGTAAAAGAGTACAAAATGAGTAGGGTTTCTGCATTTCTACTCTTAGAAGTGACCATGGGGGAGAATTTGAAAATGAGCAGTTTAGTCAGTTCTGTGAGGAGAATGGGATCTCTCACAATTTCTCTGCACCTAGAACTCCTCAACAAAATGGAGTGGTTGAGAGAAAGAACAGATCTCTGCAAGAGATGGCTAGATCTATGCTCAATGAGAATAATCTCCCTAAGTACTTCTGGGCAGAAGCAGTAAACACAGCCTGTTATGTACAAAACAGAATACTCATTAGGCCTTTTCTAAAGAAGACTCCCTATGAACTGTGGAAAGGAAAAAGCCCCAACATTTCTTACTTTCATGCATTTGGTTGTGAATGCTTCATCTTAAATACCAAGGATCAACTTGGAAAATTTGACTCTAAGACAGACAAAGGTATCTTTTTGGGATACTCTGAAATGTCTAAAGCTTTTAGAATTTACAATTCTAGAACATCTGTTATTGAAGAATCTGTTCATGTCAAATTTAATGATAACTTAAAGACTGATAAGGAATTGTCAGATCTAGAAGATGATCTTGCAGGTCTTGATATAAACAAGTCAGAAGATCAACAACCTGACTTAACCAAATCAGAACCTGAAGCAGAACCAGACAGACAAGTGGAGCAGACAAGTCAACAGACAAGTCAAGATCCTCTTGAAAGAGATTGGAAATTCAAAACTCATCATCCTAAGGATCTCATCATTAGACATCCCTCAGAAGGAGTGAGAACCAGATCTACCTTAAGAGAATCAAGCAATGTGGCCTTCTTGTCAGAAATAGAGCCAAAGCACATTGAAGAAACTCTTGATGATGAAAGCTGGATTCTTGCTATGCAAGAAGAACTCAACCAGTTCACCAGAAATGATGCCTGGACACTTGTCTCCAAACCCAAAAACAAGTCTGTCATTGGAATAAGATGGGTCTTCAGAAACAAGTTAGATGAAGATGGCAAAGTTGTCAGAAACAAGGCAAGGTTAGTAGCTCAAGGCTATAACCAACAAGAAGGTATTGACTATACTGAAACCTTTGCACCTGTAGCTAGAATAGAAGCTATTCGCATACTAATGTCATATGCTGCACAACACCAAATCACTCTTTTTCAAATGGATGTGAAAAGTGCTTTTCTCAATGGAATAATTGAAGAAGAAGTTTATGTTAAACAACCCCCTGGTTTTGAAGATATTGATAAACCAGATCACGTTTTTAAACTTAAAAAGGCATTATATGGTTTAAAGCAAGCACCTAGGGCATGGTATGATAGACTAAGCTCTTTTCTCATGCATAATGGTTTTACAAGAGGTCAAGTAGATACTACTCTGTTTAAGAAAAGCCATAAAGAAAATTTCATTGTAGTCCAAATATATGTTGATAATATTATTTTTGGAGCAACTAATGAAAAACTGTGCAAGGATTTTTCAAAGTTGATGCAAGCAGAATTTGAGATGAGCATGATGGGAGAATTGAAGTTCTTCCTTGGTCTACAAATCAAACAGACAAGTGATGGAATCTACATCCATCAACAAAAGTATATCAAGGAAATGCTCAAGAAATACAAAATGGAAAGTGCTAAACTTATGAAAACTCCCATGGAAACCAATGCAAAACTCAGTAAAGATGATGAAGGTAAAAAGGTAGACCAAACTGTCTACAGAGGTATGATTGGATCTTTACTGTACTTAACCTCAAGCAGACCTGATATTCAATTTAGTGTCTGCATGTGTACTAGATTTCAATCTGACCCAAGGGAATCTCATCTTAAAGCTGTTAAGAGAATATTTAGATATTTGCTTGGTACTACTAATCTTGGTTTGCTGTATTTAAGAACCAAAGAATACAGATTAGTGGGATTCTGTGATGCTGACTTTGCTGGAGACAGAATAGAAAGAAAAAGCACCAGTGGAGGATGCCACTTCATTGGAGCAAATTTGGTCTCTTGGTCAAGCAAAAGACAAACAACTATAGCTCTATCTACTGCTGAAGCAGAATATATCTCAGCTGCTAGTTGTTGCTCTCAACTCTTATGGGTAAAACATCAACTTGAGGATTACTCTATTTTTTAGCATAATATATCTGTATGGTGTGACAATTCTAGCGCTATCTGCTTAACTAAAAATCCAATTCAGCATTCTAAGGCTAAGCATATAGAAATCAAACATCACTTCATTAGAGACTATGTTCAGAAAGGTATCTTTGATATTAAGTTTGTTAAAACTGAAAATCAATGGGCTGATATCTTCACTAAGCCTTTAGCAGAAGAAAGATTTTTATTTATTAGAGATAATTTAAACATGTATTGTATTGTTGAATGACATGTCTGAGTTTTTAAACTGTCTGTGATCACCTGTCTGACTTTGCTGAGTCACTATGCTGAAACCCAACAGTTTTATTAAAATAGTTATTATTTATTTATTTATTTAATACCATTTGTTAATCTGAAGCTAATCATGGACACGGCAGTTTTTACCTCGAAACCATGTTTTCATTATGTCTAAGTGGGCGCTACAGTTCCCCACATAAATCGTGTCATTCTTAATTAAAAATGTCTTTTTTCTCTCTCCTGCTTTTGCTGCTTTAAAAGGCAAATCTTCAGAAAGTTTCAAACTTTATCCTTCTCAAAAAGCCCTAAGTCTTTTCGTCTTCGTCTTCCTCTCGTTCAAACCCTTCTCTCTTCCAAAACTTTCTTTTTTCTCTCTTCTCTGAAAATGGCATCTTCAAAGCGCCTGTCTCCAAAAGAGATTGCTGAGCAATACGATATGAGAATAGCTGATGTAGAGAAGATTTTACCTGGAAAGACTATTGATCTTCAACAGATGAAGAAATGGGGAATGGATGTCACTGAGGAGTTGGAATACTCTAAGTGGACAGCCGTCTTTGATATCAAGGAGCTGGTCCATCCCAAGCTTGTCAGAGACTTCTGGAGAAATGCTGTGGTCATCACCAACGTGGTTGATGGAACCAAGAGCTTCAAGGCTCAAATGTCAGCTGATGTGACTCTCCAGTTTCCTATCAGCTCTCTGGAATTGGCAACCAGATGCCCAAGGATTGGAACTGCTTTCAGACCTGACTGGGAAGATCAGGTGGGAACTGAAAGTGTCAATATTGCTATATAAGGAGTTCCCAACCCTGAGAACAAGAAGCCTGTCAGCATGGTGCCCAAGTGCAGGTTCTTGCACAAGCTGCTTCTGGAGTGTGTGATGCCCAGAAGAGGGTCAAGAGACAATGTGACCAAGTTGGACAGATTTGCTCTGTACCACTTGATTCACAAAATCAAGATAGACATCAATGATCTCATCTACATGTATCTTGAGTCTCTGATCAGAAGGACAAATATGCCTACCTACCCTTATGGAATGCTGCTGACAAGGGTTTTTAGGAACAAGATATTTGTTCCAACTGATGTCCACTTTGTGGACATGGCTTTGCCCAGGTCTTGTCTATGATGGGGATTGAAGGAATCCCTCTGGAGGAAGAGGAAGAAGAAGAAGAAGAAGAAGAAGAAGAAGAAGAAGAAGAAGAAGAAGAAGAAGAAGAAGAAGAAGAAGAAGGAAGAAGCAGAAGAACCTGCTGATTCCACTGGTGAATCAGAGTTTCCAATCTCTGAAAGAATTTGGAAAGCTGCTGGAAAGGTTGCCAGACAGGATCAGAGGCCTGAGGAACCCACAGCATCTGAAGGATCTGCTGAGACAGTAGAGCCTCTCAGATTCAAGCTGAAGAAACCCTCTCCCAAGAGGAAGACCAGTGAGGCTGGAAAATCTGGTGGGGTTTCTGCACAACCCACCAAGAGAAGAAGACTGGTGAAGACCTTTACCAAGGTCAGACAAGTAGAGTCTGTGCCTAGTAAAGAAGATGCACCTGCTCAGGGGGAGCAGACATCTCCACCCTCAGAGGAGCCTAGGGAGATCAAATCTCTTGATTTGGGATTCATTCCCAGAAAAAGAAGGTCAGGCTACCCTATGCCTGTAGTGGCTGTTGCTGAAAGGGAAGCAGTCCCTGCAGAAGAGCCTGCTGCTGCTGCTACTGCACCCTCTGCTGACCTGTCTGCTGGAACACAGACAGTTGGTCATCATGAAGAAGCTTCTCTGTCCCCTTCAAGGAAGAAAGCAAGGCACTTTGAAGATCAGCTCTTCACCTTCCCTTCTGCACCATCCTCTCCCCTTCATCTAGGTATTCCAGATTCTGTTGTTTCTTCCCCCTCTGCTCTGTGTCAACCTTTTATCTGTTACCTCCCCTTTTCATTCACCTATCTCCTCCCACCCCACTCAAACATCTTTTGATGTAGTGTCTGATGTATGTCAGTACACAGTTGTTCACAAGGACTCAACTCCCAGAGAACAATCTGGCATATCATCTAGACTGTTTGTGAGTGATTTGCAATCTCTGATGACTGCAAGTATATCTCACTTATCTGTCATCCCTTCTCCTCCACCTCACATTCTGAACCCATGTAGGGAGATTTTCTTTTATCCCCCTATTGTGTTGTTCATTAGAACATTGGAAGGATCTCACTATCCTGCCTCTGTTGTAATGTTACCCTCTAGATCTAGATACTTTTTTCTTTTAGTCACAGGGTCTAATTCCTTCTTCTCCCACATAGACTCTCTCTTACCCCTACCTCCCTCTGTCTTAGCCAATCAACCTCTTCCCCCTCCTATTCCAATAAGAGTCACTCACCTGTCTCTTTGTGAAAGACTCTCCTGTGTCTTTCCCTCTCCTGATTTTGACCCAGTCAGAATCACCCCTCTGTTCAAAATAGCATTTCTTCCTTTATTTTATTTCAGAACCATTCATCAACTTTTCTTTCCCCGTGTCTCCTCACCTTTCTCTGTACCTAAGGCACCCCCAGTTTTAGCCTTACCCTGGTATCCATCCCTGTCTGCTGCTTCAATCAGCTTGTCTACAGAAGTCTCCTCCTCTCAGATGGTGGATTCAGATAGCTTCAATCTTCTTAAGACTGAGCTAGAAGAAGTCAGAAGACAATTGGATGCAGAGAGGCATGCTAGGCTGATGTTAGAACAGAAAGTTGATTCCCTGTATCTTCTTTTTAATCAGCCTAGATGAGTAGTTGTAGGAACTGTCTTGTAATTGAAATGCTTATGATGAATACAAATAAATTTTACCTTATTATTTTCTCTTAATTGTCTCCTTTTCTCTTCACTGTTATATGTTTACTCTTTTTGTTGCTGACAAAAGGGGGAGAAAAATGTAATGTAAGATGATTAATGTAAAATGCTTGGAGAAAAATATGTGATATATGCTAAGTGTTCTGGAGAATATGAACATTTCCTCTGTTATTTTGAACTTAAACCTGCTGCATATTACTCTGATGCTTCTCATTGAACACTAATGAATCTGTCTGCACATATAGAAAATATCAACCTGTCTACTGTCTGTCATTCTGTACTCTGATTTTTTCAAAGGTTCATTAAATCATCTGAATGTTTGTCATCATAAAAAAGGGGGAGATTGTTAAGTCTCTAAAATGTCTGTGTGCATTTCCCTAAGTTTTGATGAAAACTAAACATTGGTTAATGATTTAATTAACCTATTTTGTGGTTGCTAACCTGTCTACTTAGTGTACAGATCAGAAGATTACAAAATTCACCTGTCTGTCTACCTAAGTATCACCTGTCCGTATAAGCCAAAAAATCAACCTGTCTGCTGACTAGGATTGTTGACTATGTGCAAACTGGTTTACAACCTGTCTCTACTCTTCAACTTATCTATGGTTCTCTGTTAAAGAACTCGAAGTACAGGAAGCTTTTGCAAGCTGTCCCCTCATGAAGAATACTCTGAGAACTCTCTCTCACGCTTATCAAGAAACTCAGAAATGCTTTCTCTCAAACAACCTAGGAAGTCAGAGATAAACTTCCAGTTAAAGAATGTTTCCAACATGCTTTATTCCCTAGTACTTTCAGTCATTACACAGAAAGGGAAATGTACTCTGCAAAAGTACAAAAGCACTCTGCACAACTCTGAGTTGGCGTCTACACGATGCATAAAGCTATTATCCTTCATGTTAGAGTACAACCAACGTCTCCATTGCATTAATGGCTGCCTAGAACGACTATATTGCATTTAATGAAGCTCTGCTTGAAGCCATCGTTGCAAAGAATGTCTCTAACGGATATTAAATGTTTGAAGGCTATAAATACAGAAGTCATTGAAGATGAACAAACAAGAGTTTACAAAACATTAAAGAGTCATTACTCTGTTCATTTATTTACTCTGTATTCTTCAATCATTTGAAGTTATTACGCAGACTTTCCTAAGCTTCACATTTAAACCACTCTCTGAGTGTTAGTGAAAGATCTGTCTGTCTGTAAGTGTATTTATTACAAATCAAACTCTCAAACAAATCTGAGTGAGCCTGAAGAGGCTAGGTGTGCAAAGAATACTTGTGTTGGAGCCTGAAGAGGCTAGGTGTGCAAACAATACTTGGAGTCTGTAACCTGATCAGTTATAGTGGATAAATCTTGGTGCTGCCAAGGACTGGACGTAGCTCTTTGTGTTGAAGAGTGAACCAGGATAAATCTCTGTGTTAATCTCTCTTCCCTTAATCTCTTTAGTTGTTTTGATTATATATTATCTGCGTTCTAACTAAGGGGTTAAAACTGTTTTATCAAGACTATTTTTCATTTATACGTGTGTTGTTTTCTGAGAAAACTACAACAGACAGGTGACCTGTCTGTGTAACCTTTTTACACCCGTCTGTGCTTAGCTTCTGTATGCGAAAAGTTTTTAACTTTATTTTAATTTCTGATAAACACAATTCAACCCCCCTTCTCGTGTTTATAGTTGTCTATTTCAAGTTACACTGGTAGCCAGCTAACTTCAAAAGCAAGCCACTGCTTGGAGTTCTATTTCATGTGCATAATCTAGTCTTGATGGATGTTTTTCATTTTTATTTATTTAATTATGTTTGAATTTCCCCTTAAAATGGTGGTCATAATATACTAACTTTAGGTGCTGTCTAGATTTGACATATAGTGTTTGTAGTTTCAATCATATCATATTCAGGAGAAGGGCCTTAAGACTTCAGCATGAATTACTCTTAAATTAGCATTTTACATTCTGGTACCCTTTGTGGAAAATCGTAGTTGGAGTATTCTATCACTGAAATACGAGACAATGCAGTCACGGATAAAGCTTTGCCATGTACAATGCTTAAAACAAAAGTTAGATAAATGAACACAATTTTTTTAAAGAAGGATTTTCTGAAGGAAAAAAAAAAAAGTTAATTGAACATGAAGAAATGAAGGAGTCATATTGCAAGGAAGTATATTTTTTTTCTTACATGGAATGTTATAGTAAAAAGAACATTACTGAAGGCCTTATAAATTTGTTATCATTGTGAAATCCTGTTGAACATGTGTTAATTTGTTTTCTCTCTTTTTATTTGTTTTTATTTATTATCATAATCTGACTTCACTGTCGTGTTATAGGACGTGTTTTGCCTATTAAGGTACTTTGGCATCTTCAGATACTAGCAGAGGAGGTTGGTTTTCTGATTCTTTATCCAAGGTGCAATTTTCTCATCATGGTTCATTTTAATTTAAGAATTTTAAAATGTTTATATATAGTCTTATATTGAGTTGATTAATAGGTATTTTGAATTTACCATTTTGTTGGGATTTACTTGTTGCAGGTGTGTGAAGGCTTTGGTGAATAAGAGTTGTGCCAGCAGTGATGAAACAAATGGGATACTTATTGCTATTGTTAGATGTGTTTCTGCTTGAAGTTGGGGGCTGGTTACTTTACCTGTCTGTCATAGTTTAATAGGTGTTTGAAGCATGAGAGTAGTGTATATTGATGTTGCTAGTTTTTAGTTGCAAGTAGGTTTCTTTTGTTGTAATGCAGAATCTTTTGCTAATATTCAGCATTGGAGAAGGCTTTTTAGTCACTTATCATTTTTAGTAGTAACACGACTTAATTAGTATGTATGTATTTTTTGTGTACTTGTCTTTGTCCTTTGTACTTGGGTTTGAGTACCTTTAGTACTCATATTAGGAATATTCATTTTGTTTATAAAAAAATATTGCTATTATAATGTAAGTGACAACAATTCATGTCATTAATAGTATTATTTTATTTTTTTTACAAAACCAAATAGTAATATGTTTTAGTGACAACTAAGGCAATGGCCATAATTTCTAATATTTTTAGTGACAAATATTAATAATCACTAAGAGCATATTCTGTTAAAATAGTGGCAATTTATTGGCTACTATTAAGTTTTACTAGTGATGATAAATCATCATAATTGTGATATATATTTGTGACGATTCATGTTTGTCATTGTTATTTATAAATATTAATGGCACTTTTTTTGTCACAATAAATGTTTGTTTTTAGTGACAATTCAAAAAAAGGTCACTAATTAAATAGTGACTTGAGTTATAGTGATGAAAGGTGACGAATTAAAATATCGTCACAAAATGGTCATAGTGACGATTTTTAAAGCTTTTAATGACAATTTTTGTTGTCACAAAAATTGTATTTTCTTGTAGTGAGATGTTTATGTGTTTATGGTAATTTTTGTAAGTTCCTACACTCCTTGTTAGTCTCTGTTCACACTCTTATGTCATAACCTTGAATTCATGATGGTATGAGTATATATATATGTGTGTGTGTGTGTGTGTGTGTGTAATTTTTGTAAGTTCCTACACTCCTTGTTAGTCTCTGTTCATACTCTTATGTCATGACTTTGAATTCATGATGGTATCAGTATGTGTGTGTGCGCACGCACGCGTGCATGCGTGGGTGTGTGGGTGTGGGTGTGAGAGAGAGGGTGTGTGAGTGAGTGTGTGTGTGTGTGTGTGTGTGTGTGTGTGAATATACTTGACTTCTTGTTTGCTTCAAACCTATGATTTTTGCTTTAAATTATGTGATGAGCTTCAGTGGAGTGTTGAATTAACTTGTTAAGTTGCGTTGAGTGAATGTGAGGAATTGAATTTTTTTTTTTAGGTACAACAGCATGCGTTGCAACAATTTTCTTTTGTAGAGCATCTTGAATGGACTTTGCTCCAGAAAAGGAATTCATTTGGTGTTTTGTTGCACGTGTAGTGGTTGGTTTGATCGGAAAGTACTGGGAGTATGTGTTGAATTCAAACATAAAGGGTACAGATAGCATAATAATTATCGGAGTCTGAAAGATAGATAGCCTGTTTGGTTAAGATTTCCCACAACGCAAACGGTATTTTTTCGTGTTCTGAGGCACTTTTTGTGAAAGCTTACAATGTTAGCTTTTGTTGAACGCAGTTGGGAACGGAGATTTGTAGCTGCCCAATTATAAAACAAACAAGCTTTGAGTCTACACAAACACAAAGACGCCGGCCAAAATCCTCTGTGAAACTCATCTTACGGTTTCAAGAAACAAACAGTATATTCTAATAATCCTAATATTGTTTTGCTTCTCAGGTTTAGCCAACAATGTTATGCTTCTTTAGATAGTTCTATTCTATTTGATTTTCTATGGTTATTAAAATTTGCATTACGTATCTTTGTATGCACTCTTGTGACCTCAATTTGCTCAAGGTCAAGATATATAAATATGACATCTTTTATTATCCATCTACTAGTAAAAGGCTAATCCATTTTTGTTGTGTATTGAATATTTTCCAAAATGCTTGTTTATCAACTATTGGATCTTGTTTTGCTTTTAGGCCTTGTTTGCGAGTTTAGAGGGGAAGAAAAGGGGGGAGATCAAATGGGAAAGAAAGGGGAGTGAGGGAAGGAGAAAGAGAGTATACCCCTCTCCTTGTTTGGGAGGGAAATTAAAAAAGTGAAATGAAGAGGAGAATGGGGGATTAATTAAAATAATCCAAAATCTTTCCCTTCAATTAATAGGAACTAACAAACAAGAGAGGGAGAAAACAGGGCCTAAAAGCGAAACAAGATTAGGATTCTTAGAATATACTGTGTGCTCTTCTGGTGTCCTATTCTAGTCAATTAATTTTTATGCAAAAAGACATTACACATACATATGCATTCACTCAAGATAGGATTTGATTGGTTTAAAATTATTTAGTTTTATAATACTTTCATTGATTTGTCAATGTCGAGAAAGGGTATGGAACGACTTTTGAAGATTGATTATATTTTAATTGTTTATATTCTCATGCTTTCCAGCATCATTTTTTACTATATAATGCTCAGTTGAAGAGTAACAGGACTATAAAATTGGCATTGATCTTCTATCTTCGTTTGTTGGTATCCAGAATTGTCACCATTTATAGCTTTGGTAAAATGGATTGTTTTTAATGTTGGTATTGTATGTTCAGTAGTACCATAAGCCTTGCGACTTAATCACCTTCCATGCTCTAATTTTTAGCTTTTGTATATACTGTGATTTCTTTTATGCTATAGTCTCACTCTTTAGTAAGTTTGCATATACTGTTTAAATTATGGTAAAATCAGGTATTGCAAGTATATATGGATCTGCTACAGATGGTCCAAAACATTTTGATCTATATTTAAATTAAGTTAATGTGCTTATTTTTTGTGTGTGTGCTTATTTTGATATTTAAGAACTCTCCACATGGATCATGGATGAGGATATTATCGGTCTTAATGATGATGAAGAGCCTTGCTGATAATTTGGGTTGTGGAAAAGATTAATATATGATGACAAGTTATGGAGACCTATGCAGAATGATGAAGGTAAAAGAATCTAATATGAGAAGTATTGTGCTTGTTCATAAGTCGATTATATAATATGGCTTATCATTCACATTTTCATGTCTTTATGCTTATGTTATTTGTCTTCTGTCCTTACTGAGTTCTTTGACTCACTCCCTCTTAGTGTCTTAGAAGCAGGCGTGGAAGCTGTTGAACCATCCCGAGTTGGCTAACTCTTGGTTATGGGGTCGTAGTGTCATGTGCAACCTTTAAAGATGAAATTTATTCGTTTAATTATTTACTCGTTTGTTTGATTAAAAGTAGTCATTTGTAAAACCTTGGAAAATTATTTACGAGAACCCATCGGTTAGAGTTTTCCTTTAAACTATAAATTAGTCTTTTCTCAAAAGAAGAATGGTTCATTTATAAATCTTGGTTTATTTTTGGTTTAAATAAGTTTTTAGTCTCTGGAAAGTTCACCAATTTTGATTTTAGTCCTTGTAAAAAAAATTCTTAGGATTTCGTCCCTGTATTTTCGAAAATTTTGTAAATAGTCCCTATTGTTACCCTTGAGTACTAGAAATCATACTAGATGAATAATTTTGTCAATTTTAACCCTATGGCCCTAATGTATGATTTTATTTCTACTTTCTAGCCAAATTTTGGAACATCGGACAAGAACGATAAATTACCTCGGTACCCCCTGAGTACTAAATATCATACAAAATGAAGGAATTTAGCAATTTTAACCTTATGTCCCTAATATATGATTTTGTTTCTATTTTATGGCCAAATTTTACAGCAAGTCTGACAGTAAAATAAAATTACCTCGATACCTATGAGTACTAGATGACGGAAAAATATGACGGTAGGGACTATTTGCAAAATTTGTGAGATTACATGGACGAAAACCTAAGAAAAATTTTTACAGGGACAAAAACCAAATTTGATAAACTTCGTAGGGACCAAAAACTTATTTAAACCTTTATTTTTTCTTACCCTTGTGATGCAATATATTTCGGTTTATGTTTGTTAAGTTTTATTTTGAGTTAAAAATCGAGGAGGTGTTAACTTGAGCAAGGCTTTGAAGGTCGTCACCCCTCTTCTGGCTGTTCACGATGACAGTTTTGGGTCATGACAGTTATTTAGACTTATTTTTTTTTAGTTATTTTGTTTGCAAAAACTGAATCATCTAATCCAATCCAAATTGCTTTTAATCAGATTGGATTGGTTTTGATTTGCTATAGAAATCAATTTAATCCAAACCGAACCACAACTTATTTTTATTTTTGGATCGAATGACCTTTTGACTCAAAATTGATCTAAACCGATCCGCAAACTCCCCTATTTGAAAATAACCTTAGGGACACCTACTTTACTTATGTAGAATGATGTATTCCACTTATTTTCATTAATTAATGGTCGTTATTGAAAGGATAAAATAAAATCTTGCTGGTGTAAGAATACTGGTGTTAATAATTGAAACAAATGCTTACTAGGATCTTTATCATTGAAATATCTTGTTGTGTTGATCTTCATTAAGGAAACCGCCAAGTAGCCTAAAATTTGACATAATCAAAGACCAAAACCGAACCCATGTTAATTAAATGTCGGTCCTCTCCACATTCTATTTTCTTTTCTTTTTTATTACAAGGAAAAGTAACAAGAAAAATCAAGCGATGGGTACAAAGCCCCAACGCATCATAACTAATGTGAAGGCCTAAAACAGGAGGCATCCTATGAAGCACAGACCAGTGGAAAGAGCCCTCATGACCCATGTTAGCCAAGAAATCTGCACACCGATTTGCCTCACAGTAGGTATGCACAACTGATGCTCGCCAATCAGGGAGATGAAGGAGGTGAAGAACTTGTTCCAGAAGTAGTTGGAGACTAGCAACAGAGGTGCTACTATTTTGAACCAAATCAACCACTACTTGAGAGTCCATCTCAAGTATGATCGACAGAAGCAGCGAGTCTCTAGCTAGATTGATCCCCAAAAGGAGGACCCAAAGCTCAGCCATCACCGCATTCCAAGTGCCTAAATTGCAATGAAAACCTTTAATCCAAGTTTCAGCTGAATAGCGAATCAGACCACCACAAGCCGAACTTCCCTCTCTACAATGAGAACCAGCCACATTTATCTTGAAAGAATGCTCCGGAGGAGGCGACCAGGCTACCCCATTTAACCAGATCCTTCTCAATTACTTTCACTTGGGAAGTAACCACATGTCAAAAAGTCTCCCCAAGGTCTCATTTTTTAGAGAAAACTAAGCATTACAGTCATTCCACAGGACCCAAATGGCAACACCAAAAAACAGAGAACAATTGAACTGAAATGCACCAAAAACAGTTTCCAAAAAGATTTCAGTTGAGCCGGGGAGTCCATGCCAAGGCTAAATATCTTGCTCCAGAGGTCCAGTTGGATATGCCAAAAAGACATGGTTAGCATTTTAGAGCTAATACATAAATTTAATTGTAAGATTATCCTTCTTTCTACTTTTACTAAAAGTTTACCATTATCTTATCATGCATAACTGAGTCTTTAAAATAATCTAACTCAAAAAAAATACCTAAAAAATCAAACTTTTTAATAATATGACTACCCATAATTATGTGGTAGTTAAAAAAAATTCTTTGCTATTATTGTCACAGGAGTGGTAATGCGACTATCTTTCGGACAATATCATCCGCTCCTTAGAAATACGGCTCACTTACCATCCCAACCAACCATTCTAAATGAATAATAGTGTGAAAAATGTTAAACTCACAATAGACCAAAATTAAAATATTTAATTATCCTGTTATGAAATTTTATAATTCAAATAAAATAAATAAGTAATAAAGACCAAAATACAATGTTCCTAGTAAGATACCTACCAATTATTCTCCCAGATTTTAAAAAAAATGCAAATAAATACATTCACAAAGACAAAACAATTGCCAAATAATGAATATGGCAGTAACTTCACTTTATATATTTCTGTGACCATTTACATGAAATGATATGTTTTTAACTCGTTGCCAACACCATATAGGGTATGACCATGCTTAGCGTCCGTTGAACAAATAGCTGCATCACATGAGACTAAAGAAGGTGGTGGTGCCACGCATCAGCCAACTTACAGTTCCAACATTAAAAATGAAAATATATTTTAAAAAAAAAATTTGAAACTAAATGGATGAACTCAGAATCAAACATCCATCCAAGGAAAGAGTGGACGGCATAGAAAAACTTTACAAAACTACAAGTGTGCATTATGTATACAAGGGACTGGATTCTATCCTTTTCCTTAAGAACATGAATGCTAAGCATGTGACAGAAAACAAAATTTTATTATGGAGGAACCCACCATTACCTGCACAGAGTCCACCAGTTTCACGCAGGCAGTTAGCGTGTCTTCATCTCTTACAAGAGGAGAATATCCAGTTCTTAAGGAAAATGAAATCACCCAAATATTATATAAGCTACATTAAGCTGTGGTGTTGGCGAGGCCATTCTCAACCCTGCTCTCATGCCTTTGTTGGCTAGCATCTTCCCCAGGGATTGATCCTATTAAGTTCTCACCAACCTCACTCTTGCAAAGAGGGCATAATGCATTTATCTTCAACCACTTATCTATGCAATCCTTGTGGAAAAGATGGGAACAAGGCAATTCTCTAAGCTCGTCGTTATTTTCATACTTCGCCAGGCAGATGCAACAAACCTGCCAACAACCACAGAAAGTAGCAACATGTTAGGTAGGGGAAAAGCCCATAGTTAGTAAAGGGCTCAATAAGTGAGAAATGGAGAGGAGACATCTCTCAAATACCCAAGTGGATAGGAGTGGGTCTCTCGAAAACCCATCAAGTGTGAGTTGAGTCATTATTCTCTGTAACTCTATTCTAAGTATAGGGAGTAAAGGGCTCAATAAGTGAGACCCCAAATCGGTTAAGTTGGTTAGTAGCAGTTAGGCAGTTATGTACTTATGTTAGTTAGGTTGTAAATTGTAATAAGTGTTCTTTTTACAAGAGAGAGAAGAGGGCATAGGAGAGGCATCAGAAATATTGTGAAGTGAGTGGGAGACATCTCTCAAATACCCAAGTGGAGAGGAGTGGTTCTCTCGAAAACCCATCGAGTGTGTGAGTTGAGTCATTATTCTCTGTAACTCTATTCTTAGTGAATAAAAGATCTATTTCTTCCTCTTATTGAACTTCCAGTTCTAACACAAAACTCCCAGAGTCCCAGACTCCCAGTCATAGCAGCAGACAAACAAAAAAAATCAACTGAAGTCCAGGTTACAATGCAAAAGGCATACTATAATGCAGGATCTTTTAATAAGGAATTTGGTAGTGTAACTTGAATAAGAGTGTAATTCAACAACAGCACCACACTAGATCAAACATTCATCCCTGATGACAGGGATGCTACATTTATGAAGGGAAATTTTGAAGATATTATAGACAAAAATGCTACATTTATGAAGGAAAAATTTGAAGATATTATGGCCAAAAGAAGTTTCTAAGATACGGCAGCTACCCATTCTCTGAAGCTACCAAATGAATTGCATGATGAGTATAAGGTTTCAATCAATTATCTCGGAAAAAATTGTACTTACCGCATCGTCCCCAGTTATCACACGCTCCTTTTCAGTTCCTGCAGCCACAATTCCACCTTCAGTAGCAGCCGAGTTGCTTTCACCGCTTCTTTTATTTTTCTTCAGCTTGAACTTGAAAGTTGGCAGAGCATTAATGGATTCAGAAGTTGCTCCTCTGTTTTGTGTCAGGTCCTCTCTAACCCCAAGGATGGAAATTATACAAGGGAGACAACAGCAGATAGTTGAACAGAGAATGAAGGGCATAGCATAACCGATACAGCTAAAGGCAAGAAACACTATACATAACCTGCAAAGCAAAAGGAAGCAAACATAATTTGGAGCCTCCGAAAAACCAGAACATTAAATGTAAGTAAGAGCTGAATAAAGGCTATACCTGTACAAGTTAGGAGCATCATCGGCAGACGAATGTCCCCCAAAGATCCATACATTTCCAACAACGAACCATACTGCAAAGAAGCAATCTAAGGATATTTTGAAGTATTCCACTAGTGTCTTCATTCTGCAGCACAAGACAAGGGCTTAGCAGTTTCATAAACTACTTACAAATTACAAACAGTAAGTTAAAATTTAAAAATTTAAAGAATAAACAGGAAATTGGGGATGAAGTGGAAAACATGGCAGCAAGCATTACATAAGCAAAAGAATATTTAAATTTACAATTGAATGTTCCTCAAAATAATCCCAACATTTCATATAGTTATTACAGATTCGGTTTTCAAGTCTCAAGAATTTTAGTCTGTAATCAGTATCACACCTTAACCACAAAGCTGTATCCTTTTACACTTCAAATTTTCTTGGCATAACATAACCTCAATTATAATTTGTCAAAACCAAAAACAAAAGAAAAACAAACAAACAGAGTGGTTGTTAACTAGAAGTTTCTATTACTGAAAATACCCTGAAATAACGTGTGTCATAAATAAGGATTCACATTAACTTAATTATAAAGATTAAAGCAGAAATTTAGATTTTAGAAACAATTGTATTAACAACATTCAGTTAAAAAATTCAAGCTTCTGAATGCACAAAAAATAGTGATACAATGCAAACCAGCATTAACAAGACTTTATTTTATTAATGAGCTATCAGTATATTAAAGCATAATGAAAGCTGATTGTACATTAATTATGTTTCACATCCAAACTGAGACAACGATCATACTGAAGATCAAAGCTATCCATTACTTGGATTTGTCCTTCCTATGCCTTTTATGTTAAATACCACATGCACTCATAGATTATCCACCTCGTAATAATTTGAAGTTATCATTACCTACCTACCAGAGCAGGAAAAGAAGTAGGACAGTCCTAAATCAAAAACAGGGGGAGGAAGATATGCTGCACACATTACACAGATGACCATATTTATAAGCCATCAGATGACATGGACAAATTGATCATTTGATTTGGACAGGTCAAACACAATCTTTGGTCATTTACCACTCATGATAAAGAACAAAGAAATAAGGGGAAGACGCATATGGGGCTGAAAAGATGTGACCAGAAGCAACTAAGTTACAGCATTCCTTTCATTTCTTGTGGATAAAATAGGAAAATTAATTAGAGAAGAAAGAGAAATAAGTATATCAGAAGATATCATCCGCATAAAAGAATCCAAAATCCCACAGAAACATGGACAAGAAAACATATCATCTAAGCAAAGCTTGCCAACTAGTGCTAGTCACAAACAGTTGAAAACTAGTGTCTACATTTTACTTTTGAGCAAAATAACAGATGATTCAAATGGCATCTTAAGAACGTGCACTTCAGACTTGAAGAAAGAATTTGATTCTAACAAGGGAAAGGTACTACAACACTAAACATTTTAACAAAAGCATAATCAATTCCTGTAAAAAATGAAAGCATAACCAATTAAGAAAAAGAGTAACTGATTCACTACCTTCTATTTGTCACTGCTGAAGCTTGATTGCTTCTAGATGACACACTAGCAGCCTGACCATCTTCTCCATTAGTTCTGGATCTGGAAAGAAGTGTCCCTGAATGATCATTAATTCGAGGAGATGTTTGACGTGATTGAGCTGAATCTTGCTCCCGAATATGGTTATGATGATGATACCGCCAATAAAGCAGAGGGAGAGTAGCAGCACATCCAATTGCATAACCAACAATCCATTGAAATAATGGGGTATGTGGATGCTCATGTCTCGACAAAGACAAAACAACAATAGATGCAACAATCTGGCTTACTAAGAGGACTAACTCGACAGATATCCATAAACCAGAATGCACTGGACTCCTACTCCGACGGGAATCCCCTCGTCTTACGAATGAAGAATTCCTAGTATTTGACCCATTAGATGCACTAGAGGTTGAAACTGGTGGCTGAGAAACAGTTAATCTTGCACCACTAAGTCTGTCTTCTTGTTGTGACATATCAATGCCATTAAAATGTCTATCATGAGGTGGGGCAGATGTGGAAGGCTCGGTACTCCCAGCTATTTCAATAATATGTTGACTGCCGTTCAAGCTCCCCGGCCGCTCCATCAACAATGGGTGACTGCCGGTTGGACCTTCAAGATACAGTTTTAGTAAGAGAACATCCATCAAACTCCACCATAAACACAAATGACCTCCAAGGAAGCATGGTATTGAAAAACAAAAGACAAAAAAAAAAAAAAAAAGTATACTACCTTTAAATACAAATCTCTGAGGTTGAGTCCAAACAAATGCTGCTCCTTACAATTGTAAACTGGTCTATGCGGTGATATCAGCAACTTCTATTATGTTAAGAAGCAATACTTATTTCCAAAGCCATAGTTTCCATCTTCACTGCTAACATATATTAACAATATAAGTGTCTTTCTCATATGCCAACAAAACAAAATAGAATAGAACAGAAACAAATAATCAGAAATTTTAGCAAAAGGTTTGTGTTGCCAATGTACAAAACAAACTTGTTTGATGCCATGCTTGAAAAAAAAAGTCATAATAAGAACATAAAGCATAAGGTTGCTTGCACAATGAGAAAGGAACATTACCTAATTTGAACATAACTAAACTATTCACTATATACCACCGATTAAAAACCCTCTACAAAACCTAAAAAATTAAGTAAACAAATAAAATATAAAAAAATATTGAATATATCGATTTCTTTTGTATCGTAATATACGAGTCTTTCTTTGAATTTAGGGATGGCCTAAACGAAAATTGAAAAGAAATTAGAAACGCAGTTACCTTAGGAAATAGTGAAAGAAACGCGTGATGAAACGACATAAAGAAAAATCGAAACGTTGACTGACTGGTAGTGTTTCACTCAGAGAATCTGAAACAAAAACAAAGCAGAACGACAACGCGAAATCGGATAGAGGAACCGAGCGTAGGGTACACAGAGAGAGGGAGGGCCAAAAACGAGTGTAGCCAGTGATTTGGATGAAACGACAGAGAAAAGTGAAACGGCACCGTATGAGGGGTTTGTAGATGGTGACGGAGGAAAAGAGGAACGGTGTCACGATCAATCGGGTGTCACGCGCACCTCCATTGTTTCCTTCGCAGTGTTGTCTCAGAGTATGCTTTCCCTTTTTTGTTGTTTACTTATTTTTTCAGTATTATCTTTTCTATAATGTGTATTTGGATTATAGTATTAGAAAAATGAGTAAATGTTCATTTTAGTCCCAAACATGCAAGTATTAGAAACAGAAATGATAATTGTACACACTTTTGGGATATCTATAGTGGATACCAGATTGGGGGTAGGTTGTTTTGAAGTGTTAAATACATGTGATGAGAGAGAAAAAATAATAAACAAATATGAATGAGTATATATATACGATGTTGGACATCAAATCTGTGTACAACTATCATTACTCTATTGGAAATACGAGTAAAGGTTCATTATAGTATTGGAAGTTTTTATGGAGATGGAGTGGAGTGGTTAATAATAGAATGGTTAGTAATAGAGTAAAGTGAAGTGGTAAAAGCATCTCACTCAATTGCTTGAGAGTTTAACGAGGGAATGAAAGAAAATCTCGTACCCCCAATTTGGAGGGTATGAAAATGAGATGTTTTGGATGGAGTGGAATGGTTTGGGTTACCATCCTAAATCATCCCACTCCATTAATGAAGAAACTCTCAAACAATAAGTTAATGGATTTACACCACTCCACTCCATTACTAATTATCCCACTTTATCCTCCCAAACATCGTCTCTAAGAAAAAGAAACTTACCAAATAGTTTCTGAGAATGACAAAAAAGGGATTCCCTCCATCCGTTTTCGTCATGAACACATAGTTAGAATGTTAATGCGTATCATTAGTGTGCCCAAGTATCCGTTAAACTCATCCATGTGACTTGTGTTGGTGTATTTAGTATGGTACATCTGGTGTAACACCCCGACTTTTTACTACTTTTTAATTTCGGAAATTATATAAATACGTTTATATTTTTATCTGAAACTTAGAAAATGATTTTTGGAAAACCAAAGTCATATTCATGTCATACTTATTTTTATAAGTATATGGTGAAATTTTGGGTTTAAAACTCAGACGAAAACCGTTCTGCATTTTTACTGACAGTATAATTTTATACCGGTAGAAAACCCTAATTTGATCCAAAACTGAATTTTTAGATTTTTTATATTTTGTCCGTGAGGAATTCTACTTTCCAAATATCTGATCAGAAATGAAATATTATGTTCAGTCGGATGAATTTTGGTAAAAGTTCCGAGGGGAAACAGTCGGCGATTTCACTGATAGTAAGATTTTAATGATCAGAAAACCTAATTTTGACTCGTGAACGAAATGGATTATGTTTAAAACATATTTCCAACGAGTTTGGTTAAATTGAGAATTTTCGATCGAAAATCAGACGGAAACCCTAATCGGGTAATCGACGGAGCCGAGAACGGACGTGCAGAGACAAAATCCGACATTCAATGGATGGAGACAAGTGATGACTCACAAGGGGTGAGTCATATAGGTGACTCACCTTAGTAATGATGGCTTTTGAGGGGAATTTACCAGAATGTCCTTAAGGTTGGTTTTTATCACAAAAATGCCATGGTACAAGATTACCATTTTGTCCCTAAAATTTATGTTTGGACCCTTTTCTCCCTAGTTGCTCACGGCCCAAACCACCCCAAGGAGCCCATCTTCTTGCTATTTAAGGCATTCATCATCTTCATCATGAAGCTTTCCTCCATTTTTACAAAAAACTCTAAGTTTCCATAAGCTTATTTTGTGAAACAACTTGGTGATTCTTTACTCCTTTTTCATTTCCAAGAGGTATACCATGCTCTCCTCACTTAATTATCATCATGTTCTTCATTTGTTTTCATGTTTTAAAGCCTTGTTCATGATTTTCAATTTCTAGATCTAGAAACTTTGATAATCCATAGAAAATCATAGAAAAATCCTAAAAATGTGAAACCAATTCCTATGATCTTGTATTCATGTCTATATTATAGAACCAAGAGATTGTTGCAAACAAAGTTTTCCTCCCCATTTTTCTCTCTAAGGCCGAAACCCTGCTTGTTGGGTGGAGGATGTTTTGTTTGTTTTTCTTAGTATGTGAACTTGTATTCCATCTTTTCATGTCATGTATAGGTTGGATCCAAAGTGTTATATCAAAATAAAATCCCTAGCCTATTTTTCATGTGAAGGCCGAATCCATGTTTTTTTGGACTTAGATGATTTTGTGTTAGTATTCAACTTATGATCATTACTCTTAACTCTACACTACTCTAAGGTCATGGATCTAAGAGTATGTGGAATTTTGAAATCCCTAGCTAATTTTGATGGTCTTGGCCGAAACCCTAACTATGTGGGTTAGGAGAATTTGATTCAAAATCATTGTCAAATAATCATGGTTTATGTCTTAAGTACTTAAGGATCATTAACCCAAAGCATTAAACAATTTTAGGAAATGTTTAGTCACAAAAACCCTAGTGAGGCCGTGACCTAACCTTAGTGTTTAGGTGATTGTATTTGTTTGATTTTGATTGGTTGAGTTGTGAATGTTGAAGGATAAAGACGTGTGCCTTGTATGTGTGTCGCCTTTTCCGGATTCGTGTCAAAGTTTTAATCGAAAGCTTGAATCGTCAAGAGGTAAGAGGGGATTGCATGAGGGATTTATCCGATGGCTATGTGCTATCTGTGGTTGTGGTGTTTTGCTTGACTTGTTTTAAGTTGTGTTATGTATATCTGTGTTTATTTATTTGAGGATTAAGTATTGCAGTTATATGATGATATTGTGATGCATGATCTGCCTGGGAATATTGCTATAATATTGTTATGGAATGTTTGTTTGAGATTTGAGAAGCCTGACATTGGTCAGTGCACAATCAATTAACCAGATAAAAGCTTTAAGAAGCTTTAAAAATAATTATGTTTAATGTTTAATGGAAAAATATTGATGTTTAGAAAATTATTAAGTGGGAAAAAATTTAAAATCTGACTAAAACGTTTCTTAAAAACAGCAGTAATCATTCACACATGGGTCTTTCTAAAAGAGTAGAGTTTCTAGGAAAAAGATTTTCAGAAGGAAATGAGTTTCAAGTGATTTCAACGATTTTGTAAAACGAATTTCCATCGTAAACGTATTTTCTGTAAACTAGTTTTATATAACGGGTTATTTCCGACAACTTAGCTTTGTTTTGATTTTGTGTTTCACCGAACGAAAACAGTGTTAATGTAAACCTAGTATCCGAGACGTCGTGATACTAGCGTTCTTAATTATAAGCACGAAGATCTTTGATCTGTGTTACGTAGTTGCACGTTGTACCGTTGTTACACGTTGTGATGAACGTTGTTAATAGAGAATATTGTTTTTATTACCATGAACCTATAACTGATTGCAAGGTCTAAGGTTTTGTGATTGAGCACTCGGACTTCGTGGCCTGTGTTAACGTTAAAAAGTCTAACACGTTGAAATTTATGAATAGTTGTAAGACATTTTGAGCTTCGGCAAAAGAAGAATGAACACAAAGAAAATAACGAGAACAAAATGTTTTATCTGCATGCATTGGCAGACGTGCCCACGTCCTATATCTGATACCATGATGATAAGGTATTCGGGCTACGTTGTTGTCTTATGTCTGATACCTTAATGATAGGATATTCGGGCTACGTTGTTGTCACGTCCTATGTCTGATACATTCGGGCTACATTGTGCCTAATATACCTGGCAATCGAGCTTGATCAGCTCATTTACACGATGTTGGGATCTCCGGAGATTAAGTGAAAAGTTAGACGTTGAAAGTTGAAGTGTTCATGCATTGTTTTTCAACAGACTGTGATCGGGTATGAAACCCAGTGATAGAGTACTTGTTTACTTATGGAAATGCATGAATGTATATGTTTCTGTTGTGTTGTGCATGTAGTTGTCGAGTTAAATCCATATATTGGTTTCTCACTCTTGCAAGTTTTATTGTTGTTTTCTCTACTTGTGCATATATTTATATCTGAGTCCAGATGAACCACTCAAGGGATGTGATGACTATCCGAAGAAGTTTCCTTAGCTCGGAGTATTGCCGACATTTACTTATTACCGTTATGTCTGTAGTTAGGTGTGACCAGCTTAGGTTTTGTTTCTAGTATGTTGTTGATTTTCAATAAGGGGACCTATACTTATAAAGGTCTAGGTGTGAAAACAGTATGACGCAATATAGTTGTAAGATGTTATATACATATTTACTCCTATACGGTTATATTTACGTGGTTGTTGTGGTTGTCGAAAAAGAAAAGATAAGGAAAAATTACCATTTTGAAACAAGATTATAACGTAAGAAAATATTATTTTCCAAAAGCAACCAGCGAATTAATGTTTTGATTTAGCTGCACGTGTTACAAAGTAATGCCCAAGGGGGGTGTTACATCTGGTGCATGTGGTTTGTTGCTTGTAACATATAGGGTCTAATTTGTCCCACAATAGAAATTGTTAGGAACTAAATTGGGTTGCTTAAATAATAGTTGGGCATTTTATTGGGTCAATGCATAATTGTTCGTATGGTCTTTCCTGCATGCAAGGACTGTTACCTGAGCATCTGGACACATGACGATACACATCAGCACTTTAACGGCATGTTCAGGACAGAGACAAATGAAGGGACTATAATGTCCCTCTTTTGCCATTCTAGGAGACTATTCGGTGAGTTTTTGTTCTAAGGGACGAAAAGTGGTACCTAAAAAATTATCAAGGACTTCAATGGGCCTTTAATCTAGAAATATACAAATTTAGTATTAAAATTTTAACAATTAATTATAACAAATTTATTAAAGAGTAAATACGCAAATTTGTTTTTGAGAAAAAAGTGCGCTCAATTTAGTCTGTTAGAAATAAAAAAATATCACTAATTCTCAAGAATATCAAATATTGATCAAATTAGTCCTCTTTAAAACAAATTTTAATCACATATTAATCTATTTTGATCATCATTTGAGATTCTTAGAACAAAGTTAGGATTTTTATTTTATTTTTTTGGACTCAGTAAAAATGGGAATAATGAAGAGAGAAGGGAAAAGGGGAAGGAGAGTTAGGGCAAGCTCCTCGCCCTTTCCATCATCACCACCTCATGGGTAAGTCTTGCTACTCTATCATCTTCTTCACTTTGTCCATCATCTCTTTTCCTCCTCCATTCCCATGTGTTTTGATAACTCGATTTTTGGAACTTCATTTTTGTTAGGCTTGAGCTAGCGGAGTGGAAGATTAATTCTCTTATGGTTTAAGATTGACATAAGGGCTTCAAGGGATGCCAAACAACCCTCTTGGGATCTCTAATTAAGGGGAAAACATCTCCCCATCCTCCAAAACCAAATTGACTGCAAAGGTATGAGATTTTGATGTTTTATTGTATCTCTTTTGTTTTTTGGTGTACAAAAAGTTTAGATTGGGGGAAGGCACGCCCCCTTTCAAGGCCAGGGAATACCACTAACCTCAGCGAGGATTTATAGTGGAATTTACATATTGCCTACCAACAGGGGAGATCTAGGAATCGAACCCAAGTCACAGCTAGTGTGAGTGAAAGGCTTGATCAAATGTGCCAATCCCTGTTGGCTGCATCTCTTTTGTTTAATCTTGCTTGTTTGAGATTATTATCCATGAAATTGAAAGTAAAATGTGGATTTTGGTTGGTTGGTTGAGTCCTAAAGATTTGGGGTGAGAAACCACATTGTTGGGGCTTGAGGTTCATGCCTTGGATGCCAAATCCTTATTTTTGGATATTAGTAGATGTTGTGGATGTAACTCATGTTATTTTGTGTTTGGAGTTATGAAATGCTTTGTCTTGAAGAGAACACCAAGGCGGATGACTTATATGTGTAATGTGTTTTATAATTGATTTGTTGATAGAATTTTGGTTGGGATATGTTGCTATGTTGAGCCCTTGGGGTAGGGGGAGTCTTCCAAATGGGTTAGTATTCCCATGGTTAAAAATGTTTAAATTGTTTAGAATATTTTAGAGTCAATATGTAAGACTCTAGATCATTTAGAATAAATATTTAAGGCAACTTCATGTTCAAATAACAAAGTTGAGTCATCAGTTGTAAAATAACGGGATATCACCTCTATTTGTGCAAGAGCCTCAAATTCAAGAGATATCACCTCTCTTTGAATACTATGGGAATCACACCCAAGAACAATAAATTAAAGATGAATGTTGCACTCAAGCAGTGCAGATAAAGATACAAATTGAAGCATAATTAATATGGTATAAAGGCTCTCAATCAAATAATAATCAAATATGAAGTAGCTGGAGTGAATAAAAAATTTGACAAAGTTTCAGTGTGTAATAGGATTTGTGTGTTTAGATGATTGCCACCAATTCCCTATTTATAGAAAAACATTTAAGCCCATAGGAATCATGCTAAGCCCATTTTAAAAACAAGTTACTCGTGTCATAATCGATTATTTGATCATTTAAAAGCATGTTGTAATGGTAGTCACATCATAATCAATTATAGTAATCGATTATATCTTTTCTATTTAAAACATATGCATATGAGAAAATTACATAATTAATGATGTTAATCGATTATTACTATTCTGTTTAAAAATCAATTTTGGTAGAAAACATATAATCAATTATTCAATTGAGATAATCGATTATTCACTTTCAAATAACTGATTTTTGAAAATCCAACAACTATAATGATGTTCAAATTAATTTCAGAAAAGCCATTAAGTTAATTTTCAAAAGCCCATTGTGTGTGTGTGATCTATTGTTGCACTAAAACTACATTTAAGGGCAAGTGCACCCTCTCGCAAAAGTAATATATGAGTATTTGGGACTCCAAGTATCGAACCCACAGAGATTGTTGACAAATACTAGATTAATTACTTCCTTGTGTTATTTAGACAATCGAATTGGTTGAAAACAAAGAAATAAAAAATAACAAGATTGTGAAACCCAAGAAAATCAAAGAATTGCAAGCAAAGGTTCAATTATGGAAATTCTAGGGTGTCTGGTTTCACTTATGTCACTACCTATGATATTACCCAATTCCTCAATGATATGTATTTCTTATTGATTGCCAATCACTCACTCTAAAGCTATTAATATCCAATGGTCATGCAATATTAATATTCTTTCTCCTAATCAGTTACCACCAATGGTCATGCAAGGTAAGCAGTTAAAAGAAGCATAAAGAATTGACAAATTTTGTTAATTCAATAACTGGTTGAAAACAAGGGATTGCGTTTGGTCCACACAACCCCAAATCCGGTTAATCCTAGAGTTCCGTTAACTAATTATGGTATGGTCGCCAGTCAATTAATTAACTTGGTAAATGACGATCAAACCTTCTAGAATTTCAAACGCAAGGATTAAACCAATCAATTTAACGAAATACTAAATCATATTAAAATTGGGAAAACATTAAAGGTATCAAAACATAAGATCCACCATGACCCTAGGAATGAAATTAGCTAAGCATAGTCATAAAGATCACTATACAAATCACAAACATGTAACAATCCATAAGAGAGAAATAGGAAACTAAAACCCGAACACCCTTTTGATGGAAAACAGTCTTCGAATCAACTGGGAGTAGGTCCTTCACTTGACGGCTCTATTCTTCTCTCTACGATCAGCTTCTTTTTTTGTGCCCTAATCACTTCCTTTTATAGCTAACTGAGAAAACCTAAGTAATTGGGCCTCTGATACACGAGCATGATCGTGCCTAATGTTGAGCACGGTCATGCTCAACTAAAACGGCATCAAACCGTGCTAAAACTGAGAAAGTCAGCAAGGCCTTGCTGATGAGCACGGCAGTGCTCAATGATGAGCACGGCAGTGCTTAGAAAACGACGTCAACTCCAGCAAGCAAGCAAGGGCGTGCTGATCAGCAAGGGCCCTTCTAATGAGCACGGTCGTGCTTAATATTGAGCACGACCATGATTAATATTGAGCACGGTCGTGCTACTTTGAAATCTTCAAAACTTAGCCTTTTATCCAAAAACCTTCCAGAATTGTTGCTTTTTCTCCAAGTTAAATGCTCCACTGCCATGATGACAAATTCTACAATAATCATGGGAAATAGGGTGAGTATTCACAATAATATCCAAATAAATAACAAATCACACCAAAATTTCCCAACAATAAAGTATACAAAACGACAGTTTATCAATCTCCCCACACTTAAAGGATTGCTTGTTCTCAAGCAATAATCCTGACCTAAAAGAAAACGAAGAAAATCAAAGAACCAAACATCAAGGGATCCTAAATCTTCAACAAGCAATGACAGATAATTCACTTTCAAATCTTTATATGGAAAAATCAAGAGATTGCCCAATTAGAGGCTTAGGTTCCCTGAAATCAAACTTCTCAATGAAAAAGAGGTCACTCTTGAAAGCAAATTGATGAAAAAGCTAGAAGACATTGCTTTGTGAAAAGGAGAATTCAATTGAAAAGTGAATTGTTTGGCAATTAAAACAAAAGCCACGTACAAGCTACATGAGATGAAGGTGAATTGCTTTGGCAATTATAAAAAGCTGCGTGGGACCCACTTTTCAACTTTACAATCCAATTAGAATTGAACTTCGCAATTGGAGATTATGAACTCACGTACAGGGATTTAAGTGTTGAAATTGAAATATATTGAGGTGGGGCGCACGTGGGTATGAAGATCCAATTCAAATTGGACTTGTTTTTAAGGAAAGAAAAAAAAAAAAAAAAAAAAAAAAGGAGAGTTACAGGGAAGATATAAAAAGGCGTGACTGAGTAGAGCTGTCAAAATGAGTCCGGCCCGATGGGCTGGCCCGAATAGCCCGATGTTAAGCATGGACTGGGTTGATAAAATGCATGACCGAAATAATTTTGGCCCAACCCAGCCCGGCCCGAAAATTCATTGATCCAATGTGGGCTGGCCCATGATGAGCTGGGCTGGCCCGCTGGCCCGAACTTTGAAAATAAAAAAAATATAAGTTGAACTGAAGCATTACATTTAAATACTCCACATTCTCACTATTTAGAAAAACAATACATTATTATTTATAAGATAGTAATTCCACCTTCAAGTGTTTTGAATAATATATTTTTACTAGTTAAATTTGTCAAAAAACTTAAGTAGATAACATTTTAAAAAATATGTTGTCTTACTCTCAACATACATTTCTCGGGGAGTTTTATCTTGATACTAAACAAATAATAAAACCTTCCTCCCGGGCCTCTTGGATGAAAACACGTAACTTAACACTTAACATACACTTTTCTATCTGTGCAGCTTAAATGTATGTCTTTCGTGTTATGGTTAAACTTAAATGTATGTTTTTTTTATGACGATGGAGATTTATTATAAGCAATTAACCATGGTACATATCATCAATTCCTCATCCTCATGGAGGTTTATTATAACCAAGGAGATTTTTGGTGAATAACATGTTAAATGTTAATTCATAACCATATGAATGGTAGTGGAATTTTCTAGTTAAAGAAATGATTTTTTAAAAACAAAAACAATAATTTAAAAAAAAAAAAATTATCAGCCGCTAGGCCAGCCCGTTTGGCCCGCAGCCCGCATAGGGCTGGGCTGGGCTAGGAAATTAGCATCCCGACTTGATTTTGGCCTAGCCCAATCCAGCCCGAAAGTTTCTTGGCCCGAATGGGCCGGGCCAACCCATTTTGACATAGGGTGCACTTGCCCTTAAGTGTAGTTTTAGCGCAACAAGTTTTTGGCCCGTTGCAGGGGATTGTTTTTGACAATATTAGAGAGATTAATCCTAGTTAATTTAGACAATTTTTTTTATGCTAACACTTTCCTAAGAGCCTATTTGCAGTTGATCATTGGTGAGAGGGGGACTCTTGAAGATTATCTCATACCGACTATGGAGCTAGCAGACCATCCTTGGATTGAATATAAGAGTCACTCCAATTGGGGCCAATATGATTCTTATTAGGATAATGTCTATGAGCTACCTTACTTGCAAAATCAGTGGCCAAAACCAGAGGAGCAAGAGCCAGACCTTGAGGAAACCTTTGCTAAATTCATGGAGTGGACTGATAACCGATTCAAGGCTTTGGAGACTCAAATCTCCACCCTTGTTACATTGATATCTCAGCAAGTCCAAGAATCACTGCCTGCTCAAGCTGAGTCAAATCTAGAGGTAGAGGCTCAAGTTATCACTTTTAGGAGTGGTAAAGAGTTGAATGAAGAGCTCAAGCATGAGGCGCAAGTGTCCATAGAGAGGGATGAAGCTCTCACTGATGGTGATGTTGTAATTGAGGTTCAAAGGGGAAAGGTAACTTTAAGATGTGGTAAGGAAGAGGATGTTTTAAAGATTTTAAATTCTACCAAATACCCTTCTCCTTTTGTTTCTTCCTATTTTATTAATGATGATGTGGGTGTTTCTAACAATTTTGGTGATCCAAGGATGCAGGACCCTATAAAAAAATTCTTACTTTGCAGGATCCTAATATATTGGTGGGTGGCGAAGAAGCAAAAATGTCATCATCTTTTGAAGCCCATCCACCACATGGAAAAACGGAAAAATCACTTGAACCACATGGTTAGAAAATTGAGAAGGGGCAATGCCTTAAAGAAAAAATTTGCACTTGGAGAGTCCCCCTGATTGATCACTTTTGAGGTACCGTCAGGCTAAAGACGTTAAACAGGCACTTCACAGGAGGCAACCTGTGTTTCTAAACCTTTTTATCCTTTTTATTTTATTTTATTTTATTTTGTTATCTTAGGACTTAAGTGTAGGTGGGGAGGATTTTCTTTTCTTAATTTGTGTTTATTCCTCTTAGTTTTTATTTAAAAAAAATTAATTAAAAAAAATGAGGGAGACACAGTTGTGTCTACGAAAGACACACTGTGTCTCATTTTCGGTTACGGATCCAATCATGAGACACACCTCTGTCTCCGAGTGACACACATGTGTCTAACTTCTGTATGCGCTGGCCTCTCAAAGAGACACATCTGTGTCTCTGAACGGCACGGCTGTGTCTCATTTCCGTGAACTTTGAGTTTTCAAATTTTATTTTATTTTATTTATAATTTTCAAAAGAAAAAAAAGAAAAACAAACTGAATAAAAAAATCAAGTTACCTGATCTTCTTCTATCCCCTTCCTCTACCCCACTCTATTTCCCCATCTCTCTTTCATCTCTCTACCCACGAACCACCACGCAGCGGCATCCCTCTCCGGTCATCACCCTGCGCATGCCTTTCTTCCGCGAATCACCGCCGCGTGCCACCATTTCCTGCTCCGTTCATCCCAGTTCAGCCGTGCGCCGCCCCATACCTTTCGGTCTACCACCGCGTTTTCCTCCCTCGATGCAGCTACCCGTTCTGCTCCGCCGCTTGCGAATCTCTTCCTTGTGTTCTGCCCAGTCCGTCTGAGACCCACCGCCGTGCTCACCACCCTCTGGTCTTCACCACCGCGGGTCAGACAACGGCTTCTTCCTTGTTCACGCATGCATCACCATCTCCGCCATGCGTTGTTCTCTGTTGCTTGCCGTTCGAACTGAGTTTTTCGATTTGGGATTTGGGACACCATTAGGGTTAAGGTTATTTACGTCATTCTGTGTTCATCCCTATGCAAGGTATGCTCCTCTAGATTACTCTTTCTCTGGCATTCATTCCCTCTTTCCATACTGTATGTTGTCTTGACCATGGTTTATGATTTGGGGGTGGGGTGAAATTGCTTGTTATCACTGCTATGGTGTTCTTAATTTGGTAGTTGTCCGGGGGTTGTCGAAAATGCTGATATTCTATGTTTCTTGGTGAATTTCTGAGATTTTTCCAAGTGGTGGGCTATGTTTGTTGTGGTGAGATATTATGTATGTTGTACAGACTGATCTATTCTTCTGCTTCTCCATTGCAGCGTTATTGTGAGCATTAGCAGGTTACATGTTCTTTTGTTGTTACAATTTCTCATTGATACCTGTTATTCTATATATTGCACTTGAACTTGCCTGATTACTATGATTGTGCTACCATATACATAATTATCTGGTATTAAACCTCCATAGTGTTTTAGTTTTGGGGATTTTAGGGGTTGCAACTTGCAGTGCTATTATTTACATTCTGATTCCATTGGATTACTGCTGGATGCATGTCTCCTGATGATTTTGTGGTTTTGGTGCTCGTGTTTTATTCGGTTATGGTCTGAGATATGATATGGATTATTGCTTAGTTCTTTGGACTGACATAGCAATTTTTCTTTTCAGGAACCATGGGTCTTAAGCGTCAGCGCCCTACTGATAGGGCTAGTACTTCTCGAGTTGCTCCTCCTAATGCCTCTGTTGCACACACTCTGGTATTTGAATCTTCTGTGCATCAGGAGCGCTTTGAACTATTTTAGAAGTACCAGCTTGTCCCGGCCAAATATCTTGATGCTCAGACGATGGATGACTTTGGTGTCCGTACGCACATCCAAGGCATTTACCAGCGGATGGAATCGCAGGACCAGCAGCTGGCGACTATGCTCCAGATGATGCAGCATCATTTTGGCCCTCCTCCATAGTGATTTTCTTTTATTCATTTTTGTACTCAAGCGGCTACGTTATTGTATAAAAAATTGAATATTCAGTCATGACAACTATTACTGGGAAGTTTTCTGTCTCTATCTCTTTCTTTCTAGCTTAGTTAATTTTCTTTATTCCTTACTTGTGCTTTTAATTATTTGCATTGGGGACAATGCTAGATTCTAAGTGTGGAGAGGGGAAATTACTTGCGCTTTTATTCCTCTGCATTGAGGACGATGCTAGATTTTAAGTGTGGGGAGGGGAAATTCAATTTTTCCTTACTAGGTGCACACAGTTTCACTTGATTTATCTGTCATATGCACTTAGTTGATTGTGATGATTGCTTTATGTTTTTGGGTGATAATTCCGTGCCACATTTTTATAGAAAATTAGAAACCCATATCATTAGGGGATCCAATTAAATTTTTTTTTTTGATTGCTTTGACAGACTTATAACTAAAATTGAATTGTGATTATCATTTGAAAGCTAAAAATTAGCATGAGGTTCCTTGTTTGATTGCTTTTCATTGAATTGAGCTACTAAATGTGAGACTTGAACCATTATAGGGATATTTGCTAAATCATGAATATTCACCCCTCTATTTGTTTGTGTGATGTTCCCCAAGTTTGTACATTCTAGAACTTGTTTTGTGATCATTTCAAGGCGAATTTGATTTGCATGCATGTTGAATATGATTGAGGTAATTGTAGGTATTTTTATGGCCTTCAGATATATTGTTTTGCCATGATCATTAGTTGCCCATTTTGAGTCATAAGAAAGAAAAAAAAATATTCCTTGGTACCCAAGTATAAATTGAAAAATTGTTTGGCGGTAACCTCTTAGAAACATAAATGGAGCAATTAGATTTGGAATGTATTAATGAGATATTGCTTATGTATGAGTGGCATAAATTATTGTTGGGAATTTCTCTTTCTTTGATGGGAAAAGAAAAATTGAAAAGAAAGAGAGATGAAACTAAGTGTGGATTGGAAAAAAAAATATATAGAAAAAAAAAATAAAGGATAGAAAGAAAGAAGAAAAAGGAAAAGTAAGGTAAAATGTGAAATTCTTTAGAAGGGATAAATGGTGTTATTTAGTGATTCATATCTAATGCTCCATTTATGCTTTAAGGGTTATCTTTATTAT